>OU342833.1:13925338-15277763 GCA_910591585.2 Nysson spinosus | reverse complement strand
AAACGTGAAAATTCGATTAGCATCGAGACTTTCATCAAACAGAATGTGGAAGGCCATAGTTTCAACGATAAGGTAAGGTTTCTCTCGGTATTCGACAGATTTCGCAGTTTAGGCGATAGTCTACCCTTTTTTCCCGATTTCACTATTTCCGAAACGGGAAATCGTATTTTCTGTATAATGAAACGTGAAAATTTGATTAGCATCGAGAATTTCATCAAACAGAATGTGGAAGGCCATAGTTTCAACGAAAAGGTAAGGATTCTCTCGGTATTCGACAGATTTCGCAGTTTAGGCGATAGTCTACCCTTTTTTCCAGATTTCACTATTTCCGAAACGGGAAACCGTATTTTCTGTATAAAGAAACGTGAAAATTCGATTAGCATCGAGAATTTCATCAAACAGAATATGGAAGGCCATAGTTTCAACGAAAAGGTAAGGTTTCTCTCGGTATTCGACAGATTTCGCAGTTTAAGCGATAGTCTACCCTTTTTTCCAGATTTCACTATTTCCAAAACGGGAAACCGTATTTTCTGTATAAAGAAACGTGAAAATTCGATTAGCATCGAGACTTTCATCAAACAGAATGTGGAAGGCCATAGTTTCAACGAAATGGTAAGGTTTCTCTCGGTATTCGACAGATTTCGCAGTTTAGGCGATAGTCTACCCTTTTTTCCCGATTTCACTATTTCCGAAACGGGAAATCGTATTTTCTGTATAAAGAAACGTGAAAATTCGATTAGCATCGTGAATTTCATCAAACCCAATGTGGAAGGTTATAAGTTTCAAAGAAAAGGTAAGGTTTCTTTCGGTATTCGACAGATTTCCAGTTTAGGCGATAGTCTACCCTTTTTTCCAGATTTCACTATTTCCGAAACGGGAAATCGAATTTCCTGTATAAAGAAACGTGAAAATTCGATTAGCATCGAGAATTTCATCAAACAGAATGTGGAAGACCATAGTTTCAACGAAAAGGTAAGGTTTCTCTCGGTATTCGACAGATTTCGCAGTTTAGGCGATAGTCTACCCTTTTTTCCCGATTTCCCTATTTCCGAAACGGGAAATCGTATTTTCTGTATAAAGAAACGTGAAAATTCGATTAGCATCGAGAATTTCATCAAACAGAATGTGGAAGGCCATAGTTTCAACGAAAAGGTGAGGATTCTCTCGGTATTCGACAGATTTCGCAGTTTAGGCGATAGTCTACCCTTTTTTCCCGATTTCACTATTTCCCAAACGGGAAATCGTATTTTCTGTATAAAGAAACGTGAAAATTCGATTAGCATCGAGAATTTCATCAAACAGAATGTGGAAGGCCATAGTTTCAACCAAAAGTTAAGGTTTCCCTCGGTATTCGACAGATTTCGCAGTTTAGGCGATAGTCTACCCTTTTTTCCCGATTTCACTATTTCCGAAACGGGAAATCGTATTTTCTGTATAAAGAAACGTGAAAATTCGATTAGCATCGAGGATTTCATCAAACAGAATGTGGAAGGCCATAGTTTCAACGAAAAGGTAAGGTTTCTCTCGGTATTCGACAGATTTCGCAGTTTAGGCGATAGTCTACCCTTTTTTCCCGATTTCACTATTTCCGAAACGGGAAATCGTATTTTCTGTATAAAGAAACGTGAAAATTAGATTAGCATCGAGAATTACATCAAACAGAATGTGGAAGGCCATAGTTTCAACGAAAAGGTAAGGTTTCTCTCGGTATTCGACAGATTTCGCAGTTTGGGCGATAGTCTACCCTTTTTTCCCGATTTCACTACTTCCCAAACGGGAAATCGTATTTTCTGTATAAAGAAACGTGAAAATTCGATTAGCATCGAGAATTTCATCAAACAGAATGTGGAAGGCCATAGTTTCAACGAAAAGGTAAGGTTTATCTCGGTATTCGACAGATTTCGCAGTTTAGGCGATAGTCTACCCTTTTTTCCCGATTTCACTATTCCCGAAACGGGAAATCGTATTTTCTGTATAAAGAAACGTGAAAATTCGATTAGCATCGAGAATTTCATGAAACAGAATGTGGAAGGCCATAGTTTCAACGAAAAGGTAAGGTTTCTCTCGGTATTCGACAGATTTCGCAGTTTAAGCGATAGTCTTACAGAAAATATGATTTCCCGTTTCGGAAATAGTGAAATCGGGAAAAAAGGGTAGACTATCGCCTAAACTGCGAAATCTGTCGAATACCGAGAGAAACCTTACCTTTTCGTTGAAACTATGGCCTTCCACGTTCTGTTTGATGAAATTCTCGATGCTAATCTAATTGTCACGTTTCTTTATACAGAAAATACGATTTCCCGTTTCGGAAATAGTGAAATCGGGAAAAAAGGGTAGACTATCGCCTAAACTGCGAAATCTGTCGAATGCCGAGAGAAACCTTACCTTTTCGTTGAAACTATGGCCTTCCACATTTTGTTTGATGAAATTCTCGATGCTAATCTAATTTTCACGTTTCTTTGTACAGAAAATACGATTTCCCGTTTCGGAAATAGTGAAATCGGGAAAAAAGGGTAGACTATCGCCTAAACTGCGAAATCCGTCGAATACCGAGAGAATCCTCACCTTTTCGTTGAAACTATGGCCTTCCACATTCTGTTTGATGAAATTCTCGATGCTAATCGAATTTTCACGTTTCTTTATACAGAAAATACGATTTCCCGTTTCGGAAATAGTGAAATCGGGAAAAAAGGGTAGACTATCGCCTAAATTGCGAAATCCGTCGAATACCGAGAGAAACCTCACCTTTTCGTTGAAACTATGGCCTTCTACATTCTGTTTGATGAAATTCTCGATGCTAATCGAATTTTCATGTTTCTTTATGCAGAAAATACGATTTCCCGTTTCGGAAATAGTGAAATCGGGAAAAAAGGGTAGACAATCGCCTAAACTGCGAAATCTGTCGAATACCGAGAGAAACCTTACCTTTTCGTTGAAACTATGGCCTTCCACATTCTGTTTGGTGAAATTCTCGATGCTAATCTAATTTTCACGTTTCTTTATACAGAAAATACGATTTCCCGTTTCGGAAATAGTGAAATCGGGAAAAAAGGGTAGACTATCGCCTAAACTGCGAAATCTGTCGAATACCGAGAGAGACCTTACCTTTTCGTTGAAACTATGGCCTTCCACATTCTGTTTGATGAAATTCTCGATGCTAATCTAATTTTCACGTTTCTTTATACAGAAAATACGATTTCCCGTTTCGGAAATAGTGAAATCGGGAACAAAGGGTAGACTATCGCCTAAACTGCGAAATCTGTCGAATACCGAGAGAGACCTTACCTTTTCGTTGAAACTATGGCCTTCCACATTCTGTTTGATGAAATTCTCGATGCTAATCTAATTTTCACGTTTCTTTATAAAGAAAATACGATTTCCCGTTTCGGAAATAGTGAAATCTGGAAAAAAGGGTAGACTATCGCCTAAACTGCGAAATCTGTCGAATACCGAGAGAAACCTTACCTTTTCGTTTAAACTATGGCCTTCCCCATTCTGTTTGATGAAATTCTCGATGCTAATCGAATTTTTACGTTTCTTTATACAGAAAATACGTTTTCCCGTTTCGGAAATGGTGAAATCGGGAAAAAAGGGTAGACTATCGCCTAAACTGCGAAATCTGTCGAATACCGAGAGAAACCTTACCTTTTCGTTGAAACTATGGCCTTCCACATTCTGTTTGATGAAATTCTCGATGCTAATCGAATTTTCACGTTTCTCTATACAGAAAATACGATTTCCCGTTTCGGAAATAGTGAAATCGGGAAAAAAGGGTAGACTATCGCCTAAACTGCGAAATCTGTCGAATACCGAGAGAGACCTTACCTTTTCGTTGAAACTATGGCCTTCCACATTCTGTTTGATGAAATTCTCGATGCTAATCTAATTTTCACGTTTCTTTATACAGAAAATACGATTTCCCGTTTCGGAAATAGTGAAATCTGGAAAAAAGGGTAGACTATCGCCTAAACTGCGAAATCTGTCGAATACCGAGAGAAACCTTACCTTTTCGTTTAAACTATGGCCTTCCCCATTCTGTTTGATGAAATTCTCGATGCTAATCGAATTTTTACGTTTCTTTATACAGAAAATACGTTTTCCCGTTTCGGAAATGGTGAAATCGGGAAAAAAGGGTAGACTATCGCCTAAACTGCGAAATCTGTCGAATACCGAGAGAATCCTTACCTTTTCGTTGAAACTATGGCCTTCCACATTCTGTTTGATGAAATTCTCGATGCTAATCGAATTTTCACGTTTCTCTATACAGAAAATACGATTTCCCGTTTCGGAAATTGTGAAATCGGGAAAAAAGGGTAGACTATCGCCTAAACTGCGAAATCTGTCGAATACCGAGAGAAACCTTACCTTTTCGTTGAAACTATGGCCTTCCACATTCTGTTTGATGAAATTCTCGATGCTAATCGAATTTTCACGTTTCTTTATACAGAAAATACGATTTCCCGTTTCGGAAATAGTGAAATCGGGAAAAAAGGGTAGACTATCGCCTAAACTGCGAAATCTGTCGAATACCGAGAGAAACCTTACCTTTTCGTTGAAACTATGGCCTTCCACATTCTGTTTGATGAAATTCTCGATGCTAATCTAATTTTCACGTTTCTTTATACAGAAAATACGATTTCCCGTTTCGGAAATAGTGAAATCGGGAAAAAAAGGGTAGACTATCGCCTAAACTGCGAAATCTGTCGAATACCGAGAGAGACCTTACCTTTTCGTTGAAACTATGGCCTTCCACATTCTGTTTGATGAAATTCTCGATGCTAATCTAATTTTCACGTTTCTTTATACAGAAAATACGATTTCCCGTTTCGGAAATAGTGAAATCTGGAAAAAAGGGTAGACTATCGCCTAAACTGCGAAATCTGTCGAATACCGAGAGAAACCTTATCTTTTCGTTGAAACTATGGCCTTCCCCATTCTGTTTGATGAAATTCTCGATGCTAATCGAATTTTTACGTTTCTTTATACAGAAAATACGTTTTCCCGTTTCGGAAATGGTGAAATCGGGAAAAAAGGGTAGACAATCGCCTAAACTGCGAAATCTGTCGAATACCGAGAGAAACCTTACCTTTTCGATGAAACTATGGCCTTCCAAATTCTGTTTGATGAAATTCTCGATGCTAATCGAATTTTCACGTTTCTCTATACAGAAAATACGATTTCCCGTTTCGGAAATAGTGAAATCGGGAAAAAGGGTAGACTATCGCCTAAACTGCGAAATCTGTCGAATACCGAGAGAAACCTTACCTTTTCGTTGAAACTATGGCCTTCCACATTCTGTTTGATGAAATTCTCCATGTTAATCGAATTTTCACGTTTCTTTATACAGAAAATACGATTTCCCGTTTCGGAAATAGTGAAATCGGGAAAAAAGGGTAGACAATCGCCTAAACTGCGAAATCTGTCGAATACCGAGAGAAACCTTACCTTTTCGTTGAAACTATGGCCTTCCACATTCTGTTTGGTGAAATTCTCGATGCTAATCTAATTTTCACGTTTCTTTATACAGAAAATACGTTTTCCCGTTTCGGAAATGGTGAAATCGGGAAAAAAGGGTAGACTATCGCCTAAACTGCGAAATCTGTCGAATACCGAGAGAAACCTTACCTTTTCGTTGAAACTATGGCCTTCCACATTCTGTTTGATGAAATTCTCGATGCTAATCGAATTTTCACGTTTCTTTATGCAGAAAATACGATTTCCCGTTTCGGAAATAGTGAAATCGGGAAAAAGGGTAGACTATCGCCTAAACTGCGAAATCTGTCGAATACCGAGAGAAACCTTACCTTTTCGTTGAAACTATGGCCTTCCACATTCTGTTTGATGAAATTCTCCATGTTAATCGAATTTTCACGTTTCTTTATACAGAAAATACGATTTCCCGTTTCGGAAATAGTGAAATCGGGAAAAAAGGGTAGACAATCGCCTAAACTGCGAAATCTGTCGAATACCGAGAGAAACCTTACCTTTTCGTTGAAACTATGGCCTTCCACATTCTGTTTGGTGAAATTCTCGATGCTAATCTAATTTTCACGTTTCTTTATACAGAAAATACGATTTCCCGTTTCGGAAATAGTGAAATCGGGAAAAAAGGGTAGACTATCGCCTAAACTGCGAAATCTGTCGAATACCGAGAGAGACCTTACCTTTTCGTTGAAACTATGGCCTTCCACATTCTGTTTGATGAAATTCTCGATGCTAATCTAATTTTCACGTTTCTTTATACAGAAAATACGATTTCCCGTTTCGGAAATAGTGAAATCTGGAAAAAAGGGTAGACTATCGCCTAAACTGCGAAATCTGTCGAATACCGAGAGAAACCTTACCTTTTCGTTGAAACTATGGCCTTCCACATTCTGTTTGATGAAATTCTCGATGCTAATCGAATTTTCACGTTTCTTTATACAGAAAATACGATTTCCCGTTTCGGAAATAGTGAAATCGGGAAAAAAGGGTAGACAATCGCCTAAACTGCGAAATCTGTCGAATACCGAGAGAAACCTTACCTTTTCGTTGAAACTATGGCCTTCCACATTCTGTTTGGTGAAATTCTCGATGCTAATCTAATTTTCACGTTTCTTTATACAGAAAATACGATTTCCCGTTTCGGAAATAGTGAAATCGGGAAAAAAGGGTAGACTATCGCCTAAACTGCGAAATCTGTCGAATACCGAGAGAGACCTTACCTTTTCGTTGAAACTATGGCCTTCCACATTCTGTTTGATGCAATTCTCGATGCTAATCTAATTTTCACGTTTCTTTATACAGAAAATACGATTTCCCGTTTCGGAAATAGTGAAATCTGGAAAAAAGGGTAGACTATCGCCTAAACTGCGAAATCTGTCGAATACCGAGAGAAACCTTACCTTTTCGTTGAAACTATGGCCTTCCACATTCTGTTTGATGAAATTCTCGATGCTAATCGAATTTTCACGTTTCTCTATACAGAAAATACGATTTCCCGTTTCGGAAATTGTGAAATCGGGAAAAAGGGTAGACTATCGCCTAAACTGCGAAATCTGTCGAATACCGAGAGAAACCTTACCTTTTCGTTGAAACTATGGCCTTCCACATTCTGTTTGATGAAATTCTCCATGTTAATCGAATTTTCACGTTTCTTTATACAGAAAATACGATTTCCCGTTTCGGAAATAGTGAAATCGGGAAAAAAGGGTAGACAATCGCCTAAACTGCGAAATCTGTCGAATACCGAGAGAAACCTTACCTTTTCGTTGAAACTATGGCCTTCCACATTCTGTTTGGTGAAATTCTCGATGCTAATCTAATTTTCACGTTTCTTTATACAGAAAATACGATTTCCCGTTTCGGAAATAGTGAAATCGGGAAAAAAGGGTAGACTATCGCCTAAACTGCGAAATCTGTCGAATACCGAGAGAGACCTTACCTTTTCGTTGAAACTATGGCCTTCCACATTCTGTTTGATGAAATTCTCGATGCTAATCTAATTTTCACGTTTCTTTATACAGAAAATACGATTTCCCGTTTCGGAAATAGTGAAATCTGGAAAAAAGGGTAGACTATCGCCTAAACTGCGAAATCTGTCGAATACCGAGAGAAACCTTACCTTTTCGTTGAAACTATGGCCTTCCCCATTCTGTTTGATGAAATTCTCGATGCTAATCGAATTTTTACGTTTCTTTATACAGAAAATACGTTTTCCCGTTTCGGAAATGGTGAAATCGGGAAAAAAGGGTAGACTATCGCCTAAACTGCGAAATCTGTCGAATACCGAGAGAAACCTTACCTTTTCGTTGAAACTATGGCCTTCCACATTCTGTTTGATGAAATTCTCGATGCTAATCGAATTTTCACGTTTCTCTATACAGAAAATACGATTTCCCGTTTCGGAAATTGTGAAATCGGGAAAAAAGGGTAGACTATCGCCTAAACTGCGGAATCTGTCGAATACCGAGAGAAACCTTACCTTTTCGTTGAAACTATGGCCTTCCACATTCTGTTTGATGAAATTCTCGATGCTAATCGAATTTTCACGTTTCTTTATACAGAAAATACGATTTCCCGTTTCGGAAATAGTGAAATCGGGAAAAAAGGGTAGACAATCGCCTAAACTGCGAAATCTGTCGAATACCGAGAGAAACCTTAACTTTTCGTTGAAACTATGGCCTTCCACATTCTGTTTGGTGAAATTCTCGATGCTAATCTAATTTTCACGTTTCTTTATACAGAAAATACGATTTCCCGTTTCGGAAATAGTGAAATCGGGAAAAAAGGGTAGACTATCGCCTAAACTGCGAAATCTGTCGAATACCGAGAGAGACCTTACCTTTTCGTTGAAACTATGGTTTTCCACATTCTGTTTGATGAAATTCTCGATGCTAATCTAATTTTCACGTTTCTTTATACAGAAAATACGATTTCCCGTTTCGGAAATAGTGAAATCTGGAAAAAAGGGTAGACTATCGCCTAAACTGCGAAATCTGTCGAATACCGAGAGAAACCTTACCTTTTCGTTTAAACTATGGCCTTCCCCATTCTGTTTGATGAAATTCTCGATGCTAATCGAATTTTTACGTTTCTTTATACAGAAAATACGTTTTCCCGTTTCGGAAATGGTGAAATCGGGAAAAAAGGGTAGACTATCGCCTAAACTGCGAAATCTGTCGAATACCGAGAGAAACCTTACCTTTTCGTTGAAACTATGGCCTTCCACATTCTGTTTGATGAAATTCTCGATGCTAATCGAATTTTCACGTTTCTTTATACAGAAAATACGATTTCCCGTTTCGGAAATGGTGAAATCGGGAAAAAACGGTAGACTATCGCCTAAACTGCGAAATCTGTCGAATACCGAGAGAAACCTTACCTTTTCGTTGAAACTATGGCCTTCCACATTCTGTTTGATGAAATTCTCGATGCTAATCGAATTTTCACGTTTCTTTATACAGAAAACACGATTTCCCGTTTCGGAAATAGTGAAATCGGGAAAAAAGGGTAGACTATCGCCTAAACTGCGAAATCTGTCGAATACCGAGAGAAACCTTACCTTTTCGTTGAAACTATGGCCTTCCACATTCTGTTTGGTGAAATTCTCGATGCTCATCGAATTTTCACGTTTCTTTATAGAGAAAATAGGATTTCCCGTTTCGAAAATAGTGAAATCGGGAAAAAAGGGTAGACTATCGCCTAAACTGCGAAATCTGTCGAATACCGAGAGAAACCTTACCTTTTCGTTGAAACTATGGCCTTCCACATTCTGTTTGATGAAATTCTCGATGCTAATCGAATTTTCACGTTTCTTTATACAGAAAATACGATTTCCCGTTTCGGAAATAGTGAAATCGGGAAAAAAGGGTAGACTATCGCCTAAACTGCGAAATCTGTCGAATACCGAGAGAAACCTTACCTTTTCGTTGAAACTATGGCCTTCCACATTCTGTTTGATGAAATTCTCGATGCTAATCGAATTTTCACGTTTCTTTATACAGAAAATACGATTTCCCGTTTCGGAAATGGTGAAATCGGGAAAAAAGGGTAGACTATCGCCTAAACTGCGAAATCTGTCGAATACCGAGAGAAACCTTACCTTTTCGTTGAAACTATGGCCTTCCACATTGGGTTTGATGAAATTCTCGATGCTAATCGAATTTTCACGTTTCTTTATACAGAAAATACGATTTCCCGTTTCGGAAATAGTGAAATCTGGAAAAAAGGGTAGACTATCGCCTAAACTGCGAAATCTGTCGAATACCGTGAGAAACCTTACCTTTTCGTTGAAACTATGGCCTTCCCCATTCTGTTTGATGTAATTCTCGATGCTAATCGAATTTTTACGTTTCTTTATACAGAAAATACGTTTTCCCGTTTCGGAAATGGTGAAATCGGGAAAAAAGGGTAGACTATCGCCTAAACTGCGAAATCTGTCGAATACCGAGAGAAACCTTACCTTTTCGTTGAAACTATGGCCTTCCACATTCTGTTTGATGAAATTCTCGATGCTAATCGAATTTTCACGTTTCTCTATACAGAAAATACGATTTCCCGTTTCGGAAATTGTGAAATCGGGAAAAAAGGGTAGACTATCGCCTAAACTGCGAAATCTGTCGAATACCGAGAGAAACCTTACCTTTTCGTTGAAACTATGGCCTTCCACATTCTGTTTGATGAAATTCTCGATGCTAATCGAATTTTCACGTTTCTTTATACAGAAAATACGATTTCCCGTTTCGGAAATAGTGAAATCGGGAAAAAAGGGTAGACAATCGCCTAAACTGCGAAATCTGTCGAATACCGAGAGAAACCTTAACTTTTCGTTGAAACTATGGCCTTCCACATTCTGTTTGGTGAAATTCTCGATGCTAATCTAATTTTCACGTTTCTTTATACAGAAAATACGATTTCCCGTTTCGGAAATAGTGAAATCGGGAAAAAAGGGTAGACTATCGCCTAAACTGCGAAATCTGTCGAATACCGAGAGAGACCTTACCTTTTCGTTGAAACTATGGTTTTCCACATTCTGTTTGATGAAATTCTCGATGCTAATCTAATTTTCACGTTTCTTTATAAAGAAAATACGATTTCCCGTTTCGGAAATAGTGAAATCTGGAAAAAAGGGTAGACTATCGCCTAAACTGCGAAATCTGTCGAATACCGAGAGAAACCTTACCTTTTCGTTGAAACTATGGCCTTCCACATTCTGTTTGGTGAAATTCTCGATGCTCATCGAATTTTCACGTTTCTTTATAGAGAGAATAGGATTTCCCGTTTCGAAAATAGTGAAATCGGGAAAAAAGGGTAGACTATCGCCTACACTGCGAAATCTGTCGAATACCGAGAGAAACCTTACCTTTTCGTTGAAACTATGGCCTTCCACATTCTGTTTGATGCAATTCTCGATGCTAATCGAATTTTCACGTTTCTTTATACAGAAAATACGATTTCCCGTTTCGGAAATAGTGAAATCGGGAAAAAAGGGTAGACTATCGCCTAAACTGCGAAATCTGTCGAATACCGAGAGAAACCTTACCTTTTCGTTGAAACTATGGCCTTCCACATTCTGTTTGATGAAATTCTCGATGCTAATCGAATTTTCACGTTTCTTTATACAGAAAATACGATTTCCCGTTTCGGAAATGGTGAAATCGGGAAAAAAGGGTAGACTATCGCCTAAACTGCGAAATCTGTCGAATACCGAGAGAAACCTTACCTTTTCGTTGAAACTATGGCCTTCCACATTCTGTTTGATGAAATTCTCGATGCTAATCGAATTTTCAAGTTTCTTTATACAGAAAATACGATTTCCCGTTTCGGAAATAGTGAAATCGGGAAAAAAGGGTAGACTATCGCCTAAACTGCGAAATCTGTCGAATACCGAGAGAAACCTTACCTTTTCGTTGAAACTATGGCCTTCCACATTCTGTTTGATGAAATTCTCGATGCTAATCTAATTTTCACGTTTCTTTATACAGAAAATACGATTTCCCGTTTCGAAAATAGTGAAATCGGGAAAAAAGGGTAGACTATCGCCTAAACTGCGAAATCTGTCGAATACCGAGAGAAACCTTACCTTTTCGTTGAAACTATGGCCTTCCACATTCTGTTTGGTGAAATTCTCGATGCTCATCGAATTTTCACGTTTCTTTATAGAGAGAATAGGATTTCCCGTTTCGAAAATAGTGAAATCGGGAAAAAAGGGTAGACTATCGCCTAAACTGCGAAATCTGTCGAATACCGAGAGAAACCTTACCTTTTCGTTGAAACTATGGCCTTCCACATTCTGTTTGATGAAATTCTCGATGCTAATCGAATTTTCACGTTTCTTTATACAGAAAATACGATTTCCCGTTTCGGAAATAGTGAAATCGGGAAAAAAGGGTAGACTATCGCCTAAACTGCGAAATCTGTCGAATACCGAGAGAAACCTTACCTTTTCGTTGAAACTATGGCCTTCCACATTCTGTTTGATGAAATTCTCGATGCTAATCGAATTTTCACGTTTCTTTATACAGAAAATACGATTTCCCGTTTCGGAAATGGTGAAATCGGGAAAAAACGGTAGACTATCGCCTAAACTGCGAAATCTGTCGAATACCGAGAGAAACCTTACCTTTTCGTTGAAACTATGGCCTTCCACATTCTGTTTGATGAAATTCTCGATGCTAATCGAATTTTCACGTTTCTTTATACAGAAAATACGATTTCCCGTTTCGGAAATAGTGAAATCGGGAAAAAAGGGTAGACTATCGCCTAAACTGCGAAATCTGTCGAATACCGAGAGAAACCTTACCTTTTCGTTGAAACTATGGCCTTCCACATTCTGTTTGATGAAATTCTCGATGCTAATCTAATTTTCACGTTTCTTTATACAGAAAATACGATTTCCCGTTTCGAAAATAGTGAAATCGGGAAAAAAGGGTAGACTATCGCCTAAACTGCGAAATCTGTCGAATACCGAGAGAAACCTTACCTTTTCGTTGAAACTATGGCCTTCCACATTCTGTTTGATGCAATTCTCGATGCTAATCGAATTTTCACGTTTCTTTATACAGAAAATACGATTTCCCGTTTCGGAAATAGTGAAATCGGGAAAAAAGGGTAGACTATCGCCTAAACTGCGAAATCTGTCGAATACCGAGAGAAACCTTACCTTTTCGTTGAAACTATGGCCTTCCACATTCTGTTTGTTGAAATGCTCGATGCTAATCGAATTTTCACGTTTCTTTATATAGAAAATACGATTTCCCGTTTCGGAAATGGTGAAATCGGGAAAAAAGGGTAGACTATCGCCTAAACTGCGAAATCTGTCGAATACCGAGAGAAACCTTACCTTTTCGTTGAAACTATGGCCTTCCACATTCTGTTTGATGAAATTCTCGATGCTAATCGAATTTTCACGTTTCTTTATACAGAAAATACGATTTCCCGTTTCGGAAATAGTGAAATCGGGAAAAAAGGGTAGACTATCGCCTAAACTGCGAAATCTGTCGAATACCGAGAGAAACCTTACCTTTTCGTTGAAACTATGGCCTTCCACATTCTGTTTGATGAAATTCTCGATGCTAATCAAATTTTCAAGTTTCTTTACACAGAAAATACGATTTCCCGTTTCGGAAATAGTGAAATCGGGAAAAAAGGGTAGACTATCGCCTAAACTGCGAAATCTGTCGAATACCGAGAGAAACCTTACCTTTTCGTTGAAACTATGACCTTCCACATTCTGTTTGATGCAATTCTCGATGCTAATCGAATTTTCAAGTTTCTTTATACAGAAAATACGATTTCCCGTTTCGGAAATAGTGAAATCGGGAAAAAAGGGTAGACTATCGCCTAAAGTACGAAATCTGTTTGATACCAACAGAAATCTTACATTTTCGTTGAAACTATGCGTTCTACATTGGGAATGATGAAATTCTCTATGTCAATCGAGTTTTCACGTTTCTGGATACACGAAATTCGATTTCACGTTTCCGAAATAGTGAAATTGTCACGGCCCCGCGTTGGCCGTTGGTTAGAATAAAGTTTAATGATCTTTTGATCCTTAGACTGAGGATGGTAAGAGCGGAGTACTCGTGATCCCAGATCGGTAAGGTCGGTGTCTAAATTTCTTACGTAGGGTCGTTTTCTACCCCGAGTCGATATCGTAATTGTATCTGTTGCTTTAGGTTTGTATGATAGAGAATTAAACCGCGAGTTGGTAATATACGTGAGATAGAACATAAGACCGTTGATCAAAAAGAGATTATCTTGACCTTGAACCTGTACGTGAGGTGTCGTAACTAGAATAGGGGATCGTTTCGCTTGGAGGCCGGTTCCCCCTCGGCGTTCCGGCCAATTTGCCTGCTCGACGAGGCGGGCAAGATCCTCGAGCGGATCATAGCTTCCCGCCTCGTCGAGCACCTGGCCGGGGCAGGGCCCGATCTGGCCCACAGCCAGTTCGGCTTCCGGGAGGGGCGGTCAACTGTTGACGCGATTCAGCGGGTCCGCTCCCTCTCGGGGGCGGCAGCGTCGGCCCCAGGGGGTGGAGTGGTGTTGGCAGTATCGCTCGATATTGTCAACGCCTGCAACTCCATCCCCTGGCAAGCGATCAGGGAGGCGTTGGCCTACCACCGGGTACCTCCCTGGTTGCAAAAGGTGATCGGGTCCTTTTTAAAGGCCCGGAGCTTCGGCTACCAGAGCCGGGGCGGGACGTCCGGGGGTACCGCACCGTATCCCAGCGGGCGGCGGCCCTACTTGGATGCCCCCCCCCCCCCCCCATGGAAACTCAAGGCGGTGGAGGCCGCGGAGATATATGAAATCTCCGCGGCCCTCAAAGGGACGCCGGGCTCGGCGGAAAGCCGAGCGTCAGAGCTGGAGGCCGGCAGGAGCCGGGCCCGGCTGCACACCTTTGTGCCCAAAGGTGGCGCAGCCAATTGGAGGAGCCCGGCTCCGGAGAAAGGACGGTGAAGGTCGTCCTTCCGGTCCTCCAGCAGTGGCTGGGGAGGGAGGGAAGGCTCACCGGGCATGGTTGCCTCGGTGAGTTCCTGAATAGGATCGGAAGGGAGCCCACCCCGCAATGTCATCATTGCGGGGAGGACGTGGACTCGGCGCAACACACCCTGGAGGAGTGTCCCTCCTGGGCTGCAGAGCGCCGAGTCCTTGTCTAAGCATCGGACCGGACCTCTCGCTGCAAGCCGTCGTCAAGGCGATGGTGAGGAGCGAGAGGTCATGGGGGGCTGTGGCCTCCTTCTGTGAACAGCTAATGTCACGGAAGGAGGCCGCGGAAAGGGCCCGCGAAGCCGCGGACCCTGAAGGAAGGGGGCGAAGGCGAGGGCGGACAAGGGGACGAAGGGCCCCGCCTCCGCCACTTGCCACGGCGGCTATTTAATAGCCGCCGGAGCCACCAGGCAGTTGAAGGACCAGCAGAATGGCCCTCACAGTCCTCTCTCCGGAATCGGGCTCCTCCAGTTGGCTGCGCCACCTCTCGAGGGTGCGCAGCCGAGCCCGGTTCCTGCCAGCCTCCAGCTCTGCCGCTCCCGGCGTCTCTTTAAGGGCAGCGGAGATCCTATAGATCTCCGCGGCCTCTTCGGCCTTCAATTCCCACGGGGGGGGAGACTTTCTGTTCCCTGCTTGTGGCGTCTCTCAAATGAATATACCCAGGAGAGGGTTTTCGGCGTGTTACGAGCTGGGGCGTGCGAGTTTTAATTATCAAATGGCAGATGACCGAATCGCGTCGCGTACCTCGTTTGACCGTCCTCTCTCGATAAATAAGACCGGGTTCTGACTGGGGATCCTAAGACCGCAGCAGGCATCCGTTAATAACAATGCAGTTACTTCCTCGCTTGCGTATTGCATGCGACAGGCACGAGACAGGTCCTAGGAACTGCTGTCACCTGTTATTACCGGAAGGCTGTATTGCACCTTTTGTGGATAGGTCCTAAGAACTACCACCTAAGCTGGGAGAGAGAGTGACGACGAATCGAGATACTACCCGTTAACAATTAATTGATTCACTCCGAGCGGTTAGAGTGAATCTGTGATGGGCTCGTTGCTGTTATTGATTTGAGTAAAGGAAATGCACAAGACGTTGATGTTCCCTTTTTGAACAGTTACAAATTTATTCTAACAAATCTCTATTAATGACTCTTTTACAAATGTGTTTAGTGTGTGAGTGTAACGCTTACCTAAGTAGCGACGACGTTTATCTAAGTAGCGACGACGATATCGTTCGTTGAATCTGTGATAGGTCACTCCGCTTCGATTGCTGGTTTATCGCAGGATCACAATGGTGAATAACACTTTAGTTGAGCTTAGATAGTTTTCAGTGAATTCGAGCGGCGCACCCCTAAGACGCGTGGACTTAATCGGACAGAGTAACGTTGTGATGTCGTAAGATGGTTTGACACTGGCTTGGATGGAAAATGGGTCCCTTTTTATAGGGCTTGATTTTGGGGAAAACGGGAGGAAAAATGGGAGGAAACTATAGGGCGAGTGGGAGGAATAGGCTTCCTTCGACGGAGGTCTAGGTTGTTTACGTGAACGGTAGGAGATGCATTTAGGGTCCGGAGAGGCTACACTGCCTAGGGGATGTTTAGGTAATTGAAGTAAAGTGGGACCGACGTGGACTGTGGGAGACGCATTTTGAATTCACTGAAAGTATCCTGGGAAGTTAAATAAAACTCTTCCGAGGCGCATTTCTGTCGCCGAGCGTTCTTAACTAAATCGTATGAACTTATGCATACGCAACAGGCGTTGTGACCCCTCTGCCTTCTCCTGTTAATAACGTATCCTAAGATTCGCGTCAGTGAAGGTAGATCTACTTGGTAACCACCACTGACTTTATCTAAGCGAGTACCGTCTGAGTCGCAGCTCGTAAGCTTATTATATGATTGAACACTCCGAGCGGCTGGAGTGAACTCACGGGATCGTGCTCGAACGATGATTTTATTATTAGAGGGTAGGTCAGTGTTATTAACTACAAGCACCATCGGAGGGTGTAACCCCCCCCTAATTTAGACACTCTATGGCCACCAGGGCCGTACACACCTCACCCAATTAAGGGGGCACCGCCGGGCCCACGGGATAAAGACAATCGTTAACGTTACCAATCCCCACTAACGAAATGAATGTTAACAGGCCCACCATGTCTCTCCACTTTTCCCCTTGTCACAGCTCTACCCCTAGGATATAATAAAGGCTGATCTATATTCTTCAAACTTTGTGGTCTACCTGCTACAGATTCTCTTATATTAATGGCTTTAAATTCTGTATCGTCACTATAAGCACATTTTTAATCATGCACTTAACGGCATATAAATTAATAAGAAAGAACAGCCCAAAATTATCGTCAAGTAATGTTAAAGTTTTATGTGGCTGATGGAGTTAACCGATTTGGCAACTGGAAGTAATAAAGCTAAATTCAACCCTCAAATTCTCAAGCCTTCTGTTACAGAAAATTTAGTTATTACATATTTTTATTATAGCGTTTCCTTAAAAATGAATGTTGACAGTCCTGCTATAATACACTAGTTGTGAGCAATTCACCAGTAATAGTATAAATAATGCCCTCTTCATCAGCTGTAGGTGAGGACTCACCATTTCGATTTGTTGTCAAGTTTTTATAGTAACCACGTTTAACAGAAGGAATGAATTTTAAGCAGGTCCACCACGTCTCTCCATTCTTCCCCTATCACAGCTCTACCCTTAGGATATAATAAAGGCTGATCTATATTCCTCAAACTTTGCGGTCTACCCGTTACAGATTCCCTTATATTAATGGCTTTAGATTCTGTATCTTCATTATAGTCACATTTGAACCGTATAAAATGGGGTTGGGACCTCCCTAACTTTATCCAGCGTATCTTAAACCAATTTACTGGAAACCCTGCGACGGCTACTTGTCCGTCAATGATCGATGGCTCCGGGGGTTTTGCCCTTTCTCTTTACATGCTTTGATAATATTATACCAATCATCTGGCGGAAAATGTTTTGATTCTTTTTTCGCACACGACTCAACAATGGCAAAATCTGAGTTATTGGGCAAACAGCCGCGTCCACTTACCAAAAACTCCATTTCAATTGACTCAGCCCTTACTCCCGTACTTTGAACTAGTTTTAATAAACCTAAGACAGACCTAATATTTCGGTTGTACCCGGTACACGAATCCGAAGATATTATTATTTTTGTGAAATTTGTAGCGTAAGCCTTCATGTACTCTATTAGACAAGATGAAATTCCGTGAGACCCACGAGACCCTTCAGCTTATGGCCAAACAAGCATGTGGTTTGTATTTTTACCGAACTCTTGACAGTCGAAACTGTAGACATAAATTTCGCCCATAATAAGCTACGGATGCGGCCAGCTTGGGAAAGGTTAAAGCTTTCTCCAAGCCAAAAGAAAATACGAAAATGTTTTCGGATGGTGCCATTCGATCGGCAGCCATTTGACGGCGAGCCCGTTCAGCCTTTTCTAAGCGAGTTTCCTTTCCAATTTCTGCCGTCTTAAATTCCCTCACCGTCTGAAGACTGAATTTTCTTTGTTTTCTGCAAAACATCACAAGATTGACGCGTGTCCTTGGATGGTCGGTTAAAGTGCAAACTAAATCGCGTAGAGAACACATTATAGTAATATTTCTCTCTCAAGGGTACTACATCTTCCCCTTAACATTCTGGGACGTATAATTCATATACCCTCTTAATATCTGAGTCAGGATTTAAATATTGTCGTCTTGGATTACGAGCTCGGGCGCAGTGACTACTGTAGGCTGGAAATAACCCCATAAGTTTTAGAACATTTTAGTCATCTATTTTATTGCCTGCAACACGGCCGTCGCGCTGATCAACCAAAGATGTAACTTGTTCTTTAAAACAACATTTGTATATCCTCCCGTCACTCACCGGATAAGTGTCTCTAAAATACTTTATAGCAAACGGGTATATCACGTCTGTCTTCTCGAAGCAATATGTAAAAAAGGTGATCTCCGTTCTCTAATCTCATTCGCGGGGCGCCTTATTCTTATTCCGTGAACTTTAATACAACCTCCTGAGAAACATTCTGGACAAGTTGACTATGTAAATCATAAAATGCCTTCACGCCAGCCATTAACCTTTCAAAAGCTTACCGGTGAAAAGCCTAGTTTCCAGTAGTTTCTCAAGAGGTCTATCGATAGAAGACCCGGGTTCCCTGGGCCTTTAAAAATAGCTTCCCGACGCAAACCAGGTGCCGCCTCACCTACTGATCACTCCGCGCCCCCACACCACACACACACACAGCACACTAGTTACTTGTAGCACAAGCAACAGCCACCCAGCCGGCTGCGGAATGGGGAGACCAGCGAGGACACCGCCCGACTGGGGCTCCAATGCCCCAGGAGGATTCCAGCAGCCGATCCCCTCCTGACAGGTCCCCTGAGCCCCAAGGGCACCAGAACCCCACTGACCTTGTTGTTATAATAGCTAATAACTAATGATTACCACCATAAGTTATTACCATTAACAGTAGGATTACCTCCCCACCTACCCCCCACTCTCGAACACGACACCCCACCACCCTGGGAAAAGCCTCCAGCCACCCCACCGGGACCCCCGGTCACACCGGGAAACTGGAGGGACACGGATACGCAAAGGTAACCCCTCGCCAAAAATCGACACAACCTAACATACTCTTTTCTCTCCCTCAACGAAATCTAGCGTACTAGAGGAGCAAGCAGCGGCCCACGACCACACCCCCCAACTAACGGAGGAGGGGGAACCGCCAGACAACGGGACGAACCTCAATGGGACAGAATGGCAATCCCCGGATCCAGCGGAGAAGGAAGGACGAGGACAGGAAGCGACGACCTCCCCTCTGATGGAAGCGGACTAAAAGTGGTGCAGATCAACCTGCACCACAGTGACGTGGCTTCATCACATTTGGTGAAGTTCATGGCCACGATAAAAGCTGACTTGGCGCTAATCCAAGAGCAATGGATAAGTTTCAAGGCCCCCAGGGGACTTGGACTTATCGGGCAAACGGCACATTCCTCCGAGGATCCAGCCCCCAGGGCTTTTTTTTTATATACGAGGGGAAATCTTCATGGACACCCCGATCTCCCTTTGGGGAGGAGGCCGGGGTAGTGCCGGATTCTTAACGGCTAAAACCCCTCGGTGGACTCCAGCCCTGGCGCTTTTGGGGACCCCGAGGCGCTCTAGAGAACTCTGTTCGGGGTCCCAGCGCCCGGCCCTCAGAAGGGCCAGTTCAATTTTTGATTTTTGGGGATGCAGCGCGCCCACGACACTGCATCCCCCACATCGGAACCACCATTCATGGCTGCCTGGGCCCCAACCCAGGCGGGGCGACCTGGAGGCCTAGCCTCTTGATGGAGGCCACCACGAACTCCACCCCGCACTCTCCCAGCCGGAGAGTGCGCGTGCAGTCCCTCCCGGTGGCGACCACAAGTGTGTCATCCGCGTAACACACTAGGGCCACCCCCGGGGGGAGTGCCGTTCGAAGGACGCGGTCGTACCACCCTCCCGCCCCGGCTCTGGTAGCCAAAGCTCCGGACATGAGAGAGAGCGCACCCGCTGAATCGCGTCAACGGTTGACCGCCCCTCCCGGAAGCCGAACTGGCTGTCGGCCAGATCGGGCCCTGCCCCGGCCAGGTGCTACGAGGCGGGCAGCCAGGACCGGGCCGGCAGGATCCGCTCGAGGATCTTGCAGGCCTCGTCGAGCAGGCAAATGGGCCGGAACGCCGAGGGGGAACCTGCGTCCCTCCCCGGCTTAGGGAGCAGCACGAGCTGCCCCCTTTTCCATTGTTTGGGGAACGTTCCCTCCCCTAGGCAGCCCTCCATGAGCCGCATAAACCTGTCCCCCATGACCCGAAGGGCAGACACCAGCACAAGACCGTGTATGCCGTCGGGGCCTGGGGCGGTGTTCCGGGCCGCGAGGCGGCGCACCGCCTTTTCCAGCTCGTCCGGACGAATGCCCAGGGCGGGGGTGCCGGTTTGCACCCCGGTTCCCGGCCCCACCGCCGGGCCTCTCCCTCGTCATGAGGGAAAAGGGTACCGACGACGGAGTCCAGGAACTCCGGGTCCATCGACTCGGTCACAGGGGGGGCCCACGGGCGTATCCTGCCCATCACCGCCCGATATGGGCGCCCCCAAGGGCAGTGGACTGGAAGGTCTCCGACGTTCCATCCCTGTCTGACCACAGATATATCACCTGTACCTTTCGAGGTAGGGGGGATCCCACTGGCGAAATACCGCCGAGATAGGCTGCGTGGTGGCCTTCGTACACCCGACATCCGGCCCGGATTAAAGGCAATTACTCCCCCCTGAGGTGGGAGCTGGCGAGGTATCGCCAAGATTGGTTACAGGGTGGCCATCATTCACCCCGACTTCCGGCCCGGATCAAAGGCAAATCACTCACCCGTGTCAGAGGTGGGGGCTGGCGGAGTACCGCCACGTCTCGTAGGCCAGGTTGGACTGCGCCACACACGCATCGGAGAACGGAGCGACGCGCCTGCCTCCCCCACGTACCTCCCAGGGGCTCCATAACAACGCTCGCGACCGACCAGCGGGGACCGGCGTGGGGAATCCAAGGAACGGACAGGGCAGATCCATATGCGTGGGGTCCCGTACGGACGAAACGTGGGGGGCAGGAGGGACGCTGCGTACTTCGATGTGCGAAAGGCTCAGGGGTGGCCTTTATCCACCCCACCCCCCTCCTTAGAGGGGAGTTTAATTACCGCTAACACATAGGCAGGAGCAGCCTTTAAAACAGCCCACCCGTCCGCTTCGCGCGTGACAAGTCCACTGTGACAACAGCCAAAACCGGGACGTTTGGCGAGCGAAATAGGGGCTGCAGGGGAAAACCGAGCCACCTCCGACACCGCAGGGTCTCCCGCAAGGGCTCGAGGGTGTGATTCGGGGTATCCAGTTACCGGGGACACCCTAGACTCATGCAAAGTCGGACACCTATTCTCACTCGCCTGGTAACGCTCCAGGTTAACGACCTGGCCCCATGGCAAAGCCGCAATTGTCGGCGTGCGCTGAGAGAGAGCAAGAGCATCGCGGGCAGAGAGCCATATCGCCTCGAGTCGTCGTGCGCACACAACTTAAGTCGGATCGGCGGCTCCCGGTGGGTTAGATCACCCCGGTGTAACACTGCTCTCTCTTTAATTATTATAAATTAGGGTCTTAATTTATTCATCAAATTCTTTGTTTATTTAGGTCTGGCGTTGGTATACACGGATATATACGACGGTTTCAGGTAATGTGTAAATAATATAATAATTTATTTCGATAAATTAATAATTTCATCGGTTATAGTATTCCGTTATTATTAATGTTAATTTCGATCCGGATGTCGGAGAATTTCGGATAGGAGGTGAGTAACTGAATTGACGTTAAAAAGATAAAAAATTTATTTATTAATAGTGTCTCTTAAAAATTCCCTCGCGTTTCTTTGTTAAATAAGGAACCCGTGGATCCTTCGGGTGGCACTTCCCTGGATCGAGCATCGGCGGAACAATGGGAGCGAGAGAGAGAGGCACAAGTTTGTACTCGATTCGTTTCGGTTATCGTAGCGCAAGTGCGAAGAAGACGGACGGGTCAAAATCCCTCGCTTGATTATAAATACGCCACAATTTTCTCAGGTAATGTTTCCTTCCACCACGACGTCCGGGTCAAGTCATTTCCTATAATTTACACCCACTTCGTCATTACTTATTACGTTAATTATTTTAGGTTGAAGGACTAATTCGATGCTGGATTAGTGACCGCAACAGAGTTACAAGTGGAGGTTTGACTGAAATACGTAAAAGCAATGAGGAAACTGTGACTAACTCGTTCTTAATTAATCTAATTCAAGTTTTTAACTTGATGATTAGTTATTGTAATCCAATTTTTAGATTATTCTTGCGGTGTGAAAGAATTTGGAAGAATACTAGGAATCGCAGTCTTTATACAAGATTTATTTAATAAACTATTCCCTTACTCTTAATATTTAACAATATACTAACTAATACTAATTAACGTACTAGTTCGCGCGTTCGCTAACAATTATTCTTAACATTTTATAAGTGAAAGAAATTAACAATCATCTACAATTATTTCCTAACAGTACTTTAAACAAGAGTTTGATACAACAGCGCCTTATTATACAGGGTGTCCCACGGAACTGGGCCGAGCTATATCTTTGAAAGGATTGGAGATAAAAAAAATGTTATAGGACAAAAGTAGATGGCATTAAATGCTTCATATTTTTATAAAGTTTTTATGCATTTTTATGCGTGGGTGCAATTGCACTTTTTTTAAAGTAAAACTCAAATTTTGATTACATCAATCGATGCAGTTTTTCGTCCTCTACAAAACATGTTAATAATACTATGTCTGAAAATTGTTAGTTTAGGTGTTATTTTAATTTTAAGCATGCTGAATTATTTCAATGTTTCAACACGGTTAGACGTACTCTTTCACGCGTTCCTTCTGTCAGTGTCTTATTTGTGTGGGATCGGAAGGTTTGGCAAAAATAAACGTGTAACTGTAGTAATCATGTATTATTATAAAGATAGAAATATGATCTAATTAACTTAAACTAAAACAATTATAGAATGCAACGCCACGCTTTACCACACCGCTTCTCGATCTACTCTCGCTCGCTCGCTCTCGATTCTCCGTTTTTGAAACAAAAGAGGCACGATTCCGCAGGGCATCCCCTCATGCCTGCAAACCGTCCGAGGCCCAAGAGGCCCGGCCACGAACCGCCAAGGTGCGTGTCGCACCCCACATTTGTAAACACGAATCACCTTCTGATATATGTAGGATCTTTATTAAAGATTAAATTGTAAGGGTTATATAATAATAGTAATTAAGTATGCTTCGGAAAAAATCTCTAGCGACTGTCTCGTTCGACCTCTCCCTTTCGACCTTCTTCTGTTTTTTCAGTATGGCGACAGCACTTGTGCTGCCGCCCCGTGAGGCCCTCTTTACACTCGCCCCCGCCGCGCTCGGCCTAGGTATCCCACATTCGGCCATCCTGCGCGTCTTCGGCCCCGAAGACATTCCTAAATACGGCTTCATATAATCGGCTGCAGTTGAAGTAATCTTAGGTCCTTCGCTTTCACCCGAGTTGGGGAGTGCGGAATCCGCCTCTCCAGCCGGGGAAGCTATGGAGGTGGAGCCCGCCGAGGCGGTGGCGCCTCCTGAGAGGCAAGAGGCGCCGGCTCGCCCGGCAGAGGAGGCCGCGTCCATGCCCGCCCCGCGCGAGGACGTCCCCCCCCCCGTCGGGGGAGGGGGGCCTGGACGTGGAGTCCTCCCAGGAGGAGGTCCGGGAGGAGGCTGACCTCCAATGACTGGGGATCAACCTCCTCCAGACCAACCTGAACCACACGCGCGTGGCACAGGACTTAGTGGTCCAGGCCGCGCGCGAGTGGAAAGTCGGGCTGGTCGTTGCGGCCGAGCCCTACAGGGTTCCGGATCACCCTTCGTGGTCCGGGGACGCCTTGGGCTCGGTAGCCATTCTATGGAATGACGCTCCGGGGATGCCCCCCCCCCGGCTCTCATAGAGCGGGGGGATGGCTACGTAGCCGTCCAGTGGGGCAGCGTGGCGGTGGTGGGGGTTTACGTCTCCCCCAATTGCGGCCGGGACGCTTTTGGAGCGTTCCTGGACCGGGTTGGGGGGTGCGTCGCCCGCATCCTGCCGCGTCCCTTGCTCGTCCTGGGGGATTTCAACTCCCACGATACCGCGTGGGGTTCCCCCAGTACGGACATGAGGGGACAGGAGCTGCTCCATTGGGCGGCCGGTCTGGAGTTAAGGCTCCTCAATGAGGGGTCCACCCCCACCTTTGTGCGGCGGCAGGGGGCGTCCATAGTCGACCTGACATGGGCGTCGCCCTCCGCCGTGCGCAGAGTGAGTGGGTGGAGGGTGTTGGGGGTTGAGACGATGTCTGACCACGCTTACGTGGTCATGAGCGTCTCGGCCTGGTTCCGTGCGGCCATGGCGGCTGTCTCTGACACCGCCATGCCCCGGGCCAAGGCCTCCTCGCCCCGCGCCGCGTACTGGTGGTCGTCGGAAATTTCCGACCTGAGGGACACCAGTACGCGTGCGCGGAGGGCGTACCTCAGGGCCCGCAGGCGCGCAAGCTCCACCGCGGAGGAGGAGGAGTCCCTGAACAACGCGTATAGGGACGCCCGGGGGGCCCTCCAGGGGGCTGTCCTAAGGGCCAAGGCGGAGGCCTGGAGCCAGCTCCTCGCCACCATCGATCGCGATCCGTGGGGTCGCCCATACCGGGTGGTTCTGAATAAGATCCGCCCGTGGGCCCCCCCGGTGACCGAGTCGATGGAACCGGAGCTCTTGGACTCCGTCGTCGATAACCTCTTTCCTCAGGATGAGGAGGAGGCTCGACGGCGGCCCCAGGAGCAGGGGGCGCGACATGATCGCGTCCCTATGCCTGGGATCGGCAGCGAGGAGCTGGACAGGGCGGTGCGCCGCCTTGCAGCCCGAAGCACCGCCCCGGGTCCCGACGGCATCCACGGCCGCGTGCTCGTGGCTGCCCTCCGGGTCCTGGGGGGTAGGTTTCGACGCCTCCTGGAGGACTGCCTCACAGAGGGGGTCTTCCCGGGGGCCTGGAAAAGGGGGCAGCTGGTGCTGCTCCCTAAACCAGGGAGGGCGGCCGACAGCCCTTCCGCCTATCGGCCTATATGCCTGCTCGACGGGGCGGGAAAGATCCTCGAGAGGATCATAGCTTTCCGCTTCGCCGAGCACCTGTCCGGGGTGGGGCCCGATCTGGCCGACAGCCAGTTCGGTTTCCGGGAGGGGCGCTCCACGTCGGACGCGATCCAGCGGGTGCGCTCCCTCGCCGGGACGGCGGTGTCGGCCCCGGGGGGTGGAGTTGTGTTGGCGATATCGCTCGATATCGTCAACGCTTTCAACTCCGTCCCCTGGCAGGCGATTAGGGAGGTGCTGGTGTACCACCGCGTGCCTCCCTACTTGCGCAGGATAGTCGGGTCCTTCCTGCAGGACAGGTCCATTGGCTACCCGACGCGGGACGGGAGGGCTGAACGCCCAAGCTGGCGCGGTGTCCCACAGGGTTCGGTGCTAAGCCCGACCCTGTGGAACCTTGCGTATGACCGCGTCTTGCGGTGTGCGCTTCCCCCGGGGGTGGCGCTGGTGTGTTACGCAGATGACACAGTGGTGGTCACCTCCGGGAGGGATTACGCCCGCACTCTCCGTCTGGCGGAGTGCGGTGCGGAATGCGTGGTGGCCGCCATAAGGCGGCTAGGCCTGGAGGTGTCCCCGTCGAAGACCAAGGCAATGTGGTTCTTCGACGGGGTCAGGAGGGGCCCTCCCCCCGAGACTCCGGTCACGGTGGGAGGCGTGGCTGTCGAGGTGGGCACCCGGATGAAATATCTGGGTGTCACCCTCGACAGCCACTGGAGCTTTGGGCCCCACCTCGCAGAGGTGGTGCCCCGAGTGGAACGGACAGCGGCGGCCTTGGGCCGCTTGCTGCCCAACGTGGGGGGACCTCAGGCGGGTGTACGCCGCCTGTACGAGGGGGTGGTGCGGAGTGCCGCCCTATATGGTGCACCCGTGTGGGCGGGATCGCTCGGGAGGAGCAGGCGGAATCGCCAGCTCCTTTCCCGAGCACAAAGGCCCCTAGCCGCGCAGGTCGCCAGGGGGTACCGCACCGTCTCCCTGAGGGCGGCGTCCCTGCTTGGGTGCTCTCCCCCATGGGAGCTCAAGGCGGAGGAAGCCGCGGAGGTGTACAGGATCTCCGCGGCCCTCAAAGAAACGCCGGGTGCGGCTGAGTGCCGCGCAGCGGAGCTGGAGGCCGGCAGGAGCCGGGCTGGGCTGCGCACCCTGGAAAGGTGGCGCAGCCAACTGGAGGAGCCCGGCTCCAGGGAAAGGACCGTTCAGAGCCATCCTGCCGGTCCTCCAGCTCTGGCTGGAAAGGAGGGGACGGCTCACCTTCCGTCTAACGCAGGTACTCACCGGGCACGGGTGCTTCGGTGAGTATCTGCACAAGATCGGAGGGGAGCCGTCCCCGCAGTGTCATCACTGCGGTGAAGAGAGGGACTCGGCGCAACACACCCTGGAGGAGTGTCCCTCCTGGGCAGGGGAGCGCCGAGTCCTTCGTAACACCATCGGGGGGGACCTCTCGCTGCCCGCCGTCGTGAGAGCGATAGTGGGCGGCGAAGAGGAGTGGGGAGCCGTGGCCTCCTTCTGTGAACAAGTTATGTCGCAGAAGGAGGCCGCGGAAAGGGCCCGCGAGGCAGCGGACCCAGAGGGTAGGGGCCGAAGGCGGAGACGTACCGTCCGGCCTCCGGCACCGGACGCGGCGACCGTCTGAGTCGTCGGGGCCACTAGGCTGTCTGGATTGGGGTCCAGGCAGCCGATATGGTGGCCCCAGAGGTAGAGGGATGCGGTGTTGTGGTCGCACCGCATCCCAAATAGTGGATTGGCCCCCCTTCAGGGGGCAAGGCGGGGGGGTATCCCCCTAACGCCTGAGGAAGACCACCGGGGGGTTTTAGTCGGTAGAAATCCGACACTACCCCGGTCTCCCCCCAAAGGAGGCCGGGGTGTCTATCGAAGATTTCCCCTCGAAAAAAAAAAAAGGTCCTTCGCTTTCACCTATCCGCACTACCTCATACCGCTTATTGCGCTTTACCTTCACAACTTTATATGGTCCTAGGAACTTCGGTTTAAGTTTCAACCCCGCGCCAAATTGCGTTCGTTGAATCGCAACTAAATCTCCTTCCTTATAATTAATCGCATCTTTACAACTTCTATCGTGGCTGCGGCGATTTTCCGCTTGAATCATAACAATATTTTCCTTAGCCGCACGCCTTAAACTATCGCGATCCTCATCGAACATCTCTACAATTTCTCGTTCTACTAATGAAAGGATTCGCATATCTTCCTTCCGTCGCATTTTTACCCCGAAGAGTACTTCAAAGGGCGTCATACCCACAGCACGCTGAAAACTACTATTTAAACATCGCTGCAGTTGGTCAACATGTTTATACCAACGTTCTGGTTTTTCTAAAGAGAGTTTCGTCAAAACCGGGATGATCGTCCGATTGACGCGTTCGACTTGTCCATTCGCACGTGGCACACCGGTGGTGATCGTAAAATGGTCAATCGACTCTGACGCACAATAGTCTTTAAATTCTTTCGACGTAAAAGCTGTTCTCCTATCTGAGATGATACGCTTTGGATTCCCAAAAGTGTTTTGTTAATTCATTAACTTATCTAGCACCTCCGTAGTGTTCGTAGTTTTCGTCGGGTATATCCACACAAACTTAGCAAACGCATCCACCACAACTAAAATATACTTGTACCCTTTTCCTGTAGCTACCATCGGTCCTTGGTGGTCTATGTGGTACGTACAAAGCGGTGTATCCCCCTTTGGTATGGGTGACAACATTACCCTCTTTCTTGCCTTTCTTCTTTTCTGCTAAAATGCAAGGAATGCAACAACTTATAAATCTACCTACTCGCTCGCTTAAATTAGGTATGTAAAATTCGTCCTTAATGCGCTCTACGACCTTCTTGACGCCGAAGTGTGCGTTTTCGTGTACCTCCCGTATAGTGTCTACGAACGTGCTGGCTGGTAATACTATAATAGTTCTTTCCCCGCACCGTTTCAACAACAGATCATTCTCTACCAGGTAGTCCTCGTACGGCTCTTTTACTAAGACTTGCTTTATTGCCCTAAGTCGTTCATTCTCATCCTGTCTTTTGCGGATAACTGCGTACAACTTATCTTTGACAATTAAAACGGGATATCTACTTAGCGCGTCGACATGCTTTAAACGCTCTCCCGACCGGTGCTCTACTTTATAATCAAACTCTTCTAGGGCCATAGCCCATCTTGCAACTCTAGGACAAAGATCCTGACGCTGGAAGATACGTAGCACGGGCTCGCAAGACAACGCAGCCTTTAACGCAACAAAAGGTCGTTTCTGCTCCACTCCAAACCGAAACTTGACACCGTCCTTTAAAAGATCTGACAACGGGCGCGAGATCCTAGCGTAGTCTTTTATAAATTTTCGGAAATACCCGGTAAGTCCGAGAAAACTCTGCACATCTCTTCTCTTTCTGGGCTCCGGATACGCTTGCGTCGCTCTCACTTTACAGGGCGACGGGCCTACTTGACCATCCTTAATTATATGCCCTAAAAACTCTACCTCCGTTTGGAGAAATTTACATTTCTTCCAGTTTATGTACAAACCGTGCTTCGCTGCGACTTTCAACGTAGTTTGCAAGTTCTCATACGCGCTCTTTTCATCGTTACCTGGTACGATCAGATCGTCCATATAAGTAATAACTACTTTACTTTTCACTAAGTCCCGAAAAACATCGTCTATAAACCTCAAAAAACTCGTCGGACTACTGCAAACACCAAATGGTGTTCTTAGACATTCGTACTGTCCATCGGGCGTTACAAAAGATGTGTATTTACGACTTTCTTCCGTCACGGGTACGTGGAAAAACCCATTCTTTAAATCTAGTACTGAGAAAATGCGAGCGCCTGATAACGCATCAATACAGTCTTCTATTAGAGGCATTGGGAATCTATCTTTAATTATTTTTTTATTTAACTCGCGGTAATCTATACATACACGATATGAATTATTCTTTTTCGGAACAATGACAACAGGTCTCGCGTATTCACTTCTACTTTTTCTAATTATGGCTTCCTTGAGCCATTCTTGTATCTGCAAATCTAATACATATTTTTCTTTAAACGCTAAACGTCGGGATCGAAGTCGAATTGGATTCTCGTCGATGAGCGTGATTCGCGTTTCGATCGCTGTCTTAATATCTCTAACTGGTTCTTACCTTCGTACAATATTTTCTATCTCGCTCTTATAGTGTCCACTACCAATGTCCAATTCGCCTTGCTCGATACAGTTGATACGCAACAAGTCACCCACTTGTATATTGTTCGGCACATCGTCAACACCTTCGGCTTCTTCGGCACTACCGTTCCCACTTCCACTCTGCACCACTGCTTTTTTAATTACCACTTCACCTTGGTTTATGTAGACTTCAGCACCTTTTAAAAAGTCTTGTCCTAATATTATTTCGTTCGACATTGCTTCACTGGCTACGACGAACATCTCGACATCGAAATAATTATTGCCGATATCCACTTTCGTTGTGAATTTTCCGATCGGTACCGTTCGCGCACGTCCCAGACCGGTAAAATATCGCGAAGTCGACTGTAACGACGGACTACCGATTCGTTTGAACGTATCTTCACGAACTAAGTTCACGTCACTCCCTGTGTCTACTAAGGCATAGCACGTTACATTATTTACTTTTACGGCACTTAGTTTGTCACTTACGCTTTTTACACAACTGACACTACCTTCTTTACGCTTCGAATCGTTCGTCTGGCAGTCTTTCGACAAATGTCCAAATTCATTGCACGCGAAGCACTTGGGTCCCTTCGATTTATTCGTGCAATTTCTCAACTCGTGCTCCACTGACCCACAGGAGAAACAATACCTTTTCCCTTCTGGTCGCACGTCTCGAACCGGCCGCTGTCGCGTTCGTCTGTTTTTCCCGTCGGACTGCTTTCCTTCCCATTGTCGCCTGCTCACAAATTCCTTTTCTTTCTCCTTTCGCCTGTCATACGATTCTAGTCTTCTTCTTAAGTCACATAACGAATCAGCTTCGTAAAGCATAACTTTGTTTGCTTCGCGGTCCTGAATCCCACTTATAATATGTTCTATTAATGCGTCGTCTGCTACGTTTCCCTGGCTTGCGATTTCCTTCATGGCGCACACATATTGTCGTGCACTTTCGTTCGCTTGACGTTTTCGTTTCCGCAACTGATCGTGAATTAATGCGCTATTCATCTCTGCCTTGAATTCGCGCATTAACCTCCTTTTGAGGATACTCCATGACACTATCCCTGTTTCATATACGATGAATTGTTTCGCTGAGCCTTGCAGCATTCTTTTCGCATAAAGCAACTTCTGGAGATCGTTTCAATCGAGTAAGGTGCTCAACTCTTCGAAGTCGCTGATCCATTTCCCTATCGGTAGCTTGTCATCTCCAGTAAAGTACGGAATGCTATTATCGACGTCTTTAATCGTGAATTTTATGATTTCCTTGACCGTAGACTTACGTCCCTTTGTCTTACGGTGTTTTCTCTCATCTTCCGATTCACTATCACTCTCGCTATTTTCGTCTCAATCGCTGGCATCTGTTTCTCCTTCTTCTTCGTCTCCGTTTCGGTGTTTACGAAATCCTTCAGCCGTTGTCTCAATTCACTCCTCTTTCCTGTGCTTGCCACATTCATTTCTTCTAATTTCTCTCTAAGTTCTTTAACTTTCATTGCGTCAATCATATCTTCCGACAAATTGTAGTCTCCTCTTACTACTTCTGACTGCTTCTGCTTCGTCTGAGTTTCCCTTACTTTCCTCTTAGATGTTTTATCCTTAGCGACGACGGTTCGGTTTAAACTATCATTATCGCTCTGGTCGTTCATACTTTCTTCCGCGCTAGTCGCTGGCTTACTCATTTTGTTACTTTGCAACTGATTATTAGATCCGACAACGTGAGGCAGGAGCAGAAGAGTTGAGAAGAGCAGGCAGAAACGTAGTAGCGAGTATGAAGAGAAGGGACGTAGAGGTACAACAGCAGGGACAATATGCAAAAATAGAACAGTTAAAATACAACCATAGGTACAAATACATAAGAACGTAAGTAGGTTTGCCAGAATATCTAAGCAGAGAAGGGAAAGGGCAAAAATTAATAGCACAGGCAAGGTTCGGGAACTTAGAACACTTAACAAGGGACTGTAGGATAACAGAAAGGGGGGTCAGGATAGAAGACGTTGTGAGCGGCAAACAGGACAAGAAGATCATACAATGGTTAAGAAAAGAAAAGAAGGGAAAGAGCAGAAGTGAACACAAATGCCAAAGATAGGTGCAACAAGCGGGGAGAGGTGTAATAAACAAAGCAACTAATGTTAGAGTATAGAACGGAGTATGGTAGGAAGGGAGAGAGTGAATGCTCAGAATGCATAGATAAGCTAGATTTATAAGTAAGAATATGTAAGATTATATAAATGTATAAACCAAGTCCAATTCTTGGCTGTGAGGCTGAATAAATCATTATTATTAATAAAGAAATACAATCGTGAATTCATACATTTTTTTATTGTCATTCATTCAAAACTATATATTATATAACATATATAATTATACCAAATCATTCTTTTAAAATTTCCTTTTTTTCTACTGGTTTTTAAAAACAAAAATGGTAATGCAATTCATTTTCAAATCATATTGAATATGATTATTTTATAGATTATTGCAAGAATTACGACCCCAGTGTTTAAATTCATTGAAGATGGCGCTCGCGAAAAAATCACAATCACGGTCGTGAATGATGTTAAATCACGGCCGTGATCGTGATCCTGCGATCACCGTGATAAATCACCGTTAGTGATTTTTGCGCCATCTCTAATCGCAGGATCACGATCACGGCCGTGATTTAACATCATTCACGACCGTGATTGTGATTTTTTCGCGAGCGCCATCTTCAATGAATTTAAACACTGGGGTCGTAATTCTTGCAATAATCTATAAAATAAACATATTCAATATGATTTGAAAATGAATTGCATTACCATTTTTGTTTTTAAAAACCAGTAGAAAAAAGGGAAATTATAAAAGAATGATTTGGTATAATTATATATGTTATATAATATATAGTTTTGAATGAATGACAATAAAAAAATGTATGAATTCACGATTGTATTTCATTATTAATAATAATGATTTATTCAGCCTCACAGCCAAGAATTGGACTTGGTTTATACATTTATATAATCTTATATATTCTTACTTATAAATCTAGCTTATCTATGCATTCTGAGCATTCACTCTCTCCCTTCCTACCATACTCCGTTCTATACTCTAACATTAGTTGCTTTGTTTATTACACCTCTCCCCGCTTCTTGCACCTATCTTTGGCATTTGTGTTCACTTCTGCTCTTTCCCTTCTTTTCTTTTATTAACCATTGTATGATCTTCTTGTCCTGTTTGCCGCTCACAACGTCTTCTATCCTGACCCCCCTTTCTGTTATCCTACAGTCCCTTGTTAAGTGTTCTAAGTTCCCGAACCTTGCCTGTGCTATTAATTTTTGCCCTTTCCCTTCTCTGCTTAGATATTAATATTAACTGTTCTATTTTTGCATATTGTCCCTGCTGTTGTACCTCTACGTCCCTTCTCTTCATACTCGCTACTACGTCTCTGCCTGCTCTTCTCCACTCTTCTGCTCCCGCTTGGCTCAGTCCTTTTCTTCTCAAGTACTCTTCCCTCTCTTCACCACTTCTAGTTTGTTCCTTACCAGATTCCTTTTCTTTCAAACACTCCTTAACTATTTTCCTTCCTACGCCATTCTTTACCCCTTCTTCAAAATTCCATGCTCTGACTCCCGCTTTCCGTCTCAGTTTTCCTCTCTTCGTTTCTTCCAACACCAAATAATCTGGGGTGCGCACGTTTAGGCCCAGTGTCCAATTAATATATCTTAGCTGGACCCGTTCTACTTCCGCTCTCTCCGTTATTTCTTTATTACATCCCCAAAATGTTCCATCTTTGACGAAATTGGTGGAACGTTTGTTTTGTATAGATTCATTCTATAGTTTGTTTCATTCTAAATGAAAAAAGAAACCGTTTGAACGTGGACTGTAATATGTAGTAGTTTAGGCTATTATTATTATATACATATATTTTCTCCTATTCTATCCTTGTATTGTTTTTTATATTAAATGTTGTCTTAATGTATTTATATTATTTTATTAAGATTTTATATTATTTGTACCAAGTGATTATGTATTTTTATTATATATTATTTTGTATATACAGAATTATATTACTAGAGCTATATTTTATTAAATCAAAAATTAAGAATGAAACTTACGCTTGTAATTTATAATCATTCATTTATTCATTATTCTTCATTGTTCCTCATTATGCCTTTGCTTTATACGATATATGTAACTTGCATTTTTGTTTTGACGTCGTTGACGTAAAACATACAGTGTTATGTGACGCGTGCAAAGAACTGTTATGTTCTCCACCAATCAGAAACGATCACGAAAAATCACAAATCACAGTGAAAAATCACGGTGATTGAGAACGAACGTGATCGAATCACTCGTGATTCACAAGTAGCAGTTCACGCCATCTCTACCTGCGATCACCGTGATAAATCACCGTTAGTGATTTTTGCGCCATCTCTAATAACGAGATAGAAGTATAGACTCTATACTTATAACTCGTCTGTGGCATAACCATAACAGCTGATCGGTCAAAGTGAAGAACAACATAATATAATACAGGCACTATATGCTGTATTCATAACAAAAAAATTAGAAATTTTAACCGAAAATGGTATATTCTATCCTCTTAGTTTCATCGGTGCGTTTTCATGATCCTTTATACTCTAAACTTGCTTTCTGACACAAAAACAATTTTGCACATTAACTGTAATGTAACTCACAGTATTATTTTATAAAATAATGTTTTTGTCGCTTATAAATATTTGTTAGTAATAATATGGAAAAGACGTATTTACTCTACGTCTACATACGATGATCACCATGTGGCACCAACAGGTATTTGCACTTGATGCTAAATACAATGTGCAAAGAATAAATAAGTCCCCTACATTAGGTTTGTACATACTTATACTTTTGTGTCGCGTTGCAATATTTAACATTAACATTAATATTGAAATCCTTTAAGATTTCAAGTTGGTAAATACTGATAAATTGCATATCTCACTAACTTTATCATTGCACATGTAAGCGGTAAAAAACGGGGCATCTTTAACATGACTTAAAAACATTCTCATAGGAATGATATATATTCGTCGAAGAAATCAACTATTGAAAGAAAAACTTTGTAAAGATCAAAAAATTGGAGAACGATATTTAAAGTTACGTTCAAGACTACTGCTTTTGAGATATGACGATAGAGTGGATCAAAATAGCATTACAACTGAAGATGAGAAAGTTGACATGCGAGCAAAGTTTCAGTCACAAGAAAGAAAATCAACAGCAGAAAATTTTGCTTTTGCTGGTGTACATCATGTTTTTGATCAACACAAAGCAGCTGTAGTAATGCTGAAATTTGCTAATAATGATAGGTCAAAGTTATGCTGTGCATCCTTAGATGGATTACTTTCTATATGTGAGACTATTAGTACACCTCCAAAAGTAATTGCTTTATTGGAAGGGCATCAAAAAGGAGTTACAGCGTTAGATTGGAGCATTAGTAATGATCTTATTGTTTCTTCCTCTTTGGATACTTCAATAAGACTGTGGACAGTTTGCACAGACAGTACCTCTGTTTGTTTGAGAGTTGTTTATGATCAACAAAAAGCTGAAGTTTTGTGCTGTGGATTTATACCAGTGAACAATAATTTTGTTGTCGCTGGTAATTCACAAGGACTGGTACAGATTTTGAATATATCCACTGGAATCTATGCACATGGAGGTTCTTGCAAAATTGGTGGAAAAGTTAGTTTTTATATATTTTTTAATAAATAACTACACTTTTTTTAAACTAAATTTTATGATATAATCATTCGGTTTAGATCTTGTCTTTAGCTTGTGAAGGCAGTGGAGGCTTGGTAATTTGGGCTGGAAATGACAGAGGAGTTATTATGTCATTTCAATTGGAATTAGGAACAGGTCGATTGGCTAAGTTACAAAGGGTCCAGGAAACTGGTGGAATGATAACCAGCCTTTCTTGGCGATCATGGCTGTCAAAAGATTCTCCATGGCCTGCACTGTTAGTTAGTAGCAGTTGCAATGCAGTGCTTTTGTATCGTATTGTTGATAATCAAGGTTGCCTTTCACTCTGGCGAAAATATCCAATAAGGCATAGGTAATTAAGCGCAAAGAAATTCTTTGTGTATTTAAACTTTCTTCTAATTTGTGCTTGCATATTTCTTAGGCACTATTTTGTAAGATCTACATTTTGCCCACAAATGCTTGCGTGCTTAATCGCTACTGGTTCTGAAGATGGAGCAGTGCATCTTCTGGATTCAGCTAGAGAGGGAAAAGCAGCAAAAGTGAATAAACTTCATGGTCATGCTAAACCAACACTCGCATTATCCTTCAATTATGATGAATCTCTTCTTGCATCTGCTGATTATCAAGGACTAATTATTGTATGGCGTAATCATCAGCGACATTTATAAGCTATTTTTCCAACTATATCCAAATAAAAGAATTTTATATTAAAACAACTCGTTATATTTGGTATAGTAATACATCTCTAATAAAAAGCTGTCGTTTTTCAGTTTCCACACTAAGTTACAAGATAGTTAAAATATGGTATGAAAGCATTAATAAAAAAATAGAAAAAACTTGAATTATATTTGAGGCCAGAAAAGAAGTAGGAAATGGTAACGTCGATAATATGCTATGAAGGAAGAAATCATGATGGAAAACATAAGTTGACCTAGTACACTTCTGTATAACAATATATTAATCATTCTCTGTTAATATTCTAGGTGTTATAATGAGCACAGAGTTAGCAGTATTGGTAGTAATAATTGTAGTAATAGCAAAAGTTGAATAGTGATCATAATGCTATTAATATTAGCTGTCAGATTTATCTTCTTAATTTCACATATGTTAATGGAATAATATTGGTGCATATATTAAATTTTCCTTCGTGGAAGTTAGTTATCATTCTGTTAGTCCACTTACTTGGTAGATATTGCACCTCAAACTGTGATTCTATTTTGCAAGTTTAACGGTATTCTTACATTATTTCCTCTTATACGGATAAAAATCGGTACATGGCAATTATATTTTTCATTCGCTTCTACAATATGGACAGGTGAGAATGTCCAAAAAATGAAGTCAGCCAAAATATATTTATCGGTGTCCCTAGTAATTTCCAATCGCATCGTCATGGTTGATAAAATATCAATCGAGTATTACAGGTTTTTGTAAAAAATTACTTAAACAATGAATTGTTCTGAAAAGTATACTGATAGATCAGAATACTGTATTTAAAAACACGGGAAATTAGGACGTAAAAATACACAGCAGCGTACTTTAACCATTGTGTTTTGCAGTGCTGTCGCATCATATATGTGCATTATGCGAAGATACATGATGTTCCAAATTAACATGCCTCCCTTTGCATTATCACCGAATTACTTCAGTCAATAAAACGTACGTTGTACACTTCACAGATCTATCAAACAGTGATGTTAACTGATGAAGAGCAATGATAAAAAAACTATGTGCGCAATATTTAATTCGTTAAAAGTAAGATCTTGACGGTAGAACTGCCGATCGTGATATTATAATACTTTTAGAATAGAGAGCTCTTTTTTATTAATATTAATATAATATTAAGAAAATAATCATGATTAGTGGTGATTATTTTCGAAAAATTAACAATAATTGCTATAGCTCATCGAAAAAATAACATTACTCTACAGAGGCACTACTGCTTGGGTAACAATAATAATCCGAACAATAAATATATACACGCGAGAAAGTATTTGTAACTGTTTTGATGTAGCCTTTACAAATCGATTGTCTTCTATATTTATTACTATTTTGTATCTCTGACGCGATAAATTCGATCGTTTTTTACTTCTTATTTTCATTATCTCCATGTGCTTAACAGTATAAAAGTTTTAAACGTACAGAGCCTACTTATTTGTATAAAGGAGCTTATATGCATTGCGGAAAAGATTCTAAGCTTTATTACGCTGTTTTAGACAATCGATCGCCTTTTAGCCCTAATTAAAGTTTGCTACATTTTATATACAATGCGAGATTCTTTTCACAGTGAAAATCTCATTGGATCGGATCATCACTGTGTTTAGACGACGAGATAATTTCGGACGGACTTCGGCTAAACTGTTTCTGTTAAAACTTCGTTACAGGTTTCCAAGTACGTCAGTCACGAGCTAATACACTGCACTTTTTGCTTGGCTCGTCTTCCTGACTATCACATTGGGCAGTTTTTATAGAAGTTGGATCGGCACATATTCCTTCACCATTTTTCCCACCAGGCACCTTTGGTAAACTATCATCGTTCAATGAATTTGGTAGATCATATTGGTCGTCAGCACTGTCAATGTTCTCATTCAAAAATGTAGCTTCTCTTTCCATCATATTCTGGTGTTCTGTATCATTCTCTTCAACTTGTTTTTCAGAAATAAGTGGTGTAAGAGTTGTACCGTTGGCTGACAAATTTAATTTTAATCGATCTCTAGTATGCCTTAATTCTCCCAATTGATGCTGCTGCCCGTTTCCATAATCGTTTGTTAAATCGATATTGTTTTGCCGATCTTCTTGCCGACCAACGTCTACTTCATCACGGTCCTGGTATGCTGACGAAGAACCAGCGCCGGGGAAGAACTGACTTACATATTTACTATCACCAGTTTGGAATTGAAATGGACGATTGGAACTACTGACAAAAAATTCTTCATTTCCTGTAATCAAAATTAATGATCCGTTTTTGCATTAAATTAAGTGTGATTAAAGGCATAATAACCGGACGCACCAGTGTGATTGGCTTCATCGTAATCCAAAGGATATAGATCTAACCGCGGTTCATCCATCATCTCTTCCCAGTCTGGAACATTAAAACATAATTTTTTGTTGATGGCAAGCATGCAACTTGTGGGACAATTAAAATTATATAATATACATAAATGAAAATTAAATTATACCAGCATACGAAGTTGGTTCCCATGTAGTGGTCGCTTCACCCAAGTTGTCGGTAGTTAGTATTTCCTTTGGGTATTCGTACACGCAGTGATAGCGTTGTTTCTTGAACCATACACTCTTCTTTTGATCCTGAACAAATCGCACACCGTCGGTCCGGTTGTTGATAAAAGTGTTTAAACTATACCTATACTTAGCATATGTTTAGCATGTATGGTAAAAAGTATGTGCGCTAAATACCTCAAATTAAATCTGCAAGAGAAAGAGTCACGAGAGGGGGATTAAAATTACATGCAACTTTCTGTGTTTGAGTAATTGAAACACCTACCAAATCATCCTAGCCGCAAAGATGAGAAAAATGCAGAATTACAAACGTTTATACGACATTTTAATAACAAATATTTCGCCTTGTAGCAATAATGTTAGTCTAAGCTTACGCCGGACTTCAACGTCTTGTCTGGAGACCTGAGCGCAGAACGATGAGGGGCTAACATTGCATTCCATGCAGATGGTGTGAACTCTTCTTCCTCCTCTTCATCTTCCGCATCCGTTTCATCCTCTATGTCGCCATCATCTACCAGTGGTGCGCCATTATCTAAGCCACTTCGAATCTGTAGTTGCTCGGCATTTTGTTCACCATATCGCTGTGAATGATAAGAATTTGTTTAAATATGAAGAAATAAAGTAATTTTCAAAGTAATAAAAAACTACATATATTTTCTAGGAATTATAAAGATTATACCTTCCATACAAATTCTCCAGAACTGGAACTGTTGTCTTCGTCCTCTTCTTCTTCTTCATCTTCATCTTCATCATCCTCATCCTGACTTCCCCCCCATCGAGGTTCTGAGGCAAAACTGGTTGATATTAAATCATCTTGCAAAGGTAAAGGCAATGGTAATGGGAAATTTGAAGGTAATTGCTGCCATTTCTGTTCTTCTTCAGGACTCGGCAATGGCGCACCACCACTTGCAATCATGATGTGTAGTTTCTCATTAGACGAACGTGCAGTAGGACAATTATATTCTAAATTTTCTTCTTCAGAAATATCACCATTCGTTGTATCTCGGTCATCATCTTGTAATTTTGCTACTAATCCTTCTAGCAGGATCATTTTATTTGTCTGTGTGTCAACCAATAATACATCTTCAGATGGTGCAGTCTCTTTCGATGCAACTGATGCATCATGAGAGCTTGACATTAAAGATTCAGATATAACAGTACTCTCCCGTTCTTCAAAAATCGGACTAAGAGGTGTACCATATATATTATATCTGTGAATAAAATATTGTATGAAAATAATAATACTAAATAATATTAAATAACATTGGTTTAAAAACATACTACTTATTTGATATATTAAATAAACTAAATAAATATACCTGATTGATATACCCACTCCACCACTACATTGATTAGATGCTTCATCACCATCATCATCATCATCCCATTGTTTATTATCTACATCACTTGAAACTGCAGGATTATCATCATCATGAGATTCTAGGGGTTCTATAACCGACATTTGCGCGCAAGGTAATTTTTCTCTAAGTTCGTTTCTGATAGCTGTTACGAATTCCTCGTCCATTCCAAATGAAACGTAAGAATTGTCGCTACGTAAGCTCATTGTCGAGCTATCTTCATCTTCATTTTGATGTTCGACTTCGATTTCGTTCTCATTGTCATTCTCATCCTCTTCCGGATTTTCAACCTCATTTCCGCATTGATGCTCAATCTCGCTTTGGTTCACCGTTTTATTTTCGTTTTCACATTTAAAATCATTTTCAGTTTCCTTTTGATTTTCCTTTTTATGTTTCCTTCTGCTATCGTTTTCAACTTTATGTCCATTGTTCAAAAATTGTTCAGCACCCTGTTTGTTTTCTATGCCCCTAAAACATATAGGTCTCAGTGCACTGTTTTCATTTGAGTTGTCCACTTGAAACCCTATTTTTGAATCGTAAAATATTTCTGTACTGATATTTTCCTTAGTTTCGACATTTTCGATTGTATTGTTTGCAATTTGTGTAGAATCTGGTTCTTCCTTGCAATGCAGGGCTGACGTGTTTTTAACCTTGGTTAAATGCATATCATCGGTTGTCCTTTCTGAAATCGATAAAGTAGAATAATATTCCGCATCCAGAATAGTATCTAGCTCAAGTAAAATCTGCAACTGTTCTTCTTCTGTAGGTATCACCGCAGATATAGCCGTATCGTTCATTGATGATGGTGGGGCTGAAAGTTGGCAACAATTTTCCTCTTCTTCACAGGATTCTTTATCTCTGAACCCAGAATCAGAACTTTGCTCATCATCAGGCGTACATAATTGCTTTCTTTCTTCTTCATTATTATTAGGCCTAGATTTACGCTCTGCGTCATCTCCGGTGGAAAGTTCATCATCAGCATTATAAACTGAATAGTCGGTACGTAATCGTGCAATATCTGATGTTGATGCAGTATTTACGATCAGTTCTGACATACCACTATTTGAGTCCTTTGTTAATTTTTGTGTACGCTCATTAAATTCAGTTTCGTCGGAAAACCCAGATCTTTTTTGTTCTAAAACAGAATCTAATGCGTGATTCCAAAGTATTACATCTACTAAATTACTGTCACCAGATTCCATATTATTAATAGAAAAAACGTCAGAAATAGAAGTACCAACATTATTTACTGCCGTGTAAGTTTCACTATAAACAGGTTCGTTGTCACATTTTATTTCAGATGACGTTATGTTTGTGTCAAAAGATCTTTGATTAGGTACGTAACGAAGAAGAGGAAAATTGGGCTCTCCTTTTGAAAGGAGTCGTAGTACATGGATGTCGTTATGTGTAGAATCTGTGTTGGGGTCTGTAACGGATATAGGATTAGTTCCGAAAGATTGTTTGTCGTCTAAACATAGTCTTAAGATAGGTGTCTGACCCTGATCCATGGTCAATGTGAGGAGCTTTGGCTGCTCTGAACTGCCTAACAACTTCGTTTTACTAGAAGCATTGTTTGGTAATGGATTTCGTAATTTTCTTAAAGCTTCATCGAATTCGGCAGCATGAACGGTATGTATAAGATCGCTATCACTGCCCGTAGCAGGTAATTTCTTTTTTACATGTTTTTCCGATACCTGACCCCCCAATGATAAATCCGCATCTGAATCCAAATCAATATGTACAAGTACCATCAAATCGGTAACAGACTTTGACTTCTGTTTCACTTTTTCTGAATAAACTCCTTGTTCAATTCGACCTTTCCAGCTTTCTTCTTCAGTCTCAGAGCCAGATTCATGATGTATAGTAGAAACTTGTATGCCTGGAATACTTTTTACGGGCTCTTCTGAACCAAGACGAAATGGTGACTGCAACGTTTCATGTGGTATATCCTCTACGATCGTAGTCCAGTAATCAGAATCAATGCTACCCCGAAGGTCTTGTAGACTAGCGCTTCGGCCATGTTTTGAAGTAATTGTACGTAAATTGTCCCATCTTTGATCGAAATCTATGTAGTCCAACTGCTCATCGAACAAAATTTGTTTGACAACACCCAAGGTAGGTCGTTTATTTGGATTTAAATCCACGCATAAACGAATTATTTGAAGAATATTTGATGAAGAATTTGCAATGTATCTTTGTAAAATATGAATACCATTTGGTGAAGCATCTGTTCTAAGAGATAGCAACATTTGTATAACTTGTTCATCAGTCATGTCATTATATGGCCTTTCTCCCCAGGTAAGTATCTCCCAAAGAAGAACAGCATAACTCCACATGTTGGCTTGGGATGTTATTTCCCTTGTTTCTATAGTTGTATCAGTATATTCAATACTCTCTGGTGCTGACCATCTAATTGGTAATGCACGATCTCCAACAACATAATAATCGTTGGGATACTTTTCAACGCCAATTCCATAATCGCCTAATTTTACAGATAAATCTGAAGCGACTAAACAATTTCTGGCAGATAGATCTGTATGAACAAAGGCATGATCATGCATATGTTTTAAACCAGTTGCAATATCCATTGCAATTCGTATTGGAACATTTTCTTTTTTAAGAATGTCCTGTGAGTTCGTGTCCTGATTGGACACTAAGAAACTTTTAAGATCACCAACTGGACATGATTCAAAAAGTAAAAGGAAAGGATCAGTTTCTAAACAAAATCCAAGTAAACATAAAATATTTTGATGATGTAATCTTAAATATGGTGTAGCTTCTCCTAGGAACCAAGCCTTTTCTTTTGTAGTGGCATCCTCTGAAAGAATTCTGACAACGATACCCCCATTTTTTAAAAGGTTTTTTGGCTCATCTAAATCAGCACGACCTTCAACAACTTTTCCAAACCAACCATGACCAATTTCTCTAAGGTATTTTAATTTTTCTCTAGGCACTGATAATTCTTTTGCTTCAAACCATTCACGACATGGTTCCCGAAGTACACTAGAATCTGCATTACTTTCTTCATAAAATGTCGTCGATAATGGTAACGATTTTGACTTTGATGCAAGCTTGGCTCCAGATACAATTTTATCCACAGGTAAAGGCTCAAACTGTACTCTTTCAGAAATAGATATACATGGAACATTTAATTCCAAGCCTTCAATGGTATGTTCAAATGATGACTCTGGCCCAATGCTGTTACCATCTTTGAATTCCTATAGAAAAACAATAACAATTTTGAAGTTGTTTAAAAAAAGGTTACTTTTCACTACCTATCTATATTTCTGAATAACACATATTTCACAGAGAAATATTTCAGAAAATATGTATATTAAGCATGTCTGTATCTAATGTATAAAATAAAAAAAACATGCGGTAGTATTCGGATTATAAAAAGATAAACAAAGATTTGCAGAAAGTCTAACAGTTTTGTTCAGTTACAAGTTTATTTTAAATGTATGTAAATTATTAAACAATGTTGCTATATTATTACACATATTTTATGTACAGAGTCATACAATTTTTATTCATGAAGTTTTAAATGGCATCTCAAAATATCTAAAAAAATTTAGTTACATTGGATCTTTTATAAAAATAATATGGTAATCCATGCAAAAGAGTATGATCTATTTAGAATGCCTGTACATGAATAATGGCTGACAAGCAGTATATTCTTGCTAAACTACAGGAGCATTCAAGAAATCTTTTAAAAGTAATAAACGATTAATGTAATAGATTCCCTCTATAAGAATATTTGATTTAAATCTTGAGAAGATATATTACTACCATATCTTGCAACAACATTTACAATGTACAGACTGTATATGAAAGCTTGTAATCTCACCCAAATGTAACACAAACCTTTAATCTTCTTATCATAAAAGTTATGTTATACAGTTGATAAAACAATAGTTAAAAACATGTATACCATAGACACCACTAATAACAAATAAATACCTTTTTTTCAAACCCGTCAAATATTCAAATAGGGAGAATCAATTCAGAAACTTTCGAACTCTAATGACAATTTCTGTAACAGCTTATAATTTAAAGTCTTTTTACAACTTTGATATGAACATTTTTTAAAAAACTGCCTACAACATCAAAGTTACCTGCTTGGACTTTTCTGCTTTGTCCTATAATTGAAAATTCAAAACACTCTGTTAAACCTATCTATTATTCATTATTGTTTACGACATTACTAATGATAAATCACCTGAAAACCCTTAGGTCTTCTATTTCTCCGACAACACAAACATCCCACTAAAGTAAATGCTGTGACAGTCACACTAAACAAACCAATTGTGTATAGAATCCATGAATGTTCCCATTGGAATGAAGAATGGCCATGTTGTAAATCTACAGATAAAACAATTACTCACAATTCTTAAAAAAAAGCATCTTATTTTTATCCAACTATACTAGGTCAACTTGGTGACTGCTGAAAATATACCTGTACTAATGGATGATATAGGGTAGGCTAAAAGTGTTGGGAGACCCACCCAAAACAGCCAACAAATCCAGCATAGGTATTGCATTTCGCATAAAGGCTGTTTAATATACGTCAATTGTTTAAGTCATTCTTAAGCTTTTTAGAATTCTTCAAACGAGGATCGTAGATACAATGATCTGTCAAGGAGGGCACATTCCAATTTTACGACATACATATCACGTCTGCTTCTCCCATTACACTCATAACTTGCACACTGCACTTTAAGTTAGTTTCTATCATACAAAACGTCAACATATGATTTCGTCACATGAAAAATGGAATATCGCAATGATACAGAAATCAGAAAAATACCTTTCACGGAGAAACCACCTGAACCTGGCATGATATGTATCATGAAACGGATACGATACAATCGGCTACGGTCCGGTTAGAAGCTAGAAGTAAGATTACCACGCTTGCCAAACCTACTTCTATTCTCGCCCCTCTAATTCCTCTGTTGTGCTCTCTTTCTTCTAGTGTACATGTATGCTTTACACCAAATAATTAGTTTATGTATCTGACATTCTCATCAGTGTCATATCATACGCGTTTTCGCTCAGTTTCGCTACTATATTATAAAATTAAACGGGCAAGTAATCTGTTTTCGAACAAGCGAGACTGAAAGAATCAAATGAAATAAAAGTGTTTTCCTCTTTATCTCACTAACTTCTATAATATGCGTTATATATATACGCTACATCTGTATGAATATCCTAATAACTATTGCAATAAACATATTTTTGCAGGTGATTGATATTGCGATTCCGATTGATACATGGGAGATTAAAAATATGTTCACACGTAAGAACCGTATTAAAGGTTACATGTTGAGATAAGGTTTTTAAATTTCCCGATTATATAGCCGACTTTAACATTGCACAAATTTAACACGACCTAAAATTTAACAAATTGAAAAATCGTCATATCGGATACTTCATATATAAAATCACCTTGTTACTAGGTGTTGGAGTAAAATAAAACTCAACAAATGAACGCAATATGTACTCAACTTTCACTTATAAACTCCAGAATGTGACAGACCTCGAGACACTACTTTGGCAACTTAAACGATGTGTTATATGAAATCGGTTTGACTATAACGTAGACGTATATACGTACGCGACAAATTTCGTTAAATTTCATTACATACAGTAAATAATACTTCAAACATATTAATTTCATCTCTCAAAGCAAAGATTTATTTTCATAGACAACTATTTTAATATCTAATAATTTGTTTACACTTGACATAGTGCAGCAAATAATCAACTTAACATTCGAGCAAAATTATCACCTAGTTTCTAATAACACCAAATACTAATTTCTCATGTTCTCACGAATAACATGATTATCACATATATTACTTTTAAAATGGAAAATCGATGGAAAGCAAGTGGATGTAAATTTTGCCACATACAAATAACATTACAACAAAATTGGTGGATTTACAATATTTCTACCGTGCCTGGCATTAGATTAAATACAAAAGAACCTATTTGAATGTATAATTTCTTTCACCTGCATGAGTTAGTAATATGCGTGTGGAGAACTTATATTTATATACTCAGCTGAAAAGTACGCGGTGTTGAAAAAAATAATAAGAAGTATTATTCACAAGTGGTCCCATGGTGTAATGGTTAGCACTCTGGACTTTGAATCCAGCGATCCGAGTTCAAATCTCGGTGGGACCTAAAGTTTTTAATTTTTTTCATTCATTCTTGGGTTTTCAAATTAATATCTAATATCACATAAATACTATATTAATACAATTTATTAAACGATGTTTTTAAGCGTTAAGGAACATGCGAAATTTTAACATTAAGGACCATTAAACAGTTGGCAGGAAATAATACATGTTAAAACTCAAATGGCGAACCAGTAAGCTTCGCAATTTAAAGATTAAGGTGGAATCCGTCGAGATGTTACTCTATCAGAAAATAGTAAAGAGCCGATCCTAGTAAATCATGGACCTGCTAGTTTATTGCTCCGTATAAGAAGCAATAATTAATTACATAAGCTACGGAGAGTTCACTTTTCCGAACACGCTATTTGTCTTATTGTTAGTCCCACTGTGACATCACAGAAGTCGGACATAAAGCATTGGTGGGAAGAAAAGGTAAAGTCCAGTTCACGCAACCTTTCACCCGGCTCGATGAGTTTACGTTCGTTCTGCGCAGGTCCGCACTACCATTCCCTGCTCCTGACACGCTATTGGCCTTATCGTTAGTCCCAATGTGACGTCACCGATGAAGCGACTCAGAGTCAATATATACGGTGTACAGAATATTCGTGAGCATGAATACGTAGACTACTTATATTGTAATAAACTTTTGAAGTAAATATTTCTGAAATAAATTACTACAGTCATACATACATTCCAGCATACATTGCAGCTGTTTAGGATTAAATTCCTGACTTTTCCAAACATTTGCAAGTGTGCTCCCTTAATAATAGTAACAATGGCTTCAATAAGTTGTAGATTTTCGACACCGTATTTATAAAGTTTCCCTCCCGCGGCAAGTTGAAGTCGCGGATAAAGCAGTGGTGGGAAAAAAACGTAATGGGGACTGCGCGAGCGGGGTGAAAGGTTCCCTGGAATGGGCTATAGTGAGGACTCCGCGAGCTGGGTGAAATCTAATCTGGGATAGACCATAGACTAATCTGAATTTAGAATAAGATTACCCAGCGCTCGCGCAAACCCCAATAGAGATGGCGCCTAAATCTCTAACAGTGATCGCATATAGAGATGGCGCAAAAATCACTAACGGTGTTTTATCACGGTGATCGTAGGATCACGATTAGAGATGGCGTGAACTGCTACTTGTGAATCACGAGTGATTCGATCACGTTCGTTCTCAATAGAGGTGGCGTGAATTGCTACTTGTGAATCACGAGTGATTCGATCACGTTCGTTCTCAATCACCGTGATTTTTCACTGTGATTTGTGATTTTTCGTGATCGTTTCTGATTGGTGGAGAACATAACAGTTCTTTGCACGCGTCACATAACACTGTATGTTTTACGTCAACGACGTCAAAACAAAAATGCAAGTTACATATATCGTATAAAGCAAAGGCATAATGAGGAACAATGAAGAATAATGAATAAATGAATGATTATAAATTACAAGCGTAAGTTTTATTCTTAATTGTTTATTTGATAAAATATATCTCTGGTAATATAATTCTGTATATACAAAATAATATATAATAAAAATACATAATCACTTGGTACAAATAATATAAAAACTTAATAAAATAATATAAATACATTAAGACAACGTTTAATATAAAAAACAATACAAGGATAGAATAGGAGAAAATATATGTATATAATAATAATAGCCTAATATACTATACTACTAATAGCCTAAACTACTACATATTACAGTTTAAAAATAACAACATTGACAATTTGTCCGCATTCAAACGGTTTCTTTTTTCATTTAGAATGAAACAAACTATAGAATGAAACTATACCAAACAAACGTTCCACCAATTTCGTCAAAGATGGAATATTTTGGGGATATAATAAAGAAATAACGGAGAGAGCGGAAGTAGAACGTGTCCAGCTAAGATATATTAATTGGACACTGGGCCTAAACGTGCGCACCCCAGATTATTTGGTGTTGGAAGAAACGAAGAGAGGAAAACTGAGACGGAAAGCGGGAGTCAGAGCATGGAATTTTGAAGAAGGGGTAAAGAATGGCGTAGGAAGGAAAATAGTTAAGGAGTGTTTGAAAGAAAAGGAATCTGGTAAGGAACAAACTAGAAGTGGTGAAGAGAGGGAAGAGTACTTGAGAAGAAAAGGACTGAGCCAAGCGGGAGCAGAAGAGTGGAGAAGAGCAGGCAGAGACGTAGTAGCGAGTATGAAGAGAAGGGACGTAGAGGTACAACAGCAGGGACAATATGCAAAAATAGAACAGTCAAAATACAACCATAGGTACAAATACATAAGAACTGTAGGTTTGCCAGAATATCTAAGCAGAGAAGGGAAAGGCAAAAATTAATAGCACAGGCAAGGTGCGGGAACTTAGGAAACTGGAACAAGTACTGGGAGGGGGAGGAAGGAAGAAAGTGCGAGTGATGCGGAGACAGATTCGGGAACCTAGAACACCTAACAAGGGACTGTAGGATAACGGAAAGGGGGGTCAGGATAGAAGACGTTGTGAGCGGCAAACAGAACAAGAAGATCATACAATGGTTAAGAAAAGAAAACTGCAAAAGAAAAGAAGGGAAAGAGCAGAAGTGAACACAAATGCCAAAGATAGGTGCAACAAGCGGGGAGAGGTGTAATAAACAAAGCAACTAATGTTAGAGTATAGAACGGAGTATGGTAGGAAGGGAGAGAGTGAATGCTCAGAATGCATAGATAAGCTAGATTTATAAGTAAGAATATGTAAGATTATATAAATGTATAAACCAAGTCCAATTCTTGGCTGTGAGGCTGAATAAATCATTATTATTAATAAAGAAATACAATCGTGAATTCATACATTTTTTTATTGTCATTCATTCAAAACTATATATTATATAACATATATAATTATACCAAATCATTCTTTTATAATTTCCTTTTTTTCTACTGGTTTTTAAAAACCAGTTTAAAAACCACGATTGTATTTTTTTTATCATATCCCCAAAATGTTCCATCTTTGACGAAATTGGTGGAACGTTTGTTTTGTATAGTTTCATTCTATAGTTTGTTTCATTCTAAATGAAAAAAGAAATCGTTTGAACGCGGACAAATTGTCAATGTTGTTATTTTTAAACTGTAATATGTAGTAGTTTAGGCTATTAGTAGTATAGTCTATTAGGCTATTATTATTATATACATATATTTTCTCCTATTCTATACTTGTATTGTTTTTTATATTAAATGTTATATTTATATTATTTTATTAAGTTTTTATATTACTTGTACCAAGTGATTATGTATTTTTATTATATATTATTTTGTATATACAGAATTATATTACTAGAGTTATATTTTATTAAATAAAAAATTAAGAATAAAACCTACGCTTGTAATTTATAATCATTCATTTATTCATTATTCTTCATTGTTCCTCATTATGCCTTTGCTTTATACAATATATGGACCGTTTATGTTGAAAGTGGTGTAAGTCCATTTTCTCTTGTTTCGAGAAAATTAAAGGTTAGCATACTTCTCAATGAAAAAATATAGGTTAATTATATCAAGTTTGGCAATGTTTTTATTGATTTATCGATATGTAATTTGATTATACAAATTTGTTTTAGGCGAATTTAACTAAAATAATGTATATTTACGGGCTGCAAATGGACTTACACCACTTTCAAAATTAGTCAATTGTAAAAATCGTTTAATTTCAATTTTGAAAAATCAAATATCACTTAAAATATTTCATATTAATCCAATTTTATTTACAAATTATAACAAGATATAAAATAGTAGTAGCATTTTTAATTTTAGACGCTAATTACATTGTTAAAATTACAAGATATTGATAGTATTTACTTATGCTCTGCATGTGGCAGTGTTTCGAAATATGCATGATGCACTGGAGGTATATAAGGTAATAACTGCTTGATGTCTTTATATTTTTCATAAGTAATAGGCCTGGCATCTTGGTACAAAGGCGCCAGGGCGATTTTTTCAAATTTTAGCGGTCTTCCAGGACGTGTAGGTAATAAATTTATAGTTTTAAATTCTTTGTCCTTCATCGATGTTTTATATAAAATAGTGTATGGTTCACTTTTGAGAAACCTCATCCAACATATTTGCAACCAATTTACCTCTTCTCCATTAGTGTTTTTTCTTATCTGTTTTTTTATCGCATTTTGAAGATTTTGTATTGAAACGAATTTCTCTCATTTCATTTCATGTAAAATGAATTTATCATGTTTTCTACATTGTGTTATTACATCATAATAATCCTGTGGTGTGTACAGAAAATTCTTTTTTCGCAATGTCATTCCTATGATGCCAAAATCTGCATCGTTCGGAAGGTATGAATGCCCCGAGAGTAAAAATTTGTGATCAATTATGTCAATGTTATTTTCCAACGACTGGACTAATTGGCCTATAATTTGAGGGGTCCTTGCTGTCTTTGCCATTCTTTCTCAGAGCTATTAATTTTGCTGTTTTCCACGCGGTTGGGAAGTAGGTGATATTAAGGCAATTATTAAAGACTATGGAGTAGTAGTAAATGTAAAGTAGGGGTAGTTGTTTGAGGGCGATGTTTGGAATATTGTCGAATCCTGAGGATTTCTTATTGTTTAACTTGTGGAATGTCGTTTTTAATTTTTGGTGCGAGGTAAAGTAGTTCGGTGGGATGCATGCTGTGTCGGCATTGTCTGATGTGTTAGTAGTGGTGAAGACACATATGGATTGGTGGTTTCGTTTACTCAGGTCGATTTCGTTTTTTAATAAGTTTATTTTGTGTGCGATGATGTTTATGTGTTTTTCTTTCCCCATGTTGCTGTTTTGTGTATGCGCTTTTTCAAAGTGTGCCCCTAGGATATATGTGTCCGTCGTTGTCTATTGTTAAGTTTTCTTTATTAATATTTGTTTCTTGAATTAGCGTGAGGTTGTTTTGTGTTAGTTTTAGTGTATCGATTGCATTTGTTTCTTTGGGTCGAAATATTTTGTTTATGGTAGGGAAGAATTGTTTCGTTTTTTTTGCGTGATTTGTTGTATTTTGTTTTTCCAGTGTTCATTGATCGAGTCGTGGAAGACTATTTTGATTTCTTGTCTAACTGTTTTTAATGCTGTTTTGAAATAATTTATTAGTGTTTCATTGGCCTGCGTGTAATTGTCTAGTCTCGATAGATTGTTTATTGCTGTGATTAGTTTGCTTTTTTCTTTCTTAATTTGCTTATTTTGTGTGTGATGTAACGGTCGGTAGAGTTATAGTTATTTGTTGTGCGCGGGACTGCGTGCTCGATTGCATCGCTTATGTTTTCGTTTAGCTTGTTAATGTAGTGGTCTATTTCGTCTTTTGCTAGATTCCTGTCGGGTGGCATGTCGATGTTGCTGTTTTGTGTTAAGTGGCTTTTAAATGTGTTCAAGTCTGCTTTGATGAAGTTATATTAGGTGCCCAACTAAGTTCGTGCGCTTTTCGTTGTCCAAATACGAGACGAAATTTGGTACCGAATGAGTAACTTTTAATCTGGTAAATAATCTCCTCCATATTCTATGACCCTTTCCCAACGTGACACAAGTTTCAAAATCCCATTTTTATAAAAATCTACGCTTTTATTATTAAAAAACTCAGACACTGTCCTCTTTACTTCCTCTCCGTTTATGAAGCTCCTATTTGTTATATAATTTTGTAATGCTAAAACAAAGTGGTAATCTGTTGGGGAAAGGTCCGGTGAATATGGAGGATGAATTAAAGTTTCCCATCCGAGATTGCAAATTGTTTCTCGGGTCTTATTTGCAACGTGTGGTCTGGCGTTGCCCCGCAGCAAGAGTACACCTCCCCGATTTACAAGTCCCGGTTGTTTTTTCTTCAATTCCTCCTGTACTTTTTGAAGCTGAGCAGAGTACAGGTCCGCGGTGATCATTTGGCCTTTTTGCAAAAATTCGAAATGAACAATTCCGGCTGTTGTCCACCATACACATAACAAAATCTTCTGTTGGTGAAGGGCCGGTTTTGCAGTGGATGGAGCAGGTTCCCCAGGTGTTAACCAGTAGGAAGGTCGCTTCTTATTTGTCTATGTGACCCATTTCATCCCATTTTTCATCACAAGTAAGAATAAGATTCAAAAACGGATCGTTTTGGAACCGTGAGAGTAGGGAAACGCAAGCCGCTACCCTTTGGCACCTCTGGCTCTCGGTAAGTTCGTGCGGTACCCACCTTCCTACACGATACACTTTACCTACAGTGTGTAGATGTTTCCTAATCGTTTCTTCAGACATACCATGCTTGACTGCAAGCATTTTGCACGACATTTTGGAATCTGTCTCAATATCCACTTGCAAAACTTGATTATTCATAAGAATCGGCGGTCCGTCGCGTTGCTCATCTTCGAGGCTTTCATTACCACTTTTAAACTTTTGAAACCACTTTTGCGCAGTGCGATTACTTAATACACTGTCCCCAAAGGCCACCAAAATTTTGCTGGCCGTTTGTGCAGCCTTGGCTCCAAGTTTGAACTCATAAAGCAAATATGCGCGAATTACGGCGTTAGACACGGTCATTTTGGAAGTAATATTATAGACGAAAATGAAGTGTACACTACGATTTCTTTCTACATACTGACTCATTTTGACTTCCTCTAACACCTCCCAAAGGTAAATCAGGTAAAGCAATAAAAACATTGGCTCTAGGAGCAATAAAGTGGTCCGCGCGGGAAAAACCGCACGAACTTAGTTGGGTACCTAATATTTTCGTCTGGGTCTATTGTTACTTCGAGTAAAACTGCTCTATGGTCACTGTCGTAGTCAAAGGATTTGAGGAGGTTTCGGTCGTCTGAGTTTAATAAACGGATTCTGTTGTCGGTGAGGCAAACGTCTAAAAAGGCGCCGCTTTTTGGAAAGGATGGTTGAGCTGTTCTATATAGCATTGACCTGAATTTTATTTGGGTATCCAGATACCATTTTTCAAGGAAACTCCTCTCGCATTATTGACTGGATTCCCCCATGCCATGTGTTTTGCGTTGAAGTCTCCGGCTAATATATAATAGTTTTTCGTATCGGCTAACTTCAGGGTTTCAAATGGGCACCTCAGTTCATGCATAAATTCCCCCTTGGCAATGGCACTGGCGTATGCCGCAATCAGGAAAAGTTTTCTGTTGCCCTGAAAGCTGATCTCAAGGATCGTACTTTCAAGGCACTGAGTGTTACTGACGCTGGTCGACCGGAGGACTTTGTATCTTATATCTTTGCGGATTAGAATCGCTGTTCCGCCACCCTGTTTAGCATTTGGGCGGTCGCTTCTTATAATGTTGAAGTTCTTAAAGTTAAGTTTATATTTGTTGCTGAGTTTAGTTTCGCACAACAGTGCGATATCGGGTTTCTTATTTTCTAAACAATCAAGAAGTGTGACCCGCCTTTCATTGGCTATTATGGAGTTTACGTTTATTGATATTATTCTGAGTTTTTTGAGCTGTATTCTTTGGTCCTTGCTGGGGAGGTTGTCCATTTTTAATCTCTATTTAAGTCAAGTGCCTCCGCGATTTGGCTTATTTTTTGGCTGTTTGCTTCTGCAGTTAGGATTATTTTTCCTATTTCGTTAGTTATGGCTTCTAGTATGCTTTTTTTTATTGCTTCCAGAAGGGAGGCTTTTCCTATGTTCTGTTCCGGGGTTGGGATTAGTGTGGGACTATTGTCTAGGCATACCGGTACCTTGGGTGCAGGGCATGCTTGGTGACCGGCTGTTACTGCGCTGTATGATTTACCTGGCTTAACTGTATTGTTAATGCTGGCTACACTTTTTACGTTGGCTATTTCTGACATTGCTTTCTTTTCTAGTATATTTTTTAGTTTGTTTTAGTTCTTAGATTTGTTTTAGTTCTTTAAGTTTCGGACAACCCCTATATGATGCGGGGTGGCCAAAGCTTTCACACTTTTCCGCAATATAGTCTATTTGTTTCGTTGTTATTTGGGTTCGCGTTTTGTGGAGGAACGGGGCACTCTCCTGGATTGTGCTTAATATTACATTTTACGCATCTGTACTCTAAATTGCAATTTGACGCAACGTAGCCGATACGTTGGCATCGTTTACACTGTACACTGTCTTTCTTGTGTAGCTTTTCCCATGAGATGATCGAGTGCAGTAAGACTCGGATTTGTTTTAAATTTTCTGTTCTACTTTGTGGTGTGAGTTGCACTAAAAAGATTGGGAGAATCCTGTCTTTCTGCACTGAACTTCTCGTTGAGAATTTTTTTACGGATATAAATTCTAGATTTTCGATGCTTTTTGTTTTTAGTTCTTCGAGAACTTCCTGCGGATCGAAGTCTCCTTCCACGTTTTTCAAAATCATTAATATATTCTTTTCCGCTTTTGGTGTATAGGTATAATATTGGATATTTTTTTCTATTAGTAATTGGCAAATCGAGCTGTGGTCTTGGCGTGTCTGGGTGTGTATGAGATGTTTGTTGTTGTTAATTCTTTTTATTACGAAGTTACTAACCTTACTGTATTTTTTTAGTGTGGTGATGGTGTCCTTTGTTGTTTGATTGAAGACTGTAATTGGAGGTGGTCTCTCTCTCTTGTTGTCTTCATTTGGGGTTGGTGTGTCGGTGGTCCTTGCCCTTTTTCTTGTGGGTAGTGGTGCCTGTTTCTGCTCGTCTTGCTGAGCTTCCTCACAGGCGGATCTGATCCTCTTACTGCTTCTGTTTGGTTTATTTTTGTTTTTTGAATTTCTTCTTTTGACGTTGAGGCTGCCGTATGATTACTGATAAATCTTTCTTGCTCTAGCTGGATAGACAGGTTCTCAATTTTTTTTTGAGATTTTCGATTATTCTGAGGAGCTCGTTATATGATGGCTTTGATTCGTCTTCGCTACATGTTGTGGGGGGGTCACTGCGTTTAGCAGTTTTCCCTTCCATGCTTACGGTCAGTTCGTCAATTTCCGTACTTGGCTTTCTTTTGACCAGATTTGGAGTTGAATCCCATTTCTTTATTGGTTTGGGTCTTAAGCGCTCAGATGTTGTGCGATTGAGTGTAACCCCATTCTTATTGATTTCTTCCTTGGTTGTTATTATTTCCACTGGTTTCTTTTTATTTCTCCTAGCGTTACCGGTAGGTGCATGATCCTCGCTTTGGTCGGCGCTCATACTAAGCTGTATCGATAGCATCAGTCCTGTGTCCACTGCACTTGGGGCACAGGGGGCGATGCCCCCCCCCCCCTTGATCACACTATTTTCTTCGATTGTGAGCACTTTTTGTGAGACAATATGTCCACTTGGAACAATTTGTTGTTTGCACTGCGTGAACGGTGGGGGAGACCCGAGAATTTCGGTACCTGCGGGGGTCGCTTGGAGGGTACACGTCTTACCGTCACGATGGTGGGAGGAGTAATGACGACACTTTGCCACAGGACAGTAAGATAGCACAGTAATTCCAATTTTCATGAAAAACATAATAAAAATACTGAATACTTCAAGGATTACTCAAAAAAATCAAAACGAAATCGAAGGCATATTACAGGAGAATCCTGACAGTATATTGTCAGGTCATTTAGGTTTTAATAAGACCTACTCTAAAATCAAAGAGAAATATTACTGGCACAGTATGAAAACGGAAATTGAAAAATATATAAAAAATTGTCATTCGTGTCAAATTAATAAAACTAACTTTAAACCTACAAAGCAGCCTATGTAAATAACTAGCACTTCTGGAAAACCATTCGGAAGACTAGCTTTTGATATCGTAGGACCACTACCTCTTACCGAAGCAGGGAACAGATTCATTTTAACGGCTCAGGATGACCTAACCAAATTTTGTCTTGTCGAAGCAATACCAAATCACGAAGCTAAAACTATTGCAAAAATATTAATCAAAATCTTTCTGAACTTCGGGATTCCTAAAACGTTTCTAACCGATCAAGGTTCGGACTTCCTGTCCGAATTAATTGAAGATTTTTAAAAGCAAGCTTTTTAAAACAAAGCATTTATCGAGTACTCCCTATCATCCTCAAACTAATGGTTCGCTCGAAAGATCTCATTTAACGTTAAAGGATTACCTGAAACACTATATTAATGCAACACAAACCGATTAGGATGAATACATACAATCCGCAATATTTAGTTACAACACATCCATCCATAAATCCACACAATTCACACCATACGAACTCTTATTTGGAAGGAAGGCCTACCTACCCTCGTCTATTATCCAAGAACCTAAATTACAATATACCTACGATGACTACGTAAAATCATTACAACACAAATTAAACGTTTCTTTCGAAATAGCTAGACAACATTTGATCAATTCGAAAACTAAATCTAAGAATTACTGTGATAAAAGATTCAAGCCGACAGAATTCTCAATTGGAGATCTCGTATGTATTTTTCAAAAGCAGATGACTAAACAAAAGGGACTAAACAAAAAACTTTCGCCTAATTTCAAAGGCCCGTACAAAATAACAAAAGTATATAGAAATAATACTGTAGAGTTACAAATAGGTAGAAAAACCATAAGATATCACACTAATATATTGAAACACTATCAAATTCCAGATGATCATGCCAACTCTGCTACTCCTTCTACTTCCTAGTTTTGTAAATTGTACCTTATATACCAACAGTCTCATTGACCACACCAGTGGCCTCTTCTACGATAAACTCGGAATCGCGCAAATCACCAACAATAAACTAACTTTGATAAATCATATTAATATCACCTATTTCAATTATGCACGTAGAGTCTTAAATACTAATTATGAGAAATCTCGAAATCTGTGTGGTATGTTATTAAAGGATAAATCAGAACGAAATTCAGTAAATTTTCATTGCGAGCAAGCGCTAAAAACTATAAAAGAAGAATTATAGGAAATTGATAACAAAAACGAAATTCTTCACAACATGATAGGCACAGAGCCTAGTAATCGCATACGACGTGGTCTTATTAACGGTGTATCTTACGCAATTAATTGGCTATTCGGTACTCCGGATGCGGTTGATGCCCAATTCTATACGAATAGTATTAATATGTTACTAAACGATAATAAGCAAACCCAGACTCTTTTAAAATCGCAAACTCAAATCATCTCTAGCACAATTAGAAATTTTAATAGTTGCCTACGATCCCTCAAGGATAGTGAAGATCTAATGAACTATAACTCTAAAGGCATTAATGAATTTTCTATACAAACCAATATTTTTCTAACACAACTTGCTTTAGAATCCCTAATCATGGAGCAAATCTCAACATTGACTTCACTAAACAACAGGATATCAAACGAACTGTCAAAATGTATAGAAGCCGTAAATCTTGGCAGATACAATATAGTTTCGCCTTTTATAATAACATCTAAGATACTTCTAGAAGAGGTAATTAACTATAAAGGTGAATACGAATTTGGCGTAAAAATTTAGCGTTCAACTGTAATATTACGTTATACACAAATTAAGTAACATTCTCGTAGCTATTAAATTGTTCTACTTCAACCTATATTTAGTCGATTAGACATTAAGTAATATTCGACAGTTTTTAATTTAGCTATTAAATTGTATTACTATGATATTTAAATTCCCAAACTGTATTACCAATTTCGCCCATCAACATTTTATGAAATTTAGCCTAAACTACTTTTGCGATTATTAATTGTATTCATTCAGCGCAATCACCTCTTGTAAATCTTTTCAAGAGGTGTTGGATGACTCTATCTATAGGTATGACTACTAATGTTTTTCAGCTAAGGGTCTGTTTTGAGGAATGTGTCAGTTCAGTATACTGCTGCTCACGCTCAACGCATTTCAATCTCTGTAAAGTTCAGGAAAATACAGAAGTTCGGTTATATTCAGTTACCGAGAAGTCAGAGTCAAAATATTGTTGATTACTGCGATTAACCCTCCGGTATCCAACAAAATTTGTAAAACTTTTCGGAAAATGTTGAGCTGAAATGTGTGATTTTTATTCGGTACATGTGTACTTTCATGTCTTCGCTACAGAAAAATACATAAAACATTAAATTTATCTTCGAATCGTATCTGCTTTCCTCTATAGTGACCTATGATCGTTTCGACGTTCCTCTATACTGACCTATGATCATTTCGACGTTCCTCTATACTGACCTATGAATTTACGGTCTTCTACCAATCCGTTTTTGTAATTCATTCAAAGCAATAATTAAATGAAATGAGTTACTCAATATGGTAAGTATTAATAAATAAATGTGGTCCGAATTATATCATGTTTTCTCATTTTGATCAGAAAAATCACATCAATAATGTTATAAATTTTTTCTATATGAAAAAGTTAGCAATAAGAAAGTTTAACCATCGTTTTTATTATTGCCTCAACAGTCGTTTCATCTTTCTCTTTCATTCGCTGTCTTTATCTTGGTTCAGCGAACTTCAAAGGCCAGCTGCGCGCTCGAAGCCCATGCCCACCTGTTCCTAAACACACCTATTTCGATTCCGCTCTTAAGGTCACTAAAGGAAGCACTACTGTATATATAACGTAAAAACGCAATGATGTCGTCGAGGTAACTCGGAAGATGGTTTCAACTCACTTTTATTTAATTTAAAATGTGTACAAAAAATATAGTGACGTAGCTTATGTCTAGATTAAAACTAAAACCGAACTGCTCGCCTCCTGTTTGGGGTCCAGTATTTAAAGATATTCTGACAGGAGGGGGAGAACGCTGTTGTATACGAATGGGGTAGGGAATTTTAGGAAAGGGTCTTGGAAACCGGGATATCAGGAAAAGACATTTTGGCGTCTTTTTGGAATGTAGGAAAAATGTCGGACCCGGGAAATAGGAATATCGAGAGGAGCCATCTTGGCGTCGTCTGGAATGCAGGGAAAGAGGGTAGTACCCGGAAGGTCAGGGTTTTGTGGGAAAGTCATTTTGGCTAGGATGCAAGTGGAAGATGTGTATCGGTCGGTACAAGGAAAACTCATTCGCACAAAGGGATGTTGTGCGCGCTAGCCGCGACACCGCTGACTATGGGTTTGTTTTGGCTTATTCCTCAAAAACAAGTCCCTTAGCTTAAAAGCATCTGTAGTCAAGGACATTCATCCGACATTATAAATAATTAAGATTTTCTTTGGGTGCGCATGAATTAAAATGCCTGAAATGAAATTCAGTGCATTCTCCAAACCGTCTGTTTTCTGACTCTGTTTTGAACAAAACGGTACATCTTCCCAATCACTTGTAAAAGTGATTAAATTTGACGGCGCACGCGCTCATTTCTTTATATAGGTACTTTACATTTAATTGCCTTCCTTCCATCTTTTAATTTAACTAGCATTTATCAGTTTTTTTAGTTGTTGTAATATTACTAATTTGATATTATTAATCTATAGTTTTTTTGATTGGTCCAATAGTAATTTTATATTTGGTCTAAATCATAGCCGTTACCCATCGAGCATAGTTATATTACTAATTTGATACAGGAAAGCATGTCTTCTAAATTTACGTAGGATAGAAAGTTTTCTATATCTATGATAACAATTGGTTGAATTTCTCAGTTTTACACCGAGGCACACGATGTGTTTGTTAATTTTAACATTCATACAGAACATAATCAGTTCTGTGATAATCGGAAAGGGTTTATAAAGATTTCGCAACGCATCGTTCGTATATAATCAAAAGCGGAGTTCATTGCATTGAAAACTAATAAAAATTCCTCCTTTGGAAGTTAGCAAAATCTAATTCCTCTTTATGTACATTAGTTCAGTAAAATTATATTTTATTAAATAATTAAATAGTAAAGTTTTGATACGTTGATAAACAGAATACTAGAGTCATCACAATTGGAATAAAAAAAAAGTTCCCTCGGTTATCGTGGATGCATCATCCCTTAAAATTGATAAAACCACCCGAAAATCTGGCTCTTGGCGGTTTAGCTCAATTATCTCCTAAAATATACGTTTTTCGACAAGAAAGGTGGAATAAGAAATTATTCTTCAAAAAATGTTCCACAAAATTGTTCTTATTCATTTTTTTAATTAAATCCTTACTTTTTGTGAAACTGCCAGGCGAGTATAGGGGAAAACCAAGACAAGCTGTTGGTTACACGTTTGCCATGGTGTTTGCGCAATTCACACGAATATTAATGATTTTCATGAAAAATGAAGAAAACCTAAATTGTTCAACGGAAAATTTTCTATCCATTATTGGGCTGAGAAATTTTTGTTTAACAACTTCGATAAACATTTAATATAAATATCCAGATATTGCAATTGAATCCTAGTTACGAACGTTTGGCGGATTGTTCGGGCTTTAAGAACCGAAACAGTTTTGCTCAGTGGCTGACTTCTGCAATCGCATCTGTTGTGAAAGTACACCTCGCCTTATAGCAATTCGAAATGAGCTATACATGTATTATGAAAGGATTTGCGTTCTATCATTGTGTGCGTAAAGGGACCCATGTACAATCAAAGAAGTGAACAAAAATCCGAAATGAATACAATTCCTAACCATCCTCATTTAGGACATTATAAAGTTTTTATTAAATTACCACGTGTTATTGTTTAGTAAGAATAATATTAGAAAACTAAATTTAAAAGTGTGAAATCGGACATTTGAATTACGGTAGTCTGTAACATTTGTAACGACACTTATATGGTGTGCAGCCTTATTGTTAGACATCGTCAACAAATTTTTACATTTTATAGAAACATTGTTTGCAAATAATGAATGTTATTATTCATTATTTGTTACGTATGCATAAGCTCATACGATTTAGTTAAGAATGCTCGGCGACAGAAAGGCGCCTCGGAAGAGTTTTTCACCTAACTTCCCAGGGTACCTTCAGTGAATTCAAAATGCGTTTCCCACAGTCCACGTCGGTCCCACTTGACTTCAATTACCCAAACATCCCCTAGACAGTCTAGCCTCTCCGGACCCTAAATGCATCTCCTACTTTGCACGTAAACAACCTAGACCTCCAACGACGGTAGCCTATTCCTCCCACTCGCCCTATAGTTTCATCCCATTTTTCCTCCCGTGTTCCCCAAAATCAAGGCTTATAAAAAGGGACCCATTTCCCATCCAAGACAGTGTAAAACCACCATACGACATCACAACGTTACTCTGTCCGAATAAGTCCACGCGTCTTAGGAGTGCGCCGTTTGAATTTACTGAAAATGTCCAAGTTCATGTAAAGTGTTGTTCACTATTGTGATCTTTCGAGAAAGCAGCAACCGAAGCGGAGAGACCTTTCAACGAGTCAACGAACAATACACGTCGTCGCTACTTAGGTAAGCGTTACACTCACACACCAAACACATTTGTGAAAGAGTCATTCATAGAGATTTGTTAGAATAAATTTGTAACTGTTCAAAAAGGGAACTTCAACATCGAGTGCATTTCCTTTAGACAAATCAATCACAGCAACGAGCCCATCTTATTGTTAGATTTGCTGTAACCGCTCGGAGTGAATCAGTTAGGGAGCTTAAATCAGTTTATGGGTAGCAGCCCTCTCTCTCCCTCTCTCTCCCTCCCTCTCCCTCCCTCCCCCCTATCTCCCTCTCTATCCCTCTCTCTCCCCCTCTCTCTCCCCCTCTCTCCCTCTCTCTCCCTCTCTCTCCCTCTCTCTCCCTATCTCTATCCCTCTCTCTCCCTATCTCTATCCCTCTCTCTCCCAGCCTGGGTGGTAGTTCTTAGGACCTATCCACAAAAGGTGCAATGCAGCCTTCCGGTAATAACAGCCTTCCGGAGACCACAAACACGCTCGCCCTCCGTCCAACCCGGTCGTCTTTAAGATTTTCCTGCCCGCTAGGGGCGGGTTATGTCTCAGGAGGCACCGGGCAGGAGGGAGTAGTAGCCACAGCGTGGGCGGGGTCTCGTACAAGCTCGCCTTCTTAATCGTCGGGAACTAAAGTAACTGTTCATAGAGCCGGGTGTGTGGGCTGTAGCCCCTTGTCGGTTTGGCAAGCACACCCTCCCACCTGGGTTTGCCCCCTGGAAGGCACACACCCCCCCTTAAAATTTACTGAACCCCCCACCGATACCACTAGAGACTACTAGAACCTTATAGACCTCCTCATATCGAGCTAAACATTCATTAATATCTCGCAGAAACCGGAGAGCTCGTTCAGCATTAGACTCATTTTGTTGAAAATCCGTTATTTTGAAAACCGTGTAAAAGCGAAATCGTGTAAAAAAGTGGCGTGTAAATCGGGGGATAGGTGTATACACAAAGAGGAATTAGATTTTGATAACTTATGCGTACCAACGGAGGAATTTTCATTAGTTTTCAATGCAATAAACCCGCTTTTGATTTTATATATCCGTCAGTGCGTTGCGAAACCTTCATCTTAGATAACATCTTTCCGATTATCACAGAACGTATCAATTCTGTGTGTTCGGATTGGTTTATAGACGATGAGTGTGTGTCGCACCGCACGGAAATGATTATGTCCTTTATGAATATTAAAATTAATAAAGATATCGCGTGGCTCGGTGAAAAACTCTGAAACTCGACTAATTGTTATAGTAGAAAAGAAAACTTTCTATCCTACGTAATAATTAGAAGATATGCTTTTTCGTGTCATATTATTAATATTAATTAACTTAGTAAAACTAACAAGGAGAGTGCACGGTCGAGGGGTCACGGATTTAGTTCAAACTTTGTAGGATGGTAGATTTAGTTTCCCTGTTGATGAATATATATGATTATGGGGGCCACAACTCAATAATTTGTTAGATATTTGCAATTGAAGATGCAATTCACTCGTTAAATTCAGTTCTGTAGCAAACGATTTCAAGTAAACTATCTTTAGACCAGGACCAGACAAGACAAGACCAGACAAGAGACCAGGACTCTCTTACGCGCAAGCAACCAGCGCCCCTAGCCTTCATCCCACGGGCCATCCCCAACCTCAGACGACCAAGACGACCACCACCACAGGTACCCAGGCGGCAAGAGGACATGGGACTACCAATACCCCGGGCAACTTTATGACCGACATAGGTACGCTATACCAAGAATTAGAAAAGCTAAATATATTTAAACTCATGGACGAAATCCGAGACATGATTCAGGAACTCAGGTCAGCGCTCTCAGGTATAGAAAAAGTACAAATACTTATGAAATACGCGCACCTTTTTGACCAACAATGTCACCCGTAAATTTTCATAGCGAACTCAACTTAATGTTATTTAACATTAGAGGAATTAGAAACCAGCTTGCAGAACTTAAAATCATCCTAGAGCAGTATAACATTGACATAGCACTCCTTTCCGAAACCCATCTCACCAACAATACAGTTATAAAAATACCGGGCTACAAAATTCACCGCAATGACCGAAAAACCAAAGGCGGCGGAGTAGCTATAATCATCAAAGAAACTATCACACACGATCCAGCCCCTATCAAATCACCCGATATCCAATTTGAAACAGTAGCAATAAACCTGAAACTCGACAACAAAAAGCTAACAATCATTGCCATATACAACCCACCAAAAAACACACTAAGCCCAACTACTATAAAAAACATCTTCCATTGCCGCGGCGACGTCATAATGGGGGGCGACTTCAACGCCAGGCACCAATTATGGAACTGCGCCCGCAAGAACAAAAGTGGACAAGCTATCCAGGAACTGGTCACAAACTCGAACATTAAAATCGTTGCTCCCCAGCACCCGACATACACCCCAACTACACCGAATCGTACACACAGCACAATAGATTTCGCACTTACCAATAGGGCAGGCATATTACAAAAGGTCAAAACAATTAACGCAGGATCCTCAGACCACGTTCCTGTCACATACGCACTCACCTCAAACACAGCTCCCCACTCCAACATAACATTGAGACCTAACTACACCAAGGCTAACTGGAAAGCATTCAGGAATGAACTCAACGAAAGAATTGGGTCGGCCAAACCAACAATTAACAACACCAATGACATAGACATAGAAATAGAAACATTCACACGGCTCATCAACACCGCAACTACCAACACCATCCCACTATCGCCGTACAAAATAGTTATTCCGCCGTTGCCGCCCCACATCGCGCAATTGATTAAAGACAAAAACAAAATCAGATCACTCTGGCAAACCTTCAGATCTCCCCCCCTTAAAAGGGCCTTTAATAACTACTCGAAAAACGTCAAATTAGAACTTAGCAAATGGAGAAACGACCTATGGGACTCTAAACTAGGTGAAGCCAACATAAAAGACAACTCGTTCTGGAAGATCACAAAATTCTTCAACATTAATTCTACCAACTCCGTTGCCACCCTAAAAAGTGCGTCCTTAGTTGCCCACTCAGACAACGATAAAGCCAACATGCTCGCAACCAATTACGCGGAAATACACAAACAAGCACTAAGCAGAGGCAATAAATCATTCACACAGCACATAAACTCCTTTACCTCAAAACGAATCCCGGCAACAAACAAAATTCTGACACCGCCCGACCTACAAATAAAACAAACATCTCCCAAGGAAGTCCATGCAATAATAAGGAACCTTAAAAACAATAAAGCCCCCGGTATCGACAACATCCCCAACATAGTTATCAAAAACCTTCCCAGAAAGGCAATTACAAAGTTCCACTACATCATAAACACCATCATAATACACCAACACTTTCCGCCCGCATGGAAATGCGCGAAGGTCATACCGCTGCCGAAACCGAACAAAAACCTATCCGTCCCATCCAATTACAGACCAGTCAGCCTCCTGCCAACCCTTTCCAAGATCACCGAAAAGATCATCCTAAACAGATTAAATAAATTCCTAAATATCAACAACGTAATACCACCTACACAGTTTGGCTTCCGCGAGAAACATTCCACTTTGCACCAACTTGCGAGAGTTACGAACGACATTAAAATCCAAATGGAGCAGAAGAAATCCACGGCCCTTCTACTCCTAGATACAGAGAAAGCCTTCGATTCCGTATGGAAAGAAGGTCTCTTCTACCAAATGTCCACTGCAAACATCCCAGTATCCCTATGCAACCTCATATATTCATACCTGACTGACCGTAAAATCCAAGTAAGAGTGGGCAACTGCCTATCAAACAAAGAACAGATAGTAGCAGGAGTCCCTCAAGGCTCGGTACTATCCCCAACACTGTTCAACCTGTACATAGCACACATCTTCAACGACCTCCCACCACATATACATATCGCTGGCTTCGCGGATGACCTTGCGATTTACTCATCCAGCTACTCCATCCCAAAAGCAATTAACAGACTTCAAAACGCAGCTCACCACATCATCGACAGATTAGAAAAATGGAAAATGAAAATCAATACAAACAAAACCGAAACAACACTTATCACACTGAAGACAAAAACTCCAACCGATATAAAAATAAAAAACAACTCCATCCCCATCAACAAGAGTATTAAATACCTTGGGGTCTTCATAGATAGCAGGCTTACCTGGAAAGATCACATTGCTCACGCCAACAAATGCGCATTAATAAAAACTAGCAGGCTCTATAACCTGTTAAGATCCCCAGCACTTAGCATAAGACTAAAGCACCTGCTTTACAAAGCTTATATCAGACCATCCCTCACATATGCCTGCCCTATCTGGCACATAGCATCACACTCACTAACTAACAAACTACAAATCACTCTGATAAGGATAACCGCGAATGTCGGGTGATCCAAATAATGCAGCTTGTAGTATATGCCGCTTAATTCTTTATGTTCGGATCCGGCTCGAAGGACCAAATGTTGGTCGAGTTCACACGATCCGGCTCGAAGGACCAAATGTTAAGGATAACCGCGAATGTCGGGTGATCCAAATAATGCAGCTTGTAGTATGCCGCTTAGTTCTTTATTTTTAACAACAAACTCAACAAATATATACACGAACTTAGTTGAATTAATATGTATAAAATCGTGGTGTCGAAACTTGTTCTCGACTTAGTGCAACCAATCTCCTTACAATACTTCTTTAAATTCTATGAGAATCTACTCTCCTCTCTTGTCGTCAGCGCGAGTAATAATAATACAACATCAAAACCCTTACAGGCTTGAAAATATATACTGATAAGGACCGCCCTTTCACACCTACCCTGCTTCCAAAAACCGCCCTCGGACCCCTTCAGGAGGCGGGCCCTTTCCTCAAGGTACGGCCCAGGAATTTCCTAAACTTCCTTCTACCCAGGTGACCTCAAGATCGCGCCCGGTCGGGGCCCGGTCAGGGTTCGGCCGGGGGCTCTCAGGAGGTCTGAGAGGGTGGTGTGCAGGCGACACGGTCCGGTAGAGTTTATGATACGGCTATTGCTATTGAGTCCGAAAGGTCACATCTGGAAGGACAGTCCAAAAAGTTCTCGATCCTGAGTATAAGTCCTTCCAGATGTAAAGCCTTCATAAAATAGCTAATTATGAAGATCATGCACAAAGAAATGGTTAATCCTCAAAAATAGCGTTCAAGTCACGTCCGTATCATAAAGCCTGATTAAAAATACCTAATAACATGTACGGCTTGGTCGGACATTCCGCCCACCTTGAACGATTCGCGTTCAAAAGACAATTTACTTAAACTAATCTACTGTTCTGGACTGTGTCCTCGTCAATGGGTAGGACGCATATTTTCTTTACTGGTCGCTTAAGTATCCCATCTGATACCTTGAGAGAGACCACACGCACAACACCATCGCTACCCTCATGCGTTTCGATGATTCGTCCTAGCTTCCATCGCATGGGAGGGAGGTTGTCTTCCTTAATTAGTACCAGAGTCCCTGGTCCAAGTTTGTCGTAGCTTGGTGTACGCCATTTGCTTCGTTGCTGGAGTTGGTGAAGATGTTCATGTTGCCAGCGGCTCCAAAAGTGCTGCAACATTCTTTGTACCCGTTGAAACCGATCTAACCGATTTTCCTTAATATGCCGAACATCTTGGTCCGGCATTGCGGTCAAAGTGTCTCCAATTAAAAAGTGACCAGGGGTTAGGGGGGTGAGGTCATCAGGATTTTCGGATAAAGGACAGAGGGGTCTGGAATTCAAACATACCTCTACTTGCGTCAACAGGGTGTACTGTTCAACGTACGTCATTGGAGTCTCGCCTACAATACGTCTTAAATGTATTTTTGCAGCCCTTACTGCACTTTCCCAAAGCCCTCCGAAGTAAGGGGCTCTTGGGGGTATTAATTTCCACCGGATGTGGTTCTTACAGATATAATCGATTATCCTATTGTCATGCTCTTCGCTGGTGAGAATACGCTTATCATTCTCTATCTCATTTCTCGCTCTTATGAGATTTGTGCCGTTGTCTGGTAGAATCGTCCTTTTATTAACACGTCGATGAGACGGATCCGTCACAGAATACCGGAGGGTATCATGTTTGGATTCCCATATCAGTCTAGAGTCACCCAAGCGTTGAGTTCCACCTTCCTTGATGTGTACCACATATCGCCCCTCTGAGTTGCGTGTGGTTGTTGACGCGAAGATGTCTTCGCATGCTTCCTTTGGAGTTGACTGTCTATTCCCTATGTTTCCGCAACCTTCTACCTCCCAGAATTTCGCAAGTTGTCTGTCAATGTCGCGATTTGTTACAACGTTACACTGGACCGGTTGTACTGACGAGGCGGGAAACATAAGTGTGCCGGCAATTACCCAGCCTAGCTGTGTCTTCTGCAGAGACGGATACCTGGCTCCAAATGAGTGACGGCCGATGCATTGTAGGTCCCAAAATAGGCCGGATCCAATAATCAGGTCTATTGCACCTGGGTTATTAAAAGTCGGGTCGGCGAGTTTGAACCGTGACGGAATCGGTATTGAAGCCATGTCAATTCGTATTTGTGGTATGTTGTCGGTCAATTTCGGTAATACGAAACAAGATAATTTTTCCCGGAATCCGTTAAAGTTTGACTGGATTTCAATATCGGTCTTCCGTTGCACGTTGTTGGTTGAGTGCCCTATACCTGACACCGTTAGCTGAGTCGCGGTACACGCTAAACCCATGCTCTTAGCTGCCTTCTCGGTGAGGAAGTTTGCCTGCGATCCCGAGTCCAAAAGTGCCCTTAATTTATGCATTACCCCACGATTGTCGCGAACGTTGACAATTGCTGTGGATAACAATACGATGTTCCTCCCTTCAGATACGGTTTCTGCCGTGTACGCTTGCACCTTAGCTGAGCCAACGGCTGGCTCTGTGTCTCTACTTAAATCTCGATTATGTTCAGAGGACGCGGCAGTCTGCTCTGAATGCAAAAGCGTATGATGCTTCTTACCGCATCTTTTACATGTACCGGATTTGCAATCTCCGTTCCGATGTCCTGTTTGTAGACAATTAAAACATGCCCGCGCATCTCGAATCTTCGTCCATCGCTTATTCGAATCTAACCGTCGGAATTCCTCACAACCGTAAATATTGTGCGATCCCTTACAAACTATGCACGATTGCTTAGTGCTCACAACGTGTGATGCAACCTGCTCTGTCCGATTTTTTCCTACTTTGACGTGTGTCCGTGCAGCAGATTTCTCTAAATATTTATAATTGCGTTCCAAAAAATCAATAAACTGATCCAATGAAGGATCTTCCTTAGATGAGGTAAGGCACCGATCCCATTCTCGCTGTGTTCTTTCGTCCAATTTACTATTCATTAAATAAATCAAGATACAGTCCCAATGGTCGGTCGGTTCGCCTAGTGCCTTTAACGCCGCTAAGTTCGTTATCAATTTGTTCAACAATTGCCGAAGTTCGATGTGTGATTCCTTAGCTATTTGAGGTATCCCGAATAGTGCTTCCAAATGATGGTGTTTTAGAGCACGTGAGTCCTCGTATCTTTTCTTCAATGTTTCCCATGCAACATTGTAATTAAGCTCGGAACTTCCTAGTGATTCTATGGCGCACGCAGCATTACCCGTTAATGCAGACTCTAAATAATGGTATTTTTCCATCGTCGTTAAACTGTCGTTGTTGTGAATTAAAGATAAAAATGTGTCTCTAAATTTCAGCCAATGTTGATAGGTTCCATCGAACGTCGGTAATTTGATGACAGGAAAATTGACACGCGACTGATGCTCGGATGCCGTAGATATCGATGGTGAATTTGCTTGCATGATGTTACGTCCTGAATTCGTATCAACCTTGGTAATTATGTCCTTTGCGTTGGCAACGACATCACAAAACAATTCTTCAAAGTTTTCGCGTTCTACTGTGTGTGTTTCCTCGATCTGCGTATCGTATACAATTTTTTCGATTTCCCTTTGGACTCTGTCGAACTTCTCATAAAGCGGTGTGACTTTATCTAATCGCTCCTTTAGAGCAGATGTCGATATCGATTGGTCAAAGGACGCTACATAGTTTGTAAATCTAGTAAGAGTCGCCTTAATCTGTCCGCGTTCGATGACGAAGGGTTTCAATTGAGACTCCATAGTGACGCAGTAGAGGATGAATGAAATGAGGACTTACAGTTCGTTGGAATGTAGGATGATGACCGCTACTTCCTCGTGTTGACGATCCGTGTCGTTGATGTTGATGCCTTGGTGTTATTCCCGATGTCCGTCGGGGCCTTGTGTCGATGATGATGGACAGCGTAGGCTGGTCATGGACCAAATGCACCAAGTCCTGGAGATGTTGCACTGTGAGTTCTGTTAACTCGTGTGAGTGATTTCTAAAGTCCTTTAGAAATCTGTTCTTGTTCACTTCACGATTTCTTTTCACAATTCACTTTGTTCGTATCCGGCTCGAAGGACCAAATGATAAGGATAACCGCGAATGTCGGGTGATCCAAATAATGCAGCTTGTAGTATGCCGCTTAATTCTTTATGTTCGGATCCGGCTCGAAGGACCAAATGTTAAGGATAACCGCGAATGTCGGGTGATCCAAATAATGCAGCTTGTAGTATGCCGCTTAGTTCTTTATTTTTAACAACAAACTCAACAAATATATACACGAACTTAGTTGAATTAATATGTATAAAATCGTGGTGTCGAAACTTGTTCTCGACTTAGTGCAACCAATCTCCTTACAATACTTCTTTAAATTCTATGAGAATCTACTCTCCTCTCTTGTCGTCAGCGCGAGTAATAATAATACAACATCAAAACCCTTACAGGCTTGAAAATATATACTGATAAGGACCGCCCTTTCACACCTACCCTGCTTCCAAAAACCGCCCTCGGACCCCTTCAGGAGGCGGGCCCTTTCCTCAAGGTACGGCCCAGGAATTTCCTAAACTTCCTTCTACCCAGGTGACCTCAAGATCGCGCCCGGTCGGGGCCCGGTCAGGGTCCGGCCGGGGGCTCTCAGGAGGTCTGAGAGGGTGGTGTGCAGGCGACACGGTCCGGTAGAGTTTATGATACGGCTATTGCTATTGAGTCCGAAAGGTCACATCTGGAAGGACAGTCCAAAAAGTTCTCGATCCTGAGTATAAGTCCTTCCAGATGTAAAGCCTTCATAAAATAGCTAATTATGAAGATCATGCACAAAGAAATGGTTAATCCTCAAAAATAGCGTTCAAGTCACGTCCGTATCATAAACCCTGATTAAAAATACCTAATAACATGTACGGCTTGGTCGGACACACTCAAAACAAAGTCCTAAGAATCGCCGGTAACATACCTAAGGACACTCGCATACTGGACATCCACAACAACAATAACATCCCCCTACTCCACAGTTTCATTGACATCATCACCGATAAATTTCACAACAAACTCCAAAATCACCCAAACCCACTCTTACTCGGAGTACACACCCGCGCTAAACCTAAGTGGGGGGTACGCAAGGATTAATATAACCCGAACGACTTGAACAAATTGTAACCACCAAATGTCGCCCAAGTAAATTCTGGCATTCCAAACATTACAACAACTGCAGTGCTAATAATGTTAATAGTGAATATTGTAAATATTGTGAATAATGTATATATAATACTAACATTACTAACCTAGCTTAAGACCACCATCCATACTAACCTACTAACCGCTTCCTCCCCTGTCCCTCCCTCAAACTCTGCCAACATCCATCATGTACCAAGGTTTTTTTTTAATGATATTTTCCTTACGCAATTAAATTTAGACTATACTACCCAAACCTCACCCTATAAATAGTTAAAATTAAGTCACTAGAATAAGGCCTCCGGGCAGGTATCCGATAAGTAAACCCATGTATATTATGTTCACGGAATATTGTACTAATTATGTTAATAAACAAATTGAAATTGAAATTGAAAATTGGGTTAACGTAGAGGCAACGGCTCGGTGTTCCCGCCGTTAGGAGCCGGGTTCGAGTCCGTGGAGGGTCAATAACTTTTTTTTTATTTAAGTCTATTTTCACATATAAAGATACATAATGGAGTTTAAATAAATTGGAAATGAAATGTCTTTAATGACTAGAAACCTTATAAGAGTTTTATTTGTCATTATCATTCGTATAAGTACAGAATAATATTTATTACAAAACAATAAAAGCATTTCGCAAGAAGAACAGGAGAAAAGCCCTTTAACTGCCAGAGTCGTTCGAAATGCTTTTATTGTTTTGTAATAAATATTATTCTGTACTTATACGAATGATAATGACAAATAAACCTCTTATAAGGTTTCTAGTCATTAAAGACATTTCATATCCAATTTATTTAAACTCCATTATGTATCTTTATATATAAAAATAGACATAAAATAAAAAAAAGTTATTCAACCTCCACGGACTCGAACCCGGCTCCGAACGACGGGAACACCGATCCGTTGCCACTACGCTAAACCCAATTTTTTTTTTTACCAATTACCAATTTGTTTAATAACTTGACTTACAATATTCGTTGGAACATTATGCCTTAAGACTAGCTTATCAGATACCTGCCCGGAGGCCTTACTCTAATTATATGTTATTAATTTTTCAAGGGGTGAGGATGGTGGCGTATCAGTTGCTTATTTGTTCAAGGAAAATTAAAACTTATATAAAAACCTTGTTACATGAAGATTGTCGCTCTATTGTTATACTTAATAAGAGAGGAGGAGGAGGAGGGGGACTACGCTAAACCCATTATGTGAAATCGTTTGCTATAGAACTGATAATGAATTAAACGAGTGAATTGCATCTTCAATTGCAAATATCTAACAAATTATTGAGTTGTGGCCCCCATAATCATATATATTCATCAACAGGGAAACTAAATCTACCATCCTACAAAGTTTGAACTAAATCCGTGACCCCTCGACCGTGCACTCTACTTGTAAGATGGAAGGAAGGCAATTCAATATAAAGTATATAAAGAAATGAGAGCGAGCGCCGTTGAATTCAATCCTTTTTTATAAGTAATTGGGAAAACGCACAGTTTTGTTGAAAACGGACTCAGAAAGGGGACGCTTTGAAGAATCCATTGAATTTCTTTTCAGGCATTTTAATTTATGCGCACCCGAAGAAAAACGTCGTTATTTATAAGAAATAAGAACAAATGGCAGAAAATATAATTGTTCTTCGCGTTTCTATTTTTTGTTAAAAACTTCACTCTCTTACAAGTAAACTTCTACAAAAGGTGTTTTCACTACGATGTATGGTTCTGCGGATATAATTTTTTACAGAAAAGCATGTATCATTGCCCCGGATTACTCAAGGGACTTCCTTGCTTAGCTTCTTTTAACACTTAACGGACGGGTCGATCCTCTGCCTTTAATCTGCTTTGCCTTTTCTAGTTTCCGGGCATTTTAGGGTAATAAATTTTTACGGTTATAAAATTATTTAGAAATATATTTCCTAAAATCAAAACTACGCCGTAGGAACAACACGCAGGTAGTACTATAAATAACAGTATCAAGAAAAAATAACAATGTGCATAAAAGAAAAACCGTAATGCAACAAACTAAAAATTCATGCAAAAACGTAGATCTACGTGGCCCGCCCTAGGAAGTCAGAAAGGAAAAACGTAAATCTACGTGGTCCCTCCTAGGAAGTCAGAAAAGAAAAACGTTAATCTACGAGGCCCGTCCTTTAAGTGTTAAAATCCTCAACAGGGTTTGAAACCGCAAACTTTATCTTTACTATGCAGTTATGTCGTGTTGGTAAGTGCTACTCATTTATTTTTGTAAGGGTAGTCACGACATTGCTCATCTTTTCCGATGCCTCACGTATTTTTTCACCTGAACTGTCGGAGCGCGCGTCACCCGTATTCTCCAATGAAATTGGAGTATATATATAGCCCGTTCCAACGAACCTTTCACCCAGCTCACGCAGCCCCCACTACGGCCACTACTTTATCCACGCCTTCAACTTGCCGCGGGAAGGAAACTTCATATATACGGTGTCGAAAAACTGCAACTTAGAGAAAGATTTCTTAGTAGCTTCGCGTATTCATCTACCACATACTGATTATAACGCGGTTTAATTGTTTTGCCGGTTTCTATCACTGCCGTTCGAGTACCGCCCACGGCATTTGGTGGATATTAAAGCCATTGTTAGTATTATTAAGGAAGTGTTTCGAGCAAACAACGAACTAGTAGACTAAGGCAAACTTGTCATGAAAAATGTGCCTTGCACATGTTTGGAAAAGTCAGGAATTTAATCCTAAACAACTGCAAGGAAATTCTGCTAGATCGGAGTGTCATAAATCATGTTATAAACTAACTACTGATACATGGTCAACTACTGGTACCTTTACCCTACGGTTATACCGTGTTGTTTCATTGTTTTCGGGATTTTCCGGAATTAATTAGAAATCTTAATACTATGGAATGTATGTATGAGTGTAGTAATTTATTTCAGAAATATTTACTTCAAAAGTTTGTTACAATATAAGTACAGTTCTACGTAGTCATGTTCAAGAATTTTCGGTACACCGTATATATTTATTCTGAGTCGCTTCGTCGGTGACGTCACATTCGGACTACGGCCAATAGCGTGTTCGGAGCAGGCGGAGCAGGCGGAGCTATAGCCCGTTCCACGGAACCTTTCACCTGATTCCGACGAGTTTACATTCGATCTGCGCAGGTCCCCACTACCATTCCCTGCTCCGAACACGCTATTGGCCGTAGTCCCAATGTGACGTCGCCCAATGTAGTCCAAATATTCCGTGGAATGGGCGATACTAAATTCTTAATATCTCGTCTGTGGTACCACAAACATGATATAGAATAGACAAACCCTGAAATGTATTTTTCTAGCAACCAGAAGCGCCGACAACGCCCGGCAAAAAAAGGCATTCGCAGCATCGTCTACTTTACATCTTTTCGTTTTAATACAGATTTGCATGAATTTTCGACGTTAACGCGAGAACTTAATGTATTTAGTAGATTTTAGAAACAATCCTGGGTTAATGTTGAAACTCGCACAACAATAAAATTCGCGGAGAAGTTCTGTGTTAATCTCGGAATTTTCCCGTTACCTTTTGGAAGAAAGTGTGTAAATGTATAAAATATCAGGATTGTATAAATCTTAATATATTGATATGTCTATAAAACTTCATACATACTGTTAAACTATATATTAAGCATTTATTATATGTATATTATATGAGGGTTAATAATAACTTTAACCCTTACAATAAATAAATCATAGCTGATAAATGAGAGTTCCAAGATACCTTATCCATTATTTAAATCTATAAATAAATGTTTAACTCTCAGCTCGTCCACATATTTTTGTGTACTGATTTATTGCTTTCAATAATCAGGGCCGGCGTGACCTTTTGCGAGGCCGGGTTCAAAAATTTTGCGAGGCCAGAATACACATTCAAATCCGATACTTGTTTCACAATGAGGAATTATTTATTATACTGCAATACAAAGGATGTTACATATTACATATTTTTTGCAAGATGAATATTAAATTATTTTTCTCGCTTTTTTTGCCGCCAAATCTTTGATTACGTCATCAAAATTTATTGAATTTGCTATTTCGCTTTCTATTGAAAGAATAGCCAGATATGTAAATCGTTCTTGGCTTATTGACGATCGCAGATAATTTTTTATTAGTTTCAACCGCGAGAAACTACGTTCAGGTCGGTTACTGGCGTAGTTAACATTATTTGTAACGATAACAATAGATTTGGATATGCTTCCGAAAGATTGGTTTTTACATTTTAATTCATCGAATCTAGGGCCGAATAATTGGCTTGCGTTATCGACCGGAACATCTTAATTTCTTCAAACATTTCAGTTCCGTCGAAATCTCCTTCCAAATGTAAGTGAAGATCTTAACAACATTTTAATAAATATTCATCATTTAAATTCGCAATCTTATTCATATATAGAAAACCAAAAATATTTTGGTGATTTGCATATAATTCAAATCTACTTTTAATAGATACTAATGCAGTATTTATTATTTTTAAAAAGCAGTTGCAGTTTCTACACAGACCCGAATATTCAATCTACTATACAGGGGGTCCTGCAAAATGCCTGAGAAAATGAGTTTTCGTAGACCGCGGGCCCGGGCCCGGGATTCGACGAACGCGCCCTGTCAATAATCATTAAAGGGAAGATAAATAATTTCACTTATCATTTAAAAAATGGCCAAGTAAACGAAAATATGAATGTAAAATAGTTATATGTTTTATTTCGCTGTTCATTACAATATTCCTAGATATAAAAAATATAATTGTCCAAAATAGGATATCACGTGGTTTAACAAAAACGAACTTTAAAATGTAAACATCCCACCTTTGAAAGTTCGTAAAACTTTTGTGTAACAACTTCCATCTCATATATAAACAATATGTATAAGCAAGCGGCATTACTGATGCCTGGAAATCAATAAGAGTAACTTGATCCTTCTTTGAAACACATGTTAATGATGGAACAATCTGAGGTTGGTGTGAACCAATGATATTTTGTGTTCATCACAAGCCTGTATAACAGCTTCATCATTTGTGGAGCCTGCAGGACTTGCAACATATTTAACACCACTCTATAATTATATGAAAAAATAATTACCATTCCACGGATGTCATAAATATGTAAAAAATTAATATAGTCCTAAATTTCTTACCAGTCTTGCTCTATCCACATTATCTCTAAATGGGAAAAAAGCGTCGCTGCTTAAAGCAATGTTATCTAATTTCTTGATCCATTCAACTCGGTCAACTTCTGAGAGCTTATCCGGAACCTGTTCATACATAGAAGCCCAAGCAGTTTCATCCATATCTTTGCCTATTGAACCATTTACATAGTTATCAATAGCATTGGAAATCTCTGCCCTTTTCACTCCTTTCTTGAATTTCATACTAGTTACTTTTGGATGCTGACGAAGCCACCTATAATTTACAAAGAGTTATAATGTACAACAATATAATTTGCATTCTTCGACTCTTGAAAATGTATTACTGTTCTCTTCTAACAGTCTTCTAAAAATGGCATACCAATTATCAGCTTTATCACCCGCTAGTCTTGTACAATGGATTCTTGATTGCTGTCCTGCACCAATTCCGATTACTTGTCCATCTTTTGCATAGCAAACGGAATTACTTTGTGTATATTTTACAGCAATGGTTGCTACAATTAAATCTCTCATAGCAGGGTCTGTTATGATTGAGGAATTCTTTGTTACTACATTGGCAAACGTATTTTTATCAATTACTGCATCATTGCGTCTTTGTTCCATAGTTAAGCCAAATAAAACTTTACGCTCCATTGGAGATGGAACATAAGTAGGATCTATCTCAAGAACGCAGTATGAACCATTCTTCTTCTTTTTTAACACTTTTAACGCTTCTTCAGTATATCCTGGTGCAATAATACCATCAGAGACTTCTCTGCAATTTGGAATATAATTTGTTGAATATAATATTGTAAAATATAAATTGTTTGTACAAAAATGTAACAGGTTTTACAGCAATATGATTTTCCATTACCTAGATATAATCTTAGCTGTGATAAGATCGCATGGGTCAGATAGTGCAACAAAATCTCCAAAACTGGACATTCTATCTGCACCTCTTGCACGTGCATAAGCAGTTGCTAAAGGCGTAAGTTGATCCATCAAATCATCTACTTGACACACTTTGGCTTGAATAGGATCTAATGACACACCAACTGCAGCACCAGCTGGACTAACGTGTTTAAATGATGTTGCTGCTGGTAAATTCAAAGCAGCTTTTAGTTCTTTTACCAACTGATAACCATTTAGTGCATCACAAAGATTAATAAAGCCTGGGGAACCATTCACTACAGTTAATGGTAATTTATCTAAAGTAGTAAATATCTGTGCTGGTTTTTGGTGCGGATTCATCCCATATCTTAGAGTTAGCTGTGAAATTCCTGCGCTATACTGTTTTCGGAAATAATCAGAGATGGCATTGTCATATTCAGCTGTATGTGTAAATGCTTTTAGTGCTAAGGTTTGTCTAAAAATTATATAATTGTTAATAGCACAAATTTACATCAAACATACTAAAATCTCTTCCTATTAGATAATACTTTTTGCCAAGTACCTTGTGTGGGCAGATGTATCCTTATCTGCTGAAATTTCCAACTCATTCACAACCTTTTCATAATCTTTAGGATCACAAACAACTGTTACTCTAGCATGATTTTTAGCTGCAGCTCTCAGCAAAGTTACTCCACCAATATCAATATTCTCAACAGCATCCGCAATGGTTACATCTGGCTTTGAGATAGTGTTAACAAATGGATATAAATTACAAACTACTAGTCGAATAAGTTCATAGTTTTGCTTCTTAAGTTCAGCTTGATCAGAGTCTGTGAGCCTCGCGAGTATACCTGTAGAAATAAAAAAGTAAACCTTGCATAGTTTTTGAATAATTTTCCTGACTTATTTATGAATATGTAACTCTTTATGAAAATATAATGTATACCAGCATGAACGGCTGGATGAAGAGTTTTTACACGACCACCAAGCATCTCAGGTGCACCAGTGATATCAGAAACATCTTTCACTGGCAAACCTGCATCTCTTAATGATTTTGCTGTTCCACCCGATGCTACCAAAGTTAATCCAAGTTTATCTAACTTTTTAGCAAATGGTATCAAGTTAGTCTTATCCGAAACACTCAAAAGAACTGTAACAAACATATTGTTTAAACAAATGCTTTTATTATAAAATCACAACAGAATTGAAATAACGTTTTTATATTTCAACAATAGTTTATCAACACTACTTCCAGTTTAATGCACATTAGCCCAATATAACGTTGCATTACGTTACAATATCAATATCGGGATCGTCTATATTTATAATATAAAGATATTAAAGACCCGTATTAATAGATTAGTAAAAAACCATAAAAAACTAATTTATAAGTAAGTACTCGCTAACAATTATGTATCACGTCCTCAGATTTGATTCTATACCTTAATCTTTCTTAATATTCCCATTATTAATAATTATCCTTTGGTAACTCACCTAATTTTCCAGCAGACATTATAAGTTTTCTTCAAAAGCTAGGACTATGTGTAAAAAAAAACGAATTCTCGTTTGCAAAAGATTAATATGTATAACTGTGTTTAAAACGTGATTACTCCGTGCGGCTTACAACGCAAGAGACTCAGCAAGTGTTCGTCCCTGAAGTAACTTTTCCATATAGTCTTACACGTATACACACAAACATGATATGTGAAGAAAAAAATATGTTCTCCATGTGCGCAAAGTATCTCGCAATTTGCGGGGGTCTTAAGATCAAATGTCATCGCGTTGAAACTCGATAACGTTTTACAATAACCAGCAGCATCTGAACCTTGAATTTGATAATAGGTGCATGAAACCAAACAACATATAATTAATATATGAGTGAATTTAGAATATATTTATATGAAAGAATATATGGCTGCTTTATAAAGCCCTTTCATGGCATTGACGCAAGATAGGTAACAATACGTAAACAATTTTTGTTAAAAATTAATAAATAGCCAAGACATTTCTAAGAAGGGGACTACTAATACTATTAAAACTTGTACAGTAGTCTAATTGCGGGAGTTATTACGCAAGTAAATCTAAAAATTGTATCTTCCGACCAGTTTAAGAAATATGTTACAAGTCAAGATTAATATGTTTGATAAATTATTTTGACCGGATTAAAAGAAATATAGCACCAGAAATAAATATATTTTATTTGCTATATTGATATTGACAAGAATTAGAATGAAAACGGAAGTTACATTTTCTATCAGTTAAAGAACAACCATACAACTTTAGCCACTCTCAAAATATCTATCAGATCAACCAAATACTCCTTGTGAAGAGATAAAATTTCATCATAACATTTATGCCGATATACATTCTTATCGCTTATATGCACATATAGCAAAAGATCTGGGAGTAAATGAAGAAGTAATCAAGTCTATATTTATACAAATAACATGTCAATGTATAGATCATATTTTATGTCGATCTGCTTATACAATACATGCTTATACGAGATACTCCGGACTTAATACTCACATAAATAGTTTACATTAAGAACATCACTAATCACTAATAATAGAGGATGTCTAGTAGCTTTTAATTCATTACGTGTGATATTATCAATGAATGAAAAAAGCTATTTGAATCCATGATGCTTAATAAAATATTAGATACATTTTAGAAATTCCTCTCATGGGCTAATCCACGTGCTGTTAAGAGCAAAATTATATAGTTACCGTTTCCGAAGTTCTTTTAGATTCAGAACCAAAACACCTATAAATGCACCAACAAGCAAATTACGAGGGGCGGGTGAAAAGTAATGCACAGTCGTTCATATCTTGCAAATGAAAAGAGACAGTCAAATGAAATAAATATGGCATAAAACTACATTTTATTTGCTACAAATCTTACATTTAGTTTTCTACGTAGTCACCATTTACAGCTATCCATTTCCAACAGTAAACCTGTTTTCTCATCCCCTCAATGAAGAATGCCTGCCGTCTTTCCTTGATCCGCGACCTCACTGTGCCCCTTCAGTTCATCATCCGTGGTGAAATGACTATGATTGAGCCATATTTGTTTGATTTGCGAGTTATGAGAGACTGTGCATTACTTTTCAGCCGCCCCATGTAATTTCTCTTAATTACTACCCTAGAATTACATTGGTCGCCGTCTCAAAAAATGACAACAAGATAAAATGGGATATGGTACATAAGAACAAATATCCTGTAATGTTAACAGATTCATTACCTTTAAACAGTACAACGTAAGTGTTAGAGATACATATATTCCTCGATCGTTTTACTTAACTGGTACATCTTTCTTGGAGAACTAACTTTTTACAAAACATCACCGCATCTATCTCTTACGAATATTATTTAAAAATCTCGTCAGGTTCAAATTTGACAATTCTGTAATTTCCTCCACATACTTGCAGGCATAGAACATAATGTATATTACTTAATGAACCAATTCTTTACAAATAGAGCATATACAATTATTTGACAGCATTCGATTTATTTGAACATTTAAAAACTTTACAAGTTCTGCTACTATGTGAAGAAACGATTTAGTATAAGATAAACTATCAGGGTAAAGGAGGACTGCGCTGCCATTGCAAGAATCTTAAAACCAATTGTGTTTACAATTATAAAATGTCAAATCCTTATAAACAATATGCGGATATAAATTAAGCATAAATATATTATAGTCTCACTATGAAAAGTATTGCATTAAAAATGGCTGCTTTTCAACAAAATAAGTGTAATCAGCTATTAATTTTCTTTTCTAAATTCCTAATATGCTACCAACCCGATATTTATTTAAAAGCTTTGATTAATATTTTCTAAATATATATGTAATACGAATATATAGATATTTCCAAAATAAATCTTTTTAGAACTTCAACGATTTGTAATACATACACCATCTTCAATTTCTGAACGTATAAACATGTTGCTTGTGTAGTTAAACATATTCTATTCATTAACTTTGGTGCAGCAGCGAATGCAAAATTATTGATTACATCTGTATATCTACATATAAAAACTACAGCTGTTTTAATGCATCACTTTGCAGCGAAAGTTAACCTCATGCATATAATACGCATTTCGTAAGTGAATAATCTAACTAAAATTTCACTCAAAGGAAATGAATTGTTTTCCTATAAGCAGTACGAAAGATTTCTTCTCAACATTTATATATTTTCTCAATATTTTATATAAAGGAACAAGGTTAGTCATTTAGTCCTGAGTGTAGCATAAACAATAAGAGAAATTGTAATTTTTCAAAAATTATTCCTGTTAGTAATCAAGTGATTTTCGCTACTGTACATGCCAGTATAATTCGATTACTTCCTTCTTATACTTTCGCAAAGAAAGCTAATCGTCTAGCGGATAACATGCATATTGACAACAGTACAATAGAGTATAAAGTCAAATAACTTTTTCCTAAATTCTGATTAATACACCATCAGATTTGGAAAAAGAAATGTACCAAAAACCAATTTCTCCCCACAATAACACTTTAATAGACGAATCGTCCAAACAAATTTCTTCCTTTTCATTTGTTTTACTCTATCATCATTACACAGTGTAAAATAGATCAATTTTATCTATGTGATTTCATCGTCCGTTCATTCTTCTTCTCTCGTTTTATAAAAAGCTATTAATGGCAACTTCGTTTCTACGATTTTCACAATGGAGATAGTACCTACTTTTTTGGCGAATTCAATATACCTATACGTTCTTTTTCCTCCTCAGTGAAAAATATTTTTGTAATTACTATATCACCTGTACTAAGTGTTTGGCAAGCTACATTATTACCAGTATGATCTGCCTGTGATATGCCGCTTTTATTTTGTTGGCACATACAGATACATTTCGCCGGTGATATGTCTGCACTACTTGAAGATAACTGATCGGTTGTTGAACCGGTTACAGCTGAAAGAATCGCTTCCAGTTTTTCAATTTTCTCAAATCTATCCATACGTCCATCAGATAAAATTTCATCCATCATCTGCATAGATTCGGTAAGGCTTGGAGTATCGGTATTTCTTGGCGACAGAATACCACCTATAAAATTAAGATTTCTATAAATATACACATTATGTAATTAATTTAAATGCTTTAATGTGCAATAAAGTATACCAGAATGTGAGTTTTCGGAAGTATAACTTTCCATACTGTGATACTCTGTGTCTTCAACTTTATCTTCATCATCCTCGTCACTACTGTCACCTTTATCCTGCGTCATGTTCTCAAGTTTTTCTAATTTTCTTGCAACTTTGTAACTTCCCTTTAGTTTTTCCTTCTCTTCTTCAGTAAGATCCAAGTAACGAAGAAGACGTATTTCTCGATTACTTAGTACAATATTTTTGGCAGTCGTTTCTTCCATCCTCTTTTTTAAATCAGCAACTTCAGTTTCCACTTTACGTTGCTGTTTACGAGCCTTGACTTCCATAGATTTAATGTACATGTGAATCTGCTCTTCACAAAGTTCCGCAAACAGTTTTTCAACTTCCGGTTTTATAAGTCTAGTAATAGTAAACAAAATTTACTTTAACACATTTCTTCCATTGAAGCCGACTTCAGATTTTAATGTACTGATACTTCGTTAGTTAAATGACTTAAAAATGTACAGGATGCACACTGTGTAAAACATGAGATAATAAATTCAATTGAAACATAAATGTATAAATGTACACTGTACCTAGCCATAGAAGAATATACATGAGGGACGAGGCTTAATACATCACTACTGGCATAAATGAGCATATCCCGAGTTAATGGCCGCCGGGACCAATATCTTTGATTATTTCGGTAAATATTTTTTACTTGTTCCTTGAATGGATTACTTGGAGCACCGTAGTGTTCACATAATGTATTAAGATTAACATTTTTAACTTTATATACAGGTTTTCCAGTTTCTTGAAATTGTAGTACAGCATGGGCCGACTAAAATTATGAATAATCAAATATACTATAGTTTATTACTTCCTTAACAAATAATGTAATGTTTTGATCAGAATAAAATACATGCTGAAAACGATCATATACCTGTGTATCAAAAACACTATTCAGTGTGACATTAAACTGTCTAAATAAATTGATACTGTCGTTTCTGCAGTCATGAATAACCTGAAACGAAGAACATAATGTTTTTATATAAAGTAGATCTATATAGAATTGATTAACAAAACATTTTTACGTAACTAGTACTAACTTTAATAACATTTTCATGTTCTAGGAGTTTTTGTAAGCCACCAGCTTGAACAAGGCTTGGACATGTAAATAAGTCAAATATATAGGCCTGACCAGACAGAGTTCCGATTTGTACAAGAGTCAGGAGCCCTTTCACACCTAAGTTTACTCCTTCACAATCAAACGAAACAACATTTTTCCCATCTGGTGGAGGTCTTCGAGGATTTATAATATCTTCTACAATTTGAAGGCTTTCCCGTGGATTAACAATAACTCTTGTTTGTTGTAAAATTTTCAATTTCCATGCATCACCCATTTGTGCAGTTTGTAAGTTGCGATCTCTCTCAGTATTATCTGCTAGAGTTTTCATTACGAGGGTGTTTATTCTTTGTTTCAAAGTTTGTTGCTGCAAACTTACAGGTGGAGAATTGTTGTTACTATTGCTTTCAACATGTGAAGAATATGAGTTTTGCACCGAATTAGTTTCAGTTCCTGTGGCAGTACCAGATTCTGTACTAACAGTTTGTTGTGATAATTGACTATTACTAGATTGAATTATTGGTGTCATATTAGACAAATTGCTATTGCTATCCTGATTTCGAATGGTACAAATAATTTTTGTTTTTGTACTTCCTTCTGTCATTAAGGACTTTGGTCGTCCTATGAATGTTACAAGATTACTTTGGACATGGAAAGCATCTGGAAACATTTTAACAAATGTGCCCAAATCCTGAGGTGTTTTGAATATAGATGTCCAGTTCTCACATGTGAATTTCTCATTAACCATACTAAATAGTTGATCCATAAGAATTGGACCCTTTTGTTCAATACATTGACAAAAGAAGTCCAACAACCTTGTTGTAACTTCAGGATCTATAGGTATATCAGGTTCTAATTCTATGAAAGGTTCTGCTTTCATACCTTCATATTGCTTCAATATTACATTGTCCTCAGTAACAACAAAATCATCTGGATATTTTAAGAGAAAGTCTCTGAATTCTTTGTAATGCTGACCAGAAATATGTCTAACTTCTGGAGAGGCCTGTGACCTATGTCCCAGAAGACTTTTAATTGGTACCTCTGTACCTATTCCATATTGCATTAATTTATTTGTAAAATATTCCACTGCTTCTCCGGCATAGTCTCGTTTACCACTTAATTTACATCCATTATCTTCCTCTATTATTGGTTGAAAGGTATTTACAGAAACATAATCTCCATCAATAAGGAAAAGCACTGGATATTGGGACAAAAATTTTTTAAGGCCACTTTGAGATCCGCCAGCTATTTGACGCATTTCTTTTGTGAATCCTTTTGCTCCAAATTGGCAGCTTAAATCGTGTAAAGTACGTGGACCACCTTTGTCCATAAGCAATTCAAAGAAGAATAAAAGTGTCATATTTCGTACAGTCTCATATTCTGAACTGTCCATTTTTGCAGATTAAATAATTTCTTTATATTAAATAATTCTTTTATCATTTGCAGTTTTTTGTGTTATGTCAACACTTCTAGATACTTGGTATTTTTCCTTTATGTCCTCATTCGCACCACATTGGAAATATCTTATCAATGAAAATGTTATGGCCCGTTTGTTACAAAATATTTAAGAGTCACGGAATGTCACAGCCATCATAACAAAGGAAAAGGTAGATCTACAAACCCATTTATAACATATTTAACTCAATGATTTAAGATGTTATATATCCTTTTGAATACCTACCTTATGAACTGCCAAATTATTCTTCTGTTAACCTTTATTTTCTTAATGACAAACTTTAAGATCTTCCATTTCCTTTGCAAAATGTTGTCTTCAAATGAAGTTAATAATAACACCTTCCATAATAGCTCAGGAAGATATGGTACTCCAATTATAAAAACCTGGTGACCAAAAAATGCAAAATGAAAATTAACTTTATACATATGTAAAATCAAGTTTTTGCCTTAGCTTTAATTACTACTGATGTTTTGTAGTGGAAAAACTCCATTATTAAAAACTTTTCAATATCTTTTAATAGACTGATCATGATAAACAATAAAATTCCGACAACTATGAGTGACCAAAAGCAGGTCTCAAGAATGATCTTAAAGATATGCCTTTGCATAACACATATAGTTAATTTCAAAATATACGTATATAATTTCAGTATATACCGAATTACGACATATCTTGTTATACTTTCCAATATATTAAAAAGTATCACAGTATGCAACATATAGAAAACATATGCCTTTACATTGCTCTACTCAGAGAATGCTGTTGTGTAATTTGACATTGAAAGTTATGATAATTATCACTGACAAATGAAATTCCGATTACCTTCTCTCCACTGTACATCGAATACCGATTTATAAGTCTACGATGCCTGAATTATAACGTATCATAGGTCAAGCAACTCTGACATATATTTAAAATTTCAGACTAACGAGAACTACCGATTTCATATTGTTTACTATGTTGTACTGAAATCTTCGACAATATTCTGGCATTCACGAAAGAGCGAGAATGAAATAATAGAGTGGATATCAAACACTACGTACCTTGTCAGCAATGTGTAGTCAAAATTTCAGTTATCTCCAATGTGGTGCACCTACGTAATACACAGCTACCTCAATTTATGGCATACTACATATCATATATCCAATTAAAATTCACCCAGAAAAACAATCGCAAGAGGGAGTATCACAACTAAAACAATTTTAAAAAACTATTATAATTACCATTGCTTTTTAATGTATAACGTGAAACCACGTTAATTAAACAAATGTAACAAGTTTTCAATATTAATTTTCAAGGCAGTATGAAATTAAATAAGTGATAAGTGTGTAAAATTATCATCTTGTACTATTAGTTGCTGCAAGCCTATAAATTGTTTAGTTTATGTTTTGGAAATAATTCTTCCAGGTGTTCATTATTGATGGAGTAAATAAAATATTTATTTGTATAGGAGTTGAAATCTTATAACTATGGTAAGACTTATAGTATATATGTCCCTGATGTATCTCATTAAGATTTGATGTTCGCCTTTGAAACTCAATGCCGTTATCCTTACTCCTAGCAAACATTGTTTATTGATTCCTTCCTAAATATTTATTTATTAAATAGCTATCAAAATTGTATGATTATTCAAGAATATTTTTCCAAAAAGATTACACCATGTTTATTTGGAAATTGGTTCTATGATAACTTAATTTACGAAGTTGGCAATTCCAATTCTTCTCACTTCTCACAGATCGTTTGGTCCTCAAGTTTGTTTGAAACCGTTTGAAATCATACAACATTGAAACAAAGGTTTCTGCTGGAAGTATTATCTAGCAAAGATTTTAAATGACACTCAACGATTAAAAAAGTGATAAATTATATATATGTAGTATAAGTTAACGGAAGTTGCAAAAGGATCAAATATTATACGATGCACAATATTTGAAAAACATTAACACTCTAGCGCGAATATTATTAAGCGGCCAAACAGTCACATTTTTAATTATTCAATTTTGGTTCGGAATTATGTATCATATTTGTAATGAAGATGAATTTGAACCCAGAAGTACTCCGAAAGCAGCGACTAAGATTGATGTAAGTTCCATCTGTCAAAGTATTTTTCAAATGTTTTTTGAAATGCTAAGAACAGTTGTATTTTTAATATTATTTATTGATTATGAATTGTTAGTATTCTATATGTATTTGAATCTCCCCGAACTACAGCAATTTGCAATACCATCAGTTCCTGAAGTCTCTCTGATATTCGAAAAACCTTTAAAAAGTAAGAATCCAGAGTACAAAAGATTTAGTTCACCATTAGTAAGATGCGTAAATGATAATAGTTTGGAACAAAAGCAGAATGATTCACCTACATGTAATGCTATTGGATCATATGCAGCTTGGAGAGAACACATTGCTTCTCCGAAGCTGTCAAATGCAAAAATAATTGATTCTACGAATTACCATAAAACACAATGCCAAAGTTTGCCTCAATCTCCTCTATCAAAAGATATGCTATGTTATACATCAAGCCAAAATGAAGAAAATGACCACCATGTAAATAATAATGTAGATAATACAACAAATTTTCCAAGACAAGAAAGGGATAATATCAGTTATGATAATTCTTGTAATGTTGTATATGGATCACAAGAATATGATAGAAATTACATGAATGAGAAATCTAATATGAGGGGCCAACATAACAGTCACAGAAAAAATGATAATACTGCACCTGTTTCACCGCATGGTAACAAGATGCATTCTAAAACTGATAATACGATTTCATACTCTCATAGTTTAAAGACTCATCCTTTGTTATCACATGAAAGAAAGTTAGTACCACATGATCCAGAACAACAGAAAATGATGTATAGTGGTCAAGTAGGTACAACACCCATATATCATGCAAATAATCATGCAAATAATCATGCAAATAATCATGCAAATAATCATGCAAATAATCATGCAAATATGTTGGGAAAAAATAACTTCCAACAACAACCAAATTTGGGATATCAGTATCCTTATTTGGATATAAATACATATCCTTTCCCCACATTTTATGGAACTCCATATTCTGCTCCAAATATGGATAGTCAAGAGACTGTCAAGAATTTGTTACAACTTGTAAATAGTCAAAGTGAACAAATTAAAGCCTTACAAATGCAAATTGAGAGACTTTTAAAGATGCAAGAAGAAAATATCAAAGAGAGAAAAAGGTGTATGTGTTCTTCACAGGCGCCACATCATACTGAACAATTGTTTTTAGAATCCTATGATACTGTGAATAGCCCTAATTGCATGGCAATGCCTATGGATCAAAGTACAAAAAGAGACATATGCCAGACTGCATGTATGAAAGATAAGAGCAAGGGGTACATACATGAGAATAGAAATGGAAATCATTCTGAATTAGGGCTGCCAGAATCACAATCAAAAAAAACATTTATGGAACAAAAGGTTTCTATTGGTGTAATGACAAGCTTTGAGTTTACTGTGCAAAATAGTCCTTTTGAATTGGAGACAGAGGATTCTGAAGATAGAGATATTCAGCAAAAGAATGAAACTCTTAAAACCCATAAAGACATAAATCTGTGCGATAGTAACGAAGCCATAAGAAGATACAAAAATTCATTTGCACGCATACCTAGTGCACAATTGGAAAATATAGTTGAAGATTCTGAGAGTTATTTATCATCTAGCCATCATCAAAGTAGCCACTTAAATGCAAGCGTTTCAACAAAAGATTTTGAAAAACATATCCACATGGATAGTCAAAAAGAAGTACTCGCCTGTACATTAGAATCGCCTAGTATGCAGGCAAATGTGTCTAGAAAAATAAGTCAAAATACAGCGAATGTTCCGCAATGTCGAGAAACAGTTACTGGTAATATCCCGTACAAACCAGTGAATCAGAAAGCAGTCACGGCATGCAATACTCAGAAAAGTTCTAGTTCGGCACCACATTCTTCTGCTAACAGAGATCATTATGCAGCAATAAATGCAGAAAAGTATATTTTTCCTGCAAAAACTCAATCTACAAAAGGTTTAGCTAACTTTTATAAAGTTCCTCAAAAAGAACAGTATCCAACTTATGTTAAACAAAGTAATCGTATTGAAGAGAGTTTAATTTTAAGTAGTGGAGATTTAAGAGTAGATGAAAGACCACCTACTCCAGAGCCTAGTATCCATGTTGAAATGCAAGAGTATTCTAGCGATGATGAGAGTGAAAAACTTAAACGTACTTCTAAAGTTGGTTGGACGTTTTACAATAATGTCCTGGGCCAAGTAAACCAAATTTTACAAAATTCTAGTATTACTGACGATCAAAATCAAAATGGAAAAGTAATTCATGGAACTGAACAAGATGATTCTGAAAACAAGACAGCAATGGATACAGTAAAAATTGCCACATTAGAGCAACTTAAAAAACTTGGAATAAGTTTGAGTGAAAATCCTGAAACCCGAGAATTGAATACTAATAAAAGGTACTTAAGATACTTTTCATATTTTATAAGAAATCTTTATCTCAGTAACAAATATTATTTTTCAGGTGCGAATTTGATTCATCATTTTATCCACGTCTGGATTGCCAAGCAAATATGACACATGCTACAAGCGCTGTAAATGAGACAAACACGAGTATGCACATGAAGGCATTAGCATTAAAGTACTTAAGCGATGAGCAGCTCGCTGAATTAGCAGCCCAAAGGCAGGGATCTACATCGTTGCAACATTTAATGCTTAGTAATGTACAAGGCACAAATATGTCATTTGCTACAATGCGATATTTGGAAAGATATCAGTTACTTCCAGCCAAAAATAATGTTTTAGCTCAAGGTGATCACTTAAAAAGGCCGACTTCATAGTATGATTGATTTGTATTTTCATTGAACTTTGACTGATTAACAAAATATTTATTTTCTAGGACACAGTAACATGCAAACAGAAGTTTCGCAGAAAGTAAATTCAAAATTTCCCAATGCAGAATATAGTCCAATACTGCAACGTTTTCCATTTAATCAAACACCTAGAACAACCTGTCCCAGCAAAATTTTAGATATTTCTACATTGAAGCAACAACCTAAACTCTTGTAAAGATTGAGTGAGGTAATATAAAGATAAATGTTATCCTGCTAAATTAAAAAACAAACTTATATTAACTGCTAATGTTTTCAAGTCTTCACAATGGACAATTACATTAATTTATTTTCATATATTGAATAATCGCCATTTGTAAAAAGAACTATATCAACAAATGTATTTAACCATATTAAAGGTATGTACAAGTTAATGCAATTATGACCATCATCTAGAACACAGTTTATAAAATAAATGCACAAGTAATATGGTTGATGTGTATGCCAAATCGCACGAAAATCATATATTCTTGCTGTTTTATACATTTATTCTTTAAAAACATAGAAATGGATGTTAGAAATAATACTCTGTAATTATACGACACAAGACAAATATATAATCAACTGCGGTTTATTTGTTAATAAATTTCTTTATTACCTAAAATTGTACAACAATGGTATAAACTATCTTCATTGTTTACAAATCTTGTTTGACAAGATAAAATCTAAATAAATATATTATCTACAAAAGTCAAATGAGTATTACCATCTATACATTAAATAAGTAACATAATTCCTTGATAAATACCCATTTTAATATGTCATAGACTTGCATTCACTGTGTGCACAAATATCATACATTTAGGATGATGTTTCCATGTAAATTATAATTTTGAATGTATTATAATAAACTTTAATTCGTCTTTATTTATATAACTCGATCATAGTAAAAATCCATACTTAAACGACTAACATTAATACCTGCACATAATGTTGTAATATATAACAGTAATGTCAGCGGTAATGTTGACAGAATTATGTGCGTTTTATGAAGTATTTCAACACCTGAAAAACAAATTGTTATTATATAAAGGATTGATGAATACTTCTGAATATAGAGCTCTTTCGAGAGAATAGTTTGCTCCATTAATTACTGATATGGGATTGCTGAACAGTTATAAACAGATAGCTTGATTATAAATTTGAATTATACATACTTGCGTAACCCAGAAATGTAATGTAAATATAGTAGCCAACAGCTACTAGCCAAAATGTGTTTCCAACAAATCTTGCTGAGAATGTGTCATAATTTATAAGACCTATATAAAAAGCAATTGTCAATGCACAACTTGGGAAATATATATAATATCCATTTTTAGTTTACTTGAAATATTAAATAATATAAAAAAGATTGAAATATTGGAGAATATTTTAGATAAATATAAAACCTAATAAAGTTTTATCTTTAGAAATAAAAAATGAGGACAGTGACAAAAGTATACCACGAAATTGCATCAGCATTTATAAGATTGTATCACAAGTTTTACCATTATACATGAAAAGCTGTAGGATGTGCAAAATGACTAAAGGTGGAAAGAATGCGTTCAAGTGAATATCAAAAGCATAGCCCCATTCAACATCTTGTGTTCTGTCAATTCTTAAATAATGGTTTGCTGCAAACCTATACGTACATAGTAAATACATATATTTTGAGCAAGTCATGTTTAAAATGCAAGGTCGTAAATTATAATGCTTTAGTATTTATGTCTTACCAAAATATTGTTGCTATGACTAAACCAACTCCAACATAATCAAAAAGTATCATGTAGAATATAAGTTTCAAAAACTGGAAGAACTGTAGTCCCAAAACTATGGCAATACCAACGGATGATATACAAAGACAGCAAGTTAATAACACAAAAAATGCAGGATCATCCCTTGCAAACTGTGACTTTGTTTCTGGAAAGATATGAAAGATTCAATGATCAAAACTATACGCAAAGAGTAACATTTGCCCCTTGTTTTTAGATTAGAACTCACGTTTTCTACTTTGGAAATTTCTGTACACTTTCTGTGGGGAAGTGAACAAAAAAATCATCTGCCATATAGCAAACTCAAAATCCATTTGTTCAAACTTTAATAGCTTTCTGAGATATTTGTAACATTTTGCTGCAGCACTAATACAGTTTTGCCTAAAATATAAGTTCCCATATAATTAGCAATTCGAAATGTTACAAAGTAATCCTAAGGACATTTCGAATTAGGAGTAATGTGCATACTGTATACCTGTAAGTTATTGGCATTGGTAGACTAGAAGTTGAATCTGTTAATCCAGGGGAATTGCAACGACTTATTGGGGGTGAAGTGGAGTACTTCATTTTTTGATCTATGTAAAGAAAACCAATGTGTTATACAGTTAAAGACTATTATGATATGGATAACACTATGTTTCCAAATATCAAAGACTCTTAAAGGGAGGAAATGGACAACAGTATTAAAAACATTGGTGCATATTGTGTATCAAACAAAATTGAGAATAATTTCAGTGTTGTCTACTACATCATATTGATACTTTCGTACTGATAATATATAAACCTTATTCATACGTGATATAAAACATATAGAATTGATAATTAATCTTGTCTTCTTTGACGAAGGTTATGCTTATATATTTTTTAAGGACTGAATCATAAAGTATATAAAAATGGACGTTCTTATAAATTTAAGTAACCACGTGGAGCAGTATCAATATTTCAATTGATGAGATTTATAATAAATACGCGGCATCACTTGGTCTATAAGAAATGATTAAAAAATCATAGTATAGTGTCTGTCACTATATAAGTTGGGTTTAACTCAATCTTTCTTTTTTACCGACTGACCAATGATCGTTCTTCCTTCTTCCTTTGAAACTACATACTCATCACTTGCCGTAAGATATTAAAAATGAATCCGATATCCCACGAAAGAATAGAAACTACATTTGCAGTAGTAGTAGTAATAGTAGTAAATTACCGATTGAAATTATAAATAAGACACGAACAATAATACATTTATGAATTAACAAGAAATAGAATTAAAAATTCATTATCATTCTCAGAGGTAGCCAAAATTTAATGAAAGAATACTTAGCTTTTGGTATTTATAACATAAACAATAAAGAACTCAAGATTTAAAATTACTATTTTTAATGGGAAAAGATTGAATCAGGTTTTGTTACAACAATATACAAGTTTAATTCATATCACACTTACGAAGTATGCTTACGAATACTGATAATCTATGTAAAAACTCAACTTCTTATAGATATTCGTTTCTTTATTTTTGGTATATTCATATTATGTACAAAGTAATACTTAATCGCAAATTGGACGCAACCAATAAACCTTTTATGTACAAATATGTTATTAGAGATTACATAAAAATGTTCATAAACACAGGGGCATATACAGGGTGTCATGTAACGGGTAGTACAAGCGGGAAGGTAGTGATTCTACATGAAATTCTGAAACGAAAAAAGAGTATAAAATTTTTCGTTTAAGGCTTCGTTTTCGCGAAAAATGACTTTGAATGTTTATCCAGTACGGGTGCACTTGATATACGGGTGCCACGTAACTGGTGGTACAGGTGAAAAGGTGGTGATTCTACATAAAATTTTGAACCGAAAACATGGAATAAAATTTGGTTGTACGAGGCTTTGTTTCCGACGAAAATCACTTTGAATGTTTATTGAGTACGCGTGCACTTGGTCCAGCTTCAGCGTAGCGGATTTCACGTACTTAGAATATCTCCACTAACAATAAGCAGATATAAACATTCCCAATGTTCGTGTGCATCAAAGCATGGGATGGCGAGGGCACGGGATAAGAATTTTTAAATAAAAATGTTTTTACAAAGTAAACATTTTGTCTTATTCCCTGCCCCTCGCCAATCGAACAATTTTATGCATACGAACATTGGGAATGTTTATCTCCACTTATTGTTGGGATAGATATTCTAGGTTCATGAAATCCGTTGGGTTCAGGGTTGATCAGTGCGCGCGTACTCAATAAAAAGTCATTTTTCTCGGAAACAAAGCCTTATACGAAAAAATTGTAATCTTTTTTTTTCGTTTCAGAATTTCATGTAGAATCACTACCTTCCCGCTTGCTCTACCAGTTACATGGCACCCTGCATATGCCTGTATTTTTTTGTAATATATATTATTTATATTTCTCTTTGCACATTGAAATAGTATATTTTACATATACACTCATACATATTTCATGCACGTGTATTTATATGCCTCTCCGTGTTTGTATGTGTATGTATATATATATACGCGTATGCAAATCATGATACCGGTACTAAACTTTATAAAAATATCTGTCTATATTTTTTGAGAACTGTGTACCACAAATCAAGCAAATTGGACGCTAAAATTATACACCTCACGATTTGATTAATCTTACACTCAGACCCCCCCCCCCCCCCCCCCCCTCCCCTCGCGTGCTGATTTTACAAGTATTAAACGGCAACGGATAGCTACTTACGAATAGCCGTTTTTGAAGAGCACTCTTTCCTATAAAATGGAAGATAATAAATAGAAGGGAATTCCATGATGTTTACATATACGTGATGTATGCGATAAATGGTTGATCTTAAAAACTCGATAATTAAATAAAGCCTTCTATTTATTCGTTTACAGATTCGGTATCTATGATTATGTCTGCATTTTATGTCATTTCCTTAAACAAGATTGATAGCAAGATCAAATAGACTAGATGCAACTAGATGCAACTAGATGCAACTAGATGCAAGTTGTTATTATTTATAGGGACATGGAATAAATTGACTAATCCATGTGCAGGTATAAAACACATTAAATGTAAACTAATAAGAGCCAACGACCGCGATATAGTATCATGGGATACAGATTTCAAGTTGTTATAATTGCATAATTAAGGGTAGGACAAGCATGATTTATTTAATATTTACATATAAGCCTTTATTTAATTACTGAGCTTCCAAAATCACTCATTTCATCGTCAATCTTTATGTATCACAATAATGAAATGACACTGAACGTACAACGGTTTGTAAGATCTTAAGTAGGAAATGATTGGTAAAGATTATTTGCGCTAGTCGATAATAACCGATTACAATATGTAAACACGAATGCAAGGATTATATTGTTAATTAACATGTAATTTCAAAGCGATGCAGATGTTTATATAATATCGAACATACTGGCTTATCAGTTATTTATTAGTAGAATTATCAACACAATTTCTCCAATCTGTCGCAGTAATTAATGAACGATTCAGTTCTTTAAGTATGAACGTTATGTAAAGAATTGACGAACTTTGTGCATCCAGGCACAAATTTCTATATTTAAAAGCAATTCAGAATCATAGCATATGTGTATTGTATTAATAGGAACTTTTTTCATTATATCGTAAGTGCGTAAAAATCTTTGATTAGAATTTTACGGTTTTGATTAACATTAAACGTTAGTAGTTCAGTGTCTCTTTCAATAAATAACGTCTATTTACAGATTGCAATTTTGTACGTAGTATACGTAAGATACCGGAAATACATAACACACGTTACACACAAAAATGGTAAAGCAATCGTGAGAACCAATTAGGAATATCTAATCCTGATATCAGTTGACAAGTACAGCAAAGCATCCTTCGCGCCGACGATACATTACAGATTCTTTTATGTACATATTGCTGTACATTTCGCGTGGTAAATCAATGAACTGCATCGATTCAAATACAGCTTCGTATATGTTTTATCCTATGTTCATCTGTAAAAGTGGCCGACATAGCATTTATACGGCCACTTCAAGGAAACTTTTGAACCTCTCATTTTGCTAGCATTTTATACAATAAACATCCTGTACGAAACTTCTTCTACATCGTTAATATAACGAATTACTATCATTTTCATGCTTGAATCATGTAATCAGCAAAATCAATATAATGCTCATGCTTTATGTGTACTATCGGTTTAAAATTTTCAAGAAACTCTGTATTCAAGGAAAATACGTGACAACGTACTTACAGTTTAATAAATCAGCAATTCTATGCTAAGAACATTATTCTGACAAATATTTTTTGTAAGCAGAGTGAAAGCCAATGATACTTTCCTGCAATACATGGATCAATTTTACGATAAAACTTATTTTTAAGGAAAAAGAAATTCATTTTTTTGTACAATGTGAGCACAATGAAAGAACTCTTCCGACGGATTTTTATAATATTTGATAATAAAATAATAAAATAATTTTCAATAAGAAAATGCTTAACACATGTTATAAATTCAATTGAATGCCGAATTACATTAGTGCGCAGATAAACAGTATTAAGATAAATCAGAGACTCACGTTCACCGAAAGTTTAACAAAGCTTAACTTATGCACAGAATAGACTACATCAATCAATCACGATTTATTCGTCCCTCTATAGTAGTAGCGCCCAGCATTTTTTTCGACAGATATATTTCTCACCTGAAAACTTAACCGCGATCTACTTTTAATGGAGGTCAGTGTTCAAAAATATTATAGCGTCCAATATCCTTTAAAATTTCCCTGTTTCAAAACACTTGAATAAACAATCTATCCTTTTAACATATCACTGAAGATCGATTTTACATTATTACGCGATCGAGCGGTCAATCCATTTTATGGGCATCACTGTTCCGCAGGATTATGTATTTTACTAGAAAGTACTCGCAATTATTCTGAATTAATATTAGGGCGGTAACTTTTACCCGAAGTTCTACGAATCGTTCTCATTTGTGTATGCCATTAAATATTAATCATAACTAATTTGTATATTGTTAATGTACAACGTGTTGCATTGTCTGTTGAACCAATTACAGTTAATGTTATGGAAAGAATTCAATGAATTTCTATATTGATTAGAAAATAATATTCAAAGGTTCAGTTAATTTGAACAAATCTGCACTCTTGTGAAAATAGCGTCAGTCTCACATGTTAAGAATATCGGCAGTTTCTGTATGCCCTGAATCAAATTTCGTGGGCTATCTCAGCATTAATCTCAGCATTAATCTCAGCATTAATCTCAGCATTAATCTCAGCATTAATCTCAGCATTAATCTCAGCATTAATCGTATTACGCGGTCACACAATCACGGTAATAATTCGCGGACCATAGTTCCGCAACATATTATTCGCATTCTATTTCTTTTTCATTGTTACTTCATTGAACGATACTAGGCCTTATCGATTCTCTAAATCTCAAGTGTCTGTGCGTTCATTACCTAAGAGAAGCTTATACTATAATAATCATTCTAACAAGTAGATCATAAAGTTGTAAAAATAAAAGTGAAAACCAATAACAGTAATTAATGTTTAATTTTGAAATCTGTCACTTTACATAGTAATAAACAAACGTCATAGAGCATATTATAATACACAAGTTCTCATAGTAGTTAAAAAATCAGACTTTCTAGGCCGTGCAGCCTATGAAACGGAGTACATTATATATATATATATATCGTGTTTCTGTCGGACTTTGATCTAATCACAGTTTATTCTGATGAATGAGTTAACGTAAGTTTATCAGCCACGATATTGTGACAGGAGCATTGAAGGAGAACGAAATTATAATATGCCTTTCTCATACATTCCAATCACAATTTTATGCCAGCGCATGACCTTTACCTTGGATCTTACAAATTGCTTTTATACGAATTTACTGTGGATTTTAAGGATAATAACGAACGTATCAGATGTTACATATGTACGAGATTGATAGGATTCAAGGTACCGGTATGCCATGAGTTACACACTTTGTATCATACAGTTATATGATATACCAACAGTGTAGCGACTTTTACATTATATTCCATACACTCAGTAAAGACAATGTATAGGGAGCTGTCGACTTTCAATCTTTTGTTTACATATAATTCGTAGCTGTAATTAAAACAAATACTCAAAGCATACACATAATTAGCTATACACAATTTATAGGTAACGAATAAACTAAGAGACAAATTACTTTAACGTTGTTCAAGATTTCTAAAAATTTTGCTATTGAGAAATAATAATTAATGCTTATTCAATTTCATGATATTTTTTTGTTCTTTTTTCATAAATCTTTTTACTGGTAAATTCTCGTACAAACTAAAAATTAGCATGGTTCTGAACATGTTCCGCATGCTTTGATCATAGTCATTTCACTTGAGTCTATCCTTTTTCCATTTAATACTACGATAAACGAAAAAGTACTAAGTAAAAAGAGTACGTAAATATCTCGCGCGGTCAACATCTTATCTAACGAACGATCAATATATAATTCTAATGCAACTAAACACAATCTTGTTTGAATCGAAACAACAACCTTTCGGTTTCTAATGATCTTTTGAAAATTGCTTCGAAGACTCATTGTAACGTAACATTCAAATCCGTGTAGAAGGTTGTACCGCAAACTTGTGTACCGTATAACTGACAGAGGCTGTTTACATGATAATTTCACAATAGTAAAGCTAAATTAATTGTACGCAGCTAATTGTATTAAGTTGTTAAACAAATTCAACAACCCATTATCATCTTTCTTAATATATGTAAAACGCGCAACCACCTTCTTTCAATGACATATTAGAATTACTTGTAATTTATTTGTAAATCCTTTCTTTAAATGCACTTGATGATAGTTAAGACTTCTGCACATACTGCATTTTTATGCAAGATTTCAAATTATAAATAAAAAATAAGAAAAACAAAGTCATCACATGCATTAATCAACATTGTATAAAACCCGATTTATGAAAAAACGATACGAAAAATATTAATTTTCAGTATTTGAATTTACCAATGAAAAGACTTATATAGAATAGATGCGTATGTGTATATATTAAATACATTATACTTGTTTCCGAGTGTGATCAACCTCATATCTAATTTCTCTTGAAGCATCATTAAGATGCGATTAATATAAGTCGTGCTACAAGGACTGAGGCTAAAGTGTTTACAGCACCAGAATATAAACTGAAATAATTGATTTTATTTTATTTTATTTTAAAGGGTTTGTAGCTGATACGTGTCTCCGTAAGTCCGACATTGCGGCTAATCATTTAAGATATAAAAAAATTAAAAGGCAGCATCATAAATGTAAAGTATAATTATATACGTTGGTATCTTTTTCTTATAGTTCAGGAGATTGGTTTTTATTTTAGTTATTATTTTAATTTCTGCACGCATATCAGTAACAAATATATCATATGCGCTCTTTGCTATAATGTATAGATACATATAGTTGTATAACATCTAAAGCCAAGCTCCTGTAATATACACAACATTTGAGGCACTTAAATGTGTGCTCAATGACCATATTTCTGACAACTCTTATATTACTTGCCAAAGCATAATTCTAAATCGTATGTTATCCCTCGTAACAGTAGTATTAAAAAGAAAAAATCAGTGCCGTAAATAGGTGCCTAAACGTCTTAACAATGGTCTTTATTTGCTTTAAAAATAAACGCAAAACCAAAACTTAGTCAGAAATCATTTCCAGAATATCAATAACAAATATGTGATAGCTTCAGTTTGACCTGTAATTAAAACTTTTAAAGCATCTAGCGAAGACTAGAATATACTTCAGGCATCATGGAATGTTATATTTTCAAAATTTCTTATTAATCTAATGTTAATGATCTGCTGTCTCTTTTCTTCACAGTGTACAATACGCCCTTACTAGCTAGCGATAATTTCACGATTGAATATAACGTTTTCATTTTTTTTCACTTATAATATAGTGTATAATATTATGATTTATGTAATATTCTTTAATTATATACTCTAACATTTTGCATAAATATCGTAGATAATGCATGTATTATATAACAAATTATAACCACTGAAGATCTTGATCAACACATCTGGGCAGAGTCTAATATAGAAAATATAACATGCCAGCATCTACAACTTGTCGGTTAATACGAATAACGATTTACCAAAGAACTGCCTTGAAGTAATGACTCTCTTATATCGTGTAATTGTTTGGTACCAGAATCACTCTTATTTACAGTTTATGAAATTGTTCGTTTTGACTAATTAATTTTTGGCAATGAACCGTGACAAGATAACGTTCTTGGGATTAGTTTTGGGAAGAACTTTTAGATCGCATACTACACTTCGTCAAGTACCTACACATTTTTCTGCTCGAGATTATAACTGAACTAAACATAGCACTTTTAATTACGATTAATAATTGTACGTGGGTAAAATTACTTCTCACGCATAGAGCACGCCTTTTTCTTTTGTTTTTCAATTTAACTTCAAGATTTCCCATAAAGTTCAAATGATTCGGATACGGAGAACGTTTTGATCGTATATTAAATATTTATACTTTCACACTATGCATTATAATTGTCACTGATATTCTGAAAATATGCGTATTTTGCACATAGAAAAATGTTTCAAAGAAAAACATAGGAAACACTATGAAACAAAAAATTATTCATTTTCATTCTTATCATTTATCTGTTCTGCTAATGACGTTCTTTTAAGGACAGAAATTTATTTAGGGAATAACTTTCGTTGCACTCAGAACATTCATTAAGCTGTATGCATATAGCAAGGTTTGGCACAAAGATAAACATTTCCCAGTTACGGCCCTGTGCTACGAAAGGGGAGTGGAGAAAGGAATTAAAAGATGAATACCTTAATTTAACATTTTTACAAGCTAACAAATATGTACCTCCAAAATCACAGAACCAAAGCAATAACAATACTCTTCTAGACAATGTATTATCCTGCCAGCAAATGTATCTTTTCTTAATGTGTGGCGAATTAGTGTCTCTTCAAATAATATTTTTTTATGATTATAGTTTAATCAATACCACATTCATTGTAGGCGAAGTCACTGTACAATGTAAAAAGTTTTCTTCATGCCCACTATAACCACTGTTGAATAAAAGCAGTGGTTCCTAATCCGTTCAATCCAGATGAAGAGTAACGGCTAAATATTGAAATTCTTTGCAGTAGCATCTGTAAAGGTACTCATTTCACTAAAAAATTTTAATCGTTTAATCTGCCCAAGTTCAAAACTATAGTTTTTTTCCTTTGCAAGGACAGAAGATGCACGTTTTAATAGAAGTATTATTACTCACGTATTGGTTTAGACATTTCCATCCCTTTCATCTATCTTGTGTTTTGTACAAGGTAGCTCGCGACAGTGTTGAGCTACTTGTGCATAGCTTGGCCTCGTAAGATCCTAATATCAAAAAGATATTAGTTATATATTATGTGAATTGTTTCTCAGAAATGCGAAAAAAAACATCCTTTTACATTATAAGACTATTATCATTATAGCAGATGAATGTGCCATATATGGCATAAATATCATATATTTATGTGGTAAAAAGATGCATCTTTTTGGACAAGGCCTAATAAGTTGTTATAAATACAACTAAAGATCAATTTTGGTGAAACCAACATTTACATAGTGTAAACGATAGGCAAAGAAAAATGCTTTTATGAAATGATGGTGATACTGTAATTTCGGACACTTTCACTGTATAAATGTTGTTAATACTTTCATTTTATTCGGTTATAAGTACTGTTCTAAATATTCAAATCAATAATCGCTAAATTTATTCATATACTTTGACAAGTACAAATATTAGAAGAATGATAAAGTTTTTATTCGTTTGTCAATTATTCTAAGAAGTAGTCATTAAAATATATTATATATTGCCATCCTATACTTTCACATGTTATATATTGAATGTTAAGAGATATATCTATAAAACATACTTACTAGAGGGAAGGCGGGTGCCGCTCCAGTTTGTGACTGCGAATTTTGCGGGGCAGTTGGGATGTTACATTCACACCTTGTTACTGGATCGGACTCGTCCGGCACGTGTGCATTTGTAGATATCGCCTCATCCACACCATTCACCATGTTTGAGTCGTCAGTCTTTATAGATCTGTCAGCGGTGCATTTCAGTAATAAAAAAACTAAGCCTGAACGTGCATAAGTATAAGAAACTTATCTTCAATACTTAAGTAAATGACATTGCACTTCTCACATACATATACATATATGTATGTGGGAACCGCACACATGCGCGCCTACACACCACATACGTACATACATCATATATAAATATATGCATATAATTATCATGCACGAAATTAAAATATAATTCAGGCACTATGTCTTCCTATGTTATAAAAATTAGTAGTTAGGGGGAGTTGGGTCTAGCAAGGTTGCGACACTTATTTAACAAACCAGTATACACATCATTTATTTACTTCCTCTAACAATGAATCTCTAGTCATTATCAAATAATAATAAACCATGCGTTATATTATACGTATGGTGCCGAAAATTACAGCTTATTGTTATACTAAGAACTAGAACTTTAAATGAAATGCCTTTAAGAGTAACTTGAAACCGAACAGTTAATGATAGTAATTATTATAATAGTAATAATAATGATCATTATAGTAATTATAATAGTAATCATTAACACAATAATGATAGTAAGGATGAAGACGGAGATAAAGAATAAGATGATAATGATAATGATTGTGATAAAATGACAGTAATAATAGTGAATGGTGGATACAGTAGCAATAATGGTATGAACGATGACAAAAAAAAATGAAGACAACAATGACAATAGTAAATTATAATAACACGTTAATGATAATAATTATAATATAATAAAATAATATTTAACATGATATATTATAGAACCCTGAATAATATAGTAATCCCTATGTGTTGTTCATTTCCCGCAATAGTACAGGCAAGAAATATCAGTTGTGCTACCACATCGTACTTGCATTTATTCTTGCATACATACGTATTGCAACACTTCGTCATATTTATAAATAACCATCATTAAACCGTGGTCAAACTTTCAACTATGTATTATCAAAACGATACCTCAATTTTGAGCATTCAAAGCTTTACATTAAAAATTTGCTCTCTCCGATTATGGAGCACCAGCTCTTATTAAAAAGTCTATCCTTTGCTCAGGAGAAACGTATTAGCGAGGTATTCCAATATTATTCCATTACACGTCAATTAATGGGGAAGAAAATATATCGATGAATAGAAATAAATGGCAAAATGGAACAACTGAGCACATCTATAAGGCTAACCACCATAAAGAATAAACTGACAGTGACAAGTTTAAGAAAGTTATAAATGCTTTGTACTGTATTCCAGGTGAATACAGTGTTCAGATAAGAAAAGGGAAGTATTCTCAGCGATACAAGAATCTGGAAACTTTTTGTTGCTAAAGAAAATCTCATAAACTATTCATAAAGACGTAGCTAAATATATTTACCGAAATGTAGGGTTCTTTTAATATATTTTGTATCAAGAAGATTTACTAAAAGCTTGCAGTATCAAAGAACTTGAGGTACACTTTTGTGAGAACATGCATTTCTGTTATGGATTTAAATTCCATTCAAATCATAAAATCATAAAATCGTAAAATTATAACGTCCGTACTTCCCTTTCTAGTTTCTTAGCGGTATGAAAACATAAATTTTCTATAACTTTCGCTAAACATATTCACCGAGTAGAACATAGCACGCTTATAATGCAGCCAACAGTATTAAACACGGCATTCTTCTTCAGGCTCTATATGGTTGCCTGTCATGTTAATTTTGTATGTATTTATGTTGTGTTGTGTTGTGTTGTGTTGTGTACGTCGTTTTTAGTGTGCGCGCGCGCGCGCGCATGTATATATGCGCGTGTATGTGCGTATTCTTTACGTATGTGTATATGCATGATAAGTATATTTGTGTATATTTATACATATATACATGTTAAGTGTAATATGCTATTAAAAGCAATCGAAATATTTGAACAATAATTTATAAGCAATACTTTAGAAATAAAATTATACTACTACTTGCTTTTACACTCTACTAGTAAAATACATGTATATAATATTATACACGCACACACAGATGACAAGTATCTACATAAACACACACGAATACATATATATAACTACAGCGAGGCATAAGATACATATATGTATGCATGTACGTATGTATGTGTAAGAAGAAAGCACACTCACTTATCAGGAGATGACGGGGGAGTAAGAGTGACGGTGCTGAGAGCGATGTCTGTGGAGTCTGTGTTGCTAGCAGAAGCATTAGAGCTGGTGTTTGCAGATGAGACAGGAATAGTTGATGTACTGCCGGAACAAGACGGAGCCTCTAACGAACCAGTATGACCACCAGCACTTGACCCTGGGCTTGCAGACCTACTGCTATTACTTGTAGGTTGTTGATATTGTTGAGGAGTTGTTCCTGCAGGTTCTTTCTCTTTAATGCTTTTCAGTTTTGCAGTACCTTTAACTACGTCTGACAGCCTATTTTGCGATTGCAAGCAATCGACACCAGCATTTTCTACCGACGGATTGTGGGATTTTACAAGATCAGCATCTAGGCCAGGAAGGGGAGGAAAAGCTGAGGCTTCCAAATCAAATTGAACCCCTCGATTATATTGTGTATTATTATTACTGGCCATGGTAGTTTCTCTAATGGATGGTAAAGGGCTATTGTTAGCCTTGGATAAAGTTTCTTGGTCTTTGGTCCTACGGTGCATACGATGGCGTGGAAATTGAACCCCAGTATCGACAGATTGGATGTCATTTTCTTGTGACCCTTTTGAGTGGCTACTATTATATTGAGCCTCCCCAGCCACTATAGCTGTATGTGAGGAGTGGAACTTTGTGCCAGTTTGGTAGGAAGAAGAAGTTGGCTTCACTGTAGGCAAGCTTGAAGTGTATGTCGGAGCTGTAGCTCCCAAAGATACCGGACCTCCACTTATTGGAGGATGTGAAGTTCGTCCCATAGGCACCATATTGCCTCCACCGTCCATCAATCCCAGTCTTTCGGATCCGTTTCTATGTTTATTTCTGTATCACACACACAATTGTACAAGTTAATGAAATAATACACATTTTCGGTGTCAACAAACAACTGTAATATTGCGAACGATCTGCGCTTCTAGGTACTCTACCACTTATTAAATAAATAATTTTGTTTTTAAAAATCTATATCAATATCTATATCGAGTGAAAACAATCACTTTTTATTATAATACTTTGGTTAAAAGAACTCATATTACAGTATATCGTGGTTATAGAGGTAAAATTCATTAACTACGTTTGTTTCGAAAACTTCAAAACTTTTTTTATATTTATTACTGCAACTTCTTGTTATCCATCCATTGGGAAAGCCACGAGTTTTACATGAAAAGGTTAGTTAATGAATTTTACTGTAGAATAGAATATGAAACAATGACAAGTACAAAATAAATGGTGATTAAGTACCTGTGTCTTGGATTATATCTCGTATTATGTGGTTTAAATGTGTTATGTGGTGTTATGCCATTCATTGTAAAAACACCAGACATATCGAAGTAAGCAGGACTGGCGGGACCCCAAGGCATCATACCAGCAGGATAGAATGGCTGGTGCTATAAACAAATTTTTAATATTACAATTTAATATTGACGAGAACAATTTATCCTTATCAACAAAAACAATGTTTATCAAAGCTTTTGGGGTCTTAGTGCAGCAGTGTGGTGTTTATTAATAAACTTTCCAAATTTACATTCATGTCCTACTGTACAACCATTTTTAATGTTACTCAAATTGCAAATGCACAGTTGCATTAAGTACAATCCGTTTTCAAAGGAATGGTGAGGAAACCCGCTAGAAATCTTGTATTTAAATAAGTGAAATGAACGTAATTCATCATTCTTAGTCAAACTAATTCCAGACTTTGAAATATCAACAATGTTGATATTTCATTTACATTCTATTTTTTTACTATGTTTTGATTACATCAAGTAACCAAAAAAAGTTCGTGCCGTTTCAATCAACAGAGATAAATGATACACAAAGTAGATCAAACAATAATTATTAGAAAATGTAGTCAAGTCGGCTTCTATTGCCTGTTCCCAACGATATAACAACTATTCTATTCCTTTTTTTATAAATGTTTTCGTCTCTGATATCAAAAAAGTGCTTCAACTCCCATTCGACGTATTGTCGATTTTGGAATCGCCGATTTTGTAAATGGTTGTCTATTGCCAAGAAAAGATGATAGCCCGAAGGCGCAAAGCTGGGAAATATGAGAGATGGGATAGAAGTTCCCAGCCGAATCTGGTAATCTTGTCCTTGATCGCACTTGCTGTGTGTGGTCTGGCATTCTCCTAATGGAAGAGAACTCCCTTTTTGTCAGACAATACAATAATTCCAGACTCGACTGGGAACATGTACATCGCGCCTTTGGACCATCGTCTTTTGTGAAGAGATACGAAGGGTCTGTGCCAGGAACAGCCGGCTCAAAAGCCAATAATTTTCCAAATACAAATTATACGAGAACGATTTCAATAAAGAAATCATCGGTGACGGAAAACTATTTGCCTTTGGGCCTGTCGTTCCTGACACAGAGCATACGTATCAACACTAGGGTGGCCCTTAGTTATACTTGATGAAATTTTTTTGTTCGAATTTTTTTGATGGCCTCCGGCCAATGGTTCCATTTGATGAAAAAATGATTATGTCCAAGTTTCATCGAAATCGGATAACGGGAAAGGGTGCCACCAGGGGTTTTATTATTATTCATCTTCTCGCAACGCGCTGCTCTTTAAAGCGCGCGGCTACGCCTATGCAAGAGGTTAGACCGGTACTATCTCGCAACCATCCTTGTCGCACTAATGACCGACACATAGGTGCAAAGGAACATCGACTCTGGGCTTTTCCCGCTACCCTGTGTATTATTGGCGACTCAATAACTACAATTTATGTGCATTGTGCTTTCAGTTAAATACTTATATGACTGTGATAATACTATTACCATTCGTTCAAAGTAAATAGGACGGCTCTAATAACTGTTCCGTACATTGCTATTGAAACAAATGATAGATTAAATAGAAGATCTTTCAAGCAGTTTATGTATTTGGCTTATAAGATTTCTCAACCTTATTGAATGGTCCTGTCATGTAATTACAGTTTGCTTCTTAATTCTGTTACCATCATAAAACAATTTGATGTTATTCCTCGAGAATAAGGAAAATTCATTCTTGGAACCAAACTCTAAGGGCTATCAATACCTGCGAAAATCCTTTTCGCTCTATAAGGCATTTTGTTAAAGGATTATCATAAAACAGCGTAGACCTTTTTATTACCCCTATATGAATTAGATAATCTTAAGGTATTTTTACAAAGTAATTTAGAAAATAATCAACCGCGTGAAGATCATAAGGAATTGTTAGAATTGTCGCTTCTATTTCTTGGAGATGTACCGAATCGGGAAATATCTTTTCGAAGACCGGGTGCCATGCATCACGCGCGATGGATGGAAAAGGCAATTTATTGTTTAAAGATATTTTTATTTCGCGAAGAATTTAATTTAAGTGCCGAGGAATATAACGGTATTTGCGATATTTGCATTTCCATTGTTAGGGTCTATGTAAAAGTGTGGTTCCGCGCGCCTTTTGCAGCTGAAGCAGCAAAAACGGATTTAGATTTTTTTTAAATATCGTATTACATAATGACGTCGATGATACCATATCGCAGGTCGCAATAAGAAAATTTACAAACCATTTATGGTATTTAGGTCCAGAGCCGATTGCAATGGCATTTTTTGATAGCAATATTTCTCCGAATATAAAAAGAAAAATGGTTAAAGCTTTAGAGTCTCCGGAAGAGGATAGTAACATTGATCACAGTCCAAAACGATTTAACGCAAAATTAGAAGATATTTCAGTTTTAGTTGGAAAAGGCATTGAGTATTTTGTTAGTAAATAAACCAAATTGTTTTTTAAAAGATTCCATATAAATACTACATTTTTGCAAAACGATCCTGTGACGTGGTACCAAGATGATAATTACAGACAAGCCCTTGATATAATTTCGAAATTAAAAGTTGTAAATGACACCGCAGAGAGAGCAGTAAAATTAATTTCAGAGTACAATACATGTATTGTAAATTTATTAATAACTTGACCTACATATGAGCTTAATAATTTTGCAACAAAATTATAAATAAGGAAACTTTTTCTTAAGTGAAATGGCTGTTAGTTAAAATCCCGACGTACATGCGTAGCGCGCGGTCGCGAACTACACGGCCGCGCGGTCGCGCGTTTTTGAGCAATAATAAAACCCCAGGTGGCACCCTTTCCCGTTATCCGATTGCGATGAAACTTGGACATAATCATTTTTTCATCAAATGGAACCATTGGGCGGACGCCATCGGAAAAATTCCGATGTCGAAAAATAAGGGCCACCCTAATCAACACATACGAAGCCACTTGAAACATCAAGTGACGATGTTTAACACTTCCTATTCCAACCAAGTATTTTTAACGGAAGAATCAGGGTCATGAAGGGTTAATGAATACGTCTGAAATGGCACTATCAAATTACCTGAAGAAAAACATATAGACCTTCATATCTTACTAAATAATAAAGTAAAAGAAATTTGCTTTTATCAAAACATGTGTCCCCTTCTACCATGCAATCTTCATATGCAAAATGCTATCTATCTGCAATACGTTAGGAAATAATGGGTTGTCCAAATTTACGGCGGACACCCTGTATATGCGTCTATAGCAATCAAAGGGTTAATTAGAAAAAAACTTTCAACTTTATATTCTTCACTTTCAGTATGTCTTTTTATGCATGAAAAGTTCCTTAAAATCTAACTATTCTGAATGGTTCTGTTGCATGTTTTGAATTTCTGTTGGATTTATTACCTTTTATTTACTGGAAGGTGGTACTTTTAATATTATACATTTTTCTTTAAAATATTCATTATAAAAATGTATTTTACTTACATAAACATGGACCTGGTTCGCATATGGCGGCATGGTAGTTTGTGGCATGGTAGTACCATTTGTGTAAAGGAAGCGTTGTTGTCCTGGGGGGTAACTGCTTGGGTCGTAAACAGGTGGTGGCGGTGGCGGAGTTCTATAACCATTCTTTATCCCACCTACTCCAGTAACTGCTGGTATTGGTAGCCTATTCATTGGTTTAGCTTTGATTCTTGCCATTATTGGCTTTCCCTAATAAGTAAATCAAAAAACATAAGTGAATTAATTGGTACTGCAATAAAAATAGCGATGTGTGGCCTGAGTTTGGGGTTAAAATTGTTTACTTACTAGCTTTAAAGCGTATTTTTCTTATGCTATATAAATGAGACATATAATAAAAATTATACTAATCTGAGAAGCAATCGGTTGTGATGTATATAAAAAGTAAAACAAATGTGCTACATGTTTCAAGGTTTATGTTTTTTATCTTTCAATGTACAAGTAGTCCATGCATCTTAATTATCATTAATTATTAGGAATACAAAATAATTTAAACTGTATACAAAATGTACAACAGTATGCCATGTACGAAAACTTATAATGTGTACATTTTGTTCTCATATTTAATTATTTGTTAAAATCCTACACTGACATGGATTTTTTTTATAATATGCAGAAGCATAAAACGTCTTTATATCTGTATGTATATAACTATATTATATAACATACTTTAAATATATAGAAATGTAGTATAACAATTTTAGTGCTCTGCAGCCAGCAATTAAAATTATTATTCAAACATTTAATTCCATTTACCTGAAACTCCCGTACTTCTTCACGTAAAAACCTATAAGCCTTTTGAGCATCCTCATCAGATTCGAATGTCACATACCACGAGCTATTATGGGCAAATTCACACGAAATGAACCTTGGACACCCATCCCCCGAGAACAAATTCTATAATAAAAAACAAAATTTCCTTGCAATCTATGGCTCTAAAATATGAAAAATATACGTATAGTGATCTGGGCAGTTAACTACAATTTATAAGCATGCCGTGATAAATGATGGACATTATAACAAATTAGTTCCTATTTCTTGAAGTGAGCTTTCCACTGTAGTGATAGCTGCATGTCAATATTTTTGGAAAAAGATCGTTCACCAGTTTTCGTGTACAACACAGAATTTGACTCAATTTTAGACTTAAAATTACTTACCTTCACATCTTCCAATGGAGTACTATCTGGTATTTCTCTGAGAATTACGATACATCGCTTATGATTAGGTCTAACTTTCTGCCCTTCTTCATCTACTTGTACATTTGGGGACTCCCTCAAAACTTCAGTTATAAGTTTTATATCCTTTGTCAGTTTTTTTACTTGGTTAAAGTTTGCTACTGTCCATATTGGTACATACTGATCATTATCCATTTGAGATAATAAATATGTATCATTAGCTAAATTTTCTCTGGAAACAGAATGGATTGAATGTATATATTAATTACACAATTCTCCAATTATTAGATATATTATTAGAGTAAATATGGAGAAATATGTTTCATTTATAACTATGAATGCAACCTCGAAGAACGTGTACAGATTAACGAATTAAATTTAACACAACTATAAATTACAGAGAATTATATTTTATAATAGATGAATCCCAAGTTTAAAAGAAAATTTATTTATGTTGTAGAATTGATGTTCTTTATGTAAAGTTGTATATCATTGTATACCATGTAGATCAACTGTGCTTAACTCTTACATAATCTTGTAACACAAGGTCTAACATAATTTTAAAATTGAACAATCATAAAAGAAGATAAACTCAAATTAACATAGCTTTGCAATAAAAATACAATTGATCCAGTTTTACAGACAACAAAACTTAAATATGATGTCCAATGCATCATTAAATCAGATGTACAATGATAAAACTACCAACATGATTGATCATGCAAAATAAAAAAGTAAGATTTTAAATACGATAAATAAAACTAAATTAAAAAGCTAATGTTTATACCTGGAGAAATAATATTCAAGTTGTGAAGAGAGCATTTGTTTAAGTTGTTCCAGAGGTATGCCAGGGAGAGACATATCAGCCATTGGTGCAGAAGGGGTTGGCACATCGCCTAGAGTAGCAACATCCACAGGACTATATCCTGCTGCAGCTCCTATACCCATAGGGTGCTGAGGTGTGGGCCCTAGGTTGCTAACTCCTGCATCCAATATTAATTCACTTCCACTTGGTGCACCGTTCATGACACTGTAGTCTAGATTGGATGCAGTATTTCCAATTGTAGACCCAACTGAACCCAAGGATTCAGGGGTGGCTGGGTAGACCGCCCCTGGTGGGAGCTTCCCAATGTCCCCATTCATGTACACGTACCCTGTGAAGTAGAAAATATACACATAATTATGTTAATAGACACTGTATTATTAGGGTATTTCTTTCACCTATTTTTCAACTAGACATTATACTTACATTTCAAAATACAGTATAAAATACAATGTTGTTTAATAAATAATTATTATCAAATATTCACAATGTTTTTAACTTCATTTTTAATTTGATATTGCTTTTCAGTAAGTTACAAGAAAGCTATATTTTCCCAATATATATGTTATATAGTGTAATACATTAGCATAATATCTAGGAAACATCTACGATATTTGCAAAATACTAATTAAAATAATAGTTAATAATTCCCTTTGTTACGAATCAGGTATGAAAAGAAAAATAAAGTAAGCAGTATAAGACTAGTTACTCATAAAGTTAACCGTGCAAGAAAACTCCTTGTCATGTTGTATTTTGTAACTAATTATTAAGCTATTTTTTATATTATTTTATAGTAGTGGCATAACTATCTAATTGAATTCAACAGTTGTAAAAATAAATTACTTTTTGTCACACTCAAGTTATTTAATATAATTTGTGCAACAGAGCTTTGTAAAATATTTATTCAGAAAAAACTAAAAATATAAAAGAGTATATTCTAAACTTTTGTTGCAGATGTATCCCCAAAACATGATGAGCAGTTAATAGTATTTTAAATATTGGTCTGATGTAATCTGCTTTCTAGTAACTAGTAGGTAGATAGATAGATAGATAGATAGATACACACATACGCACGCACACACACGCACGCACACACATATGCACATACACGTCCAAATAGAAGCACGTCTACATAGGTATGTATATATACGCATTTTGCCTGCATGTATATGTACATTCATTTATCACATCTTTGCATGACACATGTTTTACTTACAATACATGTTAAAACTACCAGGGAATGATAAAATTCCAAGGATAAAAGGTAGCAGACTTTTTGTACTCTTATCAGATTTGGAATAATTTTCGAAATATTAGTCTCGGAATACGAATGACGAATTCATCACGGAACTATAGAAATCAAATTTCAAACGGAGCAAGTAATGTAAAGTGGCATTGCATCCGGTAAAAGTTAAAAACCTAAATGTTGATTGTAGGAACTGATGCCACATGCTAAGATTTGTTCTTCTAGAGACTCTATATGCAATCGTCAAGCATTCACATTTAAACGTCACATTGTATCCTTCTGATATAGCTCCTTGAGAAAGGTTACGGCATGAAAAACAAAAATTTTGAAAAGGCAAGATATGCAATATGTTGGATGCGATTAGCCAAATATAGAGCGAGACGTTGGCCGGGCCAAGGCGTTCACGCACGCAGATATGGTGACAACCACTTGGACAGTACACTTATGCGTATCATATATCGTTACCGAAATCACCATTCATCCCGAAACAATCCCGGATTCCATGTGCCTTTATCAATAGGTGTTCTCGGCAGCTTCGTTTACTGGCTCGTTCTTGGGGTGTAAGTACCGTGAGCGCACACGGTTGTGCGCAATAAACGCAACCTTATTCCTCGTACTCGAGTTAAGAATAGTTAGCCATAAGCATCTGCCCTCAATCCTCTACATCATTTGGATCAATGTGAATCGCGCCGTTTGATAATTTTCGAAAATTCTTACCGAGAAGATGAATCAACTCAACACAATTTCTCAAGGAAACTACAAAATGGCCGACACAGAAAGGCACATGCCGTGGCTCGGTGCATTGTGGGTCGTAGGTATGTAGTGCCGACTACAGTGATATCTGTCGGTTATGTAGTCACGATTCAGTACCCGCTAAATTCGAGGACATACTAAAAAATTCTCTTTTGTCATTAACAATTACTTTCTTCTTACATGTATTCTTCTCCTTTATGCCATTATTCAACTACATTCATTAGTTGCATGAAGTTTCTTTGTAAAAAGTAGTAATTAAACGTTGCATTACACAGCTGTAGAATCTAAAAGGTGTGTACTTCAATTTTAGATCAATTTCATACCAAATACTAGGTTTATACCATTTATACCTCTTACGTAAAGGAGATATATCCTGTACTGTCCGTATTTAGGCAGTTAAAATGCTAATAATGCTGCAATTGAAAGCTCTTACCATTACTATTACATATTAATAACGTAACATCCAGCAGTGACTATGACTTGCTACTTCCAACAATCGCTACGCAAGTGTTTAATAAATCACAACAGAATTTTTGGAATACCGCTTTGTAGGGATGTGTACGCCAGTGTCAATTAACACATCTGTCATAAATTACATATAATGTAACAATAATAACGGATTCAACCAATTAAATATTAAATGGATATTTGTAAATGTAGAGAATTTACAATTTTAATGAGGATTCTAACTAATTTTTATATTTCTGAACAAATGTATTTTCACAGAAGAAACGGCGTTACTTTACACGATCAATCGATCAATCGACTCAATAGAGCAAAATGTCTAAATATAAAGGATACAGGAGCAGGATAAAAGATCAAATCAAACATTTGGTGAATTACCATTTATTTATCTAGAACAGCCACATTTTTATCGAAAACAATTCATTTTGTCAATACTGCTTTAAAAAGGAGAAACATAAAACTTCTCCTGCAAAATAGATTCATTACAGTAAAAGATCATCCTTTAATAAATAATACAGTTATCAATCTGAAATCAAAGGCACAAAAAGCTGGATGTGAACAATGTGAAATAAAAAAATTGCCGTTCTTACTGTATAAGGAAACCAAATCATTCAGCTGTTACACACAAAGAAGCCAATCTGCAGCCTAAAGTAACTCTTTTTGATCTCTCTGAATACGTCTATAGCGCCAAGATACATACTACCTAACACCAAAAAGAAGAGCCATCCGTTGCTATTTGTATCTATCTCTTGTATAAGTATTTTCTTTCGAATTACTAACGTTATCACTACTACTTTAAATGTGATGAGTTTATAATGGATTACCTAACATAAGGCTGTAAAATATTGCTTTCTATAATCTTACAAAATCTCTGATTAGAATATTGTGCCTATACCGTTACTATTATATATTTTTTTATTGAAATGTATATGTGTATATAATAGGGTATCCCACGAAGTATCAATAAGTGTTAGTGACTGATACAGATAATTTAAGATGATAAGGTGTGGATGAAGGTGGAGTTGTCTTAGATAGTGGCATGGGTGTTCGCTGGTTAAAAACCATGGACTTTGAGTTGGTCAGGTTTGGCCAGACCTGCCTTTGTTAGCCACTGGCATATATTTTCTCGCTGGTCCCCCTGCAGCTGCAACACCTCCCCGTACTCCGGGTGCTCTATTACTGTCCCATTGCAGGCGAACTCCTAAAAAATACAAAGTTTGTCACATTATTTTCTTTCATACTGTAAATCTGATTTTTTTCATAATTTTAATATTGCCATTGATTTGTTATATAATGCAAACTTTAAATGTTCTAAGAGTATATTATTAATTGGTTAAAATGCAACAGTTTTTTAGACCTACTAAAAGGTACATGTCTATAATTGTACGCGTTTATAATTTTGGGATTGTCACAAATATTAAATATTTAACATGAGCCTGGAAAAGAACATGAAAAACTGAATAACAAAATATTTAAAAAGTATGAAGAATTAAAAATAATCTAACAAATGGTAAGTTTATAGAGTTATCTTTATTGATCTTTGGATCTGAAGTGGAAGTATCACATTGAGTGTTTCATATTAATGCAAAAGAAAATTAATGCCACTTAAAATTATGTAAGAATTAATACATAAAATATTGTAAGTTTTATTTAAATTTTGAAAATTCCTGTTCAGATCTATGGAAAATAGTACATTTAGACGGAAGTTCAGTAATAATTTAAAGAAATCCAAGATGTCAAATACAAGGTCATATGCACAGGCACCTGCAATATGTCAACTCACTGTATGAAAAACAAAATTCTTACGCAATATATTTGTTTTCACAAAAATTCCTAAACTACGTATCGATTGCATAGATAATACAAATTTTACGTTGTACGAAAATTTTCAATTATATCGTTACTTTGTAGAATTGTTTGCATCAGTTCTATTTTTAGATTATTGTCTGACATTAATAAAATCTCCCAGTTAAAATTAGTCACGCTGATAAAAATTCATTACCTTTTTACATGCTCGTACGATTTTCTTCAGGTCATATTCAGAGGAAAGTCCTTGTACCGTTGTTAAGGTCTTGCGACCATTTCGCTGTTGGATCCTTATATGCACGAGACCGTCTTGGACATCATCATCTGAACCCTTGATTGCATCTGCAAAGGGGTCTACAACAAAAAAGCAACAGATCTTTCTATTAATATTATGCATACGGATATTTCTACATTTTAGCAGTATAATTTTAACTATAAAATTTAGTTGCTGAGAAGAAGCTACGTGTAAGTTCTAAATTGCGTTCTATGATGCAAGGGAAGACGCCACCGCCATTTTGATAAACTATCTTCTAGAATTCGTGAAATTTAGAAACAAGAAAATAAGACGTTTACCGAATGTGTTGAGATTCTGGATGGACATACGACAAACAAAATATATCCCTCGGAGATATAGAATTGCAATGTGCAAATGCAGCTAAGAAAAATTACGGATGATGTAGGATAACACAAGCACCGCACAAGGATACTGCTAAACCCAAAAAACCTTGTATAGAGGCTGAACTCAGCCGGAAGTAAAAGTTGCATTTGTCATGGCAATGGGTGGGGTTGCGCATGCGCATTAACGCTTCTATAAGCTTCGTTTGTATGAACAATAGATTTATGCCATTGGTGGATATTACCTAATTTTCTATTGGTTCACGCTTCTTACCGCTATTGAGTCTGCAACTACTGTAGTATCTAATAATTATATAAATATCTGCCTAGTTCCTGTTACATTATGGTAAACATCTTTCATACATTTTTTCATTCTACGATTATTTTACTAAACATTTGCAATCTAAATTGTGTTACGTTCAATATACAGTATATTTGCAGCAAAATAAAATAAAAATAAAAGAAGTGTTAGCTAACAGGTTGGAAATCTAATCGTAACGCTTTTTATCTAGTTCCATTTCACAATACGAATTTAATAAAATGTCGTTACACTTTTCAATTTATTGCTTTAATACAGCAAAAATTTGTTTTACATTTTTAAGCATACATTTGTTCAGTCTTTATTATGCGATAGTACGTAAATTATTATTTACATGATACTGAATGGCATGCGCCGGATGTGATGTCATTCTTAGCATGGAGAAGAAATATATTTGTTTCATAGTAGTTGTGTTTGAACTTCAGCGACACCATGACACTAATTCTGTTGCCTGAATATGTTACAAACTGATATTTGGCAAAAAGATAAAATTCAGATAAGAAGCAGCCAACAGGCATTCATATTGTAGCAGGTGACATTCTATGATATTTATCCAGGAAAAGATTCCCGTCAGTCAGCTGAAATCCAGTTAACTACTGGGCATATGTATAATATGGTGAAGGCGGTGAAGTTCTGGCAGATGACGCAGCCTGTATAGCTTAATTAAGGAGTATTTAGGCAGAAACCATGGCCAGTCCACGAACGCGGAGAGTTCTCAGTGAACTCAAACCAAAAGATGAGAATAATGTAATGCTGCTACTTAATTCTATTAACTGAAAGGGCATGTTGATCTAACTGTAAAATCTTACAGAAATGTTTCGAATGTGGTGGTCATAACCCTCAATGGGTTTCTGTTACATATGGTATATGGATTTGCCTTGAATGCTCGGGGAGACATAGAGGACTCGGTGTTCATTTATCGTTTGTTCGGTCTGTTTCCATGGATAAATGGAAAGACTTGGAATTAGAGAAAATGAAAATTGGTGGCAATAGAAACGCCCGCGAATTTTTTGAGTCCCGATCAGATTGGGATGACAGTATGACTATTACTCAAAAGTATAATACTAAGGCTGCAGCAATGTACAGAGATAAAGTAAGGGAGGATCTTTATTTCCGCTTTCACAGTTACTTTTTTAACTTGTTAAATTTTTTTCTTTCAAATTATCCTTCCATATTCAATACACTATAAATATACTCCAGGATTGTGACAATGAATCTGTTACTCTTATAATCATAATTTGTAATTTTTTAACAGTTAATATATAGCTATTAGTATGTTATATAGCTTTAAAGCGAAAATATTTTATAATCACTTTATATTAAGCATCTTATGTGATGTACTTGGGGTTAAGAGATATTATTTAAATGTGAAGAAATATTTATCACTTTATGTACATAATTTAATTATTATAACTGTTAGATTGCAGCTTTGGCTAAAGGAGAATCTTGGAGTCCTGTTTCCAGCACAGCAAAGGATTTCCACACTACAACATATTCAGAAAATCAGGAGTATTCATCATATCAAAGTGATTCAAATTCTCCTTATCAGAACATTAATACAAGTAATGTTAAGGTCCAGGCAGAATCATTTTTTGCAAGGAAACAAAGTGAAAATGCCAGTCGGCCAAAGTAAGTAATGAAATAATGAAATTCTTTTTGTAAAGGAAATAATAATATCACTATTAAATGTGAAGCATTTTAACAATGAGTAATACACTTGACTTATATTTTGCAGCGATATTCCACCTAATCAAGGTGGCAAATATGGAGGATTTGGTTATCAAATGGATCCTCCACCAAGAAGTTCATCGCAAGAATTTTTTGATAGTGCAGTTTCATCTTTAGCAAGTGTGAGAGAAAATATTTTGGATACATTGAGAATTGTAAAAAGTATAGGTATTGCTGTCAGATTATAAGAAATATTTGTACATATATTGTAGGGTTGGTCTATATTCTCTTCATCAGCTTCAAAAATAGCAAGTAAGGCTACAGAAAATGCTATGAAAATTGGAGAACTTGCAACCCAAAAGGTATAAGGATTTTTCCTAATTGTTTTATACATTATCAGTATTAGTGATCATTGCATACATTATTTTCAATGTTCTCAATTTACTATTATATTATAATTATTTACTGTAAGTTCTTCAAATCCTGAATTTTGTATATATAATTTTTACTTGTTATTATGTAGCCATGCACATAGGCATTTTGCATAAATCCTATATTGATTAAATTGCTTTCTAGACACAAGACTGTTGCAAGTGTTTGCTATCTTAAGTTTTTCTTTCTTTAATTGTTCAAATACTATTAATCTTTGATAATTATTTCAAAATACATAGTAGTTGATTTTGCATTTTGTTAGTTTTATTTTATTATTCCTAGGTTCGTGATGGTACATTATTAGAAGATGTTGGGGCACATGTGAATAGTTTGGCTACAAAGGTAGAATTTTATGCTAGTACTTTCATTTTTCATAAAATTCACACATTCAACTCATGCAGTCAATAATGTTGCTGTGTACCAAATGTATGCTAATATTTGTTGAACAGGTTGGAGATTTAGGTAGAAGAGGATGGGGTGACATTGGTGGCAATAATTCTTGTGAACAAAATCAACAGAGCATAACGGATCAGTATCAGTATTCTACTACCACTTACCAAAACAGTGAGACAATGCAGCCTAATTCCACTGAAAAGACATTACTCATGAAAACAACACAATTAAAGTAAGTCATTTTTATAATTCATGTAATTAATAGCAGTGACAATTCATTTTAGAAAAGTCATTTCTGATTCTACCAATTAATGTTTTCAACATGCATAATATACACAGAACAAGATTATAAATTATATAAAAATCACTTTTCTTATTTTAGAAATCATGCATCTACTATTAGTAACTCAAACTCTGAATGGGAATGGGGTAGTAATACAAAAGAATCCAATGAAACTGGGGTTGAGCAAAAGCCAGCAGCAAAAAAATCCAAGGACAAAAGAATTAAGGAACAATCCTTAATCAATTTTGAAACAGATAATATTGTAATGAATCAGGATTCTAAGTTGGAAGATGATGCATGGGAAATATTAAAGAATTAACCGTATCTGAGTAATATATTAGTTTTTACTGAACTTCACTTTTTCTGACTGTTTTTCATTTTGTTAGATAATGACCAGCATAACAATATATTTGCATTTAATGTTTGTTCTAGAAGCTAACCTTCATGCTGTTATCATTCGTATGAAATTAATTGCATATTTCGCCATTTAATTTTCTTAATAATACATCCTTGTGCTGATGTAAGTAGTTCAAGAGTTCAGTACTCTTCATACTTGTTTTCCATATATAGGATGTCCGCGGTAACACTGGACAGCCGTTTATTTCCTAACGTATTGTTGATAGAACAACTGTTTTATCGGCAAATTGCATGGTACAAGGGGGCACATCTTTTGATGAAAGCAAATTGTTTTTTTCTTTATTATTTAATAACATATAAAGGTCAAGTTCTTTTTTTATTTATTTTTTGTTTAGATCGTTTGATAGTGTTTCCCATTAACCTTTCATGTGTATGACCGATTTCGATTACTTTTTGAGATATTAAACATCGCCACTGGAAACAGATACGAAGATTGTGTCTGGAATGGTAGGCCCACAGGTCAATTTTCCAAATACAAACTATACGGGAACTGAGTTCGATTTCCAAAAAGGAGGCATCGGTGACGGAAAACTATTGACCTTTGGGCCTGCCGTTTCTGACACAGACCCTTTGTATTTTTTTAATTAGTATGACACGTGGCTCTGTTAACGTGAACAAACAAGACCGCAATTCGTACTTCCTATCCAACCAAGTATAGTTTCGGAAAAATCAGTAAATTTTTAAGCTCAATAACCCAAAAACTAATTGAAAGTGGTTATATACATGAAGGGCTAATGACTTCGCCTTGAGAAGCATTATCAAATGGTCCACAGAAAAATATATAGTTCCATTTAAAAAACGGACTCGACCGTCATATATTGTTAGATAATAAAGTAAAAAAACAACTTGCTTTCATCAAAAGATGTGCCCCATTGTATCATGCAATCTGCGTATAAAAAATGACTTCTATCTGCAAAAGATTAGGAAATAAACGGCTGTGCATTGGTACTGCGGACACCATGCATGTTACATTCTGAAGGCTGTTATACTCGTGATTTATACACTTCTTGATACTGCAAACTTTTAGTACAAAAATCACAAATTCAAATGTTTATACTTTGTTTAATGCTTAATGATATCATATGCTTCATCTTTTAAGTATCATCATAGAGGAAGAATAATATCTGACATCATCCTTTCAAATATGGGAAACGTTATTAGTTTAATAGTTCCAAGTTATTTTGCAATAGACAATGGTTTTAACTCAGTTGCAGGTATCAACCAGTTTATGTAGAAAACTGATCGCTGTGTTGTACTGTTCTGAAATCAGAATGATTATTGTTATATTGGTATCATATATGAAGGCCGGGGGGGGGGGGGGGGGGCAAAACCATTTATGTCCATCAGACCTTATTTGTAGAAAAATGCAGATTTACTTTTGACGTCCTTCACTGTTCCCCAGTATGGCAAACGTTTCCTGTGTTAGAACTATGGACAGGAATGGTTTTCCGCCTTAAGCAATTCATATTTCGAGGCTTATTTTTTACCCTACTAGAAGGCATTTTTACTTCAATTTTCGCAAAAAATGGACATGAATGGTTTTCCTCCACATGTCTTCATATATGATTAGTATTTAACAATCATTAAAAGTATACATGTTTTATACACACCGGTAAACTAAATTGAGTACCAGAACAATCATATTTTGGAAAACTTACTCTTTTTCCTGGATAAACATTCCGAATATATCGTTTATTGTAAATATTGCCAATATATTCAAAGATGTCTGTTGTCATTGATGAAGACTGTTCAGTTTCCATTTGTTCTAACATATCACAAAGCACATTCAGTGTTTTGTTTGGGATGTTAGGTAGAACTGAATCTTGATTAACAGTTGCATGATAAAGGAAATCATAGATTGCACTAAAATATAAATACTTCTCTGTATTATTCAATGTTATACTATTTATTGGTAATTGTGCATTATGCAAGTAAATTTGAAAATGGAATAAATGTTCTATTTGAAAATATATTTATATTATGGTAATTAAATCCTTGATTCAGATGTTTGCATTCTACGTTAAAGATATAATTGGTATAAATGAAATATAAAAATGTTTAGATATTGAATTTAAGTAACAATATAAGTTAACAAATACCTGATATCATGACCTTCGGAGGGTGGTGGATGATTCTCAAATAATTGTATAAATCTTAATGCTTGTGGCAGACAGCTATCCCCAGGTCTATATAGATTACTTTTCAACCAATCATCTATAGGTCCATTGTTGTAATAATAATGTTCTGCCAATGCAGAATATTTCCGTATCTCTAATTTAATAGCACGTGGTGGTATGTTTGGTAACATTCTTAATATAGCATTAATATCTTTATGTCCATATTTTTCCAAAGCTACTAAAAATTGTTTTTTGTCCTCTACAGTCCACTGTACTCCTTGTGCAGACTTGTGCTTTTTCGCTTTTGTTGTCCCCTCATCTTCCTCTGAATTTTTAATTCGTTTGACTCCTTGTCTATAGTCTTTGTCTTTAATTTTAGCAGTATCTGTTACTTTAACCTTTATTTTAGGTACAGCATTAAATGTAACATCGTTTTCAGATATCTGTTGTTTTGGTTTAGTAGTCTCCATCTCTTTCTCCGCCTTCTTCCCCATTTTTTGAAATTGCTACCTTCCAAATTTCTACCAGCCCAGATAGTTTTCCTTGTTACATAATTTATAAGATTATAAAACCGTACGCAATTTCATAAAGAAAAATTACTTGTTAAGAGTAAAATATGTATATTTAAACGTCAATGGCTCTCGCCGAAAATGACAATACGTTTCATAACCATATGCACATAAATATATCATAAACTACACTGAATATGTATATATATAGCCCGTTCCACGGAACCTTTCACCCGGTTCGCGCAGTCCCCACTACGTTTTTTCCCACCACTGCTTTATCTGCGACTTCAACTTGCCGCGGGAGGAAAATTTCATATATACGGTGTCGAAAAACTGCAACTTAGAGAAATATTTCTTAGTAGCTTCGCGTATTCATCTACCACATACTGATTATAACGCGGTTTAATTGTGTTACCGGTTTCTATCACCGCCGTTCGAGTACCGCCCACGGCATTTGGCGGATATTAAAGCCATTGTTACTATTATTAAGGGAAGTGTTTCGAGCAAACAACGAACTAGTAGAATAAGGCAAACTTGTCATAAAAACTGTGCCTTGCACATGTTCGGAAAAGTCAGGAATTTAATCCTAAACAACTGCGAGGAAATTGTGCTAGATCGGAGTGTCATAAATCATGTTATAAATTAACTACTGATACATGGTCAACTACTGGTACCTTTACCCTACGGTTATACCGTATTATTTCATTGTTTTCGGGATTTTCCGGAATGAATTAGAAATCTTGATACTATGGAATGTATGTATGAGCATAGTAATTTATTTCAGAAATATTTACTTCAAAAGTTTGCTACAATATTAGTACAGTCCTACGTAGTCATGTTCACGAGTTTTCGGTGCACCGTATATATTGACTCTGAGTCGCTTCGTCGGTGACGTCACATTGGGACTACGGCCAATAGCGTGTTCGGAGCAGAGAATGGTAGTGGGGACCTGCGCAGATCGAATGTAAACTCGTCGGAATCGGGTGAAAGGTTCCGTGGAACGGGATAGCCCGTTATGAAAACTTCATATATACGGTGTCGAAAAACTGCAACTTACGAGCTGAGTTCATGAGATGGTACTCTAGTTTTTCCATGAGACTCTGAGGAAATGTAGTACAGGTAGGACTAATACTTTTCCCAAAAGATTAGCTTCCACTTCGCCCTACTTTTTCCAAAAAGTGGGTTTCAAAATAGACTTCGGTATTGTACGTCCATGCGACTTTTGCTATACAAGGTGACCATAACGTAATGGATAACGCTCCTGCCTTGTACGCGAGCGGACCTGGGATCGAATCCACGCTCATTCGAATATTAAATTTTTTTTTCAAATAAAATATTTAAAAGTGAACAAAATGGTTGATTAATTATCATAGCGAGTAGTTTATCAATAAGATACATTTCATTACTTAAGATATATATATATATATATACAGTAGGACCTCGATTAACCGGCTTAACCGGGGGACAACCAGCCCGGATGAATCGCGGCCCGGGGGAAATAAGTAAAATGCATTTTCTATACCTTTTCTGGTAGTACAACTTCTTGCCGTTAGGCGGTTTTTATCTGATTTCGATGCGATTTACGCTTTTTACTCGTTAACAATATATGTAGCAGTAATAATGTCTACAAGATGCAAAATGCGGTGAAAAACTGAAGAAAGCATATTGTATAAACAAGAGAGACTCGCAAAATATAAACAAGGGTTAAATTCTAGGAAACAGAAGGCCCCGGATAAACGAGACCTCCGATAACCGACACCTCGGTTAAGCGGAACCACGGATAATAGCGAACCGGTTAATCGAGGTCCTACTGTATATACATATGTACAAAATCGGAGTTAGCGGTCGGTGTATTTTACTTTAAGACATTATTGATTGAAAATTACATTATCAGTAATAAACCAAGTGGATATGTAAATGAAAAATCAAAACTATTGGGTTGTCCGGGAAGTTCGTGCTGATTTTTGGTAGGTGCCGTAAGGTCTGAATATATATCAGAACACTTGAAAACAAATAACATGCGTACATATCGTAAAAGACTTCAGGCATATTTGGAAAAAAATTTGGTTACGATACGTTAATTTTTGTCAGTTTCATATGCCTTTGAATATGGAAGAAAACAAATTGCATTCTAGGCATTTAATGCTTTTCTTTTACCGGAAAGGCAAAAATGCCACACAAGTGGCAAACGAGGTATGCGTTGTTTATGGCGAAGGTGCTGTATCTGAAAGAACTGTGCGGAAGTGGTTTGCTAGGTTTAAAACTGGTGAAGAAATAGTGAATCGGAAGGGCGTCCTGTTTCATCAGGACAATGCGCGGCCTCGTGTGTCTTTGCTAACTCGACAAAAGTTGTTGCAGCTCGGTTGGGATGTTCTACCCCATCCACCATATTCACCAGACCTCGCGCCCTCTGATTTCCACCTATTTCGATCATTACAAAATTTTTTTAATGGAAAAAACTTATTTATTTCCATATGTTATCTATAACACGTGGATGCAACTTATCGTAAGTACTCGAGGGAGATACTAATGATAACTTAGGAGTATAGTCCTTTGGGGAACCAGTAAAGGAAGAAGAACGACGTTAGTACTTTGATTTGTTTCGCACCACGAATACTCTCTTCCAGAGTATCGAAATGAAATACTTCGATAGCAAAGCAAAATTGCGACTTTTCGTCGGATCCGTCCCGGCAATCCCTGCATCCATCGTAGTGATACGACGGGGGGGGGGGGGGTTACTGGGGGGGGGGGCTCTTAATATTATGTTAGTGATGATAGTGCTTTATTTACAATATGTACATTGCTTACATTTATATTTACATGTCTTACTTAAATTGTATGATTTCGGGGTTGTTATAGCTAGACGATCGGCGGTTCGGTTGGCTACCGAAAGGCATGTGTGGACTAGGGTGGCCCTTATTTTTCGACATCGGAATTTTTCTGATGGCGTCCGCCCAATGGTTCCATTTGATGAAAAAATTATTATGTCCAAGTTTCAGCGCAATCGGATAACGGGAAAGGGTGCCACCAGGGGTTTTATTATTGCTCAAAAACGCGCAACCGCGCGACCGTGTAGTTCGCGGCCGCGCGCTACGCATGTACGTCGGGATTTTAACTATCAGCTATTTCACTTAAGCAAAGGTTTCTTTATTTATAATTTTGTTGCAAAATTATTAAGCTCATATGTAAGTCAAGTTATATAATAAATTTACAATACATTTATTGTACTCTGAAATTAATTTTACTGCTCTCTCTGCGATGTCATTTACAACTTTTCATTTCGAAATTATATCAAGGGCTTGTCTGTAATTATCGTCTTGGTACCACGTCACAGTATCGTTTTGCAAAAATGTAGTATTTATATGGAAACTTTAAAAAAACAATTTGGTTTATTTACTAACAAAATACTCAATGCCTTTTCCAACTAAAACTGAAATATCTTCTAATTTTGCGTTAAATCGTTTTGGACTGTGATCAATGTTACTATCCTCTTCCGGAGACTCTAAAGCTTTAACCATTTTTCTTTTTATATTCGGAGAAATATTGCTATCAAAAAATGCCATTGCAATCGGCTCTGGACCTAAATACCATAAATGGTTTGTAAATTTTCTTATTGCGACCTGCGATATGGTATCATCGACATCATTATATAATACCATATTTAAAAAAAAATCGAAATCCGTTTTTGCTGCATCAGCTGCAAAAGGCACGCGGAACCACACTTTTACATAGACCCCAACAATGAAAATGCAAATGTCGCAAATACCGTTATATTCCTCGGCACTTAAATTAAATTCTTCGCGAAATAAAAATATCTTTAACCAATAAATTGCCTTTGCCATCCATCGCGCGTGATGCATGGCTCCCGATCTTCGAAAAGATATTTCCCGATTCGGTACATCTCCAAGAAATAGAAGCGACAATTCTAACAATTCCTTATTATCTTCACGCGGTTGATTATTTTCTATATTACTTTGTAAAAATACCTTAAGATTATCTAATTCATATAGGAGTAATAAAAAGGTCTATGCTGTTTTATGATTATCCTTTAACAAAAGGCCTTGTAGAGCGAAAAGGATTTTCGCAGGTATTGATTAGGGTGGCCCTTAGTTATACTTGATGAAATATTTTTTTTCGAATTTTTCTGATGGCGTCCCTCAATGGTTCCATTTGATGAAAAAATGATTATGTCCAAGTTTCATCGCAATCGGATAACGGGAAAGCGTGCCACCAGGGGTTTTATTATTATTCATCTTCTCGCAACGTGCTGCTCTTTAACCCTCGCACTACGGACTGTGCCGGAGTCAATTCTGACCCACACCGACATTCCAATACTATGCGGGGCCCTCACCGATATTGTACTAACATAGTGAAACTCGTGCGAGCCAAGTTTCTCATCCATGTTGTACTCACAGTGCCGGTCCCCCGAATTTTGTTCTTCTTTTTTATTTCTTATTGTAAGACGAAGATCCCTCGAAGGGGGAAATGGCGGGGGAGGCATAGCCCCGACGGGACGACAGGCCCTAAAAGTACCCGGAGTGGGGATGAGGGTCCGTCGCCCAGCCGCCGAGGGATAACGCATATAGAAGATATAGAGAAGAAATAGAATAGAGATCGTAGGGAGATCGACGTGAGGTCGAATAGAGATCGACTAGAGATCATAGAACAGTCGGAGTATAGTTCTTTAGGAGCTATAGATTGATATAGATAGAGCTTTGTACGATAGTAAAAGCGATAAATATATATATGTATAGCGATTACAGACATTAGGATCAACCAACGTCGGTATAGGTTGATTCTTCTTATATTATGCTGTTGTAATTGGGATTATGTTTAGTAAAAAACCGTAAATTATAAAAAATAAATTTTTTTTATTCATTCGCATCAGGATTACGAGCACAACGTAAGATTTTCTTCGTTTGCGTCGAATGTCAGCAATAAAAATAACAAAAAATGAAATTTTTGGTCGAATAAACTTATGAATTTACACACGTCTTTCTCCTTAAAATCTCTATGATAGACTGACTGGAAACCTTCCGAACCCAGAAGAAGCAGGCACACGTACATTGTATGTTTATTCGACACAACATGTAGTGGTAGATAAGACGATGACACACACAACTTCGACATTGGATTGAATCGCTCGGGTCATTTTTGACTCCGGCACAGTATTGGGAGGGTTAAAGCGCGCGGCCGCCAGCCGGGCTACGCCTATGCAAGAGGTTAGACCGGTACTATCTCGCAAACGTCCTTGTCGCACTAATGACCGACACATAGGCGCACAGGAACATCGACTATGGGCTTTTCCCGCTACACTGTGTATTATGGGCGACGCAATAACTACAATTTATGTGCATTGTGCTTTGAGTTAAATACTTATATGACTGTGATAATACTATTACCAATCGTTCAAAGTAAATAGGACGGCTCTAATAACTGTTCCGTACATTGCTATTGAAACAAATGATAGATTAAATAGAAGATCTTTCAAACAGTTTTTGTTTTTGGCTTATAAGATTTCTCAACCTTATTGAATGGTCCTGTCATATAATTACACTTTGCTTCTTAATTCTGTTACCATCATAAAACAATTTTATGTTATTCCTCGAGACTAAGGAAAATTTATTCTTGGAACCAAACTCTAAGGGCTATCAATATCTGCGAAAATCCTTTTCGCTTTATAAGGCATTTTGTTAAAGGATGATCATAAAACAGCATAGACCTTTTTATTACCCCTATATGAATTAGATAATCTTAAGGTATTTTTACAAAGTAATATAGAAAATAATCAACCGCGTGAAGATAATAAGGAATTGTTAGAATTGTCGCTTCTATTTCTTGGAGATGTACCGAATCGGGAAATATCTTTTCGAAGACCGGGTGCCATGCATCACGCGCAATGGATGGCAAAGGCAATTTATTGTTTAAAGATATTTTTATTTCACGAAGAATTTAATTTAAGTGCCGAGGAATATAACGGTATTTGCGACATTTGCATTTTCATTGTTAGGCTCTATGTAAAAGTGTGGTTTCGCGCGCCTTTTGCAGCTGAAGCAGTAAAAACGGATTTAGATTTTTTTTAAAATACGGTATTATATAATGATGTCGATGATGCCATATCGCAGGTCGCAATAAGAAAATTTACGGACCATTTATGGTATTTAAGTCCAGAGCCGATTGCAATGGCATTTTTTGATAACAATATTTCTCCAAATATAACAAGAAAAATGGTTAAAGCTTTAGAGTCTCCGGAAGAGGATAGTAACATTGATCACAGTCCAAAACGATTTAATGCAAAATTAGAAGATATTTCAGTTTTAGTTGGAAAAGGCATTGAGTATTTTGTTAGTAAAGAAACCAAATTGTTTTTTAAAAGATTCCATATAAATACTACATTTTTGCAAAACGATCCTGTGACGTGGTACCAAGATGATAATTACAGACAAGCCCATGATATAATTTCGAAATTAAAAGTTGTAAATGACACCGCAGAAAGAGCAGTAAAATTAATTTCAGAGTACAATAAATGTTTAACGCATGACGAAGAACAGAGACAGTTTATATTACAAATAGTCAGCGATTACCGTCATATATTCCCCGACGCAAGAAAAAGAACTTTGTCACAAACATTGTAATATAAAGTTGTAATGTAAATAAGATAATTGTAATATAAATAAAATAAATGTGCAATATTTCTTATGTGCCGCATTAATGTGTAATATGTAATAATATATTTATCAATATTTGTTAAAATGTGCATAAAATTTATTATATAACTTGATCTACATATGAGCTTAATAATTTTGCCACAAAATTATAAATAAAGAAACCTTTTCTTTAGTGAAATAGCTGATAGTTAAAATCCCGACGTACATGCGTAGCGCGCGGCCACGAACTACACGGTCGCGCGTTTTTGAGCAATAATAAAACCCCTGGTGGCACCCTTTCCCGTTATCCGATTGCGCTGAAACTTGGACATAATCATTTTTTCATCAAATGGAACCATTGGGCGGACGGCATCAGAAAAATTCCGATGTCGAAAAATAAGGGCCACCCTAGTATTGATAGCCCTTAGAGTTTGGTTCCAAGAATGAATTTTCCTTAGTTTCGAGGAATAACATCAAATTGTTTTATGATGGTAACAGAATTAAGAAGCAAACTGTAATTACATGACAGGACCATTCAATAAGGTTGAGAAATCTTATAAGCCAAATACAAAAACTGTTTGAAAGATCTTCTATTTAATCTATCATTTGTTTCAATAGTAATGTAACGAACAGTTATTAGAGTCGTCGTATTTACTTTGAACGAATGGTAATAGTATTATCACAGTCATATAAGTATTTAACTGAAAGCACAATGCACATAAATTGTAGTTATTAAGTCGCCAATAATACACAGTGTGGCGGGAAAAGCCCATAGTCGATGTTCCTTTGCGCCTATGCGTCGGTCATTAGTGCGACAAGGATGGTTGCGAGATAGTACCGGTCTAACCTCTTGCATAGGCGTAGCCGCGCGCTTTAAAGAGCAGCACGTTGCGAGAAGATGAATAATAATAAAACCCCTGGTGGCACCCTTTCCCGTTATCCGATTTCGATGAAACTTGGACATAATCATTTTTTCATCAAATGGAACTATTGACCGGACGCCATCAGAAAAATTCGAAAAAAAAAATTTCCTCAAGTATAACTAAGGGCCACCCTAATGTATACCCCTAGGTATTTTATAGCTTTGTTAATATGTATGGATGTGTTCCTTATTTTAATCTGTTTGGGTGTTTTTATTTTTCGTGTGATTAGGGTGATTTCAGTTTTGTTGGCGTTTATTTTCAGCTTCCATTTCTCTAACTTTGCAATGATTAGGTGCGCTGCATTTTGCACTCTGTTGATGACTTTGGTGGTGGAGGAGCTCGATGTGTAGATCGCGAGGTCGTCGGCAAAGCCTGCGATGTGTACCGTGGAGGGGGGGGGGGGGGTTTACTGAAGACATGCGCTAAGAAGATGTTGAAGAGGATCAGGGAGAGGACTGACCCTTGTGGGACGCCAGCTACTACTTGCTCGGTGATGGAAGTGCTATTGCCTACTTCGACTTGTATTTTTCGATCTGTTAGGTATGAATGAATTAATTTCCAATTGGTGTTGGGTATTTTGTTACATAACATCTGGAATATAAGTCCTTCTATCCATACTGAATCGAAGGCTTTCTCGGTGTCTAGTAAGAGGAGAGCTGTCGTTCTTTTCTGTAACATTTGGTTTTTAATGTCATTCGTGACTCTGACAAGCTGGTGGGTAGTGGAATGTTTGCTGCGGAACCCGAACTGTGTTGCGGGAATTATGTGGAGGTCATGCAATGTTTTGCTGAGTCTATTTAAGATAATTTTTTCCGTAATATTTGAGAGTATTGGTAGGAGGCTAATAGGTCTGTAGCTGGCTGGTGCAGACGGGATTTTGTTCGGTTTGAGGATTGGAATGACTTTTGCACATTTCCATGTCGATGGGAAGTGTTGGTGGTGGAGGATGGCGTTGATTGTGTAATGGAGTCTTACTATGGCTTTTTTTGGTAGGTTTTTCACGACTATGTTTGGAATGTTGTCGATGCCTGGTGCTTTGTTGTTTTTGAGATTGAGTATTAATGCCATTCACTCTCTTGGAGTGGTTTGTTTAATCTGTGTCTCTGGGGTAGGTGTGATTGGTGGTCCGTTGGTATTTAATTGTTTTGTTGTTGAGGAGTGGACGTGTTGGGCAAATGCTTTGTTGCCCCTCTTTGCTGCCAGCTTGTGTGTGCGTAATTTTGTGCAAGTAGGTTGGCTTTTTTTTGGTCTGAGTGGGCTGTTGTGTTTGTGTTTTTTAGTGTTGCTACGGTACTGTTTCTGCTTAGGTTAAAAAATTTTGTGATTTTCCAGAGGGAATTGATATTGTTGTTTGCTTTTGTTAGTTTATCGTCCCATGTTTCGTTTCTCCAGCAGAGTAGCTCGCTATTGACGGATTTTGTGAGTTTGTTGTATGTTTGTTTGAGAGGTTTAGATCTGTGAAGCTGCCATTGTGATCTGATTTTATTTTCTTCGTTTATTAGTTGGATGAGGTGCGGTGGTAGTGTTGGTAGTGGGGATGCTTGAGGGGATAGCGGGGTGGCGTTTGCGGCTGTTTCCGTGATGATTCTAGTGAATTTGACTATTTCTGTCTCTATGCCATCTGTGGTGTTGATTGCTGGTTTTGCTGTCTCTAGATTATTATTGATTTCCTTTCTGAAACCCTCCCAGTCGGTTTTTGCGTAATTAGGTTTAAGTGTTTTGGGGTTGTGGATGGTCAAGTTTGGGGTGATTGTAAATAGCACGGGTACGTGATCCGAGGATCCTGCGTTAATTGTCCTCGGGTCATGCACTATACCTGCCCTGTTGGTTAGGATGAAGTCTATGACACTGTGGGTGCGGTTGGGTACGAGGGGTGTGAAGGTGGAGTCATGTGGTGCGATTATTTTTATGTTCGTGTTCGTGATTAGTTCGTGTACAACTGTGCCGTTCTTGTTTTTTCTGGTGCAATTCCACAGTTGGTGTCTGGCGTTAAAGTCCCCGCCTACTATGATGCCTCCATTGTGGTGGAAGATGTTTTTGATAGTGTTTGTGGTCAGGGTGTTTTTTGGTGGGTTGTAGAATGCTACTATTGTTAGTTGTTTGTTGTTTATTCTAAGCTTGATGGCTATTGTTTTGATGTGTTCGTCGGGGGATGGTATTGAGGTTGGTTCGTGCGGTATGTGTTGTTTAATTAGAATGGCGACGCCCCCTCCTTTGGTCAGTCTGTCTTTTCGATGCAGTATGTAGCCAGGTACTTTAACCGTGGTTTTCGCGGAGAGGTGGGTCTCGTTAAGGAGGGCTATATCTATTTCGTTGTGTTTTAATATATGTTGGAGTTCTATTACTTGATTTCTTAATCCGCGGGTGTTGTATATAATTAAGTTAAGGTGATTCTTTGAATTTACGGGCATTTTTGATCGAACAGGTGCGCGTATTTCATGAGGGTTCTTACCGTATCAATTCCTGAGGTAGCCGTCCTGAGTTCTGAGATCATTTTGCGGATCTCCTCGATCAGTTCGAATATTCTAAGGTCTTCGAGTTCTTGGTAGAGCGAGCCTAATCCGCTCATGAAATTATTGGGGTCGAGGGGGGGTTTGTGGCTGTCGACACGTGCGGCCCTGATGGTGGAGGCAGGGGCATCCCTCGTGGGTTGGGAAGGTCCTGATGGGCGAGCGCGTTGGGTGCTGGCTGCTTCTGCATATGACAATCCGGGTGTAGTATGCCTGGCTTCTTGGGTCCTTCGGTTGTAGGGGGCATTCGGTGGTGGCACGGGTTGCATTTTCTTCGCAATGTATGCGAGCCTGGCGCTACAATGCCTGTAGCTGGAGGCATGTTGGAGGCCGCAATTTGCGCATTTGAGCTCGTTGGATGCCCTGTTGCAGTCCTTGCTGCTGTGATCCTTACCGCACCTCACGCATCTCCTTTTTAGGTTGCAGTGGCTGCTTCCATGTCCAAAGTGTTGGCAGCAGTAGCATTGGCTTGTTGCGTTATGCGAAATGAATTTTCCACTGATATTTTATGGTAATGGATGGCCTTTACCTGCTTGAGTTCGGCCAGTGTTGTCTTCGGATCCGTAGATACGACAAACACTGACAGTGGCTTTTTATTACCATCCGATTCTTTTCGGGCCATCTGGTATACCTCATGTATACCTGTGGCCTGGTTTGAGAGGTCCTCTTTGACTTCTTCTGGGGTGAAGGTGGCTGGCAGTCCGTGGATGACAAACTTTCTTTTTCTTTCGTCCTTGTAGGCGAATGTGTGGAATTCTGTGTTTTGCTCTCTTAGCATTCCTGTAATCTTCGCGTGGTCTTCCTTGCTCTTGGGGTGGATTTGCGTTGTTCGGCCGGTGTATCTAATGTGAAATTTACTTGTAATTTTGTTGATTTCATGCGTGAAGTTTCTGGAGTTGGCCGGGGTTCCGTTTACCACTATTGGTGGGATTTTCAGTTGTTTAACCGTTTGTGGTGCTTGCTCGGGGGCGTTCTGCAGCAGCTCGAAGGAACTCCTTGTGGGGATGCTTGGGTCGTGGTCCATTTCGGCGCTGTTTTAGTCCTTCGATGAAGATGGCTACATGTCTGTGGTGGTTTTTGATGCCTTTTTGTTGTCATTTATGCTAGTGTTCATTAGCATGTCTTTTAGGGTAGCCGGCGTAATAACGTGGACTTTCCTAATCTGCGTGGCTCTCTGCTTCTTCATAACTTTATTGGGTTGGGGGGAGGCCCCTCATTCTCCGAAGGTCTTTTTGACGGCGTTGGCGGTTCCGTCTTAATGCGCGACGTTTGATTTGCTCAACTGGTTGAATGAGCCGGTTCCTTGGGAGTGTTCACAGCACGTTTTTGTCACTTTCGCTATTCACTTTGCTCGGTTATGCCCAGTGCGGTTCTCGGGATGCTTACCCTTCGGCGGTCGGTTTGGGACTGATTACGCTACGGTCACCTTGCATAGCAAAAGTCGCATGGATGTACAATACCGAAGTCTATTTTGAAACCCATTTTTTTGGAAAAAGTAGGGCGTAGTGGAAGCTAATCTTTTGGGAAAAGTATTAGTCCTACCTGTACTACATTTCCTCAGTCTCATCGAAACAAAACCAGAGTACCATCTCATGAACTCTCCTCGTTAGTTCGCAGTTTTATACAGTGATTCTCAAATCTTCGTTTACTGATATGTAACCATGTACTAACTACTTATAGACTGTACTCCTTGTGAAATATTCAAGAGTTTATTTTTATTTTACATTTGAATTTGCCTGCTTGAAATTTAAATATAGCGACACGATTTTTATGAAAATGTTTAGAAAGAATATGATTATATGTAGGTTAACATTAATGTAATTATGAAGAACTGTGTATCGTTAGGAACAAGTAGTGTAAAAGGGAAAGTAAGGATTAAATGATGTGCAAATATTATTAATAAGGTCATTTTATTTACAGAGATTTATGAAATATATCAATAATGCAACAAAAGGATTGTAGTAATTTACTCTATGTAAGTTCACTGATAAAGACTGAATTATCTAGCATTGTTTAGAAGAGAAAGCCAATATAACTTATGGATCTTCATTTTCAGCTTTTAATATGAATTGCTTACAACACTTTGGTTAAGCATGTTATAACTGTGTACCTATTAATGGAATCAATATACAACATAAACGAGAAAAAATTAAAAAAATTAAACTACACAATGCACGAAACAGCAGAAGATTACATAATATATGTAATATACATGTATGTAATATATACATCTAAATGAGCTACTTAATGTACCTTAAAGTAAAGACACTAATTTGTTCCGCAACAAAGATATAAATATTTCCAAATTTTATTGGAAGTATGAACATTATATTATACATGCTGATCATTTGGAGCACTGGTGATGTCGTGTATCACACATAGTTTATTTTTGAGTTTCCATATGATAAATATTTAAGGAGATCAGAGTTTTCATGGTCGCCCTCGTTTTCTCAGGGTCGTTATTTTGCGCGTGACTGACCTTGTAGTGTGCAATTTCTTTTGGATATTTGTTCCAGGTTTTGTACTTGATTGCACATTCGTGTGCTTTTTTATATGCTGTATAAAAAGCTGCCTAGACTTGATTAATTTCTTACACACTTGACATCTACGTATTTGCTGTTCTGTAAAAAGTAATATTGATAATGAATTTTTATTTGTCAAATCTAATAATACCTCTCAAATAAGTACATACTATAACTGCTGAATTTATGGTCGAAGTTTAATATTGAAAATTCATCGGCAAGATTTCTTCATGGAAGAGGATCGTAACAAAAATAGTGATGAAATTTACCTGCTTTTTTTGTTTCATGTTGTAAGCAATGTGCACTTAGCAGTGCAGTACTTGGAAACCATCTACCGCAGTCAGTACAACTTAGTTTTTTTCCTTCCCATAAGTTACTTGGTCGTTGCTCTTTTCTTCTCCTAACTCGTCTGATCAGTGTAAGCTGATTCTTTTTTCTATTTGGTGGAGGTAGTTCTTCCAGTTCTTCTTCTACCGACGATTTACTGCATCTACGTTTTTTTCTCTGTGAATGTTCTGAGCGTACATGACGGGCTAACGCAACTACAACATCAAATTTTTCTTGACATGTTTTACAGGAATATTGTTTTTTAACAGTAACTTCATCTGTTCTATTCACATTCTTCAACTTTTGCTCATTGAATTGAACTGCATTCGATGGTGATTTTGAACACACTCGTAAATGGGTTTCCAAAACTCTTTGCTGTCTGAAATTTCGAGAACAGTATTGACATTGCATTAAAACAGGCCTTACATCGGGTTCGGGAGATTCATCATCTGAATCGCCAACCATTATAATTTCGTTTTCTTTATCACTAGAATATTTGTCTTTGCCATCATCTAATGTGATTTCAACAACGTCACTCTTTCCTTGTATTCCATTTTCATCCTCTTCCACATCAATTTCAATAACTTCAACTTCCTTGCGCTTTACTCTTTTTATTCGTTTGGATACATTTCTATGGTGAGAATGGACCACTCTTCTCTTTCGTTTTCCCCTTTTTCTTACGGTAATTTCTTCTTCGTGTAGTAACGATGCTGGTTGTATGATTATTTCAGAATCTTCACGATTTACAGAAATTAACTGCTGTTTCCGTGGCCGTTTAGCTTTTAATTTGGCTTGTGTTATCTCCGGCGATGTACATTCGGTAGAGCTGTTGGATAAATCGAACTTTGTTGTCTCTTGAAGTTCTTTTTGGCTTCCTATGGAATTAGACTTTCTTTCTTCTAACGCGCTACATGGACTATCTGAGATATCGCCATTTGTATATCCACTTTTTGTAATATATTCATAGTTGCTATGATCTGATATAGCTTTTCTTTTTACTTGTTTATTTGGTTGTGATTTTGACTGTGATTTCTTCATGTTTTGAAATATTTCTTGTATATCATCAAATGTTAATTCTGATTCAGATTGATCACCTTCAAAAAGTATGTACTGGACAGTTGATTGCTCAAGGATTTCTGTATCACTTTCCACGTTCTCTCGGCAGCCTTCATATTTTTCTATTAAAAATAAAATAATTCCATTTTATTATCAACTTATTATATTTTGATAATTAAATCAGTAGATAAATATATCTAATTTATATCTATATTTTATTTAACGGATTGTAGCTGCCTCTGCAAATTTGATATGTATGATTTTCTATATGTACACAGGGAGTCCAGTAACTATTGATAAGCTGCCGCATGCATGTATTTCACGGTATACAAATCCCAAAGTCCTTTACCATTTTTTGTATCGTGGCTTCGTTTATTAAATATTAACGTTTAATATTTCGACTTTTTCCTTCCGATTTGGTCAATTCAATGACCTTAGCAGCTGACTGGTGCAATGTGTGTGTTTATCCGTGAAGGCCTCTTGAACTAGCAGGGGTTTCTGTACATTCACAAAAGAAAGTATAGCCCTATGGCCTATACACAGGCAACTAAAAGAAATGTTACCCATATATGATACAATAAAGAAAGAATTTCTAAGGGACTGTATCAAAAAATGACAAATTTACGAGACTCTCACGCACAAACACACACATTGTATTGAGCCAGCTGCTGAAGTTTTTGGACTAAACAAATCAGAAGCAAAAAGTGGAAGCTTTAAACATTAATAATTCATAAACGAAGCCGCAACTCAAAAAATAGTAAAAGGTCTCTTTGATTTGTCTACCTGAGGACTGCATGCATATGGCAAATTGTCAAATAATGTGGATGAATATGGGACACCCTGTATACATATACATATAATAATTTTTACTAGCAAGTGTAAGATTATAAACATACCAGCTTTAATTGGACTTTCATCCATCATTAAATATGCAACATCAGGTTGCTTATTAGGTGAAGTGTATACAACTTTAGGAGCTAATTTTGAATATAAATCCTTGTCACATTCTTCCACCATTTGTGGATTCTGCATTGAAGTACTTTTCTTTTGCAGAACTTTCTGATACCCAGGTGAAATAATTTTGTTGCCATTTGTTATAGGCATATGTTGTATTGTTTCTGGTTTAGAAAAAAATAACGGTGGTTGTGTAGTTAATAACTGTTTCTTTATCTGTGTTGGCTTTTTTACTGTTCTGACAGCACCTTCGCCTATTAATCTCTCTACATCTGATCTGTAAATATAAGTACTTTATAATGGATATTATAAAAGTGTATTATTGGTGCATTAACATGTAAAAAAAGGTAGAATATGGAAATTTCTACTAATTTTTAGTAACCATACTTCATAAGAAATTGAAAATTTGAGGGGGGCTCCCCAGATTCATCATACACAGCAACTGCAAAAATTTCTTCTGAATCTTCTACTGCATATAATGCTAATTGTTGGCCCGCTGCAGTTACAAATGTAGCAATTGTTTCTTCATCGCCATCTTGATCATCACTGGTCACATCTACACAAGCTACATCTGTTTCACGTTCTTCTTCTGATAACTATCAAATTAAAATAATTCTGTAGAGTCAGGATCTTTACAGTATTATTCAGTATTATTCAGTATTATTCAGTTATATTCAGTATTAGATTTGATAATAAGAAACTGATTCTAACAATGGTACTTTTCAAAGTTCTTATTTAACACGTTGACTGCTGTTTCACACATGCATAGGTGACAGTTATATTGCCTCGTCATGAAAGATCTAAAGAGTAGCTATTTCAATAAAAGAAAATGATTTTTACTGTCTATTAAATTCCTTCCATTCGCTACACTCAACTGCCCTCTCTTTGGCATTATCAATTCCACTTTTCTTCAATAGACAATTCTTATATAATCTGATCAATATCCATTTCTGTGCACAATTCTTTATCACTATTGCTCTATTTATCAATATCCAAATCGGAATCTGATGATATAATTCTATTTATATTTCTTTTTCTTGGAAAACTCAATTCCTCATCGTCATTTCTTTGTAAATTCTTACAAACCTTGTAACGGATTTTTTTCTTCACTGCTATCTGATTCACCGTTAATTACACCAATAAGTTTCAACTTACTTGTTTTTCAACATTGTAACAACTGGGAAAAGTAATATATACTTTTAAAAAATTACTACATTTGAAAATCTCTTTCTCACTTTTGGTTGCTTGTCTTCAACTCCTTGTTTCCAATTTTTGAAACTACAAAGCACCCATAATCTAACCTGCTTAGAACAATGGTTGCTTCATCCGAATGATATCTTCGTAACTTACAAACCTTGCGTGTACTTAGGACAGTTCACTGGCTAAACATAGACTGGCTCAGACTGTTTCAATATGATCATGTTGCTTTGCCTTTACTCTTCTACTTATAGCAGTACTGGCCTGATGGGATTTTGTCAACATTTTGCATGACAGTCAACGTGTTAAATAGTTTCAAATATCTTTTCCATTTACCATAAGAGTATGTTTTTCACTATGATCATCAACCCATTTTCCTATATCACCATTCTCTGGCTGCAGTTCAGCTGTGCAATATTCTGTGCAATCTGTATATTGAACAGTTGTCTTTTCACTGTCTATCATGCTATCATCAAAATATACAGTTGTCTCCTTCACATCAGGGAGCATCCCATCAGATTTTTCTTGATTCATGTCCATGTTTTCTACCACTATTTCCTCCCCAACTACCTAAAAGTATTATTTTTCATTTATTTAAAGTAATAGACAAATAAAACTTTTATCGCCACGTTATTATACATATAATGTTGATAAATGTATTTATTACAGAATTAATCCATAAATTGATATAGTTTTTCAACAATTCACAGTCTTAAAAAATACCATAAATTGAGTTGAATTTTCATCAGTCGTGGAGGACTTCTGTACATCATCTTCTGAAACCATTTTTTTATAAACATCATCTTCTGTGAATGACATTTTTCTTTAGTGATGTATTCTGTAAGGCTGTATCATAACACTTTGAATCCTGTTTGCATATGTTGAAAGATGGAGCTCCTGAAATATAGATATGTAAACAGATATAACATGAAAATATTTTCACGGATGAATAGAATTTTATGTACATCGCTATATATTAATGTTAATAATAAGTTGATTCGAATGATGTCGACACTGATGTTAAAGTTTTAGAAATATTTGTAAAACAGTAATCTAACTGAACACATACTTTTTTATATTTAATGCAGGGAATATGTATTTCGGGTAATTATTTTTGTAAGTGCATTCAGCTAGACGGTACGTGTAACAACCTTTCAGCGACGTTTAGGTTGCATAGCATAAACTCATGTATAACGCGATTGGTAATAGGGATCGTGCAACATACAGCGTCAAGTGTTTTTACGGATCACTAGGTCTTTGTATTTCAATATATCAGAATACAGAAGAACTCGATCAAACACACATTTCGATTCCCGAATTATTAACATACTTAAGTAATGTTAAATACAGACAATGCTTATGCTCAATACACACATTGATTCATAACCCTAGACATTATTTGCGTACACGCGTCCGTGCGTCGCATGCGAGTATCCTTATGTTGCCATATCTTGGACAACTTTTCAGAATTGTATGCCAGTTTATCTCAACTGCTTCATAGCCATTAAACAGTATAGCTAAAAATAAACATGAAGGTAGAAATATAGTTTGATAATAAGATATTCGATATGTGCAGACGACAATCAGCATTGCCAGATCAGGCGAGTCCGAAGGTGCTAACAGTAAAATTAACTATTTAGGTATCTCCCAGAACAGAAAATATTGTTAATTTTAGCACAATTGTTATTTTCTGTTTTTATGGAATGATAAATGTAATTGTTAAACAGATTTAAATACGTAATCTACAACATCTACTTTATTTAAATCATACGCGTACCTAGCACAATTTGAAGCTTTGTGTTGTTAGCATTGTTTCGAAGCGGAGATAGAAGAATCATTTACATTTCTCGAAAATCAAGATAGGTTTATTAGATTTATTTATATAAATGCTTAATATATGCAATATAAGAACTATTTTTTGTAGAAAACGTGAATATATAACTTTCTCCGTTTATGCTAAAAAATTTGTATTGCCAACTCATTAAGCGTTACTCTTAGGATGTTAGTTACCAGAACTAAATTGCGATTCATAGTCTTTGAACATTATGTAGAACGAAATATATTATACGCTGTTTGTAAACTTGCTATTTTCCCACTTTATATTATTGGACAAGTTTGGCACGTGACATTTAACTTACTTACATAGGTGTGACTTATCAGCTGATGTGCCACAGAATTTGATGACTGAACTGGCCGTGATTAATAAACTATAATATAATTTATTTCAGTAATAATGGCTCTTCATTCCGCGGGTAAAGGCAAACTTCTTGCCGTGATAGGAGATGAGGTAAACAGGTGACACTTAAAATTCTATGATTAATGATAATAATGTTCACAATATAATGTTCTTTTCTAGGACACTTGCGTAGGATTTCTTTTGGGAGGAGTTGGAGAGATTAATAAACATCGTCAACCAAACTTCATGGTTGTTGATAAAAGTTTGTATTATGAAGATGTTTCTACCATTTCTGCAAATCTATTCTCAATCAATATTTTTGGTTTATTTAATACTTAAGTGCAAATTATATTTTATTTTCTTTCTATCGCAAATTCATATTATATCTTGTTACAAATGACTAGAATTGTAATTTAACTAAATCAAAGACGTCCTAAACATCTTTTTCTTTTTTTTAATATGTCTATACATGTACAATTACCTTACAGACACAGCAGTAAGTGAGATAGAGGACACATTTAAACGTTTTATTAAAAGAGATGATATTGATATTATACTCATCAATCAAAATGTAAGTAATTTTTATTTCAACTGAGTTTTTTTTAGCAGTTCATGGAGTATCTCTAATGCGTCAATAATAATAAATTAAATGGAATGCAGATGTAAGCTGATTATGACAATGTAAATTGTTTTATTATATTTTAGGTGGCAGAAATGATTCGCCATGTAATTGACAGCCATACTCAACCTATTCCTTCAGTCCTAGAAATTCCAAGCAAAGATCATCCTTATGACGCCAGTAAGGACTCAATTTTAAGGCGTGCTAAGGTATGGCAAATTCCAAATATAGAATATTGTCAGTAATGTTAATTATTTTATATCTGGTAATAAGGACATAAGAAATATTCCATTTATTTCTGTAAAATGCGACTGGGTATATGTAGCTAAGTCTGATATATTAAAGTTTGCCTTGATGCCAATGCATTAAGAACATTTGACATTTTTTTAAAAACAATAACTACTGCAGAATTCATAAATTTGATCATAAAATAATATTTTTCTTTCAGGGAATGTTTAATCCAGAAGATATACATTAATATGTATGCATACAAATTTGGATAATGTAATATAATAGAGCTTAGCAAGCTTCCTGTTGCATGTTTCCTGATGATTTATCTATTTAGTGCAAGTCGTATATAAATAAAACATGCAACACATTCCATTATTTAGTTTGCAATATAATGTGCAAAAGAAAGAAGATCCTTGCAAAATATGTAAAAGTTCTCCTGTATTCGTTGCGTTATTGCAGAATTTGTCAGTTTTCAGAAACATATTCCCTTGGACAGTAACAAATTCATAAGAACTTAATAATATTAATAAATTGATAAATGTTACGCATAGTGTAATTAATAGAATTATCAGATCTTTATTTACATACCTCATTAGAAATTATGCTATTATATACAGAATAGTGTACTTGTTGTTAGAAGTATATAATATTCTGTATAATACAATATACAATACAAATTGGTATTCACAACAGCAAAGCATCACAATAGTGGCTAATAATAATTCAAATATTTCGTAAAATTGAATTCTATACTAAGTTCTTCAAGAATAGGAAACACATGTGTATTAGTAGTTAATAAAATATTATTTAAGATAACTCATGGTAGGTATTAAGTACAATTTTTTAAACAGAGTCTTTGGTTTAATTATTTGTTAAGTACATGTGAAATTTAATGCACTCAGTCTTCCTATTAACATTGCTTTCCTCATTGAGTGGAGAAATAGATAAATTAAAATTTTGCGCAATTGAAGACATATTTCACACAGTTCGTAATTCTATTGTTGTTAGTGTGTATTAAATAAATATGCGAAATGATCTGATATAGACACTGCTTTCTATCTTCTACATATTGTTCCCTTTGTTTTCTCCCCACAACAATATAGCATTCTTATAACAACAATTATTGGCAAAAAAATAATAATTGTGAGTTCCAAATATATGTAGACTACAAACAAGATCAGAAGAACAGTAAGCTGTGAGTTAATCTCAATAAATACATATAGGTATAGAGAAGTATCACTGTCAGCACTAATCTTCATTATATCTTTTGTGCAATCAATCAGTCAATCAATTTTTCAAGCACTGGCTCAGAATGCCCATGTGAATTTTATCCAGTTCACAAGTTACCCTTTAATAATTCACCAAAAACACAGAGTGAGTCCCACATAAAAAGTATTATACGAAATAGCGTCTTAAATTAATAACTACTGAGATATTTTCGAATTAAGTTTCATTTCAAACGGTTCTTCGAACTGTTGCCCGTTACAATCAATGCAGTTGCGTAATCGAATACTGAGCGAACGAAAAAATTGTCAAACATTTCTGCAATTATTGCTGCACATGTACTAGCAATACTGCCGTTAGTGGCTCCTGATAAACGTCATATTTTCGTGCTCCGCGAAGGAAATAATCGAGCGGCGTTAGGCCTGGCGAGCGAGCTGGACAAGCACTGTTACTACCACAACGATCCATGGTTCATTCGAGAATATCTCAGCAGTTATTAATTATAGACGCTATTTGGCATAATACTTTTTTATACGGAATTTAATGGGTTAATCGAATTCGGGAAGAAATATTAGATTCCATTTAAAAAACGGAAAGTAATCTTTATATCTCGACAGAAAATCAAAGTAACAAAAGATCATTTACTGTACTAACTAGTTGTAAGTTATTACTTACGGGTTATTTGAGATGACCATGTGGCGAGACTCACCCTGCACATGCTGAGAATAGGGGTATAAGAATATACCTTGTAGAAGAAGTCAGCTTATATTAATACACACTTATAACACTTTCTATCACACATTATACAAGAAAACTATATATGAAAAAACAAACTGATTAGAAACAAAGCATGATTTCAAATCATATTTGTTAATACTTTAAGTTATTTAAAAGCAGTCTATTTTATACTGTTACTAAATCAGATCAATTTTGAGCATAGTGTTCCTTAAAATTAAAAATCTCGTTCCTCCGTAGCAGACATGAATAATTTTTGCACAGTATGTGTAACTTTGACTGTAAGAAACATAGGTGTCAAACATATTAGTCATTACTAACATTACTGGATATTTGTATAAAACCTAGTTAAGAGTTAAGAATTGCAGACATACTTTGGAAATGAATACTATATAAAATACATACCATTAATTTCTTGAAACCATGTTGGCTTGTTATTCCATGCGATACCAAGGAAGTATGCTGGCACGCCAGATAAAGTAATTATAGTGCCCATACCTACTTCATATGGTCTTTCATAACAGGGAACTAGTACTAAAAATGCACAGATCACTACGAACGTTATAGGGATCCATAATGACACCTGCAAAATTCATTTCATAAAGTATTATTTTTCGTATAATTTACAATATGTATCAAATGAAATTGCAATGCTTTAAAACACACACCTTAATAGGTCGATCCATATCCGGCCGTTTATAACGAAGCCATAAAATACCAGCTACAGAGAGCATAATAAAAAATGATTCAACTATGCTGCAGTACGTAATTAATACAAAAATATCACTTGTATACAGCATCATCAAAGATAGTACGGCCTAAAAAATATATTACCTTTAGACAGATGCAATTGTTATTAACACATTATTTGCAACCTGGTAATTATACCAAAAATACTAAAGCAGGTGTTGGTGTAAGACGTGTCATATTAATGTGACTAAGCATAGAAGGAAAATGTCCGTTTCTTGCACCAACAAAACACATTCTAGAGGATGTCATTATATGCACGCTTAATCCGCCAAATGCCGATATAGCTACCATTAAAGGTATTGTCCAAGACATGAAGCCTAGGACTTGGTCTCCCAAAGTCTGTAAACATAAAAAAACGTATCACGTATACGTTTTTCACTATAATCATGGTACTACATAGAAGGAAAGAGTTAAACAAATAGTAATTGAATAGCTACACAAGCTCTGCTACAAATTAGAAAATGTAATCTAAATATACATACTACAGCAATAGCATGAGACGCAATCATAGAAGTTGGAGTCAATACTGCCAAATAGGCTACATTTGCCAGTACATAGATGAAAGTGACTAAAGGCAGTGATATGTAGATAGCACGCGGTAAGTTGCTGTAAATATAATTTATATATCATAATCTTAAATACAACATTTCCTTACTCTTATTTTATTAAGCTAAATTACTTACACGTAAGGATCTTTTAATTCTTCTGTCATAAAGTTTAAATAATTCCATCCAGAGTATGAAAATATACCTGAGTAAATAGCTACTGCAATTTTGCCAGGATCAGTGACTGTATTTTCAAAAGAGTTTTCAAAATTTTGAGTATTCCCTGACAAAAACAAATATAGTTTACATTATGCAATTATAACTGTAGTTTTTCAAAGAATTACAAAACTGATAATCACCCATCAATAACCAAATTACTCCAGTTAGAATAATAATTACTAATGCACCTATCTTAGCAAACATAAAAATATTCTGCATTTTTGACGTTTCTTTCACATCATAACAATTTACAAATGTGAGAAAACCTGTAGGAAATGATTGTGGAAGTATAGATATTGAAGTAAGTAAAGTATGATTACAGCACAATATAAGAAATATATCTCACATATGGTTGCTGCTGCTATTAATCTTACACCATTATCTGGAATAGTACAGTTTGGAAAAAATGGTTGCAAAACATACTGAGCAAAAGTTAGTCCCATAATAGCATTTGTTGTTGGCCTTAAAGTATACACCAGAGGATAAAAAAATGAGCTGCTCTGAACATGATTCTTATTGTGTCCATTTCAAAATATACTTACACAAATATTAAATTGGCTGCCCATAAATATAAGAAGGCTGGTAATGATCCAAATGCTTCGTGAATATAGGCATAATCTCCTCCACTACGTGGTATGCTAGTTCCTAATTCTGCATAGCATAAAGCACCTACCATAGAGAGTAGGCCACATAAAACCCAAATAACTAATGACAAACCAACGCTTCCTACTTCTTGAATTACACCTTTTGGAGAGATAAAAATACCTGTGGAGATTTAATAATATATAATTTACAGCCATTGTATTTAATATAATGTGAAACTACACAAAAATATATAGAAAATCTTACCAGATCCAAAAATGATTCCTAAAATAATTGCTACACCTTCTAAAAGACCAAGTTGTTTTTTCATTTGTACTTTTCCAATTGATTTGGATTGTACCTGAATTTGTGAGTCATCATCCGAATTTATCAACTGCATTTCTCTAGGAGCTTCGTTAAATGCTTTATTTACCATTTCTACTGTAATACAAAAAATATTATTCTATTAACATATTTTTAAAGTTACTTTCTTCCCACTTACAACTATTGCTAGAATATATAGTAATATAATTCATAATTTAACAAATTCTTTTTTAAGTTACAGGCATATACAAATATAATGATCTTAATTCTTAAATTCATTTGTTTACTCCTATTTCCATCAATACCAGTCTCCACAATGTGAGCTGATGACATTAACATATGTTAAAAATGTACTTATGTGAATTATAAAATTATCATTCTAAAATGATATTAATCAGTTTTGTTTCATTTAGACATAACCGTGGATAATACTCTCATTACCTGTATATTCATAGAAAAAGACCTCTGAAGTAGTATGATGTAATAATTAAATCTTTCTCCTTAATATAAACATATAATGTTATAGTTCCACGTGTAATTCAATCTACAGTAACAACCAGCGGATACATCGACCGTGTATATTATTCTTTCTATAGTATATGGTAACAACATTATCTAAAAACGTAAACATTACACATTTTACATTAGTTTCTTGTGAGGTAGTCTATGAGAATTATATTATATTTCTTTTTCTATCGAAAACGACGGGAAGTGAACGTACCTGCTGGATTTAGAAAGCTGCTGATGTTTGTCAGAGTTTATCAATCTTGAAATATTACGTTTAAAATTATTTTCGAAGGCACGATGAGTGATTACATTTAAGATTACACATGTGCTACATGCCCGTTCCACGGAACCTTTCACCCGGTTCGCGCAGTCCCCACTACGTTTTTTCCCTCCATTGCTTTATCTGCGACTTCAACTTGCCGCGGGAGGAAAACTTGATATATACGGTGTCGAAAAACTGCAACTTAGAGAAATAGTTCTTAGTAGCTTCGCGTATTCATCTACCACATACTGATTATAACGCGGTTTAATTGTGTTACCGGTTTCTATCACCGCCGTTCGAGTACCGCCCACGGCATTTGGCGGATATTAAAGCCATTGTTACTATTATTAAGGGAAGTGTTTCGAGCAAACAACGAACTAGTAGAATAAGGCAAACTTGTCATAAAAACTGTGCCTTGCACATGTTCGGAAAAGTCAGGAATTTAATCCTAAACAACTGCGAGGAAATTCTGCTAGATCGGAGTGTCATAAATCATGTTATAAATTAACTACTGATACATGGTCAACTACTGGTACCTTTACCCTACGGTTATACCGTGTTATTTCATTGTTTGCGGGATTTTCCGGAATGAATTAGAAATCTTGATACTATGGAATGTATGTATGAGCATAGTAATTTATTTCAGAAATATTTACTTGAAAAGTTTGCTACAATATTAGTACAGTCCTACGTAGTCATGTTCACGAGTTTTCGGTGCACCGTATATATTGACTCTGAGTCGCTTCGTCGGTGACGTCACATTGGGACTACGGCCAATAGCGTGTTCGGAGCAGGGAATGGTAGTGGGGACCTGCGCAGAACGAATGTAAACTCGCCGGAATCTGGTGAAAGGTTCCGTGGAACGGGCTATATTATACGCACACGTGTATCACGAGCCCGTAACCACAGACGAGATATATCAAGAACAAGCACCATATATATAAACGGATTTTATATATATATATATATATATATAGTGATCAGTATATAAAAAGATACTGGCGCGATGTAATTCAGTGCAACATAAAGTGCCCTCTGCATAATTGAGTAAGAAATCCGTGATTGACGAGCCTTTAACAGCGCACTCTGAACAAAAATTACGAAACGGATGAACTAAAATGAAATTGGTACAATCGACAAATACCTGAATGAAATGGGTGGAAATGAAGGTAATTCGAATGTTAACGTTAAAAGGTTGCGCCACGCGAAGACGTAGAAGAAGAACGTTTGCAACCGAGAGAAAATTTAATGCTTATAATAATCGGAAATGTATTAAATATATAGGGTGTCACGTAGCCGGTAGTACAAGCGGGAGAGTCGTGATTCTACATGAAATTGACTCTGGATTGAAAAAAAAGAATACAATTTTTCCGTTTAAGGTTTCGTTTTCGAGAAAAATGACTTTGTATGTTTATCCAGTACAGGTACTCTTGGTATATGGGTATCACGTAACTGGTGGTACAGGCACAGGGGAATAATTCTACATGAAATTCTGAATCGAAAATATGGAATAAAATTTATTTGCTTAAGGCTTCGTTTTCGAGAAAAATGACTTTGAATTTTGAGTACGTGTGCACTTGATCAAGCCTCAACCCAACGGATTTCATGTATATAGAATATCTCTATTAACACTAAGTGGAGATAAGCATTCCCAATGTTCGTATGCATTAAATGGATCGAATGGCGAGGGCCAAAAATATGATAAAATGTTTACTTTGTAAAAACATTTTAATTTAACTATTGTTGGAAATGATAATCACGTTGCTGCAAACATTTTGTTTTATCTCGTGCCCTCGCCAATTTTTATTTCTCCTTAGTAGAGATAACCAAGTATAACACATGATATCTGCGAACAAGGAAGGCAAGGGAACCCGAAATTTAAAAAATTCTGAAACTTTGAACAAACATAGAGAAATTAATTGTCAGATACCGACTGTATACACCTACCACCCACATTGTATATAATCGTAACTCCTAAGGATCTACTCTTAAGCTACATCAGGAAACACTACTCAACCAGTACACATTACATAAACACTTGTTTATCGCCGGATGCAACTCAAGAACACTTGTAAGAGACCAAATGTGAATACCTACCACCCACGAAGTATAAACAGAACACAGCACACAACACATACACGTCACAGGACTACCCCCCCCCCGCGCTCTCTTACTCCCTAAACTTCCCCCTTTTTTCCCTTTCCACAAGAGCCCTGTCCCTAATATAAAAAGGACAGTTAGTCCCAGATCACGAGGATTAGTCAATAAAACGAGCATTAGTAAATCGTCAATCCCAAATCTTAAATCTTACTTCTTAGAAACTAGAACTTAGAGTAATTTCAAGGAAATAAAGCGACTATTTTAAAACTAGAACTTAATTAATCTAAATCCTGCGGGAACACAACATAATTTTGATTCCGAAACTATTTTTCGTTGGTGCCCAAAAATGGTTTAAACGGGTGAAATCACCCCTCAAATAAAAAGTGTTTTTTTCGTTTTCGGCTATTATCTCCAAAACGACAAGAGATATCGAAAAAAGGTAAGTCACAATTTTAACAGTACTTTATGTGCTACAAAAATCCGTTAACACATTTTCACAAAAGAAATTATTTTTTGAAAACTTTGGAAAATAAATCGTGCAAAACCATTTTCAGTCATACATATTGTTTATATAAATGAATGTTTAAGCTTGAATTTAACGTTTGATACCAGCTTATTCAGCGTACGGCGGCCTGTAGGAATTGTTAATATTTATTTTTATAATGTTTATGGTGAATAATCTGTACAATAATGGTACTCTTCATAAAAATGATTAAAACCATGTTGTGCGTGGTGTGGATATTTTCAGAACTGCATTTGTTTTTATCCTTGAAATGGCAGTAGTCGACTAGATTGCCGGATGACTGTGTACTATTACACACGTTTTTGACCTAACGGATTTGTTTTGAAGAATAAGCCAAAACAAGCCCTTGGTCATTGGCTACCTTATTACCTGGAGATCGTCCTCCCTAACACTACGCCAAACCTTTATATTGTTGGATACCAGAGGGTTAATCGCAGTAATCAACAATATTTTGACTCTGACTTCTCGGTAACTGAATATAACCGAACTTCTGTATTTTCCTGAACTTTACAGAGATTGAAATGCGTTGAGCGTGAGCAGCAGTATACTGAACAGGCTCAAGAATAAGAATAATCTTCTATAATAGCTCTAGGTTTTAAGTCTCTAATATATATATATATTGTGAGATACCGCTAAATAACCACCTAACAAGGACTGTCTGTGTCAGCAGAAACGGGCGTATTTAAAAGAGGCACAGCAGGCAGCGGTAGCGCAGTATATTCAGATTCTTCACGTTCATCCGTTTCTCTTACGTATTATTATCTTGTAGCGATTAATATTTTATTGTAGTACATTTATATGCCTAATAAAGTTTTTTTTTAAAAACTCGCGTGTGTAAGTGTACCACAATATATATATATGTCGCCAGGTCGTAGGTCATACAGTAGCCGTTAATCAAGGGCTTGTTTTGGCTTATTCCACAAACGGAGTCCCTTCGGTCAAAAACATATTTAGTAAATGATTCGGAGGCTATGACCTGGCTCGGCGTAGGCCGTTATCTGAGTAGGTAGACGTAGACTAAGGGGTTGTTTTGACTCATTTCTTAAAACAGACCCTTAGCTGAAAAACATGGTAGTCATACCTATAGAGTTATCCAACAATATATTTCCCTACAACGCTAGTACGTAGTTTAGAATGAGTTCAGAATAAGCTCAGATTAAGTTTAGTTAAAGTTCAATCAGAAACTCTGTTCAATCTCTGTCGAGTTATTTGGCTAACTTTACAGAACAGAAGCTTAGAATTAGTTAGGATTCAGTCACTGAGAACTCAAAGATAAAATATTGTTGTTTACTGCGACTAACCCTCCGGCATCCAACAGGATTATCAAAATTGTTTGATCGAGTTTCAAGGTATCCACTTTTATACCAAGTATACTTAAACAAATTTTGAAACCTCGGAGACGAAAATTGGTTATGTGTCAATGTATGTGCAATATTTTGCAATTTAATAATTTCATTGCGTGAGTGTAAGTTAATATCGTATTCGTCCAGAATTATATTATCCGAAAATGTGTGCATGAAGTTTTTCCATATTCTGCAACATTAGTTTAATCTCCTGCATATTTGGCCATTTTAAAGGTACTGCCGAACTGTCCGAGTGCCAAGCCATGGTCGAACTCGATGGTCCGGATTCAAGTATCACGGAAGACCAATTGTTCTATAATCTAATTAAGATGTAATTATCGTGCATGGAATACTTATGCAATACTTTGTACGATGAAAATAAGTTGCAAAGAAGATATGTATCCGGAAAATTTATGCCCATATTTAAGGAAAATTCAAAGACAACATTTTTCTACGTCGAATATATTCGAATTCAATTATGTATGCACCGTTTTATTCCACTGAAAATCGGCAGGAACTTTCTAAACAACCCTATACATACTCCATAGAATATTAAAGTATTACATATGATATTATATATTAGTAATATTATTTATAAGATCGTATTTTATACTGTTCCCCCTATCGATGTAGCGTTAATTGTTAATAACATTATTTCTAAGTTTAATTTTTATAGATTTATATTAGGCTAAGTTCTATGTAACAATATTTTTGAGATACAGTAAAAATTATTATTTAACTAGCGTGATATTTCATTAACCTTCTCTTCCATTACTCCCTTTAGTATAGAAAAAGGGTTAATACAGAATTACTTCGAAAATTGCAAAAAATTCTGTCAGAATTAGTCTACATAAGGTCTCCCCTTCGGACGACGGCCGCGTCTTCCTGGCGCCCAAAGGGCCTTAAACCCCCGAAGCGGGGGTGATGCCCTTAAGTACTGGGCCTACGAGGGACGGGACCGATTCGGGGGTTTCTGGCCCTTTGGGCGCCACGGTGACGCGGCTGTCGTCACAAAGGGAGGCCTTATGTAGACTAATTCTAACACTAATATAACATATTGTGTACAATATTGTCATATTTGAAAAAAATAATAATAGTAATAACAAAGGTATGCTAACTAAACTGTATACGCTACTTATCCCAATATATATCATGTATGTAAATGTATAAATGTATAAATATATAATGTATATAACTACACATAATTATAATTAAATAAATTGTAAAAGCATCGTATTTTGATAACCAGATCATGTAATGTACACAAATATGTATAAATAATAACGCTACTGTTAAAAATTAGTTAAAACAAGTTTCTATCGGAAAATAATACGTTAAAAAGTAATACCGAATAATAAATGCGTGGGAAGGTATTTTTATACTTTAGATCATTTATTGTACACAGATATAAACAATAACGCTACAGTTACAATACATGATCTAGTTATAAAAATACCCTTTCACGCATTGGTCATTGACGTTTCGGTAATTATTTTTTAAGAAATTTTTTTCCGATGTTAGAAACTTGTTTTTTACCGTTCTGAATTATTTTACGGAAAAAAAAGTTTAACGTCTTTCGTCCGATCGAGGATTTGATCTCGGATTTGATACAACATTTTGAAAAAATGTTTTCTGATAAAACTGTGGGTCAATGGTCGAAATGCTTGGGCGCATTGGAATCAGTTCCGATTGTACTACGTTTCCCCAAAATCTCGTTGAAAAATCTCGGGGACGCCTGACAAACTCTCCTCGTAAATGTTGTGCATCTCTCTGATGCAACTCTCATTCGATTCCCAATCTCTAAGGGCGGTATCCCTCGGCGGTTGGGCGACGGTCCCTCATCCGCACTCCGGGTTCTTTTGGGGCCTGTCGTCTCGTCGGGGCTATGCCTCCCCCGTCATTTCCCCCTTCGAGGGATCTTCGTCTTACATTCGGTCATCCTGCAGCGATGCTTGTCCCCAAGCATCATATTGTCCGTTATCCTGTCGCCGTTCCCCTGTTACACCTATTTTCTGAAATAGATGTAAACGGAGCCATACTTAAGTATCTAACTTATTTCGGTCAGCATGCACCGTAACTTCTATTCCACTACAAGAGAATCTACTCGACTGCAATACTCTCCCCTTATTCAATTGGATCCATCACCACCCCCAAACCATTTGTTCGCGGGGTGGAGACGCTTCTGCTACAGGAGTCATCCCTGCGATGTACGTGGACTGCAAAGATGTTTGCATGCAGATACATGCTACAGCCCACAGCACCCGATGACGGTGATGTTCCAGCGACGGTTCGGCGACAAATCGCCGTCGCCGCTGATCCCGCGACGACTCGGAAACGAATCCCCGTCGCTGTCTTCGACTTCGTAGCGGTTATTGCACAGAGCCTTCGTCACTCTGAACGGTCTTTTGAATTTCGGGGAGAGCTTCCTACTCCCTCCCGTCGCTTGCTCCGTTGTGATCTCGACCATCACGTCGTCACCCTCCTGGTATCGGCGTGTCTCTTGTCGATTCCAATCATGTAGTTCTTTTCGCGTCCGCTGTTCCTCCGTAATATGATGAGCGATCTGCTTTCTGAACCCGGTCAGATCCATGCGTTCTATTTAGATTTGCACGTCTTGTAACACTCGCGCTTCTTGCAGTATGCGACGCGTTGTAACCCATCAACGCTTCCGTGGGAGTTCTGCCAATTCCCTTATCGTGCTTTCATCGCACTTTGACTTTCCTTTACAGAGGTTTCGTTTTTATTTGTTAGGGATCAAATTTAAGCTTGTTACCGATTGTCAAGCCTTCCAAAAAATTTTAAAGAAAAAAGATTTATCATCAAAAATTGCAAGATGGGCACTGTCATTGGAAGAATTTGAATTTGAAGTAGAGCATCGCGCAAGAGAAACGTTAAAGCACGCGGACGCACTCAGTCGGCTCCCGGTAAGGTGCATCGAGGATACATTGTTGCAGACCGTGCGAAAAAAACAAGAAGAAGAGGAAGGGGGGAAGCGGAAAGGTTACGCGTTGCATGACATCTGCTCGAGAAAGAACCGTACGAAGATTATGTGATAGAAAATAATATTTTGATGAAACGCATAAACGGTAAGAATTAAATAGTCTTGCCAATGAGTATGCAAACTAACATAATCAAGACGATTCACGAAAACTGACATTTCGCTGTTCGGAAGGTAGCAGAAAGAGTAAAAGAAGAGTTTTACGTGCCGAACCTGAACAAAAAAATTGAAAAGATCATCAGCTGTTGCGTACCATGCATTCTAGCAGAGCGTAAAGCGGGGAAGAAGGAAGATCAGTTACAGCCGATACCGAAAGGAGACAGTCCTCTCGCCACATACCACATAGACCATGTAGGACGGATGATTGCTACGAGTAAAGTATACAAACACATTTTGGTGATAGTTGACGGATTTTCTAAATTTGTTTGGCTATACCCTATGTAAGACTAAGCGGTCTGTAGGCCTAAACTATAATATATACTCTAAAACGCTAGAAGAGTGCTCATGTTTACTCGTCGTTGAGCAACGACCGAATCCGTCCCGTCCCTCGTAGGCCCAGTACTTAAGGGCATCACCCCCGCTTCGAGGGTTTAAGGCCCTTTAGGCGCCAGGATGACGCGGTCATCGTCCGCAGGGGAGGCCTTATGTAGACCAATTCTAACACGCTCAGTGCACAGAAAATCGTATAGAATTAAGGAATTTTGCTAAGGAAAATTTGTTAAAAGTACAGGAGGAGAACCGTCGAAGCTAGAATCGACATTGTAAAAATGCCACTGTATTGTAAGACGAAGATCCCTCGAAGGGGGAAAAGGCGGGGGAGGCATAGCCCCGACTTGACGACAGGCCCGAAAAGGACCCAGAGTGGGGATGAGGGTCCGTCGCCCTACCGCCGAGGGATGCCTTCTTTAGTTTTTAAGCGGCTATAGACGAATATAGATAGAGCTCTGTACGATAGGAAAAGCGATAGATATATATACATATAGCGATTAGAGACTTTAGGACCAACCAACGTCGGTATAGGTTGATTCTTCTTATACAATACTGAGTGATCGACCTGTATTAAAACTTTATAAAATAGGCGCATATACCGAACTACATACAGATGCCTCGATTCACGTATATTCAGTACACTATTCTAGTGGAAAGACAACTCCTGTCGAAGGAAAATACTCCACTTACGAGCTTGAGGTACTGGCTATTGTTAGAGCATTAAGAAAATTTCGTGTGAACTTGATGGGGATACCGTTTAAAATCATAACTCACTGCAAAGCGTTTACGTTAACCATGAGTAAGAGGGATTTATGTGTGCGTATTGCGAGATGGGCTCTGTTACTTGAGGAGTTTAATTGTACCGTTGAACAAGGCCAAGGTACAATGGCCAAGGCATGTGTCAAGTTGCCATGCGTTGAGTCGTAAGCCGATTCCTTTGTGTATTGTTAGTGAGTGAATGTGAAGCAAGTGTGATAGCGCGGCTGCGTAGAGCCCATTATAGCGATGACAAGTTGAAGAACATTTTTGATACGGTAAATGAGAAGTCGGTTAGCGGTTACATTGTAAAGAACGGACTTTTGTTTAAAGAATTCGATGACGGCGCGCGACTAGTAGTTTCGCGTTTGATGCAGTCGCAGACTATGCGCTGGCGCACGGAAACGGGCACTTCTCGAGCGCTAAGACGGAAACACTCCTAAGAAGGGATTATTGGTTCCAAAATATGAAGTCAAAAGTAGAGAAAGTTATACGTAATTGCATTTCTTGAATTAGGCTGAAAAGCGGCATGGCAAGCAAGAAGGTCTGTTGCATCCCATCGAAAAGGGAGAGGTTCCCCTCGATGTGTACCATATCGACCATTTGGGACTGTTTCCATCCACGCGTAAACAGTACCGGTATATATTTTCGAGGTAGTTGACGCTTTCGCTAAATTTGTATGGCTCTACGCGACGAAGAGTACTGGTACGGCAGAGGTTCTCGATCGCTTGGGAAAACAGTCGACGGTTTGCGGAAAATTATATCAGACCAAGGAACTGCCTTTACGGCTCATGAATTTGATGACTATTATAAGACGGGGGCGATACAACATAGCCTCATCACAACGGGAGTACCGCGGGCTAACGGGCAAGTTGAAAGAATGCAGCTCGTACCCGGGTTAAAATTCTGTTCTAAGTATCTAGGCCCTTATCTTACGGTTCTGCGTAACGATACAGTTCTGCGTAACGATCGTTACACTGTATAGAAGGTTGGAGACCATGAAGGACCTCAAGAAACATCCACGGCGGCCGAGTACATGAAACCGTGGATTGACAATGATAATGACTCGTGCGGTGAAAGCGAAGATTCCGGAGATATCTGAGGGCAGATATCGATGCAGGACGGCCGGGTGTAGGGTTCCTAGTCCCTTGTCGTGGTCCCAGAATCATAAGATTCGGAGAATTAAAAGCGCCGTTGTCTTCGCTCGGTTGTTTTCCGAGTAGGCACTAGGGTGGCCCTTAGTTATACTTGATGAAATTTGTTTTTCGAATTTTTCTGATGGCGTGTGCTCGATGGTTCCATTTGATGAAAAAATGATTATGTCCAAGTTTCATCGCAATCGGATAACAGGAAAGGGTGCCAACTGGGTTTTTCTTTATTATACATCGTAGAAGTCGGTGTCCCCGTAGCGGGGACATTTTTAAATAGTCGTAGAAGTCAATGACCCCGCAGCGGGAACCTTCGGGAACCTTACGTATTATAAGTAGTATTAAATACAAAAAATCAGTTTCAACAAATTCTGTGTGTTTTAATATCCATATATTGACTTTAAATCCTGTACGGAAAAGTAATTGCGAAACGATAGATTTGCTCCGACCTACTGGTACTCCCAAAAGCGAAATCTGCCGATCGCAAAGGGTTAAAGCGCGCGGCCACCAGCCGGGCTACGCCTGTGCAAGAGGTTAGACCGGTACTATCTCGCAACCATCCTTGTCGCACTAATGACCGACACATAGGCGCAAAGGAACATCGACTCTGGGCTTTTCCCGCTAAAAGCTAAACGATGTTACAATTGGAGATGCATACCCCTTACCCAACATAGATGACATTTTAGACCAATTGGGCCGTTCGAAATATTTTACTACTTTCGATTTTGCGTCCGGTTTCCACCAGATCCCTATGCATGATCGTGACCGAGAAAAAACAGCGTTTACGACACCCTTAGGTCATTACGAATTTACAAGGATGCCCTTCGGTCTCAAGAATGCCCCTGCAACCTTTCAGAGACTGATGAATTCCATCCTCTCTGGTTTACAAGGACTTCAGTGTTTTGTGTATCTTGATGATATAGTCATTTACGCATCATCCGTAGAAGAGCATTCAAAAAAACTCACGTCTGTTTTCGACCGTCTTAGAACAAATAATTTAAAATTACAAATCGAGAAATGCGAGTTCATGCGACGAGAAGTAGCATATTTAGGTCATTTAATATCAGATAAAGGTGTTCAGCCGAATCCAGAGAAAACTAGTGCGTTAGAGAATTTCCCAACCCCAAAGAATCAGAAAGATATAAAAGTTTGTAAACGGGAGACAGCGGGGTTTTGTTTTTTTAACAAAAAAGAAGGTTTTAATTCACAGTCATTTAGATAATACAGAGCACTCCCTCTCACGTTCGCCATTCGTTCTCGACTGTCTCGTTAACGACAGGGCGACCCCCGATTCTTTTTGGGCATCTGACGATCGCGACGAATGTCGCGCCCTTCGGCTCGAGGTGGCGAATTCTCGTTCGGTGCGCTTACAAGTTTTTCTAGGACTTGTAGGTTATTATAGAAATTTTATAAAAGATTTCGCTCAAATAGCCAAACCGTTGACAATCTTGTTGAAAAAAGATATACCGTTTGAATGGACCAACGATCAACAAGAATCTTTCGATAAACTCCGTACTGTTAGATTCAGCCTACACAAGGCCTACCCTTGTGACGATGCCCGCGTCACCGAAGGGCCTGAAGGACCATAAACCCCGTGGCGGGGGTGAGGTCCTTAAGTACGGGGCCTGCGAGCGACGAGGGCGGATTCCGTGCTTACGCTTCGTACAGAAACATTGCTAGTATTCACATATTTAAAATAGTTTAGAACGCCCTAAGTTTAATCTTACAAGTCAGAAGTGGGATAGACCAAAACTTTCTGTGTGTTACATTTCTTGTTTTTGGTATTTTTTCTTGCTGTTTGTTTGTTTTTCTTTTCTTTTCTTTTAAAACAAAACTTTCACGTTCGAACCAAAGATGAGCTGCTACGCCACGCCGGTGAGCAGGAGCGCTGCCGAAAATGTGCGTGGCAGGAGTGACTCTCGTTCGCGAGAATACGTGCGCGATCGCTCCGTCGAGAGTGGACGTGACCGATCACGTGAGTGTGTGCGTGGCTGATCGCGGGAGGACACTCGTCGCGTGAGTGCGGGCGCGATCGATCACGGGAGAACAACCGGTCGCATGAATGTGTGCGTGACCGATCGCGGGAGAGCATCCGTCCGCGTGAGAGTGTACGGGAGGAAACTCGTACGCGACTGTGTATCCGCGACCGATCGCCTGAGGACGACCGCCCACGCGGTTACGTGGGCGACAGCTCCCCACAGGACCGTTCTACGGGAGATTCGGTAAGCGGACCGACCGAGGAGTCGATACGCGACCGCATGCGTCGGGGAGTGGATCGTAGGACTGAGGGGGTCCAGACTCCGGAGGAAGACCTACGCGAGAAGGTCCGACGGCTCGAAGATATGCTCAAATTCGTCCACTACCGCCCAATGCAGGACGAATTTACGATACCGGTGTTCGACCCCTCGCGGGACCGCGCCGATATCGAGCAGTGGACGCGAGATGTGGGCCGGCTAGTGAGACGTTACGGATAGGATGATGATCATGTGATCAGGTCCATCGCCCGTTGTCTCAAGGGACACGCACGGCGCGTGTACGACGAGGAGCAGAGGAAGGACCACACCTGGGAGTCACTAAAGCAGGTGTTGGTCGAACACTTTAGGAAGACGAGGCCGTTTGCTCGTCTTCTACGAGAGGCAGTAATGTACACCACCAGACCCGGCCAGAAAATGGGTGACTACTGTTTCGAAAAACTGGCCAAATTTCGGGCTCTGGAGTTGGAGATACCGGACGAGTGGCTGGAAGACGTGGTCATCGACGGTATCGGGAACGAGGTCATCGCACGAACAATTCGAGCGAAGGGGTGCAAAACCGCGAACGAGCTCTATGCGGTAATGTGCCGCATGGGCTCGATGCCGCAAGCATCTCAAACCGTGTACGCCCCGCCAAGACCACCTCAGAAGCCGAAATTTGTATCGGCGAATCCGGTGGAAGCAACGGGAGCCGCGGGGACCGCGGGAGGGTCGGCCAAAGGGCGACAAGAGGAAGAACGCTGGGCACGATACCTGTGCCACAATTGCGGACGAAGAGGACATTTACGATCGAACTGCCGTCAACCTCGAGCCACCTGCGACGCTTGCCGAAACAAGGGGCACGTGACTAGGTTTTGTCAGTTGGCGCCCCGAGAAGTGAATGCGACAAAGGTGAGTCGAATAGTCGACAATATGTATCGCGGAAGTAGAGTTGAAAATTATGGACGTGAGCGCGCGCGTACAAGCCATCGTAGTTGAAGCGAACGAGATGGCTTATGAGATGATTGTCGGTCGGGACTTCCTCAATCAAGAGCACGTGGTGATGATTAAGGAGGGCGATCGCATCGTCATCAAGAATGCGATATTATGGACGTATCCGCGTCAGAGTCGGTAGAAGTCACGTTCGGCGACGTCGATGAAGAGAGCAAGAGACGTTGCGAAGAATTAATATCCGCGTATTCGGATTGCGTTTGGACGTCTATGAGGACTCTCGAGAAAACGAAGGCCGCGACCATGGAGATTCGCTGTACGACGGAAACACCTGTAGTACATCATCCCTACCGCCAGAATCGCCGTATGCAAGCCCGATTACTTTGGTTAAGAAGAAAACCAACGACTACCGATTGTGCGTGGACTATCGACGACTTAATGCCATCACCATTAAGGACCGATATCCCTTACCGCTAATTGAAGATCAAATTGATCGATTGGGGGGCAGTAGGTATTTTACGGCGCTAGATTTGGCATCGGGATATTATCAGGTACCCATGGGTGAGGACTCTATTGTGAAGACGGCCTTTGTCACGCCGGACGGTCACTATGAGTTTTTCAGGATACCATTTGGACTAACAAATGCGCCTGCCGTATTTCAACGTCTGATAAATACGATGCTGGGTCCTTTGAAAAATGGTGTCGCGATCCCGTACATCGACGACATTATCATACCGTCCACGACCATCGAGGAAGCATTGGATCGGTTACGTCTGGTGCTGGAGAAACTGCGGGAGCATAATCTGACTCTAAAATTGAGTAAGTGCTCGTTTCTCCAAACCACCATCGATTAGCTGGGACGGGAGATCAGTGCCGAGGGGGTCAAGCCATGTCAGCGGAAGGTCGAAGCAGTGTTAAAGATGCCGAGACCCACCACGGTGAGGGAAATCCGCCAGTTTCTGGGACTGGCTGGGTACTTCAGAAAATTTATGGAGAACTACGCGACCATCGTAACACCCTTAACGGTTTTCACGAAGAAAGATACCAGATGGGGTTGGGGGGACGCCCAGGAGGGTGCGTTCCAAAAAGTTAAAAAGGCATTGACGACCCGACCGATACTGGCTAGTTTTAATAGCAGTTTACGGAGGGAATTGCACACGGATGCCAGTTCCTTGGGTGTTGGTGCAATCGTGTTCCAATTTACGGACGAAGGGACGCAGCAGGTAGTCGGGTACTACAGCAAGCAGACTACCGTTGACGAACGAAAATACCATTCCTATGAGTTGGAAACAATGTCAGTAGTGTTCGCGTTACGTTACTTTCGGGTGTATTTGCTTGGATCAAATTTCAAAGTGGTGACGGACTGCAACGCGCTTCGTACTACGTTTACGAAGAAAGACTTAATACCACGTATCGGACGATGGTGGTTAGAAATGCAAGATTTCACTTTTGAAATCGAATATCGGCCGGGTGTTAAGATGCAGCATGTGGATGCACTTAGTCGCAACCCGGTGAAAACAATTGAAATATACCCGGTGGATATCACGGAGCCTGACTGGATTTTGGCCGTGCAGTTACAAGACGAACAAGTCAGCCGGATCCGCAGGATATTATTGGATAACGTGCGGAACAACGATACCAAGCAATACTTTGCGAACTATATACTGAAGAATGGCAAGGTATATCGACGGTTGGAAGAGGGAAAGAAGGCATGGGTCGTACCACGTGCGGCACGCTTCCAAATTTGTCGGTTGTGTCACGACGATGCTGCCACATGGGATTGGAGAAAACCCTTAGGCGCATTCGTGAGAATTATTGGTTTGCGGAGATGCCTGCCTTCGTGAAGAAGTATATTGGGGCCTGTTTAAGTTGCAACTATTATAAGCGCACGGCTGGCAAGAAACAGGGAAGGTTGTACCCCATAGAGAAGACTCCGGTGCCGTTTCATACCCTCCACATCGACCATGTGGGACCCTTTGAAACAAGCCGAAAAAGGAACAAGTACCTACTTGTTATTGTGGATGCCTTCACCAAATTTACGATCATTAAAGGGGTGAAGGACACGAAGGCAAAACGTGCAGTGAAGATATTGTTAAATGTTATCCACTTATTCGGTGCGCCGCACAGGATAATTAGTGATCGAGGGACCGCGTTCACGGCAAGGATATTTAAAATATTCTGTACGACATACGGCATCAAGCACATATTAAACGCCGTAGCTACCCCACGGGCCAATGGGCAATGCGAACGGACAATTGTTGCGTCTTTGGCTGCGACCACGGCGGGGAGCGATCCCGACAGGTGGGACGAGAGCGTAATGCAGATCCAAAGCGCAATGAATACAACATTTAATAAAGGAATTGGAACAACGCCGACGGAGGCGTTAATGGGGTATAACGCGAAGCAACCGGCGGAAGCTCGTATATTACAAGAAGTGCAAGCCGAAATTCATCGGATGAATTTGCGGGAGCTTCGTGAACAAATTTCGGAGCATATCACGGAAGATCAGCGGAAACAAAAGGAACGCTATGATCGAACGAGACGTGATGCGAAGAAGTACGACGAGGGGGACGTGATCATGGTGGAAATCACGAGCGAAGGAACGACGGGGGACAGCAGGAAGCTTCACCCCAAATTTAAGGGTCCGTTCCGGGTAGTGAGGGTCCTGTGGAACGACAGGTATGAGGTCGAAGACCTGCGAGAAGGCGGTAGACACGCTACAACCGTAGTGGCGGTCGAGAGGTTGAAACCTTGGGTTGCAGCCATTGGATAACGCGAATGTGTGCCATTGCCTCCACGATGGGAGTTCGATTGGACTGTCACAGCAAGGACATTCGCCACACCTGTATGGATTACCTGGGAGATTGTAACTCTGGTCGTGGGCGACAGTTGCAACTCCTGGAAGAGGTTGGTTGTTTCCACCTGTTTGGATTGCCTGGGAGATTGTAACTCTGGTCGTGGGCGACAGTTACAACTCCTGGAAGAGATTGGTTGTTTCCACCTGTTTGGATTGCCTGGGAGATTACAACTCTGGTCGTAGGCGACAGTTGCAACTCCTGGAAGAGGTTGGTTGTTTCCACCTTTTTGGATGGCCTGGGAGATTACAACTCTGGTCGTAGGCGACAGTTGCAACTCCTGGACGAGGAGGTCCGATACTCCTATTTCAGGTCAACAGGAAAGGCGCACCTTCTGGAGAAGAAGGAGGACGGCGACATTGGTATCGCCGAGATACCTATTGTAGGGGGGACGCACTAGCGCGTATTCATATTCTTATATGACTTAAAATATACAATGTAAAAATAAAAAAGAAGATTCATTTGTTGACTAAAAATAATAATTAAAAAAAAATTCCCCCGTCGGGAGTCGAACTCGCGATACTTTCCGTAGCAGACCAACGCCTTGACCATAGAGCCACCGCTTCAATTTCAATTTCAATTTGTTTATTAACATAATTAGTACAATATTCCGTTAACATAATATACATGGGTTTACTTATCGGATACCTGCCCGGTGGCCTTATTCTAGTGACTTAATTGTAACTATTTATAGGGTGAGGTTTGTGTAGTTTAAGTCTTAATTTAATTGCGTAAGGAAAATATCATTAAAAAAACCTTCGTACATGATGGATGTTGGCAGTGTTTGAGGGAGGGACAGGGGAGGTTGCGGTTAGTATGGATGGTGGTCTTAAGCTAGGTTAGTAATGTTAGTATTATATATACATTATTAACAATAATTACAATATTCACTATTAACATTGTTAGCAATGCAGTTATTGTAATGTTTGGAATGCCAGAATTTACTTGGGCGGCGTTTGGTGGTTACAATTAGTTCAAGTCGTTCGGGTTTTATTAATCCTTGCGTACCCCCCACTTAGGTTTAGCGCGGTTGTGTACTCCGAGTAAGAGTGGGTTTGGGTGATTTTGGAGTTTGTTGTGAAATTTATCGGTGATGATGTCAATGAAACTGTGGAGTAGGGGGATGTTATTGTTGTTGTGGATGTCCCGTATGCGCGTGTCTTTAGGTATGTTACCGGCGATTCTTAGGACTTTGTTTTGAGTGATTTGAAGTTTGTTAGTTAGTGTGTGTGATGCTGTGTGCCAGATAGGTCAGGCATATGTGAGGGATGGTCTGATATAAGCTTTGTAAAGCAGGTGCTTTAGTCTTATGCTAGTAGTCTGTAGTGGTGTCGGTGGGGGGTTCAGTCAGTTTCAAAGTGGGGGGGTGTGTGCCTCCCAGGGGGCTGACCCAGGCAGGAGGGACTGCTTGTCCCTGATAAGGGGGCTACAGCTCACACACCCGGCTCGTGAACAGTTACTTTAGTTCCCTGCGGTTAAGCAGGTGAGCTTTGCGAATCCCCGCCCACGCTTTTGGCTACTACTCCCTCTTACCTGATGCCTCTTCAAACCTAACTGCCCCTAGCGGGCAGGAAGACTCTAACGACACCAGGGGGACCGAGGGCGAACGAGTTTGTGGATTCGCTGTTACCACATCGACGTGCTACGCGAATGAGAGAGCAGTGTTACACCGGGGTGATCTGACCCACCGGGAGCCGCCGATCCGACTTAAATTGTGTGCGCCCAACGACTCGAGGCGATATGGCCCTCTGCCCGCGATGCTCTTTCTCTCTCATAGCGCACGCCGATTAATGTGGCCTTGTCATGGAGCCAGGTCGTTAGCCTGGAGAGTTGCGAGGCGAGCGAAGATAGGTTCTCTGACGTTGCTTAAGTCCGGGTGTCCCCGGTAACTGGATACCCCGAATCACACCCCAAGCTCCTTTCGGAGAGACCGTGCGGTGTCAGAGGTGGCTCGGTTTTCCCCTGCAGCCACCTATTTCGCTCGCCAAACTTCCCCGTTTGACTGTTATCCCGAAGGACTTGTCGCGCGCGAAGCGGACGGGTGGGCTATTTGAGGCTGCTCCTGCCTATAGGTTAGCGGAAGTTATACTCCCCGCTACGGAGGTGAGGGTGTTCGGAGGCCACCCCCGGGCCTATCGCACATCGGGGAACGCAGCGTCCCTCCTGCCCCCCACGTCTCCTCCGTACGGGACCCCGCGCATATGGTTCGGCCCTGTCCATACCTCGGATTCTCCTCGCAAGTCCCCTCTGGTCGGTCACGGGCGTTGTTATGGAGTAGTCTTATGCTAAGTGCTGGGGATCTTAACAGGTTATAGAACCTGCCAGTTTTGATTAATGCGTAATTGTTGGCGTGAGCAATGTGATCTTTCCAGGTAAGCCTGCTATCTATGAAGACCCCAAGGTATTTAATACTCTTGTTGATGGGGATGGAGTTGTTTTTTATTTTTATATCGGTTGGGGTTTTTGTCTTCAGTGTGATAAGTGTTGTTTCGGTTTTATTTGTATTGATTTTCATTTTCCATTTTTCTAATCTGTCGATGATGTGGTGAGCTACGTTTTGAAGTCTGTTTATGGCTTTTGGAATGGAGTAGCTGGATGAGTAAATCGCAAGGTCATCCGCGAAGCCAGCGATATGTATATGTGGTGGGAGGTCGTTGAAGACGTGTGCTATGTAGAGGTTGAACAGTGTTGGGGATAGTACCGAGCCTTGAGGGACTCCTGCTACTATCTGCTCTTTGTTTGATAGGCAGTTGCCCACTCTTACTTGGATTTTACGGTCAGTCAGGTATGAATATATGAGGTTGCATAGGGATACTGGGATGTTTGCAGAGGACATTTGGTAGAAGAGACCTTCTTTCCATACGGAATCGAAGGCTTTCTCTGTATCTAGGAGTAGAAGGGCCGTGGACTTCTTCTGCTCCATTTGGATTTTAATATCATTCGTAACACTCGCAAGTTGGTGCAAAGTGGAATGTTTCTCGCGGAAGCCAAACTGGGTAGATGGTATTACGTTGTTGATATTTAGGAATTTATTTAATCTGTTTAGGATGATCTTTTCGGTGATCTTGGAACGGGTTGGCAGGAGGCTGACTGGTCTGTAATTGGATGGGACGGATAGGTTTTTGTTCGGTTTCGGCAGCGGTATGACCTTGGCGCATTTCCATGCGGGCGGAAAGTGTTGGTGTTTATAATGTAGTGGAACTTTGTAATTGCCTTTCTGGGAAGGTTTTTAATAACTATGTTGGGGATGTTGTCGATACCGGGGGCTTTATTGTTTTTAAGGTTCCTTATTATTGCATGGACTTCCTTGGGAGATGTTTGTTTTATTTGTAGGTCGGGCGGTGTCAGAATTTTGTGTGTCGCCGGGATTCGTTTTGAGGTAAAGGAATTTATGTGCTGTGTGAATGATTTATTGCCTCTGCTTAGTGCTTGTTTGTGTATTTCCGCGTAATTGGTTGCGAGCATATTGGCTTTATCGGTGTCTGAGTGGGCAACTATGGACGCATTTTTTAGGGTGGCAACAGAGTTGGTAGAATTAATGTTGAAGAATTTTGTGATCTTCCAGAACGAGTTGTCTTTTACTTTGGCTGTTTAGGATAACCGCGAATGTCGGGGGATCCAAATAATGCAGCCTGTAGTATGCCGCTTAATTCTTTATTTTACAAACAACAAACTCAACAAATATATACACGAACACTTAGTTGAATTAATATGTATAAAATCGTGGTGTCGAAACTTGTTCTCGACTTACTCCAATCAATCTCCTTACAATACTCCTTTAAATTCTATGAGTATCTACTCTCCTCTCTTGTCGGCAGCGCGAGTAATAATAATACATAAAAACCATTACAGGCTTGAAAATATATACTAATAAGGACCGCCCTCTCACACCTACCCTGCTTCCAAAAACCGCCCTCGGACCCCTTCAGGAGGCGGGCCCTTTCGTCAAGGTACGGCCCAGGAATTTCCTGAACTTTCCTTCTACCCAGGTGACCTCAAGATCGCGCCCGGTCGGGGCCCGGTCAGGGTCCGGCCGGGGACTCTCAGGAGGTCTGAGAGGGTGTTGTGCAGGCGACACGGTCCGGTAGAGTTTAAGATACGGCGATTGCTATTGAGTCCGGAACGTCACATCTGGAAGGACAGTCCAAAAAGTTCTCGATCCTGAGTATAAGTCCTTCCAGATGTAAAGCCTTCATAAAATAGCTAATAATGAAGAGCATGCACAAAGAAATGGTTAATCCTCAAAAATAGCGTTCAAGTCACGTCCGTATCATAAACCCTGATTAAAAATACCTTATAATATGTACGGCTTGGTCGTACATTGGCTTTACCTAGTTTAGAGTCCCGTAGGTCGTTTCTCCATTTGCTAAGTTCTAATTTGACGTTTTTTGAGTAGCTATTAAAGGGGGGGGGAGATCTGAAGGTTTGCCAGAGTAATCTGATTTTGTTTTTGGCTTTAATCAATTGCGCGATGTGGGGCGGCAACGGCGGAATAACTATTTTGTACGGTGATAGTGGGATGGTGTTGGTAGTTGCGGTGTTGATGAGCCGTGTGAATGTTTCTATTTCTATGTCTATGTAATTGGTGTTGTTAATTGTTGGTTTGGCCGACCCGATTCTTTCGTTAATCTCATTCCTGAATGCTTTCCAGTTAGCCTTGGTGTAGTTTGGTTTCAATGTTATGTTGGTGTGGGGAGCTGTGTTTGAGGTGAGTGCGTATATGACAGGTATGTGGTCTGAGGATCCTGCGTTAATTGTTTTCACCTTTTGTAATATGCCTGCCCTATTGGTAAGTGCGAAATCTATTGTGCTGTGTGTACGGTTCGGTGTAGTTGGGGTGTATGTTGGGTGCTGGGGAGCAACGATTTTATTGTTTGAGTTTGTGACCAGTTCCTGTATAGCTTGTCCACTTTTGTTCTTACGGGTGCAGTTCCATAATTGGTGCCTGGCGTTGAAGTCGCCCCTCATTATGACGTCGCCGCGGCAATGGAAGATGTTTTTTATTGTAGTTGGGCTTAGTGTGTTTTTTGGTGGGTTGTATATAGCAATGATTGTTAGCTTTTTGTTATTGAGTTTCAGGTTTATTGCTACTGTTCCAAATTGGATATTGGGTGATTTGATAGGGGCTGGATCGTGTGTGATAGATTCTTTGATGATTATAGCTACTCCGCCGCCTTTGGTTGTTCTGTCATTGCGGTGAATCTTGTAGCCCGATATTTTTATAATTGTTTTGTTGGTGAGATGGGTTTCGGAAAGGAGTGCTATGTCAATGCTGTACTGCTCTAGGATGATTTTAAGTTCTGCAAGCTGGTTTCTAATTCCTCTAATGTTAAATAACATTAGGTTGAGTTCGCTATGAGGATTTACGGGTGACATTGTTGGTCAAAAAGGTGCGCGTATTTCATAAATATTTGTACTTTCTCTATACCTGAGAGTGCTGACCTGAGTTCATTAATCATGTCTCGGATTTCGTCCATGAGTTTGAATATATTTAACTTTTCTAATTCCTGGTATAGCGTACCTATGTCGGTCATAAAGTTGCCCGGGGTAATGGTAGGCCCATGACCTCTTGCCGCCTGGGTACATGTGGTGGTAGTCGTCTTGATCTTCTGTGCTTGGGGATGGCCCGTGGGATGAAGGCTAGGGGCGCTGGTTGCTTGCGCGTATGAGAATCCTGGGATGACTGGTCTGTGCTCTCGGGTGGGTTGCCATGGTGGTATCCTCTGTGATGGGGTGGTCGGTCCTCTTCTTGCGATATATTCGAGCCTCGCGCTGCATTGCCTGAAGCTTGAGGCATGGTGCTCACAGCAGTTAGCACATCTGAGTTGGTTGGTGTCCTTGTTGCACTCTTTGCTATCGTGCTCATTGCCACGCACCTCTTCTTCAGGTTGCAGTGGCTGCTACCGTGCCCAAAGTTTTGGCAGCGGAAGCATTGGCTGATTGATTTATTAGATATGAATTTTTCTACCGTAATTTTGTGGTAGTGCACTGCCTGGACATGTTTGAGGTCCGTAAGTCCTAGAAAGACAATATATTAGACATTTTTATTCTACTTAATGAGCACTACAAGAATCTGTACATTTTTTTCACTTTAGATGAGGTCGAAATTTTGACCTTTGAACCCGTTTTTTGGGAGCAAGGTCACACATCTACGGCCAAATTTGATTGCGTTGTAAAACACTCGTCGAGACCTACAATTTGAGCTATGACTCGTCCAAAAAGCTGAATACAAAGTGCGACCTTCCCTTTGTTAGTACAGAAACATCGCTAGTATTCACATATTTAAAATAGTTTAGAACGCCCTAAGTTTAATCTTACAGTACAGTATTAACAATGCAACCGATTTTACAATTCCCCGATTTTAATAAAGAATTCCTTCTTACTACAGATGCTTCTAATTATGCCATAGGTTCCATATTGAGTCAAGGTCCAATCGGAAAGGATCTTCCAATAGCTTATGCCTCGCGTACCTTAAGTAAAACCGAACAGAACTATAGTACCATAGAAAAAGAACTTCTTGCTATTGTATGGAGTGTTAAGCACTTCCGACCCTATTTATATGGTAGAGAATTTACGATCGTAACCGACCATAGACCCTTGACTTTGCTCTTCAATGCTAAAGATCCTGGCAGTCGTCAGATACGTTGGCGACTTAGGTTAGCAGAGTACGATTACAAAATCGTTTATAAAGAAGGAAAACTGAACTCAAACGCAGATGCGTTATCCCGACCACCTCTTATTAACATCATCGACAGTAATGACTCTTTTGAGAACTTCATTCAGTACCATTATAAAACTCTCGATATTCCGAAAATTGAATCGATGCCTTGCGATAAATCCAAATATTTTCCGAACGTGTTATTGTATTCAAAGGATCTAGATGAGAACAATTTATTTGCAGAGACAGTAAAAAACGAATACGACCTATCGAACGTACAAGAACCCGAAAATTATACTCTTTTGTTATTCTTAACACTTAGCCGACCGATCGGGGAGATCTCCCCACTTGGAAGTAAGTCGGTGCCCGACCGATCGGGGAGATCTCCCCATTTCAAAGTAAGTCGGTGCCCGACCGATCGGGGAGATCTCCCACTTTGACCTAAGCAACGCGTTTCTCGTTTTCTGTTATTATTAACTACCTTTATCTGGAGTTGTTCACAATTATTGACGAACTGTTTCTATAAAGCACAACATATAATAAAATCCACCAAACGTGGACAGCGTAGTTTGGCTTCCCGGAGCGCGGTAGAAACCGTACACTTAGCTGCGGCGCGTGCGGTCGGCTAAGTGTTAAAAAGAAATCTCAAATTACATACCTTTCCATTTGCAAACCTTTCCATTTCGATAAATTAGATTATAAAGCCATATTTTATTCTTTACGCAAATTGAGGACACATTTAGAAGAAAACAGTCACTCAGGAGATCTTTACATCCATGACGTTACGATAAACAACAAAAATATAAAGACGGCTATGTTTTGTGAAATTATGCATTATATTTTTAAAGACACTATTACATATTACACCGACTAACTTAGACACGCATAGAATCATGCCAAAATCGGAAGACGAAATTTGGAGAATTTTGCAAGAGAATCACGATTCCAAATTAGCCGGACATTCAGGATGCCTCAGAACGTATAGAAGAATTAAAGAGTTTTATAAATGGGCCACGATAAAGAGAGATATAAAAAGGTATATAAAGAGATATCCGTCTTGTCAAGCAGACAATTGCTGCAGAATTATCTAAATTTATTACACTATTCGGAATTCCAAAGACCATACTGTCCGATCAAGGAACCGATTTTATATATATAGGATATACACCTTACGAGGTCCTTTTTGGGAATAAACCCTATTTGCCCCATAGTATTGCGCAAGAACCGTCATTGAACTATTCGTACAACGATTCACGTAATCGTCAATTTGAAACAAAGATTAAATTACGCTCAAAAGGTTGCAAGAGATAACTTAATAGAGTCAAAGATTAAATCTAAGACTAGTTATGACAACAAAATCGTTATTCATGATTACAAAGTTAACGACATGGTATATCTTGTGAATAGACAGCCCAAACCGGGATTAAACAAAAAACTTTGTCGACATTTTAACGGTCCCTATAAAGTAATGAGAATGAATCCTAATAATACTGTCCAAATATTAAAGAACAGAAAACTAGTAACTTATCATACTAATTTGTTGAAACCATATGTTTCAGACGATCGAGATGATCCACCAACTTTATCCTCTATTCATCCTAATAATAATACTCACTCGGACACTTCCTAACTATTCCTCACGAACAAATTCGCTGTATTATAAAATTGTTCAACTAGACAATCATGTAGGGTTATTATATTATAACCACTTAGGCAAGGTACAATTAACTAGTAGTCTGTAGTGGTATCGGTGGGAGGTTCAGTCAATTTTAAAGGGGGGGTGCGTGCCTCCCGGGGGGCTAACCCAGGCAGGAGGGAGTGCTTGCCAAACCGACAAGGGGCTACAGCCCACACACCCGGCTCTATGAACAGTTTCTTTAGTTCCCGACGATTAAGAAGGCGAGCCATTGCGATTCCCCGCCCACGCTATGGCTACTACTCCCTCATGCCCGATGCCTCCTGAGACAACCCGCCCCTAGCGGGCAGGAGAGTCTTAGAAGCGACCGAGTTGGACGGAGGGCGAGCGTGTTTGTGGATTCACCTTTACCGCGCCTGCGTGCTACGCGAGGGAGAGAGCAGTGTTACACCGGGGTGATCTAGCCCACCAGGAGCCACCGATCCGACTTAAATTGTGTGCGCACGGTGACTCGAAGCGATATGGCTCTCTGCCCGCGATGCTCTTTCTCTCTGCCAGCGCACGCCGACTGAATGCGGCCTTGCCATGGGGCCAGGTCGTTAGCCTGGAGAGTTGCGAGGCGAGCGAAGATAGGTTTTCTGACCGTGCTTGGATCTAGGGTGTCCCCGGTAACTGGATATCCCGAATCACACCCTCGAGCCCTTTCGGGAGACCCTGCGGTGTCAGAGGTGGCTCGGTTTTCCCCTGCAGCCACCTATTTCGTTCGCCAAACGTCCCCGTTTGACTTTTGTCTCAGTGGACTTGTCGCGCGCGAAGCGGACGGGTGGGCTGTTCTAAAGGCTGCTCCTGCCTTATATGTTAGCGGTAGTTAAACTCCCCGCTAAGGAGGGGGAGGTGATTAAGGCCACCCCTGAGCCTTTCGCACATCGAAGCACGCAGCGTCCCTCCTGCCCCCCACGTGTCGTCCGTACGGGACCCCGCGCATATGGATCTGCCCTGTCCGTTCCTTGGATTCTCCTCGCAGGTCCCCTCCGGTCGGTCGCGAGGGTTGTTATGGAGCCCCTGGGAGGTACGTGGGGGAGGCAGGTGCGTCGCTCCGTCCTCCGATGTTGTGTGGCGCAGTCCAACCTGGGTCGCTAGGGGGATGGCCCTCAGTTCCTCCGGTGTGGGCCTCGGTGTTCCCATCAGTCTCATCCTCCATCCCATCAGGGCGGGGCAGTCCAGGAGGATGTGCTGGGCCGTTTCCGGCTCCTCCTGGTAGCTAGGACAGGTCGGGATCTCCGCCAGCCCCATCCTCCACAGTGTGTGCCCTGTGGGCAAGCTCACCGCGTCTCTCGCCTGTTGTTTCTGTAGGCACAGTAGTTCCTTACCCCTCCTTAGGTCTATCTCTGGACCCAGGAGGAGCTTGGCTTGTCGACAACCGTCGACTTCGTTCCAGTGGGCCTGGTGCAGCGCCCGGGTTCTGGCTTTCAGCGACGTCGTGAACGTTGCCTTGGCCATGCCGAGCGCCGGTTCAGGTCCGGTGAAGGGGCTGTCCGACCCAAGGTTCGCCAGCCTGTCAGCTTCCTCGTTACCGGGGATGCCTCTGTGGCCGGGAACCCAGGTCAGGGACAGTTTGTTCTTCCCGCCCAACTGGTTGAGCGTGTCGATTCCGTCCAGGGTCAGTTTCGATCTGCTCGTCGCGTTGCTAAGTGCCACGAGGGCAGCTTGGCTGTCGGAGCAGATCTTGATCACCTGGCCGATCGTTCTCTCCTCTATGAGGAGCCTTGCGCATCTTATGATGGCGTACAGCTCCGCCTGGAAAACGGTGGGGCTTGATCCCAGGGAGGCAAAGTCGCCTCTGCTCCCTGGACCCCTCGTCCAGGCGGCTCCGACCAGGTCGTTTTTACGCGACCCGTCGGTGTACCAGACTTGGTTTATTGTCCCAGTCAGGACTTTGTTTGTGGCCCACTCCTCCCTTGTGGGGATCGTGACCACGAAGTTCTTTTTAAACCTGAACTCAGGGTTAGTCGAGTCTAGAGGATAGTTATCCTCTAGCTCATCCCTCCGCTCTGGGAGGTTGGCGTGTTCTCCGTGGTCCTCTCTGTGCCAGCGCCTCCACGAACTAAGGCAGTGGGCCGTCCTCATGGCCACCTCCTGTGCCCTCAGGTGGAGTGGTGCGCATCCCAGAATGGCCTCTAGTGCGGCCGTCGGTGCGGTTGGGAGGGCTCCGGTGATGGCCCTCAGCGCCGCTCCCTGGATCTTGCCCAGGAGCGTCTGCATGGTGGTTAATTGAGCGCCCCTCCACCAGAGCAGGGCCTCGAAGAGGATCCTCGGCACGGCACATTTGGTGACATCGGGTCCAAATCCCCAGGTCGGCCCCATGACGCGTCGTAGCGTCTTCAGGGATGTGAGGGCCCTGTTCCCCTGCGTCCTCAAGTGAGGCCTCCAGCTCATCCTCCAATCCAACGTGACGCCCAGGTATTTGGCCGTTTTGCTGGTCACGAGGGACTGTCCGAAGAGCACGGGAGCCGTGTACTTGGGGACGACGTTTTTTCTAGTGACAAGCACCATTTCCGTTTTGGTCGGATTCACCATGAGTCCGGTGCATTCGCACCAGATCTCCGTGGCTGCGAGAGCCGTCTGGCACCGATCCATAATGGAGTCGATATTTTTGCCGTATGCCATTATTAGGAAGTCATCGGCGTAGGCTTGCGCCTCCACTCCGCTGACCTCCAAGGCTCCGATCAGGCTGTCAGCCACCAAGGTCCACAGGAGCGGCGAGAGGATCCCTCCCTGAGGGCACCCTTTATTGGCTGTCCCCTCCACCGTTTCCTGACCTCTCTGGACCGACAGGCGTCTCGAGTTCAACATTACTTTAATCCACCTGCTGATAGTGGAAGGGATGGCGAAGTCCCTGAGTGCGTTTTGTATTGCCTCCGCCGAGGTTTGGTTGAAAGCACCTTCAATATCCATGAAGATGCAAACCGTCATGCCCTTGTCCCTTATCCCCGCCTCCAACTTTCCCACAACTCTGTGGAGGGCGGCCTCAACCGAGAGGCCAGCCCTGAAAGCGTACTGGTGGCGGTGGAGTGGGGTTTCGACCAGATAGACCTCTTTTATATACCTGTCCACCAATCTCTACAGGGTCTTTAGGAGGAAGGAGGTCAGGCTTATCGGTCTAAAGGCCTTGGGGGTGGTGTGGTCCTCCTTTTTGGGCTTCGGAAGGAACACCACCCTTGTTTCGGTCCATAGCCTCGGGATTATCCCCGTGGCTATGCTGGCCCTCAGTACTCTCGTGAGTGGCTGGCACAACTGGGCCAGGCCTCTCTGCAAGAGCACTGGGTGGATCTCGTCCGGGCCCGGTGCCTTGTAGGGTGAAAATGAGTTTATGGCCCATTTCACCCTGGCTTCATTTACGATTTTGTTCGCCAAGCCCCAGTTGGGGGGCTCGGGAACAATCTCGCCAGCGATATCGCCCGCAGCGGCGTTTGGCACTGTGGGCGTTCCATGGGGGTGGAAGCCCGGGAAGTGTTCCCTCATCAAGATCTCAGTGATCTCTCTGTCTGATGTGGTGAGGCTGTCATCGGGCCTTTTGAGGGGGCCGAGATTTTCGCTCGGTTCCCTCTCCAGGATTCTGTGCAGCCTCACCGTTTCCGGGATCGTTCGGACGTCTCGGCAGTAGTCCTTCCATGCCTGGTTCCGTTCCTTCCGGGTGGTCTTCCTCATGTTAATTCTGGCCTCCCTCATTGCAAGCCATTGGTCCATCCGTCCTCCCTTCCGGGCTGCCTTCTCCAGCTTCTGGAGGTCGTCCTTCTGCTTCTGGAGGTCCTCGTTCCACCACATCACGGAGGTTTTCCGGGACCTCTCCTTGGCCTCACAGGCCTCGTTGAAGGCCCCCGCGATTGCCTCCGTGATGCGGGTGGCTGCCGCGTCCAGGTCGTCCTTCGTCCCGTACCTGGAGGGCAGATCTTTTAGGTTCGCCCTGAGGGCGTTCCCATAGGCGATCCAATCCGTATTTCTCGGATTGGCTTTCCTGATTGGGGGGGTCCCGCCTACCTCGAAAGGTGCATGTGATGTACCTGTGGTCGGACATGGATGGAACGTCGGAGACCCTCCAATCCACTGCCCTTCCCGCTATGCTCTCGGAGCATACAGTCACATCCAGGGTTTCTTTTCGAGTCCTGATCTCGTAGGTGTGTTCACACCCCCTGTTTATATGCCTCAGGTCTAGGCTGTTGAGGAAGTCCATGACGGACTCTCCTCTTCGGTTGGTGGTCGTGCTGCCCCACTCTCTGTGGCAAGCATTCGCATCCATACCGACTACCAACTCCTTGCCGTTCACTGTGGCCCACTCGGCCACGGTTCTCAGCTCGTTGGTGGGAGGAGAGTACGGGAGGTCCCAGGGTTGGTAGGATGCCCCTAGCCGCGCGGGTCGCCAGGGGGTACCGCACCGTCTCCCTGAGGGCGGCGTCCCTGCTTGGGTGCTCTCCCCCTTGGGAGCTCAAGGCGGAGGAAGCCGCGGAGGTCTACAGGATCTCCGCGGCCCTCAAAGAAACGCCGGATGCGGCTGAGTACCGTGCAGCGGAGATGGAGGCCGGCAGGAGCCGGGCGGGGCTGCACACCCTGGAAAGGTGGCGCAGCCAATTGGAGGAGCCCGGCTCCGGGGAAAGAACCGTCAGGGCCATCCTGCCGGTCCTCCAGCGTTGGCTGGAAAGGAGGGGACGGCTCACCTTCCGTCTAACACAGGTACTCACCGGGCATGGGTGCTTCGGTGAGTATCTGCACAAGATCGGAAGGGAGCCGTCCCCGCAGTGTCATCACTGCGGTGAAGAGAAGGACTCGGCGCAGCACACCCTGGAGGAGTGTCTCTCCTGGGCAGGGGAGCGCCGAGTCCTTCGGAACATCATAGGGTGGGACCTCTCGCTGCCCGCCGTCGTAAAAGCGATGGTGGGCGGCGAAGAGGAGTGGGGAGCCGTGGCCTCCTTCTGCGAACAAGTTATGTCGCGGAAGGAGGCCGCGGAAAGGGCCCGCGAGGCAGCGGACCCAGAGGGTAGGGGCCGAAGGCGGAGACGTACACGTCCCGCCTCCGGCACCGGACGCGGCGACCGTCGGAGTCGTCGGGGCCACTAGGCTGTCTGGATTGGGGTCCAGGCAGCCGATAGGGTGGCCCCAGAGGTAGAGGGATGCGGTGTTGTGGTCGCACCGCATCCCAAATAGTGGATTGGTCCCCTTCAGGGGGCAAGGCGGGGGGGTATCCGGATCAATACGAAGTGTTCCCGGGTACTCCCCCTAACGCCTGAGGATGACCACTGGGGGGTTTTAGTCGGTAGAAATCCGACACTACCCCGGCCTCCCCCCAAAGGAGGCCGGGGTGTCTATCGAAGATTTCCCCTCGAGAAAAAAAAAAAGGTTGGTAGGATGAAACCACCACTACTTCCTTCTGTGCTCCGTTCTCCCCCCTAGTTGTCCATAACCCCGCTGCTTGGTCCCTGTTACAGAACTGCGGCAGCGGGGTGAACGGGCAATTCCTCCTGGCGAGGATACAGGCCCTGGGGGCTGGATCCTCGGAGGAATGTGCCGTTTGCCCGATAAGTCCAAGTCCCCTGGGGGCCTTGAAACTTATCCACGGCTCTTGGATTAGCGCCAAGTCAGCTTTAATTGTGGCCATGAACTTCACCAAATGTGATGAAGCCACGTCACTGTGGTGCAGGTTGATCTGCACCACTTTTAGTCCGCTGCTGTCAGAGGGGGGGTCGTCGCTTCCTGTCCTCTTCCTTCCTTCTCCGCTGGTTCCGGGGATTGCCATCCTTCCTTCTCCGCTGGTTCCGGGGGTTGCCGTCCTGCCCTCCTGGGGGTCGTTCTGCCGTCCGGTAGTTCCCTCTCCTCTGGTAATTGAGGGGTGTGGTCGTGGGTTGCTGTTTACTTCTTTGGTCCGCTAGATTTGTTGGGGGAGAGAGAAAAAGTATGTTAGGTTGTGTCGGCTTGTGGTGAGGGGTTACCTTTTTATGTGAGCCCGTGTCCCTCCAGTTCCCGGTTTGGCCGGGGGTCCTGGTGGGGTTGCTGGGGACTCCTCCCAAGGTGGTGGGGGAGTCGTGTTGGGGGGGGTGGGGGGGAGGTGGTCTACTTGTTAGTGTGTGTGTTAGCCGTTTATGTTGGTATTTGGGTATTAGTTTTTTTAGGGGAAGAAGGTCGGTGGGGTTCAGGTACCCCTGGGGCTTGGGGAACCTGTCAGGAGGGGATTGGTTGCCGGATTCCTTCCGGGGTATTGGAGCCCCTGTCGGTTGGCGTCCTTGCCGGCTTCCCTCTTCCATGCCCGGCTAGGTGGCTGTTACCTGTGCTGCGGGTAACTAGCGTGCTGTGTGTGCGGGCGCGGCGCGTGGACGCGGAGTGTCTACTCACGGTGTTACTTGCATGCGTACATACTCGCGGGGGAATTCGATTTAATATTGACTCGCAGCTTCGGTTATTATTTGTCGCGGAGAAATAATTTTATATGAGAAGAAATGGTCGTGTGGTTGGCGGCGGGGCGTTGGGGCCCTCCTCGGTGGCAGCGTTCACGTGCCAGAGAGAGAGGGGAAAAATCAGGTTCGTGATCGGATCCCGAGAGTTTTAATTATAGTGAATATCTGGTGGTAAATAATTTATTAAGAGGAATCAAGACCGAGAGAGGCGCGCGCGGGAGTGCATACGTTCCGGTGTTGCTTGAGCGTGTGGATATTCGCGGGGGGATTTGTACTAATATTTAGTCGCAACTTCGGTTATTATTTGTCGTGGAAAAATAATTTTATATGAGAAAAAGAGATTATTTGGTTGACGGCGGGGCGTTGAGGCCCCCGTCGGCAGTAGCGTTCACGTGCCAGAGAGAGAGGGAAGTTAGATTCTTATTCGGGGTTGGAGAGCTTAATTTTACCGCGTATCTAGCGGTAAATAATTAAAAAAATGAGGCGAGAGCGAGGGGGAGGCGCGCGAGAGCACGTACGCTCGGCGGTGCTTGTACGTATATATATTCGCGGGGGAAATTGATCTAGAATTGCACCGTAACCTCGATTATTATTTAATCGTAACGGAATGATTTTAAGTAGAGGTAACGGTCGCGTGGTTTACGGTGGGGCGTCGGAGCCCCCGTCGGTGTCATCGTTCGCGTGTCAGAGAGGGAGGGAAGTTAGATTCTTACTTGGGGCTCGAGAGCTTAATTATACCGTGTATCTAGCGGTTAATAATTTGTAAAAATGAAGCGAGAGTGAGAGGGAGGCGTGCGAGATTGCGTGCGCTCGGCGGTGCTTGCGCGTGTATTTATTCGCGGGGGAATTTGTACTAATATTGGATCGCCACTTCGGTTATTATTTGTCGCGGAGAAATAATTTTACTTGAGAAAAAATGATCGTTTGGTTGACGGCGGGGCGTTGAGGCCCCCATTGGTGGCAGCGTTCACGTGCCAGAGAGAGAGGAGAAAAAACAGGTTCGTGATCGGATCTCGAGAGTTTAATTATTGTAAATATCTGGTGGTAAATAATTTATTAAGGGGAAACAGAAGCGAGGGAGGCGCGCGTAAGAGTGCATACGTTTTGGTGCTGTTTGAACGTGTGAGTATTCGCGGGGGAATTTGTACTACTATTTAATCGCAACTTCGGTTATTATTTGTCGCGGAGGAATAATTTATATGAGAAAAAATGATCGTGTGGTTGGCGGCGGGGCGTTGGGGCCCCCGTCGGCAGCGACGTTCACGTGTCAGAGAGGGAGGGAAGTTAGATTCTTGCTCGGGGCTCGAGAGCTTAATTTTACCGTGTATCTAGCGGTAAATAGTTTATAAAAATGAAGCGAGAGTGAGAGGGAGGCGCGCGAGAGTGCGTACGCTCGGCGGTACTTGTGTGTATGTATATTCGCGGGGGAAATTAATCTAGAGTTGAACCGTAAACTCAATTATTATTTAATCGTAACGGAATGAATTTAAGTAGAGGTAACAGTCGCGTGGATTACGGTGGGGCGTTGGAGCCCCCGTCGGTGTCATCGTTTACAATTAACTAACTCCAAATATACCCTCTTAACGTACTTTAATCTTGCCACAGCTAATCGCCAATATGACCAGTTACTCAGATCTTATGTAAAATCTTTAAATATGTGCACTAATAAATCGATCAGAACTATTAGCGAAGTTAATGCAAATTTCTGTCAGAATTCCTTCCATCTCATAAATTCACGCATCTCAACGATTAAACACAAAATAGAAACTATAAATTATATGACCAATAATACCCCAAACTCCGGAAATAAAATCTCGAAGAGAGGAGTATTTGACGGCCCATTATACGTTTTACACTGGTTATTCGGTATCTCCGATGCCAAAGATACCAAATTTTACCAAGAGGCAATCGAATCAATCATAAACGACAATAGAAACGTACAATTGCTTATGAAAAAAAAATAGTCGTAATAACCAATATGATTCAAAATTTTAACGCGTCCATCCAAGGCCTTAAAGCTGACGAAGATAAGCTAAACCGATATATAAATTTATTTAACGATTTTTCAAATTCGACTACGAACCTTTTAAACGAAATTTATGTACACCAAATTATTTCAGAACAATTATTTTCACACTCAGAAATTGCTTCAAATCTTGATCAATATTATGACATTTTAATTTCTAGAATAACATTGGCAAAAAGCAATATTTTAGAGCCGCGAGCAATATCTCTACAAGACCTTTTTAATTAATTAAAAAATATTACCCTACCGAACGGACAGAAATGGCCCATACCTTTAACAAGCTCTAATATTCGTAGATATAAGAAATTAGGCAAAGTAGACGCCGCACGTATCCACGATAAACTAATTTTCATTATCGAAATTCCGTTAACCGAAGAACTCCCTTACGACCTATACGAAATACTCGATCTGGAAATGTGGCACTACCTACAAAATAACGAATGGTTATTTATCACTACAAATCCGCTGGAATTGACACTGTCATGTTCCCCGATGCATATCGAGGATGTGGAATTAAACGCCACCGGCATCATCCAGATCGAGCCAAAATGCAAGGGTTACACACAGACCGTCGTCCTAGAGCCAACGCAGGACATTACAACAAACCGTAGTCTCAGAACAATATTCTACAACATCACAGAAGATGATTGCTGTCCTATAGACCCTACGAATTCCACCATCATACCAGTCCGTTTGCCGCCAATCAAAATCACCAACATGAATTTCAATGAATTCAAATACAGTAACCACAAATTAAAACTATTAGAAACATCACTACAAGAAGAATTAGACAAGCCAGTCAAGGTTCAGTTCGACCATTGGTATAGCACCATTCTCAGCATGATATTATCTATCATTGGCCTGATCATCGTCATTAATATGCTGCGCTGGTGCGGTATACCCCAACTAATCAATCAGTACCTGTGTTTCACGAGGGAACCAAGGACAGCAAACGATAACTGCTGTCTAAAGATTATAAACACCAATATCAATCCCGCACCTGGCACGACAATACAATTATCCCAGATCGCGGAAGGAGAAGAACCTTACCTGCAATCCATCCACATGGACGAAAACCGCAGCCGCAGCAGTACCCCCACTAGGACTATTAGACAACATGGACTAAGGAGATCCACATCACGTGCACCTTCCGTGAATATGGATTAAACCGTAGAATCAAATTGAACCTTTCGAATATACTATATGTTTGCGTATTTCATGTATTATGTCAAGTATTACCTCGTTTGTCATTTGTATCTTGCATGCTTATATTATTTACTCCTAGACCATACCTCTCTCCCTCCCTCCCTATATCCTTTTCCTTACTCTCCACTTTTTCTCGAAACCTTTAAAAGGCCTTTTCCCAATTTCCCGACAGCATTCTTTTTACGAACCTCGAATCACCCAAGTCTAATTTTCTAATAAAGAACCTCATAAGGAAAACCAGGCTTCATCTCTTGATACCTTACGGGATCACGACACTAATGAAAATTCCTCCATTCCTATATATATATATAGGACTAATATATATATATATATATATATATATATATATATATATTAGTAATATAATATATATATATATATATATATATATATATATATATTAGTTCAGTAAAATTAGGTTTTCTTAAATAACTAAATAGTAAAGTTTTGAAACCTTGATAAAGAGAATACTAAGGTCGAAAAATATTGAAATAAAAAAAGTTCCCTCGGTTACCGTGGATGCATCATCCCTTAAAGTTGATAAAACCACCCTAAAAACTGGCTTTTTGCGGTTTAGCTAAACTAAGTCTTAAATCCATAGTTTTTGCGAGAATGCAAGGCGAGTATAGGGGTAAACTGGGGTACTATTTACTCGAATATTAATGATTTCTCACGAAAAATGAAAAGAACTTACCTTGGTCAACGGAAAAGGGTCTAGCCGGTTAAGGGGGTCAAAAGTGCCCCTAAACCAAATTGAACTTGCGATGGGTCATTCGATAGCTTATGAAACAAAACAATCTGTGCCAAGTTTCAACTTTGTATCTCGACTGGGGGGTAGTGAAGGGCAAAAAACGAAAAATCACGTTTTTGTTCAATTTCTTCCAACTGAGTGCATGAAAAATTTTGAAAAAATTTAGTGGCACGTCAGTTAGCGATATACATACTATAGAATTTTTTAAGATTTTTATGTTGCAAATCCAAGCTGTGAAAAATAAAAAACGCAAAAAATTCCGAAAAATGCCGATTTTGTATTGAAGGAGTTGCAGAACTATAATTCTATTATTTGAGTAAGTAGGTATTAGTGATAGTATAGCTCTCAATTTTATTCAGATTTTTTGGTTAGGTGCGTCGGTGTTAAAAAAATTAAAAACCGGTTTTTTCGGCGTTTTTTGCATGTCAGATTGACTTATAGGTCGAACTTTCGTATTATTCTCTATATATACCTAATAAGGGTTTGTGCAGTACTCGATGTTTTTGCATGCAGCAAAGCAATATAGCAATTAAGGAAACTAAATAAATAGAGAAAATTGGAGCCTAGAGTGTAAAGAATATTTTCAAGTGGTGCGGTGGTCCCGTGGCAAAGTGTCCGTCATTACTCCTCGAACCATCGTGAGTGTAAGACGTGTACCCTCCAAGCGTTCCCCGCAGGTAGCGAAATTCTCAGGTCTCCCCCGCCGCTCACGCAGTGCAAACAAAAAATTGTTCCAAGTGGACATATCTTGACAGTTAAAAATAACAGTGAAAAAGTGCTTACAATCGAAGAAAATAGTGTGATCAAAAGGGGGGTGTCACCCCCATGTGCCCCAAGTGCAGTGGACAATGGACTGATGCTGTCGATACAGCATAGTATGAGCGCCGACCAAAGCGAGGATCATGCACCTACCGGTAACGCTAGGAGAAATAAAAAGAAACCAGTGGAAATAATAACCGAGGAAAAAATCAGTAAAAATGGGGTTACACTCAATCGCACAACACTAGAGCGCTTACAAGGGGAGGACCTCGTTTGTATTTCTGGTTTTTTAACGTGCGATAGCTCAAATTGTAGGTCTCAGTGCGTAGATTACGATGCTAAAATTTTAGGCGTATATAGCCACGCGTTTTTGCAAAAATCGCCCTAAAAGGTGAAAAATCCGAGATCCTCCAAACAAAAAAAACTTGATATCATCATGTAGATCTTGATCAGGGAAACAAAAAAATATAATACAATGTTGCTGTAAACCTTACCGTTTTTTTGAAAAATGAGATTTTATTAAAAATGCCTTCGATAGTCAGTCGTTAATGTAACGTCAGATTCCAAGAGCCGCGGTAGCCGTGCGGTTAGAGCGTTCAGCTGCTGTGGAAAGTATCGAGAGTTCGAGTCTCGACGACGGAATTTTTTTTTTAGTTGCTTTTCTGAATTTTTATAATTTAATGTTTATTGTCTAATATATTTATTTATATTGCATGAAAAATCTCTGCACGTCTTCTTTCCATCTGACTAACATATTCGCCGATTGTAGTAATCTGCTGGTAGTCGACCGAATGGATTTCCATGACCAAGTAGGGTGCAATTCTAGCATTGTCACATCACGGCGTGATGTACAGCATCTGTTAAATACTGTTTAAACCGCGTATCTTGTTCTTCGAATGAAGAACTACCACAAGTCACTTGTGACGAGGTACACGGTACACTCTCCATTTCTGCGTCAAGAAAATATATAATAATATCGCACTGTAAAACTTCGATGCAAACGCTACGAATTCTCACAGCTAATTAAAAGTATCATTTCCTTGCAAGTTTAAATATACCCGTCCGGTTGCCTTAAAAAGCAATAAAACTTACTTTCGTAAACGGTCATAGTACAGGTATACAAAATTTGTGTACCTGTACCTTCCATACCTGGAAAGTGTAAAAATATAATATTCTTCCTTTTTCTGATCATGTTCAAACACAGAATCAAGCTGTATTCATTTCTAATATTCTTTTAATAAGAAATTGTTGACCAAAAAGTATGGGTACGCAATATAAATAAATATATTAGACAATAAACATTAAATTATAAAAATTCAGAAAAGCAACTAAAAAAAAAATTCCGTCGTCGAGACTCGAACTCTCGATACTTTCCACAGCAGCTGAACGCTCTAACCGCACGGCTACCGCGGCTCTTGGAATCTGACGTTACATTAACGACTGACTATCGAAGGCATTTTTAATAAAATCTCATTTTTCAAAAAAACGGTAAGGTTTACAGCAACATTGTATTATATTTTTTTGTTTCCCTGATCAAGATCTACATGATGATATCAAGTTTTTTTTGTTTGGAGGATCTCGGATTTTTCACCTTTTAGGGCGATTTTTGCAAAAACGCGTGGCTATATACGCCTAAAATTTTAGCATCGTAATCTACGCACTGAGACCTACAATTTGAGCTATCGCACGTTAAAAAACCAGAAATACAAACGAGGTCCTCCCCTTGTTAGACCCAAACCAATAAAGAAATGGGATTCAACTCCAAATCTGGTCAAAAGAAAGCCAAGTACGGAAATTGACGAACTGACCGTAAGCATGGAAGGGAAAACTGCTAAACGCAGTGACCCCCCCACAACATGTAGCGAAGACGAATCAAAGCCATCATATAACGAGCTCATCAGAATAATCGAAAATCTCAAAAAAAAAATTGAGAACCTGTCTATCCAGCTAGAGCAAGAAAGATTTATCAGTAATCATACGGCAGCCTCAACGTCAAAAGAAGAAATTCAAAAAACAAAAATAAACCAAACAGAAGCAGTAAGAGGACCAGATCCGCCTGTGAGGCGTACAGAGGAAGCTCAGCAAAACGAGCAGAAACAGGCACCACTACCCACAAGAAAAAGGGCAAGGACCACCGACACACCAACCCCAAATGAAGACAACAAGAGAGAGAGACCACCTCCAATTACAGTCTTCAATCAAACAACAAAGGACACCATCACCACACTAAAAAAATACTGTAAGGTTAGTAACTTCGTAATAAAAAAAATTAACAACAACAAACATCTCATACACACCCAGACACGCCAAGACCACAGCTCGATTTGCCAATTACTAATAGAAAAAAATATCCAATATTATACCTATACACCAAAAGCGGAAAAGAATATATCAATGATTTTGAAAAACGTGGAAGGAGACTTCGATCCGCAGGAAGTTCTCGAAGAACTGAAAACAAAAAGCATCGAAAATCTAGAATTTATATCCGTAAAAAAATTCTCAACGAGAAGTTCAGTGCAGAAAGACAGGATTCTCCCAATCTTTTTAGTGCAACTCGCACCACAAAGTAGAACAGAAAACTTAAAACAAATCCGAGTCTTACTGCACTCGATCGAAGAGCTCAAAGACAACATTCGTGTCGAAATGGCAGCGATATCGCCCGAGACGCTGGCCCATGTGATGGAAAATGCCAGAATAAGAGCTCACTTATGTCTCACCAATAAGAGCGGTCACTTAATTGATATTGTTTTCGGAAACTAGTTGAGATAAATTGTAAAAGAGTAAGCTTAATAAAACAACAGATCTTTTTGAAATCTATTGCGAATTGTCAAAGTTATTCAATAGTTCCATTGACCCGATTGAGACGGCGCACCCTGTAGATATCCCAGGGGCAAACTTTGAAAAAGCGCATACACAAAACAGCAACATGGGGAAAGAAAAACACATAAACATCATCGCACACAAAATAAACATACTAAAAAACGAAATCGACCTGAATAAACGAAACTACCAATCCATATGTGTCTTCACCACTACTAACACATCAGACAATACCGACACAGCATGCATCCCACCGAACTATTATCCTCATCCCCACTCAGGGTACTTTTAGGGCCTGTCGTCCCGTCGGGGCTGTGCCTCCCCCGCCATTTCCCCTTTCGAGGGATCTTCGTCTTACAGAATACAGAGCCATTAGTTTATATCATTGCTATGTTTAACCTTTTATACGTTTTTAGGTTTATTGTTCCAACTGTATATATGTACCCATTATTTTTGCAGCAATAAACGTATGTTTAAAAAAAACGTGGCGAAGTGTCAATCTAGTATCTAGGTTTTTGGTGTACATAATTTGTTGGGTGTAAGTCTTTCTGTTGTAGTGATATATGATTGGTATGTGTTCGGTGTTTTGTATGTATCCTTCGCCATCTAGGTATACAAACGACTCTGGTGGAGTATATCCTGTGTGCCGGGTTCGTTCAAAGTATAGTGGATTTGGATACAATGAATTGCAAATGAGACTGTTTGCTTTGATTTGGTGAATATTTCGCCAGTGATTTCTTATTAGTTTGTGTATAAAGAGGTGAATTCTTACAAATTTTGCTTCTTCGTAGATTTTAGTGTTATTAATGGTTTTGGTATAATTTGATTCCGGTGATTTGTATTTGCCGAGGCATGCACGAAGACATTTTCTTTCGAACCTGCGTACTTTTTCCATTGTGCTGGCTCTGATATTAAACCAGATTTGGCATCCGTATGATAGTATTGGTCTGATGAGTAGTTTGTATAGAAGTATTTTGACTGTTTTGTTCAGGTGCTTAGAGTAGAATAGTCGTTTGTTGCTGAAGAATGCTTTCTGTGCTTTATCGACTTGTGTGTTGATGTGTTCGTTGTAGTTTAGTTTGAAATCTATCTACACACCCAGATAGCGAACGACTCGTTTGTTCGGGATTTTGTTTTCTGTGTTGTTGCTGTCGTGTAATTGAAATTTCTTTGTATGTGTGCGTGCGTTGTTGCCCACGTCTGAGGTCTTTGAGATGTACGGTCTGAACAGGATGGTTTCGCATTTTTTGTGGTTAATTTTTAGTTTCCACGTGTGGAAGTAGTCTTGGATTTTGTTGAACAGCCGTTGTAATTCTGTTTTTATTTTGGATACTTTTTTATTGCGGGTGTAAATTAGAAGGTCGTCCGCAAACGCTATTGCATACTTGTTGTCGCTGTTTAGATCGTACATCTGCAGAAGGTCGCTAATAAAAATGCTAAACAGGATGGGGGAGTTAACGGTTCCTTATTGTAATCCATTTCGTATTTCGAAAACTTTTGTTGACCGCGCTTGGCCATCCACAAGGTAAAATTGTTTTTCGTGCAGCATGTCCCAAAGCATGTAAATGGTGTGTTTGGGAAAGCCTTTTTTTAATAGTTTAAAGATAAGTCCATCTAGCCAGACCGTGTCGAACGCCTTTTCCAAATCGACGAAGCACGCACCCATGCAGACGCCTGCGTTTCGTGCCCAACATACGTCTGAGGTGAATTTGGTAATTGCATGAACTGTCGAGTGGCTGAATCTGAGCCCGAACTGGCATTCCGGGATGATATTGTTAGTCGAGCAGAAGGTGTTTAGCGCGTCACTAATTATGGTTTCAAATATTTTACTGATATTGGGTAGTAGACTAATTGGCCTATAATTTGAGGGGTCCTTGCTGTCTTTGCCTTTCTTTCTCAGAGTTATTAATTTTGCTGTTTTCCACGCGGTTGGGAAGTGGGTGATATTAAGGCAATTATTAAAGACTATGGAGTAGTAGTAAATGTAAAGTAGGGGTAGTTGTTTGAGGGCGATGTTTGGAATATTGTCGAATCCTGAGGATTTCTTATTGTTTAACTTGTGGAATGCCGTTTTTAATTTTTGGTGCGAGGTAAAGTAGTTCGGTGGGATGCATGCTGTGTCGGTATTGTCTGATGTGTTAGTAGTGGTGAAGACACATATGGATTGGTAGTTTCGTTTATTCAGGTCGATTTCGTTTTTTAGTATGTTTATTTTGTGTGCGATGATGTTTATGTGTTTTTCTTTCCCCATGTTGCTGTTTTGTGTATGCGCTTTTTCAAAGTTTGCCCCTGGGATATCTACAGGGTGCGCCGTCTCAATCGGGTCAATGGAACTATTGAATAACTTTGACAATTCGCAATAGATTTCAAAAAGATCTGTTGTTTTATTAAGCTTACTCTTTTACAATTTATCTCAACTAGTTTCCGAAAACAATATCAATTAAGTGACCGCTCTTATTGGTGAGACATAAGTGAGCTCTTATTCTGGCATTTTCCATCACATGGGCCAGCGTCTCGGGCGATATCGCTGCCATTTCGACACGAATGTTGTCTTTGAGCTCTTCGATGGTCTTTGGCTTGTTTACATAAACTTTACTCTTCAAAAATCCCCACAAAAGAAGTCCGGTGGAGTCAAATCCGGACATCTTGGTGGCCAGTCAATATCGCGATATTGACGGTCACGATATTTTCGACGATATGCACGCTGAGTTAACACCACTGAGCGATTATTTTCAATGTAAAGCGCCACTATTTCGGCGCGTTCTTTCGGTGTATAATGATACATGACTGAAATTGTACTGAACTGATGTTTCCAAAACGTTTTTGGTGACGCCGATCGGTTGTCAATTGTCAAAGTTATTCAATAGTTCCATTGACCCGATTGAGACGGCGCACCCTGTAGTTTGCCTTCGGTGTTAATTATTAGTGTGTGTCCGTCGTTGTCTATTGTTAAGTTTTCTTTATTAATATTTGTTTCTTGGATTAGCGTAAGGTTGTTTTGTGTTAGTTTTAGTGCGTCGATTGCATTTGTTTCTTTGGGTCGAAATATTTTGTTTATGGTAGGGAAGAATTGTTTCGTTTTTTTTTGCGTGATTTGTTGTATTTTGTTTTTCCAGTGTTCATTGATCGAGTCGTGGAAGATTATTTTGATTTCTTGTCTAACTGTTTTTAATGCTGTTTTGAAATAATTTATTAGTGTATCATTGGCCTGCGTGTAATTGTCTAGTCTCGATAAATTGTTTATTGCTGTGATTAGTTTGCTTTTTTTCTTTCTTAATTTACTTATTTCGTGTGTGATGTAACGGTCGGTAGATTTATAGTTATTTGTTGTGCGCGGGACTGCGTGCTCGATTGCATCGCTTATGTTTTCGTTTAGCTTGTTAATGTAGTGGTCTATTTCGTCTTTTGCTAGATTCCTATCGGGTGGCATGTCGATGTTGCTGTTTTGTGTTAAGTGGCTTTTAAATGTGTTCCAGTCTGCTCTATGGTCACTGTCGTAGTCAAAGGATTTGAGGAGGTTTCGGTCGTCTGAGTTTAATAAACGGATTCTGTTGTCGGTGAGGCAAACGTCTAAAAAGGCGCCGCTTTTTGGAAAGGATGGTTGAGCTGTTCTATATAGCATTGACCTGAATTTTATTTGGGTATCCAGATACCATTTCTTCAAGGAAACTCCTCTCGCATTATTGACTGGATTCCCCCATGCCCCGTGTTTTTGCGTTGAAGTCTCCGGCTAATATATAATAGTTTTTCGTGTCGGCTAACTTGAGGGTTTCAAATGGGCACCTCAGTTCATGCATAAATTCCCCCTTGGCTCTGGCACTGGCGTATGCCGCAATCAGGAAAAGTTTTCTGTTGCCCTGAAAGCTGATCTCAAGGATCGTACTTTCAAGGCACTGAGTGTTACTGACGCTGGTCGACCGGAGGACTTTGTATCTTATATCTTTGCGGATTAGAATCGCTGTTCCGCCACCCTGTTTAGCATTTGGGCGGTCGCTTCTTATAATGTTGAAGTTCTTAAAGTTAAGTTTATATTTGTTGCTGAGTTTAGTTTCGCACAATAGTGCGATGTCGGGTTTTTTATTTTCTAAACAATCCAGAAGTGTGACCCGCCTTTCATTGGCTATTATGGAGTTTACGTTTATTGATATTATTCTGAGTTTTTTGAGCTGTATCCTTTGGTCCTTGGTGGCGAGGTTGTCCATTTTTAATCTATATTTAGGTCAAATGCCTTCGCGATTAGGCTTATTTTTTGGCTGTTTGCTTCTGCAGTTAGGATTATTTTTCCTATTTCGTTGGTTATGGCTTCTAGTATGCTTTTTTTATTGCTTCCAGAAGGGAGGCTTTTCCTATGTTCTGTTCCGGGATTCGGATTAGTGTGGGACTATTGTTTTTTTTTAACATACGTTTATTGGTACCAAATTACAATTATATTTACAGAGGTGGCAATAAACCTAAACGTATAAAAGGGTTAACAATTGGTTAGGGTTACTTATAGATTTGAGACTCTGTAACAAGTACGCGAAATCTAACGACTATCGGATATAAATTGCACTTATTGCGTTCTATAGGGATTTTACGAAGGAAACTACTCCTTACTAAATTTGGGTGCTGGGAGAGAAGGTATAGAAAAGCGGTGGAAAAACTATACCTGTTGCGGGGTATAGTGAGAAATAAGGTGACTGTGGGAGAGAGAAAAATGTATTAGAAGGCTGGGTGCGGTTGACCATGAAGAGGTGTGGCTAGTTATCTATTTCGTAATTAGAAGAGAGATGTTGGATCAGTAGAAAAAGAAATCAGGTATGAAGAAACAAGGAAAACAAACCAGAAAGGGGGAAGAGAGGGGGAGGCGGTAGGGTACTTGTAAGTTTATTTACAATTTCTTAATATCTAATGGTTATTACACTAATATCGCACTTATGTTTTAGTTTTACGTCTAGTAAAATTACTGTACAAGTGACAGTTGCGTACCGTGTATAGGTTCGCCTTTACACGGTACGCATCTGGATACACATTACGCATATATTCACGCATTCATACCTGCTTACATGTATGTATATGCATTAGGGTGGCCCTTATTTTTCGACATCGGAATTTCTCTGATGGCGTCCGCCCAATGGTTCCATTTCATGAAAAAATGATTATGTCCAAGTTTCATCGCAATCGGATAACGGGAAAGGGTGCCACCAGGGGTTTTATTATTATTCAATTTCTCGCAACGCGCTGCTCTTTAAAGCGCGCGGCCGCCAGCCGGGCTACGCCTATGCAAGAGGTTAGACCGGTACTATTCCGCAACCATCCTTGTCGCACTAATGACCGACACATAGGCGCAAAGGAACATCGACTCTGGGCTTTTCCCGCCACACTGTGTATTATTGGCGACTCAATAACTACAATTTATGTGCATTGTGCTTTCAGTTAAATACTTATATGACTGTGATAATACTATTACCAATCGTTCAAAGTAAATAGGACGGCTCTAATAACTGTTCCGTACATTGCTATTGAAACAAATGATAGATTAAATAGAAGATCTTTCAAACAGTTTTTGTATTTGGCTTATAAGATTTCTCAACCTTATTGAATGGTCCTGTCATGTAATTACAGTTTGCTTCTTAATTCTGTTACCATCATAAAACAATTTTATGTTATTCCTCGAGACTAAGGAAACTTCATTCTTGGAACCAAACTCTAAGGGCTATCAATACCTGCGAAAATCCTTTTCGCTCTATAAGGCATTTTGTTAAAGGATGATCATAAAACAGCATAGACCTTTTTATTACCCCTATATGAATTAGATAATCTTAAGGTATATTTACAAAGTAATTTAGAAAATAATCAACCGCTTGAAGATTATAAGGAATTGTAAGAATTGTCGCTTCTATTTCTTGGAGATGTACCGAATCGGGAAATATCTTTTCGAAGACCGGGTGCCATGCATCACGCGCAATGGATGGCAAAGGCAATTTATTGTTTAAAGATATTTTTATTTCACGAAGAATTTAATTTAAGTGCCGAGGAATATAACGGTATTTGCGACATTTGCATTTTCATTGTTAGGGTCTATGTAAAAGTGTGGTTCCGCGCGCCTTTTGTAGCTGAAGCAGCAAAAACGGATTTCGATTTTTTTTTAAATATGGTATTATATAATGATGTCAATGATACCACATCGCAGGTCGCAATAAGAAAATTTACAAACCATTTATGGTATTTAAGTCCAGAGCCGATTGCAATGGCATTTTTGGATAACAATATTTCTCCAAATATAACAAGAAAAATGGTTAAAGCTTTAGAGTCTCCGGAAGAGGATAGTAACATTGATCACAGTCCAAAACGATTTAATGCAAAATTAGAAGATATTTCAGTTTTAGTTGGAAAAGGCATTGAGTATTTTGTTAGTAAAGAAACCAAATTGTTTTTTTAAAGATTCCATATAAATACTACATTTTTGCAAAACGATCCTGTGACGTGGTACCAAGACGATAATTACAGACAAGCCCATGATATAATTTCGAAATTAAAAGTTCTAAATGACACCGCAGAAAGAGCAGTAAAATTAATTTCAGAGTACAATAAATGTTTAACGCATGACGAAGAACAGAGACAGTTTATATTACAAATAGTCAGCGATTACCGTCATATATTCCCCGACGCAAGAAAAAGAACTTTGTCACAAACATTGTAATATAAAGTTGTAATGTAAATAAGATAATTGTAATATAAATATTGTAATATAAATAAAATAAATGAGCAATGTTTGCTATGTGCCGCATTAATGTATAATATGTAATAATATATTTACCAATATTTGTTAAAATGTGCATAAAATTTATTATATAACTTGACCTACATATGAGCTTAATAATTTTGCAACAAAATTATAAATAAAGAAACCTTTTCTTAAGTGAAATAGCTGTTAGTTAAAATCCCGACGTACATGCGTAGCGCGCGGCCGCGAACTACACGGCCGCGCGGTCGCGCATTTTTGAGCAATAATAAAACCCCTGGTGGCACCCTTTCCCGTTATCCGATTGCGATGAAACTTGGACATAATCATTTTTTCATCAAATGGAACCATTGGGCGGACGCCATCAGAAAAATTCCGATGTCGAAAAATAAGGGCCACCCTAATGTTCCTGTTCAACATGTAAAAATTACGATGTAAAGTAGGTTGGCCGGTAACATTGGCAATGACGGTGAAATGGTATGAGTGTTCGGTGAGCCCACCAGCTTGGCGACAACCGAATTCCTTAAAGGAGTTGTCTACTAATATTTCATCCGTGGTTCAACTAGTAGGGAGAGAATGGGTGTAAAGGCTGGTGCTGACAACGTTTGTAAAAGTTGATTGCGCTGATTGTTATCAGCCGAGTCTAACATAGGTGCGTTTTATTGGTGATATCATAAGCGATTCATGATAAGTGCGAGACATAGCTTCACCAATGTTGAAATGAAGCAGAAGCGCGTCATGTATGGCGACGCGCGGAATTTATGCGTTAGGCACCAACAATTCGCCCCGCATGGGTTCTTTATCCCGTCGGATTAATAATCAATGGCTTTATTTGAGAGGAGATATATAAATAAAGTGCTGCTAGATGACACAGAGAAGCTGACGAGCGTAATTGAAAATGCAAGGACGATCGACGGACACACGGTACGCACCTTGTTAATGCGTATGTTTTGACATTTCTCTTGATATGAAAGAAGCCCGCAAAAATTAAGACGGTTTATTATACGGTATCGCTGAACATAAAATATGAATCATAATGATGTCAGCTAAACTGCTTTTCGAATATTTTTACGTTTAGCTAGATACAGAAATCATCGTTTATACCTCTTGTGTAGGTCGAGATTCGAAGAACTCATTTTTAGTAATACTTTTCGTGGAATTATGCAATTCGGCGCGCATCGGACCCGAAAATTCATACTTGGAATAGTATTATCTTTTCATATAAAGGATATTTAAAAAAGCAGTTTTTTTAAAAACCACACATTGAGGTACAACTGACATTATGCGATATTATTTCTCCGTCTTTATAACTTTACATATGCAAAAAAATGTTGAATTGTGAATGAATGTGTCGATTAATACAACTGCAACCAAAATGTTTGGGGCTTGCTAGGAGCAAAGTTGTATGCGATATTCATATAACAATTATTTTGATAACTTCAACATATGTCTAGGAATACGTGATAAGAACACAAAGAGGTCCGCTTGCTGAAAAATCTTGGAGAGTCAGCAGACGTTACAATGACTTTGTACAGCTTAATGCAGCTTTATCAGTGTCAGGTATTGATTTGGCCCTTCCTCCAAAGAAAATTATTGGTAATATGGAACCAGACTTCATAGCTCAAAGACAAATAGCATTACAGGTTCGATAAACAATGTTACTCTTTTACATAAAACAATACAAAATATTGAAGAATTCATTTCTTTCAGAATTACTTAAATACAGTACTAATGAATCCTATATTGGCATCATCGCTTCCTATGAAAAAATTTTTAGATCCGGATAATTACACTGCACCTTTACATGGTATGATTATAGTGCAGTATAACATGTATGATAATAAAATTTTATAGAACATACCACGTATAATGTTGTTGCTAAACTTTTATTTTTCTAAGAACATTTTTCTAACGTACTTAATTGTTTTCCAGAAATTGCTTTGCAACAAGTCTCACTAGCTTTACGCAGTGATGCAAACTTCGAAGTTTGTAAGGCCATACCTGATATGGGATGGCGATTAAGAAAACATTATTATAATGTCAAGAATCGTCAAAACCCAAAGCAAGAACATTTACTTGCTTGGGTGGAATTTGGACCAGACAAACATCTACAGGACAAAGACATACAAGGAGTGTTCAAGAGTTTGGGCATCATGAAACACACTTACATAGAACCAATAGTACATCAGCATGTTACGGAGAATGGAGCACTAATGATTAGGAATTTTTATCCTTCTGGCACATTGAGAGACGTATTGTGCATGACAAAACCTAAACAACCATTTATAAAGAAATATGGAAATCCAAAGCAAACCAAGCCTTTACCAAGTCCTGAAATTGCCATTTATGGTTATCAGGTCCATCATAACTCTTATATTGCAATTATTATCAAGTTAATCAATTGGGCAGTAGTTTAATTAATCCCTTATATTATACCTAGATCTTAGAGGCACTTGGATTTCTTCATGAGAAAGGCTTACCCTATGGGCACTTGCATACTGGAAATATCCTCCTTACTCAGAGATGTGCTAAACTGTTAGATATAGAAAATGGACTTCTGGGATTGCCCGCGTTTTATCGGCCTTACGTCGTGCAAAGGCGTAAACTACATGCTACGGTAAACTACGGTCAAGTGATGTCTTATGTGTCGAACCCATTAATTATTACATTTTATGACTTATATGATTACTTTAAATAGACGCAAGTAGATATATATTCATTTGGGCATGTATTATATGAAATGGCATTTGGAAGACCACTTTTGGAAGCAACGTGTTCTGAGTTACCACTTTGTGAAGCAGCATTAAAGAATTTGCTCCATGTAATCTTGTCACCAGAAGCCCTTAAGCAAGACCTGCCAACAGTATCTCAGTTATTGGAGCACCCATTTTTTGAAACAGCTAAACGTGCAGCTTTAGCTCTTCAGTCGGTTGAAAAACCATATTTCAAATTAACCATTCACTTGAAAGAAGCATTGCAAGAAGCTGCAAACAAAGCTGAACAGAGATTGAGGGATGAGCAAAAGGTAGCTAGACATCAAAAAAGGCTTGTAAAAGTTCAAGAGATGATGAGTTCTGAGGAAGAAATGAAAAAACGAAAACAGAAAATGGTGAGTTCTATGTCAAAATGACTTGTGTGCCATTTTAATTTAAACTATTTGAACATAGCATGGCACATTGAGATTTGATATGCTTTTCCTTCACATACATAACGGAAGTAATCGAATCCATTAATTAAGTTAAATCCTTCAGCCATGGTTTATAAATAGATAAATGTCTAAGCATAAGTGAGTATATGTTCGGTAGCCCTAATGTTAATAGCATATTGTCATTTTATTAATAATAAAAGAACTACCCATTAGGAAATGAAAAAAGGAATAGTAATTATTTTTGACATCAAACTATTACTTTATTATGCTCTCATCTAGAAGAAAGAACAGAAGTTAGTCCAAGATACACGTTCGGCAAATCAGCTGAATGCAAACGGAATGAAGCAAGTCAACGGGAAAAGTCCTGAACGTTCCGATAGTCCTACAAGCACTTCCACGGCCACCAGTGTCGGAACTTTGACACCACCGTCGCTTCGTAAGTTCGACAAAAATATGAGAATAAATGGTACTAACAATAATAGCATAATAACTGGGAATATTTAAAACTACTCACATTTTTCAATCAGCTGGGCACAAAAGCTGATGGCGAGTGCTACGAATATTTCTCTCACGTACGTCATGCGATCACGTATATCGTAATTGTGTGCTTTGTAATGCGCGTTTTATTTCCCAGCATGCAACTATACTTTCGTTTGTTATGCTTAACTTCAATAGCAACTCATATTCAAATCGATCATGAAAATTCAAAGTTGATTAAATTTAAGGGTCTGTGGAGGTACCACAAGGTGAGGCAGTTTCCAATAAGGATGTTGTCCTATCACCTCCTTCAACGTCGTCACCGGCCAGTTCATCTAAGGATACATCCATCAGTATACCGAAAATGAATGGCGGAAGAACAGCCTTGCTTGGAAGCATTTGTAACTTCGACAGAACTAGTCTTCGCAGAGTGGCAAACGGGAAATGAGCTGGTGGGTATTTGAAACATTACTGATGACATGATTAATTCATAAGAGATACAGAATTTCAAGTCATTAAAAATAACGATAGATTAAATTTGGGTTCAATCGAAATATCAGAGGAATTCTCTAAAAGAATCAAGATTTTGCTAGTACGGTACACACATCAATTACATTCGTGCAGTTGGAAGTGGTTATATCCGAAATCGTCAAATTTGTCATATGCATGTGTCAGAGTCAGAATTTTGTTAGACATTATGTATATTTTGTTTCTTCTTATTCAATTAAAGCCTAATTCGAAAACAGAACGTACGAACGTAGAACCGCAGTATTAAAATGAACAATATAAGAATGGCAGGCCGCCGTTTATGATAGTCCTTATCAACGCGTATAATTATAGCCCATATAAAAATAAGAACATTTTAAATGTATTGTACATTGTTATCTTTGTGGAAAATATTGCAAAATAATTGTAAGCACTGAGGGTGATTGCTTAAATTCACTATTAAAATGGTAATCATTTTTAATATTGTCATATACAGAAATTTGCATTTGCTACTAGTGCAATTTAATTTATCTACTACAATGTAGGATTTCTGTATAATCTTTAGCTAATCGTTTGTGAGTTCTATTTTCGATTTTGTACAATGAATTTATGAAGACAAATTATGGAATAATGAAAAGAAAATGATAGTACCTATATATATATATATATATATATATATATATATATACGTATACGTATTACGTGAATTTTGTCTCGTTAGTGTTACCTACCGTTCTGTCTATTCCAAGTTTATAATATACATAATATATAAATATATAATTCTCGTTCGTATCTGTATGATACAACGCGAGGACCATGCACTGCTTTTTGTAGAGTACGTGTAATCGGTCCGTCTATTTGTACGAATAGAAAAACGTGCCAAGAGATATACTACACCAACTGTAATATCTACCAGTAGTCTTTCCATTGGTAGATATTATCATCATAATAGACTACACTGTAATCTATCTCTATATGTCAGAAGCAGTAGATGTCTTGTATAACATATGTCTATGAATATCATTATGAGAAATGTAATATAATCACGATTTTAATACACAACATTGGTTTTAAATATAATTTGCTATAGTAACCAGTTACATAGTTTACTTCAAAAGTAATATAAATAATTGTTTGATTGGCAATTGGGACTAGTATAAAAATATTGGATATTTATTGAATATAAATACAGATATATATTTTATAGTACTGGTAAGATGTATTTAATCCATCATGAATGTATTTATCAGAAGTACTTTAGCAATCTGAAGGTAATTAGACGTTTCTAAGATATTCTTTCAAATGCAATCGACAAGTTCATCAAGTAATTTGCGTTGAACATTACGTGGCATGATGGATTGTAATATACCTCTACGAATGTTCAATGTTTAGGTATAGAAATGAATAAAAAGGTATGTATAGTCTTATAACATTTTAATAATCTTGAAGTATTCTCAGCACTATCTTGCACATTCTGTTGAGATCAGAATTACATGCATTACTAATTCTATTACATATCTGTATTTGTATATGCGAGTATGGTAACAAGAACACGGGAATGATTTATAACAATAAGTAAAAAATACTTTGCCATTTCAAATTCAGTAATCATACGGTGATTAATCAATTTGAGGTTTTAAGTAATTATTTCTTAACACTAGATTTATCGGGGGGATCAAAATGACTTGGTTTGTCATTTCTTATAATGACTACTCATTTTTAGTATGTCTTATACTTTGACATTTCCTCTGACCTTTCATTGAATTGTACAAATGATTAATTTTATGAGGTAGTTCTCCTTTTTTCCCCTTTTTTCCCCTTTTTTGTGTGAAATTCATATGTACTATACCTACTTATACCGAGATGAGTGATTTTGACCCCTCGGAGAATTCAGGTAAATTTTGTATTGCATTGAACTTGTGTCATTATTAGTACCTTTCAGTGAATTTATCGTCCTAAAACTTGTGGATCCATATACCGGGTGTGGGAGTACAATAACAACAGATCATTTTTTGACAAGCTTATTTCTAGCAACGAAACTCACAATTAAAAAATCTGTTTTGCTTGGCACCATTACAGGAAATAGTAATAGCCTCGGTCCTCGACAATTCCTTATAAGTATTTATAAAAGTAAAACAAAGAAGAATGTATTGTTGCTTAGTCTAAAATATAAATCAAAACTGTGTTATTTTATAATAACAATAAATTTGGCGTAGATATGAAGAGACTAATCGGCTAGAAAATATAGCGCGTAAACTTTTACAAGTATTTTGTAATATTTTAGATCTTGCCGCAATAAGTTCCTAGATATTATGAAGCGAAACAATACGGGAAAATATGTCAAGAAAAGACTTCTTCTTTCAGTCAGATGATAAACTTGCCAGTGAATATATAAAGGCTACCATTAATCTGACAGGACTCTCCTGAACTGAAGCGTTATAGAACTAATGTTTTAAGAATTGTTGACAAGCGAGGCATATTGTCCTTCTTTAGTTTTGCAGGTTCAGGTAATTCTTTCTTATTTTCTCTATTGGTGCCAACTAAAATAGTTCGTTTACTTATTAGCTTTGTTGCTAGCATTCTACGTCAAATAGGATATTGCACAAATAATGAAACGAAAAATATTTGCAATATATATAACAAACATGCCTGTGGTAAATGCCCTGCTAAAAATATTTTAACTTGCAGAAAATGTCTAATGATATACATATAAAACTGCTCTTTTCTCAGTAAAAAAATTCGTATATGAAATTTGAAAAATGATTAAATTTGTTTTCCACAGCCGTTGAACAAAACGGACAAATAAAAAATAAAAATGCATGTTTTTCTGAAATAACTTGATCTTTTGAAAGAATATCTTATATTTTACCATTCCGGTATCAGTAGGTATATGTAAGGTATCGGTAGTTCTAGTGTTAATAACAATCTTATATTCGTAATTGTCATTGTGGATGTAACTACATTCCACTTGTCTGCAGCGCTACAATACAATACGGTACACGATGTTCGTGATAACGATGATCGAATCATTTGAAAGTATTGCCCCGTTTGCAAATTATCGAGCTTGCTGACGTAAGATTAAATTTGGTGCTTAAAAAGAGACAACAGTGCAAAGTACTGGCACAATTTCAAGACTATATTTATCTTTGAGCTGTATAATTTGCAATTTTGCTAATCAAGTATTCCATTAATAAACCTCACGATTTTAATCCCCATAATAATCCTTAAGACTATTTCTTTAATTTAGATCTATGACTTTGCTAATTTATTATTTACAAGTTTCTCTTTGTATATGCCTATTCTCGCTAACGTTATCGAATATAAACCTCAATATAAATCAACAAAGATCTCAAATTGGCACTTACTTAAAATCGGAGGATTATGTAAACGTTTGCAGGAGATGGAGTGATTAACGATAATGATAACGATTAATGATAATTTCTTTTAGAAGACATTACTTCACACTTTGCGGCCGCGAACGCTATGCATAATTATGAAAAGATTAATTTTCTCTTTATTATTATATATAGTTGATTCAACCGAGGCTATCACCTATTCCCGCGTGAAGCGCGTGCTTTTAGCAAATTAGGGCTAGTTGCAGAAGTGTTTGGAATCATAGTTTATCGTCATAACTTTGCGTGTAGTTCCTCTGTTATCGTCTTTAATCTAAAAATGGGTAAATACTGTAGATTGTACAGCTTATCTACTTATAATGTTCTGGGTTTATTAATTGATTTACCTTAAAAGTTCGTCCTGGATTCGATCTGTAATTGCTTTCCTAGCTTCTACCTCTGTCGCCTTCGATGCACGTAACTCTTTTAGAAGTTCACTAAAGTCTATAGGGTCACCATAATACATCGTAACTTTTTTCCGCATTTTAAACCAGTATGGTGGTTCATTCGGAAGAACAGTATCCATACCAATGTGGCATATCGGAATTACCAGAGGTGTAACCGGAGACTCGTATATTAATCTTCCGACTCCCCATTTAAGTCTACCGAAGGTAATTGATTTTTGTTCAGTTTTAGCGCACCAATCGGGATTGGTGTTTGAATTGAAATTCTACTAGGACCAAACCGAACCTTATGTTTTCCTTATACATGTTCACCTTTCCTTCGGGAAATACGTGAACCCAGTCCCCGCAGGCCATCTTTTCGACGCAGAAGTCCATGGCGTCTTGGTATACTCCGCCGCCTCTTACGATGGGCACGCAGTTTCCAAGCATAAAGAAGTAGGAATGCCAGAAGTTTGTAAAACAAATGTCCTCCGCGGCGAGTGCCCATCTTATGTGACGACGATTGAAGACATACCTCAGGTCCACTGACACTAAATGATTTCAGAGATTTTCTGTCAAATTCTTTCATTCGATCGCTTATCGACGTCATTCTGAGAAAGAAAAGATTATATATGTTTCTGTAAAGGGAATGAATGTATGTCGATGTTATCGAGACTGTCGATATCATTAAATCTTAAGAAGAATAGTCTGTCAGCACCGAACATCATCCTTTTGTATTCATTGAACGATAAGGACAACTATTGGTGACTATTGGTGACTATTGGTGACTATTGGTGACTATTGGTCAATTTCATTTCCTTGTAGTTGACTTTGGACATGCTTTTCTACATGCATTTCTACATATCGAGATATCTTAGCAAAAATTTCAAGTAATGGATGATATGAGTGGAATATCATTGTTTTAAAGAGGTGAGTTGTTTTCTATTATCCCGCTGACTGCAATTGTTCTGCACTTCAAATAAATTTCTTTGTTAAAAAGGCCACTTGCAGAATAAATGGCTAGTAGAATTTCTTTGTCAAAAACACTAAATAGAAAGTTATAGAAGACTTTATAGAAAGTTTGATTACTGCCAGCGGGGTAATTTCTTTCTACGATGAGCCGATAATTGTGGTGAAAAACACATAAACGAATTGCAAAGACTTACCCCACATGCCTGGATCATCAAAGCAACTGTGATGATTTGACACGGTGATAAGGGGAACGTGTTTTGGACGAGCTATGGCTCGGGTGATGACATGCTTGTTGTACACGGTCGTTTTGTTCAGCCATTCTAAGCAGGAAGAATGGAAAGAATACTTCGATAAATTAATTGATAATAGATAACAGCCCAAACTGTAAATGTGGTTAACCATTTCCAGCGTAAAATTGGTCTGAATCTAACATACAGTGTAACATACATAATTTCGGCCACACTCTAAACTAGATCAACTTTTGCGAGTACTACAAATCGTAACTCGTACCCAGTTTTATGCCGTCTATATACAACTACGCATATCTCTATTAAAAAGACTTAAAAAGACTTAATTCGCTAGTGCATTGTATGCAACGGAAGCATTGACGTTCTCATAATCTTACAATAAGTCCACACACCACGTGCTGAGGTGAACGCATTCGGTGAGAAAACGGAAGGTACAATGAAAATAGAAGAATTAAGTGTGCTGATGTAAAAAGGCAGAATTAGGGTAGTAGATGCACCGTTTAACGGCCATCAATCAAATTCAATATTCATAAGCATCGACATTAGTGCTCCGTTATGGAGGACACGGAATAAAATAATAAAGTGATTAAATGGGTGAGGAAGGCGGGCGGAGTGTGGTGAGGGGAGAAATGATCGGAAATGATCGTAAATGCCGTGTCTATGTACTCAGCCAATTGAGTAATGCGCTTAATTTCCGAAGTTTATTGTATCGCGGCTAAGTCAACATAGAGCCTTCCTCGTAAATCAGCGGTACTCACTGGAAATCCAGTGAGGGCCTGTAATAGATATCCTGTGCCCTTCGTTGGGCGGCAAGTTAGAGACAATTTTACCTGCAATTAAAAATGCCTTATCTCGCAAACTGAGCAAGATTGGAGTTAATCGAAGCACAATGTTCACTTTGACGGCTGCGCGTTATTGTAAGATGTGTTACGTGTTGGGTACCTGGTGAAAGCTTGTTAGTCAAAAGTTACGAATTACAGTCCGGAGTTTGGCTAAACATCTTAATGTTCGCGGCGGGCACAGTATAATTACCATTATGTAATTATACGTATTCTCTGGTAGTTCTCCTATCCTTAAATTGTTAGACGACTAATAAAGTATTTCTGACATGCGATATGTGTATGATTGATAATAGTTGTTCTATGCTCAGTATTTAAAAAAGTATGCTGCAATCAAGTATTAATTTAAATTAGTGAATGTCTCGTTGTAAGAGGGAGAGAGAGACAGATTTACATCTACATCTGATTCTATTTGAAAAAGTTCAAATTTATATCAAAATTTATATTTTCCGTGCGAGAATATATTACTCAACTAATTAAAGACGTTGTTTGTAACTCAAATGTGTTCAAACAATTACTTAAAGTGCAGAATTATTCAACTCGCATATGTATTAAATTCCCGGAAATATATTATGTAGCCACTACTGTGTGAACAATTCAAGTTATTTGAAAGTGAGCAAACATGAGGAAAAAAACTTATGCGCAATGTACCGCAATGTAAACACGAAGAAACGGAGCACGACAGATTCTTTTCAATGAAACTAGGTGTGAAGGGAAGTATACCCATTTCTTGTACTTAAATACGTGGTACTTAAATACGTTGAGCTTGTTAAGTGCTACGGGATTACATAAATCAATACATTTCCCCAGCTTGCGTTAAAAAGTTGTCCTTGTCATTCTATAAACTACACCGATTATTTCAACCCGAATGGCATGTATTTATAATATTTTATAGAGAACAACTACGTGTATAACGAGAGATGCAGTTACTAATATAAACCAATAACAGTGTCATGGTTTTCATTAGAAATATGGGGGAATGCGAATTAATCAGTGACCCCGGGGCATGAAATCACGTGGGTCATTAGAAGTTTGCATTTTGCCTGAATGCAGTAAACGATATCTTGATTTTTAATAGAAGAATCAACTGGGATTTTACTTACCTAGAATAATTTTAGAGAAAAGTCTTACAGCCACGCAGGTTATACTGCTTGCAAGGTTCCAAAGGCTGGATGGAGTTCGAAGCTTCGGTATGATCCATTTGATGTCGTATACCATTGCACTATCTTCCTTTGTGTGCAGCTAAAAAGGAAAAACTGCAGGACTGCTCCTTTCTCGACGATCGCGGAGCAACTTCCCCGCGAGTTATCGTTCGCTCTTTCGTAACTCAAGACAACCATTTTCATGCCAACTTCAAGGCACGCTTCACGATTCATCACGTGGTCGGTCAAACGTGCCTGAACATAGCTTTAAGATTTCTTCCATATCTGCCAATTCGAGTTGGTGCATTAAGATCATTAAGACGTTGGTGCATTCATTTAACAATATAATTCTTGCAAGGGCGCGCATCTTCATTCATTATTATAGCAGGGAATTATTGTATTATTTGTGTTAACCGTTAAAAATAAAACACGTAACGGTAGGTTTTCAGACTTGCGGTATACGCGAATTAACGATCTCGAAACTCGGTGCTCACACATTTCGGAACCGCACATAAAATTAATATTAATTTCATAGATGTATGAAAGATACTGAATATAACAAACTGTTATGTTGCGGATTACTTATTGTAACAAGCGTTGTATTTGCAATTCTCTGTAGCTTGTAATCAAAAGAGCATTCCCTGTATCTCATAATTCGGTGAGCAATTAGAAAGAATTATGCGTCTCAATTTAGAATGCTTGCAGATTGTATTACCCAAATTTTCAAAGGTTTCAATGTTTTTTTAATCTTTTATATTAAGCAATGTACATGTAATGTTATAATATATAATGCCACAATGTCCGAAAGTTTCCGTAAGTGGTATAGACTAGAATAAGATAGTTTGATTTTGAAGATTGTAAAGTGACTACTTATCTAAAGTAGTCAGATAAGATGTTTTTTATGGGCCTCTAACGTGATAATCGGTACCTGCATTAAAGAACTAATCTACCAGTGCCAGATTTCAGACATTCTTAATTAAATATTCACTTGTTATTGCTAGGAAAGGATACGCTTTTAAGATATTAACTTTATTGATTTGTCGAATTGAGATTTTTAAGACATTTTATAGGATTTAACGTCAACGTTTAAACATGTACGTTTTTACGTGCATAACAATGGAACGCCAATACATGTATATTTTCACGATAAAATCTTTTCACTGTAAAATGTATATTTTGTGGAAAATATCACGATTATAATTAGATACTATAATCTTCCTTTGTATACTAATGTAGGAAAAATATATATTTTTTAAAGACAATGGTTTTTATATTTTACCGCATGAATGTTCAAAACGATAAAAAATGGTAGCAGTCACGGTAAGTTGAAGAAATAATGATGTTATAGTGACGTTATTTAGAACCTGCAAAATGTGACATCCATTTATTTATTTATTTATTCATGAGGAGTATCCTAAAAGCAAGTGTTTACAAAATTATAGGTTTAAGTTGATTTGAAAAAAGTACACGTGGAATGCGCTTGTGTATGCATTAGACCGTAACAAACGACACAAAGATTGTAAAAAGGGATTTTATAAGCCAATCGTGTAATGTCCATTACGAGCGAAACTTAAATTTATGTGCGTAAAGAAAAAGAGAAGTAAGAGAGCAAAGGACAATGCGAAAAAGAAGGGAAGAGATGAAGAGATACAATGCTGCGACCAGGGTCGAAGAGCGTGGACGAGGGGCAGAAGGAGAAGGAGACTCTCCAGTGGCATGTGGAAAGTGGGGACTGACGAGAGGAGAGAAGTAACCAGTTGAAGAAGTATGGAGGGGGAAAAAGGGCCTCATCTCAACAGCCAGTCCGATTCGAGTCTTCTGACTGCGTGTTGGCGCGCCATCCTATATACGAATATACATACGAGCGCCCTTCCAAATCAACTGTGGGGAGGATACTCTGCAGCAGCATACTGTGCTGTACAGTGTACCACTCGAGAACCAACCGTAAAGTGTCTTTTATACATTGTCCGTTATGTATCGTTCGTCCTCGGGAACCAACGCATATCGTAGTAGTTGACAAACTCAAGAAAAAAGTTTACACCGACTAGTGAGGAAGAAAGAGAGTAAACAGTCGGTTACGATTGACTAGTATGTACAAGTTTGAGTCGTATTACGATCCTCTATTCTCCGTCGTTATCCTTTTCCTTGACTCTTTCAATAAGAATATGACAGATCTGAACGCGGTGGTGGATCCTGGTACCGGTATATTAGGTGTGCCACCGGATTGCAGAGCCATGGAATTGTAGATAGAGTTTCGAATACACTAATCTTATGAAACTTTCATTACCAAAATCATCAACATCGGTGATTCTCATAATTGAAGTACGCAAGAGACAAGGAAGAGAGATAAGGACGGAAAGTGGAGTGGCACATAGAAGAAGAGCGAGCCGGGTATTCGGCTTGACTCAAGTGCAGTATACGGTGATGCCGCGAGGATGCCACCGTCGTTGGTTCTCTCGACAAGATATAGGACGACGCGACGGTTCCCCGTGATCTGCTGGGGCTCTCCGACTCAGTGCTACAACATTACGTTTTTATTCGTATCGTGCCGTGCAAGTGCAAGTGCAAGTGCAAGTGCAGGTGCAGGTGCAGGTGCAGGTGTGCTATGCTATCAGCGTGACATCCAGAGCGTTCACGTGGGATATTACGCGATTCGGAATACCTCAGAAAAGTTTGGTCCCCGGCTGTATGGCGAATCGACACCGATTCCCCTTGATTGGCGAGTGACGCTTCCGACGACATTTGGAATTATTCTCGTGTGTGAGTTTAAGTTCTACGTGAAACATCGATATTCATTGCAACTTAAGGAAACGAGGGAAAACGAGAATAAGGTGGAAGACATTCGTGAGCGGGAGGAATTTGTTTTACACAGTAGTTTCTGTAAGCCCGAGTGTCTGGAGTTAGAGCGAGTACCAAGTAAAGCGCTTCAGCATCTTTGCTGCTCAGAGAAAGCAACAGGTACGCGTACATGTTCTGTATTCTTTAGCGTTTCACGTTGTACAGTCGCTTTGCACATTCGCGCACGAACGTGCGCATGCTCTCGATCGCAGATCTCACAGTGCAGGAGGCAATATACCTTGAAGTGACTGTGTTTTGTGTCTTTTATCGCGGAATAACTTCAATGCAACCGGGCCGAGTCGAGGACGTCTTTTGCCGCGTCTTGTATCGGTACACCGTGTACACTTCGATGCTCTTATAGTCTCTGACATTAGGTTAGATGACGGTACAAAATATATTTCACACGTTTATTAATATACATATTTACGAAGCTTTACTTGGTATACGTTTAATGTCTTCCATAGCTACACTTTCTTGCTTTCACCGAGACTTTAGTGTTCATCAATATGCTGCATTTAGACGCCTGTATTTGGCTTTGGTATTTAAGAAAAAAATAACTAGCTTTTACCTTAAACTGCTGCTAGTATCAGATTTCTGTTTAATGATTTGTTTACCGTTTATAATGCCGTTTGATCAAATTTGCTGTAACTTTGTCGCTCACAGTAATCAGTGCAAGAAAATCCCTTAGCTATTTAAGATGAACTTAAATTGACTTGGTACCTTGCATCTTAACCATAAAATACAGAACGAGCCAACTTTATCTTTTACTTCGACGCAGTTTTCATGACCAGAGGTTAGTTAGTGGACGGGCAAATGGTTATGAATGCATTGGATAGTTTTATAATGCTGCGAACTACGATTGTGTACATTCTTATGTCAGAGTTATACGCACAAAGCCGAATACTCGGAGCTAATTCAGAGGGCCAGAAGGCCACCTACTCTTTTCTGAGAATGTTAATTGGTCGTTTCACGAATTATAAACCTGCAAGGGGAGAAAACTCGCGACCACTCGCTATCCCATCCATCCATTAACATACCTACGTTCGCGCTATCGTAGCCGTTGCCCGCTAGCTCGCTTAACCCTAACAACGCAAAAAGATACTAATTACGGCAACCTGCAACCATTTCTTCCTCCTACCAGGCAATAGCCCGCTTTCCTTATTTCCCGCGTTTCGTTTAGGTCAACGGAGGGGAGTAATTATAGCAACTTAGAGTAATTGCCGTCATTTATTTAGTTACTGATTCAGCGGATGAAAATTGCACCTTTCACCGCAAGTATTCCGCGCACGCAGCCATTGGGCTCAAGATAATGATATCGTATATAAGAATATAATCTCGCAAATGAGATGTAGTTAAGCAATTCAATTTAAAACTCGTAATTCTCCTTTCGCCTGGAAAATGTTTTCAAATTATTCTACATCACTACTGTTTTCATTTGCGGGATTTAAGACTCATTGAACATATTAAAAATTAAGGTTATCGGTATTAATTGAAGTTAATGATCGGTGACCAGACCACCGCAATGCCAAAAGGCGGTTTAACTATAAAATGAAATACATTAATTACGAACAGTGCCATACTGTTTGAGTCAGCTGTTTGTTGGTTGCATCACGCAGATATGCAGATATGCAGATATGCAGATATGCAGATATATGCATTTTTCATCCCTTGCTCCACCACAGGTGCCTTTTAACTTGTTGCGTGCGTCACTCTGCGGTCAAAGAACAGAATGACGAACACGTAGGAATCAATGCGGCGGTCAGCTGTTGTGTACTTCGCCACCTACTGCATAGACGTATCCATATTCGGATGTATGACGTGCAGCAGATTTGCAACTTATTATTACGATGTTCGGAGAACATGCGTTTAAAGCGTTGTTTTTCTGCTTATAATGCCATGACTCGCACGTTGTGTTTGTTTTCCAGTGATAAATGTAATTATATCACCTATTATTTGCCTCTAATTTTATTGTTTCTGTGAAAGTAATGATATAAGCACAATACAATAACTATGGTGTAGAAATATATTACACAAATAAATATATAAATATATAAATATACGAAATATATTTTTCCATCAATCAAAGTTCCGCATCGATATTCTTTGGATATATTCCTTTAATTTTATACTACTCTTTATGATTCGAAATTTTTAAGTACATTAACCCCATCTCTCATAAACGAAGGGATAACTTATCGCTCTCATCCACGTCTTAGCTTTGATTTTTTCACTTTGGATAACGTCGTTATTACTTTCTATCACGCGTTCGTAAATGCGTTCATAATACCCCTGCAAAGAGGAAAAAAACTAAAAAAACTTTGACAGCCGGTGGAAGCACAGAAGCGTTGCTCGAGATTGGCCGAGAATTTTTAAGCATAATAAAATTTCTAGGAGGTGTAATTACGCGGTATCGGTTAATCGAAGACGATCGAAGCTCGTGAGACATCGTTTACTCGTTAATTACTGGCTACCATTATTAATTCGAGCAGAGGCGTAACCACTCGTTTCCCCATATTAGACGGTGTCTTTGATTAATTATTTTCGCGGTAAAACTTGTCGCAGAAGCTACAAGGGAGAAGATTGGATGCATGCTTGTAGACTGCAGGTTGTAGGTTGTAGGTTGTAGGATAGGTAAATGGAAGTAGGAGACGTAGACATGGGTAAGGGAAAACGAGTATGACAGGAGAAGATGGAGAAGAGTATTCTTGAATTTGACCAAGATGGATAGCCGGTCGGTAATCTTTCAAAGTTTTCTCATGGTAGACTTAACGGAGGAGTTACAAAATGCATGTTAATTTTGGCGTTATTCATAATGAATGAAGACACTACTTATCTGATTTAATAATGAATGGATGAGTTTAATCATATACCGACCGTCCGTTTCAATTGACAATAGTCGTGAAGAAAACTCCACTGAGTATATAGTTTTTGAAGTCGTACCGGATGAATGACTACGAGATTGTTTAACTACTCAGGGAAGATAATGATACATCCGCGCTTTGTTCCAGAATGCTGTCACCAGGTCAAGACTCGCAGCCGAACAGTTATTCGCCCGGAAATGTTGTCCTTCAAGGAGCACCATGCGGTCAGTGTCGAGATTTATGCCCAGCTGGATACGTGCCCCACTTTTGGCGGTGAGTAACTGTATGTGTGTACTTTGCATATGTAAGCATTTCCAAATTCGCGACTAAGAATGACTACCCTGCACCTATATACTTTGACAAAAGGATACAAAACAAGCTAAAAACCTTATTAATTAATTGCTATTAAAAATTGTATAATTGCATCTGACATTGAAATATACCCTCTTTTTATATAACTGCCACAACACATATGTGGTAATAAAGATTGATCGCCATAAAGCGAATAAAACCTCATAGAGAAAACTGCAGGCTGATGAGAAAATAAAGAATTATCTCGAGATAGGCCAAGGAAATGAATTCGAACTTACAATTAGAGTCTCATTTGTCAGTCACGATTGATTAAACGACCGATCAAACGAAGTGACGTACCCGTGTCATCACTAGGCTGACTATAAGCGATGCGTATTACAATGTTACGATTGTTCCTGGCCCAAGTGTGGTCATCGAAGTTTACGGAAAGGTTTGGTATATTTCTGATATCAAAAGAAATACGATGTGGCGATGCGAGTGATTTCTCGTGGCCGGCCACGTTTGCCTTCGGCGCGAGAAATCAGCAGCGAAAGGGGAAGGCGAAGCGAGTGAACAAGAGGAGGTGAGCACCGAAGCCGAAGAAGCCGAAGAAGCCGAAGCCGAAGCCGAAGCTGAAGAAACCGAAGCCGAAGCCGAAGCCGAAGCCAAGGTTCAAGCAAAAGCAAGATCGAAAGAGGGCAAAAGGAAGATTTCTCGAGTTCGGGTCGAAGGGTCGACTCGTCGGTCTCACGCGAACCCTGCGTGCAACGAGATCGGCGATGGGCCGTTCCAAGACGAATCGGCTGGCAACCGAGCTAACCATAAAGAAGGAACGAGAGAGGGGAGTATATCAAAGAGATGAGACCAGAGAGAACGAGGAGATGTATGTTCCTCTGTAATTAACATACCGAACCCCCGTAAACTTGATTCGTTCTTTCGTAAATTTGCTCGTTCGTTCGCGAAACTCGATAGAGATTGCGCCGAGATTCGTTATTCTCTTAAAATCCCACGAGCTCATCGAGATCCTATCACACGCTATTCGTTAAGAATGATCGAACGACTTCTGGCATAGTGAATCGGTCCATCTGGCTTTCATTGACTCGTGAATCATCCCCCGGCATAGTTAGTTCATTCAAGAATATTGGTTCTTTGCATCTTATTAGTGTCTTTATCTTTAAAGCCTTCCCCATGAGTTAATAGGTTTCGGCCATTAATGGTGTATTAAGCCTTTTTATTACCTTACAAAATATGTAGTTGAATGTTATACTAGACATTAGAACTATACGGCTTATCGATCAGTATTTTGCAGAAAAACATTGTTAATATAAGTAGAACGGTGCAAAAGAAAATGATCCGTGCAAAGAGGTATAGAAGCATACGTGCAGCGAGATAGAAGATACTGTTAATGAACGAGCAGTTAAACGAACCAGGTTCTATATTCCTTGCAATGCTTTAAGCGTAGACTAGAACAGGCTTGACGTACAACAGGGGTGCCCTTTTAAACTTTTTCTTTATTACAATGGTCATAAAAAGGAAAGCCATGTTTTTCAATCCTTAATGATAATTAAACGCTTTTGTGATTCGGTTTTGATATCAATGACAAAGTATCTATAATACTTTTAGATACGTACATGTCCATGCATGCTTTTGCGTTACAGTCAGAGAATTACAAGTGGTATCAATCCTAGTAAATAATATTTCAGAAATTGGTATACGCGTAAAGGTATCATTAACTTAATTCCCCACACGTTGAGATTTAACCCGTCCAGATCATTAACGATATTTTACACATGACTCGTCCAGTGTGAGTTGTCGCCTCGACAACAATGACTGGACTTGCAATCAGTCGCCGGTAGATGTACACTGTAAACTGTACACTGTACACTGTACACTTTCAGAAGCCTCGAAGCACGATCTTACTTATGTTGTACATAAAACTCAAATGTTTTGATTTATGGGTCCCCACCCATTGCGTGAAGTAACAATTTTCGTAATGTATCTCGCGGGCAGAAATAACTAATACCATTTTTATGTTGCTGTTGCAGCCCGATCATCTCTAATAGTCCTCGACTGATTTACCATTATCCAGTCCGAAGCAAGTCACTCCAGTTTATTGGGGCTGGTAATATGTCCTGAATGGGCATATTATTATTTTATCTTCGTATCTTAGTCTTTTGCGCGAATTGTCGAAGGACCGTTTGCCGTAGGTTACCCTTTCTGCACTTTATAGTTTCTTTCTTCGACGTCTCCCGTAAAATATTGTTCGAAAAGGTATATTGTCATTTTGTAACAATTACTCTACGTTCGTCGAATTTAAAAGTGGAAGCTAAAGAGCTAGAAGAGAAGAATGTCGTTCTGCGTTGCTGGTTTCGTATACGTTCAGCAAAAACGTGAAGACCTTTGGTCCCTCTTGATGTGCTCTGTAATCCACTCTGTAATCCGTTTTCTTTTGCGAGGAACTCGTCGTTCTTCTTTCCATGAATTTCGGAATGCAGCTTGAGTTTTCACTTGATGCCGCTACACTGTCCTGACATAGTCTTTTTATGAACAGACGATTAGCACATGCTACTCTATAAATATTAATTTTTACTCCCCGTTTCGATGTGACAATTTACTTACATACAAAAATGGGACTACTCGATTCTCTATTAAAGCATATTGTATTTATAAATTTATAAATATTTTAAGTGGTCGTCCGCATAATTTTCAATTAAGCCTGCCCGATTAAAAGTAAGTGGAAAAGAAGGTAGAAAGGAGAAGCAACGGAATACATGATTTCCATTTCGAGTATCGGCCGAGCATAAAACCGCTTTTATCCCAGAATCATTTTTATGGGAAAGAATCTGGCCACTTTTTCTGATTTCTTGGGTCCTCTTCTATAGCACGCTCAGAACCCGCATCGCGTCCTGCCTTTTACGGTACACTGTGACCGCTTCGGCAGCCGCTAATTAGGTCTACTGGCGTTCATCTCTGAACGTTTAATCGTGCTCGCCCGGCTATATTCCAAACCATATATACGTTCCACTGGCCTCTTCTGGTCCTCTTTAAACCGGGATTTTCTTCCGCCTCTGCAAATACCGTGCAATATAATAGCAATTCCCAATTTTGCTTAATCTCATTTTCATGTTCTATAGAACGTTACTGTAGTAAGTCAATAACGGAAATGCTTTTCAAATAACTTTTTGTTAGTCAAGTATTTAGTACATGTTCTGTTAGTAGCATTGCAGAATTATAACATACTCCTGATTTGTTGGTATTATTCCTGAAAAGGTTTCATTGAGCGTAAGTCAATATAACGATGATCGAACGACAATCTAGCACACTATAAGAAAGAGGAGTCAAGAAAAAAAGGCTAAATTGGATGGCAGAAGGTAAACAGGAAACAGTGGAAATTAACGGTACGTACTGAACGTACGGATGAATTCCATTTGCTTCGTATCCCGTGATACACCCTTCGGTATTTTTCGATATAATGTGTATACGTGTTACGTGCCAGGATGCCCAATAAAGTACGTCTCTAATCAAGGGGCCGAGGAGAAGACAAACATTGTGAAATCGAGCGTACGTGACTGTCCAGCGACGACTGTGCAATTCTCCCGGTATCCTTCTCGATATTATCAGTCGTGTAACGTGTAGAAAAACTTCACGAAATCGAGTTCTCTTACATTCCCCGCGTGTATGACCGTGGTATGCCGACTTTAAAGAGTAAAGTCTTTTTTAATTTACTATTTTGCTCGCATTTATGTCGTGCCCTCCGCTCAGCTAATTAACAAACGACAAAACGAGTTTGTGCATTTCTGTGTACTTCGCATTATATTACTTACCGATTATCACGGTTTCCAAGTGTATCTACATTTTACCTCCGTTTTACCTCAATTTTAATTCCTTTGCCTATTCCAGGGTTTGCTAAGCGGTATTCCAGGTTGTGTCAAATATATTCAATAGTCTGTCGGCTTTCGGCTTTCGGCTTTGAATATTTGACCGCAATTACTATCAATGCCCCAGGCTGGAACGAATTAGGCAATCTTTCATGGAAGTCAGATTCCCAAAACCGTTAATCGTATTTAATGGACAGATTTACAATTTTTGTGAAGTTTGCACGCAGGAGGTATTCGACGCGTGAGCTGTGAGCACTAGTGAGCAGTTTTGCGCTCGACACGTTGTTTACGCGACCGCGTACCTCCACGGTCGTTTGTCAACCGTTAAACACTGGCCACCCTCGCTCCTCTCCCATTTTCAACCCTATAGCCCGTAGGCGATAGCGAGCCTCTCTTGATTAACGAGACACCCCATATATCCGGGCTGCGCCCTCTCCATAAGGGCGCAGCCGATTGCATTGTTGCATTCGTGCTTTACTGCATATTGTGCTGGCTGACATTTTCAAGTTCGATCGAGTACCTCGGACACCGCCTTGCTATCCGCTTGTCTTCGTAGGTGTATCGTATATTTTCAGATATCTCTGTCCTTGGACCACTTCCCTTTCTCTCCTTAAAGAAATAATCAAATATATCTATGAGTCGGAATGAATTCAACCGAAAGGATTAGTAACACGTATATTTTATTATTTCTGAGAGTAGTAGCATGTTTCAACGGGACATTCAATAATGCTGTAATCCTCGAAAACTTTATTCCTTTATATAACAATCATAAATTGCTATTATTTGTGATTCGAACAAAATTTCGAACAGAATTTCCTACTTGAATTTCTGTTCTCCTTATTTATCTTTCCTTTAATATCTCTCGGAATGATACATTACTTTCGACATTTCTTCAACTGACAAATTACAGACATTTCGTTCCACTAAACCTCCGCTAAATTTCGATTTTCAATTTTACTTGAACCGAGAATCCTTCAGACTTGCTTGAGGTCATAATAGAGTAAACCTCTTTTATGTGCGATACGTATTCAGGCGAAATATATCAAAAATATTTTTTGTTGTGAACGCACCCTTAAACTAGTCTAACCTTCGGCGACCCTTTGAGTAATGCGTCTGGTTTGGCTTTAACTTGGACCGTATCACGTGTACAACTGTACTCGCATATCCTCTGGGTTCTACGCGTCCCAGCAGACTCATCGTTTTAATGCAGTGTTAACCATCGATTGCGATCAAATTGATACGGGATACAGGATACAGAATACAGGATACACGATAAGAGTCCTAATACATATTGTATGTACAGGCTGTCCGGTTACGAATTTTATTTCGCTCGATATCTGTCAATTTTTTGGCGGTATTCCCGTGTACCTTTAGGGTGTAAGCGGCGTATGCGGCGTATGCGGCGTCTGCGCTCGTTTATAAAGGTACCACGGAATTATTATCGGATTTACACTGGTGATGGAATCCACTTCGTCCGGTGCACTCGTCTTACGACTTGTCAAGCCAGTTAATCAGTTGCGCAGCCGGTTTACACAGACATTATTTTAAAAAACAAAAAACTTACTTTGGCGTGAGGTAGGGAAACACGCCGAAAGAGCCCGTCGGAAGTGTGTCAATGAGTGACGCGGAAAAAATACAAAGGGTCTTTTAACTTCATTCAAGATGAACAATGCAATTACATCGGCAATAATCCCAAGTCTCACAGTGAGCCACTTACTCTACCCTGGTATATTTCCGGTGCTCGGCTGCTGAAAATCATCCAATGATAATACTTGGTCTTCTAATAACCATCGCGTAAACCTTAGCTCGTTGGTGCAGGTAACTCGGTTTATGAGCAACGTCGTTGTTCGCTTATAACGTAACTGCTCGACACACGATACGAGGATGATGATCGAAATACAAAGAAGGAGAAGTATTCGAAAGCGAAAGAATGTAACACGGATATACCCAGGGAAAACGAAGAAGAGAAAAAACGGCGGGAACGAACGAATGGGCGATGATGTGCAGCAGAGAGCGTAATAAGGAGGTACGCAGCGAGTCGGCAGAAAAGAGTCGGCACTTGGCCACAGTGCAGTTATGTTTCGGGTTAAGAGCGAGAGAGCGAGGGTTGGAATTAAATGGGGCGAACTCTTGATTAGTTTGGCTATACACTTCGGCCGGTGGCACCCTAGGGCACTCCCACGCCTAATCCAGCATTATGAATATTTTCTCCTCCTCGCGCCGTTACCAGACCAGGATGGAAGAATGGACAAGTGCGCGAGAGAGAAATTTAACCCGACGTTTATAAGAGTGGACAGGGTGGGTAGTGTCCCGTGTCCCGTGTCCCGTGTCCTGCGCCCTACAGTCTTCCATTGTGACTGGCAACGAGCAACGGTCCCATATTTTCTCTGCTTATTTCGTGTCGACTGAAACGTCGACATGCTCGTTCCTCGATATTGACAACCATAATACGGAAGATACACCGGAGGGTATGCCTTAAGTCGACGAATTACAATGAGAAGGAAGAGATAAATATGGTACCAGAGAAATGTTTATTCCCGAGCACCATTTAATTAAATTCGGGGTACGCGAGCTAACGTTGTGCTACCGGAAGTAGTATATTTGGCAGTAGCAATCTACGAGCATTTGCTAAAATGTCCCTTTTCTCGGTGAAAGGATAGATTATATAATCACATTTACGTAGAATTGCGTGAAAAAGAATAAAACGAAACGAGCTATACGAGTAACGCAATCTGGAGAAGAGACTCCCGCAAGACTCGATCCTCAAAGCGTTAAATAAGTTTGCGCGCGACAGCCTTATGAGTCTTTAAGTCACTGAGATCTCCGAAAGGGGAAACGCGGCACTTTTCGTTCAAGGAATTCTCGTTCTTTCGTGGCAAACTCGAGATGCTTTTGAGGGCTTAGATGACGCAGCAATGCCGATTTTGAGAAAATCGCGCGGATGCCAGAAGGCGGAGAAAGAGAAAGGAGAGTCCTTGCCGTTTTACGAGGAGAGCGTCCCTCCTCGATTTTCGTGGCAGAATGAATCTCTTGCTGGGTAATTAGGCAGATTACTTTCCGGAGTGGTTCGAGTCCCGGTTTCTTACTCAACGAACGAACTCGGCTAGGTATAGTATATATTTCGACTACGCGACTCTTGGGGTGGAGAACAATTAAAGGAAGAAATTCTTTGGATGGGTGGAGGCGGATGATGGCGGTAGCAGTGGATCCGCTCGAGGCGACCGTGTGCGGCCGATTCGAGTGGAGCTTAAATTCACCGCAGGGCTAATCGACCAAAAGGCGCGTTCCTAGCGGAAGTAATGTCGCACTTAAATGCCACCCCCGACGGCGCTCGACTTCCAGAAACGACACCATGATTACCGAAAATATCGCGGTCGTAGGAAAAGGTCATCGTGAGCAGAAGAGATTCTAAGGGAAATAGAAGAACCGAGGGGGGCGAGATAGAGGGAGAGATAGAACACCGAGCAGCTTACCAACGTAAAAGAGTGAAAGAGAAGAAAGGAGAAGAAAGAAGAAGAAGAGAGAAGAAGGAGGAATAGAAGACAGAAGGAATAGAAAGCCATAGACGCACCGTTTTTATTTACGACCTAAGGAAGATCCAGGTCTCGACCGTGGCGGTCTTCTCCCGTTAATTAAATAATATTTCTCGAGAAGCCCGCGGGAGTACCGGAGTAAACCTACGATAAGAGCCGTGGGGGAAATCGCGTCAACGAAAAAAACATGGCCCTGCTAAGAGCACTTATTGCAGTATTGAGATCGTAACTCAGGTTGAACCTCGTCATAAACGTTCCCCGTGCGGACCTCTGGCCACTCTCTGACCTTTTCCTCCTCCTTTTCCACTTCTATTACTCTCCCCCCCCCCCCCCCCTCGCTTCCTTTCTTTTGGTATTCTTTCTCCGCGCATCCTTCCAAAGTTTACCAGTTTGTAGCAATCATCCGTCAAGGTTAACGACCACGGAGTGGATCTACCGTCCTGATGAACAACGAGAAAATTAAGATCAACCGTAGATCCGAATAAATATAAAAGTCCTGAGCGTTCGGCGAAGTAAACTCTCCAGAAACGTTCTGTGGTCATTAACCCTTTAAGTGTTGGCGCTGAACTGGATCTGCTCGTTAGGTTATCGCGAATTATCCTTACGGAGAGTGTGGCAAGAACACCGAGGAATGCCACGGGTAATCGAGAGTCGTGATATATATATATATATATTGGATAACACGAGAAGGCAGCCAGGTTTGATTACTCCTGGCTTCTGGTAGGATATAATACTACCTTCATACTCATCTTCTACTCGAAAATAAAATATTGATATTTCATATTTTTATAATAGCATAAGATGTAGGCCTTTCTATCTTTAAACAGCGGCACATTAAAGATCCATCTAAAAAAAGTTAATGGCGTTAAAAAAATATCTTTTTGCAGATTTAATACGTTAGCAACTTATTTTCTTATTACATATATTTAATTTAAATGCACGTGTAAATCAGAGTACTTTCAATGTGACTCTTCATTATGGCCGCCTAGTCTGATATAGCTCCATGTTTTCCCACGGTTTAATAAATGCTCTCGTTTCTTTCTCCATGACTATCCATTACTTACATCTTTTTTCTTTTTCCCTATTACCGCCCGCTTTTCTCTACTCTTTCGGAGTACGTATCTACTCTTTTTTTTTATAGTTTTGCCGGGATTACTCGTCTGCTTCCTTTTTCTGCCATTTCGCCCGACAAACATCGCGGCCGTTGTCCCGACGAGTCTAGGACACCCGGCGCCCAGCATCCGCCGGCGTCTGGCGTCTGGGCGCCCGCTACACCAGCAAGCTCCAGCTTTTCTATCCATTCAACGTAGCACTAACACTACTATTACTACTACTATCACTACTACTACTACTACTACTACTAACCTTGTAGCCAATGAATGGACTAGACAAATTGGCAGCATCTGTGTCTCACAGTCACAGAAAACATAGTCTGTTTTCCCTCTAATTTTCTGTAAAAAGCATCGACGATTGCAGTTCGAAGTTTAGTGTTTTCATCATTGTATAGTTTCATTCTCTTTGCATTACGGAGAATACCTATTGTGAAAGTTGGATATTAACAAATTTCGACATTGATTTATTCGAACATATGGATTAAGGGTAAGATTAATTGATTTATTATCCGAATTATACATTTTATACAATTTTCACCGGACGTCATTATATCGCGGTTTTAATGCGAACCTCATTAAATTCGTAAAATATTCAAGCAAGCAATCGACCTCGAGAACAGGTTGGTTTGAAACATTTAAATTACAAATATTAATGTACAAGTGCACAGTATACATATAGGGTGTCCGAAAAAGTTGGGTATACATTAACATGTATACTACATGTAGTATACATGTTAATGAAGTCATGTAGGTAAAAAAAGTTCACTGTAAACTAATGACCAAAAATGCTTCATTTTTATTGTAATTGTTTTGGCAGTTATAATAAATGTTCGAAATTTCTTCTTTCTGCAAAAATGCAGGCTTCCCCACTAATGATTGTCGAACTCTTTAAAATATTTCTGCTCTTGTAGAAGTAGCAAAGTTGGTCTTCTGTTTCTATCGCATTTTTATGAACTAACTGTTTCGCGTGACCCCATAAATAAAAGTCCAGAGTTGTGTAAACAATAACTGTCAATAAGAATTATTTGTATGTGTCTGTGATTCTGTATAACGTGCTTAATAACCACGTTCCTGGAAATCTTCGAACGTGTTTATATGAATTTTGTTTACCTACTTAACCTCATTAACCCGTAGTATAAGTTTGGTTCAGACCTTTTCGGACACCCTGTATAGTTCGTAAGATGGTTGCACGCAATACAAAGTCGGGGTAGCGCAAAACGCATTCCGTGAGAAAAGGCGTCCTGCAATTTGAAAAAGCTGCAGCAACCTTCACGCCCACATGCTGTCTTAAAGCGGATACCTGCCGACTAAACTGATCGTTATTTAGATATTCCAGGGGAGTCGGAGATCATCGAATGATGTTTCGTGCCTCCATTCAGCTCGTACGTGTAACTCGATATGACCAAAGATTCGCTTCAATATCGATACTGACCAACGAGTAAGGGGGAATTTAAGGGGGAATTTAAGGGGGAATTTAAGGGTACAACGGTTGGATCGTACGAAAGGGCCGAGCAGTAAATTAATTATGGTTTAAAACATCATTAGGATCTGCCACAACCGGCGTGGGTTCGGTTATTAGCGCAGTACATCATACTTTCCATTTCCCTTATTCCGCCACCGTGTGTTGCTTTAGTTTTTACGCCTCGTTTTTTCTACGGATGTTATTATTACGTCCAATTAATACGATTCCAATTTTAGTGATCTTCATATTCAGCCACATCACAAGTAGTGATTTTTAGAATTTCTTGTCTTCGGTCGTACTTTATACAAGTATTGTTAATACGAGGCCAGTTATAGGATATAAATCCTAATACAAACATCAGTGACTCACCTTTTCCGACAGAATTCTATTCTGTTAGTATTAGTAGGTGTACAAATGAATTCGTTGCTTTTTTCCAACATTAAAAATGTATTGATTAAAAAACTGCAATAAACTCAATCGTTAAAATACTCCCCATTGATGTCCTTACGCCACTTATTGGGTAGTTTTCCATCATTTCTAATACTTTGAAATTGTAACTGTCTATTGTTCTTTTCGAGGTAACATTGAATATTTTACCTTATCAAGGAATATTTCTCAACGTTATAGATACCACTTTAAGAGCATAAAGTATAGGAAAATATTCAAATTTGGATGTTTAATATATTAATGCAGAAAATGATACGTATAAAATTAATGTGTACACTTGACAGGTACTGATATTGTTGTTCCGTATTCTACTTGTATTATTTTCTTCCACATAGAATCGAATGAACGCTTTATTGCCAACTGTATTCTGTCGTATTCTGTCGTATTCTGTCGTATAACCGAGTCGTGGAACAGGGATTACCTTACCTCTCTTTATCTCTACCCCTTCCAATCTGTCTCCTCTCACCCTCCGGGCTACGCATCCACTGCCTCGTACGTCCAGTAGGTAGCTCTCGACATACCACCTTCGTATCTCCGCATGTTGGGGTCGGATATTGTAAAATTGTAAAATATCGAGAAATACGGTGGCAATCGCAGATATTGGAAAGCTGTGACATAAAGAGCAGAAAAATCATGGTCGTTCGAGTAAGCCGTGGTGATTAAGAAGTACGTAATCGAGGCTTAACACCACTTTCCACCCGGACGATTTTCCATATTTGCCCCATCATTCTACTTCGACCATATGTTTATGGCAGCTGTGTGAGCAGCCCCTAAGGAAATCCCACGAGTTTAAACCGCAAAGCAGAAAAGATGAAATTTCAAACTCGAGGCTTAAGGAGCTTATGTTATGCTTATGTAATTAGCGTTCCCCGGTAACTCAGTTTTTATGAATGTTTTGCTGATTAGCGCGGTCCAACTCGTAAAATAATAGAATTATGTAACTTTTGCGTTTATCAAGGAACTGATTCAATGATAATCGGTGACGGAATGCATCCTTGTATTAACGATTAGCAGGCCGGCTTTCACTTTAAGTTTGGTTCACATTAAAAAGATCCATCGACCGAGTACATAATATCTTGTAAAACCTTGAGTGGCCTCACTCTTACGTACATTACAGTACTTAATCCGTTTAAATCGATTCTATTTGTTAAATTCGTTGATACGTCTTTTGTTCTTGCTACGTTAGTAAGTAATAAAATGGAAAAATGGAAAAATGGAAAAATCATAAGTTTCTGGAAGACGGACTACCGGGATTGTAGCTATGAAGAATTCCTTTCCAGTACCAAATGTATTAGGGTGTTCCTTGGCCGGTAGTATCTGCAAAGAGAAAGGCTTGTAGAATACACGAATCAGACAACCATTGAGAAAATCTCAATTCGTCGGTATGAAAGCGAAGATCGGCAACTATACCATACGTGACCTGATAACGATCGATCGCTCGTATACTGTCTTCGAGTTCTTCTCCATCCTCTTTGCGGTTCCTTACTCTTACTCTTCGAAGCGAGCAAATGATATCGAATTTCACGTATAAGCCTAGGAATGCGGGCCTGACGGCGCGCGTAACTCTATACGTCGGTCACGCACGGGGGATTCGCCGATCCTGCGAATCCTGCGAATCCTGCGAATCCTGCGAATCCCCCGTGTGTATATTCGGTATTATGTGTATCCACCAGCCAGACAGATTGGAGAAGGATTTTCAAGTTTGCTCGTTCGTCGATAATCATGGCGTCTTTTCTTATCGGGACGCGACTAGCTTCGATAAGAAGTAACGTCCGACTCTCAACGAACAATGCGGACCAATCGATTGTAGGACAGAAATTATAATATGAAAGGAATAAAAAACTGCGTTGCAGTAAAGTACGCAGTTAAGAGCTTCTAATTATAAAGAATAGTAGATAAGGAACGTATAAATGGTAATGAAATTAGTTGGTAAATGCAATTAGCTTGATCACGCGCGAATGACATCAATCGGTTGTACGCTCGAGTTTCTGAACAAGATAGGCTCGTGCGTTTCTCAAAATCTTATTGTTAAAGATTGTGAACCTCGTGAACCTCGTGAATCTCGTGAATCTACACGAGGCTGACGCCCTTTATTTTTCTCATGTATTCTTACAGAAGTACGACTCTCTATGCTCGCAGAAGAACTCGAGGTTTCCGGCTTTCTGTCAATCCTTCTTCCTAAGTATTTCATTAGAACCGTTCCCCATAGGTGAATATACAATCCTTGACAATACTTGATGATTTCACCAGCAGCATTTGCGTTACATGGAAGTTTGCTTGACATCTCGTTGACGCGTCTTCTCGAGTTTGTGCGCGTCCACAGTTAGAAAATGGTCGAGTGCAATTTAATATGAAATTACCACGATGGGAATGAGAAAACCATCGCGTACCTGCCACTTCCTGTTTGTTGTTACATACTTATAATCATGATCGCGTTTAACGCTTGGTAAGAAATTAGTTTGTTCACAATTATGTCGATAAATTTAATCATAATCTGAGAAGTACAATCGATTGGAAAATAGTATCGGCGATAAATGGAATTGCAATTTTCATCACACTAGAATCTAGATTACATCGGAAGAATAATACATATTATCGAGGATATTTAAAACATAAAACTATGAGAACGTGGTCTGAAGGGTGACTAGTATTACTGTTGGATACCGAAGGTTTAGTCCCAGTAAACAAACACTACTTTCACTCTGACAATGAGTTCTCAGCGACTGAATCTAACTGAACTTAACTGACAAGGAATGTAAGGGAACCCGGAGATTCCAAAAATTCTGGAACTTTGCACAAACATAGAGTAATTCATGCTGATTACGAAGCCATTTGTCGTTAGTGCCCGAAAACGAATAAAAGAGGTGAAATCATCCCTCAATGAAAAAGTAATTTTTTCGTTTTCGGCTCTTATCTCGAAAATGACAAGAGATATCGAAAAAACATAAAGTTACAATTTGAATGATACTTCGGGTGCTACAAAAATGCGTAAAAAAAATTGTCGAAAAAAATTGTCAAAAAAAATATTATGTTTTGAAAATTGTACCATCCACCCCCCAAATTTTAAGACTACAATTTTCGTTCCATCTGGAAAATAGATCGTGCTAAACCAGTTTGAATCGTATGTATTGTTTACATAAAATCATGTTTTAAGCTTGAATTTAACACTCGAAACCTGCCTATTTAGCGTTCGGCGACCCGTATGGAATGATATAACAGGAATAATATAATATGTAGCACATTGACCTCTTACCGCAACTCTCTCGTTGTTAGTATTTATTTTTATAATGTTTATGGTGAATAATCTGTACAATTTACCATCATTGTACTCTTCAGAAAAATGTTTAAAACCAAAATATTTGTCACACTACGCGCAACGTATGAATGATGGTCTGCCAGAAATATCACAGAATTGAATTTCTTTTTTATCCTTAAAATAGCAGTCGTCGACTGAGTTGTCAAAATTGTTTGGTCGACTTTCGAGATATCCACTTTTATACCATGCCTACTTATACAGATTTTGAAACCACGGAGACGAAGGTTGACGAAGGTTGACGAAGGTTGACGAAGGTTGACGAAAACTGGTTATGAGTCAGGAGTCAGTGATTGCAATTTAATAATTTCATTGCGTGAGTGTAAAGTATCGTATTCAGCATCGTATTCGTCTAGAATTATATTATTCGAAAATGTCCGGATGAAGTTTTTTCTAATTTGAAAGCCAGAAACGTCCAAAGGTTGAAGCATACCAGTAGTTTTTGTCGAAATTGTTAAGATTTTCAAGTCTTTATTCGTTGGCATAATGTCCTGCAATTATGTGACAATGTGACAATGTCCGGTCCATGAGTGAAGGAGCGGTGTGCTTCTATCTCCTATCCTCTGTAGAAAAATCTCTCGGAGCCATGTCTTGAAGTGATCAAATGTGAGTTTTCCAGATTTCTAAAATGCAATGTAAATATTTAGTGATCCCAATAGAGTTTGACTCGAGGCCTAAATATACCGGTATATCCTTTAAGCACCATACATATAAATGGGAGAGACAAGTTGACCATTTGCAAGAGATTATGGGTATCATTGTGTAGCTACGAGTGGGGGATGTTACTGATTGTACTACGGCCAGATACGGCCAGATACGGCCAGATAAACAATTCTATTTTGATCGTTTTTAATAATGATAATTTGATTGCACTTATTCTAGATTATAGCCATTATTCAAGCGTACTATTATTCCTATCATAACCTTCCCTACGGGCGGCCGAACGCTGAACAACCAGGTACCCAATGTTAAATCGAAGCTTGACAAATTATTTTATATAAACAATATATATGATTGAAAATATATATTCGATAATTTGATTACGCAAGTGCATTGACTGCAATGGACAGACAGCACTTCGAACAGCACTTGAAATAACTTGTTTAAACTTGTAATTATTCATTTTAAGTTCCACTTTATATACGCAACACTTTTTTACGCAAAATTTCATGATTTGTCCGAATACGAGAAAAAATATTAGACATTCCATATAAAAAACCGAAGATGACTTTTTTATTGAGATATTAGATAAAAAACAGATTAGTGCACTGTACGCCCCCCTAGATACCATGGAACTTCTGTTTGAAATATTTGTTCGTACAACGAATAACTTACGAGTTATTTGCAGCCGTCATGTTAGGAGTTATATTGGGTGATAGTTATAGCTATTTTAGGTGATCATAGTTATTGACTCACTCTGTATATATATATATATATATATATATATATACAAAATGTTTTTAATGCATTCTGTTATATTTCAAGGGACTCATCATTTTATATCTTATAACGTCAATGTACTTCTTTTTTAATGCTGCGCTGTAGCCGATGAAGGAATGAATCCGATGACCTCTAACAAGATGATAAGTTGATGATAAGTTCAACCTAAAAGTCAGACAAAATCTTGAGTGTAATCGTATCACGTACTTTTAATGCGTTGTTCAAAGGATGTGTTCAAAATTGTCGCCTCTGACTTCTAAAGAAGTGAAAACACTTGTTCACTGCAACTTTTAATGTTCTTCGCAAAAAGAAATCTAATGGATTTAACGGGTCGGATGGATTTCGACCAATCCATCGATTTAGAAATAGTTGTTGAGTAATTTGCCTCGAAACCAACGCATAATGAGGGGGGCACCCGTGCTGTTGGTACCACATTTTTTAGCGAACATTCAAAGAAACTGCTTTCAACCATAGTTGTAAGGTTTCCATCAAAAGCAAAATGGACCAATTATACGATTGTCCATTATGCTACACCAGATATTTACACTCCACTGGCGTTGGTCCTCAATTGTTGAAGCCAATATGGATTTTTTGCAGACCACAATAATTGTCATGATTCGTAAACCGATTCATTGTCGATTCATCACTAAATAATAATGTTCCGAAAAAATGGTCATACAGCCGTTGACTTAGGGCTTGTTTTGGCTTATTCTTCGAAAACATGTGTTATCATATCATACACTCATCCGACATTACTCGTTCCGCATTGTTATATCAGCCTGGGAAGCTGCATGTTATCACCTGAACGCAGATGGAACCATAGAACAAAGATAAATACGGAAGGACATACTGAACGAAGTGCGAATGCACTTTCGGTTAGAACGAACTCTCTTTAAATCTTTCAGCGCGTGACATTCCTCGAACGAAATATATGTGTTCCAATAATCCGCTCACCCCCTCATTCAGACTCTCGATTCAAGCTACCCCTCTCCCGTTGGAAGCTCGTTTTTTATACGGAGTAATTTTTAGGGTGCCGATCGAACCGTGACCATCACGAGGGAAGAAGTCTTCTCGAAGAAAGATCGGGGTACGCTTTCGCGCCTCCTCTCCCATATTCCATGATCACCTCTTTCCACTCTCCACCCTCCGTCGAAACTCCATCCGAACAGATTGTTCAGATCCTTGTCCCCAAATGACATTTGTACATAACAACCCTGAAAGTGGAATATTATTTGTTAAGTTGCGATGTTTACAAGTAGGAGTGGAATTTATTAAGCGTAGAAGTTAATTTACTACCTTTGCTATCAAGGTGCTATCAGTAACGCTTGACAAATCCCCGTTAAGCAAACTAATGTGTACAGTGTACAGTGTACAGTGTACAACCAATCACATTTAAACGCTGACGGTGCAGCTTTAATATATTCAACGATATATGAAGCAAAGGGGTTGAATTCCTACTTGTTGCTGATGCGAAGAATCTTTTAAAAAAAATATATCAACTCAAGAAATATATAAGAATTAGCGTAGCAAAATATTGATAAAATGGTAAAGGGCACGATACGAGGCACGGACAGGCATACCAGGTCGCACTAAGGTAATGTCATACTGTCAAGCACAAATTTATTATCCAAAGAATAACCATTACATCTAAATTACTCCATTGTCCTAAGTACTCGGCAATACTGGATATTCATATTCAGATATGGTTGCGCATATCTCCGCTTTGCGAGGTTAGAATTAGTAGAAAAGGAAAGTTGCTTGTGAAGAAGAAATGAGGATAGGCATGTAAGACACAATTACCTTATAATCGACTGGCTGTCGATATGTATATAATTGCGTTTTATTATTATAATTATGTCAGTTGTACGAACAAAATCACGTTTTCCGATGTTAGCAATCTGCTCCAACTGTTTCCAAGAAGATGATACTTACTTTTGCTCTCTCTTCGCGGAAAGAAAAATTACCGTGCTCGGATATTTATAGGAAAGAATGCGATATAGATGCTGCATTACGTTGCATAATATCGTATATTATCACTCTTTTCTTGTGAACATTTAAATGTTCACGACGGTCTACACAGTCTATGCAGTTAAATAGAAACGTGTGTAATGTGCGTAAATTCCGAAGGTCTTACTTACCTCTTATTTTCTTTGAATCCGTATAAATGGTTTTCTGCATTCACCAGTTCTAGGCTACTATGGAAGTTCATGCGAAAGAATCATATGCGATCTTTCGTCTATTTCTAAGTCTACTTCGGACTTTGTAGTCTTCGCATATTTTTATGTATACGAGAGACAGTTGAGTGCAATGCAATGTAATGTAAATCTTATATCTTGGCGTAATGTAGAGTTCCGTAAGGATTCATGGGTGGAGTAAAAAGGTGGAGTATACGATCCTATGTGAATCGTCGCATAGGAATCATATTCACTATGGATGTGTAAATGTAATTTTATTTTGATTTATGTATTATTACAATTTATATACATACAGCTTTAAAGACTGCTTTATGATTGCAGGAATATTATTATATATTATTGTCTATATTTGATTAGCAGAGATAGGGTTGCTCTCATTGTTTATATTCTGTTGTTCTGTATCTTGTAAATACGTACAAATTTGAATCATCAGGGGATATTGAAAACACACCACACAAAAGGCTATTCTTCACACAGTGACACAAGGTTAAAGATTTTTTATATTTATTTTCTCACGTTGGTTAGCAAAACAGGTTTTCCTTTTTTCCGTATCTTGCAACATGGGAATTTTCGCATGGTTTTCTTGTCGAGTGAAAGAAAGGAGGATCACAGGAGTAAGGGTAAAGGACGGCCTGATCCGAAGCGGAAAGTGAGTTTTCTGTCAGGTCTTCGTCCGCAGCACCCTTCTGCTTTTCCTTCGTTTTTCACGCGCAGCACGGAGCCGAGCTTGCGCATACATATACTTCTGACGTCTATGTATAATATCCATCAGTGTGTATTACTGTGTATATAGGAATAGGAGTTCATATATACGCACTAATACGTAAAAATCCGACTCGTATACCTTTAGATGCCCGAAGCAGCACTCAGCCTTTGAAGTAAGTTCGTTAGAGAACCTCTACCGTCTTCTACTCGAAGACACTCCCGAAGGACGAAGGGTCCTTCAGAAGTTCCGAAGGTATTGCCCTCGTCTTCTTGCCCTCTGTTCGCGCCTATCCTCTAATTTCCAGGGTTTCGACAACCGTTCAATTTTCCAAATTTACGTCCTGGCTTATCCCCTTAGTTTTTATGCGGTGGCTGATTTACAATTGGTATAACGGATAAGATATGATTAAAAGTTCCTTAGCGTGGCCATTCGCGATAAATGGTGCGATAAATGGTGCGATAAATGGTGCGATAGCTTTTAAGGAAACTTTAATAAAAGTTTTCGCGCTTAAGAGATTTATTTCATAGTAACATGCACGGTTCTACAGTTGGTTTATATTACCGGGGTTAATTATAGAAGCAATTTTCAGTCCTTGTAGTCCGTGAAAATAATCAGATTATGTGGAGTATGCGATTTTTCGAATTGGGTTTCGATAAAAAAATATTGAGCAAACTAAATTAACTTAACCGCAAATTGGTATCGCAAGTTCTGCGATGGAAGAAACGTGTATTATGCTCCGCATGATGATGGTGATGGTGATGGTGATCGATGCAGCACGGTGGATCTGCGCTCAAATTACTTGCGTTTTACTTGAGTTGCCCTCGATGCAGCCGTGCTCGATGCGCAGGGAGGACGTCTGGTTGGGCAAAAAACGTGCTCGGTCAGTCGACCGGTCCCGTACCAACCAAGAAACTCGCTCTTAAGAGACCGAGCCGACCTCGAGAATCCCTGTTCTCGAGAAAACTTTGCCTCTGAAGTTTATTTCTATGAAAAACTCATCAAGATATCGCATCTATATAAACTATTATACACTGTTACCACCAGATTATCAACATACTTTTCAAAACACGATTTTTCCTATTTGTATTTTTCACTTTCTGATGTCTGGAAATTTGACGATTTAAATCGGTTTTCAACACGTTTCTGGCGATTGTCTTATTACACGTACACTGTCTTTTCATAGTAACGTTTACTTAAAGTTGCAATGTGCAATTAGAGTTCATTACGGCAAATTAGGCATTAATATATTTGGAAGTATGTTAATATAATGGAAGTAAACGTTTCACTGAAACTCGGCCAAGACTCCGTTAATCCAGCGGTAACCTTAATTGGTTTCTGAAAACCTGATTTACGTGAGATGACGCAATCAATTGGGACGGTACTATAAACTGTCCACGTAACAAGTTTCTAGATCATAGCAAATCTTGCGTAATAATGAATGTACGCCTCGGCGTGTTTATCTTAATGATTCTCCTTCTTTCATCAGCCCCCGCTGGTCGGAAGGAAGGTTTTCCCATTTCCGGATCGATCGTCGAAGCCAATCGCGCGTACCAAAGCGACGAGAATACGGACGAGTGCGATTTACGAGCAGTCGGCTTAAAGCTCATCCTGGAGATCCTCCTCTTTCAGGTTGCTCCTTACTTACGTAGGCGATACTTACGTCCTCTTCTACGTCTCCCACGTCTCTTCTACTTTGAATCTCTGCTAGAGACTTGCCCTGTCGTCGATGGGAGGGATGGAGTAGCCCCCTAACGATAAACTCTCTCATCGGCGACAGGCTTATCGCCTCGAATTATCCGGAAAGCCGCGTTCGAGAAGAACCTAGGGAAGAAGGAGGAACGCAATGTACCTGCCGAGATGGCTGCTTGGATATAAAACGGAGATTGTCTGCAAAGCGGTGTCGTTTGTCCTGCGTTCCACCGTTCCCCGCTAAATCGAATGTACTTTACTTATACCCCTTTTCACCTTAATCTAACCAAGACATAAAAATCTAAAGCCTAATAATGAATGATTTTTTAAGTGTGCATTATCGAACACTTCCGCAACCAAGCCTTTCTTATTTTATGAACGGTATTTCAAGTCCGTAGTGACTAACGCGAACCATGAATATAACAAATATCCTAATCCAAGTTGTACCGTGCCGACTTTACACCCGGATTAGTTTTTGTGTCGTGGTCCCGCGCAAGCACAGGCTCCGATAATTTATCGTCAATAATAACACAGTCGACAGTTCTCCACTCATCAAAACTTTCTTACCCGATGGGTACACATATATCACAGGGAACACCGGGTCCTTGTCCCGTTCCTTCCCGTTCCTTCCCGTTCCTTCCCAAGCAGCCAAGTTTTCCGTTTAATAAGTCGCTGCAATTTTTCACCCTTCCAAGAGCTTGGAGCGTTCTGTGTCCTTCGTACTTCGTCAGAGCGAGGGGTCGAGAGCTTCCTTCTTACGAGAAACCAACTCCAACCCTCTATCCTCCTATCCTCCTTCGAGGGTCGACTTTTCACGTCAAAATTGCGTTAAACTGCTTCGCGCCCGTTACTAGAACTTATGATATGTCCATGATATGTGCTAGCCATTTGGTATGCCCTACAATCAAAACAGAATCACGAGAAAAAACTGTTTGATTCCGTTGGTACGTCGACAGTCCGATTTTCCAATATATTAAACAATTCAACCTGCAAACATTTGACTGTATAAATGATGTTTGAAAAGCCTAGAAACAATCAATTATCTCATAGGGGAAGCATTTTTGTTGAAAACTTTGAATGGCAAAGTGTTAGGATTTCAATCAGGCTATCAGATGTGCTCATTGATTTTGGACATGGGCCCCTATTTCGGCCATACGAGGCCCGAAGTTAAAATGTTAAGATGAGAATCCCATTTCTTTAATACAGATTCGTGCTCCGTGTGATTTTTCACATCCAGATATGGTCTACTGGATTTTAGACTGTGGCCCTCTTTAGGGCCCGCAGGTTATTGTCAAGCAGCAGACGGAAGAAAATTTGAGCACTTAATCATATAACATGAAAAAAACGTCCATCCACATACAAAATTTGAAAATCCACTCTTTTTAGAGTCATATGCTCTAAAGAAAAATGGAGATTTCCATTTAAAAATGTTGACATTTTATGGAACCCAAAGTCAATAAGTTCGTCTAATAACCTGATCGAAATTTTAAAACTTTGCATTTAATGTTTTCAACGAAAACGCACGCACATTCCCGACTATTCAAACACCCTGTAGTTCTTTAACCCTTTATATTCGAAAGCCGACTCACAGTCGCCACTTAGTTTATTGCGGGTACCGAGAAGCGACATTCCGATTGTCTTCGGTTACTTTTTGTTATTGGTTTTTAAATTATTACCAACAATATAGTAAATCTTCATGTCCTCTCTCAGTCGCCACCCCGCGATGAGTGGCCGCGATGAGTCTAAATCATAATAAATAATCTCGAGTGCAAAGGGTTAAAATATTATGTATCGTATATATTGTTCTAATATTATTTCTGTCGGCTAAAGTGCAATTTTTTGTTTAACATACTTTGTTGTCCATGCAGAAAGGGCATATCATTATTAGGAACCTCGAAAAGATTTATTTGTAAAATCGTATAATCATGGTACGGTCAAGAGAGGAAATTGCTTTCGTTGAAATCGATCGTAGAAGTGGCGCGAGACGAAAGACGAAAAAGACGAAAAAGATGAAGATTGAGAGAAAGAGAGAAGTATAGAGAGAAGTAGAGGGTGTGGGGGCGAGAGAGGGAGGGATAGGGGTAGGGGGAGATCGAGGTAAATTAAAGGGCGTCGCGAACAAAGGCGGATGTGCTTCGAGAGTAAAACAGCCGCGGGTAGGTGCCTATATACTGTATAGATGCGTAAGGGGTGTCTACGTTTGGCTCTTCGCCTCGGATCAAAGCGCGTGGCACTGCTCTTGGCTGACAGGAATAGAGATGGAAAGTGAGATCCGCGATGAATTTCAATGTGTTCTGCGATTCGTGTCTGGAAAACCATTTTCGGAACAAGAGGATGAATAAGACAGGTGGTGTACGAAGAAAGGAATAGTGCTGGTTCAGGGAGAGAACCGAATTATAAGTTGATTCGAGACATGCGCGGCTCAAATAAATCGAATTAATTGATAGAATGACAAATCTATCTCTCATCCGGTTCTCTCTATCCTAGAACGATAGATTACATTTTATGCAATTCATGTGTAAAGTATAAACTTACAGTTCACGTATGCACGTAATACATACATTAATAACTTTGAATTCCGACGATTAAGTCATAATCGATCTTAATCAGATCCGAAGCAAAAGGCCCGACTACCGTGTAAATACTGTGACCGACTATGGGGACTTTCATTTTCGCACATAAACTAGATAAACACTAGCTTTGCCTCTTCACGTTGTCTTTAAGGATAAAGACAAAGACTCAGGCTCTATAAAATCTTAATGAAGGCTGTGAAAGCACGCCAAAGGAAATCTCATCCATCACGCGCATGGTATACCTTGAATCCCACTGGCATTTCGTGCGGTGCTATGTAGTTAAAGGATATCCAGTATATTCGCGCGTAGTCGAGTAAAGGAGAAAAAGTGGCTAAAAAATCCCGTACACGGAGGGTAAGCAGTTTACGGATAATCGACGATACTAACACAGAGTCGAAACTGTCGCGGCACATAGAGATCGGCGAATATCTCGCGGTACATAGAGAGGTGTAACTTTACAGAAGGCGAGGAATGGTGAAGACCGAATCAGAAGCACCCCCGGTTTACCATAAGAATGGTCCCCATTATCCCGTAGATCCGCACCAGGAGATATTCCAAGTCGAGAATGGTCGAAGCCAGCTAAGGGGCTGGTGACAGATGCTCTGTATGCAAATTCCGGAGCACCCGTGAAAACCCCATAACACGCCATCTTCTCCCGCTGATTTTCTTCTTCCTCTTCCAGTTCCACGAGCCACCCTCACGTTCTCCTCCCACCTGTTCCCCTCTTTACCACACCTTCAACATTGTCGTTCTTGAAGACGCCGAAACGTTGAAACGTTGAAACGTTCGCCGTGATAAAGACTTTTCTTCTTGGTCTCCTATTCCCTCTGTTTAATACGTTTACTCTCCCCCGCTTCCTCTCGCTTTCGCTATTACCACGAGTCTTCTTTGTAGGGAGAGCACAGTCGGAACAAAAGGAAAGGGGATGGGATGGGCGTATCGCGAGGACGAGAAAGGCGTTAATTGAAAGGAGCCAGGGCATGGCCCAATAAGATTTCGTCGTTTCTACGCAAGAACGTCCAGCGCCAATTTCCTCGATCTCAGCAAGGGGGAAAATGGCTCCTTAAGCTCTTCCTTGGCTGACCTCCAACACATTCGTGATCGAATTTCTTCCTCTTCCTCTTCCTCTTCCTATTTCTTCTACACGATAGAGTTGGCATCATAAATAAAGAGGATTTGTAAGAGTTCCATGAAAGACTTACAAGACGCGAGGTAAACATTACATAAACGTGCAGTAGTTGATGCATGCAAGTATAAATACTTGAAAGCAAAACACATAAGGAAAATTTAGTTTTTCCTTACATCGTAATGCTTTTAGGATACACGTATATGTATGTCGAAATAATATTGTCCATCGCACGATTCCTGTTTCGAGTTCTTGTATGGCTTGCCAGTTTTACTAGATGTAGGAATTCGAGCATTCATCGAGTAATAATGACATTCCTGGGCCAATGGGAAATCTACGCGTCGAAGTCAAATTCCCTAAGTCATTCTCTACCCCCCGGCCCCGGTTACTCGATTCGTGACTGGCAGTTTGAACGCAGCGGTGGGCGACAACGGTAGTACGAAACGTACCTTGAAATTAATTTAATTAGCGGTCGGTCTAGAGCCAAACTACAGTCAAACGCTCGTTAATCGCACCTGTCGTTCTTGCCGTTGTCGTCACGATCTACCATCGGTTTCGTGGTATCCACTTATCGCGCAAAAAGGCTTGAGCTAAACGATACTTAATATCGGAGTGCCTGAGGAAATGACGGATTAATCCACTATTATATCACGATGCAGGCTATAATCATATTAAATCTTTGTTGCCACGGCTTTTTTAATCGCAAAGGGTAGGTTTAGATTCTGAAATTTGATAAACAAATAAATCTACTAAGAAATGAAAAAACTATATTATTGGCAATGTCATTACAGTGTACAGTATAGTATCAACATAATATTATTATACAGTACATCCCTCATTTCTCGAGTCGTGCACAACATTTTTGAAATATTATATTCAATATTGTATGCAATATAAATATAAAGTATTGTAATATGAAAACTGATATGAATCATATTTATAATTAGTTATGAATGTTTTGAACGTTCCTTTCGTTCCTCGAATGTTTTTCGAATCTTTCGAAAAGTCAAGTGTCAAGAAAGAAAGAAGTCGTTTGAGTGTGTGTAAAATGGCTCGAGAATCACAAGTGCACATCGGGGAAAGAACTCGCTGATGCTGGCGTAAGGGGTTGAGTAAAGCCGAGGGGGCGGGCGAAACCGAAGAGAAAGAATAGCTGCGGATTGGTCTCTCGACTTAATATAGCGAGAGAGTGATGCGGCTCGAGACCCAGCGGATGAAATTTCATCGCGGGAATTCAATTAAAAGTAATCTACCGAATGCTCAGATTCCGAGAGAGAAAAAGCAGTTAGACTGATGGATAGATAAGTAAATATGCAAATAAACGGAGAGATTTATCGTTGTCCAACTTTTAGCGTCTCTATTAAAGCATCTGTGTACGTGCAGCGAAAGACATGGATTGATAAGGACACCGAGGAACATCTTTCCCGTGATTTTATCGTGCATGTCCTCCGATGAAACACTTTACGTAATTTATACGTTTCTCGTGCACTCTACAACACAATTTTAATCTTTCGTACACTCCGATTCTTATCAATTTCCTTTCTATATCAATTTATGGAAATGCATTCACGCATAAAGTACACCTTTATGCGTGATGAAGTAATTACAGAATTGGAGAATGCCAAGAGAATGACAGTTTTCGGTACAATAATTTGTGACTGGATTCACTAGAAAATTGGATGTTTGCCAGGAAAGGTTCTAAGAGTCCTTATTGTTTCGAGGGCAATTAAGGAGCTCGAAAAGGGGGAACCCCTTTCGTAGAAAAAGTTCCGCGTAGGGCAAGTCATCGTAAATTTTCGGCAGGCGAACCATCGGAAAATTCGTTCAAAATGGTTTGAATTCTTGTCTCGTGAGACGAACGGCCGATGCGATTTCGGAATACTGATGCGTCACATCGAATATCGAGGGGCTAGAACCAGGTTGTTTCTTTATTCCTACGTTCTCACTCTCCAAGATCGGTTTTTGTAGCTGGGGTAGAATAGACAATGTGCTCCCTACAGCAATAAATGGTTTCTTTAACAGACAAGCGTGTCTGCTCTTACTTATAATAGGAATTGCTGGAAAAACGCCGATTATAAATACTTCCGAAATTTTCTTTCTTTTTATTCATGACAAAGTGCATATACATGTAAAAAATGTAAAGCTAGAAATTTAGCTTCTTCCTTGCAGAGTAATACTTTTGGTCTTCTTTAAACGTACTCAAGGGAACCATAAGATTTCGAATCGATTTCACTGTAGCGTCCGATTTAATCCTTTGGGGAACCTCGAAACTCTAAAAGCGAGTATAGTCGAGTCACTTTATAGTCGAATCTTAATGTGCCGTCAATTCTGATAATATTATCTATCCTATATGATAGGGGTAGCAACAAGACTCATTTACATAGAACATATTTCAAATCCTTTAGTTTACAATGTAAACTTCTTTGTTCTTCTTTGTTCTTCTTTGTTCTTTATTCTATGCAGACAGTCCTATTTTACTACATCACATAAATTTGTTATTTTTGATAAAAGAAATAGTTGGGGGAATTGTCGCCCAGGTCGCATCTATTCACATTCAGGTTTGACATCCGATTTTCATATACTATCGATATAATGGCAATCAGGATTCAGGAATATCGAGGTGGTGTTATCTTTTGAAAATCAGCTAGAAGATCGAAAAAGAAGTCAGTTCCGGTGGGGGAAGCGTGCCAGAAATAAAAAGTAACGAGCCTCCTTTATAGCGGCGGATAAACATCGGTAGATGAAACTCTTTTCTCCTTCGGTTTAACGTCCATCCACGGAAATGCGTCCTTGAAAGTTTAAGTTTCCTCGTTTCCTCGTTTATCATGTTGGAAAACTCGTCGGGAGTTCTCTGATCTTAGAAAGTATCCGATTTTTGCTGCGTAAACTTTTTTAAATACTCTTTCGAAACATTCGCAATTTGGACTTAAAAGTTCGGCAATTGACATTCATTCCCTTTTCCGAAAGTTGATTTAATTCGAGTATTTTTAGGTTTAAGTTTGTGTATATCTTTTCATACTGAAATATAACATGCTCTACGCCTTAGTTCTTTCTTATTTTACTCATACAATTCTTATATTTGTCCATTTAACAATATTACAAAGGATCAACTTAACTCACATACCCAGGTACTGTTCTCCTTCCTTCTGCGCTTAGCTATTACCTAACACGTGCACCACTGTTTATCGTCAAGCGACAATATCCATTATTTCCGAAATATCTTCGACCCAATCGGATCTAGGGTGGTAAGTTTCGAGTTGAATTTACGGCACATAGAGCACTTCGAGATCTATTAGAATTCACGCGTATACGTATAGAGGAGGAGAATACAGGAGTTATTTGAAGCGTGTAGGTAAGCGACAGCGAAATATACCAGAACGTATGCGTCGTTACTATGCTTGGGGGACAGGGGAGTGTGGTGTGGTGTGGTGGTTCGGGGACACAGTTGCACGAACCCCTCTGATTGTGAGCATACGGGGCGTATTTTCCATCAGAGCAAATAGAATTTGCGGTCGTTCGTGCCCGCGCGCATTCGATCCTACGGAATCGTCGTATTCGTCGTCGTATTCGTCGTCGTATTCGTCGTCGTATTCGTCGTCGTATTCGTCGTCGCATTCGTCGTCGTCTGGATTCATGCATCTCACCGTAGGATTCCGCAGGGTCCAACTCGGTGAAACCCGACCGAGATTACTTGTATCAGAACGAGAGAAAGAGAAGGATGTAGAAATTCTACTCGGAAGTGGCACTGGAAAGGTATAAAGGTATAAAGAAGGAGAAGATCGTTGGGCAAGCAGTACCGGCAGCAGCAGGTGCCTCCCTCGGTTTTATGACTGGTCGCCAAAGGGCAGTATACCGGATGTCGTTTACATGCGAATCGCTCATCGGGGAGAAACTCTGTCGCAGATAAACTCCAGATTTGTGTACACGCACGAGACTGCTTATTCGGTAATAGGTAGTCAGACTTTTACTTTCGTTAAACTGATGTAACTCCACTTTTCATTCACCGTTTTGTATTTTTTAAGTAACGGATTTAATATTATATTACGAAAGAGCGAGAAGGTTTATGTGTTTCCACCAGTATATTGTGTACATGGATCATAGAGTGTAACAAGGTATAAGCATATCCTCGATAACAATGTTAGTAACGATATCTTTCTTGACGTGTTTCGGGATATCTGACGGATGCGTTTGCAGAGGTAACATCCCTCGAGAGTTCTCAAGATAGTTGCCATCGATCATGGAGTAGTGTCTTCCGCATAAGACTGATCGTGATCGCAGTCAACATTGTGGGAGAATCTCGTTATCAGCGGCAATCCGTTTACATAGCAGAAGAATTTTGTTATGACACTTTGAATTTCAAAGTCATTCCCATAACTAGAAAACTCGTGGTTATAAAGCGGGATTGATACTTCAGGCTGAGTTCATCAACTGAACGAGTATCAATTGCGAATACTAATGCCCGCGGATTGTACGGGTTGCAAATGTCTGTACCTATTCTTATGCATATAACCGAACCACCCCCTATCTCGTGACTGTCCATCGTTCGCTACTCGTTATCCTATAACACAGTGGATAGAAGTAAGGGGAACAATACTTCTTCCTCTTCTACTTACGATTACTTTTCTTTCTTTCCGCGATATACGTGTAACACCGCCGTACCTCATGCCCGACGTCCGACTTTTATGACCGTTATCTCATAAACGCAAACTTTCATAATTAGCGAACAGAGATTCTTTTCTAAATTTCCATACTAACGTCATTTTTTCCCCTTTATGATCTTTGTGAGCGGTTTATAGTTTTAACAAACAGTGAAAATGAATTAATTATTAAGATGTCTACAAAACATTTCTAGGAGTAACACTGTACATATTGCATATGTGATGAAATTGTTGTTTTTTTTAATTCCTCTTTGTTATTTGTTCCTATTTATATAAATATTTACAGATAGGTATACTATAAATAATAGCGTCTGGCTTCCGTTACATTTAACGGCAAGCACTGTAGGGTGTGCAAGTTGTTATCTGCGCGATTATAGATACATTTCGTGTGTGAAGGGATTTTTAGAGATTTTTAGAAATCCGATGGGTGTTTTCGTTTCACTCTTCTTATTATATCTTTGTAACAGTTTATTATTAACCCTTTCGCTACGGAGCACTCGTGACAAAATGTGATCGCTGTGAGCGGGGAGCATTACTGACGATGAGTAGTTGACACTGAAGTACGGAATGCTACGAAGTAATTAGAAGTCGTTTCTTGTTCTTTAAATTTTACAGTGATATTTATTATATTTAGCAATATCATTTTACTTTCTAAAATATAAAAATTTATAATCAATTTATTTTTTTTAATATTGTGTTATAATGTTCATATAATATTTTTTAATACAAAGAAATTACTAAAGTATTTAAAGCCGAACATAATATTAATAATCAACTTTGGTATGATAAAGTTGCCAGATACTCGATTAACAAAAGTATCTCATGTAAAGTATGAAATAAAACTATATATATATATGGTATGAACGTACAAGTACGGTCTTCGTACCCGAGCGCCCACTTTTCCAGAGCGTATATATACGCTCTTCGTATATGAATGGTCATTCTTCGAGGGCGTATATATACGCCCGTCGGAGCGAAAGGGTTAATGGATTTGTATGGGCTTCGATTCTGGTCTTGTGTGTGTTCGTAAGTCGGATTATTTCTTCTTGCACTGAAGGGAATGAAATTCTTGTAAACACATTTTCAACAAGCGAATATTTAATTTCGATTAATATTCACTTGCTGCCATAACAATTGCATTTAAACTAGCGGTAGTGAAGCGTAATGCGTCATGTTTGAAGATTAGAATTGGCAATTCTAGGAGACAGCGAGATCGCGCGGGAGCAGCCACGTGCTTTGGGGCGAGTGTAGCCGAGCGGCACCGAAACTATCCGAACTTGAGATTCGTGTCGAAACCGGGTGTCGGAATGCTTTCCTCTCAGTCGTAGTCGCGTGCCACGTACCGTCGTATCATCGGATCATCGGATTGGTTCTTGACTCGGTTCGGTTTTCCTTGACTTTTCGGCACAGGTGCATTCGACTATAAAGACTTATTACTTCGTATATTAGACGCACGATTAGTTACCATTTCTCGAATAATTGCCGTTAATTTTCAAATATTAATTTCGCTTCATTAATGTACTTGCGTCATAAGTTAGATCAGCTTTGAATTATGTTTTAAGTGAAAGGTGGACACAATGTATATACGAAGAAACTGTTTTCTGATTAATAATGCCCTTGACACGTGACATAAAACTCTGTGATCAGCTACAACACCTTCCATCAGCTACCTGTTCTTCCAAACTGCAAAGGTGGTTCAGCATGATAGAGAGGCGTGGTACAAGCTTCTATTGGTTCTACGCAAGATAAAAGGTGCGTTCATCTCACGATCCTTCGGAATAATCTTTGTCCCCTTACAATTAGATTCGAATTCAGTGCAGCGTTGCTCCAATGTATACACCGTACGATGACCCCATAATGCATAATATTTAAAGCGCCAAAGGCAAAGAAATTTCTAAATTGATACAAAAGCATCGGCTTTAGGGTCGACAATCTTTGAAGAAGCACCAATTAGTAGTCTATGTTTTTAACATATCCCTCGGTTTACATGTTCAAAGCAAAGTTGAAGCACCGTTACTTCATATCGCTCTTTTTTGAGTGCATTTCACGTTATGACTTTTAATTAGCTTATATCCACGTTCGTATGAGTAAGATTAAAGCTTTGCGACGTATATTCACTCTTACCAGTATCTCGTCTCGTTGTCTCGTGAATGAGATTGAGAGAAACACGTGTGACGTGTACGCTCCGGTAATCAACATGAAACGTACATTTCCCCTTGCAAAAACTTAAACGCGCACTGGAAAGTATACCGTAAGAAACGACTAGCATTTGGTAGTATTTATATCGCGTCACGTCACGTCACGTCACACGATTATACTCGATGAAAACAAAACATGGGAGTGGACGGACGTTTCATTCCAGTTTTCTACTCTCGAGTTTACGTGACCTGGTTCCATACATCATACAGATAACATAATTAAGGCAATTTTTCTCCATCTAAGATTTATGTGACCAATTTCTCTGATTACGAAAATCAAGATTAATTATTCTGCCTTCGAATGAAAACCCTTGTACAACGGCGGAAATTCCATTTGGTGGTAAGATTCCATCTTATTGCTCTGTAGCGCAAAGAGTGTAACACAAAAGCAGATTTTAAATGCCGCATAGCAGCGATAAAATAAAGATTTGTACTTATTAAATTTGAAATTTGCAGTTACGAGACTTATACCGTTTTACCTCTCACAATCAGAAGCTAAACTGATGAACTACACTTTTTGTAGATTTCTTAATTTTATTGTCCTAACACAGGGTTAGTGCTGAACGTATGAAAACGGACGAACTTACTTAAAGCATAACTACTTTACTTCCAACAAGATCAAGTATATAATTAACTACTCGTTTTACAAGTATTGGTAATATGGTGGATACGGGTTCTACTCTAATTATCGTACTTTGAAAACGTACACCCGTATCGTAGCCCCACCTCGTATAAGACATATCTATAAATTTCGTGAAAAGGGATCGACAATTGAGCGCCATTTAACAGCATCAATCAGACTTGTTAAGTCTATGGCTTTAAGTACTATAAGTGGGTAATAATTTTGATAAGAGGTAGCTCGAACAGTTTTGGATCAATGGCGAGGTAGTATGCCTGTCTTAAGTAGACAGCATAGGTCGGCAGGGGATTCAAAGGTACAGTTTGAAGGAACGAAGACAAATTCCAGGCAGGCTTTCCAAAAAGAGGGCTCCTTATCAGCGACCTCATCTCAAAGAGCCTCGTCCAGGTTGCCGCGAGCATGCAATACGGATCTTCTCGAATCTTCATCGGTAGGGTCTTTATCTCTCTCCGCCGTTTACCCGTAAGGGATTACTTTCCCATTAGGATCTTGTCTTTCGAGAACAAATAGTCGAAACTCCAGGCCAACCTTACTACCGGAAGGTCCACCGTGATTTTTCTTCGCAGAATCGTCTTGTCAAGACTCGGACAGTGATCCTCGCTATTTTAGATCGCAGGATCAACATTATCAAACCATGTCGATTCTGGAATATTACTTCCTTTTGGAACTTCCAGCCAGTACGCGAATACACGTTATATAAAGTTATTTTCGGAAGATTATTGATAATATGTTTGAATGTTTCTTGAAAAATATTAACGATGGAAATATCGGTAATGTATTCAAATGTAATTTAGTGTTATATATGTGCTAAAAACGCAATACTTAAAATTTGAAGAACTTTATAGGAAATTAGAAAATCTCTCATTTTGACCACTCTCGTATCAAAATTGCGCGGAGGCTCGTTTCGCTACAAAAGCTACTTTATGCTCAGTAAATGGAACTAATCAAAGGTACAAGAAAGTTATTCCATCTTAAAGTTCATCTCTCATTAAACGGATTTCTTGACAATAGCAGGTCTCTTCTTACAAATGGCAATAATACAGCAGGACTGACGTGACGAAATTACATATCACTGTTAGCCGGTGAAAATAACACAGTTGTCTCATCAGTTGGAAATAAATGCTTTAGATTACTATGATAAGCTCGTAAGCGCAAACGTGGCCTTAGATCTAATACCGAGCTACCAGGCTCGGAGATCCCGTAGTTGACGACTTCGTAACCTGAAGATTCGTCAACGTCAAACCCCATTAGCAGCCGCCCTTCGTCTACCGTAGACCTCGCTAAGTCCCTCCACGGTGAATAACTTCAGTGAGATACGCAATGCGTATGTCGCCGCGTCACACGATTACCTTTGGATGAAGACGAAACGCACGGAAGGACCTTTCATTACGATTTCTTGCGCTTACCGTTGTCGTAAGCTCGCTCCGCGTATTATACTCGATTCAAAGCTTACGCGAATAATTCCCTCATAATTAAGCCCGCAATTAATCATGCCTTCCAGGCATAAATGAATTAACTTATTAAAATGGGATTTATCTGCATGCGGCTGCTGCACAGGTGTTTTGATAAGTACTAGTGTGCTTTTCATATGTTTACCATTTTTCAGTGGGATATTCTAAGAATCTTTTTCTTTCGGAACGTTTAAAATTTGTCTTTGCGTGGGATATGAAAATCGCAGGATTTTCCTATTTAAATACTAACAATAAGAAGACAGCCTGTTATTAAAGGTTACTTAACCGTGTGAGTGCCACGGACCTTTGCAGGAAGACGGTCGAAAAATGGCAGGCGGCGCGAACGCGCTCGTCGTGTTTCGTGTAATTGTAGTTCGTTTACTTCGTCTTTACTCATAGATGTCCAGTACGTTTACTTCCCTCTCGTCCCTTTTAATGTGAAGCATCGCACTTCAAACGAACGTATCAAAAAATGATATTTATTAAACGTATGGGTTTTTATCGCCTTTTAAAAACTTGAGATGGAAGTTCCTTGCCACATCCGCTGGCATTTTTCGACGTGGAACGAGAGAAGCGCGATCGCGCCGTCTGGCGCTCAAACGGTTAAACTGATTATTTTCCAAAATAAGTCTTATACAAACATTATTAAACTCAACGCGTATTGATCCTCTCATTTTTCTTAAACAGAATCAGTTCCATGCTGGATATATATCTAAATAAACTTCTCTCATTCTTTTCAGTTACATAGTGTTTATTTACTGAAATGAAGGCATAATGCAATTTATTATGTGTTTGGCTCAGGTCAGTAAATTAACACATTCGCAGCCGGCGGCGGGACTCTTAGCCGAGCATCGCGCACAATTTTCAAAAGTCTAGAACTGAACACATACCGCAGGGTTCTGCGATTTAAATGGGTGTGGATATAAAACAAATTGCTTCATCATATTATGCTTATAATCGTTGGGTGTTTAAACTTCTGAAAAATGATTAACTGTTAGAGGTGCAAGTTGATAAAATTGATGAAAGGTTACCGAGAATATTATAATTAAAAGAGCCGTTTAAATTCATTAAATATATTTTTTGAAAACGAATGTAATAACTTTCCTTCAAAATAAAAGTTTTACAAATCGGTTTTCATAATAATTTGACGCGGTGTCTAATAATATCTTGAAATATAAAACGTAATACTAAATGAACAAATAATAACAAAATTTAACGAGTTTAACAATAATTGGAAAAATTGCCGTTTGAGCCATATTATTGTAGATTTTATTGTGGATATAATTGTAGATATTATTGTTTTATTATTTGTCGTTGAACAAACAATTGATATCAGGCACTATGGAAGTACAAGTAAGGTACACGGTACAAGTTCAGACGCGGAAGAGTTATAGAATAAATTAGATAAGTAGTAGTAAATGGACATTGATATGATAACACGGTGAAATAATAGGAAGTATATGACGTAGCTGTACGCCTTGAAATGTTTCTTTTAATTTTACAACGGTGAACGAATTTTGTCTGCGTCCATCGCTTGTCCTTCGCGTTCAAGATAAAGGTTAATTTAACACCGTGATGCACCATGGTGAAACGTACCATATACTTTGGACGTTAAACGTGTCCGTAAGTTCGCTTCACGCAAAATCGTAAAGCCCCCTGCCCGCCTCCAACGAACTGAGTTTTCGACCGTTTTTCACGATAGCTGTTCTTACCTCGAATTGTAAAGATAAGAAAGTCTTTCATCAGGTAAAGGGTCGCTTGATAAATCGCGTTTCGTTGATTTTTTGACCGTGAGATTTATGGAAAAGGATTGATGGCAATGCAAGGAGCGCAGACCGAATAAGAACGATTTAAGGCTCGTTTATTGCGTGTGCCGATCAATTTCATATACTTTGGAGAAAATAAAGAGTGTCCTTTTCACGGATAACTTATTAATGGTACTTCAATGTTAACAATTACGGGAATTAAGATAAGTGGGTTTCAACAAATGAAAATGATGAACAAATATTCTATCCAAATAAGGTTCGCGCTTCAACAGTAAACTACCGAAAATATACTCACACCTTGTCAGTTATGCTTACACATTTATTTATATATAAATTATGGCTGAAGGGTTTTAGTTAGTTAATGGACTCAAATTACTTACGTTATATATATATATATATATCAATCAAAAGTATGAAAAATCTCAAACGATGCGCCGTGGTATTTTCGAATAATTTCACTAAAAATGGCAGTCAACCGAAGCAATTTCATCTCTGCACCTCCTTTATGCACTGCAGTTTATAGCTCGGTGGATGCTGATTTATTATCAATATAAAATATACATTTTTAGCGTACAGTCTTGTGCCTGGCCTGGAATAACCAAAGTAATTCTAGAGATCTAAGGTCACGTAGAATGAAGGATCGTAGATAACTCGTTGATTATATTATCAGGACCCTGTGAATTGACTCGTAGAGAAGAGATATAAAAAGATACGAGTAACTTTGTCCGATTCTCGCGTCGACTGTGCCTCCCATGAATTACGGGGATAAGAGAAAGTCTTGAAAGGTGACGGCAGGTTGAAAATATTGTGTCTCGGCGGTTAGTGGTACCGTGAATATGCCGCACAAGGAGATTCCACGGGAAGAAGTGCACGCGTCGGAAACCTTAAAAATATCCGTTGAAACGAATGGCAATGGAAACGGTGCGGTGCACCGGGCGCCGACCAAAATAGAAGTCCAACCCATGATCTTTGCGAAACCTTCCCTTTACGCCCTGCTAGGACGAAGGACATATTCCGATCGGTTTTCCTTTTGTAAACTCAACCTGTCGTCGAGCTGCAAGATATATTTTTGGACGTTGCAGAACATGCAAGCAGAATTTTTTACGACGAATCTATTCGAACATCGTCTTGCGTAAGTCATACGTATTCAGTGACCTATGATTTATTATTCGGTACACTTTTTATGCAAATTATTATGATAAGCCACAAATTTAATCATCTCACTTTTAATAATAATTACTTAGTAACGTTTATTTTCGCTTTCCGGTTTGAACATCTTTATATGGACTACTAAACTACCGAATATATATTAATATACCAATAATGCAATATTAACTTACAGCTTATGAAGAATGTAACCTAAAACTGTGTAAGGAAATATTTTCAATAGCAATTAATGCATCTATTACCAATCATGATGGCAGATGCTGAATATCCTCCTAGTCTTTTAGTCACAGTGATTGATAAATTACAATTTGAATTTTGCTTAACTACTCCCTCATTGGTAATTGGATCTTTCGTATTTGTTGAGCATGAACGTGTCAACTTTTAAATCAGAAATCCCTTTATACGATTCACCACTCTTCACCACTATTCCCCCTTACTTTCATTGATGTGGCTCTCTAAGTTAAATATTTGATGCAATATCCTGTTCCTTCCCTCTTCCTTCTCCCTTCTCCCTTCCTTCTCGCATCCTTCTCCCATCCTCCGTTCGCTTACGTTTAAATCTTCTCTCTGCAGAACTGCGGCCTTGTTACCCCATTTAAACAAGTCACTCTAATTTAGTTTCATTTATGTTTATTACGTGCAATGCACACTGTTGCGTTTTTCGTAAGCGAAGATGTTCAGATGACATTCTCATACAGAACGAAGGATGATATAATGCAGTATTTTTACGTATTGTTTTAAATCTATTAAATTTGACAACTTCAGCGAAAGTGTCTGAAAAGTTACCAGCACAGTTATTTACTAACAAATAAATCACACCGTATAAAGTAGGCGTAAGAGACATTTTTTATTTCCCGATTTTATCCTACGATACCTTCGCGTAGCTGACAATGAGTAAATATTTGATGTGATTTTGTTTCTTTCTTAGCGCAGATCCCAGCTACCTTCGACTTCACACCCTTTTTGGGCCAATCTTTTTTCTTTGTGCGCTCTCCTTTTCAATGATAATCCTTTTCTTTCTCCCCCACCTTGTTTCTGCATTCGTCGTGATTGTTCAATTTTCTATGCCGTTTTCAAGCCAGACTTTCATGGAATTTTTTGATTTTACTCTGAAATATCATAGACGGTGTTCCAGTGAGTAAAATCGTACAGCATGTGGTGCTGTTCTCGCTCGTGCTCTTCCTCGAAAGGAAAATATGATAGCTTATACCGTTTCCAGGGGTTGTAGAAGTGTAGGGTGTCGCTCGCACATATGGCACATGTATCATTGCGGTATGAACGCGAGATTCTACTATGTTTATCTACCCCCTTATTCAGTACTGCCAAGCCGAAATGACACGATAAAAATTGTGATTCGCGCGTTCTCTATAACGGAAATAAACATAAACGATAAACGCACAAAGATCTCTATCTTTATGTTGAACCTTAATGAACGTAAGCGCAGGACGTCGAGTTTCATCAGATTTGGATTACCAATTCCTTGGTCTACAACAAAATCATTATTTCTCACTGTTAGTAAGGAACGTACATATGGAATATTTGTAATTCTTTCTAATTTGATCACACTGTTATTTGTATTATTTGAAAACAGGTTGTCTTCAAGTATCGAGGTGTTATTACCTTTTCTAAGTAACATTTAAAGCGAATTAAAGCACAATTTATGTTATACAAACAGATTTGCTATTCCGGGAAAAAGTGTAGTAGGACGATTTTGATCGAAGTGAATATGCGATACATTTTTGTTAAAATGATATATCAAAAATGATATACTTCTGCGATAAGTTGCAGCTGCGCGGCACCCCTCTCATTTGCATTGTCAGAGCCAGAAGACAATTTCGGTGGAATCGAACGGCGGTTTATTCCGCATTCTTTTTCTCCGGAGTATCGTTACCGAGAGCACCGGGAGACGCAACTCGAATTTGGATTCGCGTTTTACATATCCAACCGCCGGTGATTGCGACACACGGGACTCTCCTCGAAGAGAAAATTTGATGTACTAACCGTTTCGAGGGTTATAAGGATGTATAGGGTGACAGTGTCGCATCTGGTGCACGTTTACTAGTGATAAAAATCCTGGACGCTCGAGAGGCTGCGTTAGTGGGGGTAAAATCGTGGGGGTAAAACCGAAAAGCAAGTGCGGTAAATCACGGGACCAGTATAAAAGACGGTCAAAGGTGGAATCGACGGTTGACTTCACCCTTGAAAGCACTTTACGGATTGTCTCTGATTATCGTTCTTACGCACTACTCCTTATCCCAACGATAAAAGATCAATGCTGACAATAAATCTCCTATAAAGTGTACGAATTTCCAGTGATGCGGAGAGCTGGAAGTATATCATTTTATTATATGCTGGGGAACCGTAATTGGCGACTGATCATTTTTCTGAGAATTGTGTCTACGCTTCAGGCTGGGTAAATCAATAAATCCATTATTTCGGAGAAGTCCCGTATATCGGCGGAGACCGAAATCACCACCTACCCTTACCTGCCCTTACCTGCCCTGCTTTCTCAACGTGTAATCGCGCCACCCACACACGATTCAATTATCCACACACTGAATTATCCGAATGGATATACTTTTACGAATCAGATGACCTATGCCGATATTATGAAGGGAGCTGATTCCATCCAATAATTCGTACTTACGATTAATATTTCGTTTCTCCTTATCTTTTGCAACACCCGCGAGAAATATAATCAATCGTCACATCTGTAATCAGCTAGTGATACCGGAAGGGAAAGGCATCAACGCCGCGTGCGCCCTTTTGAATGATTTACTAAGTATTTTCGTTGCCACGCCTGAAAATATTGTATTTTAAAACAACTAATCGTAAGTGGAGCATGTTTATTACGGAGTACGGAGTATTTCTTGATGTACGCAGTATACTCACATTTATAGAATCAGCCATTATTTCTTTTAATAGAAAATCTTCGGATTTTGCCGATTTTTTGGCGTATTCGTTTATTACCACCTAAATAAAAGGAATCTGCGAGCGGTTTCGGGCGAATCATCAAAATTAGATTTCTCAAAATCTAGGAGCCGGAAAAATAAAAGAAGACAGATTCGTATATTTAGATGGTAATATTGGAATACACAAAAAGTCAGCAAAATCCGTGACATCGGGTTCCAACTTTTCCATTTTAGTGGTCGATTTCATATGGAATTATGAAATGTGTTAAATGAACATTCCGTTTACATACGGAAAAAGTAAGGTGATGTCAAACGTGAATAACGTGAGTTTTTATAATATAAATATATTCATTGAATATTTTTACTCCCACATTTGCATTTGTACTTCTGACGGAAAATGATGAGGTAAAGTTCATGCAAACTTCACGTAAACCGATTAATGAAATATTTAAACATTTACGGACATAACAAGAATGTCAATACTATACACCGACGAAATTATGAAATCTGATTTATTTCATTTAATAATTGTAGATATATGTATGTATACTATCGTCCTGTTCGAATTGAATAAAACACCCTAAACTTCAGCATATCCATCGCTGGTAATATTTCGGACGTGCGCGGTGTTGTTTGTAAACTGGATTTTTGTCGATTGGTGTCCATATAAATAATAATGAAATTCAGCGTCGTTTAACGTGGGTTTATCGGTGTCGTGTGACATAGTCTCGAGGTTCTTATTAGTCATAGCTTAGGCCGTAACGTCGGCAACGATGGGTCGAGAGCCCCTCGTGGACAACGTATCGGATATACCGCTCGCTGCATACACGCGCACGGTTCTTGTATGGGGGGCTTCGTCGAAGGGGCGCGCCCCTATCGAAGCACCCCGATATCCTAGCTAGTATTTCGTTTGCCGCTTACCCGTTCACCTCATCCTCGTAGCTATACTAAGAAAATAACTCGGAGAATATTGAAATCCATTTGAATGTATTGCCTTTCTCGCTATCTTGCGGTTTCTCTCTTCAAGGACAAGTGTTGTTTATTCTCGGAGGGTGATTGTCGACTCCATTCTCGTGCGGTTGCGGTCATGCGGCGTGCGTTTCAAGTATTTTCCCCCCAAAACTTTCTTCTACCGTTGTAGTCTGGTGAATATCACTGGATTCTTATTATTTATATTATATCCGCTTTGGAGGTAATATCCCGGTGTACTTGGTGTATCGGAAGGGGATGGTGATGGACATTACTTATCGATAACTATGGAGAATGATATCGGGGAGTATCACGTTGCAGGATATTGTTATGGTGTCAGTGGTGGAAATCAAGAATGTTTAATATCCCAAACAGTCGAGTTACTATCGAGGTTTGTGCGTCGAAACGCGAAGGCGGATATTGTACTGCCGGATGCTGGCAACAATCATGGAAAACGTCATCAACGTCATCAACGTCCTATTTGTTGCTACCGCCTTGTTTAGATGGGAAACGTGCAATACTTTAGAGTGTTCTAAATATAGTGAATTCGGAGAAAATGAGACGTTTGCCACATACACAGTTCTACACCGGGGAACGCGTAAGATGGCAGATGACCAACGTGCAACATTTTCCTATAAAATTCGGAAACATCAGGTAAACAAATATTTGGATACTATCTCGAAAAATATAAGGCACATTTAGTAATACAATACAAGTAATACATATCTGGTTCGATCAATTATTGAAACTAAGTCTTCAATTATGGAAATAATTCATTATTTGCACGGAGGGTTAGTTTTCTAATTTAAAATGCTAAGCAAGAAAATTTACTTACCCTCTTGATGCTGTATGCTCCTAACGAAGGAGTGACATTAAAGGTATAAGAGGATTGTCTGGTGCTTATATTAATATAATCCCATAATTCCGAGAGATTCTACTTGTATACTCGTTTCGGTGAACCAGTTTGGTGTCAGTATCAATTACAATTTACCCTTGTCAATGTTACTGGGGTAATTATTCTTAATGCGATACAATCTCTCAACTATCCCATATCAACGTCTGTGGATAAGTATTGTATCCGGAACTCTCGATGTTTATATCTCCGCGATGAATTTCATCGAAATCTTAGAAACGTATAAAATAGGGTACGGACATTATGATTCTTAAGTGAAATTAAATTTATACTTGTAAGGTATTATTTTTTCACAGTTAATAATGGGGCCCTTTGGTCCCCCGTGGTCGATTAGGGGGTCAAAGTAAATCTTGGTTTGACTTAAGTGCCGCTAGAATTCTGCAACGTGGATCCTGGCTGTCTTAATTCACAATGAATAGGCTGCTTCATGTATGTTGGAATCCCTAAATCAGGATTAACTACGAGATATACCTACCCGTAATCCTTTGCACAGCAAACTAATGTCTCGTTCACGCACATTCGATGTTTTACCTCTCATGGCACGTCTAGAATAATGCGTTTTAGCTTGTTTACCAAGATCTCTCCATCCTCTGTCCTGTGAGTCCATTTACGTCCATTTACGTCCATATTTATGACCCCTACGTTTACGCAGATACTTAATATTAATTTCAACTTAGAACTGTCGGTTGTTTTTCAAGGTAACTAAAGTTGTTTGGCTAACCTTGAAGTAAAGTAAACATTTTCTATTCGGTTAATATTTTTTATACATAAAGTACAAGATCTATGTACTAAGATCCTTAGGATATTAGATTTGCACTAATAAACCGACTTAATAAGTATCTGTTTGTTTCGCGAAAAGAAATGGTATGAATAATCCAAAAAATGTGGTTTATTAGAAGAGTTTTTCTATAAATCGTTTTAATGGAAGAATAAGGCACGTACACCATTTATAAGTATACACGCGTCCGACCATTCTTCTCAAATAGACGTCTCCAGGGATACCAGATCCCGGTGATCCCCTCGTCTTGGGTTCTTTAGCCGTGGGCAGATACTTGGTATTCAGCCTATCGGCTGAGTTCCATCGAAACTTGAGCGACCACGGGCAAAACTTTGATACCGCCATGGAAAAACTGTCTTATTGGATCCACGGCACCGTTAAGTCTGCTTTCCTTCCCTTCTATCCTCTTTTTTCTTTGTTGCGCGAATCCTTTGGGGTGTACGATACGAACGGAGGAAGATGTAGTGGGCTTCCCTATCAGAAGGGTATAATAGGGAAAATGAGGAAACACTGGAATACTGGAATACTGGAATACTGGAAGAATGGAAGAATGTGAGAGAAGGATGGAAGAAGAGACACGGAAAAAAGAGTGGTCTCCTCTGTGGTGAGAGAACGGTATAGGAAAATCGATTCTTCTCTTAGCGCGCATACATAAGTGTGTCTTGCTTGCGCTTGTGTGCGGGAGGTTTTCTTCCCCTAAGAGATAAGTAGAGGAGAGGGAAACTACGGTTTCCCGGTGTTCGTGGTTCTCTTAGCTTTAGACTTTAGAGCTTAATGCCGACTAGCAATCGTACCGGCCGGCATCACTGCACGTTGGCTTGCCTTCCTACAGGCGCAACGGATTCTGCTCTCTTGCACTCCGCGCTGAGCATTCCAGTACAAAGATGCAGTTTCTTTGTTCGGAAATACATTCGTTGCACCGTTACATTTGAAATACCGCGAATTCCACGGCAGTCTTAATACAAGTTTATTGAAATACCAGAACGAAATATTAAATAATTCTTCAAGATTTGAGACTTTGCCTGGAGAATAACGAATGGGCGCATCATTATCGTAGTGCAATATCGGACGAGATTGTCATCAACGCAACTCTGTCATTCACCTTTATTACATTTTATTTCTGGGATGGTCGTTAGCCAACAATGTATACGTAACTATGTCAGAGACATACATAAGCAGAAACGGACGCGCTTTAGTTAAAAGGAAGAAACGACGGGGTTTCTGGAACGACGATCATTACAGAGAACCGTAAAACATTCGTTTCGGAAAGATGTCGTTCTCAAAGGAGGGTGGTGGTGGGACACCGTGTGGGAGAATAGGGGTTGAGAAATGGGGTGGCACCATAGGAGGTCCTTGCGCGTTATGGTCAACGTGCTTACTATAATAAAACTATTTCTGTCATAGTGTACCAAGTATCAAAGGGGCGAGAGGGGTGAGATAGGTGAGACAGTGCACAGTGGTGGCACAGTGGAGGGAGGCGGAGGGAGGCGGAGGGAGGCGGAGGGAGGCGGAGTGAGGGCCGAATCCCATAGGATATAAATGCCGGTAGGGTGTTTCTTTGGACCGTGGCCGGCCTCGTAGATTCAATCACGACCCTTCCTATACCGAAGAAAGTCGCGCCTCGAATACCAAGTAGACCTTTCTCTTCGATATTAGTGCGTCCCGTCGTCTTTGGTCGTGACGAGAATTTCGTCAGACCCAGAATTTACCTTTTCCCGATCCTGGACCCTCCGATTTCACTGAATTTTCACCATCGTTCCAACAGAATTTGCGCGAAAGTGGATTCCCATTTCTACACCATCTGAAGGATATTCTATCACAAGTATCGATACCTGTAATAAATCTAACCTTATAAAATTGACCCTTTTCGATATTTTCACTTGGAATAAGTTACCGTAAAAATTATTCTATCAAATTTTCTTCATTTTCAGTTTCCTTATTGAAAGTCTCACTTTCATGTTCTCGGAAAATATTGTTTTGTATACATTTTGTGGACAAAATGTCCACTATGACCATCTGGGCCACTGAGGGGAATTTTTTGTTAATATCTGAATATCTGAATATCTAAATTTGTTGGTATCACGTTAGTATTACTATTCTATGCGTCTTCTATATCTGTTGCTTTCTTTACAATGCAGATTGACCCTCCATAATTCAACTTCGTTTATGTCTAAAAGAAGTTTGTACAACGTATAACTGGTTAGATACTAATCCCACAAAACTACGTTAATGCGAACATAGCAACAAAATCATTATATAATCTCAATATAAGGGAGGCAACTGTTGTACGTTTTTTATGATTAGTATAACAAAACAATGAAACAAGAAAAAAAATACTGATAGATGAGTATGTGAGTTCAAAGTTACATGGCGTTACATAACTTTTTTATTGTATCTTCGTTAATACAATTCTTGATACTAGCATATCTGCTTTTTCCATCGATTGAGCCCCTCGGTTGAAATATGCCTCACCTTTGAGGTCGTGCCAGGTCTTGTCACTATCCCTCTAGCCATCCCTTCATCCATGTGCCATCATATTGAATATGGAATCCCATAAGTCTAGCGATAATGTAATATGCCGACGTCAGGACCTGAGGGTTACCGGTGTAGGGACTATGTGTAGGGATTGTATGTATAAGGAAGAACGAAGTAGTTCACACGAAAACTCTCTATTAAATCTGGATTTACCGCCGCTTTTTTCTATATTGTTTGGAATCCTCGTTGATCACCAGCCGCTTTTCGCCAGCCGACACTAAAACTCTACGATACTATTATATTATATAATAGTACGTATTCGAGCTCCGATCACTTCAGTGTTAATAACACTCGTTAATGGGCTTTAGGATTAGAGTTAATTATTCTTCGATAGATTATAAGGCCTAACTAGTGCTTAATTATTTCGTATAAGAGAACAAATCTTCCTCGCTTGATAAAAACGTTATTAATGATTTCGCGCTATACATACAGATACATTTAAGTATAACCTTTTCATTTGTCATAATTCGTATCAATTCGATCCAATTGATATATGAGTCGTACATTAAGTGAGAATTAGAACGTCAGTCAATGAATTATCCGAGGTACAATAATGCTCACAATACCATTGTCACTGTACAATTCCCAAGAATTGAAGAAAGCCATAAATCGCTGCCATCATTATAACTTAGAAAATGAAGTTCTAAACTGCATTTACATTTGACTCTCAATAGTTAAGTTCGAGATAGCTTATGATTTACGATCGGCTCCATTGTATCCCTTTTCTCATCGTAAATTTAAAATCCGTCACCTTTATGGTGCAACGAACCCCGAGGTTTGATCGTGCACGGTTACGCCGCCATAAACGTAGGTGCCCTTTTTCCATCGATCGATCTGAGGTAAGGCACTTCCGATGTATTCCGCCGGTCGTATTTTAGGCAGAGTTCGTAAGCAGCTGTTTTCAATGCTCCGGAGGGGTGGTCGATTCTTCAGAAAAGGACAAGTAAATGGCCACCCTATAAAAGGGTGAAAATGTTACGTGTTACGATGTGATCGACATACACCGAGCCGATGAGGCTTCCCTGAGAAAAGCCAATTAATTTTGGGTACATTTAGCGAGTGATCGTAAACCTAGCGCCCTTCCACGATGTCGATGATCTCGATGATCTCGATGATCTCGATGATCTCGATGATACGAAACGGCGTCATGCGATGTTCCTATTAATCGATGTGCTGAGATACGTGGGGGCGCAAGCATACGAAAGAATGAGGGTTGGTCCATTGCCGTGTCCATCGCCACGTCCATCGCCACGTCCATCGCCACGTCCATGCCATGCACTAATTCCACCGATATCCGTTCGTTATTTGAGGCCTTACTTTCTAAATTAGTTATTTTGAATACAGTTACTCAGCAGTTACTGTAGTTGTATTCTTGTCATTTTCTATATGTTTCACGAAGGATTTATTTGATTTCTATTGGGAATTTTATAATAGTCATTATCAACGTTAGTAGTAACTACCAATAAATACTATAATAGTAGTAACAATTTATTTTGCGAGCACCTATAATATAATATAAATAGTTGATAAAAAATGAAAAATCATTACATAAGTCGTCATCTTCTTAATGTTTAAAGTAATATTAATCACTACTTATTTTTTAAATATACCATGGATTTTAAATATCTTTCGTGCAAAGTAAATTTTCACTACAAGAATGTGCACTTATCTGAAGGTTATTAGAAAGTTGATTAGTGCAATTTCTAAGAGACTTATGGAATGGTCTGGAAAAGTGTAACCTATTTATTTCGATCGCTTATTGGATCAGTGTACTCGGATATTGGATACTCCTAACACAGATGAGAATCTCTGTCCAGGAATCACCCTTCCGTAGGTAGACTCCTAATTCGTCGTACAAGGCTTATCTCCGGTCCAGTCTCACTTTCACCTCCGCAACCAGTGACGATAACATTTTAGCTTAAATTTAGCCTCCCGGAGGCAGGCTACCAGCTGATTTAAGGGCTCGACATTGCCATCCTGGTTTCTGCATAGCCTCGCGAGCGTGTGCTTGCCCGGAGGGGTGAAAACCTCCCTAACCCTCCCTAACGGAGGCGTATGCCACCGGTAGATAGTCCACCGTGATAAGCTAAATGCTCGAGTCCCCTATATTATAGCTTTGGTACCCCGATCGTCGAGCCGCCTCTGGCGCAAACCGAACTAGCGCCACTTACAACCACTGCTCGGACAGGTCGTTTCGTGAACCGGGACCAAGACAGCGTATTCTACGTAAACGAGATTCTTCATCGATTTGGGATTCTGTGGTTCCATTCCACGTCTCTTCCACCTTTCTTCCACGTCTCTTCCATCTCTATTTCACCTCTATTCCACCTCTATTCCACGTCTTTACTACGACAGTTTATCGTCACCGAATATATTGTTGTTTTAGAAAATGTTCATTTATCGTACGATAAGTATCGATACTTTTAGGTGCACCAAAATGATTGAAAAGCAGAGCAACTATGTTATAGAATGATGTCGAAAAGGGACTAATGGGTGGTTAGGTTCCCCACCGATGAACGAGATAAAGCTTATTTAGATTGATAGTTAGATTTTTTTGGTGGGGTACGATGGTGGATCTAGAATTGAAGCAGCCGCAAACAGGATATGTGGGGGACAAGTTGCGGTGTTATCTGAAATTTAGGGTGCAGCTTTGGCGGAAATTGAGCCAACGCCGTACCGGAAGCTTCCCTCGCCCTACGGGACACAGCAGCGTGCTATAAATTGAAGAGGTTTCGTTCGAATCGAAGTATGTCCCTTCGACGCGAAAATTGAGTTAAACACACCCCTTATGTTAGAATATAGTGCACACTCCCATAGACAACTTCGGATCCTACGTACTTGTATGAACATCAAATTTCTCAAGCCATTAATTTCTTTTAGGGGGAAAATCTTGTTTGAATATTTATCTTTAGAATCAGCCTCCATGCATGATTCAATTACTCTATAAAGATATTCATAAAAATATACTGTTTATTGGAGCTTTCAAGAATATCCTTCGCGAAGGGAAATATTTAACGGATGTAGAGAAAAAGATTGAAAAATATTCTATGGCAGGTGCGCGCACGCCTGCGAGAATGCAACCTGCTCTTCTTCTCAGAAGAAGCTTCAACATAATCTACTACCGGGGATCATCCTCTTACGAATGAGACGGATAAAGAGCAGGAAGGAGAGAAGTACTCGCTGAGAGAAGAAACACGCTAGAAACACTTTTGATATAAATCAGTATGTACTGTATACTCGAATAGAGAAATCGGAACGGGCTTCTAATAATTGCTACCATTCATTTTAAATGTTTCTGGAATCCGTCGAGGTTGCACTATTCGATAATGGACATTTGCAAATTTGAATGACAAAATCGATTCCAGACTCGTTGGATAAGAAACCAAGATCACTTTGAAACAACTTGATCCACGAGGAGAATTCTTTTTACAGAACGGCGCTACTTCATGCCAGTCACTCGAGGAGCTCACTTTATAGCCGCTGATGCGGGAGAAATAGATGCTGCATACATAAGTAATGACGTAGATCGAGAGTATCATTTACCTTTATGAACGAAGTTATTACGTTCTTGGAGCTGCTTTTAATATAGTTACTGACATAATCGCGCTTCTATCATAATATTTAAGGAGGGTCCAACTCTATATAAAAAGGTTTACTGCCTAAAACTCGGTGAACAATACACTAGAAGTATCGAATTATTATATTATAATATTCGTTTTAGAGTAATATAAACAAAAGGATTTCCATAAAAACTAAAATTCGTTTTTACGGAAATACGTTTTTAATTAAATCGAGATAAAGTTTCTCGGGATCATAAGAAGTTCAAGGATATTTCCAAATATGGAAATGCAGACGTAGCAGTATAGAAGTACAAGGAAAGTACTGCTCCTACGTGCTCTCGAAGCTTGTACTCGAAATCCTCGAGTATCCGGCTAACAGTAAGGTTCTTCCTTAAACACTCGATACGCGTTTTAACGAGCGTGGCTCATCCAGTTCTCCTTCTCTCCTTCTCTCCTTCTCTCCTTCTCTCGTTCTCTCTCTTTCTCAACTCTCTACCCCGTCCCCCGTCCCCCGTCCCCCGCCAAAAGCCATTTATATCGGCGAGGAATCGAGGGTGCGAACTCGCTCTATGATGCTCCTTTGTATGCAAACAAGGTGCTTGCTTCTAAATTGGGTTGCAAGTCGAGCCATCGTTAATTAATATATCTCGCGGTACGACCGAATTAAGCTCCACCGGTAGACGTTCCCGTCTTTACCAGTGTGCCGCTCGTACCGGACTTACACATACGCGAGGGTGTTTCCTGCTGGCACGCCTGGTCCGTTTGTTGAACGACCAACCTGGGAGTCGTACCAATCATAAACGAACCGTCGCACCGATGTCGGTTACCGAGTTGTAGACTTTCACGAGCCAAGCGTGACGACCTTACGAAGTGGACGCTGCTCGCAGAGAATTTTCAGAAAAAATACTCAATAGAATTTGAGGAACTTTTTGAAAACTACTTGTACAACGGTACTGTAAAATAAGTTTCGTAAGTGACATATTTATACAGGGTGTACCAATTGAAGTGTTACAAGCTGTTTTCTCAAAATCTAATGGAAATTCCAAATTCATTTTTTTTTAATAAAATAGTTAAGGGCGGCTAATATTTTAGTATGTATTACATATTTTAGGGGTAATTGCGTGGGGAGGGGGGCCCCCAATATTATTTTTAACCCTTTGCACTCGGAACCATTCTGGACGTTAGCTACCAGCTACTCGGCGCCACTTTGTGGAAGAAACGTGCATTTACAAGCCCTCATATTATTTAGTATAGTTTTGGAACCAAGTAACATATTATAATGATATTGGACTTATATGAATTGGTTGACATCGAGAAATATATATTTGCAAAAAAATCAATATTTTATTTTTTATAATCTTGTACAGTGTGATAAACTTTAAAACACTCCTCAAAATGTATTGCACGCTGATTTGTCGAGTTTTAGACTTGTTTATTTATATTTTCCACTCTCACCATGCAGTACGAGGCATGCTTGCATACCAACCTTTCTTCTACAAATGATCCTAATCGCTCTTTTCAAGTGGCGTAAAGAATCGCTCGGACGTTCTCTTCCGACGTAAAACCGGCTGATATCTTTTTTATATATCTTAGTAATTGTACCATATTTTGGTTTGATTTCTTGTGCCATTTCAAGAGAAAACTTCAGGGAAACATGCATGTCTCAAAAAGTTGCGCTGGAATAAGTTAATTCCCCGTAATCACTAATAAACTTGAATGCCGCCGGAGAGGCGACATCCGAGTGAGATACGCTGGAATCACGATGTCCCCTGAGAGGGGACAGCCGAGTGCAAAGGGTTAAATGCGAAGCTGTATTGATTTTTTATTATTGTAATACCTCTCATTAAACTAAATAACACTAACTTGAACCGTTTTTTGTTATTGTGAATAGTTAAAGATTTATAGCAAAAAAATTATTCTGAATCGAAACATTTAAGAAACGAAAAGAAGGAGAAAAAATTGAAAAATGTCAGCATTATTTTCATTATTTTGTTAAATGTTCGCAATGATGTCCTTGGACTTCTGAGCACTTTGTAAATCTTTTACAAATACTCTGTCGAATATTTGATAAGTTTGAAGAGGTAACCGATGCACAAGTGGCGCCTGGCGTCTGGGCCACCCGCTTACAGGCCCTTGCCATTCTCAAGTTGAAGCTTAATTTTTTTCTCATTGTAAGAGTATCCGGCCACTTTGCTTGGATTTATTATTGCGTATCTGTATAGTGCAACTGTTGTGATGCAACACTAAACAAGAGTATAATAAAAGAAGATGGTTCAAGTAAATGCTATTCAGTTTAATGAGAGATATCACAATAATAAAAAATCAATACTACTTCCCATTTAAAAAAGTGCCCCCCCCCCCCGGGAGTTATCCCTAATAAATTGTATACATACTAAAATATCAGCCCCTTTTAACCATCTCATTTAAGCAATGAAGCCGATATCTCTATTAGATTCCGAGAAACCAGCTTGCAACACTTCGTTTGGTATACCCTGTATATACGAATAAATTGCTACCATTTGATGACTTAAGAAAAGTCTTACCGGCGTTTTTAAGCTAAGAGAGTTGTTTTTGAAGAATAAACAAAAAAAATCCCTTAGTCAACGTCTACTTGATCAGATGACGGCCAATACCAAGTCAGGTCATAGCCGTCGAATCACATCTGGTAATCAGATTTTTGACCTAAGGGACTCGATTTGAGGAATAAATCTAAACAAGCCCTTACTACAGTCGGCAACCTCTGTAAACTCAGACAAATATATAAAAGTTCAGTTAAGATTCAGTAACTGAGAACACAGCGTTAAAATATTGTTGTTTACTGTGACCAACCCTCCGGTATCCAACAGTGGAAGTCATATATATATGTATGTATTACTTCGTTGGTCTCCAGTTATTAATTCGCGTGTAACCCTATTGTTGGTACCACAGCGTGAGGCAGAACAATGCAATTTGTATCTAACGAAATGTACGAACGCGGTCATAGAAAGATATGAAATCCAGGGAGAAAAGGACTTTTTAGCTTTTGTGACTGGCGGCAAATGGGGAGAGATGAAAAAAGGGAGGACGAGAGGGAGAGGTAAATGCGTAGCCGTGTTTTGAAATTCCATTACTGAACGAGATGAGGTCAGTGCACGAGCGATTCATTAAGCGATATATTTTCTCTACATTTCTACCTGCGTTAACAGCAACCAACGGGGGACATCCGTTGGACCCCATGAACCTCTCATCTTGAGAATTATTCTTGCCGTTATAGCGTGGTGTAGTCACCGTAACGAATGGTTCAAGATATAAAACCAAGGTTTCTAATACACCGATCCTTTTCGATTAATATTTTTTGTTTTACGAAAGAATCTCGCTGCTTATATCTCGTAGATGATACAACCACGTAAAACCTTGATAAATACGTGGAGATTCCTCCGGTGTTATTTTCGTTACCATCATCAAAATTTCCAATATTTAAGATTCATTACTTTTCAGCAGCTTCCAGACTGAAATCACGACTTAACTTCGACTAACTTCTAGATGGAATGAAGCCATGAGATTGCGGTAGCGAGGCATGAATATTTTTGATTTTCTTCTGCCATCCCAGGGGAGAAGCCTTTTACTCACAGATGCTTCTAAGGATGCTCTCCATCTTTTGCTTCCAGCAATTCCTAGAAGTCATAAATATTGAAGACGACTTTCAAGGAAGGGTTTGGCCAACCCTAAATCAAGGTCACCGTCATCGTGCATGTCGCTGTTGTTTCTCTTTCACTTTCACGCGCCTTTCCCCCTCGCTCTCTCGCGCGATCCCTTTCTTAGATATGATTTAGTACTTCTGACGGGATTAATAATTTCTTGCAGTAGGGAGGTAGCAGATGTCGGGACATTTTCGCACCCCATTCCACGCTCTTCCAGCATCATCGCCTTCTAACACGGCTCCCATCGACTTTCTTTTTCGCTTTTTCCGAGACCAAGGTAAATCTGTCACATTGCCTTGACAGATTTACCTCTCAGGCTGATGCCTCCGAACCCTTCGGGGATCCCTTTGATATTTCTCACCTGCATGGAAATCTAGACGTTTCTCATAAGAAAGATTCATTTCACGCGGCTCCAACTACACCGATTACTCCCTCGTATTCCCTCGTATTCCCTCGTATTCCCTCGTATTCCCTCGTATTCCCTCGTATTCCCTCGTATTCCCTCATATTCCCTCGTCTTTGAAACTTTACGATAGATTTATTCCCTTCAAAATTCTTCTTTTCTTAATGCGAAGTTTAAGGGAGAAGAGGTTTGAATTGTGCTCGTGAATCCTCCCGGTGTCCTTCATTTCTTTTTGCAACTTTTCGTGGCTGGTATTCGTGGAAGCAATCATTTGGGTGTTGCTTCTTCTTAGTATTGGTATCTTCTCCTTCGAGGTTGGGCCCACACAATACACCGACAGTAGCGTAGATGATAATCTTCGTTGATGGCGTGGGTGACAGAATGAATGACAAACAGTACAAGGTTGTAAACATCGTGCTACCAGTGTTCGTAGCTTTCAACTCTTTTTTTATAATATTTAACACATCATTGGTGATTAAAATTTTGCCCGTTAATTATCAATATATTAAGTATATAACTAATACTCTCGCGCACTAAGTATATTTCTCGTAGACCTAGAAATAAGTTGCTAAATTGACATGACTTTCATTCGGGTGAATTATAATTAATTGACCGGCAGAGCCATTCTAACGCCATTCTAACGCCATTCTAACGCCATTCACGTTATCGTATCCCGATAACAATTTATATGCAATTTCGCGTGTACAGTACTGTACGGTGTACACCGGGAATTGACAGGATCTGCGAATAAATGGGTTTAGTAAGGAGAAGTTGAGAAGGTGAGAAGGTGTACCAAGGACAAGCCGAGTGGGATTTAAAGTTGCCGGCGCGAAGGGTTCGGGCCGCCGCGAGTAAAACGGGCTCTCGGCCGAGTGCAATTCTTAAGTGCGCGGCCAAAGAAAAGAGCTTGGCCAGAGGGAAGAGAGGAAGCATGGTAGTGGATGGGTGAGTAAAGAGAGAGGAAAGATGTGGGTTGTTGAAGCGCCGCGCAGGTTGTTCCTGATCCGGCGTGGTAATAGAGGCCAGGTAGGCGGGTCGGCGCGCACGAAAAGTAGGGCCCCGCGGCTTCGAAGGAACGTTTTTCTCTAAATTACAGCTCCGACCAACTCGTTCTGCCATGCCTTTCCCGCGAGCGACTCAGTCTGCCCAGCCACTACCTGAATTCCCGATTTCTCTCCCGTGCGATCTCCTCGGATCTAAGGCGATACGCCTCGTGATCGTTGGCGCCATTCCTGATTCCTTCCTTCGACTCCCGAGTTCTTCGACAGAAGGGATAAGGATAAGGACCGGTGACTAAAATCGCTAGTTAATGGTTAATGGTTAATGGTTAATGGTGGACAGCTCGGTATGCCGAAATCCCGGGGTTCCGCTATATCATCCTTAGTAATTCACAGCTTATCGCTGTGCTCGATTCAAGGTTCTTTTGCCGTTGTTCGATTGTGAGACTTTTTCGGGGGACCTTGACGATGATTATACCTTAATCGATTTATAATGGTTGTCGGGATTTATTAAGCAACATGGTACTTCGTATACCCCTTCCTAAAAGCTCTTTCGGTTTTTCTTTGCAGCGGATGAATTGATTAATTAATTGATCAATAGATAATTAGTTAGATCGATATATCGCCCGGAAGATTAATGTATACGATGTAGGTTCTTTACTCTTGTATTTGATCCTTCGTACTGTTGAAACAAGGTAACAAGATCGCATTCAAAAATGGTATTAGATGTGAACAGATGATGTACTTTCCAAGTAATCGCAATTAGTTCCATCGACCGTTATAAATGACTTTCACAGGCTAGTGATATAGGGCGTGTTACGCGTAAGCGTACCTACCAGACTTGGACAGAACTTTTCGCAAGATGCTCCGATGTTTATTGGACGAGATAGGTAAACCGGATCGCGAGCAAGCTAGAGCTATCTTCGAGGAATGAAAATAGAAGAGTATTCCAATGCCCGAGGACAGGGTTCAGCGGGTGCAAATTTCTATCGTACTATCACCGAGTAAACTCTTCCTACTAGTTTTCCTAACTTCTTAGCGCGCCTCTTCATAATTTAATCTTGTAACGTGCATGATTATACTTGCATATTTGCAAGTACAGTAAACAATTATACAACTTATGACTTCTTACATACGCTTCCATAAGCTTCCATAAGCTTCTCACATAATTCCACGCCGTACACGCTGCACACACGCTGCACACACGCTGCACACACGCTGCACACACGCTGCACACACGCTGTATTTCATAGTACTGTCGTGCGTGGTTGCAGAACTACGATCTTGCGGTTTTAGTTCTCAACGTGAATGGACGTTTACTGCTATATCTTTTCTACGCGTAATCTTTTCGAACGTTAATCCGACCGATCCTGTAGACGGTATACGTAGAGAAGATAGACACATTTGCCGTACATAGTGATCAGTGTAGGTAAGCGTACATCAGGTATCGGCAACAGGAAGGAGGGGAACAGGGGAATGCGGGAGGTGGGAGGTGGGAGCAGGAAAACGGACAGGTAGGATGGATAGGTAGTTGGTAAGTGTTCGGTCCAGCCAGCGGTATCCTCGCCACGGTGCGGATGAGCTCACGTAGGTTCGAGTAAGCCCATGCAGCCCATCAGGAGGATGGATTCCAACCTACAATCTGCATAATTCCCTTCTGGATTTCCTCATCCTTTTACACTCACATTCTATGTAACGTCGTTCCCATTAACGAGTTCTTTCCATTGGAATGCAAATTAACACTTGAGGAAATGTACACCTTATATATTGTTTGAACACGCTTCCTGTCGAATTGGCAGGAAAGATTTTGACTATTATATATTTATTATCAGGTAAAAAGACCCAAAAGGCTAATGCTGCCTTCTTGTAAGAAGTATCATACATTGATGCCGAGAAGGATAGGGTACCAAGAAGTCATTAAGTGTGGTACAAAAGAAAGAACCAAATGGAAAATTAGCATTTATCTGCAATACAAGCCGCTCGTCTGCAAATGATAGAAGTTTGCCTTTACATACTGCCAGATGTTTAATAATTTGCGTTTCGATGTAAATCTACATTGTACATTGTACATTGTACATACATACGTACATACGTACATACATTGTACATACACTTTACGATTTTGAGTCGGTCGATTTATAGGAATGCTGAAATATTCCCGACTTTAATATTTAAATAGCAAAAAGGGAACATTAGCCCGCAACAGGAATTGGCTTGAATTTATGTTATTTTAAAATAAATTTACACACAATTTCAAAAGAGCGGATTGTGTCATAATAATTATCTGAAATTTGATTCCGAAAGAAATAAGTCAACGAAATTTTAATTCCGCAATTAATATTGATTCCGCGAGTAATCACATACTTGATTACGTAGTAGCCATTGCACTTCATCAGATATTGGGGGTCAAAGGTTTCCTCGTACTTAATCATGCTTGGATGCTTGCCAAAATTACGGGTTATTTAAAAACAGATAAGAGCGTATCGAAGGATTGACATTAGCAAGCATATCGTTGGAAGTCAGCCAGCCGTTTCGGTGGTTGTAATACAGAGGGATGCGCCCCCACGCCCCCCACGCACGCAGGGCAAATATTGAAAGACGCGCTCCAAGTAGAAGGTTCCACGAAAGAGTGGATCGCGTATTGACGGAGTAGTCGAGTAGCGTGCTCTTTTCTCCATATTCCTTTAGAGATATCTAACATACCACTAACCTCCGCCGGGAAGTCGTAATAAGCCTCCGTGGGAAACGAGGGAGGCGTCGCGCGGTGGTCTCTACCTTGCTGAAGCGCGGGAAAGAAAGAAAGCAAGCGCATGCGCTATCCCCTCGCATGACCGCGGATTTTCAATTAAAACCAAACGATTCCTACCAAAATTCTGAAGCATTCTGGTAAACTGCGGATAAACAGCTGATGAACAGCTGATAAACTGCTGATGAACTGCTTCTTACCAAGGAAACATGCACCGGTTAGACATCGAAAATGTCAAGCGTGAAGGTCCACTGACATAGGCGCGGTACTACTTTGATGCGACAACGTAATTATCTAAATTATCTTTGGACCAGTATCCTAAAAAAACCGGTAGACAATACTGGATAATTGCGGAGTAGGGCATCGAAATTGATCATTGAGCCATTGAAATAAAGATTTATTTGGTGCGGGCCTTCGAAAAAAAAGATATCCAATGAGCGTTTCGTTAGATGTCACTATCGAAATTTCTTAATGTACTACATGAGATAATTAGGATCACACATTCGTCCGATTTCTTTTGCTGGAATGATTAATACCACCGCGCACCGCGCACCGCGCACCGAACGGTTATTACGGAATGTATCCTCAAAGACGGCCCACGATTTAGTGTAATTTTATTCATTTTGTTTACCCAAGAGGATGCTAATCCCAATCCTACCTACAAACATAAATGTCTTGATATACTCGAGGAACATTCTTACTCATACCGGTATATCACAGTTGAATAATAAACTTGTTGATAAAATTAATGCATCGTCCGAAGAAAGTAGAATGTGATATCCCACAGGAGTTGAAATCGACGGATGAAATATGGGAATATATGTATATAATGTATCAGGTTAAAATGTTCCATAGATAGCTTGAAAGGCTCCGCATAAACCAGTTTGACGGACAAAAAGTAAGGCGTATTATAAACGCCAGTAGCACGCTAAATATAAGTTCGGAAAAGAAGGAAAATGCAGCTCCGGTGAGACGTTCGTAATGAGTGGTTTGTGGTACACCTGCGGATTTAGCCAAGCAACGATAGAAGAGCAACGTGTGCGGTACGTTTCGAGCGATCGCGCAACACCTGTTTTGGTGGTTAACAGGTGCCGCATTCAAGATAGCCAAGAACGATGTTGGGCTAGTACTATATCGACAAGTCACAGAGACGAAACCTCGTAATGAGCGCGAAACAAGCTCTTAATTGCAGTATACTAACGATCACCATTCGATCATATCGAAGATTTCGTCTCTTACTCCTCTCCATAATACCTCCATAATACCTCCACAATCGCGGTTTATGAGTTTATGAGTTTAGCAAACAAATATATTCATTCGCAAACAAACTGTACCCTATTACTTATCATTTTACAATTATCGTTTAAGAAACAAACGACATTATCTTGGATATTTGCAGTGGCATTTTTTAAGGAATATTCGATGCAATACATACATACATGAGATACACATTTGTGAGGACATTGAGATGTACATCCGTGAAAGAGGATGATGATAAATGATCAAATTTATGTATATTTATTTAGATGGATACTAAATTGTTTATTTACTTGATTGTGATCAAAGACGTTAATCCGCGGTCTATAGAGTGTACGTTTTTCTATTATATGGTACGAACATCAGGAACTCGTTAACGATAAGTGAGATACTGGGTAAAATGCAGAGTACACGTTCTGGATCTTCGGAGTTGATGACAGAGATTTTCTTCGAGCGCAGTTTCAACTCATCTAGTGGAGTTGTACAGTCACGTGATTTGTAACGTATGGGAGCAAGATTCATCTGCATAACAGTTAATAATTCCGGTGCACCGTACTGGTTGCGCCGCGGTTGCGGAGTTACACGGAGAACGAAACTCAACTGGGTTCATCACGAACAATCGTGCACCACCTGTTTCCCTAGCATGTAATGGGCGGCTGGATTACGGCATCCGCAAAAACTGCATCGCCCGGTACAGTATAGCGTCACGCTGCGTCAAACTTCCATTTTACACTGAAACTGCAGGATTCTTTATTATGGCAAAAAATAACGGGCCCGTCTATCGGTATAAGAAAGTGAACCAAAATGAAGTCCGTATCGCGAGTAGTATATATATATATTGATCTTTTTCATTTTATTCTACATTATACATTCGTGATCTGTTTTTGCACAGGATGATATATATATATATATATATATATATATGAGAGCCAATCTCGATAGAATGAAAAATAAGTTCGATGATTCGAGATAATTCAATTCAGCGCAGATATCTTGATACAATATTCTGCGCGCCTAAGGATAAAAAGACCGGGAAAAAGTTGAATGAAACGCGTGCTTGAAATATTTTCGACGTGGCGGTTGGTTGTATCGTAGATGTTACCGTCGGCTTGTGGTTTTGTCCGACGAATGAAGCTACAGCGATTCCATCGCGATTGGCGCATTTCGTAGTATCATACTGCACCTGTTCCATTCGCGCGTAATGGGTACCATTATCCTGGTAGCCAAGATATCCTGCATTGATGGACAAAGTGGTCTTGTAACTATCAAGACCAACGTGGTTTAGATATTTATTTGTTATTGCTGGTGTCACGAAACTACCGCGTTGATGTAATGATTCCACTCTACCTCTAGACTTTGATTAATCTAAACGTAATGTTTCATTATTAACGTTACTTTTCGCCGGAACTATTTTTCATGTGATTACTATAATTAACACTTAATACGCAATTACAAATGCTGCTAGTCATTCCACTGTAGAAAATATTTCTAGACATTCACACAACACTCTTCGAGTACCGCATCTGCCGATGAGTAGAAAATGTCGAGACATAATATGACCAGCTAAACGACATAAACTTATGAGAGAAGAGTACGCGGTGGTCAGTGGACAGGCGCATTATTCTTGAAAATTACTTACACGCAGAGAATAACGTCCTCGAACGGTTGTCGTCGCTAGTCAAGCATTTCGGAAAGAACATAAAATGTCCTCCCAGAACGTCCCCACTGAGAGAGAGAGAGAGAGAGAGAGAAAGAGAGAGAGGATCAGGGAAAAGTAAACGGCGATCCTCTTAGAAGGTCCATCCTGTAAGTGCCCTGGAGGACTGCTATTCGTCGTGGTACGCACACGTAGAAACACGCGAGGAAGGGACGTAAACGCGCGTTCGCTTGCTCGCGTATTCGAACGTAGGCCCCTCGGAGAGGCGTCGGGCCCCGACACGCCACACGTATTAGAAACGAATATAAATATATCGGGAAGAAAGGCATGCCAGTGGGGGGGGAAGAAAAATACGTGTGTTGGTAATGTCGATGTAACACGCACGAACGCACCTCTTGAACGCGAGCGGGCCCTCTTTCTCCCTCTAGACTTCCCTCCTTTCCACCCACCCCCCACCCCGGATCTCGGGGCCTCGGTCCCAGAGTATGCTCAGTGTCCGCTCGGCCTCAGCACGCCCCGTGCCGGGAGTAGAAAGGACGGTACATCTCTTCTGGAAGGTTTTAATGTTTTCTCACTGCGCCACCGCCTGCTCGGGATTATCCTGCCAATTAACCAACTACGACTCCTCTTAAACGTTTCCACGATCTTCGCAAGCTATCATGGAACGATGCTCGCTTTCCTTGGCGATTCCTCTCGTTCTACCAGAAGATAGCGCACGGTGCATCGAAATCGGTTCGGTGACTCTCTACCGATCGGCCGGGAACGATCGACAGCTTTGTTATTCGCACCACGAGTGACTTCAAGATTGACATCGGATGCGTTACGCTTAGAAAATCTAGTAGAAAGATGATTGTCGTTCTTATCCGTGATTGGATTATTCCGAGAAGAGAATGATGAATTGCATTCATCCGCTGCAATTTTGCACGCTGGTATCACCGCTAATGGATACTCCGATGGACCATCGATATCTAATGTTTATTATCAGAAAGTTGGACAATCAAATTCATTGTGCAATCGATACGCAATCGGGCGCGTAAAACGTTATCACTTACCTGGTTACCATTGTGCTTTGGAATACGTGCCGCGTATTAAAACGTTAATCTCTCCTGTACTACCGGTTATACGTACAGATTGGCTCTCTCGCTCTCTTTTTCTCTCCCTCCCTTTCCCTCTCTCCCTCGCGCTGTTCTTTCTTCCAATCTTCCCCTCGTATTCTTTTCATCTCCTTCTATCTATCGTACCTGCTTTCGCTGGAGAACACCGGATCCTCTCCCTTTCCACAGTGATCGTGTCCCCTTCGTCTCTCTTCGTCGTCCTTCCTCTTCGTCCTTATTGCCAGACTCAGAGGCCGCAATTCTCTTCGTATTTCGCGAGCGCGTGCCAATCGAGAGATGCTGAACGGAACTCGCAATGAACGCAACGCCTTCGGCAAAATGCCGACAGCGGGACAGTTTCCGTCCGAAGGAACATCCAATTAATATAACCTTGATAAGAGTTTCCTCAGGGAGAATCAGTTACTCGAAGCCGTCCGCATTCAGAGCTGAGACGATGACGTTGCTTCTATTCAATGTAAAATCGCGGGAAAAGAATTTTCTCGTGAAAGGTGTAGTCTTATTGAGAGAGTCGAAGAGGAGGGCGAAATTGGAGCAAAGGATTCAACGATGATGGAATTGAGGAGACCGGACTATTATCTTATTGACTTATGTCAAGACAGATTCAAGCAAATATTGCGAATCGGGGAATAAAGTAGTTTAAAGTTTTTTAACGCTACTAACGAGGATAGCCACAAAGTATAACGAGACGCACTCGGAATAAAGAGTACTTCTGCCACTGTTAACTATGAAAGTCGGAAAGGCGATATAAGGGAGAGAGACTGCAGAAAGCATCGAACACGGAAGAACCGTGGATGATAGTTAAAAAGTGAAATTTCGGACGCTACGCTTCGACAATAATTGAAACTTAATGTTACGAGGATGTCGAGCCTAGCAAGAAGAAGACGGACGGCGGTTCTTGGCTCGAAGAGATGGTGGCAAGGTGGTTGCTGGGCAACGAGAAGTCATCAGGAAGCTTACCTGCGAAAGCTTTACGGACGAAAAAACGACAACATCGGTAAAGGCGTTACCGAAGACGAAGAGGGAAGTCGTCCTAACCTCGGAACAAAGTGGTCTCCAACTACTGTTTATGATCTACCGTCCACGGACGAACATTACCTCGATGCATTTTTAAGAAATCGCGAAGATGCCAACGACGACGACGACGACGACGACGACGACGATGATGACGACGTGGTCGGAGTGGTCGTCAATTGTCCGGCTCTTTCGGCTACCCGAGCTAGTCCTACGGAGAAATGCGTCGAGTACCTAAATGGCGCCCATGACGCTGCCACAACCTTTGAAAATGATCGTCGAATTACCGAAGTGGAATGTAACCGTGTTACCGAGTGCAGCTCGTTGCATTCGGGTTACGATGTCGCTGCCTCTTCGGAGTAAGTCGATCGCGTACTTGTCTCCCTACTTTTATCTGGATCGTGTAAGACGAACAAGTTTCCTGTGTATTCTTGCTTTGTACGAAGTATCGAACTACGAGTACCGATTAGAAAATATGAAATATTAACGCTAAATTCCCCGTGCAAGCAGGACTAATTTCAGTCCTGTACTTTACGACAATCTTATCTCTGCTCTATAATAATTCAACATATAACGAAAATTAAACATATAACGTAATGTATGCTAGGTCTAATCAATTCGGCATTTGTTGTTGTAGGAAAGTGTGCAGGAGCTGCAGGTGTCCCAGAGAAGAACATCAGCGGACTTCAACGGAGGCGAGCGGTCCCTCGGGACTCGGCCTCGGCCCTGGCCCGCCGATGGCCATGGCTATGGCTTTCCAGAGCGGGGCCGGTGGTGCTCCTCACCAGGAATCTTTCAAAAGCCCCGTACAAGCTGCGCCACCCGGCCTTGCTCTTCAGGAGGCATTGATGCATCATCAGAGGCATTCGCAGAGCGACGATGATAGCGGATGTGCCCTCGAGGAGTACACGTGGGTGCCGCCTGGTCTTAGACCTGATCAGGTACTGGTCTTCAACCTTCTACATGCCTTGAATATATATGGCCTTTTTGCACCGACTGATATTTCGAAACTCGTCGTACTAGAAAGCCACCGGATAATCCATTGGCGAGGTGCGCAATTTTGATTGAAACATCGATTTCGTAGTCGTAAACGATATAAGCTTATAATTTATGACTCTTGAGAGAAACTCTAAAGTAGGAACTTCACGAAGGTATTCTTGAATATCACACTTTAGGTGCCTAATGATCGCATATTTCCAATTCATATTATTCGTATAAAGCCACTTATAATCAGATCTTTTACGACACCGGGACATAGAATTCCTAGCGGTAACGTATAGCAGCGGTAACCAAGTATAGTCAATTAAATGATTGAAGTCAAAAAATGAGTATTTCTCCTAGCTGCGAATAGTAATGAAAAGTGAACAGTATAGTATTACAGCATGTTACACGCTAATTAATGCACTGTCAGTGCATTAGTGCACTGTCACGTTTATACACATTCTACATAGCGGTCTTGCATAGACCTAAGTAGATCATCCGCGACAGAAAACTTCCTTCGAGTATGTTGCTCTTTAATTACACTGGTGCGTGCTCACGCTGTCGCAGGTACACCTGTATTTCAGCGCGCTACCGGAAGACAAGATACCGTATGCGGGTAGCGCCGGTGAACGCGAGCGAGTGAAACAGCTGCTGCAGCAGCTACCACCGCACGACAACGAGGCGAGGTACTGCAGCGGATTGACCGAGGAGGAGAAACGCGAGTTAAGGGTTTTCGCAGCGCAACGGAAACGGGAGGCTCTCGGCAGAGGACACGCGAGCCAACTCGAAAGGCCCCACGGAGCAGGATGTCGAGAATGCGCTAGGCCAATCGCGGCGGGTGAGATGGCCGTTGCTGCTAGTCGAGCAGGCCCTTCGGCCCTTTGGCATCCGGCCTGCTTTATTTGCTGCGTCTGCAGGCAACTCCTCGTCGATCTAATATATTTTTGGCGTGACGGCCGGTTGTATTGTGGTAGACACCACGCCGAGACCCTCAAACCGAGATGTTGTGCTTGCGACGAGATTATACTCGCCGACGAGTGCACGGAGGCGGAAGGCAGAGCATGGCACATGAGGCACTTTGCGTGCCTGGAGTGCGATCGGCAGGTACGATGTTAGGCACGACATTCAATTTATAACCAATTTAGTTATTAGTTATGAGTATAAAACGTTTCACTTTCCTTTCCTCGTTCTTTCCTTTTATTTATTTTATTTATTTTATACGGGACCAGCATCTGCTTTTTTATTCCTTATTTATAGAGTTTGCATAAAGTTATCCTTGTAAATTCGACCTTCGACCGAGTAATTAAGTAAAGCGCAAACTTTTCTTTTAAATCATTTTATTCAATAGTTGATCAATGTTTTGGATACTTTTCAAGGGGACGCGAAAAAATGTCAAATTGAACAATGTTGTTTAGAGTTTTGTCACACGGCAGAGTACAATGGCGAATCATTTGTATTATTGTTGTAACATGACAATTATTTATGTTCACCGAGCATATCCGTGGAGAGTCATTTTACCCTCGAGCGCTCGGACGATTTCGCTGTCAGCCTCAGTCCTATCCCCTTTATATCCCCTGACAGCAGTCTGGAGCGTACAGTTTGTGCACAATAATTCATTGAATTTAGGTGTCGATAAATGTCATACGCAGTCGGCTCCCACTGTAGATCTCGCATGCTGTACGTCCCTTTTATGCGCGCCGGCTAGACAAAGCTTCTTATCAGAATATGAAATCTGATAATATAAGGCCGCGTTTCAGTTGCAACTGCACACACGTCCTAATAGAAACGTTTCAATATTTTAGGCAGACACATAGGCAGATAACCTGATTCTATTCAATATATTGATAATGATCACAGTCATACATCATCCACTATGTTCTATGTTATTGTTTCATAAGTTACTATAGATAAGTTATATATCAAAGTATGGCAAACTCGGTAGAACCTGGGCAGAAAAATATTGACTTGGAAAAATGGTTATGAGGCCATCGGGTTCAGATAGACGGAAACGGAATTCCCTGCATATTGTCGTCCCTTTGTCTCATAAATTTACATCTACTTTATTTTTTCAGCTCGGTGGACAGAGATATGTAATGAGGGAAGGTCGTCCGTATTGCCTCCGTTGCTTCGACGCTTCTTTCGCCGAGTACTGCGACAGCTGTGGAGAACCGATCGGCGTCGATCAAGGACAAATGTCGCACGAGGGTCAGCACTGGCACGCGACCGAAGCTTGCTTTTGCTGCGCTACTTGCCGTACGTCCCTTCTCGGACGGCCGTTCCTGCCACGCAGAGGTGCCATTTATTGCAGCATAGCGTGTAGCAAAGGGGAACCGCCGACAACGCCAAGCGACTCCTCCGCGGGACCACAACCCCCGCCACCCTTCCTTAGGTACGCGCATGCTAAACGAACAGAAGAACCCAAAGAACCCAAAGAACGTTTGCTCACGTTCGCGAATCTCTATTCCTTTTAAACTTGGAATAGTCAATTTAAATCGGGAGCGTTTGACGACGGTGTAACATCCGTAGAATTTGATTTATTTGCCTACACGTTTAGGCACGATTGCTTTATTGGAAAGCAATCAATGAAAGCAATAAATGAAAGCAATAATAAAAATGTAATTCTTGTACGATACAATAGTCCTCGTACAGGTGCTTAAGATTTTATTGCGAATGCATTGGTATGTTTTCCAGAGGTGGACGACGACGATTATCAGCTAGCGAAGGCTCTTCGAGTCCGCCGCCACCTCCACCACCGCCTCCTCCACCCGGATCGAGGCATACTTTAGGTTCTCCGCGTAATTCTCCTCGTATGAACAGAAAGCACCATCAAACATCTGCTTCTCTGGCGACAACGCCTACGCAAAGTACTTTAAGTCCCGAATTTACGGCAGATGGATTTCCATCGAGTGCTTCCAAACCTGGTGGCCTCGATAGGGTACTTCTTGAACGAAATCTTGAGAGATTACTTCAAGAACGCAGTTCGCATCCAGAGGAGAATCGTAATGAGTTGGGAAGGTATATTAATATTTTCAAAATCTTGTATGAAAATGTCTATTACTTAGATGTATCGTAATTACAATCGCAGTATCTACGTTTAAAACAGTATGATTAAACATCTTAAAGGATCTTAAAGGATCAATATGCAATTGTGGCGTGTAATTAGTTTGTTATGCATTATTGGCATTTAAACTAGGAAAATATACGTGTTCATGACGCATATCCTATAATCAGAATCCGCAAGTAAAAAAAAGTTTAATCAACTGCATCAGTTCAACCAATAAACATGCTAATCGTGTATTAATGCATGTCTCGAAAGAACTGTAATCAGAAATGTCATGTTATGACGATGGATTAATTTGGTAATATGAACGGTATTAAAATTGACATGTTATAATTTTCCTTCCAGGCTGATGCAAGCGAGGGATCGAGAGCCTCTTCGTTGTGTACAAAACTGCACTCCTTCCCACGCCTCGAGTATGCCGGAATTGCAACCATCCCCTCGTCCTTCGTCGGGAACATTCGCGTCGGCATCGACCGCAGGAGTCGGCGGAGTAGTGACCGGCAACGTGTTAGCACAAGAATCGGCGACGTCGCCGACGAATCCTGCTCTTAACCAGACAGATCCCCCGACACCGACATCGCGACGCGTGCGATTCCAAGGAGATTTAGATACCAACGATTATGGTGCGGCGTCGTCGTTGCGTTCACCCCTCTCCCCATCGCACGATAGGAATTCTTCGTCTTCACCCTCCCCACCGCCACCACCTCTGTCGAGGACAAATGTCTCTCGATCGAGAAGCTTACAGCCGGAAGAAGTCGCCAGTACGTCGACATGGGGTGCGTAAAATTTTATCTTGACATACATACATACATACATACATATGTATGTATATGTTTTGAGCTGACTCCTCCCAAGTATTTCGATTTCAGTGGAACTTGGATAACAAACATTTCTCTCTGGCCTCGATCGTAAAAGTTGTGATATGGGATATTGGATTTCTTTAGGCATTACACATACCACACTTCTTTATCAAGGGGATTAGATCCATGAATGTAATCATTTTATTTTGCCCGTTTTAGATTCTTGAGGATGAAATCAACCTTTGAAGGATTTTGAACTAATCCTACTTCATTGTCACTTATACGAGAAAATATTGGTCAATGTAAAACAATTTAAATACAACATAATAGTATGCAATATGCTGCGAGATTGAATTTTTAATTTTAACTGCTATGTATCTTATAACTATCTTATAACTATCAAAATGTCGATGTAGTTGATACGGATATGATTTTCATGTTTTTACACCCGTTGGTTGTATCTGCGCAGCAACACCGGCTACCAAGCGGCCGTTCGCTTTGCACTCCAATTGAATGACATTTCTTCCGTATCACAGGATATAGAATCCTGTTCTAATGATGCGTATAATATGTTATAAGAACATTAAAACGGTTTCTAGATTACGAGGGAATGAATTTTTCTACGATTATAAGTAATATATTCCAATTAGAATAGTATTTACTTGATCTCAGATCAAATTAACATAGGAAAGAGTAATTTATTCGAAATAACAAAAATAGTTGTTTTTTCTACTTAAACATTCTTTTATCTCTCCTAATATTCATCGTATAAGTGATCAATGTGATCATTTGAAAGCCCGATCTACTCTTCGAGATATGATTTCACCCAAAAGGATTGCCCAAAAAATTGATAAAACATGATGACATTTTTAATTTTAAATAGAACTTATATTGTTGCGATCGCCGATGTTCGTTTTTCTATAACAACAAATGACACGGATTATACAACCTATACTTAATTCACATAAGCTCATACTACTGCTTGATGACTATTTTATCAACTCATAGCGTTTCACTGATAACAGTTTTGGTTGCATGTTAAATTCTTGTGTAAAAATGGCAAATAACATTATTTACGTCTTAATAATTTAGAAGGTAGACAGGAAGTGGAAATTACAGGAAATTAATTTCACACAGGAATCGCTGGGTCTTCGAGATCACGGATGGAAGGTGATGAAGATGACATTGAAAGTTGTTGCTCGACTTGTAGCTCTTCCAGTAGTTCCGATGAGGCGACCGCGTATGCTTTGCCACCTAGAAGGGCATACGGAGGTGTCAGAATATCTTACGTGCCCAATGACGCTGTTGCTTGTGCTAAAAAACGCGCGCCAACATCATCATCCTCGTCGAACCAAGCTCAAAAGGACACAGAAAAGTGTGTCGTATCTTGATGATTCCCTCGAACATTTTCAATGATGTACTTTGCATAAGTGTACAAACCTGTGTGTATTAAAGAGAGTGATCTGGGCTTCGCATTAACAAGGAAGATAAATGGAAAACGACGCAAAGAAAACAGAGTTCCTAAGCACTGAGACACACTGATTTTCCAATCTCTACCAAACCCGAGGCTCGAATATTTTTTGGTGCAAAAGCGGAAATGGCTTCGCTTTTTAAATTGATGAAAATACTCATTTGTGTATATAGTGAACTTCCTTTTGGTCCGAACGTTCGTGGACATCGATACACAACGCTCACACTTTCCTTCTATTTTTTATTACCCCGTTGATGTATTTTATAATAATAATGATAATAATAACGTTAAATCTGACCATGGTCATCATTCCTACAGCAGGCCATGCCTGTTACCACCATCCATCGTCTTTTCATATCCTACTGTTTTTTTTTATCACAGCTTAAGGAAACATTTCAAGCACAGTACGGAATTCGTGGTGCAGTCTGCTTAAACGTAAGTATTATTAGCAGAAAGTGTTATTAGCAGTTATGTTGTTCTAAATTATATAATTGTTGAATCATAGAACTGACTTTTCTTAATCGGACTACTATGTAATAGAATATCTGACTTTTAAATATAATACTAGCCTGCAAACGCACGTATAATAATACACAGAGTATACTTGCAGGAATGAAAGATGAATGAAGTAATTTGCTAGATGTTATTATCGCGTGATATTGTGTTGTTTGTCCCGCGAAGTGCTTTATGGAAATCTAAAGACTGTCGTGGAAAGTGAAAATGGGAATTTACGGTCGAGTGGCGAAAAGAGGGAAAGTAGCTCTTCTCTTAAGGACAGGCGTTTGTTATGGTACTATCTCGCGGCTGTCTTTGGGTCGTTATTCGGTTGCTTTCTCCCGGCCAGCAATCACATTTCATGCTACCTCCGATGGTCTTGTCAACCACACCAGGCTATTAACTTCTCTATTTTTTGGATCGAGGATCTCTCAACTATTACGAATGAGTGTCATTAGCATAGGAGCACCTACGATCGTTGTGCATCCTAGATATTGACTAATCGATGAATATCTTATTAGGTGTTTGAAGGATGCACGTATTGTTCGTAATGGAGCCGGGAATGACGCAATTATGGCACTCTTAACTTGCGGCTACGAGTAAAGCATTACATAAGTATTATGATGTCCCATCGTGATGTACTAATGGTTCGTGGCCATTCGACAATTACTTTCGTAAGTGAATTGTTTCGTAAACGATCCTCCCGATCAAAGCAGAATTATAATTACTAAACGAGACAAGTGACTTCACGTGACTTCACCGTTGGAAAATCCAAGTATGTCTTGGCAGAAAGCCTTGAAGCTTTCGTCACGGTGACACTTTATAAGAACTGGCATCGCATGACACAAAGTTGCCTGAAGATTAATACACCGAAACTAAATCTTCGTCATAGATTCATCTTCGTCTAAGATTCTTATTGTTAGAGCAACTTACACGATCACTGCCCCAGATTAGTCATCGGCATTCATTCACTTCGTAGTCAACCTCGCGTTATTTTCCAAATGCGAAATTCTAACGCAAAACTTGAAGTTGTGTGGGCAAACTAGGCCGCAATTACGCAACTATAGCACACAAATAAATTACTCGGCAGTAGCTCTTATTTACTATGCACGCCTCAGAGAGAACGCACTCTCGCGTATATGCCAGACCCTTTCTTTCCGTGAAATCTTCCTTTAACGATTCATTCGGACGCAAGAAACGGTTATGCCGATAAAATTCAATAAAATACAGTAGCATAACGCGATAAATATTTGAAAACTATTCTATAGAATTTAAATAGTACGGTGAATAATATGGTGTACTTTATAGATGGATCGGTCCACTTGGTCTTCATTCTGCCTCTGTAGTGAATATTTGATTTTTTCAAGCGGATATCGTATGGAATTTTCGGCCACAAATCATTGTAATTGAGATGCAGAAGCTAACACATGTATGTAATATCATAGATGAGTTCTTAAAAGAAAGACGAGTACCGATTAATATCGCAGTTGATACAAAAGAATGAGGGGTGTGCGAGGGTTATTTGCGGCATATGAAATTAAGCAGGCTGATTTCCTAGTCGATATAAATCACAGTGGTAAATCACATATCCATTTGCCGTTATCCCGAACCTGATTCACGCCAAAGTCACGCAGTCGGGTGCAGAAAGAGAACGCATTCTTGGCGTTACCTAGCTACTCAATCCAGCAAATCTCCGTTCAGTCCACGGATGTTGAACATCTGAGAGAACGCCCGAATGATATCAGATTAAGTATGCGCGTTACGAGAGAGGTCAACTGGGCCGTGGGTCGCGTTTACGCGATGGAAAGAATTGCAAATGCAATGTGAACGCGTGGCATTCCAAGGGGGAGTGACACACATTGCAACACACAAGTGTACCATACCCTAAAATCGGAATACACGTGAGATTCGAACATATTGCTTCGATCGAGAAAATCACAAAATGTGTTAGCCGCGAATAACCGGATGAGTAACCGGATGAGAAACCGGATTGGAATCCACTCATTTATTTGTGTGTCTCATTTTATGCAGTATCTCATTTTATGTGCATTAATACAGAGTAACTAAAAGTGAGTAATGAGTTAATCGTTCATAATATTATATATCTAGTACAACTTCACGAGTTATTTATACATCGTAAATAAATCTGATCACCCAGCACATGGTTTGAATAGCAGTTGCATTAATGTGACATAAATGTTATTACGTCCCGTCCTGCAGGTCGCCATAATGTAGATTGCAACCACTGCGTAGCAGGTGCATCCAATGTTTTCATCCGTTCTTTATTTACTCAAATATTCGTAGTTTTCACGTTGTGAACATTTTAAGTAAAGTTATCGACCAAATATTGCCTGACAATAAACATTGGCGTGATGTCATCGAATAGTGAAATGGTACGCGAAGGATTTATTACAAGCCGCTACAACGAAAAGCCTGTCATCCTATGAATGAAAAAATTCGTGGAATTGCTGATCTCACAGGATAATTCGGAGGTAGATATGCACGACTTACTATCCGGACTAACGGACCCATAGAGCTCATTTACGCGACCTCTGGACGGTCATCCCGCGGCTAAACGCGCGAGAGGCTTTCTCCGTGCTTTGGAATGCGGCCTCTCCCTCTGATCCTCTCTTTGCTTCGCTTCGAGGACGACCGCGATTACACGTCGTCCTTCCTTCATTACTACTCGCCCACTCTTCCAAACATTAAAGATCTCTAAGTACGTATCGGAAAATCTCTTCATGGCCTTCTTTACCACAAAATAACGAACCGATGAATTCCAAACATTCCTGAATCTTGGCCGAATTCCATTTCACCGTAAATCATAGAGCAAGAATATGATGTTTATTCTCCGGCTAACTTTTAACTCCGACTTACTTGAGATGCATATACAGTCGGAAGTCAAAATTGCAAAGTTATTATTCATTAAATCAAGTATTAACAAAATTTGTTAAATGTGTTATAAATGTGTTTGTGGGTATAAGCTTGTATAATAGACCGTTAGACAGAGAGAATAAACATATTAGACATTTGAGCATCATTATTTATTGCATCCCAGGAATGAAAATTGAAAAGAAAGTTTCATTTCTTCAACGATAATTCGAGGTACGAATTGTCACCAAGCATTGTAGCGCGAACCGCGTATTTGAGCTTCTTACTTTCCACTCCGATCTAGAGATCGGCCTTTTGCCGCTGTGAGTGAGATTATCAACCCGGGCTGCAATTTGTGTTTTGCTAGTCGTCCTGTTTTACTACTCTCGCTGCAAGACTTTATCTGTCCAGAAATGAATGAAATTTTGATTCGACAGAAATCCCATAAGAACACAAATTTTATATGGTAACAAAATATAAAGCCGAAAGATAACTATAATAGTTCGGAATCATCAGTACAGAATGATTATTTCCCTCGAATGTTAAGTAGAACAAAGCATAAATGATTATTTCCCTCGAATGCAACTTTCGGTATAATAAAACCATAGCAATATTCCAAAATGATTGATGACGCTATTTGTCCAATCAAACCGTATTATACACGTACCCAATACTTTAAAAAACTGAATTCGTTCTCTCACAATAATAGGAAATACCTGAGTATGAAATCGTTAAAAAAGGATAAATCCAACATTCTACGAAGAAGCTTCTGTAATAATCCTATCATCGGAGAAACCATGTACGGTGCTTTTGCTTTATCATTAATATAAATTGGCATAAATTAAAATTTGCGCGGCGATCTTGGCGCGATCTTGGCGCGTTTTCAGTAGTGAATTCTGAAGTGGATAAGCTGAAAGGAGAAGGAGTATAAGGCTATAGGTAGTATAGGTTGTAAGAGGACGTTAACGGATTGGGAGTTAAGAGAGAGGGAACCAGAAAGGTGAGGGGGTGGGGGTAGGGGGGTAGAAAAGACAGGTATTCAGGCGCACGAGCAAACAGCCAGGTAAGAAAGCAAGCGAACAAGCGGGCTTGGAATAAGATAGAGTGTATAGTGGGGGGCAAACGCAAGGAGCCGCGGGAGCGTAAGTTTCGCTCGTGCTGCTTTGCAATGCCAGCGAATCGAGGTGAGGCGAGACGAGACGAGCCGAGTCGAGTGGAGTCGAAAGGCGCCGAGGTAACGTCAGTCTGAGACGTGGCTCCGTCGCATCCTTCTCGTTGTATAGCCCGTTCCAACGAACCTTTCACCTGATTCCGACGAGTTTACATTCGATCTGCGCAGGTCCCCACTACCATTCCCTGCTCCGAACACGCTATTGGCCGTAGTCCCAATGTGACGTCACCGACGAAGCGACTCTGAATCAATATATACGGTGTACCGAAAATTCTTGAACATGACTACGTAGGACTACTTATATTCTAACAAACTTTTGAAGTAAATATTTCTGAAATAAATTACTACACTCATACATACATTCCATAGTATTAAGATTTCTAATTAATTCCGGAAAATCCCGAAAACAATGAAACAACACGGTATAACCGTAGGGTAAAAGTACCAGTAGTTGACCATGTATCAGTAGTTAATTTATAACATGATTTATGACACTCCGATCTAGCAGAATTTCCTTGCAGTTGTTTAGGATTAAATTCCTGACTTTTCCAAACATGTGCACGGCATATTTTTCATGACAAGTTTGCCTTAGTCTACTAGTTCCTTGTTTGCTCGAAACACTTCCCTTAATAATAGTAACAATGGCTTAAATATCCAGCAAATGCCGTGGGCGGTACTCGAACGGCAGTGATAGAAACCGGCAAAACAATTAAACCGCATTATAATCAGTCTGTGGTAGATGAATACGCGAAGCTACTAAGAAATCTTTCTGTAAGTTGCAGTTTTTCGACACCGTATATATGAAGTTTCTTTCCCGCGGCAAGTTGAAGCCGTGGATAAAGCAGTGGTGGGAAGAAAACGTAGTGGGGGCTGCGTGAGCTGGGTGAAAGGTTCGTTGGAACGGGCTATAGGACCTACACGATACACCACCTGTCCAAATCTACTGATCTTATCGTAGACGCGAGCATTCGTTCGACCGATACCAAAATGGCTACCGCGCTCTGAAGTGTTCCCTCCTTCGGATCAACGATATATCGGGTATTCTCTCCCGTACCGTTAAGAACACTCGACTCCTTTAGTACGTCGTAGTGACTTTCTTTTTTATTTTTTCCTGACGATGACGATTAAAATACGAGTCATTGGCTGAGAGACGAATATATTTTTTCCACTCGCGTGTGTGTGAATCATTGTGTGCTGTGTGAAAACGGGATCAGCTGGAAGTTGACGGTGCACAGAGATTCAACAGGTAGTATGACGTTGTAATTCCGTTTCTTCGTCGTCTCGGTAGAACGAGTATCTTCCGGGGAAAGATTTCGCTTCATTGTTTAGTCCTCGATTCAATGCAGCGGTGTTGTCATTAATTTTCATTACACATACAGTGATAGAAATCTAACAATCATATTCAAGCTAATTGCATTATCGTCATTGAAGGTTATTACAGATGTTTTTCTTAATGTTATTACGACGACAAGATAAGTATTAACTTAGATGCGTTTCCTCCAAATGTCGGATGATAAACAAATTATAGGATATTAATAGAAATTTATAACGTCGACCAACGGGGATCAATTAAATGTTGTGACGATTGCTTGAAGGACAGTTTGTTTACTTACGATCTCATATTTACTATACTTCTGATGTTCAACGGTAATGTAACGCATCGCATAATACCTCAGTAGAATCATACCAGTATTAAGAGGATGTTCAATTAACGTCATCGACATTCTTCTTAATTACGTCGATGAAGTCGTATCCGACCTTGTTGGTATAAGAAGTTGCTTATAAGAAGATGTAAATTATTCGTTTGTCTGGTCTGGTTTTCCCTGCCTCTTACTATTTTTGCTCTTCACTGATGTATTTACTCTCTCCCCCATTGCATCTGTTGTATCGCGCATTGAAGAAAAAATGTTCCTTTCCTCGATTATAACATTTTTCTCTGAGCCTTTCGTACACCTCATCTCCGCACCCTTCCCGACTACGCTGTAATATCACGCATCGCGTAATATCCGAGTGAAAACAGAACACCAGTGAGAACTAAGCGAGAAATGAATGAGGCAAACTACATCAACGTTCGCTGGAATTTTAACGTGTTTTCCACGACAGATTAATGTTGGTAACATTTTGAAATCGTAGTCGCTTGTCCACTCGTTCAAGTTTCTTATTCTAGCCAGGAAATTTCTTCATAAAAATGACCAACTCATGTACCAGTTAGAAGATGCTTTCCCATATATCTTTTTGTCTTGTTATTTCTTTAAAAATTTACACCCTACTTATCTCTTGAGATACTTTACTCTGTTTTAATATAGTATAATATAGTTATGTCGCAGTATCCTTTGGTCACTTTTTTGGGTTTTACAATTATCTCGGAAACCACTGTAGATATAGTTGCGGAACCCATTTTTTCCATCTTTCATGTAAGATTGCATACAATTTTGCTCAATAATCTCTGTCCGTCGAGTTTTAATATAGCATTATTTGACCTTTCGAGCAGAAATCTGAGCGAAATCTGTGCGAAATCTGTGCGAAATCTGGGCGAAATCTTTCGCTAGCCGTAACTCGAAAGCAAAGCATTTCCAGACCCATATTTATGTGGACTTATATCATTTTTATGATCAGAGGAATACGCCTATAATGTATGGCAGAAACTTCCTGAAACATCCTGTATATACATATATTGTACTTTAATACCTTCTTAACTTTCATTTCATTAAATCCACTGCAATTATTTCATCGTGTTTTTGAATTTGATCTTTCTTACATAATATAAAAATTCTACGTAGAAAATAAAATATCTTGATTAATGATCCGAATAAGCATCTCGAGATTACACGCCATGAAGTGCCCGAGTGTGACCCAGATTTCCTATTGACTGGTATCGAATTAATTAATTGCAATCCAATTAAAGCCAGCGATCAGTGAATGGCGTCGATGTATTTTATTGTATGCTTTCTTGAATGATCAAAGAAAGGCCGTGACTCTATCGCGTATACCTTTCCGCCTACGTATTTTTTTCCCTCCTGGTAAGATAGGATGAGATTTAGTGTGGGCTCATCAACGACGGCGGAACGTTGATAGGATTAACTGTATTCCCTGTCTCTGGTATGCTGGCTGGTTTTCCCCGATAATACATCGAACGGGAAACATTTTATCCCCTTCTCGAAGTTTTCGGTTGTTTTATTATACGAGCTTCGATTCTTATGGCTTCTTCTTCGTTTTACATTTATTCATCCTCTACCGTCTATTTATAACGCCTGGAAACTGGAGTCTCTTACGTTTTCTTCGTTAATAATTATTTCTAAAACCCCATCTTATATGGAGAATAAATAATGCCTGACACTTATTTTATGTTGTCACTTATTTTAGTATACATTTTTGTTCATCCTACGGCGTGTTAGGTATAAAAATTAATATACTGTAAATATATAGTTCCGCACATTATTAATGAAATTAATGAAAATTAACAACTATTTGATTTAAATAATCATCTTATCAGCACAAATCTATTGGCTCCCAATTCTTTGAATGAGAAAAGAATGTAGGATAAAAGAAATCAAAGTGCTCTAGATCGAATCAGATATAGTAGTAGCATTAACAGTATTAATGAAGTTCATGAATAAGTACGACGTTATGGACCTCGCTCGCCATCGAGATTCACTGGAATGTCAACTTGTTTTCCACGAGCTATCAGGAGCCAATCGTTTTCCCTACGTACTAGTCTTGCCTCCCACCTTCCACAGCTCTTACCTCACGTTCTCCTACTCGCGGCACAAGCATCGTACATACTTGATTCGAAACTCCATGCGCAAGGGACTCGTTGATCGGCATCAATAGAAATCGGCTCGCTGGAATGCCAATTAATTTTCCTCGATACGTCGATAGAAGGTCGTCCTTACGATCTTTCTCTATTTTTTCTTACCTTCTTATACCCCACATTTTACGAGTCTCCGTGACAGAAGACACACCTGTGTCGAGGAACAAGTGACTGAACGTTGCAACACAATAATTGAACATTTATACGTCATACATAACAAAAGATGAATGAGTGCAGTATCTGAAAGCACATATGTAACTTTGTAAAGGTTCTTACACACACACATATATATATATATATATATATATATACACACACAATATTTGAAATACTTTTCTATTTGAAGGCTGCATATAAATGCACTCCATTAGGTATTTCTCGGTGTTACTACAATTTATTCATAAACATTTATGAACATATATCTAGATACAGGAGATGACTATCTAAATTAAGTGCATTATATTAGCTTTGCAAAAGAATAATGTATCTTGTGGGTACGAATGAAAAAGAAACCTCGATACAGCAGGTGAATTAAGTAGGATCGGACTCATCGGAATGTTAAGTTTCAGTATGGCGAAAGAGAGAAATAACCCATATGCGTCTTAACTTCTCCGGATCGTTTACTCTTGAAGTCTCACTCCCACTGGCTTCAGTGTTCCCCAGGAGTGAATTGCTCGGTCCAGTCTGTGGTAGGGGTAGGGGAAGGGGGTCGGGGGTCGGTGTAGGGGGCCGGGTACTTTTGCCGGTGAGGCCAAGCTGAGGCCAGGCTGAGGCCACTTTGAGGCCGCACAGAGATTCCTCAGAAGGAGATCCGCTCGGTGTGTCGCAACATGCGTAGAAACGACGTTGTCGCAATATACGAATATATTAATTTTCTTCGTGTCGATATTAACCACGAATCACGGCTGGTTTTATTCCCACTGTACTTTCTTATGTTTTATTTCCAACGCACCTGTTAGTTCTGCTAAAGCCTTGGCTCAACATTCTTCTAGAGTATTATCACTTATCCAGTTTTGGTAACTTCATTTTTAAATATACATCTCTATTGTACGTATCTTATCTTTTAAAGTAATTAGTTTCCTTCTCTTCTTCTTGGTGGCTACCCATTTTTCGTTCTTATAAGATAGTGTTCGGTATGGTAGTATAATTGCTCTTCAGTACTTATCTTGATTCACACGCGTCCTTCGGCTTTGTTTGGTTTTAATTTCTCACGGTGTGGTTTTTAATGCATCTTGCTTTTGGCTCTTCGTGTTTCCTTAGTCCTCCGCACCTGAGGAAAAATTCCCCTTCACTATTCCTGATTTAATCCACTTAGCTGAGTTTGCATTTCCTTTGCGTTCCTTGCCTCCGTCGTTTTTTATATTCATTCCGTACTTATGTCGTTCCACGTAACGAACGCGGAATCTGTGTAAACAGGTCGCGAGTTTGCCGTGTATATTCTTCGGGTTGTAAAATCATATATCTTGAGATATATGGAAACGTTATTCTCATCGTGGACAACCGCGGGGATTATGGTATTACAGAGAATTATTTCTCTTCTTTAAGATTTCTTTCGCTACGTACCGCATCCGACATTCATTTTTATTTAGTTTAATCGTAAGAGCGCATGCCTATAGAAAGAAGTCCTGGTAAAAATGTATACGGTGCGCCATCACGTTGTAGTATAGAAGAGCATTGGTCTTTTATTGATGCACCTCATTATTATTTATGTCTAAGGTCTAAAGGCAAAGGTTACCAATAATTACAGATGTGCACCTGTAAAATGTTCACATTAATCGTGTTTTGCAACGAAGTCATTAAATTAAATTTGTGTAAACGACACGAATATGTATGACAAAAACTTCGCTTTATGTGTAAAATTAAAGTCTTATGTAAATGTAAGGGGAGTCGGGATTTTTTAAAACAATGACACAGTATCTAGGATTACACACACCGTTAGTATGTGCGGTTTGAAAACAATGAATCATCGCATTCGAAATTTGGTCGTACTTCTGCGAAGGTCGTCCTCGTTTCTGTATAATTAACGCGGTCAGTCAGAACGCGTACAAATCAAGAATTTGGACGTTCTTTTCAGATTGGTCTCGTGCAAACGGAAGGAGTTAATAAACGGAAGGGTGCCCATGCCGGATGTCAAGAAAAATCGGCAAGAGGGTTCCAGGCGCGTCAAAGAAAAATTCTCCGAGGCAATAAGAGGAAGGAATTTGCCGGGAAGATATTGTTAGTGCGCCTTCAGAGCGCAATCGAGCAAGTCGTCGATCGGTTCAACACGTTCCAACTGTGAAAATGATGTTGGGAACGTGCTCGACGATAATGGCAGGACTGACAGTATTCGTGTTAACGGTGATAACGTTAAAAGAAGTACAAGGTCACGTAGCCCTGACTTTTCCTCGGGCTAGACATTATGACCTTGACTTCCTGGACAACGCTAGAACACCAGGACCATGCGGGATGCCTCGGGGTTAGTTGATATTTATTATAAGTTCGAGTAAACTTAAAATCGAATGACATGAAAAACCATCAACCAAGGAAATAGGAAAAGCTGATGTTACTTTGTGGATTATATGCCAGGCCATCACTCATACTTGCTTTAAAGAAATAATAGATAAACCGTTGAAAACTATCACAACAACTTATGCATAATTTTGCGTCCCAAATTGAAGTTAATTATGAAATGACCTATTATGAAAAAATAGATAGCCCTCGTTGTACTGTATAAATTTAACAAAAAAATAGATGTTCTTCGGGGGCGGACTGAAAAAATCGACACTTTTAAACTTGTCAATAAAACACTCGTGTGTCATGATTCAAAATAGTAAAGCAGAATAGGGCCCATTTGATAATGTTTCAAAAAGAGACAGGTTCCCCGGACAGGTTCCCCGGATGTGTCACATGATCCGCGAAACTTAAGCGTGCACCGGAAACGGAAAGACTGTAAGGTTTGGGGGATAGTAATCCGTCTTCGTGGATGGTTGTAGCTGATGAACGCCTTGCCGGCGGTAGGAGAGGGGCGATGTAAGGTAGGAGGCAAGAGGGTTCTATGGGAAAACGACATTAACAGGAGTGATATGTCTCGGCGGGGATCGGTGGGGATCGGTGGGGAGCCCGCTAATCCGATTCAAAGCGACTTTCACCGGCTCGCACGAAGGGAATTTGAGCCTCGTACCTCGTACTCGGTACTCCGATATTACCTCCCATGTCTTACCTCTGCTTACTAATATATACGCCTTCTCCCAGTCATTCCTATTGGTATTCCTGCGCTGGAATATATGAACTTTAAGTACACGCGCACAACGCTATTATTATGAAAGGGCAAGGCAGATTTATAGAGGAAAAGCGTAAGCTTATTAGGGAAAAAGGTGAACATAAATGAGAAACTCACGTATCGTTAGCAGGTGTAGCGTCTCGAGAATACTGTTCATCATTCATTGTTAATAGTCACTTTTCGGATATGATTGTTTTTCAAGAGTTTATAATTATATATACTGTCGTACATAACTGCTTCATCATGAATAATTACCGTACACGGGGGTTATGTGTGCTCGCATAGTATTATTAGTGTAATAAACGTCCAACAGTATTATATATGCTGAATATAGTCTAGAAGTTTAACTGTCTCTATCAAATCACAGAGTCATTTAAATTAGCTCTAAAATTTGGTAACATATTACGTATACTTTGGCGAAATCTTCCAAACTATCGTCATAAAAGCATATCCATAATCGGTTTTTAGGAGCAAATAGCATTATATGATGTATCTAAAGGACTTAGGGATGTATGGTTAAGGAATTGAAGACTAGAGCTACAAAAGCAGTCAAAGTGACTGGTCTGGAATTTCTAACAAATCTATTTAAATATACAACGGTGTATTGTTCAAAAGTTTATATATCTTTATTTTGTATACAGCGCGCATAATTAAATCCATTAATTAACTTGCACCCTCCAGCCACAGTGTATCGTATATATTGTGAGTGTATTTTCGATAGTTCGACATTCCCTACCAAATCACAGGGTCGTTTGAATTAGTTCTTGAATCTGCTAATGTATTACATACATTTTTACGAAATTCTTCAAACCGTAATCGTAAAATCATTTCCATAATCGATTCATAGGAGCAAACTGTTGGCAAGTCCACGTGCGTGAACTTGTTCTAAAAATACGAGTATTTGCATAAATATATTTTTACGCGATGGAAGAGATTCCCCGAGTCGAATGAATTTCATTTTTTTACGGTTCTTCGGATTGGACGTTACCATTACGATGTCGGCATTCTCCCATAATTTAATCGACGAGTCGTCAGCTCCGAGGAAGGGAAAGGTTGCTTTCCTTCCGGGGGCTCATCGGGAGACAGTGGGGAAAAGCTGTAATCCTTAAAAGGCAGTATCAGTTGTGGAACGCGAGCGGGCTTGTTGTAGTAGTAATTCCCGAGCGTTCCCGGAAATTAATTGTACTCTCAGCGCTCTCCTTTATTTCCTGAAACCCATTTCGATGGTACAACAATAATATACGACCGGTCTAACCTTAACACTTCTCATATCGATAATTACAAATTTAGTTAAATACATAGGAAATCATTTACGTTAAGCCGAGTCGAAATTGCAAAATATATGTAAATTGTTCCGCTCCCGGTTCATATTAATTCATCAAAAGCGTCTAATTAGTTTCCGTGATTATTGGCATTCCTGCGCAGATAGTTCCGAATAATATTTCAATTCACTTTCAATAATACAAGCGCTGAACGTAATTGCCTGGAATATCATAAGGTTTATTGTTACGTTCAGTCTAATTAACATTATTCTTGGAATAATTACTTTCAGTCTGTAACTTCTAGTGAAAGGTAATATCATAAATTTCCCGAAAATATGCTTCTTTTAATAAAGAATGTTTGTTTGCTTTTTAGGGAGTATAAAGACATCTTTATTATCTGGCAGTAACTTCAACGTAACGTGGCATCTTGCGTACCCTCATCGGGTAAGTGAAACTCTAATGATGTATTAAGCCATGAAGAGAAAATCCATTTTTTGCACAGTTATTTCCGGGTGGACTAACATAACGCGCTTCATTAACACAGGAACTTAACACGCGTTTAAGAAAAGAAAGCAGCGAGCTGTTACTGGCTGCAAAGCTTATCGGTAAATCCAACGTAGACTTTTCCTCGAGAATACATTTTCCCCTCGACTTATCCCCGTGTGGCTACATAGAAAAAAAATGCAAAAAATGCAAAAAAATGCACGCGTCTTGTTAAAAATCATATTAACTATTACGTGATACCAGGATAAGATCGTGGCGCGTTTTATTATACTCGCTATCAGGGACTTTCTCTAAAGTAGTGCTGTGCTGCTTGTAACAAGCCTAAGTATACCGTACGCTACGTAATCATTTTTGTACAGCTTCGAGCGTACGTCGATGAGGACGGTTACAGTTATCCTATTTAATATGGCGTTCATTACGCTGGCACGTTAGTGTGTTCGAGCCGCATAAAGAATGCAAAATATGCATATTCGAGAAAAGTGATATATTACTTCCTACATGGGTATTATATTGTATGTTCCTTTGGTACGGGTGATAAAGTTATGTAAAGCTACATGGAACTTCCGGCATCCGTAAATGTAGCAGAAATTTGCCAAACTTAACGACCATGAGTTATTAATTAATTTCTGGGATGTATCTGATTATACAATGATATCAGAATAGTAATAAAGCGAATTGTAAATATTTATACCTTATAAAGATCAAATGGTACCCTTTAATTTCTTGTTGCACAGCGGCCATTAAAATGACAATATTACGATATCCAAGTCCACAACCACGTAAGTGCAATTCATCATTGCAAGTCATCATTAATTTCTATCGGAATTAATTTAATGTATAATAATTTTGAAAATATAATCATTTTGTAACCATTTTTCCATTGACAACCATTTTACGCTACGCAATTACGCACTTATTCAAGATGTTAACACAGAGTACCCAGACTTTAAAGCGAACAAGCGAACAAGCATAATAAATTCTTATTGACTCGAAATTACGAAGCATTGTCCGTGATTATGCAGTAGGAATACGTAAGGTAGTCCTCGGCTAGGTTATCAGAAATTTATCCGCACGTGGTCTATGAAAGGGAAAGAAAAGGCAGAAGCAGGGCTTTGGCTGCGACAGCTCGTCGTCGCTCAAGGTGACGCGAGCTGAATAATTCAGCAGCGAAGTCTTAAGCTCGGCATGCGGTCGAGGAACGCAGGTACACTGTACAATATACGCTGTACTGTATACGCATGTACGTAGGTAGGTAGGTCGAAGTAGTGGTAAAGGATAGTTTGGTTTGCATGTGGATACGTATGAAAACCCGTGCTCGTTGGAACACATCGGTATGTCGGGTACCGTAACTCGGCTGTCGCCAATCACTTGGATCCAACCATAACCACCGAGGTGTTATGCTGTGGCTTCTTCGTCATACAGCACGCGGTACTTGCTTTTCTAAAAAATCACGCGTTTCATGACCAACGGTCATTCTACGGACCCATTCAATACACTCTTCGGGATTATAGATGCCTACTACGCATACGTGTATACTAAATTATGCTTTTTCTTTTGTATCTTCTGTATCTTCTGTATCTTACTCACGCTAATAGCATTAATATGTCTAATATATCTGGGTAATATTGTCTCTAATATTATGCAGGGTATGAAAGAGAATTTTTGTTGTTGCTGGTTTCTTTTACAGAATTTTCCAAATCCCCCATGTTTTTTATACAGAAATAAATATTGTTCTACTATTAAGAAGGCCTAGTTTCCGGGAGATATACTATATATTAAACGTTAATTTAACACATTGTACGCCGGCTATGTTTCAGCTGTTCAAACTGTATTTGAAAGAAAATACATTAAAAGCTTTTTACATTTGTTATAAAATAGTATTACATATAAGTAGTATATATATATCAAGAAAATATACTATAAATTTATTTAATGTTCGCCATCTGCGCTTTATATACTAATAGCGGAATCCCGCAATATCGCGGGACCGGTGTGCAATGGACTTTTGTTTTACTTAGTCAATCACGAGTATATAGTACGTCATTCGTTTGCAATAAGAGTATATCATAAAGTGTCAGACGTTTTTATTTAAAGTGCGTTAAATGTAACTGTAAAATTTTATGTAAAAATATATTTGTCATATTGCTTCATATATAGTACAACCAATTTTCGTAATTATGAAATGTTGATATAGTCAGGAATACAATGTATGTGTGTATTCTATCCTTTTGGAAAGTTTACGCTTGGAGGGATTAAATGCCGCCTGAATTTCACGGTCGAATTAAATCGTGAAGACAGGTGCAATTTAAACTTGTTTTTGAAAATCCACCGAGGTGACGATGCAGGTTTAAATAGGAGGGACTGATCGGCATGTTTACAGAATATAAACACTGGCGACGTTGCTTTTCTTGCATCATAACTGGTTTTAGATATTAAAGACGTAGCTCATAGGCAGGTTGCGAGTTCTACGTCTGAAAACACTTCAGGCACGAGAAAAATTCGACAATAACGTTGCAACTGCAGGTGTGTACCGTGCGAAGCGGTACCACTTTGCGGCCACTTCTTCCCTTTCTCCTCATTTCGAGAACCACACCAACCACTTTGCGCCATTCGAAGATATTTCGAACACTCACGCATACCTTTTTACATTCCATCAAGATGCTTGCATCTTTCCTTATGATGATTTTTGCCGAAATTCATTTATCTTTACTAGTCATTTTTTCTCAACGACGATCAATTTATTTGTTCTTTCTGGTCAGAATTATACGATGCATCCATGATTGTGGAAAGCATCCAAACAACTTCGCCATATTTCAATCTATTACGTACAGTTGTTTTGCCGATGTATTTTACCTCGTTTTCTGGCAATATCGTTGGCCTTTAAATTATTCAGTCGTTTTGCTGGGCTTCATTTTCACATTTTCACGGGTCCAAATAAATATTTGTTGACCCACTCGTTTCAATGAATTCTTTCCATTTTCGATTCAACGGATGTTTCATAAAATCCCTGCTTTCTCAATTACAGCATTGCCTGGCCCATTACCTGATCCGTTCTTGAGAAAGCTGTTCAGTCCAGGGCTGTTTATGTTTTGAGTATGACCATAGATCACTAGTTTATATGTCACGGATGTGAGATACACTCACTACGGTAATCCGTGTAATAACAACCTTCTGGACGCGTCTTCTTGCAGTTCGACAGGAACGCAACAGTGAAAAATGTGCCAGTTTCATCGTCAAATCTGTCTTACACACATTGTACTTCTACCTCATTGCACAAGGCGAACGTTTCTTTCGTTATAAACCTCAATGTAACTGTAACTCAGTTTGATTTTTATCGGAGAAATATGAATAATAAATGGCAAATGACTATACGATGGCAAATGACTTCAGTATACAATATATTTTAGTGACAATTATTAATATTGTTCGAATAAGAATATTGGATTGTTTTATATGAAAGGCCAGACGCTTCAGCGATGGGACCTATAAATTTACAATCCAATCATACTGGTACGTTGATTAGTTCTAACGCTTGGGAGCTGGATGGTGTCCTGCAGCGATAATAGTTTCGGGTTCCAAGCTATGTATTTGGCATTCTACGAGAGAGGCATATGTGTGGTGAAAAATGTGTGGTACATAGTTAACTTACATGTTAGTATTTTTGAACCGCACGAAAGGAGACGAGTCAGATACTTAATGGCTGATTACGTTAATAATTATAGGGCACAGAATGATGCCAACACAAAAAGCACCGATTCCTCTTATGACATATATAATTATCAATTAAAATGTTTTAAGTGATAAACCGAGTGGTGTTCGACCGAGTGGTGATACACTTTTGCTTGATTCATTATTCAGTTATGGTAATTTCTTCTAGGGGGGATTTCGACTTCAAATCCTGGATGCCCTCGATAGGCCTTTAGTCGATTTAACTCCCGTAACCAGGATCAGCGAGTTTGTCGAGAATGATGCGACGTAAGTTATAATAGTAACTTGATATTTTCAAATTGTCTAAATATATCCGAACTTAGTTACGCCATGGAAAAAATGCATCCTTTAGCGCACAAACTTATCCGGTCCAATTGCCTCAGAATTTTACGTGCACGGATTGCACAATTCGACTGTTACGAAAAGCCGAGGAATGGGGCGCGAGCTACAGATTTTGGTCATGCGCAGACATCGATGTATGTTTTTTTTAATATCTCGATTTTTCATTACACGTAGATTTCGTGACATTGAAAATGTGTGTAATTATTTGTCTATATCAGATACTCAATAGAAAGACGTACAGGGAAGACTGCAGCGGTCATGGCCGCTATTTATTGGGAAGATGCAGATGCGACCGTCTGTATCGCGGCACAAGGTGTGAACTTAAGGAAGAGTGCCTCGATGACTCTGACTGCGGTATCCAGGGCACGTGCATCGACACCGGCGGTACGACCGCACCCACCAAGCAATGCTACTGCAACATTGGTTGGTTCGGTCCAGGCTGTTCGAAGAGTAAGAGTTTCACCGAGTTATTCCATTTTTTCCAGACTTTACGCATTGCAATAGATTCTGCACGAATTTCAAGTCGATCACGCTTAAGAGGCAATGATGTAAGAATTATATCTGCATGATCGGTTTTATATTCATAATTTAATTATATGTTTATATTAAAAATTTCTATATCTATAGATAATATCTATATCTATAGATAACTATATATATATATATATAGTATATATATATAGTATATATATAGTATATATAAATATATATAGATAACTATATATATATATAGTTATCTATAGTATATAAATATATATTGCTCGGTACTATATAGCGATTATTAATTTTAAATGTACATGGGATTATGAAAGAATTAGATTCTATAACTCTATACTTACCCCGATCATCGATCATCGATCATCGATCATAATAACGATTCATAATAATGAGACAAAATAATCGTTCATCGTTGCAGGATCACCGATAAAAACATTCGACGTGGACTTGGATTCATATACGATGAAGAAATTCTCCGACGACTTTACGTTCTATTGGAGAATTCTGAAAGAAAGTAAAGAGCTGGAGGGCATAATGGTCGTAAATGGAACAAGCTGGGTCGGCGTTGGTTGGAGACCAAGTGACTTAACACCAGCTTGTCGAGCTTTCCCTGAAATTCAAGATCAGCCGAAGGGCGAACCTCTTCCACAACCAGAACCAAAATCGGAACCCGAACCGAAATCAGAATCTAAAGCGGAGTCCAAGCCTGAACCAAAGGCAGAACCTAAACCAGAGCCAGAATCCGTCGCAGAACCCGAACCTGAGGCCGAACCGGGACTCGAAAAGTCTAGTGCCAAAAGAAGATCAGCTAAAAGTGATTCCGCAACGCCACGCTCAGATATTGATGTCACGGTGCAGACGAGTGTGACTTATCGCGTTAGCACCAAACAAGGTAAGATTTCAGTATAGTCTTACATGTGAAAAATGTAACCGTCAAAGGAGTCATTTTTAAAATTATACCATTTATAATGCACTTTGCAACGCAAATGAACTTTTCATAAACACTTTCTAATTTTCAATCGATCAGCATTATTTAATATGTATTATTACTTACATTTCTCGGTACATTATAAATTCAGGCTCGTAAAATTTCATTTTGTGAGTTGTTAAACAATTTAATTCGAATCGTGAATGCTGATATTTCGAAGAAGCTACAGGGTGAAATATACAGGGTGTCATGTAACCGGTAGTACAAGCGGGAAGGTAGTGAGTCTACATGAAATTTTGAATCGAACAAGTAGAATAACATTTTTTCGTTTAAGGCTTCGTTTTCGAAAAAAATGACTTTGAACGTTTATCGAGTACGCGTGCACTTGGTCCCGCCACAACTCACCGGCATGAACCGGGTTTCATGTACTTTTTGACTATCTCTACTAAGAAGAGATAAACATTCCCGAAGTTCGTATGTATCAAATGTATCGAATGGCTATCATTTCCAACAATTTTGAAATAAAACCAGTTTTTACAAAGTAACCACTTTGTTTACCTTTTTACACATTTTTTCTTTCAACATTATTCTGTGCCCTCGCCGTTCGATCTATTTAATGCATACGAACATTGGGAATGTTTATCTACTAAGTAGATAAAACCAGCTGGATTGAGGCTTGATCAAGTACGTGCGTACTCAACATTCAAAGTCATTACTCTCAGAAATAAGACCACGGACGAAAGAATTTTATGATGAAAGATTTTTTTATATTTTCGATTCAGAATTTCATGCAGAATCACCACCTTCCCGCTTGTACTACCGGTTACATGACACCCTGCATACGTACTCGAGGAAAGTAATAAATTATCTATTAATATAGGTCGCAAAAGGAGATCTCCAGAAGAAGCAGTATTCTCTGCAAATGGTACGTATTTATGTATTGTCATAGAAGAAATGTTGCGCTTACCGTAAATAGTGGTAGTAATAGTAGTAGTACGCTTTTTGAAAAGCAGTAGAACATTTGGCAATTCCCTCCTCTCGTTCGAGACACGACGCACGAGGTGATGGTCCGTAAAAATATAAGTAGTAGGTAGCCGCACGATGTCCGATGCTTTGTTGCACAGGGGAACCCGTCGCCGAGCCAAGCACTGTCGACAGCACCAACACAACGCCTGAACCTAAATCAGAGCCAAAGTCCGAACCAGAACCAAAATCCGAGCCAGGACCTCGCTCAAAACCCGAACCTTCCGAACCAAAATCCGAATCTGAACCTTCCTCGGAACCAGAACCTAATTCCGCGCCTGAAGTCAAAGCAAAGACATTGTCTCAATTGAAATTAAATCCCAAACCAGAACCACATTCCGAACCAGAACCAAAATCTGAGCCGGAACCCCATTCTGAACCAGAGCCAAAATCAGAGCCGGAACCCCATTCCGAACCAGAACCAAAATCAGAGCCGGAACCCCATTCCAAACCAGAACCAAAATCAGAGCCGGAACCCCATTCCGAACCAGAGCCAAAATCAGAGCCGGAACCCCATTCCGAACCAGAGCCAAAATCAGAGCCGGAACCCCATTCCGAACCAGAGCCAAAATCTGAGCCCGAACCCCATTCCGAACCAGAGCCGAAATCAGAGCCGGAGCCTCACTCGAAACCCGAACCCCATTCAGAACCAGAGCCAAAATCCGAACCAGAACCCAAATCAGAGCCAGAACAAAAGTCTAAACCAGAGCCCAAGCCTGAGCCAAAGCCTGAGCCCAATTCCGAACCAGAACCTAGTTCCGAACCAGAGCCAAAGTCTGAACCGGAACCAAGCTCTGAGCCACATCCAAAGTCAGAGCCGGAGCCAAAGTCTGAGCCGACCTCGGAACCGGAGCCAAATTCTGGCCCCAAATCGGGAGCTACGAAAGGTAATGACTAGTGAGGCAATTTGACGCTTGTTTTTGCATGGACTGCGCCGCGTTTGTACATATATTTCGAGAATCAATAATCGTCGACGTAACTCACACCTCAGAAAAGCATTTCTTTCCACAAACGTGCCTCGTCAATCAATGTCAGCCTAACAGACGAAATTTCCGGCTTGTTTTAGCTTTTGAGTGGTTCTCAAAATAGGTCTTAGTGTACCATAAAATAACTCTCTTATTAAATCAAAGATGTTTTTTCTGATAAAATAATCCTCAATATCGCAACAAATTAGCTGTGAAATCTGTTTTGCGAGGTGTAAGAGTACCAGCAACAAAGTTTATACAAATGAAAGATACGCACGACGACAGTAAATATTTAATGTAAGAACACACATTTATAGCCGGTAAAAGGTTATTCAAGCAAAATTATTTCATCCATTTAACCTGTAGCCTACTAACGTGACGTACAACATGTACAACATCCCACAGAGTAGATCACCTAAGCGTAGGATGTCAATAAGTTAAAGTTGAATTATTCATATTTGTTTGATACAACCTTCCTACCACGCTTCCGCATAATATTTTCGTATTATTGACTTAAGCGTCACTGCAGCTGCACCTGTACTTGTCATAAAATGTCGAGGGTTATTTACACGAAAAGTTCGACCGTGTATTTGGACAGTTTGTAAAGTAATTTATGTATATGTTACTTTCGCACTTGTCTTTTAAAAATTGTAACGAGGTTATCGAAAATTGAGAAAAGTAAAATAGAAAATTCAACCTGGGTTTACAATCACTTAGGATAGCGGATATTGAAAAATATCGTTCGTTCTACGTTTACGTAGAAATATACTTCTCGTTCATTCTCAGTTTTATAAATTACTATCCGAAATTCTAATCTGTTCACTTTCAAAAATTTCCTAAAAATTACTTACAATTAGATGATGTGGAAATGAAATAAGCGATCATAATGAAGTACGTAAATGACCCTCTATCGAACGTATGGTACCTTCTAAATTAACGCTTTGATAATAATTATATAATGCCGAAAGATTTTTTTATACTATAGCACTAATTTTACTTGGTCTGTGGAAGTTAGAATTGTTATGATGATACAAACTTTCATATGTTTATCGTGATATATACAGGATCTAATAATTGGTGCAAGTAAACACAAAACATAAGTTTTCAGCGTTGCAACTTATATATTGTCGACAAAAAATATTATATATCTTTCGAGTTCGGTATACGCTAAAAATAAGCGTGATTCGAACCATGACTTATGGATTACATTAATCAATTGATCATTGAAATTACTTCTTCTTTATCAAAGCATCCCTACCAGCTCCAGGGCACAAATACACACCTAAACATGACTTCAATCCCATGGATTGTACGGACATTATAATTGGAACAGCTCGTGGCAATAGTCACAAAATCGGCGATTATTATACGAGAGACAGATCAACACCACGAAGAGATGAATATTGGGGAGGCAAGGAGAGTTTAACTGCCGCGATGGGTTTCGAACGCGATGGCGTTACAACTATACTTTTTAGAAAAAAGTTAGCCGCCAATGAACCGACCGATCACGAAATCGCGGATGAAAATATGCAAGTCATATGGGCTAAAGGGCAAGAGCCTGGCAAATATATTCATCAACCACCCAGTGGTGTCGAAAAGGACAGAGTAAGCGTCAAGGAATTTTATAAAGCCGACGAATTAAAGTATCACGGACATAGTACCCAGAGAGGAGTAGCCACCCTGAATTTCTTTGGTGAGTCTGTGTTTACCAATAGCAATTATGTGATCTTTTTTAATTGATTCTCTTTATGGCGATCTAAATCATGGTCGTTTACTATCGATGGGTCTAACAAGTCATTTTATGATTTCTTAGATGAAAAGAAAAAATTGGAGTCATCAAGTGGAACAATATTACAAGGCGGTCTTTGTGGCGCAGAGTGGCATTATCCAAGAAATTGTTTGGCAGAAAATAATACCTGCGAATACTCTATACGATGGACATATAAAGCACGAACGGTACTTGCCTCTAATCAGACATTTATATTTAAGCGTTTATATATTTCTTTTGTAAAACTTAATGTTCTCGCAGGATCAGATAACGTTTGTAATTACTACAACCAACACCAAGACCTGGACCGGAGTTGGATTCTCCAATGACGCCAAAATGGTAAGCATTTGAAGTTTGGACGAGAACTTTGTATTTTACTTAATATTAATTAATTTGCGGTGGTTATTAGACGCAAACCGATGCAGTATTGGGTTGGGTCGACACAATGACGGGCAGAGCTTTTGTTATGGACACTTGGGTTAGCGGATACAATACCCCCTTACTGGATGCATCTCAAGACATTTACAACACAAGTGGCCGTATCGAGAATGGCGCGACGACTCTCAGGTTCTCAAGAAAACGGATAACAAAAGACGAAAAGGATCTCTCGTTCACCGACGATCGCTGCTTGTACATGATGTTCCCAGTTAAGGGTGGCTTCTTTAATGCCGTCAACAAAAAGATACGCAAGCACGACGTAGTGCCCGTTGTTTCAGCCGAAAGAATATGTATAAAGTCTTGCGGTGCTGAAGGTGATTTTTTTCATACGCAAAATTTATTACATATGACATAATATACTTGTATTTTATTAATTTAATGGTTCGTCTAATCATGTTCTAAACCGGTTGAAGATTATATTATTATATCACTCGTGCAGATATCGAAGAACAAACTACAGCTTCGCCACCAAGGTTGCACTACAATATCGAAGTTAAATTGATTAATTTAGGCGATGGTTTCATGGCACCATCGCCTGGTACTCCAGACTTTGAAGTTATCTCAAATACGATAGCCGATAATTTTGGCCCAGTGTTTGCAAACATTCCCGGATATTACCAAGTTCGTCTGGATGAATTGCGAAAGTAAGAACGAGGAATTTTATCAATTGTACCTAACTTTGTCAATATGGTAACACAATTTGTTATTTAAGGGAGGAGGACCAAAGCGGCGTGATCGCGCGTATGAACTTAATCATGGATAAAAATGAGGCGAAAGGTCGATCTTTGAAGCCTACGGACACTAGTAAAGCTGCAGAGAAAGCGTTACGTGAAGCTCTTGTTACTGGAAAAGTCGGAGCACTTAACGTTGATCCCCAATATTTGGTCGTTAAAGCTCCACGAGGTGAGTTAGCAACATTATTTGTTCGTAGAGTCCAAAACTTACAATGTCTTATTACTTACATCTCTTATATAATTTTTAAATTATCATATATAACTTTCAAGTGTCGAGTTGCTTTCATTCTAGATAATCAATATTTTTGTATACTCTGCGTCGACAATATTACATTTCAGAACACTAAACTTATACTTTTCTCAGTCATAAAGAAATGTGCAATGTAGGGTTGTTTTAAAAAGAAAATGAGAATCTAATAAGATATGAAAGAAACTATAAATAATGATCCGTTAGAATGTTTTCTGTAATGTATGTTTAATTCAATTATATCTTTTCCTCGGGCCGATATTTACCGAGGGAAGCACTATTCTTACAACAAACTTAACAAAGCAAATTTTAGCAGTGATAAGCTAAAAATGTGTATCCACACATATAACTATGTACATACAAATATATATATATATGTATGTATATAGTATATATGCATATAGTAGATATACACATATTATACACGCACACGCGCACACGCACACGCACACGCGCACACGCACACGCGCACACGCACACGCACACGCACACGCACACACACACACATATTATATATACAGGGTGTCCCACGCAACTGGAACAGGCGGTACCTCCTAAACGGTTGGAAATAAGAAAAAACATGATAAATCAAAGTTAAATGATATTAAATGATGCATAATATGCAAATAATTGTATGCGCTTTTGTGCAGCGGCGCATAAGAAAAATGCAACTGCTCCATTTTCTTAAATGAAAACCTATATTTTTTACTACACCGGTTAATGCAGCTTTATGCTCTATATGAAAGCACTAACATACTTATACCCTAAACTAATTCGTTAGAAAGTTATCGTAGCTAAAAGTTTTCTGAATTATTTCGGTCTGTCGGCTAGTGTTCTGGAGTACTTTATGTTTCGTTACATTTTGATTGTATTTACTAAACAAAATGAACATACTAACTGTTTCATTATTCATAAATACCATGATTTTGAAACACTGAGTCGCCCAATGTTCGCACACAGGTAATGAATACTTACTGATGAAAATCTAAACCTTACAGTGACTAATATTAGCAGCCGGCGCATGTTTACAAACATTGTAACGAAACATAAAGTAGGTACTCCAGAACACTTGCCGACAGACCGAAATAATTCAGAAAACTTGTAGCTACGATCACTTACTAACGAATAAGTTTAGGGTAAAACTACGTCAGTACTTTCATGTAGAGTACAAGAAACTGCATATCAACCGGTGTAGTAAAATATATAGATTTCCATTTAAAAAAAGGTGCATTTGCATTTTACTGATGCACCAATGCACCGATGCACCGATGCACAAAAGTGCATAAAATTATGTGCATCGTCCAATGCCGTTTAACTTTGATCTATAACATTTTCTCTTATTTTGAACCGTTTAAGAGATACAGCCTGTTCCACTTGCGTGGGACATCCTGTATATAATTCTATAAGTGGTAAGGCATCGATTCAAGTTCGACTTTTGTTTGGTCATCAGTAAATGACTTGGGCGGAGGAGACGAAGACGAGCAGTCATCATTTGCGTCAGATCTGTTCCTTGATGCAACAAAGTTGTACATCGTCGTCGGATGCGCTGCCGCACTGCTCGCTCTTGTTCTGCTACAAGCAACCTGTACTCTCTACAGATCATCGAGGAGACGCGCAACAAAGGTACACTCGACTAAATCCCTTTTTTAAACCCCTCTCCATAGAATTTCTTCCTTCACTTATATCTCTTTGTGTGCTAAGTACCTCTCTTGTATCGTATGTGTTTAACACTCTTCCCAAAGATGTACCACTGTCATTTTATATAACTTAAACTATTTATTTCCAAACTTTCTTAAAACTCAACAGTTGAACTAAGTTCATTTTCCATGATTATTTTCATAATTCATTGATGTCTTGTGTGAAATGTGGCTCGTGAATAATCTGTTAGAGTCTCGAATAGACCAACAAACTTTTTACTATGGAATACAAATATTATCGATCCTTAAATGTGACCACTTGTTTTATGTTCCATAACTCTCCAAAGCATATTAAACTTATTTTACGACATATAGGTTCATAATTGAATAGTTATGCTATGTAATAGTATTTATTCACTATATTCACTCAGCTTGTTTTGCATCTACTAAGAAAACGGAATCGAATAAATAGCGTCTCGTTAAATTTTCCATAAGGGACGGCTTCTTTGTAGTTGTGAAAAACTGAGCGATTAACTGGTCGACTAACTCCGTATGAAACCGATTCTCATCACTCACTCCTGTGAACTAGAAACGATCTTCTGCTTTGCTTGTGTTGCATGACCCGCGCTCTTACCGATCATCACCATAAAGAGGGTGTACTCGCTGCCTATGGCTTCTTCCAACGCGCCCAACCCAATTCATCGTTCGAACGCGACGCGGTATCATCGACAAAACGGCGATCACCATCACCATCACCACTACCACCATCACCAACATCTTCGGCATCATCACCAATACGCTCCGACCGATATGCATCGCCCTAGTCCTAGCTGGTAGAACTTCGCGGTCAAAACTCAATCACTGCGCAATGCAATTCGTGCCACGTTTGTTAGCTCACTAATCCAGGTATCGGAACATCTGTTTCTCTTTATCTTTCCAAATCCTATCTGTCCTTCCTCCGCTGTTTTTCACTCTGATTCAAAACTCACATTAATCTGGGTTGGTGTATAGCAAGTTCATCGAAATACTCATTATTTCAAAATATTTGATTATTTACCGATAAATAAGTGTTACTCTGCAGAATATCAAGTAGAGAGTATGTGCCCCGAATGCGTACTAGTTAATTCCCTTCAAATATTCCTCGTAGATTATACTGCAGTAACGACAATCATATTTGTATTTTCAGGACCGTTTGATCGCAAGTAACGCTTGGAAGGATTATGCGTCAGGCGCAAATACAAATTTTGCTTTCGAGGCTTTTGAAACAGAAGAGAAAGCTCCACCTCCGCCAGTGACAAGTTTACCGCGACATAGAGAAATGAGCAGTAATGGTAACGGGCTTGGTACAGACGCAGTTGAAGGACCTAATAGAATGGTAGGTCCACGGGCAACGTACAGTCTCCCGCGTGCACCAGGGTCAAGGCACACGGCACCAATTCAGCCTGGCTACTATACTCAGGATCGTAGGGATAATTATCAGCGATCAAAGGGGTTACACAATCCTGGTGGCGTATCGGTTCAGCCAAATCAACCTGATTTCTATTTTATGCCCAGCCAACGAAAATATAGCGGTGAGGTCGTGCGGGTCTACGTGGACTATGGAAATCAGATGCCCAAGTAAAAGAGTCAAGTGTTTAAATTCGAACCATCAATAGTGCTGCCTCCTTCTATATTTTCTTCATTCAAATCCGAAGCGGACGATTATCTCGCTTCAGTGAAGCGACCCTGTATATAACGTTAGTGACAGTGGAACCGGAGAAAAGACTTCACGAAAATTAATGAAACGCTCCGGCTTTTCTTGATCTGTCGATTCTTTCCCTTCGTTACCCGCTTGATCGCTCGTAAGTGGCGAACGAGATACTGAGATATTTCAATGAAAATATGTAGAAGTGGCGCTTACGACCAAAGAATTATCAATAAGACGCGCTCGATGCGCGCGGTTTTGTACAAAGCGCGAGAAACGCAGCACAATCACTTTACCATTTGAAGTATGCGGGTACCAGAGGCCCTTTAGCCGTACCCATGCGTCCAGTAAATATATGTACTTATATGAATAAGCATGGACGTTTGAGCAATAAAACGTTTGTACATTTTTAAATCGAGAACGCGCATTCTCTCGTGCAGATCTTGCATCTAATTGCGTACTTGTTTTACAAATATCAAATATGAAATACGTTCAATTTATATAAATTACTTAAAATCATTCCTCTCCTTTTTGTAGCTCTTGGCAGACGCCGAGATACCTATAGATGCATTTCAAGATTCACGAACATTTTTCAGACAACTATAATTTTGATGAACGTTTGGTCATTTATAGAATGTACAATTGAGTCCTGTAAAGATTTCAATTTTGGGTTTGCAAAACATATTTCGTAAACACAAACATTGTATTTCAAGGTGAAAACCGTGTGCGTAGAATATATTCTGCTGGGCGCGTATTTTAAATTTTTTGGGATATCAACTTCACGGGCGTCCACCATGTTCAATATTCTAAACTTCCAATACTTCTCACAATAAATAACATAGTTTTTAAGGGGTACTCTGCCGATAAATATTTATCGTTTTGCGGAAGATGAATTTTCTTTACCTAATTACATCGTGCCAATAAGTGAACGCTATCATACTAGTACATATATGTTAATCACAAAAACGAAAACTGCCAGAGTTTATGACTGTAATTCTCCTATTAACGTCAACAATAGTGCTGATAATTATATAGTGGCGGCAACGCTGGAAACAGTGATGGAAGAAGACGCAGCAAACAGCACCCGCGGAAATTGCACTGAGTCCTAATTATACTAGCCGTTATGGATAAAAATTGTAATACTTACAATGACGACATTGTCGATATAGACAACTGTGTTGGTACGGATTATAAATTATTACAATAGTGATAAAATTAACGATAATACTTGTAATAATCATAATAACGATAGTAGCAGCAGTAGTAACGATGGCAATAATATTACAGTATTAATTACATTAACGTCGTTAACAACGGCGTCGCGCGCAACATGACTTCCGATGTTTTCCATAAACGCTGGAATCAATCATAATAAGGCGACGCCACAGGTAAGCTTTTATACCTCCGAAAAAGTATATTCGGAAGCCAATTACAGCACGCATTTGTCTCGTGATCGTATAAGTATATATCTAATATCGAGCACAATTTTTTCGATCCTACCGACAATTTTTTCTTTTCGGTCACACGTGCGAAATATGAGAAATAGGGACCTACACGCTCTAAAATAGATAGCATATCCGCCAAGATATCGAACAAAAACGAACAATTTTACAACTATGAGATAAAAGTACACAGCGAATAAATGCGCCTCTCGAGTTATATAATCTTCAAGCGGTTGCTAGAAACATATTTGCCATACGAGCGTGCAATTATATCTTTGGCGGGTATGCCAATCTACCATTATTCTTATCTTTCTCATCCTCTCATTCAAGTATTTCGTATGCAACCATGCATAAACGCAGGCATACAGTACTAACCTCGCTTTCTCGCCCTTTCTCGCCATTTTTACTTTCCTGCACTCTTACTTATCGTTGACACGTACACGTTAGGTCTTCACATTTTTTCCGTCAATCAAAGCAGTGTAGTTGGGAGTACAGACAGGCGAACATCTGATAAATGGAGTGAACACGATAGTAAGGCTTAATTTAATTTGTTAGTAAATTGTAATTCCGCGCATTTTAATGTGCACAAGCCCGGTTCAGTGCAGGTATGCACGCGGTGGCTCATACGAGCTTGCTGTCCACTTAGCGATATTTTTTTTCTTAAACGTTGTCTTTCTCGTTTTGGAACTTTATCCCGCTCTATATATGACTATCTATTGTCACTCCAGGAGGTGCTATAGTCGTCCCCCCTTTTTCGTTTTGCTATCCTGCATCGCTCTCATTCATCTGCCGCTTACTGCTCGTTGCTTCACTTTCTTTGCCTGACGTCAGAATCCTTATTGGGAGTTGGTTTACTGTGGATAAAATACAAAATCCTTACTGGCAGACTGTGATGAGGACAAAAGCTTCAAAGGTAGTGAACCACACATATTAATGATACATGCGGTTATGCAAAATATGCAAAATATGCAAAATATGCAAAAACTATTCCAATTGTGGGTCTGTTGTACAAAAATACTTCTGTAAACAAAAACAATGCAAAAAACACTTCTCCATAAGCCACACGATGTCATTTAGGTACCACGTGAAGAGAGCCGTATAAATGGATAGAAAATACTTCAATGGCCGTGCCAAAAGGTGTTTTTCTTGATTACGAAATTTTCTTTGGATCAATGCCGATAAAGTTGAATATATTTATATGCTTCAACGGGAAAGGCTTTTAAATTATAACAAGCAAACTTAAGTCGCGCTGGTGCAGATCTAAGAGGATCCTTTCGACGAGGTTCTCTCGAAGGAAATCGGAACTGTACAGTTTTGTAGCCAGGGAAATTAGATGGCTGTGGCGTTACAGGAGGTTGGACTGGAAGTTCAGAGGGTGGAAGGGGCCCGCGCAGCGGAATATAGTATTCTAACTCATCGTTCTTCGAACCTCTATCCCAACTGCTAAATTAAAAATGTGAAAGTATCAAACGGTATCAGTTACATCAAGTACTTGAATCAGTACATGCATAATTCCGTGAATGCAAACATAAAAAAAGCCAAACATGAAACTTGAAATACTTACGTATCAGGGCTTTGATCGGTATCAGATTCTTCGAGTTCAGCTTTGTTTCGTTTCTTCTCGTAAACTAGAATAATGGCGCACAAAACGACGACCTCCGCGCAAATGCCTAAGAAGGGCCAGAGTGCAGCGAGCTTGTCTTTGACCCTAAGGAATGTGTGGGCTTCCGCCACGTGATCCTCAGTAGTATCAGACCAGTTGTAGGATACCCTGCAGGAAACGTTGCCGCGATCGGTCATCTCGATATTTTCGACAATTAAGACGGCGCCGTAGATGCCTCTTTCTTGGTCCCGTCCGATCTTAACACGACCTTTGCTACGGGTGTAATTCTGGTCCCCGAAAGTCCAAGATACCTTGATGCCAGGGCTCTGTTTACCGGCGCATACTAAATGCAGCTTTTCACCTTCCACCACGCTAGTCGAGTCAGCCAAATGAGCAGTAGGTTTTGCTATAAGTTGACATGACATAAGTCAGTTCTATACGCACTACATTTTTCAGAAACTTTTTAGAAATTTTGGAATGTTAAATGAAACGTTACTTACGAACGATCTTGTAATCTGTCGATGAATTTGTTCCTTTGCAGGAATAATTTCCATGTAAGATGTCCTTATCACGGAGGAGCTCCAGGGTGCCTGTTTCGTTATCTAACTTAATGAGATCTTCATTGCCAACTAATGCTGTAAGTACGGGTAATTTGTCTTTAAACCATTGCATTTTCTCGCCAGAACTTCTGTTGGCGCATTCTAGCACAAGTGGCGTACTCTTTGGTGTAAGTACTTTGATCTTGAGATCTGTATAAAATCACAAAACAAACGGACTTATAATAGCAATTAAAATATATTTGTTTCAATAGGGTTGAAAGATTATAATCATTATACGTTTGGGGGAAGGAGAGAGGGTACGTAGCATCCATTTTTATTGTATATAAAAGGATAATTACAACGGGTTTTATCATTTTTTTGTTATCAGTGATGCCAGAGAAAATTTTGTATTTGCCGTCCGGTTAATTTCCATCGAGATCTTTCTTGGAAAAGAATAATAAACTAAATCGTCTTTTTTGTTTGCGCAACTTATACATCGTGAAATATTGCCGTAGTTTAAGTCCCTACCTGAGAAACTTATCTCGAACACTTTCCTTATCAGAACAAACCGGACTACAGTTATCTGTCGTCAAGTATAGCAAAATCAATGTATGTGTTTAGTAGATCGATTATCTTTATTAATGATAAACTGCTAACGATGTCAAACTTGCTACGATTATACTCTTATATCGTAAAGCCTTGACTTTTTCGGAAATACTTAAACTACCTAGCACCAGTTGTAACCGGTGGTCATAATGTAAAATCTGATAGAAACGTTCTATCGTTTACACAACAGCGAATGCTGATCAAGTTTGAGCTTCCGAAAAATTGCTTATTTACGATGCTCCGCGAATACATGTTTGAGCAGAGTAGAATTAATCGAAGATAATAGAATGTATCTGGAAATAATTACGTCTGACATATGCACTGCTCGATTTAACTAAATTTGTATGTTTGTTGATTCAATTCCTTCAATGTACGTATCTTCGAGACATATACATGTATATTCCGTTCTAATTAAACACATACGGGTACTACGTAAATGACAACTAGGTATTTCAATTCAATCAAATCTATATTCTGTATATTCTGTATATTCTGTACCGGTTTGGAATTCAATTTTTTAATAACATAATTGCAATAATAATGTTTTCGTAACATTTTATAACTACCCTTGCAAACTAGGAAGAAAACGCGAAATATATACGTTACTGGTCCTAAATATGTAATGTAACTGTTAAATGTTGTGTTCCAGTCAATAATGTAAGTTTGTTGAAAAACTGTAAATTAAGGTACTCTTGTGTTACGTATCGATATCAACGTATCGAAGTCAAACATTGTTTCATAAGGTAGCGGTATGTACTTTTACTATCTATTAGTCAGCAATACTCGGCTGAAATATTCCATTACAGTCAACGTGGAAGGAAAGATTTTTGAATAAGGTTCTTCAAGCCTGAACTCTCCTTCTATTTACAAGCGGAAATAATCACGGCGATAATGGTTGTAAACAAGCGGCGGCATGACTAATATAAATGGCAAGCGCAGTAATTGCATCGCGTGTTATTTTCCGGATGCACCTCCATATTCTTAAAAGCATTATGACTGATCTTCATATACAAACCCCACGGTTAATAGGTTAATAGACGTAAACTGGTTTGTAGCTATGACTAGTTTTATTAGTAATGAGCCAAAGTCAATTTCCTATTTCTCATCGTATAGAATCTATTACGTATTTATTATATTTCATTGCTTTACACAGAAGAAATGTTAATGGCAGATAATTATAAAAATATGAGTCGTGGGACGCTCTACATATAATCTAATTAATCTAATACCGTTTAAAAGTGATGGAAAATGCACAGCATCGTAGCTACGATAATAAAAAATTTTTATGTCGCGTAAGCTCCCGCTTAAAATGTAGTGGTAATAAAGATTATGGAATAAGATAACTGGGTAAAGATAATCCTCAAGAACGTAAGAATCTGATCAAGTAAACGACTAAGAGATAAACTAAGATGCTTAATACTTCTGTTTCTAGTATGGCAAGCATTCAATACTCAGAACTTAAGGTTCAATGTGGCCAAAACAAGAAATATAAAATGGACAGGACAGATTAATAATACTTACTAAATATGCATAAATTTAAAAACTGGAATCTATCCCACGCAATATTTCCCTTATAAAATATATAGAGCCATTGCGTAGGTTTTGCAAAAAAAAATTGCAAGTACATTTAACAAAAATGCTTCTGTATATTATGTATTATAAGCACATTAAATGCTATATGCACGCGCTTTGAACTAAAAAGCAACGGGTCGCAATTTTCCGGATGTAATCGTCATTCCAGTTATACTAATCTACTAAGGATGAATTACCACGTGCAGAATAATCATGCAAGATTAGTATCATATCGAATAATCTACAATAAAGACTCAGCATTCAGAATAAGATTCTACCGCAGTTTAGTCATGCAGCCAAATGTATGAGAGATATCGAAAAAAGGTGATGACGTATCTCGACCTACGAACCGACATATATGGAGAGATGAAAGACGTCGTTGCTTTCAGGTGTGCACTTGTAGTCCCCATCATGGCTATCCGTGGCCTGCATCGCCGAGAGTTTGCTACTTCCGGTGCCTGCTTTTGAGAGGACGACCAGCTGACCGCTCGCCAATTCCGGCTCAAGAGATTGCCCGTTTCTAGTCCATCTAATCGGATCGTCAGGCTTCAGGCCGGTGCACTCGACCGTCCATGCTTGGCCCTCGTGCACGACCGATGCCCCCGTGTAGGATACTTTATCAGGAAGAACATACGAGCACACGTCAAGAGACATACAGCGGGTGTAGGTATGAATGGCAAAAAACCTTGCTCGAAAGACAGGACACGAAGCTTTGTAACGCATGCACAGCAGGACAGGATAAGGTATTCATTATTCCCAACACGTCGCTTTAAAATTACAATTTATATGTTTGGAAAATACTGAATTATGCTGAATTATGCTGAATTATGCTGAAACGTGTCTACTTAGAGATTATATAATAAATGTTTATACATATATGTCCTTAGATCGTGATGAAACATGTGTAATGATTAGTTCACAGTAAAAGATGCACTAAAGATGGTGTGTTCTATGTGTCGTTATTTTCCACGCGATGGAGTGTGATGAATATATGGAGAAGTATAATATTTGATAGTCCTCTGGTATATGGTTCGGTTTTAAAAATGACGCATATAAAGGGTTTCTCAATATGGAGATTTGAGCTGAGAACCCTCAAAATAACTCTAGTTCCCGATGCAATGCGTGGAGCTTGTAACGTTTTATATACAATATTACCAGACTAGAAATCTAAAAGGGCGGATTAAAAGTGGTATTAAATTTTCCTGTGTAGACTGCGGTTCACGAACTTGGATTGGAAAGGATGGTACGATGAAAAAGAAATCGATACTCGTGAACACGTGCCATTTGACCCTAAAAATATTATGTCCCAAAAATGTTCAACTTACGATATCACTACCTGTTTCAAAGTGTAGCAATTTACATAAAGTTGAACAACATTGATGCATGGAGAATTCACTCTCAACGCGGTAAAATTATCGTAATTAAAAACAAAATGGTTGGACCGAGAATGCAACTTTCCATGATCTAAGATAAGTCTTTTTGCAATTTTTCGTGACATGTTTCATATGGGTAAAAGTTCGAATACATCTGAAAAAATATAAAATTTTCAAGCAGCTTTACGTAGAAACATAGTGAGATAGAAAACATAAGAATTGGAGCGCCCGTGATCTAGGACGCAATTTGGCAAGTTGGAATTGTAGGTGTAGGCGACGTGAAGTAGTGAGGCGGAAGCCAATACTCATAAATATATAAAATGTTGTTTTAAACTAACAGTGCCAAAGGTCGAAGATTTTCATCTTACGCATTCCAGATTCTATAAAACCGCATAGAATTTTACAGAATTATGTAGTCGCCGTGGGTGACATGCGTGGCAAATGAAACTATGACCAATAAGCCAAATTAAAACAGCGTATTACATATGAAATAACAAGTATCATATCAGTTCGTAATTATAACGTTTTAATTGAGTATCATTATAATAATAATTCCATAAATTTTCGATATAGGTCAAATCAAAATCGGTCACTGCACTGCCTGATAATTTCATCCGCCCAGTATATCAACCGAATGAGCATGAATAGTAGTACAAAAAGGCTGAGAAAAAATAATTGGTTTTCAAAATCAGTTTCCCACTTATTAAAGTTAAAACTAGAAAATCTTTAAAATCTCTATTCTATGCCTTTAAAAGGAATTGAACCCCTGCAAGAAATAATGTTTAAAATTTTGTCCATTTGGCCGGCAGCAACAAATAGAGCCCAATTTTCTACGATCCTAGTACCTCGTTCTTCGATATAATTTCTGGTTGAAAGAAGGGAAAGCAAGTTCTATCAATGCAAATTTCTAAACGTGGGCCAGTGTATGTATGTTTACGCACGCTATGTCAGTCAGTCAATAAGAGTACCCCCGCGCTTCGTCATTAGAAGATAGGAGGTATGTATAGGTCCGTCCTGAGCCCGACATGAGCAGAACCATTGCCAGCAATACACATATGATCTGACATAAGTCCTCAACCTGTCTCTTAAAAGATGGACAATCAAGTAGGAAAGACGAGTACTAAACATATTCACTCATATGTGCTTAATCGTTAAAATAGAATGGGAACAGGTAATGAATTGGAGCCAACGGTTTACGTTTCACCAATCGAGCACAATCTCAATCTTTATCCCTTAACCCCTTCTGCTATTACCAAGAGTGTGACTCGTAGTACAAATCACGGCGCAAATGTGACAAAAACTAACTTCAAATACGTGTTCAGCGCGTCAAAGTCTGCAAGAATTAACGAATGAGATTTTTGTTTGAAAACAAAGGTTAAAAGTTTGTTATGCTACCCATCGAAACAGCCCGATTCGTGAGCGACTACATTGTGGCCCTTTGGCCCGCGCACGTCGATATTCTCGTGTAGCGGAAGGGGGTATGGCAATATCAGTATGTTTGGTCTCATATGCCTAGAATTCCCAGGAAGAATAGTGGGAAGTTTCGCAATGAATTAAATTTATAATATTACTATTTAACTTGTAACTTTCAGTGGGAAAATGGCAAAGACGCAAAAAAAGATTCACGTCATGCGAACATTAACAGTGCTTTGAACCGAATGCGTACATAAAGTTGGAAGTAAATGGCAGCTTTCAGGCCATTAGCTCATTTACCATGGCATTTTGTGTGATCAATGCTCTGATGACGAATCACTGAAATTAATAGTAATGCAGCACAACACGTGTGTGTTTATGTATTGCATACACAATAATACACACGCATACCACGCCACTGTGGTGTTTGCTAGTGTGGTTAACAAAGGTCGGGCATCATGTGACGGCATGATTCACCATTACCAGTTGCGGCCGCAACTGTCTAAAGAATGTTTCTCAGAAACAAATACAATACTTTTCCCTTTCGCTTTAGCTGAATAACTTGAGAATATGATACTTTAAATCTCGTAATGCCCGAAATGCACTAAAACTAAATGATTGTTTTCACTTTATATTAAGGATAGTCTGAGTAAAACGGTAACGGTCCTGTCATTATTAGACATTTTATAAGAAAGAAAGAAAGAAAGAAAGAAAGAAAGAAAATAAGAGAAGATACGTCTAAATCTATGTTCGTAGTTATAGTTATAGAAATATTGTCGATGCAACTTTCCCCGAAACTATATTCAACTGAACCCTAGTTTAGAGCTGGGATGTAGAATAAGGAACAAAAGTTTCTGCCGGTTCCGCAGGCGAACAGTTACGTAACTTACTAAAGATACTCTAATGAATTTATTTTAGTAATGCATAAATGTTATCTTCATAACATCAGTGGGTCGTAAGTACATAAACCAAGGAGGTCTCGCCTAGTTAATTCGTAAAAGCTATTAAGATAGAGAAGGCAGGCGGAACGGGGGAAGATAGAACGGGGGGTGAACGCGAAACACGGAATCGTTCTTGTCTTCACATTGCAGAAGGCGGAAAGAATATAACGGACTTAACGAAAAACGTATTCCGGATCGATCGGCGCAGCCGTGTCCGTTATATTGAACAATACAGCCACGCCGAAATGTTTATTGTATCCTGTCGATGTTGAAAACTGAATCTAAATCCTTTGACATCCTATTAACATTTTGTGTGTACAGAATTTTAATATCTTTCTATAATGATTTAATATCATACCTATAAATAATAGACTGTCGATATAAAACACATAGTTTGCTTTAAATGTTTTCTTCATTTCTCGTGTAATATTGTCAAAGAAATAACTAAAAGATGATACTCCACAGACAGCATTTTCAGTTTTCACTGTACTGAAAATGAACAGTTTCATTTAGAATCTTTATAACGTATTTATGTACGCTACATTATATTATCGTACGATATACTTAAACGGGTCAGAAATAGATACATGCTTCCAGGGTTGAACGTAAGCAGTTTCGTCTGGCCTGTAAGCAGAGGCATAACAGACCAAACGAAAACATTCACTGTTCGGGAGAATGGGGGTTAAGTTTACATTTTAATAAACAAGGCGCATGTTCTAAGAATATAAACGATGGAAGCTCGCGTCAATCATGACGATAGTCAAAAAGGTAAAGAACATGTAACTAACAAGGTAAAGAACATTACTGCTTTCGAAATTATCTCCAGCCATAAAATCACTCATCGAAACTTTTCTAGATGCCATGATACTACACGAAAACAAAATGAATATACTGGTGATCTCTGATCTAAATATAAGTGTTCTCACGTACTACTAAAATCTTTTCGCGTGGCACACTCCCGGTTTAAACCAGATCCCTCCATTCCACTAAAGAACTGGGTAAAGTTCAAATACATGAATCTTAAAACTCTTTCGTTAAATCGTTGATTAAGGTATACGCGTATACTACTACAGATTATAAAACGGTAGGTGGCCATAATGAGTGGCTGAGTTTGTTGAGATAGCTGTAGCGGAAGAAATTCCAGAGCATTGTTTGGATAAGCTGTCATCGAAAAATTCTTTAAACTAAAGACTAACATGCCGAACTGTAAAACTCGGCAAAAAAAAGCTGTAGGATGTTCTTACTCCAATATGAATTTCCGTATAGCGATCGCTAAAAGTTACCAAAGTTTTCTAAGTGGACGCAGAATAGGGTCAATTGTTACGCAACAAACGTTACTTGGTGTGGGTTCTTCGCGTACGTCTTTTGGAATGCAGCTACAGTATCGAATACAAATCCCGGTGGTCTCGCATCAATATACAAACTAGTGATACACGATTAAAGTTCTTGTAAGAATCGAAAAAGCAAAGTTAGACGCGCATTGGGACCGCACCCAGGAAATGTACTTGTACGTGATACGGAGTCTGCAGATAAGTATAAATACAATGCAGACTACACTGTAACAGTGTTAGAAGAATGCGATATTCGTATAACGTGGATGATTAAAGTATATCAGCTAAAAAACGTATGCAGATGCGTATGAATACTGAACGAAAATCTCGTTATAAGTTCACGCAGATTTCAAGAAAATTATATCAGGGAATTATGATGTTAAGTCTGATCAGTGATATATCATAAGCTATTCTTATAAAATATGATCCTGAAACGTGATTCGGATCACTAGTATACAGTAACGCCGAACACGTGATATCTTAGGTGTTCTATACCTGCAATCAATTTAACACGTTGACGCCCACTTTGAAATCGGTGATGGACGACAAAAACATTCTTTTTTGTTAATTAGTTGACTCTTCGGGAGTTCGATCAAGGTTTCATACTTACAAAATAAAATTATTATATATATATAAAATATTTATAATACAAGAATATAGGGCGGCCACTGCCGTCATTTGCACCTACATTCACGAGCATTGGACGGCTATGGACGGCATTTACGTCAACGTGTTAACTGGGATAAACTAGACCTTGTGATATGGGAATCATGAAGGTATATTATTATGCCAGATCCATCTTTTTTAAAATTCAACTGACATAAACCCGAAGAACAGTTATATGAGTTAAATTTACAACTGATTTCAAACAACTTTGAAAATGTTGTGGATTTAACAACGTAGAGAACACCAGCGTGATTTAATGAAGTACGGTGTAATCAAAACTAAAAATAGATCTTTATTCTCTGTCAAAACCCATCTTTTACAAAAGTGTGCAATGGGCGTACTGTACCTAAAAATGTAAATCTCTGAGTATATATGACATTTTCATGCTTATTCAATACATGGTCGGGAATTGTATGTAATAAATGAGTACGCGCTATATTATACTGATGTAAGTATTTAAATCCTTAAAATTGAAATTCGAAGCCGAAACTCATTTGATTTACGGCCAAGTATCAATTACAGAATCATATCTTGTTCATTCCTACCGACATTTCCAGTATCGATTTTAAAGCTTTCGAAAGGCAGACTATACGTGAGTTATAACTCAAGGTAACTGCTTCTCCGAAATTAAAATGCGAATCGAATTCTACTTATTTCCATTAATAGAACTGATTCTGGAGAATCAAGTTTTTATGCGATGACACCATCGCACCTTTGTTGAGACGAAAAAACACATGGTATTTGGTGTTCTGTTATATGACGAGCGAGAGGCACGTATACTACTGCGTTCTCCACTTAAAGAATGTACGTCAAAGGTGCATTTTGACGTATGTTTGAACACTGGCACAAACATGAAGGTATAACAGACGAAAGGAATGATATCAAGGACAGAATGAGATACGAATAAATGAACGGCTGAATAATGGATAGTCTGAACGAGAGGATTAGTCTCACCTGCCTGGACCGTGACGAGGGTGCCCGCTAAATATAGCATCCCCAGCAGCACAAAAGCAGCTCGGCTCTCCATCTCGTGGCGCTGATGTACGCGGTGGCGCGTGACTTTGTGCACTATGCAATTCTAGCAATTCCGTTAAACGGAAAGGGTTTCTTGGTAGAGACCAGAAAATAAGGGCGCCTTAGGCTGAACTACCGTCACTCTGTTTCCGCGAACGCAGCCGTCGCCGTATCGTGGCTGTCGTTGTTGTTGCTCCAGTGGTCGTTCTCGTTGTCGTCTTCGTCACTGTCGCCGTTGCTGTCGTCGTCGTCGTCGTCACTGTCGCCGTTGCTGTCGCTGTCGCCTCTTGCAACACCCTTCCGTAGCAGTCCGCAACTCCTCCTTTTTAGATGTCCACTCAACCAACAGTTATCGAGCCCCACTACTTTCTGCGACAATTTACACACGCACTCGTCACTTCGAGCAGCCACGCCGTATCATTGACGTCTGATCTCTTTATCGTTATCTCGCAGCTACTTATCTCGGTGCTCACAACACCAAAATTCGTTTTAGCACCGCTTCCTACTACCGGACAAGCGTTTTTGGATCGTTTCAGAACCAACAATAATTAGCACCAAGAGCCGCAGAAACGGCAATGTCAGGAAAAATGGCCGACACTGTCTTTTGCTTAATTTTCTGCGCGGGTCTCTTACTTCCTCACTTCTCTTCCTTCCTTTTCACTCCCCGGCGAACTGTCCGGATACGTCCTCTACGTCCGCCCCGTAGCCCCTTTACACGCATGCGCGATAATCCCCCTCAGAACCACCCATACCAAATAGTTTTTTAAGCATGATTTCCCTAAGCGCTTATTTCAACCAAAGATATTCCTTTTTTTCTTAGTGAATATTTATTTTCCTTTGTTTTTATATAGCCTTCTAATTATATTTCTAACAATACGATTGACAAATTGCCAAATCTTTTACTTTAAATAGCTATTACTGAAAGAAGGTTTAAATTTGACACATCACACAACCATTCCTTCCAATGATTCGTTTACGGTCTGAATATAACCGCAGGGAAAACATAACCATGTAACAAATGCGCAGACGCGCCTCTTGCCATTTAAATATTTCGTTCAAATGTTGCTTGCCACGACGAATAATTGTCTACTCAAAAAGTTTGTACATGATTGCATAGTAATGCGTTGAGACGTAGAGTATTAATTTTTAAATTCCAGAAACAGAGAACTTGAAACTTACATCATCACATAAGTGAATGACTGCAATATAACATTAATTACAATCGAATCGAGCATGTACAGTGACTATCTACAATTGATTTATTTTATCAACGCGATTGAAAAAGCATTTCTGAAGATACAAGATTATTAAGTGTGAAGTATGCAAGTAGACAGGGGTTTATAAATGTGGCGCAAATCTTTGGCTAGGGTAGTTAGGAGTTTCAATTCTGCTTGTCAATTAAGCGGAGAGTTTGTAACAAAGCATAAAAGAACTTTGTCAATTTTTCGAAAAATATGTTTTAATGCTTACAACCAGGCTACCAATTTTTATGGACAATTTTCGGTAGAAATGATTAACTTATTCACACACTATTATAAATATTTGTGCAGTTATTTGAATTTTCTATTACAACAATTTCAACTGACTACAAATTCCCTAGGAGTTTGATTAGGTAGAACTGTCATCGTGTGTTTATTTCTATAATCTTTAAAAAATTCACAATTTTCAAACTTTAAATATCTTATATAGTAGGCGTAATATTTATTTCATAAACATTCTTTATTTGACAACGTTTTGTATTCATTTAGAATGTTAAAAAGCATAAGGTATAAAATTACCACCTGGCTTAACTTTAACGAAGTTAATCTCGGTATTTTATATAAAAAATTGCGCACTTTTATGCGCGAGGCCGTTATGCTCTTTCTCTTAAAATATTTATAGCATAACAAACTTATTATGTTAGGCATTTACATATTGTACATATGAACATTTTAGTTTGCTGCTTACTATGCACTTCCGATTCATATAATCTCCAGGTTACTCAACTATCAAGGTCATATCTATTGAGTTCAATATCGTATATGCTGCATTGTTTCCATTGCCAGTATCACATTCCGCTTTATATCAGTTTAACATGCTACACGCTTGCTGTTACAGAGATTTTTATAAGTTTTTTAAGTAAACATTTACCATTAAATAAAAAATAATTAAAGAATAGAAAACGAAAAGATAACTATAGTACTAACGGGACTTTTGTTGCAGCTAGAAACGGACTGGAATGATTGCTATCTGGTTATCAGTTTGGTAGTAAAAATTGTTGATTACATAAATGAGATAAGAATAATCTGATAAGAATTATATAGTTAGAGTGTGCTTACACCTTCTGTAAAAGGAATTCGCAGACGATTGTGTTAACTTACTGTGTTAAGTTAATGGGAATGATTATCGATATTATCTTTAAATTAATTTGAAAGGTACGAATCATTCCTTACTATTTCCAAGTTTAATTTGTTTTATTCACAATCTTATACAGTTAAATAATAATTGATAATAAGACATAGTTTAAAATTATTTACATTGTATATATTTAAACATTAATTTGCTTATTAACGACGTTATTTTAAATACTTCTTTCATTAAGGTAAAGCAACAATGGCTAAAGATCAAAGGAAGCTGCAAGGTGTAAGTGATTATTTCACTGAACAAACTTTAGAGAATATACTTTGCACTATGTGTAATGGAAATAGTGCAAGAGTGCTGAGCTGGGATTTTGGTGAAGCAAGTGCAAAAGGTGATAGCTATTTGTCGACGGTTAATAAAATCAAATTAACTGGTGTTGTAGATGGCAAAGATTGCCAAGTTAGCATTGTAGTAAAATCTCTACCAAAAAATCTGGGTAGAAGAAAAACTTTTAGAAGTACAGAGTTTTTCTATAATGAGATTATTTTCTATACTAAGGTATTGAACTTCTTTTCCTATTATTAAAAAGTGTATGACAGTTTTTCTAAGTTTAGATTTATCTATTTTAGATTGTTCCCAAATTCAAGGAGTTTTTAGATGCTAAAGATCAAGATCATGTGTTGTGTATACCTCGTTGTCTAGCTTCTGTTCTTGATGGAGAGAATGATTTTATAGTATTAGAAGATGTCAGTGTTTTAGGATATAGGCCAGTATCAAGGCAGAATTGTATAAATGTAACTGAATGTGCAATGCTTTTAAGAACTATGGCAAAGTTTCATGCAATTTCGTTTGCATATAAAGATCAGAAAAAGGCAGAATTTAAAGAAATAATAGAAAACTTACATGAAACTTATTTTGATGATAAGCATTGGGAATGGTACAAGAACTTCCAAGCAAGTATTATTATTTCATATTTTATGCTTTACAAATCACCTCACTTTTATGTATATTATTTTTATAGAAAAACCTGATAGGCATTGCCAGCAATGCCCTTTCTTTAGAATATCCTGGTCATGTTGCTCAACACCGCTTTGCCTCATATAAATTGGGTGAACTGTTTGAAATCTGTAAGGAATTTTGTAGTCGCAAAAATGCACCAACATCTGTAGTCAGTCAAGGCGATTCTTGGGCTCCAAATTTCTTAGCAAGAAACACTAATGACAATGAACGAAATGCTCTGATGCTTGACTTTCAGTTAGCACGATGCACAAGCCCAATTCTTGATCTATCATTTTGTCTCTATTCTTGTACAGACAAAAAGCTATGGGATAACCGTTTTGATGAAATGTTAAAACTTTATCACAGTGAACTGGCTAATACTATTTCTTTACTTGGATCAGATCCTGAGAAACTTTACTCATGGAATACATTTATGAATGAGGTAAAACTTTTTCTCACCTATTTAAATGTGTCCAAGTATGCTTATGTAGATTATAAATCTCATATTGTTATGGTACTGCACATATTTCAGGTAAAAGAACAATTTGTGTTTGGATTGACCTTTGCAATCGAAGCTGTGCCATTTTCCATATTAGATGAATCAGAAAGTTTTGACTTAGATGCCTTGATCAAGGATGACAATGGTGTAGATGTGGCTGATGTATTTCGAGTGAAAAATATTACATCTAAAGATGGAAGACTCAGATTAGCAAACATTATTGTCCATGCTGTGGAGAGGGGATTTTTATAACGATAATCATTACGTAGAATTTTAAATATTGATAGCATTAAAATATACATATTGGTTTATCAGCAACATTTATGGGATTCGGCTATGAAATATTAAACTGTAACAAGAAGACAGTTTTAATTTTATACATAAGATTTATTAAATGTGTAGCGTTAAATAAAATAGAGACAATCTGTATTTATATAATTTCAATTATAACAACGTAGTCTAATTCAAATATGATTTGTATAAGAGTAAATATAATCACCCAATATTTATTCATTAATAGACAATGGGTATTTAAAATTTCTTTATCACGCATTTACATTAAGAATTCAGAGATGTCTTAGGGAAACATCCCCTTTTCTTTATAATACAGTACATCTATTGCTTAAAAGCATAATTTGTTTAAGTGCATCTCGAATGTTATTCGACATTAATATTTGATCAATGTGTGCAAGCATTCAATATTAGAAAATGCTGAGAGATACTTATATTTTATCAACTTTCCATGATAAATTCTTCAATGCTCTAAACATTAATATGACTCAAAGAAAATTTGTTACACAGATGACATGTTATAGCACAATTGGCATACTTTATACGGATTGCTTTTATAAATTCTGATGCTGAACATTATTTGTTAAGACATTGCTAGCATCGAAAACAGTAGTATCCTCATCATCTTCTTCCTCCAATGGTAATGGTCTCATTTCCACATCTTGCCTATGTGCAAGGACACCGTACTTTCTAACCATTTGGGCACGTGATTTATTTAACCTAAGAAAGATGTTACACAAATAAATGAAGTTATAGTATAGTCCTGCATTCAAGTTTACTCTACATCTAAATACCGTTATAAAATCCATACAATGCTTATGAAAACATTTTGCATCGTTATTTGTAATATGTATGAATGTATGAATGTTTGTAATTTTGTATATTTGTTACTATTGCATTTAACTTACCTAAAGCTACGGAACACGATATAGGCCATGACAAGAACACTTAGCCCCACAAATGCATAAAAACCACGAAGAAGAGCCCCAGTATTTAAGGAAGCTGCATGTTTCTCTCCTAAGTGCTGTTCAAGAATTAAGAAAATCTAGTATTTAAGGCTCAATAGAGGACAAATTATTATAGATCATGGAATATAAGACGTGGATTTATTAATAATGGTATTATTTCAACACGAACCCCCTTGTATGGCACTGTTGCATGAGTAGTTTTATTAGCTTCCCCCGAATGCTTAGGGGTTATAGACTCCACAGTTTTATTACTAGCAGAAGTTGCTGTGCCAGCTGATAATATTATATTTTTTTGCTCACTTTTCTCCGGTGGCGATGAAATATGTGCGTTATTTGTTTTAACGGTTTTCTCGAGAACTTTATCTATCACCGTCGATTCAGGTGTATCCCTACTTTCCCTAAATCTTCCGTCACATACTGCGCTCTGTGCGAGCAAGAAGATTAACAGGAATACGAAAAACTTAATTTTCTGAATTTTGGAGCGTGTCATTGTTCCCTGTCATTTGTAAAACTAATCTTAAGAAAGAAAACTGCTGGCCACAAAACACTGACGTCTAATCTGCAGCTCCATGTTGAACCGGCTTATGCGTTTTACTTATCCCACTTACCCAACTTTACAGCTGTTTAGAGATTGCTCACGCGGTTATTGATAATACATGAATAATCGAAAAGATGCGCGTAAAATTGATAAATATGAATCTTAACACATAAACAAAATATATCTGTACAGCCAGCTATTTTAATGTTTGTATATTCTTTCTTTGCAAATATAAAATTGGACGCTCGAACGCTTCAAGTAAATTATTAAGATTGGGTGACAAGATTTTGAAAATCTAAGATGGGTGCGATTAATTAAGGTTGATTTATTCTGTATGAATGTGTGCAGATGTCAATACGCACATGTGAACACATCTCTCATCAAACATAATTAGCTACTACATTTTCAAAAGATTCTGTTTTTACGCAATTCCGATTCTTGATGTATTATTACGTTTGGATGTCCAACGTCTAAATAATATTGATCTAACTCTATAAATTTTCAATAATATAAAATTACATAAAATCGTATGTACTCAATACAGCTATGATATCGACTTATAATACTACAATATGAATAAAAAATTCTAAAACCACTTGCTTTGAATCATTTCTATTTTGATTGTATAGGTCTGTTACACATATTGGTATTATTTATGCGTGGAGTTTATTAAAAAAAAAACGCAATATATTTATTAAAACCGTCGTACACGCATATGCATTCTTGCTCCCTAAGAATTCGTGTGTGCGTGTCAAGTGTCAGAAAGACATTTTGTCGCATGCGCAAAGATTTGGCCAATGAGGAGGAAATATTTGACGCGCACCATGCGTACAAACATACTTACGAGAACGACAGTTGGAGTGGTTGGGAGTTACAAGTTGGGCGCAATAGGTCGGGCTCGTATTTTGATTCGCATAGGAGGCTCACCCAACCGCCGAATAATCATTTAACGAACAGTTTACAAAGAAAGTTAGACACTGGAAGAGCAACCACAAACGAAATATGATACGCGCTGAAGATGGGAGAGTCATTTGTACGGAAAAGTTAAAAAATTCGAAAGAGTGTGACGCGATAGAGGAGGCAACGTCAAGAAAGTGCGAGGGGCAGCTGTCTTCGGTGAAGGCAAACAGCTGTTCGACCTATAAAGGTGGAAATCGTACGACAGAAATGGCGCAAGAGGATAACAGTCCATGCTGGGATAACTTGCCCAGTGTCATCCTACAGGAAATATTCTCCTATTTATCACAGGACAGCCGGATAACAGCTTCCCAGGTACTCTTCAAGTTTTTGTTGAGGTCGTTTAAATCAGAACCCGACACAATGAGAGATCAAAAAACAGTCATGTCATACCTTGATTTTTTTTGGAATATTCTGTTTACCATATACTTTACCCTGTTCGTATTCGCCAAAACAATGATTTATCTGTCTCTTGCTAATGTCTCTTGTAATGCAACCAATATATTTCTGGACACTTGTTTAGATAGATACATTTCTTATAATTGACCATAGATCTTATAGGCATAATTAAATGCCAATAACTTTGCAGGTTTGTAGAAATTGGAGGTGTGCTTTATTTCATCCTAGTTTTTGGAGAAAAATTACATTTGTTCTGAAGGATGAAGATACTATTTCATGGGCTCGGTTTGTAACAGCACAGTGTTTACCATAATATAATTTTTAGATACTGAGAATATTCATAGTTTGTTCCATTATTCAGATTTCTGATTGATTGTTTTGGACTCAGTGTGCGTGAAGTTACAATTCGCTGTGATACACCAAGTTATTTCGTTAATGAAACATCGGTCCTTTTGAAAAAATTAAGTTGTAACAGGCAACTTCGGAAATTGTTTCTGGAATCCAGCTGTAGTGGTTTTGAATATCCTATTTGGCATATGGACAATGATGATGACAGGTAATAAAATATTATATCATAAGATGATGACAAATTTATTAAAACCTTTATCTTGTTTTTAATGTAAACTTTTTTTTACAGCCAGACAAGTATCACACCATTAATGAAGTCTGTTGTAAAAATTGTTGAGACTTCTAACTATTTGGAGGCTTTGAGCCTAGGATGTATAGAGGAATTAACAGCGAGTGCCAGTATAATTTTGGATCCACTTCGGCAACATCATGCCAAACATTTGACACACCTTAGCCTGGCATCTGTTAAAGATGATCCTGATCACTATGACTTCTTGGAGCTTGATACATCTGTTTTTAATTCCTTTATCAGATTATCTATTTTGACAATAGATTATGATTTTGTAAGTGATGCTTTATTGAAAGCATTAGATAACGGCACCATGGAAAGGCTTGTGATTCATGTTCATGGATGGAATAATGATTATCCGGGAACAACAGACAGTGCCTGGCAAACTTTTGTGCAAAAAAAGTAAGTTAAAAGATATGAGACACAGATTGAATTTATAGAATTTTAATATTCAGTTATTATTATAGCATATTTTCAAATGTTTTCAAAATTCAGTAATACTCAGTCATTCCCTTTTGGCTTCTAACTTTAATCTTTGAATTTTTTAATAAACTTATAGAATAATATTTGGTTATAAGGTGTTTGTAATGGTTACAATAATATGATGTACTTACAAAAATGTTATATTTCACCGGATTTTGCGTTTTTTTCATGTCTAAATCTATTTCATGTCTGAGAGCAGTTACTAGTAGTGTTAGAAATATTGAGCAAGCTTGAAACGAATAAGTTACATTAACTTTTATACATAAAAAACAAAATTCTTAACGATTTGAACGAGCTGTTACTGTAATTAATTGTCCTATAATATCTATGTAATTGCATGTACAATTGATATATGGGTAAAAAATTTATTCCGAATAATGAAGTTAGTTCTATTCTCACATCTTTTTAGAATTTTGTCGAGAAAATTGTATTTGTAATGGTAATGGCATTATTTTATTGCAGTCCAAAATGTGAGCTAAGATTAAATCTGATACACTCCTATGTGGGCATTAAGAGTTTGGACATAGATATACTTTGCCCTTCCATGCCCCTTACACACATAAAAGTACTATTTTGTGAAAATGTTAACATCAGTGCATTGCATCGATTATCTAGTTGGTACCCACAAACTTTAAAATCTTTGATATGGATTGATTCAATGGATCCAATGAATAATGTACCAGCTACATTTGATCCAAATGATCCGAATAGGTCGGTAAAATCATGGTATTCATGGTGCATGTATTAATTCCTTAGTCTTTAAGACAGTAACCATGTATTGCATTTTGTTTATTATAGCCCTGATCCTCTAGTGTTAGTCGCATGGAAGTGTACAAAACTTGTGGAAATTGTATTCATTGGCCACAAATATAATCAGGAGAATTTACTCGCTATTGCTCGTCTCAGGGGTAGTACCCTTAAATCACTAGTGTTTGCAGAAAGCGATATTGCTGCTGACAGCGAATCTTGGCATAAGGCTGAAACGATCACGCATGTGAGTATTAATCGTCAATTTGCACTGCACCATTAACCCTTTCGCTACCACGGACGACTAAATTCGCTCGCCACGAAAAGCAGTCAAAAAACATCAGGGTAATGTAACGGAGGGTGCGTGCTATTTGGAACGTGATATGCATTTAAAATTTCTTGCGGATTCTGTTAAAACGCATAAAATTACTTAACAAAGTAAAGCTGTTTTCTTTAAGTAGAAAAATTTCATAATAAAATTAGTGTTATGAAAGTAGATTTTCGAGGCGTAAGAAACAAACCAGGAGCGCCGAAATTGTCCACTTATGACATGGCGCTCGGTTCAGTAAGATCGGTCTGTCGGCAAGACTTGCAGTAGCGAAAGGATCAATTATTCACTGTCGCTTATTATTCTATCTTCTACAGTTCGAACAATGATTGAATTTCGTTTCTAATTTGTGTAGGAAATTCAAGAAATAATGCAACGTCCATGGATGCCATTAAGCGACATATCATTACCCGCTGTTGTAATGGATCCATTTGGAGGTGATAGTAGAGAAGTGATAATGCCATTGGTCCTACGTGACCAAAAGTAACTTCCAACACACATCAAGGAAAATTACTCCCCAGGACCGTTCATCGGCAACTGCAGCTATTTCTGGGCGAGGCACAGTCTCCGAAGTAAAGTTGTAAACTGATATCTTTTATTTTTCTATAATATTTGTTTTTTACAAGATGAACAGATGTAATTTCAACGGTGAACATGCACAAAGTTCACAGTGCGAAACCTTATGACTAACGGACGTTGTCATCTGTCAGGTGTAAATCGTGCTAGCTCCGATTTTGTAAAGAGCAAGGGTAAAACGCACACAAGATTTGCTACTTTACAATGATCTTATCTGTTCTTATGTGAACACGATAACCCATGAGTAACTATGTCTTTGTTGAGTCCGTGATGGAGCACGTAATGTAAATGCGAGTTACTCCATAAAAATCGAGATTATCACCTTGTTTATCATAACGGAGAGCGCAAACAAACATTTTTTAATAGAGTCGCACTTTATCGTTGAAAGTGGTGGTCCAATCATACATTACGAGCAATGCACTCCAACGATCGTTCCTCTCGCGAATGTTATCAAAAGAAGTAAGAGTATATATATATATAAATATATATGCACATAAGTATAACAGTATTCTTGGTAGACGCCAGGAAAGAAGAGTAATGGTGAGACTAGCAAGGTCTACCTATAAAGACCTATCGTGACGGAAACCTGTTAGAACCACAGGAAGAAACAACGCGGAAAGAAGAGGCAACAGTCTGCGAATTAAGTAGAAAAAGGATAAGGAGAAAGCATGAGAAAGCATGAGAGGTGCGATCTTAAGATCTTCCACTGGAAAGTGTAATGAAATTCCAAGCATATGTAAGTAGAAACATGTTAACAAATATTTTTCCAATTGTTTGGGAATTTAAAATCAAGCGAGCGCCAAGAGCATGCAGTATAAGAATATGTAACTAAAGAGACTTCGAGAGAAATTTTGTGAAGGAGTTGCGCAGATATACAAAGATGCACTCAATATGAAGTCAAATAGCGATCCGAGGTTATTTTTAATACCAAAACCAATCGGACGCCCTTGTACAAATGTTAATGAACGTGTGCGGTAAAGAGTGCGGTTGATTTGGTGGTACAAGTTGAAACAGTTAAAATCAGTTGTACTTCAACGCAAGAGTAGGTCGTAACATGAAAATCTCCGCGACTTTGTGAGTACCGTCTTATCACCGTGCTCTTAGCGACCGCTCAGATATGAACACAATTGTAGTTATCTATAAAATCAGATGGATTAGCTGCTAATCGTATATATGTATATGTATGTATATCTGTATTATCTATCAAACTTTAAACGTTAATATTCCGATGCCACGAGCATCTATTTCTGTCGTGCGATTAACAGTGACGATTTTGAACATTTACAAAAGATCCATAACACAAAGAAAAATACCAAAACATCAATCATATACAGTTTACTATTCTGAGAAGTTATTTACTTTTTTCGAGCCCTTGTATAATTATTACATCGTCGTGTATCGTACTTGTAGTCACGTATACCATTGTTTTTTATATATGTTCTGTACATACATTCATGCGTTTGAAAAAACTATTGGACACGCACGCGCAAAAATCGCGGAGTTGCGCCCGAATTAAGAAAACGATAAGAAAGATGAAAAACGAATAATGTATAGCCATTTATCGAAAAGGTTCGATTGGGAGCTAGGCACAAATATCAGGAAACTATTTCTTTTAAACGAATTATCGTGTTATACCGGATGAAACGGGCCTTAATATGTACCTGAGTCGCGGTAACAATAAATTTGCCGTAAAATTTGATACGCGACAGCCACCATATGAAAATAATCATAAAGACCTTAATAGACATTTCTTGACGATCTTCCGTGAACATGTTTCGCTATGGTTCGTCAAAAAATAACTGATGATTAAGGTATACTCGTGCCCTTTCATTTTGTATTCCATGCGCGTAATTTTAGGTCTGAAAATTCTTCGAAGGAAGCTAATGTTATCCGTTACTGTGTATCAAGCGAACGAGAGTAATCGAGAACACTCGTTCGTTGATCTTTAATGCTGTGCGAACGGGCCAGATTTTATTTACTAAGAATTTTTTTATTTCTCCTCTTGTTTTATCGAACGAATCCCGTGTAAACCAGTATACAGGCGGGCGCGTTGCCCAGCGTGTGAATGTAATTAAGAGAGAAAGAGAGAACAAGTGTGAAAAACATACAACATTACGAAAAAAGGTAGCGTATGAGAGAGAACGAAAGGATAATGGGAGGAGATATGCGTACGGATATACAAAGATATCCATGAGTAATAGAAAAAATCAAGTGATACGTAGTACCATCTCTGCGAATCCTTTGTACAAAGCCGTAGAAAAGGCGAACGTGCAGCTGCTTAACATGGGCACAACGCTACTACACGTATTGATAACGCGACGACAAACAAAGCATAAGACTGAACCTGCCGAAAAAGGTATATTATAGTTGAGCAAGCTGCACGTTGCCATGTCCGACCTCATATTCATAAAGTAAACACGATCCCGACTAAACGGAAAGCATCCTCTTTGAAATAATAATCTAGCTATTTCCAAAGCGACAGTATTTCAGTTCTGAATTCTTGCCCGATTAACGGCTTCGTTTTCGTCTAGCTTTCCGTTTTAGCTCGTGGCTCTCGTCGATTCGCCCCGATGACTGAAACAAGCGAACACCGATTTATGAATATGCGCGTCGTTAAAAAGGGATGGTGCACCAGCTAGTGTTTAGATCGGAACAAAAGCCCTGTGAGCTCACTCGATGGAGGTTCTCGTAGCCGGTATACTAACTTTAAGCAGCCTGCCAAGAATCAAAACACTGTAAAATATCAAAACGAACGCTAGCCAGTACAGAATGCTAAGATCTATTTTTTAAGAAGCGAATGCATATTTTTATACTAAGGCAGGCCTTAGTGTGAATCGTGTCTTCTTGCGCGTAACGGCGGGACGAGAGCTGTGATTATATCGCGTTCGCTTAGCGAGTGGAAATACAAAGAAAAAAACGTGTTAAACAATAAAAGATAACAGGGAATTACGATACGAAAGTCCCTGGTTGAATACGCCGAGTGGGCTATTGATAAAAGGGCGTCATAAATCGAGAACAAAACATCTGTGATAAAAAAACAAATCTTAGAAGGGTGCTCGAGAGAAGATGGGGTAGGACGAAAGGCGTGTTAGATTAAAACAAATGGAGAAAGTATGGAAAAGACGTAACACTTTGTGCGTTGTATAAAACCAATACCAATCGAGACAGGTAGAATTCCTAAATGTTTAGAAGCGATCGATTAGATATCGAAGATCAATTCAGAGAGGAGAGAGTGTCATGTATCTGACTAATTAAAAGAGACTGTCTTTCGACGAGATAGCCCGGTCTAACTAGTGGGTACCGACCTGACATCCTAATTCTCTGACAATCCTATTCTCATGGTAGAAATTCTGCGAAAGTACTGTTTTAAATAATCGGAAGGCATATAAACGCAAACTTTATTCCATTTCAGAACTCTACGACATTCCAGATTGTACAACTATTAGAAATAGTGGTACGTGCATATATGTCAGACCAGTGCAGCAGTTTATAAATTCGCATTCTTTTTCAACATTCTCAAATCCCCATTTTGTCGACTAATTTTTAGATAAAAATCTCTTCTAAGTCAAAGTTAAGGCGAAAATATTTTATCGTACTAATGTACAGCATGTCATTCGTGAAAATGGGTTTGAGAACACGTATCAGACACGATGATTATATACCGATCGTAGTTCGAAAATGATATAGAAAAGGATTCTTTTACCAGATTCGTGAGATTTTAGGAAAAGTCAGGTCGTCGTACGCCACGAGTAGTATTATAAGTTCCTAAAAGAGTTATTTTACACGACTTAAGTGCTAGAACAAAGCCGGTATAGGAATACCCACCTACGTAAACAAAGATCATTCGTTTCGATGTACTTCGTTCATTGATTTCTTTCCTTTGGGATTCTAAGCGATTTCAGACACAGCACCAGCGACGTCATTATAATTAAAGAGATATCTGTATAATCCATTCCAAACGAATGGGGCAGGGCGTACGTGGCGGTAATCAAAGCGAATTGGAAACGATGTCCCATGTAAAGGGGGATTAACGTAGAAGTTACACACAAAAAAACTCGAGGAAACGAGCTTTGCGTGGAAAATGCGTGGAAAGAAAATATCTAATTGACAACGTGCAAATGGTAGACTCAAACTAATATAGAACACGTGTCATTTTTATAAACCTTATATGTTCTTCATTATTCTATTACCGCCGTATGATGACTACACTTCGAGGTTCGTTTGAAACCGCACTGTCCCCGGTAGGACAACACGTGCAAGAACGATATTCCGAAATTCGCGCACTCCTCGATCGATATATAACATGTATAAAAATAGTGATGAAGTAACATTAGGGACGCATAAGTTAAGGGCTGAATAGTAAACGCGAGCCAGCTATTTTTAATTGTTACGAGAAAGGAGAAGACGGAGTAAATTCCGTTGAACGTTTTCATGATTCTTCCAGAAAGAAATATTCGTGAAATAAATACCGGGCCCAAATAAATCTTGTCGCTATATCTGTTCGTGATCTGAATGAAACGTAAGTCCTAGCTCTAGAAATGCGTGCCCCAGCGCGTATTTACGTACAATGCGAAATTAGAACTTTTAACGGCGGTCAAGTTTTTTAAAATTGGTATTTAATCCAGCTCATATATATACGGTCGCGTCAATAACACATTCACGCTAAATAACGATAATAATAAATGATAATTGGATTGTTTTCGGATACATCACGAAACGTTACGTAGAACTCTAAATAATCCAAGACCTTAATATTTCATGGGTCATGATGCGAACGGTCTGTACTAAAAATAAATACAATCCGCAAATCGTTCTTTAGCAGAAAGGATAAATTTATCTTGAAGCGTTCGATCTATACGTAAGCAGGCTCTTTCAGTTCCATGTAAAGAACCGTTTATGTCCTAACGCATTTCTCGGGTTCATAGTTCGAAACGTTTCAGTTGCAGGAAAATCATACGGGACGGTTTCACGATGACAATCTTTTTTTCAACACAACGCGGAACTGATTGATTGTCAGATTGATCGCGAACAATCAGTACCGTTATCACAACTTGAATGTGTTCTATGTTGAACCATACAAAATACCACTCATCGATACGCATTTAATTTCGTTAAAAAAAACTTATATTATCGCGCTGCATTTCCAATCAACAAAAGGGTCTCCTTGCGACGAATTTTAATTTCCCCGTTCAGAAAGCCGAAGACATTTTGCCACTACGTTATCTGTTATCTCGTAGAACTGACTTTTCCGTTGAATCCTCTCCCGCGAAACCCAAAAACGTTAATTTAATACTTTAATCGGCCCACTCTTGTATCATATCCCAATTAAAGTACTAAATCAATTCGTTCAGTGGCAGAGCAGAGAAATACGAATTTATCAAGTGTTAATGGATAAATGTGGCCTCTATCATACGTTATACACACACTTGTAGTTCCCGTATGTACAATGTATTTTGACTTGTTAGCGTAGCGTACTTCGATGTTCGCCTCAGTATTGAATACAATACGTCGTAAAATCTATAAAAACTTCGTAAATGTGCAAGCAAGGTAAATACTTCGAATATCCAACAAAAAATTTGATGTTCCAATAGCAAAGTATCGCCTTTCGTGTTAGCGTTTAAATAATTCAGATCTTTCAGATATCGGTGATGTCAGTAAAGTGTGTTCTAGAAAATACCAACAGTGTCTCGGTGGATTAAAAATATCAGAAACGCATTAGGAGGATGAATCTCATTCGAATACCCAGTTTTAAACGAAATGCGTGATTTTGAAACGTGTTAAATGCAGATGTCGATCACTTATTCCTTAATTACTTCGTAGACCATCGATGTATTAAATATCATCTGTTTATTGTTAATACTAATCCTTCACTGCAGATTTTAACACATTTTTACGTACTTCAAACTAACAATGCAATAATTTCTAAATACTAATTCTTCGTTCTTGTTAGAATATTAATCTCTTTATATAATGTTAGTATAAAAGAAATTCTCATTTGAAAAACTAGTCATTTGTGTGATATTGTTGTATTTGAAATATGAAATTCAGTTTCATGACTTTGGGCTACTATAAAATATTCAATACGTATATATATGCCTAATCGAATAACTTTTAAACATCAGATTTGCTTCAGAGGGGAATTTTATATTGGTAAATTTATATCAAAATTTGTTTCTGTTATTTTTAATCAATACTTATGCAGTGAAGGGTTGAATAAATGATATGATTGTTACTTGTGATACGCCGTAATATCGTCTAAAAGAACCAATTTCTGCATATTTATCCAGATTTGTATCGCATTATGTTTCAAGCTGTCCTACTTAACGATGACAAATTAAGAAACTGTATTGTGTGCGTGCGCATATGAACGGTGTTTAAAGGACGTTTGAGACCGAAGTCATTGCCCGATTTAATTTGGCAAATCGATTGTAAAAGAGACTTTACATCTTTATTCACTGAATAAAGTTGAATATTCCCTTGCATGGTATCTCGTAGCGCCATGAAGATGGTCAGGTACTCTGTCTGTCTAAACTATAAACGATTACCGTCTATTATTGCAATATTTCGAGTCTCGAACTAAACACACTGGCGTTGAAAGATTATTTTATGAGATATATCAGGCTAAATTTCCATTCTGTTGCGTACGACGTAGCAAGCTTGTAAGCAAATATAGTGCAGGAGCTGATAAGTATTATTTAATAACGCGGGAAGATGAAAAACATGTACTAATGAACGTGCGTTATATTTAATGGGGACCCCCGCTGAAATATATGTACCGTAAGAGCGGTTGACTGCGAAATGAATAACGAATCTGTTAAATTATCGAAAGTATACGTAGAGCAGCGTTGGAATTTGAAACTGATTTTATTTAGATCGAAGGATTGCTAGATATATCGTTGAATTCGAAAATTACTAATTATGTATACCACTCTTTCTATTTAGGCTATATGTGGATAATGTATTGCCGTAGGACTTAATATCTCCAGACCCAACACATCACTTAAGTAACCCGGCCCATCTTCAGATTAAACCAATTCATTGTTATTACAAATCAATTTATAAATTAAAATTTAATTACGAAACTTTTTTCTTGGTAGCAATAATGAATACGATTTTTGGAAATAATGAAATGAATTGATGGGCCGCGATATAATAGAAGTATATATATATATAATAATAATAATTACAAAAATAATGATATATAATACTTATTAAAATAAAGTACTTTCAACGAATTATTTAAGAAACAGTCTGTCTATGTGAAGTCAGTTTAAATGTCCACGCACACAGGAAGTCGAGCCAAGCAAAAATTCGAAAAATATAAGACTGTACATTCGCACATACTGTACACAACGATGCTTCCGTATACTATTCTGCTTCAATTAATTATGTTTTAATGGTGTTTTTCAGGGAAAAGACTATGAAGATGACCGTTTTATTTATCAAGTGCTACGGTCGGTTTTCTGATCGATTGCAAAAGCGCTAGTTATTCTCATTTCATTGCAACTTTTTTAAAGTCCTTTCCTTAAAAGCATATCTTCGCAGATTTGCTAGATTCGACTACCTATGTGGTCCTTCACAAACTGTATGAGATAAAAGATAAATGATCCATGTAACCGGCGTAATGTGATACGTTCATTTACAATATGCTTTTTTCAAAGCCGCAATTTTCAGGGATGCACTTTACAAATTTTTCGTGTATTTTTCTTAATATTTTCGAGGACCGAATTAATTCTTCCTATCATGCGCAACAAACCTTCTATATCTTATTCCCGTTAAACGACTTCCCACAAGAATTATTAACTTCCATTTACACTGTTTTAAATAATTGCCAAACTATTTATAATTGGTAGTCGTACTTTTACAAATTTTGTATTCTTATTAAATTTTTGGATCTAATGGAAATTTGTATCGATTTAGTTTGTCACGGGTGATAGGAATCGATTATTGTAACTCATTAATCGTAACTGTCCACAACTGAATTAGTCTCGGACGAGCATTTGTAAGTGCAGGATATGTTAAAAATGTTACGCAATCAGTATTCTTCGAATTCAATACTCGTATAATTGTACACTGGTCTATGATTTTCGTGTACACTCCTTCGGTAAATAGAAATCAAATGTCTACGCAAGTATCAATCAATTTTTAAAAATGTATCGATCGATGAATAAATCATGCATAGCATAAAGAAGCTGTCTATGTATAATTATAGAACATCTCTTTCAGGACAAATCGTTATCTTACAAGCGAAAAGGTATACACACAATTATCAATACAATATTTATTAATAACATGTTCGGTACAAAAAGCGTAAGCTACCCTCAACTGTCCCAGTTGCAATCTATAATTCTATCGTACTTTTCCTTCTATCACTCATTACTCTACACTCACAACTTACTTAACATTTTTAATTTATATTGTGACTATCTTTTGTATCAGGATAAGAGTGCCCATACCCAGTTTGATCGACAGATACAATACTATTTGGTCTTTTCTGGACATCATCCAAACGTAAATAAAATCCTTATTGCGTAACTACGACCAACTTAACTTAATTGATCCGATTTAAAATGCCCTCCAATGTAACGGGTCCTATTCTATTGGTGATTACCGGTACAGATCGGTGAGAAAAGGGTATGCGCAGAAGCACGTGGATTTGTTTAGACGACTGTCAAGCCCCTTTCGGAGAACATTTACAAAGTCCGTGGGGTGCTTCCGGTAAGCCCCGTAGCTCGCGGCGCTTTCCCGACAAACGATACCGGGGGCCAACGGGGGCGACGAGATCCACTGTCTACTCTCCCCCTTCCACAGCATTACACCTCCGTTGCGGGGACAAGCAGAGAGCAGAGACAGAGACAGAAAGAATGACAGGGGCAGGGGAGTGAGGACAGCGACGATGCCCGGCGAAACGAACGTCAGTGGGGGGGAAGACATCAACTGCGGACAAGGCCGCCATATTGAATCACTCTCGTTAATTTTTGCGCAGAGACGGCGTGAATTTTTTCTCCTTGCGCGTAAGGTAGCGGCTCAAGGTTGTGCCTGGGATTCACGATCGTGATGATAGTTTCGTGGCCACTGTGACTGGCAGTTTACCAGTCGAGTTTATTCTAAATAAATTCGTTACGGGATTAATGAAACCGCGGCAAACGGCAATGTACGAGCATGTACGGAAAAGCTTCACGGAAACATGCGGAAATCATGTGTACACAATCGTGAGGCGGTGAAGTGTGTTGTTCATGATAGGGAGAGGAGACTCAAAGGAAGCGAAGTATATGCGTACACTAACTGTGGTACGTGGTGTGCGCCATGTCATTGTACGTAAGCGATAGTATAGTGTGTAATATATCGTAGTGGAGTGGAGTGAAGTGGAGTGAAAAGCGACCGGCTGCTTTGACCGTTCTCCTGCCTGTCTACCAGCCTGCCAGCCTGCCTGCCTGCCTGCCTGATTGACTGACTGACTGACTGACTGCCTATCTACCTACCTACATGCCTCCGTTCGTTCGTCCACTTTGTGTAATCGATTTGTATGTCAAAACGATTCACACAAATTTGGACCAACTTTGATTGACCTCGCAGGTACGTTTACCGGAACAAGAACCGAACGGCGTGTGGTTCTTTGAATTGCCTCGTGTGCTAGACCGAGATTATCAAACAAATTGTAAATAGTTTGTGCACGCGGAAACACGAGGAATCGCGTGTCCTCTAAGTTGGCGTCACACGTCGTCAAGTATCGTTCGTGCATGCCGGAAAACCTTTTTCGACGGGATCGCGTCATTCTAACTCATATATTCGATCAAGTACTTTGAATATCTTCCTCCTAGAATCAATTCCACTATTTACATTTAAAAAAAACCTCATGCTCTTAGCCTAGTACGATGATGACTGATCCGAACTAAGTTAAACGATTAAGGACTAATGACATGTACCTGATACAAATGTGCACTTTACCAGTGAATCGCCGTATTTTTTTTCCTCGATATCGGCTTCCTTCTCAGAGAGCCACCTGTACGCTTAATCTACATTTCAAGCGTAATTATTCAAACATCAATTATAAGTTTACTTGTGTTTCTATTTTCCTACTTTTGAATTTCTTTAGCCATAAAATTGGTAGTAAATGGTTCTGATGGAAGGGATGTATATTAGGTTAGGACGAAACTCCAGAAGGTTACCGTAGGTCGCTTTTAGGTTCACGTACTGACCCAGGTATTCTGTGCTCTTTATATCTGTTTGTAATCGCAAGGATAAACCATAGGAGTCGAACAGTGCAAAACATTTATAGTATAAACTCTATAATGTCGAAGGTTAAATAATTATTGATATACATGTATTTAAGAAATACGGAATTTGTTAGAAATCATATTTATATGGAACACAGAAGTGATCATTAACTAACTAGTTCTATCCAGTAGTGCAAGTATTCTCCGATTTCATGTCGTTAATTCATTATCCTGATACCAATATCCAAAATAAAAGAAGTATCAGTAAATCAATGGAGCAACATTAAAAAATGATGTGACATCAATTCACGAGTTTAGAGACCCTGTATCTATCACGTGATCTGGAAAGTTGCGAGGCGGGAGATCTAAGAGAAACTTCGTGAACTAGTTAGTCCCTTAACATCAGAAGTACTGGAAATTTGCAGAATTTTCAGAATTTTCAGAAATACCGAATCGTCACTGTATATCCTACCTTGACATGTATCTAATAGAGATAACGAGAAGGGCAGTGAAAAAGGGAAAGATGGATGGTCGGGGAGTAAATTAGATGTATGGCTAGAGTGTGCGCACGGCTTCCCAATACAATAGTAATTACGATATGCTAGCATGACATCAAATGCATTGCAAAAACATTGCAACTCCTGGTCCCTCCAGTCGTGAGGGACGGCAGTGGGGACTCCGAGGAAAAATCGATTTCCCGTAGGGCATAAGGGCGCGGGAGGTGCGAGCATAAGGGAGAAGTACGAAGATGAAATTCGGGAAAATCCGCAGAGGGACAGAAGGAGTGAGAGGCAAGGGGGGAGGGGTGGTTGAGAGAGAGATTGGTTTCTAGCCCGTTCCGATGCCGCTCGTGTGGGTGAGCGGCTGACTCGTCGGATAGTGGGCAGACCGCTTTCGGGGCGAGGGGGAAATAATTAATGTGCGACCGTTCCTCTCCCCTCGCGGCCCAGGGTAACCCCCTCCCTCTTCTACAGTCTTGTACCGCTACGCTTAGCTGCCATTGTGCCGAGACGCCACTTCCGAAGCATCAAATTCAATTCTTCGATTCCGTACCGCCACTTCTTTGCGCGGTATATTCAGAGAAAACGAAAACGCATATCATCTCTGTATCGCGGGCAAACATTTAAAGCCCGCCAATATCTTTTTGAGGGTATCCTTGTCGGGAATGTTATTTCTTAGTGATCGTCTCTCAAATTCGCAAACGTTAGGTTAGGATATTGCTTCCGTGGATATCGGCCGATCGCCCGCCTTGCAACCTAATACAATCTTTTATCACGCGTTTTAGTTCGCGACACTTCATCGCGTTACCGGTGGTGGTACTGTGTAGCGTTCGCGTCCTGCTGTCGAACTTATTTTGTTCTTTCAAAGTCATCGAACCGCCGTACATAAGAAAAATGTTTTATCAAAGATTTTGGTAACCCAGTTATTTTTATTCTACCTTTACCCGAATGATCTCTTTCGCTTTTAAATCATAGCATTCTGAAACGCTTCGATATTGTCAATAATTTAGTATGATTGTTCTGGCTTATGTATTATCAATAATTATCCCTTAAATCGATTGTTTCCATAATGTAAATATACATTAATTATACATGTGTATGAATGCTTATAGACCTGCCACTTTCGAAAAAATGGAAGCCATGGATTTGGATGGAGATGCAGTAGTGGATTTAAGTGTTAGGTAATTTTCAAAATCATCTACTCTTCACTCATTTTTGTGATTCGTTATGATTTGATATTGTTTGCCATCATATACATATATGTTTAAATACAATGAGCTACTAAGTATTGTACTTTAAAACTGGACTATTATTACACACAGGAATTATGCTATTATACTATGACACATTGTAATATTCTATGATAATACAGTCTGTTATAGAAGTTGCTGCCTTCTCTTTGCCAGCCAATGTGTATGATCATAGATTATTCCTTTCAAATCTTAATTAATATAAGTACATGTTTAGTTCTTTCTTACCATGTCTAATATACCAAACATGTGTATCTCAAATTGGTGGATTTGGATTATTCGTTGGCATAAATATGGAAGTTGTTAAAATTGTGATTCAATTTCACAATTCAATTTTGACATCCAGATGATATTTTTTTCAGCAGCAGTGGTAGGAGAAATTCTCCATCAATTACTGTCAATTCCAGTGATGTGGGAGTTCCATTGGATTTAGGAATTCATTTTTCTGCAAGCCCTAATTTGGATAACAATATGCCAGAAGCACGTAATATACAAAATGCTACAAGGGGAATCCTAGCACCAAAATCTGGAGATGATAAAAAAACACGTCGAAATCTAAGACCTAGGATTGAAAGGAGCTATGCTGAAAGCCCAGATGAACCTAGGATGAATGGTTATTTAAATGGAAATGCGTCGGATAGTGATGAAGGTAAGTTATAAATTTATTGATTGTAAAGGTATATTATGCACACATGAGCGTATACCAAAACAGTTATATACAAACTTATTTACGATTGTATTTATGCTTGAGGATTTTTATCAATCTGCTAATAAAAGTCATAGTTATAATATCTCTATTTATTTTGCTGTACTTACCTGGCATTCTGCAAAATAAGATAAATAACTTTGGAACTTTAAATCTAATAGGTGACATGCCACCATTACTTCCAATTAAAGAATTATCATCTGATGAGTTAGCCGAGCGTGAAAGAACACTTAGAAAGTACAGGGAGGAACTTAGATCTGAAGAAATGAAACTGGTACTGCTAAAAAAATTACGGCAATCACAACAACTGAAGGAGAATATTGCAGCAGTACCTAAAGTCCCCAGTAAATTACCACCACCAGTTGCAGTGCAACCTGCCGCACATAGGTAAGAATCACCAATGTTGGTTTTCAACAAAATCTCTTTTATATAGTATTACAGCAGTATACACTTTTCTTTATAGTCACAGAACTGGGAAAGCACCACCACCATTGCTTAGAGGACAACCAGCACCAAGCAGAAGCAGTAGTTTACATGCTCCCCCACCTGGCATGTTATTACCACCTACTGTAGGACGAAGTTCGACTTCGAGTACAGGGATGCCTCCTAACATGGTAATACCACAACCACCTCATCCTAGGGGCAGGCCACCTAGCGCTACAGCAAACATTTCGAATTATCACGCACCCGCAGATAGAACAGAGAGGTCAACAAAAGATCCTACACCAACTCCAGCTCATCAAGTAAGTAAGGTATAACGAATCACAATGTTCCTTAATATATATTAATAAACATATACATCAAAATATAAAAGCATAGTGTAGTAGTATGCATCTTAAGAGTACTGTACTTTTTAAACTTATCTTGAACATTCATCAATTGTGTAAATAACCATAATTGTGTTTTTGTAAACACAAAGCTGCTTGTTGGATCTCAAGAAAATAAAACCACCGCATCCTTAAGCACACCTGTGATTTCAGAGCAGGTACATCCATTAGTCAATGTATGCTTAGTGGCTTGTTGTTCTAAAATTTCAATGTTAATTTGCAACTTTAATATTCAACGTTATTTCATCTTCATTTTCCTACTACCTTTACTTTGGTTACTTTCATTTTTGCATCTTCTCTTTTCATTCTTTCTCCTTTTTTACACTAAATCATTAGAATAATAATACTGATTTTTTTAGATACAGAAATCCATAATATTGCTTAATATTTCAGTATACAACTATTAATTTTAATATTGTATAAATTATACCAGACATGCAAATAATTGCATTTTTTAATAATCATTTGCATAAATATAGGAAAGACCACGAGAAGATAACCAGACTCCTGCACAACGTCAAGCTGCTGCGAAGATGGCCCTAAGAAAGCAACTTGAAAAAACGTTACTGCAGATACCACCGCCGAAACCTCCACCGCCAGAAATGCACTTTGTACCAAATCCTTCCAATACAGAGTTTATATATCTGGTGGGTTTGGAACATGTAGTTGACTTTATCACTAAAGAACCTGCTATTCCTCCACCACCAGAGCCATTTGAGTGTACTCAATGCAAGACAGATTTCACTCCCGTTTGGAAATGGGAAAAACCTGTTACTGGTGGTAAGAAAGAGGGTCCCAGGGGACAACATGCCACGTTCCAAAGACCTCCGGCAGGTCGAGATCCAAGGGTTATCTGTGAACACTGTGTAACGACTAATGTCAAGAAAGCTCTGAAGGCAGAGCATACTAATCGGTATGTATCGATCTACAGAAGTGTGTCAATTAAACTGCTTTCGTTTTGCTTCAACTGACTATGAGACACTTGTTTGCAGGCTAAAGACAGCTTTTGTAAAGGCACTCCAGCAGGAACAAGAAATAGAGCAAAGGTTGGCACAGGCAGCATGCCCAAGTCCTGATCCACCAGCTCCAAAACCAGTTCCTAAAGCAGCCACACCTACTAGGAGAGTAGCAACACCACCTGCACCTCCTCCACAGGTACCACCAGCTCCGACGCTGGCACCAACACCGCCAGCGCCAAAATTACAAGAACATCCACTGGTTAAGTTAGCTGAAAGTGGGAAATTTAGTCCACATCATGCCGCTGCTGCGGCAGCTTTACAACAACAATTGCTCAGAGGTATTTATTATACACATGGGAGATACGTCAATTACAATTACTCAGATAATGGGATTTAATTTGATTTATTTGATTTATTTCTATTTAGAATTGGCGAAAAATCCTGTACCAGGTTTACCGCCCCATCAACCTCTTCCTGCTCACATGTTGCCACCCTTTACCTCGATATTATATCCTTACCAACTGGCGATGGCACAAGCTGGTGGTAAAGGACTTGTTGAATTACAACGCCAGGCAGCGGATCTTCAACGTCAATACTTGCTTGACATGATTCCATCTCAAGCATCTCAAGCACAAGGTAATCAAGCTCCACCAAGGGCTCATCCACATAATTGGAAAACGTAACCAGACGCATTTAAAAATCGATCGATGAATGCACATAAATAAAGCTATGGAGCTGTATAATGGAATATTGAGGATTTCGGTACTCATATTCTCTTTCCAAGTCATCGTACTAAAGGGTCCCAATGGAGTGCGGTTTTCAAATCTTGACTTAAGATATCATACCAATCGTACAGTTGGTATCTTTATTCCGGGGCGAAGCTCAAATTGAAATAATAGAAAGACGCTTCATGTACTGTCGTGAAGAAGAAATTCGAGCATTATTTGTGAATATGAACCAACGCGTGGATGTGGATGTGGACGTTTACTGTTACCCGAGTATGGTCAAACTTTGATTTCAGTTTTGGAAGAATTCAACCTTTGAATTCCAATATGCGATCGCCATTGTTTATGTGATCGTGGAAATGTTCGTCTATAAATGCCATCAGGATGTTATAAAAATTCGTATTAAAACACTATGTGTTTCTTTTTGATATTACCCTGTGTTGGTATTGACTGTTCTTTGACGAAAAATAGGGGATTATTTCAATGATTAAAGTAATAAGTGCATAATAATTTGTGCGCACATGGTTGAACACAACTGCTTCAATTATTATTCTATATATAAAGAACCAAATGGACATTTGTAAGGCACTAACTAAGACGGTAATAAGTGTTATGTGATTATAAATTGGTTGATTAACAATAGTAGTGATAATCGAGAAGGAAAGGATGCATGGCGAAGTAACAAAGTTAAAGGGAGGGTTCTTTTTAAGCCCTTATGTAGTTAAGCCGACCTTTGCCGTTGGTTTGAATTATTTTTTAACCACCGGCAGTACCTGTACTCTGTGTATATCTCTTTATTTTCTTCAACTGTGAGTATTTTTAAGGCGAATATAACATGAGAGAGTCATAGCTGCAAAAATGATCTTTGTAAGAAAGTGTGTGTCAGTGGATAGTCAGCAAATGAATGCGGGAGTGATAGCAATTTTTATCAATACAACATGAAGAACGAGCATCGACAAGTTTTTCATAAAGTGACACCGATGTCATTCGCGCACAAACCGTAGAAATTTTACTTAAGTCTTTGGCTCATGTCTAATGCAGGATTCAAGGATTAAAGGATCCAACCATTGTCCGGAGTATTACATGAAAAATTCACGAATTTTAAACTGTTTAAAACTACTCTTGCTAACTGATGTTTCATTTAAATGGAGCGCGATTGATTTTGTGTCACACTCGATGTAAAAGTATTTAATGAACGTACCAGGACATACGTAATCGAAGTTTTCCATGATTTACATGGAGGATGTCGAATTTTTACAAATACCTTTAAAAGTTTGCTCTGAAGAGTTTCATCTTCAGCACACATCTCAGCAATACCGTTGCCACACCCCCACTAATAATCTGATTTCATTAATTCCGGCTAATCGATCTTGGTCATATTTCCGAATCACTAAATATATAGTACTGTAGTCTTGATATTTCGCGGTATATGATACAAGTTAATAAACTAAAATAGCATAATCATCTCTTTGTATTACGTGATAGATTTTGAGCTCATACTTGATATACATATACACCATAATAAGTCTACGATCGCATAATAGATCAAGATCTGTGTTTTTTGTGTAAGAAAATCGGAATAATATCGTTGTCAACTACCATTTTTGCTAGGACACTACTGCTATCGTCCTTATACCATAAAAACAGTTTCTTCGTATTTATTTTCTGAGAACGATGGGAAAAAGATATTATTTTTTACGCAAGCACACACTCTGCATTCAAATCAAATTCAGTTTTTTTCTTTTAAATATACAACTAGTTTAGATTCGCACGAGAGCATGCAGGAATATTTTTTGTGATTCTAATATGCGAACATCGAGAGTATTAATTCTATGCTACATTTCTCACATACATTATCCCTTTCGTTCTTCTGCTCTTCTCCTCTTCTTTGCGAAGATTATACTTTTTTAATGGACAACGAGAACATGTGCGTAGTGCATGGTTTTTAACAATGTTGAAATGCACATACTTGAAATAATTGCTAAAATATTGGAATACATTATTTTGTAAAATTACAAATTTCACTCTGCATAATTTTAACTCGGTAGTTAGATTGCATTGCATTTTCTTATGAAAAAAATACGTTTCTTTCCACCTTACTTTCTAGTCTTGTCTTTCACCTCCGTGTGGTGCTGCTCGTAACTAAGATCTTTAAAGTACGTAACAATTTTTTTTTATTCTGAACCAGACTATTCGTTGCTAAAGAAAAACTCACTGCAGATTGGTGCAGGGCGGTAGTGTGGAGTTCGAAAAGGTAGAACCAATAGTTAAGGCAATATAGAACTTCGGACATCGCGTAATAGTATTCTAAGGTATTTGGAAAAACAAGCTAATACAAATCAATTCCAACATTTCGTGGGGACGCAGATAATATTTAAACAAAAATCAAATAATAAAAGCTTTATACAAAAAACTCGGACCGTCATGAATATGTAACATTGTCTCGAGATCTACGCGCATTATTGAAATTTTACGTCCAAAATTCGTACAGTGAACGCAGGGGTGTCTACCTGACAGAAATTTCTGCCTCCACAATTTATAAAATTAGTAGATAAATACAGATTACTTAATACTCTGGAGACTACACAAATAAAGTTTATCAATGATTGTACTACAAAGTAGTATTCATTTATATATGTTTACAATGTAATTGTTGGCGGTATCGGCAATTGTTTGAAAATAGATTTTCTTATAATTGCGACTTTTTATTAACCAATAATTTAACAATCAATATGGTTTTACCTTAGGTAAGTTACTCTTATTCACAGATCATTCGATCAATGTGTACACCTGCTTGTTCTTACTACATTACACATAGAAATCTTGATATGGGAATGGACTTCAGAACGTGAAGTAATTCAAACAGAAACGGGTAAGTTTTATACGCATAAAATAAAGTTGTCAAGAGCTCACATTCATTCGTTGGCCAAAAGTCGAAGTACTAATTACATATATCCAAATTATTTAACACATGTTTTCTTATTACGATTGGTATTGAAACATTATTTTCGACGTAAAAATATTTTCTTGATATGTTAGACAAATAGTAATATTTTATGATAAAGGCAAGTTCTTTTTAGCTACATTTTATTTGTCGTCTCTTGAATTTAAAGTATGTAAGACTTCTGAGCGAATCTTAAGTTAGAGAATATCATCTGCATAGCCTAATCTAAAGAGTCAGGTACAACTTATTCGATCCTTTTCGCGTTCCCTGTTAGCGTAACGTTCGCGTAGAAAAATGAAGCTGGACCAGTTTAACAAGTCCAAACATTAGTACTATATTTAGAAGTTCGGAGGAAAATTTTCGTTATGCAAGATCCGACACTGTTAAGTTAGGTTCGTGAATGTCCATTTACTGTGTCCAGTATTTCGCAATTATTGTTAAATAGGTTTGAAACATTGACATATTCATTGATAGAAATATAAATCCTGAAATCTCTCGATCTTTCTATATTTGGGAAATCTTAACGTTATCGATACTCCTTACTTAAAATTGACGTACCGAGCAATTAATCCGTGTCTTATTCCACATTAATTTGGCTTCTTTTCATTGTATTGGATCAGACATTTCTTAAAGTGTTTCGCGCAAAACGGATACAATGAGGGATGATCGCATGTTCTGCAAGCTGCCGCAAGGTGAGAACAACATCTCAGGCTTTCGCGGCAACACGAAGCCCACAATTCTGGCCCGGCAGCGGCGCAGTTATAGCAATAGCAATCGCCTAAAAAACGTATAATTATATTAGGTATGTGCATAAGTTCTCGTCGTTTTATAAAATCAAACGAACTGGATATTTTTTTTAAGAAAAATAGTTTTTATTCAGAAGAAAATTCTCCACTATCTTCTATAACCTTATTCCATCGATCGACAAGCTTTTTAACTGCATTTGTTCCTTTCAACGAAGGTATAATACATACATAAGATGTGTCATCTAAAAACGGCGAGAACTTATGTACACCTAATATATATGTTACCGTTAATTTCTGAAATCCCTTAATTCATGAAATAACTAGCTATTATATGAAAAAGCCATACCGACCATGTAAGGTATGAAATAAGGAAGGTAAAGTTACATACTTTAAGCAGTTAATATATGAATTCATGAAAAGCCAGTAGTTAAAGTATCAAACTGAGATTAGTGGCAGCGAGTAGAGCCGTGGATAGATATCTAGAAAAGGGGACTCCTCACCGATTTCGATGATCTTGAAATATGTTGTCAATGTGAATATTCTGAACAACTTTTTCCTATACACACGAACGCCATACGACTTCAGTTTTGCAGATAGAGAGGTAAATATGTACTATAACTGCCACTGCCGAGTGGCGGTCATATGCATAGGAACAAATTGTTCAAAATACTGTCCTTGACAACGATATTTCAAGGTCATCGAAATCGTTGAGGAGTCCCCCTTTCTAGATATTTACCGAAGGCTTTTTTCGTTGCCACTGCACCCAACATGCAAGACAAAAAGGTGCCTTTGTTTAAAAAAAGGGAATACTATGCAATTCCGAAGCCAATGCTGCAATAAGTGATCTTCCGCTGACGAGGATGAAACGACGACGCATCATGGAATCATGAGACATTGACTAGGCACCCCCCGTTATTTCATATAATATCTAGTTATTTCATAAAACAACTACTTAAACTGTATAATAAAATTCTTTTTATATACTTTCCCTAAAACGCTTAATTATTTCATGAATTAACTGAATTAGACACTGTAACGGTAATATATATACATAACTGCAGGGTGTTTGAAAAGTGTGGAATCGATCAAATATCTCATAGGGGAAGCATGTTCGTTGAAGACATTAAATGGCAAAGTTTTAGGATTTTAATCGGGCTGTCAGACGTGCTCATTGATTTTTGGCCCGGGACCCAAGTCAAAATTTTTGAACGCGAATCCCCATTTTTTATTACAGATTCGTAATCCGCGTGATTTTTCGTATCCAGATATGGTCTATTGGATTTTAGACTGAGGCCCTCTTTAGGGTCCATAGCCTGTCACCTTGATGAGGACCGATTTTCAAACTTTGTATGGGTGTGTGTGTGTGTGTGTGTGCAGATAGTGTGTTACGTTTTACTTGACAACGTAAGTGTTCGGATTGTCATCTGTCTGCTGTTTGCCCATAACCTAGGGGCCCTAAGGAGGGCCTCAGTCTAAAATCCAGTAGACCATATCTAGATGCAAAACATCAGAAATAGAAATAGAAAATGAGGATTCTCATTCATAAATTTTGATTTTTGCCCCGAAATAGGGGCCAGGGGCCCAAAATCAATTAGATCATCTGATAGTCCGATGAAAATTCTAAATCTTTGCTATTTTAATATTTTCAACGCAAATGCTTCCCTTATGCGATATTTGACCGTTTCCACACTTTTTAAACACTCTGTATATCATTTTTTACAATATTTGCCTTAATTTTATTCTGGCAAAGTTGAACAAAACTGATACATTAGTTGCTATCTCAAATGTGTAATTAATAAAACTGCTATAAAGTGCTACTGGCACTTTAATTTATTACATATCATTGTTATAATATTCATTGATATGATTTAAACGGCTGTATAAATAAAATCACTTGTTTTCTATACGCAGCATAAATTATGTTTTACAAAATTTTCACATAATATAAAAAATATTCATATAGAGTGTTACTTTATTTCAAGAAACATTCTCGAGTGATAATTGATCTAATTCCATCTAAGAAAGTTGCATTCACGGCAATTAAGGTTTCGGAACTCGGTAAGATATTTTTTACATATTGTTTATATACTGTAAAACATTAACTATATTTATCTATTAATAATTCAACAAAATTCATATGAGTCATAGCTACTTGTAAAGTATCTACACTATGATCTACATCCGTTTTTGAACTTATAATTAATGAATGACCAATGACCACAGATCTCATTACTCTATTAACATATCACGTTTATATTTTCCTATTTTTATCTTCGTCTATTCTACGGATCCTTCCCCTTTCTGTTTTATGGCACATGTATTATAATTCCGTTACCCGCGCACGTATGCAATACGTTAGGTACTTGATTCCTTACGTTGCATCAATCGTAAATTACGATTCGTAATACGCAGGATGAAGGGGAAGAAAAAAGTAAATAGTATCGCGTGTCATGTACACCGCACGTGTGTGTTTTTATGCAGAAACTGGTCTACAATCAAGGCACAGTAGATACTAACATGTTCACTGCAATATATCTTTAGAAAGAGGACATTTGTTTGTCCAGGGTCCAGCAACACCTACTGTAACAGTATAGTTGTAATACTTCCCGGTTTTAGTAGATAATTTTTACTGCTTTCTTTCGACTCTCATTAATGTGGAAACTCTTCTTAAAATCCTATTACATATGTTTATTATAATAGCAGGTTCAACTGTACTAATTACAATGTTCGTGAACTTATTCATGAAATTATAGATTCTATAAATTATAAAGATTATCATCGGAATCGATTGAGTATCACTGATGCAATGTATGTACTTCTGTACCAATCGGCTATCCATTTGAAAGTACTTATGTTGAAATGTGTGTCATACATTTCCCGGATAAACTTTCTTACTCATTAAAATAAAGAAGATTCGGTTGTTTAAAAGATAAGTCGAGGGAAAATTGTTCGATAAAAGTTCCGCGATCAGATTTCAATAGAGTAATGGTACATGTAGTCCTGCCACATTTTATGTACCTTCTAATCTTCTCATTTAATAACCACTCGCTTGCCGATTGAATCTTCTTTACTGTAATTCATTAAACAGGGAAAGGCGAAATGCGATACTTTTGCACATCAGTATAAATAATCATATTGATGCATTTGGCAATGCAATTGGTATTTCCGATAATCCATTAAGTTTGAGATGATAACGGCCATATCGAATTCAATTTCAATTAATTCGGTAATGTATTTAGTGAATGTATATCAAATTCTTTAGCAAATTATACTGCATTCTTTTTTTTGAAATTTCATTCAAGGTGATGTAATATTAAAAAAATCCTTAGTGAGTTGGTATTGACACTGTAACGTATCATGTATTATTTATGCGTGATATTTACGTTGCAGAAAAAGTAATACGTTTAATTTTATTCGTTCATAGACCTTATTTCAGTGATTAACACCCACGTGCAGCATCACATTTAACACAGCTTTCGCAAACTATGTCGCATGGGAGCGGCTATTGCCAAGGTCAGGACGCCTATTGTATAGCGGGAAAAGTCATGTTTTTTCATAATACCAGCAAGAATGGTAAACCAGTATCAGATCAGAATTAAAATATAAAGACGGATTTAGAAAAAAGTCACGGACGTGCCTACTACTTTCAATAGATTGTTTACTATTACCTTCAGGGCAGTCGACTGATCTCCGGGCTTCGGCACGCCTGCACTCGAGGCCTTCCTCTCCTTTTGCACAGGATGTCGACTCATCAATGGAATTTCCTCCAAGAATTGCGTCGATCTGGCGACATATCAAGTAATATCATCCGAATTTTAATTCGAATAATTTAAGCAAGTAGTTTTACCGTAAAACTACTCTTCCGAATTGAAAGTCCATTTTCAATTTCTTATGAACATTTTGGCGTACTTTAAGTGCACTATATAGTCAGGTTTGAACACTATCCTTAATCAAATGTTCTATAATTATTACTCTAATCACATGGTTTCTAGACTGTAGAAATAATGACACCATTGAAATCAAATAGGTGAACAATGCGCGCTTGTTAATTACATTCTTCCTATACAATTTCGTAGCAGTTGCAGAGATTCACCAGTTTTTGCGTTTCTATATTTGCTTGTAAACTTTACGATAACATCGCCGACTCTGCACTATAACTATTATGCTCTTAAAGTGTGGCACAGGTTGAACTCAAATTGATAAAGAATTTCAGTGATAAGATTATGCATTTTATTTGGCATTAAGCAAGAGCAAATTATGTTTCATTCGAAAACATCAGGTAAATCGATCTTCATTACGCAACGGAATATGGGAAGCATTAATACGTGTTTCGTACTACAATTTAAAGCATTATCCTTGAGATGAGTACCCAAATGACTTGTACTGCAAATTACTTAAATTACAAATAGATTATGTTTATTATGAAAACATAATAATTTAAAACAATTTTGTGTTGATTGATATACATATATCTTGACCCCTATTCTACAATTTAGACAAATATATTAGAAAAACTTACTCGTTTGAATGCCCCAGGTTTGGAGAACATTCTGACTAGTTTCGCTAATGCATTTTCGGCTTGCGCTTGATCTGCGACATTCATGATATTCGTGATATTCGTGATATTCGTGATATTCGTGACATTTCCCTGCGAATGGGTGTCCATGAAGAATAGAAACGAACAGAGGAGGAAGAGAAATGCACCGGGAGAGCACATCACTGGTGTTATACGCACGGAAAAGGAAAATGCGAAAAAGTTCTCGTTTGCTCTTGTGTAATTCAAAATCGCGACTGGTCAGGTGGCCGAGAAATGTGCCACCAGTTTAGATCTCCGTTTACCTGTCGGTGGGGATATCCTACATAATGCGATGGATAGAATGCCCGGTGAATGATTACCACCATAAATATTCGCATTAGACGATCTTTTACATTCCACGTAAATATAAAAAAGAGCATCATATTTATATCTTCGATTTGAATCTTACACATATATGCATATAAAAATACACTAAATTAATTTAATATCCCAAACAATCCATTTTTCGGGCTATTATATTAAATTTGAAATATACATATAAGCATGTTAATTAAATTTAATACTGTATACTCTTCTGTAAACTCTTTTGTTACAAAAAGGAACGGAATTTATGTAAATTTTTGGAGTACATGTAGCTTGACACTTTTTTGATTTTCTAATCTACGTATTTAACATCGCAGAAAATGTCACGCAACATATGTAATAGGTGTACAAAAACTATGTAATTGGTATTATTATTTCACTGATAAAGTGAAATAAACAAAAAAATATAACAAAAGCATGTTTGCTTGCAATTTTTGAGCTCACAAACAGTATGGCAGATGCACCATCGCGTCGAATAATCAGTTACGCTACTGAATTTTCTTGTCGCGCATGGTGCGCTTGTCTGTCAATGTCGAAAGGAAATACTGGGGAGAGTAAGGGAAAGTTTGATGACACAATTTATTAAAAAAGAACTGATTGTTGCACGATTAGCAGACACCAATTTTTTCATACCAAATAAAACATTTGATTTATAATGAAACCTACATATTTATATTGATGCACCTACTATGATAAATATTTGTACGATTCAGTGCAGGTATGAAGCTGACTTTCTTCATCTCCGATTTGTCAATAGTTGTTCTAGTCTTTGTTTTTAATGTCATACAAATAATTAATCTAAAACGCAAGATTGCCAAAGGAATAAATTTGTTTCGAGTTCTCAATATTCCCGAACTTTTAATTCAGAATACTTTCGAACTATATTAATTGACTCATCTCAGATTCCGCGTCGATCGTAAAATTGGAGGACTTTTTAATCGTTCCAAGGATTTCTTGGATTTAAGTCTAGAATTCTTCGTACAATTCATGAAAATTTGTTCACAGTTTTATGCGGTTTTCGAGAAACTTACGTTAGGGAGAAGCCTCCGTTAATTAGAGAACTGACATCATTAAATCATACTGTTTCCTATTTATTTGTACAATATAGTAAAAATTTCTCAGAAAATTATGTTTGGAAAAGTTTGATGTTTCTAATGATGTTTTCAAGAATGGTCATGCCATTGGAGTTGTAGGATGAAACGTTGAAGCTTTCCATACTTTTGCATATCTATGCATTTTATTTTAAATATTGTCATTGTTCTAACTAGTTTAAACATTATTTTCATGCTTGTATATAATCTTGAATAATTACGTTTAAAACGAGTATTTGAATTCACCGCTATCGGTATAAAGTCGCAGTTCACGCTGTTGAACGATCAAGATAGGAAACTCTCTGGATTTAATCGGAGATGCAGAAATCGAGGCTTTGTCATACTGTTCCATGAACGTAACAAATGTGATTCGTTGCTATTGTTGTTGAAAAGCATTAAGATGAGTGATGTTGTGGTCTTCCTAGATCCGCCTTACTTTACAGAGAACAATCGTCCAAGTGATCGTATAAATATTATTAGCACGTATGCTAGAAATCTGAAGCAATACGCAGAAAACGTCGTGTTACATATGTATGTAAACATTACGCAATAGAGTGCGGTTTCCAGGGGAAACGTATTTAGCGGAATACCGTGGGATTGTAAACCGTTTCGTCACCACGGTTTCGATATTTAAGAAAGTGATTGTACACTTTTGCCAATGTGAATCTATTTACGCAAGGAACTAGAAAACGTGTATTACCACGACTGAGGGTTTGACTCTACGTGAAATGTCAAAATGGCGTCTTCACAAGACGCTTGGTATCTTTCGCTGTTAGGATTAGCAGAAAACTTTCGGACGTCAAGTCCACCAAATATTAAATCATGTATACAGTGTCTTCAAGCAGTTTTCAACTTTAAACCACCTCCCCGAGTCGAAGCGCGTACTCATCTTCAGCTTGGTAATATTCTACTCACGCACACCAAAAACATCGATTTGGCGCGGTACCATCTAGAGCAAGCGGTCAGTCCACATATTATTAATATTTCTATTATCTTGATATATTAACCTCCAGTATTTTCCTTTTCTAATCATTCATATTTCATACATCTATTTTAACTTTTGTGTCCATTTAATTCTAACCCTTCCTCTTATTTTGACCCGGTCGGTAATACAATATAAATGGTTAATACGTTGATTATTAGCGATCATGAGTTAAGTTCTTTAAATCTAATCCATTAGATTCTCTGTAACTTTGCTCACAGTTGTAAATTCGAATTTTAGTGGGGATTAAGTCAAAGTATAAACACATTTGACGATGTTAAGTTTGAGGCAGCTAGTGTTGTTGCTGAACTATATGAACAGCAGCAACAACCAAACCTAAGCAAACCCATATTGAGGAAAGCTATAGAATTATCGCAGCATAATGTATATTGGCACTGTAGACTTATTTTCCAACTTGCGGTAAGTTTCTTAATATGTTTTACGATATTAAAGAGTAGTATAATATGATAGTATTCTTAGATATTGTCATTGTTTCTTGCAGCAAATACATGCGTCGGAAAAAGATTTTGTAGCAGCAAGTAGTCTACTTGCAGTGGGTGTAGATTATTCCCACATTAGTAATGCTAGCTATACCAGAGTTTTATTCTTATTAAGCAGATGTATGCTTTTGTTGATAGACAAAAAGTTTACAGAAGTTCACCCTCTCTTAAACTCAGCTGGTCATCATGTTGAAAACTGGCAGGGTAGTCCGCATCAAAAAGAATATCTAAAAGTATATTTTTTGGTACTTCAAGTATGTCATTACTTAATGGCAGGGCAGGTAACAGTTTATTACAATATAACTTCCCCTATAATATAAACATGTGACCATTTATAATATACTCAATCATTCAATAGGTGAAAAGTGTGAAACCTTGTTTAAAACAATTACAACAGAGTATACAGACGATAATGTCTCCTAGTTGGCCAGCAGATGAGATTGTAACTGGTTCAAACATTGGAGATATGTTTATATGGATGCCAAAGGATCACCTGTACGTCTTGGTTTACTTAGTAACCGTAATGCATTCCATGCAAGCTGGTTACATGGATAAAGCTCAGAAGTATACAGACAAAGCACTTACACAGATTGAAAAATTAAAAAGTAAATAGTCATGTACTGCTCTTTCATTGTCCATTTACACAATGACAACTTACTTCTAATAGCAACATTATTTTCAGTTGTTGATAACAAACCAATATTGTCTGTATTTCAATTAATGCTCTTGGAGCACATCGTAATGTGTAGACTTGTCATGGGAAATAAAAGTGTAGCACTTGCAGAGATTTCCCAAGCTTGTCAATTATGTAGACAGCAGCCGAGGTTACTTCAAGGCCACAGGCCACAATTGCATGCCTTATTGGGTTTATATGCAATGTCAATGAATTGCATGGAAGCTGCAGAAGCTCAATTCACTGCTGCTCTACATGTAAGATTGGATGAACCTAATAATTGATAGTGTGTTATCTATTTTGCCATTCATAATATTTTTTTTATAGACATCACAAGAAAGGGAACTCTGGACATTCGCAAACTTAAATTTAGCAATTGTATATCTTAGAACAAAAAGGGATGCAGAATTAGGAGCATTACTTGAGAGAATAAATCCAGAATCATTACCTTCTCATTCACATTCTTTAAGAGCAGCAGCTTATTATGTTCAAGGCCTACAAGCATTTTTTGGAGCAAGATATAATGAGGCGAAGTATGACTAATATAACTAGCAAGTGCTGTAGTATTATGAGAAAATTGAATAATGGGTTATATAATTTTCATAGGCGATATCTCAGAGAAACATTGAAAATGGCGAATTCAGAAGATCTGAACAGACTCACTTCGTGCAGTCTTGTACTATTGGGACATATATTCCTTTCCTTAGGGAATAGTAGAGAATCTATGAACATGGTTACACCTGCTATGCAGTTAGCTTCAAAAATACCTGATGTCCATGTGCAATTGTGGGCTACAGCTATACTCAAGGGTATGTACCTATGCAGATACAAATGTATAAATCTCCCACTTAGTTTTACAACCATATGTTTCCGTTGCAGATCTTTACAGAATTTGTGGAGATCCAAATCGGGAAAGTGAAGCATATCAGATGCATTGTACGTTTTCACAAACGCTTTTGAAGGATCATTTTCAAAGTACACAAATGAGTGAGCATTCTCTTATCCAGTGGACTGATGGACCTGTGCCTGCTTTATCAAGCAATCCACCACCTTCAACATCACAGGCCATTCTTTAAACAAATTAACAATTTTGAACTTTTCATACCAATATAAATTGTTAAACAAACATTCAGTGCAGCACAAAGATGTGCTAGGCTTGTACAATTTTATCTCAGAACTACAAAACCATAAAACGAACAGACAAGTAAAGTACAAGACAGAAGCAAGAGCACAATCTCGTATAAAGGAGTGAATGAAATTGATAGTATCTCAAAAGAACAGTACCGATTCCGATTAATATGGATGAAGGTGAATCATTCTTCAGCATGGATATGGGATGATATCCAATCTTAACGTGCATTCTTTGAATCTTTCAAATTTAAAGGTTTTCAATCGCGGGGTTTCATAACGATTATGTATAGGTTTGTACAAATAATTTACTGTGGCTATTTTCTTTTGTAACGGATATTCCACCAAGTGAATATATGTAGAAATATTTATATATTATTATTTTTGTAAATTGTCGATTACTTTCTAATTATTTTCCTTATTTCAATTAAATGAGTAGCCTCCGAAAAAACGTTGATGCTTAACATTTGAAGAGTCGAGATATTACGTGTACAACGAAATTTAAAAACGCATACAAAGGATTACTAAATCACAGCACAAAAGTTTTATTTTAAAATAGATATTTATCACATACTATAAGGAGAGCTGATTTTACTGTTGCAAATTTTAAACATAGTAATATTATTGATGTTAACAAAATTTGAAGTTAAAAGTACATGAAAATTGAACTGTCTTTACATAAATATCAAAGTGTATCATTAAGATATGAATTCAATATTTTTGTTAAACGATGGTTTGGGCAAAGTTTTTTTAAATTTGTAATTCCAACATGTTTTTAGGATTATATAGCACGTTACCAGGTATGTTGTTACTAGACTTCAAATTGAGACTGATCATACTATCGTAACACATGGATATATCAGGACGACACGCGTCAAAGTTCCAGAAACTACAACTGTACATATAAATATTAATAATCGCGAAAGTTCACGGAATTTTGTCGGGAGAATAAGAATGTCAATAAGAGTGTCCTGGTAAATTTTCAGTGAGGCATGAATAATATTGTACTGTACTATACTGTGCTCTTCTTGAATGACCAAAGTAAGCGTTTATAATTCGGGCTGTGGACATAAAAGAAATACAATATGTTCATGAAAGTGTACTCTTATAATGTATGAAAAGCTGAAACAATAGGTACAACACTCTGCAGATTATTTTCCAAGCAAAAAACCGTACCTACAGTATGTGTGGAGGATACAAGTTGATGTGTTTTTTATGAAACATTGTATGTATGTATGTATGTATTGTATTATTAATACGAATGCAGTCATAAGTAGTATTAGGTAGAACAATACACAAAGGAAGAATCAAGGGGCCTTAATATGTGGTAAGCTGAAAGAGCAAAGATGTACCGCCTAAAACTCTTTGCTTTGTTTAAAGTAATTTAACACATTGTACATATTTTAAATAGTCAAAATCATACACAATAAAAGGGAGGAATATATTTTGTGAATTTGTAATATTACTGACCTTTTTGTAATTTTCTACACAGTAGAGTTATTAATTGAATTAATACTTTTATTTGAACCCTTTAAGTGCGGAGATCTAGATTTCCATGGACAGAATTCTTGTTCGTGTACCGCATACCCTATCGAGGTATTGACTGACTGTATAACGTATAACTAAGTTACTATTTAATGCCTTATTTACGCTACATTAAGTTAAATATTTTCATTTTCCCCAAACATATATGAGTCCATAGTTTATGCCGATAATTTCTGCCGGATACATACGTGCGCCCACAGCACTCAAAGGATTAACAAAGTCCTAAATGTAACATTTGTACAATTTCTATATCATATGTAGGTATATAGGTAATGTAAGTCAATTTGAAATGAAAAGTAGAACAGCTTGTGGATTATCATTTCTCAATAACTATCGTTTATTGTGTTGAACTTACTCATTCGTTGTTTCTCGGTTTGTTATTTGTAACAACAGAAATGGACTATAGTTTCATGTATAAGCAGGTAATTTATTTAATCATAGCTTAACAGAATTGATCTACCTCAATAATTTTGCACCTTATAATAGGTGCACTATCTGTATTCAAGTGACTAATATTAGAATAATAAATCACATTACTTTCTATACCAAATTTGCAGAGACTTCATACGTTTAATCTTCTTTTGTAACTGGAGAATTCCATACAAGAGTGCTTCTGCAGTTGGAGGGCATCCTAAATATTAACATATTAATACAGTTAGTGAACAAGATAACTCTTCATCTATAAATACTAATTATATTGTAACTTAATCGTTTTATTTTTATCCTGGTGAATATTACCTGGTACATATATGTCAACGGGTATAATCCTGTCACAACCTCTAACAACTGAATAACTGTAGTGATAATATCCACCACCATTTGCACAACTTCCCATTGATATAACCCATCTGGGCTCTGGCATTTGGTCATAAATCCTTCTCAATGCTGGTGCCATTTTATTTGTTAAAGTACCTGCTACTATAACAACATCTGACTGTCTGGGAGATGCTCTGAATACTACTCCATATCTGTCCATATCATATCGGGGAGCAGCAATATGCATCATTTCAACAGCACAACATGCCAAGCCAAAAGTCATGGGCCATAGTGAACTCTTCCGGCCCCAGTTTAAGAGATCGTCTAATCGCGTTACTACATATTCTCCCATATTGTCTGGGGATACTTTGAATGGACTATACGGTCGCTTTTCCACTTTTTGTGGTAGAGGTATGTCTTCCTTCTGTACTGGTACTTCTGTAGCCATGTGTTTGATCTGATTTCCTGCGGGACCAAGGCATCCTGATAACGCTACATTGTTGCGCATCAGGGATGCTAGGCCCTGCTGGATGTTGGCTGTGTAAAAATAAAAACATATTTTTATAAATTATATGAAATTACATTGCTTCGTAACAAAGTGATATAATTTTATCTATGAATTGGTTAGTTTAAAAAATGTAGATTTACTTGTCGGTAGAAAGGTTATAAAACATGTATTACGTTACTGCAAAAAACAAAACATAGATTTTCGTTTTAATAAGTAAGATGTAAAATAAGTTCAGCTGCTTCAGTGCAATCAGAACTTATGCAATACAAACCTTTAAAAATTAGGTACAAAATACTAAACTTAGAAGTATGGAATACATTCGGAAGTTAAGGCAGCATTATACACTGGTTAATATGATTTCATTACATTTTATTCAGGCCTGAACCGCGTAAGTTTTAAAGAAGCAATTAAGATTTATTTGATGGAAATATCACTTACGCGAAAGCGCAATAGTGCGAAACATCTTCAATCCGATGACATTCACGTCACGGACTTATATCTGCTGCACTACTCTTCTGCGGACGATGTATATAAAGTGTTACGTATTAGATTTATATACAATGTTTAGTTTTCACAGAATCTTTATCCGGCTTTTCAACGGCCTACATTACCGGCATATCATCTGCGTTATCGATTAAAAAAATATTTTCTCAATACCGTCGCCACAGACGATATATACGGTCTTATATCTGGTCTGTTCCGTTGCGCTCTCTGTACGATAAAAAAACATGAAATGAATCCAAAAATGATAGCGGTTTAAATATTACATTAATTGTAACATTGTTTCAGTAAATCCTGGAGCTATTTTAAGAATACAATGTAAAGACTGCGATCACAATGATCTTGTTTACCCATGTTTAAGAAAAAGATAAGTAAAAGGAAATCTTTATACACTTACTATTTATGTTAAATTTTAATGGAAGATCTAAAACTAAAAAAGTATCTGAGATGTTTTTGAAGTTATTTATTCATCGAATATATATATATATATATATGATTAAATCATTTCGTCGCAACTGCACAACTATACCATGCGCAATTTAGAAAGTGAGTTTTAATACTGTCCAGAATTAGTAATACAGAATCCAAATACACTATTTGATATAAAGTATATCTTAACAATTTCTGAACATTAATTTTAGATCTAACGGTTGTATTAATTCTAATAATGACACCAAATAAATTATAGTCATTCAACGTGCAAACGGAAAATAAATGTGGGCTCTATTGTTAAATTCTAACATGTAGCAATTACAATCTTTTCTGAAATAAGTGATTTGCCAATTGGTATATGATAAAAATTGTATAGCAAAGGTATAACAAAGTCGTATTTATTTCAGGTGACAAAAAAAGATGACCAGTTCAGTATTTAATAGTATTCAATACTATAGATTGCACCAGGTGCACCAGTGACAAGTTGATGATAAAATAACTGTTATATTACAATATGTAGCATGAACATTTACATACATAAATATTCAAGGTACATATCTCCAGTGGTTATAATATTGTTCTATACAAGTATACAACTTTCCCAAAGTGAGAAAGTGATAGCCTAATAAGATCAGATTTTCAGCAAATGAATATATTAATTTACAAACATGGCGTTTTTGTACAAAATTATAGGCTTTTCGATATTGAAACAATTTCTAAAGTCATGCAGATGTAAATTCTGTTTGGCATTGCGAAGGGTTGTAATATAAACCAGCCATAGCTTCTTGTAATGCTCTTAGACATGCAACATGTGCTTTAAATCCTCCTGCTCTTTCTGCTTGAGTTTCTGGGCGCACATGAGTAACATAACCCCTGGCTTGTAATTCTCTCCACCCTGGTGGTATAGGACCATCCATTGGCTGTTCTATTGGTATATAAGAATATAATGGACCATCTTCTATCTTTGGCACTGGTAAATATCCCTGATTTCCCTGATTCCCAAACTTTATGCCTGTACTAAATTGAGTAGCCTTTATAGCCGGAGCAGTCTTAACTTCTTTCTTGGATGCTTGCATTGCAGATGCAAATGTTTCTACTATGTTTTTAGCATTTCCTTCTGAAAATGTGAGTTCATCTATTAATGCTTCCTTTTCTCTAATTTTCTTCTTCTTTGCTTCCATTTCTTCTTTGACTAAGTCTAGCCTTTTCTCTTCTTCTTTTTGCTTTTCTAATTCTATCAATTCCTCCAGCTCATATTCACTTCTACCAAGTTTTGCTTTACTTTTATTGATCTGTTCTCTGTTATCTTTCTTATACTGTTCTATTTTTTTGTTTGTTTCAATCACATCAATATTGTTAGCTAAATTATATATTATAGTTTCAATATCTTCTAAATAATCATTAAATTCTCTTAATGTAGCGAAATCTTCTTCCCTCTTATTGAAGTCCCTAAGGACCCTTTTCCTTATGTTCACCTCTTTTTCTACCATTGGATCTTCAAACAACTGTACACGGAAATTTGTTCTTCTGAGAGGGATCTTACATTCCGGGCAAGAACCAGAACCTATAGCATTGGTACACAAATATGTTTTAAATAAAGATTTTTTTTATACAACAATCACAACGTATGTAATATTACCTTTCAGAAATAATAAGTCTACACAACTTTCACACAATGTATGTCCACATACGTTTACCATCATTTTTAATGATGGATTTCGATACTTGGTAGTTTTGCATCTTGGGCAAGCTTGGTCATCCATTTTTCTCAGATATTAAAAGTTTACACTAATTTTATACAAATCCTTTTTTTCGTTTATAAACTGGTAATTGAAGAGTGTGACACAGTCCCACAACTTTTTAAATTAACTTATCTCTATCGCATGTCTAAATATAGTCAGGGGAATTTTAATCAATGCATTCTAATATTGTCTTCGGTGATGTTTAAACAATACTTTTTGTGAAATAACCTGCAGTCGATTTCATGGTACAGTATATTATGAAGTTCGAGACTTAAATTTTATCGATATGTTCATATCGATACTGTTATAGATGATTACGAATTCAGTATAATTTGATCTATACACGGAAATGCAAAATAGAATAATATTAATAGACAATATTAACTACGATTTATATTACTTTCATCATAAAATCTAAAGTTGTTATCAAATCGATTCTTATCGGATAACCAATCATCAGATAGAAATAAACAACAAATCTAATGTAAAGTGAACATCAAATTTATGAAATGTATATCCTTATTAGTAGAAATAATGATCCAAGTTCTAAGTTCGAGTCTATTTTATATGTTAGCATGAGAACTTCATGTAAATACTGGATGTAAAACAAAAAAAGACAATTTCCTCGTGCTATTTCTTACCAGAAGACGCCGTATACATTTAACTGACTGCTTGAAACAGTTCGTTCCTACCACCGTCTGTCATTACATGATTACAAAGAGGATGACGGGAAAGGCGAAGTCGGTAAAGAAAATTTCGTAAAATCCCTCGAGTGTAAAGTCATGCGTTTTCTCGTCTCCAACGATTTAGGGCATCGATTTTTCTTTCAATTCCATTGTGTAAATTATACATTAAAGACTCTTATCAAAAAGGAGGTACTATGCATGTCCATTATACTCAACAGAACAAAAGAGTACACCACTTTGGTCCCTCGCCCAATCCCCTTAGTACATATTTTCCCCGAAAATTCATTATTCCCGGAGTAAGGTTATTCCCGCAGGGTAGCTAATAATCTTAAAGCAATTTTTATCTTTCCAAGAGAAAACTTCATTAGAACTCTTTGTTCTTTTTATCAAGTGACACGTAATAGCGAAATAACATACGTGCAATTAATGTAATAAACTGTTAAGCTTTGTAAGAGAATTTAGCTTAATTTAACACTTTGTTTATAATATTTTATAATAAGGTTGACGCATAAGTGCCTTTACTTGGGACGTTCAAATAACTAATTACATTTAACATTGTATCTAAATTGATGCATTGTAGTATATGAAAAATAAATTTGGGGTAAGTGCATCATATTCAGCTTTGTTATACAGTTCGAATGCAATACGCGTCTGCGTATAACCGACAATTTCAGCGCCCTATTCTTGGGGCTTCACTTAAATTATACACCTACATATTTACTGTGTAATTCATTCTTTTCACAATTCTTCCTGTATATTCTAACTATATTATATTGATTTTTGTCTGTATTATATTAGACTTCTGTCGAAGATCGAAATGATTTATTTATTAACTAACGTAACATGTTTATTTGATTCAATATTAGATACAGAAATAAATAATTTATCTCAAATACTAAATCTTATCTTTTATCGAAATTCTTGATTCTTGAGTATGTGGGCGCATTTCTTTATAATATTTAGAACATTATAGTATTTCATATTAGACCCAAGTTAGAAATTTCGCTTCAAAGAATGACAATGTATACTAAATTCTCATTTGTGTTTTTATGTCTCGTATGATTTTTCTTACGTACCTAAAAATATTATATTCTCACGTGGCGTTCAAGATATGACTTTACCTTCCATACCTAATAACATCGCAATAGAAATTGATAAATTCCAAATCCAAGTATAGGAAGTCTTTTTGCAAAGCATGGAATTTAATAGTGTGTTATAGCGATAAGTTTCACGAAATCGTTGCAGTTAAGAGGACGATAGAAGATTCGACCTACTATCCGCATTAAATTTGTTACAGTATCGAGTATGTGTTGGTACACGTGTATGATAGAAAGGTGAAAGAAGATGTGCACGATCAACTATCATGGAGTTCGATTCTTGACTACGGATGCTGTACTACTCGCGAAACGCGTGTGCTTGGGCGTCGTAATAGAAGCAGAAGGATGCGCTTGCGCCGGTCGACAACTACACCGTCATCCTGTGGAGTTCGAGGAGGGCATGCGGGGCGTGTGCGAGGACAGATGGCAGGGCGTCTCTCCCGGGCCGTGTCGCATGCACTGTCAGTTTTGCTCGGATGTCCGACATCGTCTTCGTGTTCTTTACTGATCCGTGCATTTCTTCGTCGTTTCATCGAACCTTTTCCTCTTCTACGTTAGATCTAAATTAGACTATGGCTATTAAAAAAGAATGTATAACATTGCATAATTCAGCCGATGACCAACATTTGCACGTTGAACCGTTGTTAAAGAGGATGAAAGCATGTTATTGACAAACCGTATAATTAATACCTTAAAGTATATTAGTAAAACAAAAGAGTAGAAGAGAGATAAAAGTTATCATATATTTCTCTTTCAATCTTTCTGTTTGTTAATATTCAGGCTGTGAATGAGATATTGCGCAACTGAATAGAGCAAAAACAAATGAACGACTGCTAGAAGGCAATAAAAAGAGGGTATTGCGAATGTGCGGGGAAACAGAAATAAAGAACCGACGAGTACTTCCTTCGTGACTTGATATGTAGATCTTAAATTACATCCGCATAATGAGAATAACAGCCAGAAAACGAGAAAAGAAGTGTGGTATATATTCAACGGGTAATTTCCTTCTAATTTTGAACCCGCGCCTCTGATAAGATGCGGTATAGAACAATTACTCTTGGACTATTACGCCACTTTCGGAGAAAATTAAGCAGCCTGGTAGGGACAATCCGAAGATAATTAATAAGTGAAAATCCCCGGGGTATTCGATAAGAATTAATATACTTTGAAAGGGGACGAATAGTGCTGGTTGAACTGTAAAGCGTGAAAAAGAAATCGAGGATCATCGTGCATCGATTATGAGAGAGAAAAATAAAAAATGAAGGGTTTATTTTTGACCCTCGGTCTGCTATTTTCAGGTAAGTAAAAAGTAATAACAATGAAACAAATATTTTGTAGATTGTTCTTTGTACCGAATAAAAAGATACACATTAACTAAACTTCACACGGTAATCATTTTAAATGAAGTTTTTTTAAAACAACATGCTGTAACATTTGACGAGTTCCGGTTAAAAAACCGGAACGTAAAAATGCGTAAAAACGCGTACTCGCGTGTTTTACATAATTTCGCAGAAAGGAAGAAATTTTACGCATGAACTCGTAAAACATATAAAGCGTGCTACAAAGCAAATGAATTTAGAACTATTTTACACTTCGCAATGCAAGAATGTAGCACCGAGAGATTCACGGAATACATATATATGTACAGAGAGATATATTTTTCTCACCGAGATAATGCACAGAAAGAAATACGTGGATGCACTGCTCTAAATAATATTAAAAGATGTGAAACGTAAACAAGATTTTACTGCTATATAACTTAAGCTAAAAGAGAATTCAGGATCAGCAGTCAAAATTTAAAGAATATTTTGATGGTTTATTACGATCTTTAGAATTCTACGTCTCAATAAAAGAAAGACAGTCGAAATGTAGAATACACTTTACCGCCGCGTATTACCACGAGTTGCGTTAAAATGATTTCTTACCACTTCGCACGAAATATCGTCCTTTCCTCGCTTTTCCAATAATGGAACAAGAAGTATATAACTCAAAATGTCGTGGTAAATACATTTGTCATACTTATACGAAGCCGGCTTCCCTCGTTACTTAAAAGGAAAAGTAGCTTTCGGGTCAAAGAACAATCTACTGCAATCTGGATATTGCGGGAAGATAAGTGAACCTGGAGTGTATTATTCTTAAAGTGCAAGGATTCGCTTGGTGCACGACGGATAGTGAAATGTACGAGAATCGCGCGTTGGAACCCCTTGACCGAGGACCTTACTTCGACGTTTCAGCTTCTCGCAATGTTACAGCATTGGTCGGCAAAACTGCTACTTTAAATTGTCGTGTTCGGAATTTAGGAGATCGTACGGTACGTAATTTAGTAAACAATAATAACACGATATAATTTTACATGCAATTATGAAAATTAGATTGTTTTAATTGCAATAAAAGTAAGAATCAACGATGATTTAATACGGATAGAAATTTCGTACAATGAGGGATAACAATTAAACAACTGAATTTGTTTGCGTATCATAAAGTGCTAAAACTTTTCATTATAAAAAGTATACCACGAACGATACAGCGAGTAGAATTTAAGCTAGACCGTCATGAGATAGCGGTATAACAAACTGGAGCACATTTCACGACACAACGAGCAACACAAGTAGATATTCAGTTTTTTGCATCGAGTTTGTCTGTATCTTGTTCCCTCGTTTATTGAAGGAATTTCAGTAAACTGCAAGCTTTAGGTTTTTATAGTGGACACGGAGGAACTGTTTTTATCCTAGGCGTTCTTGTTTGCATAGCATCGATAACATTTTATGTTATAGCATCGGGCATCCTTTTTCGCTTATACAAATCCGCCGCCGAATGAATTACGTATTCCAGAAAGTAGGATACGCTTTAATATAAAAAGCGGAAGTGAAATTATTATATAATGTAGATATAAGGTTCCCGTGGTCCTTCCGGCCGAATATCAGAGCATATTGTGTGCATGGAAATATCTATATGGATACATGAATATAAAAGTCGATAGTGTTTCTCTTTCTTGGGCACTCTATGGTGGTATTATGGTAAATAGTGATTTATCGGTTGATCGTTAATATAATAGGGTATGTAATATCATTTATAATCATGTTCACAATGTTTCTTATAATATTTTGTATAGCCATTTCTATAATATATTCATTTTTTCATATAATTTGCAACGTTTCATCAGCCAATATTAAATTCGTAAAACATTATGGTTCATAGTGTATTTTACGAAGTTTCGGCGAGTGCACCTATTTAATTGTATTTATCTGAATATTAAATGAAGGTTAATTTAAATACTGCTAATGGCCGTTCTTGATTCAAGTTTAAGTGACTATATTACTTTAAGCTCCGCTTAAAGCTTAAATGACACTACCGTAACCAGCCCTTAAGTAACTGCAGTTAAATCGGCGTCAGGCGCTATCGTAATACAAGCTCGTTTCCCCGGTATCCTTTTGTAGATCGAATGATAACCGTGATATTCTAAACACCAATTTATGCGCCATTTTGAATACATATACATGTGATAAATGTGATTTAACGAGGCAGAACGACAAACGACATTAAACCATCAGTATACGATCAATGATATTCGGCGAATGCGTAAAGTTTGGACGCTTATCTAGATTATATAGTTCTGTTATGCTGCACGATATATACGACGCCATGTATATTTAACGTAGCATTTACGAGGTGAGGGAATATCATGCTAAAAGGATCAAGTTATTGATAGTAATTTAGGTAACAATTAGTATAAAGCGACTGAAATTGTTTCTAGTGACACTAGCTGCAAGAACGATAATGGTTATTATCTGTATATGTATTACTATCCCGTTGAAAGCAAGAATTACTTCATGCTCAGAACCCTCGACGCTACCTATGATAGTATTCAACACAGTAGTTTTTCATGTTTCAATTATGATAAAGATCCATAATAATTTTCACCCCCGTAAGATCTTACGCGTATTAGAAATAATGTTACAGATTTATACGATTGTATTACTTATTCCCATTGTATGCTCGTATGATTTAAGAGATCGCTGTAATAAATTTTTCTAGAAAACCCCCACGATATTAAGAATGTTAGGGTGCCTCGACGAAATTCGAGTATCTTATGTCGTCCCACAGAAGTGCCATATTTTATACATTTAATACACTTCTGAAGAAATCGATCTATGTTGGTTTACATTGATCACATTCAGAAACTGTAACGTCCATGATGATTGCGGCAATTAAATAGCCACCGCGCGATTAGACCGATCAATGGCTGTTACTCATTGAAAGTCTCCAGGCATATTCAGCTGAATATTTAAGCAGATTCAATAGGAGGTTAAGCCACACGGGAATTGCTTCTCTATTATTTCTAACCGCATCGATATAACACCTGTAAATGCGAATGTGGCACGTTTCTAATAGGTTTCGTGGGTAAGGCACAGAGATATTCATCTCTTAACCGTTGGCGTGGAAACGTATACGTCGGACCAGAGGTTCGTAGCATCACACTTTCCTCGAACAGAAGACTGGACATTGCAAGTTAAATACCCCCAGCGCCGAGACTCCGGGACCTACGAATGTCAAGTGTCAACGACACCACCGATCGGTCACTCAATGCACCTCTCAGTTGTCGGTTGGTTCATTATTTTCTCCCGTTTCTATTTTTCTTCTCCATTATTTTCGCCGAGTAACTTGTAGGGTTGTTTTTTCTTAACTACTTGTCACTTGTCACTTGTCACCTTTATTTCCCTCGAGGATCTGTCACTTCGGTCAGATTATCCCTACTTTATAAAAGATGACGTCCTTTATTCTACAAAAACAGTCCTTTAGTTAATTTTGCTTATGTGACTAACTCTTAAATTATTTTATTGTATGCTTTTTTATTCGTAGTTCCCGTGCAAGATATGCTTTGCTATTATTATGTAATTTTGAAACGAATATTTTGTACTGGTAAGTGTGTAATGGTGCATTGATTATTTTATTATATTTTGTTGCGACAGAACCTGTTACCACGATCGTCGGAAAACCTGAAATGCATATAAACAAGGATAGTACCATGAACCTTACTTGCATCGTGCGACACAGTCCTGAGCCACCGACGTCCATTTACTGGACCCATGATCACAAGGTAACTCCATCATACCATATAAATCATTTTATAGTCTCTCATATACATTGCCATGAGAGGAAAAAAAGCTATTAGTTGAAGGCAAGATCTTTTGCAATTAATTAAAGATGGCTTAAACGATCGTGACTTTAATCTCAGTAGTACCTTCTACATGTATGATACTCTTTGTGCTTTTCATCAATTTAATGTACATTGATGTTGTTACTTGCTTTTATATAAAATATTGTTATACATTAGATGTATGAATTACTTTCGTAAAAATGCTTGTTTAAATGAAGCATGTATGAAACAAAGTCATTCATGCTCGACAATTTTTTAATTAATCTCACGCGCATTTATTAATTAAAATTTGCAAATCTAATTTAACTGCAAGGTTTTATACAATGATGTATACACAGACGAACATTGAACTCATCTAGGAATTATGCTAAGCTGCGCAGTTATATCAGTCACTTGGCCGTTTAATTGTGCCTCATTAAGAGTTTTCATGCAAATTACAAAGGTGCCTAAACGTTCCCACTTCCCTTGTTCCATAGAAGGATTTTCTGCTTCTCTTTATTTTAATTCAACAAGTACTTACGAATGCAACTTAAAATTCTTTGTCTTTCGTATCCATTTTATTTCCGAATTGGACTACAAGTTTTATTTTGAATTGTAACAAAACGATTAACAACTGAATGTTCGTAGTTGTATAGAGCAAACAGAACGTAAGATAATTTGATGAATAACCGGTATGCTTAGATGTCAGTATTCCTTAGTACTTTAAAGAAACTTTCCTCGTACCCTTTTAATATTGATGTGCAGAAGTTCCTTAATACATATTTATTTCTTCTACTTTATGGCATTTAAAACTAACTACTTCATCACGTGCTTGAATATTTTATTAAATATTCCGATATGCTTTGTACGTCTCCTTCGGCTGCTAGATATATTCTCCTATATAATCGTGCGTGTAAAGCAGGTGGGATTCTTGTGGGATTTTACTCGAGGCGATGAATAAAACTATCTACCTATACATCCGGTATTCCTTCTTCTTACATTAGTTCCTTCTGCATTCTCGTTTCCCTGATTCTGCCCACTATTTTTTCAGTCAATCCTTTACACTCGATCCTTTTGTTTCCTACCTTGCGTGTATTCTCCTCCCATCCCCTTAACTCTTCCACTGGTGCAACATTGTCTACGCACCTATACTTCTTAGGAGTATCGCGTCAGGCTAGTTTCTTCCTTTCTCCCTCGGTACACTAGCATATCTATCCCTACAATTCACCGTCACGTACTGCTTCTCACATTTTTACACCAGTTTTCGTTCGCTCCCATTATCTCTGTCACGTTTCTTACAACACTCTCTCTTTTACACCATGTTCCACCCTCACACAATTTTCCAGTATCCACTCCGTCCCCGTGTCACCTCTCGCCCCCTCTATTTTCATCTTTTCTGTCTTCTACCCTGGCCTCTTCGCCCCCAATCTTTCGACTTCGCAGTCTCCATCTCGTCTTTGTCACTCCATCTCCTCGTCCCTCTTCCACCCCGTTATTTATCTCGCCTATCCCCCTTCAAAGTCTCTTTTCACTACATCGACCACTCTTTTCCTCTCTGTCTGGGCTCGTGTTCTCTTGCCTTCAGAGACAACCAGTACCTGCATTACACCCTCCAGTCTTCCTAGATCCTCAATCACCCTCTCTCATCTCCCATTCTGCTTTCAACTATATTTCTCCTTTTTTCCCTGGCAAGGCTTTATTTCGCCCCTCCTGATCTTTCTATTCCCCTTTCCACCGACTTCTAATTATTCTTTTCGGACTACTTCGATCCAATCCTGTGTGTATGGAACAGTTTAATTATTGTCATGTATCAGGCCGAGTCCGTTTCGTTCATCCTATAATTTCATGATCATTAACTTTATTTTCAACTGAAATAATAAACGTGCTATCTATTTATGCCAGGTTTTACTTTCATTTCTTTTCCGTTTCGCATAATTTATGTATTTTACCGTTCATCCTCGTAATTGATTTTCACCCCTCGCATTCGCCATTCTTTTATATCCCCTTTTTTACCATTTTCTTCCGTCGCAACACCCGCTAATTGTATCGAAAGTAACGAATCAATTAGCTAATAAAAGTTTCCCCGCATACCTTTCTCTCCTCGTTTATTTTTTACTTTCTTTCAGTTTCCCGACTTCTCGGTCCCTCTCTATTGCCTTCCAGAGTTTCTGCTTTTATTATTTTCTCCAGTCTGCGTTTGCCCGCGTTCTAACTATTTACACCCTCTCCCCCTCTCCCTCTCTTTTATTCCAATTCGATTTCTATCCTGCAAGTAAATGACCCTCTATACAGGCGAATAAATCAATTACGTAGCCGCGGTGGAGTAAAGTTAAGAATCAATTACTAAATCGCTCGATTAGCGCATCAACTTTACTAGATTTTATGTTCTTTCGTTTTACAGCTCCTTACTGCAGCTATTACGTGCGCGTCAATACGATATATTTCTTTTGCAAGTACATTTTTAAACGAGTTTCGTCATTCGAATGCTGGTACCTTAATAGCGAAAAGGTCCTTTGGAATATTTTTCAATTTCTCTCTGCAATACAATCTCTTACTAGTTACTTTATCATTTCTATTCCCCACCGGCTCACCCATTATTTTCTGAAATCTGTTTTGTTTTGTTGATAATGATTACAATATATTTTGTTCACACGCAGGTATCTTGTTTATCTGTTATTAAATCCTTGTACGTTATTGGCAGATGCGTGTTTCCAATTACCTATTACTCCATGTCACCGTTATTTCCTTCCTAATGGGATCGATACTCTTTCACGTTGCGATTGTCCTATATCTGGCGTGTACATGTTTCCCTGTACCTTCCATTACTCCTTTTTTTTCTTTTACCATTTTCCCACGTTGGTTTCCCTGCTATTTACTCCCGGTATACGCTCTTTTTTCCTTTTCACTTCTCTACCATGATTATACACCTTTCTGTTATCTCTGTTTTGTCTATGCGTTAAGTTAACGACTCCCTTGTTTTGTCTCGAGCGACCATAGTCCGTTTCTCTGAACTACTATCTACGCCCTTTTTGCACGTTCTGTGTCGCTGCGTTTTATGCCTGCGCAACGTTTTTTCTCCCTGCCTTTATCCTGTTTCATCACTTTGTTTCGCACTTTCCGATCCTCTTTGATATTGTTCATGGGAGTGAAGTAATTACTCTTCTCTATCATTTGGAGCATTTTTAAAAGAACCGTAAACGGTATATAATGATTGCATCAGCTTTTGTGCGGATTCAGTTAACTTATAAACGGAAGAGAGGGAACTCATCGAAAACTACTCTAAAATACTTATCGGATATCCGTGTATTGACTATAAAGGTATCTACCTCTCTGTGTTTAAATTTCCTACATACTGCCACTTCTGAATCACGTTGTACATGTTCTTTAGCATATGATACCCATTCAAAGGCATACTCTGTATTTATGCAACAGTTGGAAAACTCGTTGAATGCAAAAGGAACTTTATTATCGACATACTGAACACTCGCTCACTTGCAAAATCCGAGTACCCTCGTCGTATTGGATTATCCTTTAAAGTATAAGACTTCAATTGCTAAACTAACTATACATTACAATAAGAAGAAAAGATCCATATTTTCGTGTTAAAAATCGTCATATATTCTATCTCTAAAGTGGATCCCACATATTCATTATTATCAATAATATGGAAGTAGAAATGCTAATGGTGTTTAATTTGACAAAAAGGGATTACAGTGATTCATTAACTTCTTGCCATTCGTACAAGTAATACATTCAGAATTTGTATAATTCTAAAGAGCAAGCGAACCCGTATCTGGTTTTTTAATTTTTCGTAAAGAAAACTCTAATAAAATCCGTTTACGTATTAAACCTTTTCTGCCATTGACATGGCATTAAACAAGTTAAAAGAAACAGGGAAGAATCGAAGAGAGGAAAAGAATTACGGTTAACGGAAGGAAATGAAAAAGATTTATTTTAAATGTAGAACAATATCTTTCGAACTTAGCGAGTGTAAAGAAAAAACACAATGGGACACTGGCAACCGCTCCACTATAGATATTTCGAAATGAATTGTTCATGTAGCAAGAGTTCTAAAAGGAAGAGATCTGTATTTATGAAAAAAAGTATGAAACAAAGTTTGTGCCACCGTAATTACTCTACCGGAGGATGCAAGACTCTTCCAATGTTGAAAACAAATCTTACCCTCGGAGTTTACGGCTCATTGTATATTTTCAGACCAATTCAGTTCGTTAGTCGTATCTTAAAGATTATAGACTGCTAATGCAAAGATGCTCAACTCCTGAAAACTTTCACAGACTTTAGAAGAGTTATACGTAGGTCACTGAAGTAAATAAAGGGGAAAGCCTTTTCTTTTGGCTCTTTACTTTCATACATCTCCAACTGATCGTGAGGGCGGAAAAGAATTCTGGCGTTCAATGTAAAAAGAACAAGATCATGAAACATGTAAAATAGTTCAGTAATAAAATGAATATTTGGATCCTATTAATGAAAATCATTATATCGAATTACATCAATTTCGTAGTTATTGAATTCATACCAATTTTGGTATTTGCTTCAACAAATTTTTATTGAAGGATTTTTACGCTTTTCCATTAAATTACCGTGGCGGTAGATTATGCTAATCGCATAATGAATAACCATATGAAATTTTATAATATTATGTTTCGTGAATATAATAATGAGTAGTTTAACTTTTCAACTCGATTAGATTTGAATCATATTTGTTATTTACTCGAAATAAGAAGAAAATACAGTGTATGGACTATAACATTTACTTACTGTATTTTTTTTGCGCCAGTTTAGAATCTTATCACTTAAGCTTTATCGCGGATTATGTGGTGTATAATTTTCTTGGATATTTGCATATATATGAATAATTGGTATGCGGAGTATGTTTAAGTGGTTGCTGCTACCACGAAACACGGTAGAATAATAACATTTACGTAATATGTTACTGTAGGGTATATGCCGAAATGGGCGTATCGCGGAAAATTGACAAACAGAGGGAAACGCGGTACAGGAATATTGGTGGATCCATATGAAACTATGAAGCCCACACCAGAACTTGCGTGTTATAGTAATCATAATGAATATCCTACCTCATTGTCAATTACCTCCACTGCAGCCTCAGCGCAGTTTCTGAGTGAATCGCGCTTCAAATATCCCACGCATGTCCTATTTCTCCTCAATGTTTACCTATAATTTTTCATTATTATTTGCGTACATATTGTTATTTGCATAACACCACCAAATCGCTTTGTATTTACATACGTTTATTTATGAATGTAACGTGGATTATCGTAAGAAATTATCTTTTCACGCGGCGTATATCTTAATAACATTAATCTGCGGACGTTTATTATCAGTTCGTGATGTGATTTGTTGGATAATTAATTTGAATTATTCTAAATGTTAGTTAGATCTATAATAATGGCGCGTCGTTGGATCATTATTGCTTATATGTCATAGACTGATTTTATAGCGGATTTTATCACGGATTATAGAAATAACGGTGCTTTTCCAACTGTATTTTCTACGAACGTACATACATATGTTTACTGTACAGTTAGAATATAATATAATACTGCTCGTTCATTATTCCGATATTTTCGATGTCACCAAATTCGATAGCGAATAATCGTTCCTACCAATTTATCGACACATATTGTTCCAATAAAAATTCTATCGGGATATTCTGGCATGATTTCCTTAAACGATTCAATTTACTCGTTAAACCACTGATTTCATTTTGAACAGTTGCAGTCGGCGTATGTAAATTTAGTTTCACATAGAAATCGAAAAACAAAAGTAAATCGTATTAACAAAAATGTTAGATACACACCGACCTACAAACGCAGGAATAAGTACCTCTAATCATATAAGTGATTATTAACGTATAATTTTAAATACGGCTTTAGAGCGATATATGTCTACTGTCTACATCTTCTTTGTTTACGTAATTAATGCATATTATGTCTATCATTAATTACATATTTATTATTTTTATTCATTATATAATATAATAATTATAGATGGTTATTGCTATATAAATTCTGAAAACACTCTACATGAGAAGACTCGTGTAATAAGCTAAGAGATGATGCTCGGTTATGTGTCACCTTTTTCTCTGTAATAGGTGATTAATTACGACAGCCCAAGGGGTGGTGTTTCGGTTATTACGGAGAAGGGTGAAGTTACAACGTCGTACCTTCTCATACAGCGTGCTCAGCCTGCAGATAGTGGGCAGTATACCTGTCATCCTAGCAATGCTAATCCAAAGACTGTCTTAGTGCATGTACTTAATGGTACGTACATAACTTCAAAATAATTCGAGGTCACAAAGTAAGAAAAAAGATTCATTACCCGTGTATGGTGTAGAAATATTACCGGAAATGTATTCACATATAATTGATGCGAGAATCGATGCGAGAATAGTTTAGATTAACGCTCTATAGTCCAATTTTGTTCGTCTTTAAAATAAAATCGTATTACGTCAATCTAGGTAACTCTTTGACTGCGAAAAGCGTATGTATACGCTCTCACGTGTCCATGAATATATACATAATTCGTATATATACATCCAGTAAATTTTTCTCGGTACAACGCATTTATTTTGTTAATAAACTAATAACGTATGGAACGTATTGTTACGTGTTACACAATAACCGATCAAATAATCGAATCTCAATAACTCCTCCATATATTTTATTTTTAGCGATACAATTTAGTGTCAACTTCTGTCACGCGAATATTGTATCGTACGATGTTAATGGTTTTTTGTAGACCACACCACAGTCAAAGGGTTAAACGCGATTCTAACAAAGGAACCTTACGTGAAAATTGTAACGAAATTAATATTTGAACGCAGCGAAAAGGTGACGATCGTTGCGCGTAGTTTTATAATTATTATTGCAATGAAAAAATGAAACGAACTGAAAGCTAAAATGGAGCTATAGAGGGTTAATTATTCATTTGGTGTTAAGACACTTTAGAACTCTTTTATTATTTTAAATTAACTCCTGCTTTTTATATTTTATTTAACCTTCCGTTATATTTTAGAACGATAAGAAAATGGTGTAACTTCTTTATGTTGAATTATGGCAATTCTTTTTATGAAAGGAATTATAAATTCAGTTAAATATACATTTCCCGGTGAAGATATTTCCAGTTATTAATGACCACTGTTTTTTGAACTTGGTCTTGAACGTTTGCGAAATAAACGATTTCGATCACTCTTGCAGTCAGATAGGGGCGCTATAAAAAGCTATCGAGTAGGGTGAGAAGAGTAATTAGCGAAATTTCTCAAACTGCAAATCGGCTTTCGCAATTATTGCATCTCCGCTAAAGTCCTGTTGAGATATTTCAGAATATACGGTCTCGAATTATTAAGATGACATATATTTATTGCAACGAATAAGCGCCTAAGTGAATCTTGGATAAAACTGATATGAAACCTATTAGATGGATAAACGCTATTTAATGAGTAATGGAATGCATGGAAATACTAAACTGAATTGAGTTTCTAATTTACAGGGGAACATCCAGCAGCAATGCAACACGGAGGTCAGCTTAGACTGGCAAACTTACCCTTTGTAATGATCTCGACGACACTGTTAACATTTTTGAATCATCATTACTGAGCAAAGAATCGAGGAATTGTAGACAACCATGGGTATGTATTTATAGCGTAATTATTATTACTTAATTTATGAAATTGGTTCATTTAACACATTTAGATTGGCCATTATCAATTTTAGATAATGTTCAACTGTACTGGCAGCCGCTTTCGAAAAATTAATAATCGAAGGACCGTGCCCGTAGCATCGTGAGTAACTATTGTGGGATTATAAGATGGATTGTGATATCGTGGGCCGGAACAATTTATAAAATGTAATGAACGAGAGAAAATGGATGGATTGGACCATATTCTAGTATTGTCGGTGATAATATATCATAAGGAAAGTAGTTACTTACTACAAATATAGATAAACTATGCTTAATAAAAACAGAAGAATAATGTTTTGTTCGGTATGTTACGGTTATAAGACAATACACTGTGCTTGCCAAAGGAAATGTACGAATTATTGTTGAGAGGCGGATCAAATTTTAATTGTCCCGTTGCAATAATATTTATTAAATAATATATAGCGCATGTTATACTTTATTGTACGGGGATTCGCATGTATTAGTTCGTGTACAAATTTGAATAACACGGATACAAAATTTACATCTATTTGTATAGATTATTAACATAAAGTCCGGGGTATATATCTGAACTAAAAATGAATTATCTTTAGACAGCAAAACAGTTTCGAATAAACAGGAAGAAAGCTCTTACAATATATATTTATATTCTACACACAAAGAAAATCTGGTCAAATTGTGTTTATATGATAAACAAACTTTCAGTACTCCAAGAAACGACATTGTTACATTATGTTGTATACGTTGTTAGTGTACTGTTAAGTAGCTATTGCGATGATTGAAAAAAAATACAATGACGATTAGTTTTAACGTCTTCTTAAAAGTTGTTATACGAGTTGTAAATTAAAGCCAGCCACATTGAACTATGTCCATATTAGAACTTTAAAATATCCACCACATAGGACATAAGTGGTCCTAAAGTCGGAGGTTTTAAATTATCAGTACACTAATATCAAAAATTTTAACACCCAATGAAATGGTCTATCAGAAGACATTTTTGCTACGTAACAAGCAAAATTTTCTAAGAATTTATTCCAAGATGATAATAATACTATTTTACAAGACTACTGAAGGCTTGATTCTCAGATAGACATTGAAACGCAACGATGTGAGCGGTAACGAGTCACTATCGTATTGCAGAAAACGTTAAACTTGATAATTGTCAGATTAATAATCTGAAATTGTTTAGTAGACATACATCTCTTTTGTTGTATGTTTAACGTTATCCGATCGACGGTAATTTCTGCAGCTGACAAGATCTATAATTAGGGCATCCTGAGCTCAGGGTATACTTCCACACCATTTCGGTGATGTAGAATTGCAACTTATAAAGTGTTCATCGTGTATCAAGTATTTCGTCATCGAACTATTTGACATCGTAATAATATTGCGGATGAGTCTGTTAGCTAGACTTTAAGTAACACGTATATATTATAATAAGAAGTCAAGTTTTATTCAGATTATAACATTACTTACGAAGAATTGCAGGTCATATTATTCTGCAAGGACAATGGTAAATCAACCATTGCCAATCTACAGTTTCATAAGATAAATTTAAGCTAATGGAATTCTTAAGAGAACTCGATTGGAAACGAGGACCGAAATTGAAATTTTCTTAATTGGACCAGAATCGTGAATGTTACTTTTTTCGATAAGTTTTCGATGAGTATATGATTGGATTGTTAAAGCTCACATTTGTTTTACGTAAATGTTGTCCACTTGAAAGAGTTGGAATGAATGTGAATACAGGGATACTAGAAAGTTGTATGAATGCATAATTCAAGCACAAAAATATTTGACTAATCAAACGACGAGAAAATCCTACTGCAATAATTGTATATCTCAAGATTTGTTTGACCATAGTACACAACTAATTTATAATTAATATACAATATGGATAAGTTCTTTTACGCATTTTCTTATTATTATTGCCATTTGACTTTACCAATTTGAAATGTTGACATACAACAAGGACAGAATAATTTATAAAATTACTAATAAAAATTTTGTCACATAAAACAAAATGTTTTAGTATTTCTATTCACTCTCAATACTTAAATCACAAAATTAACACCAATAATTTGTCTTCGCAAGTATTATATTTCATATGTAACATAGAAAATATCTGTTAAGAAAAAGACATTGCATTACTTATTAGATAATTTTGTATGTTAACTCAGATAAACTTAAACTGTTGTCAATGGATCTCTGTCTGCTTTAGAGATGCTGATTGTCACAGATCTTCCACACTCATTGTTCAATATCTCATGCAATTCACGCGCAAATGTATTCAAAAAACCACGTTCAGAATCCGAATGATTTGTCAATATGACATTTGTTCCGGAATGAATAGCATCCAAAATATCATGATGTAACATCTCTCCAGTAATATACAGATCAGCAGGAACACCCTTCAGAACGCTTGCACCTGAACCAGCACAGACTGCTATACTGCAAATTAACCCATCTGAAGGAAATCAAAGAATTCATGTCACAATAGAAATACAGTTTTAATAATCGTTTGAGAATAAAATTATCAGGAAATATTTTTGCTGTTTACCCGTTTTACGAGCAGAAGCCAATCTCACATAAGGCAACTTTGTGCGCTCCTTCACTAATCGCACTGCTTCTTCAACAGTAATCTTGGTTTTCAAGGTGCATGATCTTCCCATACCATAACTTGGTTCATTTACATCCGGTTGAATTGGCTTGCTATCCTCTAGCACTGAAATATTTTAAATAACATTATTAGTATTTTTCAATAACATAATTTCTAAATGAAGTGAATCATTAGCTTTGATTTACCGTCTTTAAATGCTGATATTAGCCAGTCGTTTACACCACCCTTTACAGAATCAAAGGATGTATGCGGTGAATATACAGCAATTTTGTTTTCTAAGCATTTTGCGACAATTCTTTCCTATAAACAAATAATTAATAAAGTAGCGCTGTATTAATATCAAACACTGTTCATACCAGTAACGTGCATAAACAATACCTTCCATGATCTCATTGTTACTGATTTCAATGGTACAAATATGAGAGGATGATAAGTAATAATTAAGTTGTTTTTCAAAGTAAGTGCTTCTTCCAAAACATCCTCCGTTAAATCATTTGTCAAAAGAATATGTGAAATCAGGTTTGGAGTCGTTGGCTCGATAAGTAAACCAACATTATCCCATGAAGTGGCTAGCGATACATTGGCAAATTTCTGTATCCCTGCTACAACTTCGTTCAAAGAAATGCCAGACATATTGGATGTGTCACTGCTCATTGTATAAGTCGCAGTAATCTGTTTGATTACTGTATGAAAGTTGAAGGACTTGCAAGCTCTTCTTGAACCAAATATCAGCCTAAACATTTATCCAACCCTATGGACAAATAACACGTACACATAACATATACACAAAAATATTAAAAGTTATAAGGCAAGGATATAACAATGACGACTGCAACACCCATTAACTTCGATTTAAATATATTTATTATAAAAAATATAGCATAAAGTAGCACAAAACAATGATTATTGTGTTACATGCACAAGTTTTATTCATTATAAAACCAAATTTTCACTGAACCATCATCACTGGCTGATGCAAGTTGCCCTGGTGCAGTAGGATTCCACTGCACACCATTTACATCCTGTGTATGGGCAGTATTCATAGAGCATACCATTGAAAATGTCGGTTGATATGGATCTGATTCCACATCTTCTTTAAATATTCTGATAATATCATCACCACAAGCAGTTACTAATAATCCCGATGTTTTACACCAATCAATATCATAAATTGTTCTTGTATGATAACCAGATAATGTACACACACATTTCCAAGTAGGTTCATTATTTACAGTGGCAATACCTGGCTCATTACCAGGCTTATATTCTTGCCATATTTTCACAGTTTGGTCATCGCTACAAGTTGCTATACGATTACCAGTCTTGTCCCAGGCTAAGCTCCAAACTGTAGAAGTATGAGATGATAAAGTGGCTGTACATGACCAATCATTATCTGCTGCATCTTCTTTAAATATTTTGACAGTATTATCGTAACTAGCAGATGCTAGAACTTCTTCATGAGGGTGCCATCTTACCTAAAATATTAATATATGCTACTAAAGAATATGAGAAGTCATATTCTACGGAAAAAGAACAAGTGCCATAAATTCATTAATATATAAATTCACTGTATGATAAAACTTTTCAAATTAATATTTAATCTAATCACATACCTTTTTTACATCTTGAGTATGAGCATTAATTACAGCAGCACATTCATACTCATCATCATTTACTTCCCATACCCAAACAGACTTATCCCTGCTACATGTAGCTAATAATTGACCACTGCACGACCAACTAACACTTTTCACTTCATTTTCATGTCCTTCTAACGTTGCATTGCACTCAAATTGTCCCAACTTTTTATCCCATATAGCAGTAGTCGCATCAAAACTTGCAGAAGCAATATAATTTCCACAAGGAGACCAAGCAATTTCCCTAATAGTTCTTGTATGACCCTCAGTAAGAATAGTTTTAATAACCCACTTCGGTTCTTCAGGTCCCCAAATTATAATCTTTTTATCCTCCCCACAAGATGCTAAGAAAGTACCTTTTGGATGCCAGCAAACATTCCACACTCTTCCTCTATGTCCACTCAAAGTTTGCTTTAATTCCAATGTACCCATTGTCACCTGTAACAGTATCATTATTTCTCATGTTTGTATAAAATAAACTTGAAGTAAATATTTTCACGACAATGTGAAAATAATTTTTAGTAATCTATGTACATAGAAATTATTAGAAACTTTGAGTTGCGGGTGAGGAATGTTTGCATATCTTATTTAATCTGGTATTATAAATCCAAAGATGAACTTAGTACCAGCATTTCGATTGCGCATTAGTCGCCGGAAAGATAAGTATTACTTAACTTTATAACTTAAATTCTACTTTAACCACCTTTCAATTTTTGCCAATCATATCCTTAATGATTGGTTCATTAAAATGTATACAATATGTAAAAACTTTTAATATCCTACTACACACACACAAAGATTCTTTGTAGAACGAAATAACATATAACATATTCTGTTATATCAAATACTACGTAAAAATGCACATTACACCAAAATTCCTTAATCTGTGATAAATAAAGAGTAGTTCCAAACGTTTAAAACATGCACATTTTATATAATATAATATTACATTAGCAAAACTGACAAGTTTTACACACGGGCTTTATAAATATAAGAAACAAAATTCGTTTAAAACTTACAATATGCATTTAATGGTTCGATTTCTGCACACAATTACGGCAAACTGAACCATATAATCAGTACAGCCTACCGTTTGCGTGCGGTCTGCATGCAATTATCATACCAAACATACCCAAGTATGATAAGGAAAGGAAAATTAGATATGCGTGCGCATGTCCTCGATTCGCGGCACGTTTAACATGGTTATGTGACACACTGTTAAGGCTATCACGACACACATATTAGTTGCAGAAATGTTCCAATGTTAATTTCAATTTTATTTTTGAGCTTCGAAGGAGGAGGAGTTGATTGTGAAATAATTAATCCAGGCATTAGTTTTTACATTAAAAACATATATAACCCTCAGTACATTTCTTATTATCCACATATATTTATATATAATTATTTATACATGAAATAAATATAATCACATCTCAATGAAACTATCTGCAAAAAATGTGTAGTAACTACTGATCTAATGCCACACTATTTGTTGTTTGTGGTAAAGTCTCAGAATTTGATAGGGATAACATACGAGAATCTGGTGTCCTGAAAGACAATGATATTGATGAACATTGCATAACTAAATTCTCAGTGAATTTGAACACTTTTAAGAATTATATGAAATAATGCAACCTGTTATGATCTATATTAAGTTTTTCACTGAAACAACACTTACACATCTTTTAAAAGATGCAAAACATGTTTATGTTCAATTCCTTCTAACCACAAGTTTGATAATTCTTCACGTTTACATCTTAGTAATTGTTTACATGCATTTAAATTCTCCTTTACAGCATGAATCTTTTCTCGTGATGCTGTTACTTTTTCTGATAAAGCACTAAATATCTACATTTAAAATTTGTAAATTAATGAAGAATTTATTAATATAGTTTCTCAGCATCATCTTTACATCAACTTACTTCCATAACTTTCATAAGATCCTGATCATGCGATGATACCAGTTCATCAAGTCGTTGATCGCTTCTTTTATATTCTTTCTCAAGTTTTGCCTTTTCTATTTCTCTCTGTTCATTTGTTTCACTTGCAGATAATGCACGAATGACAGAAATTAGTAAGCCACTCTAAAATAAGACTTCTTTCAATATTATATTTCTATACTTCTCCTTTTTTTTAATTATTCATTTACAATGTGTTTTGAAGCCTTTTGGTCATTATTTTGTATTGTAAATACTCCTTTTTTCGGAGTTTAACTAAATTCTTAATTCTTACGATCTACACCACATAGGACGTTTATTACTTATCTGATACATATTTAAACTGAGAATGTAATCCCCAAGTTTTATATAATTCTGACATATTAAGATGCAAGAATGAAGTTTACTTGCCGTTTCTTTGGTTGGTTTAATACCTCGTGGAGGTTTAGTAGGAGGTAGAGTATTCATTTTATTTTTGTGACCACTAAAGCAGTAGGAAATCTGATTTTTCAAATTCACCTTTCCGATCTGGCAATTTGAAAATCTCAAGAGAAAATTTTCCTACTGTCAATATTGACAGGTTAGGTTATAATAATGGAATCTCTAATCAAAGTAAGATAACACTACTCATGTTTTAAACACTTCAGGAGACTAAGTAGTTATAATGTACATAATATATAAATCTCAAACAAGAATCCTAACTATATATACTCTCCTGTTACTTCAGCATTACATTATTTGTGTAAACTCAGCGGAAGCGTTTTGAAACAGGAGGGAGGGAGCATGACAGTACCTATATACATATGTGCGTGCTTTTATATACATACATAAATATGATTTCTCCCTTGGTCAGTAGTGGGATCGGTTGTTTTACACACAGAAGATTCTTTTAAAAATAAGCAAACCTTGGAAAGCTATTAGTTACAAAGTAAAACTAATTTGTGGGTGATTATGTGATATGTTAATAACAAAACGCAACCTTCTTATTATTATTTATACCAGATTTATATTATCTCAGTACTTTATATTAAATTTCAACAATATATGTATATATTTAAGATATGTTCAGTAAAAACAACAGTGCATATTTATATAATGGTAAATTATTGTGCTTATCACGTAAAAAAAAGACAAAAAATGAATTTTAGCATGCAACATACAAAACTTATACGGATTTCAATATTGATTCACTTCAGTAAAATACATATTTTTTTTTCTACTGTTACTTAAAGATGGAATCAACACGGAATATTTTGCAACATTTAATCCTTTTGCTAGTAAAGTATATTTGATTTTTAGTAATAAAGGTGTATATCAACTTGACATTGCGACGCTTATCTTGATATAATTCCATAGAATTTTAACAAAAGGACATAAGACAGTTATTTGTGAGGATATTGTAATATTGCATTGCTGCAATTCTTTATCTCTAGTTATAGAGAGAAAATGACAAATATTTTCTTGATAGAATTTCAAATAAGTATTATTAACAAACTTCGCAAATGCAAGCACTTGACTTATGTCATTTAGTAAAAATATCACAGGATTGCATAATTCACATTGTATAATTACAGCATCATGCAGCACTTTTATCTTGATATTTTTTCGTAATTTATACTACAAATTTTATTGTATCATTTGAAAAATCATATAGAAAGAAAATGTTTGTACTTCAGTTTTCATATAAAACGCAACTTCTTATTGTGAGTATGGGCAGTCAACATTTCTGCCACATACATGAAGCTCAACCAATCCTTCCTCTTTATGTCTGTTATATTAACCATTTTTTCATTCTACTACTTTGGCAATCATTTCCAATTTTACATGTAGACATGGATTAATTACTTACATACGCATCTCCGTGTAAAATTATAGACAATAACAATCATCAATCTTGCATGCTTCAAATTATTTGATCTATGCAAATCAAGAGAGTGAAAATATTAACATTTTTGCATTACATCTGACTTCCTTCAGTACGTTTAAGAATAAACTTTGTCAATGTCTCGGAACATAAAATATCTTTAACATAAATGTATATAGAACAGTATATTTGCCACACCCAATAAGAACAAAGCTATCGTAATTGCAAACAAAAATATTGGGTATATAAAATGAAAAGAAGGAGAAAGGAAATCACTCTGTTTCAGCAATAAATTAAATGACACTGAGCTTTAGAAAAATTATTTAGGAATGTATGCTGCTAAAAGTAAGAATATATATAGTTGATTAATTGTGACATAAAACAATCGATTTAGTGTGATAAAATATACACAGAGATGCAAGGTATAATGCTAACTTTACATCTGTGGTAACTGATCAATAGGAGTGGCAAATTTGAAATCTTCTGGAAAAAGTTTGCCTGCATGTGGATACATCAACTTATACGACTGCCTGATTGTAACATCTGCTACTCCAGCAATGTCACCAATTTCTTTTTGAGACCTTTTATCTTCTGATGCCTAAATAAGAAAATATAAAATATAACGTAAAATATTGACTCCACCATGTACAATTTATAGGGAAGAAATATAGTATAAGCTATAAATTACTTGTGATGCCATATAAATTGCAGCTGCAGCTACAGAAATAGGAGATCTTCCTGGTACAATGTCAATTTCAACTGCCTTTCTTGCAATGTGTGTAGCAGCTCTTTGTACCATATTTGGAAGTGCAAGATTTGAACAAAACCTGGACATGAAATCTCCTGTAGTAATGAGATCCACACTTGTTTCCAGAGCTTTCAAGATCAATTTAAAACATCTGCCTATTTCCTTTTTGCTTATCTTGCTAACTGCACAGATTTCTTTGAATGTACGTGGAACTCCTTCTTGTCTACATGCAATATACAAACATGCAGAGGCAATAGCATCATTTGCACGACCCTTCAGGTTTTTGCCATCATGTACCTGTTTAAATAAATTGTTGGCTCTGTCAACAATTGTTTTGGGCAAATTTATACGATCTGCCATTCCATTAATTTCACGAAACGCATTTATTAAGGCTCTGTCAGAACTGCTCATCTTTAAAGAAAATGTAATTTATGTAAATATTAGTACATTGCATAATAATATAATCAGGCATTAAGTGATCAATAATACTAACTGTACGTCTATTTTGATATTTTGAAGCACCAAAGGCATCAAAGGAAGCAGCACCGGTTCCTGGGCCAATCATCGTAGATAAGTCTGAGCCATTAAGAAGTGGATTTTCTGGCCCACCAACACGTGATGGATCCACTCCTGCCTTTTCATTGCTAAAAGTTCTCCATTCTGACCCAACATCTATCACCCTGTTTATAAAAACTTTGATGAGATATTTTCCTAAAATATGAAATTATACTGTTGTATAATTTTTACATGCCTATCTCCAACAACTAATCCACATTCTGAACATATTTGATCTCCTGCTCTGTAATCCTCAATAAGTGGTGCATCTGGGTGTGCATAACAACAAACCTTGTTTGTGTCATTTCTGTAAAGAAGAACTTTAAGGAAATGTACTTCATTTATGCATGTACATGTATATGTATATGTATATGTATATGTATATGTATATGTATATGATATGTATATGTAAGGAAAACAAAGTCATACTGGCAAAGCCTTGCTTCTCTTATTATGTTCAATATCTTTGTGATGTTCTGAATCCAAGCTGCATATAATTATTGCAATTAAAGGACAACACAGTTACATTTCATTAAAAATAATCCATTTCAATGTTCGGATAAAAGTAGATCTCCTTAATTATGAAAGAAAAAAAGCTTAACAAACAAATACAGCGTTACTGTCAAACAAACGTTCACATAACCATAGTTATACGATAACAATAGTTTTACATTTCAATTTACGAAAAGATGTTTCTGTATGATGAAGATTCGAGACGTTACAATTGAGCTTATCGATGTAAAGCACGTGTTAAAATATGAAGTTTATACAGAATTTACCTGGTGGAGGAACTTGCCATATTTTGTACTCCCGTATTATCAATCTGCCGCGTACATACGTTGTGTGTATGTAATCACAGTAGATGCTGTGTACGATCTGAAGTAAACGCAGGATAGACTTTCGCTCGTACAGTAATTTGAGGTGCAGTACCTTTCCATTTCAATGTCATCTTATGTATAATTATCAATTCTTCGTAGAATACGATATAATGTAATATTGAAATGTTCTATAAGCAACATATTTAAAATAAACGTAACGAATCTGTATGTTCATTTCTTTGAAAAATAGCAGCGGTACCAATATAGCACTGATATAGCACTGACGGGACAAAAGTTCAAATTATAGCTATTTATTTGTACATGATTATAATATGAAAACAATACAAAACTTTTTGAACGAGATAATTTCCATTTTGTTCAATGACCTTTTGCCATCTCTCGGGTAACTGGAAAATTCCTCTTTCATAAAAGCTTCTTTATTTGTTTGTAAAAAAGTTGTTGGGATAAATCCTGACGGCCTTCAAACAATTGAATTCCACGTCCTATAAGGAATTTTGTAAGAACCGAAAAAGGTGATAATCTGAGAGTGCCAGATCGGAGGAATCTGCAGAATAGACCAAAACATTCCATTCATAATTTAAGAGTCTTCTGCAAACGTTCATCGAAACGTGTGACCGTGCGTTTTTATGGTGGACACCATAAGGTTGACGAGTGCTGGAACTTCAATAACTGCCTTCGAGTTTTTTCAACTGTCCATACCCGGTGCTTTTTGCAATTTTCATTTCCCTGCTAGTTCTTGTACTGTATAGCGAGGATTTTCCACGACAGCTTGAGCCATTAGACTCTCGTCCACAGGGACGCTCCAACTGTATCATCAGAAACAGTACGGTATCCGTAAACTTTACAAATTTTACGGAATGTCTTGCATCAGTTCTTGCCCTTTCTGAAGTAGGAACATATGCCAATATGAATGGAAATATTGTTTAAACAGAAGACTGCTCTTTCTTATCAGCTCGAAAGTTGGGCCTTTTTATGCAGTATTAGCGCAAAATTAAAACTGGCGTCCGCGCAGATATGAGAAACCGCAAAACTTTGTTGATAATATATGTTTCGGTCAGATGGAAAAATCCAAATTTGGTGGAAGCCAAATGAAGAGTGGCGAATACAAAATTTGAATTCGATCATGAAGAATGGAGGTAATAGTGTTATCATAGACGAGATATTAATAATCTCCTAATATCTTGTCTGTGGTGTTATGATCTGGGGCTGTGTTTCGGCACGCGGAGTCGAATATTTTGAATTCATAAATGGAATTACAGACAAGTGGGTTTATTTAAGTATTTTAAAATAAAATTTGAAGGATAATGCAAAAAATAAGGAATATTGGATTTGTTTATGTTTTATGAAGACAATGATCCTAAGAATAAGTCAAGAGTGGCACAAGAATGGCTATTGCATAATTGTCCTAAAGTGATCCAAACACCGCCAAAATCTCTTAATTCAAATAGAATAGAGTATGCTTGACACGAATTAAAAATAAAATTAAAGAAATTTGAAATATTGTACAAAAATCAGTTAAAACAAGCACTGCGGAAGGCGTGGATAAAAATTCAACCAAATTATCTAGAAATATTAGTAAAATCAATGCCATACTGATTACAATAAGTTATAAATAACAAGCAATACCCTATAAAATATTAAAATTATTTTTGTACAATGTTATTGTGTAATTATGGGTTATTTCATACCCTGTACGATTTTGATTGTACGATCAATTTCGGTCATATTTTAGTTTTAGTTACTTTTTGTAATAAAAAATAATTTTTATTTCCCTATTTTTTGCACCAGTTATGAAAATATATTAAACTATTAGTTAGTAGTTCAATTTTTGTCAAAATCCTTATCCTGCTACTAAACTTATCGTTAGCTAAAATATCCATCGACGCACAATGCACACTGTAAGATTTTCACAGTGAGTAACTGTACATTTAACCGTGCAGCTTCATGTTTTTTATTAGTCTTAAAGGATGTTTTATAATAATATTTTATTATATAGCATTTACATAAAAGTTTCTGAAATCACGCAAAAGTAATTAAACACAGGAACAATTTTTAAAGTATTTTATATAAAATGAAGTTGTTCGTGAAAGGGATGGAGACACTTTGCTAACTTCACCAGTAACCGGCCCCGATTCTATTTAATAAACACGACCTCTGGTTTATTCTCTCAAGCCTACCTTGTATGTTACTTGAGGTTATTAGTCACATTTCTTTTGCGTGGTTAAATTAATTGTTAAAATTATAAGATTTTAATTCTGCAAGAGTATAAAAAAGTATAAAACATGGTAGTATTTACTTGCAATAATTGCGGTGAAACTCTGCAAAAGCCACGTGTTGCAAAGCACTATCAATTTCAGTGCCGTAGTGCGGTGTTTTTAACTTGCGTCGATTGTTTCAAAGACTTCCGGTAAGTATATGGCATTAGAAAATATATAAAAATCATGTGAGTATGAAATTGTAATCATAAATTATATTAAGAGGTGATGAATATGTGGCACACACGAAATGTATTACGGAAGCCGAACGATATGGGGGGAAAGATTATCTCCCCAAAGCAGGAGCGAATAAGGGCGAACGAAAGCAACAAGAATGGATTAACATAGTAAATAATCTTCTTGATGGAACTACTAATTTAACAAATGCTGAAAGGGGATTTTTAACGTCCCTATCCAAATTTGATAACATACCACGGAAGAAGGCAAAATTTCTCAACTTTATACGTAGTGCTATGGGAAATAGGACAAATATGGCAATAGTTGAAAGTGTTTGGAGTAAAATGGAAACCGCTTATAAGAACAATGCACAAACTGTAACAACAACTGAACAACAAAATGGTAACTATAACTTTTTCTGATCTGCAGATGTTTTAAAGTGTATATTCTATGGTATTGTTTCCTTACATTCTAAATAATAGGAAATTCAACAGAAGCTAACAATATTGATCAAGCATGCAAGACTGAAGTGTTTTCCAAGAAAAACAATGAAAACAATATTGTTGAGAATCAAAATAACGAAAATATATACATAGAGCGCCAAAGTGAAGACAAGAAAAATAAGACTGAAACTAACAATGTTAATAATGATATAGAAAAATCCCCAAAAGTAAATAAAGAAAAGAAAGGGAAGAAGAGATCTGCTTCTGAAAGTGTTGAAGATCAAAATGAAGAAGCAACGTCTAAAAAGAAGAGTAAAAATCCTTCTGTACTCTTAGAATCATCTATTAATCAATGTGGGGATTTACCGGAAAAGTTTGACTGGAAAAGCACAATTTTAAATGTAGTACAGACAAAAGGAGAAGTAAGCTTAAAGAAATTGCAAAAAAAAGTTATTTCACAATACATGAATCACGGTTCAAATACAGTTACACCTGAAAAAGCTGCTTCAAAATTTAACAAAAAACTAAAAAAGGTGACAGAAATAATTATTTCTGAAGACAAAGTAAAACTAGCATGAATTCCATATCTCTACCCTGACTTTCCATTAAAAAGATGTCATAAAATATTTCCTGTATTATGAAAAGTAACTGATACTTTTGATAAAATTGAAATTAAAATGTAATTTGTCAATAGCATGTGAGCATGTATTTGTTGAACCTCAGTACCTATAAGGATTAGGTATTGTATAGATGAACTGATACATGTGAAGTTTTTCAGGTGTAAAAATCTGTTGTACAAACTAAATTTAACTAGGTATCATTTTGAACAATAATTTGTAAATAAAGATCTGATACGTGTATAATTTATAATCTTAATTTTTACATATAAAATATCTTATTCTAAATTTAAAGGGGTTATTAACACATGGTATGCGGGTTATTTTTCGTGCTGTAGCCAAGCATTTCGCTGAATGTTTACATCAGTTACAATAAGGTTCAAACTCAGGGCATATGTTTTTCATTTGCAAACGATTAAAAATGTATTACGAAATGTATTACGAAATGTATTACGTGTCCCGCAAACTATCGACGATATACGAAAAATGAACTAGCATGTGTTCTGCATACAATGTGTTCATATGATTATAATAACAGGCAGGAATATCTCTTATAAGGTATTTGACAACTTGAAGAGTTGGGAGATTCACAATTAAAAATATTTTTAAATATTTGAAAATTTGTCTAAGTACCATGCTTGGTCGTTCATGGTGCCTAGAAGACCATGTGTAAGTACTTTAGGTTCATCAGGTTTAAAGCTTATTGGTTTTTGATCAAACAATTGCGTAACAGCACCACCAAGAGCTGTAAGAATTGCAGTACCAGCACAAATGTCCCACTTTTTGATTGCAGTTATATGAACATAGGCTGTTGCATTTCCAGCTACTACTTCCAAGAACTTATATCCTATGAAATAAACCTTCATTAAATACACTGTAATTGTGACAAGAATTAACCTAGTAATAAAAAGTTTTGATACCTGCACCAGCAGCAGAAATGATCTCAATGTTTTTACCAAAAGCAAGTTTGGTAATATTATAAACTTGTCCAGCATGTGATCTAGATACTATCAAAACTGGTGGTTGGATGTCCTCCAACTATTTAAGACAAAATGTTAGTTAACATCCCAAGTTAAGTAGATCTATCAGGTTGTTCCATAAGTTCACGTGGTTTTGTCGAATGGGCAAAAGTCTATTTTTTTCAAGTATTTAATGTGAAATAATCTACAATGTATATTCTACCTTACTTAACGATCACATAAAAGAATAAAATGAAAGCTATCGATTAACATATAATACATAGCTGATAGGCAAATGTTATGAGATATATTCTATATGAAGTAAAAACTGCATTAACTTATGGACCAAACTAGTACATTACCTTTGGCAAGCTTTTTAAATTTTTCGAAGCTGCATGATTTTTCCAAGTCCAAAACAAACTAGAATTTTGTTTGGTCTCAAATGGCTTATATATAACACCTATTACAGGTTCCCCCTTAACAGCAACACAAACCATTGTGGTTACATATTGTAGTAGATTCTCTGTAAACATTGTGCATACATATGCTCATTTGTTATTGTATTGTTCTTATAATATAATAAATTTAGCAGTAACTACCTGTAAATTCTTTAGTTGCATCAAGTGGATCAATCCAAATTGTGACATCATTAGCATTTACAAAGCTATCTGATATGTCGTAATTTAATAAACTATTAACAGCATTTTGTACACCAGACATTACAACTTTATCACAGTCTTTTGATGTTTCCTCTGATATTACAGTTATACCTGGGAATGCTTCTGTTAAAGAACGATACATTGCACAATGTGATTTATAGTCAGCTTCTGTTACTGGATCGTTCACACCTTTAACATTTATAATACAACTATATTAGATAATATTCTTCCCCATTTTTTGCCATATAAACCTGTCTCCAACATGTTTATATAAGCAGCATTCAAATTTGAAGTAAAAACCACATTACCTTCTTTTGTTTTTCCTTTACTTTTTATTTCAAAATTAGCTTGGTCATGCACAGCTACCACTTCAAATCCTCCAATTTCAGCTGCTTGTATAGCAGCAGCGAGAAGTGATTTTAGAGAAACATTTTTATTTTCTACAGTAGTATATAGAGATCCATTTGTATATAAGTATAGAATACTTAGGAATGCTATGATTGTGCAAAAGATTATTCTTCTCATGCGTACACCCATTTTTAATCAAACTCTAAATTTCCAATATGTGTTTAGTTTCTTTATTACAGACATGTAACGTATCTTTTATCATAAAGAAACATTTCTATTAATTGGCATATAATCAATTTTAATATATGCGATTATTCAAATATCAATATAATTTTCATGGTACGAATGCAACCGAAAATTAGTTGAGTAATAAAGTTTTTATTGTTTTTCATGGATAAAATAAATTTCACGTGTTTTGTTCGTAAAAGCTTATTTATTTTTTTCTTCAAGCAATAATCATAATTATAAGGGAATTAACGGCGAAAGAAACGTGTTAATTCTGCGCAAATAATAAAATTTAGTGCATCCGAAGCCGAAAGGGCTGACAGCACAGCACAGAAATCGACGATTCAGTCACAAGGACGCCGCAACTTAAATGACAAGTTATAATAATGCACATCAGAGACGAGGTATAAATAGACCTATCATCACAGACGATATATAAGTATAGACCAGGCACTAAATGGGCTTTCGTGATTCCACTCAAAAAATACCGACGCAAGTCAACCTGTAATTCCAGAGTTACCGAGTTCTACAGCTCGGTAATGATTTGCGTGTCACTGGTGTCGTTGCCCACAAAACACATAAAATAGGTGTGTTTTATGTTTTTAGTACCAAAAGTGCAAATATAAAACATGGAATTATTATTTTAAAAATCTTACATCTGTTATACATATTACTTGGCATTTAACAGAAAACTTATATCTAATGTCGGAAAATATGAAAATAACAATAATGTACGTACAATTCGGAAAATAAATATTTATTTTATTACTTACGAATTCTGATAAGTGAACAATTTCATAGGTTTAAATCACGCTTTATGTTTCAATATCTCCTCTGCGATTCGGTGCAAATGCCAATCCTGAAGAATCCTTCAAAAACTATCCTATTGATTCTTGCGAGGGATGTCTTTATGTTGTCACGATTATATTTATTTTATTAAAGATACAAACTTCATAATTATAAACTACAATTTCGTGACAGTCTACACATTGTTGTGCATTGCAACAAAATCTTAATTCGCTGATCGTAATGGAACGTTACATCTTTTAGTGTTTAAAACATAAGGATTAAGGAAGAATTAATATTTAATCAAATATTTAAGACTGTGGTATTCGATGTATACTGATCGAATATCTGAGCAACATGCGACCCGGGAAAGCAAAAAAACGTTGTTGTTAACCTATTGCCGTGTGATTTTATGCAAACTGTTACGTGTTTTCCTGATACACAGATGCGTTCCTTGTGTCTCTTATTTTCCCTTGTATGTTGTAAAAATATTTTAATTTGTAAGTAAGAGCGAGACTACTACAGTATCATAAATACCTCAGTACATCGTAACAGTTAATATTCGTTATGAATTTTAATACAGCCAATAAATGTTGCGTTTCTCGATTTTTAAACTACTCTAAGGTTTCAAACTTATACTTACGCGCGTGTGGTAAGTCTTCAATACATTTGCACATTTATTCATAATATTTCATTATTGCACCTCTATTAATATATTTACGTTTGTTTTATTGGAACCATCTTTCTGTACAATTGTATGGGTATGCGAATTAAAGTGTGCGTGCCGTTCCTACGATATACTACAGCCCGCGAAATTTCTATAAAGCCACCACGTTTTTTGTTAATATCTTATAAATATTTCATACTTTTGATAAGTTTGTGGGTGATATTATTTTAGGAGTATTAAAGACACATATTTGTCGGTTTAAATAATTGAAATAACATTTATTTAAAATAGGAAACGGAAATATGTAATATGACATAAAATCCAATGCGAAATTTCTATAAAGCCACCGGATTTTTTGAGGGATAAAATCAATATTCATAATAATTTATTTTTTATTTATATATTAATAGCTTGTATAACTGCCATTTCTTCGAAAAACTTCGAAAATTCGTTTCGGCATTGATACAATTAAATTTCGAAGTGTGTCAATTTCGATGGATGCCCACGCTTCGTTCATCGCTGTCCATAATTCATTAACTGACGATTATTGCTTGCAATTACCGTAAACTTTCCTCGCAATTATTCCCCAAAGATTTTCAATTGGGTTTAGATCGGCTGGCCATGATAAAATTCTAATGTCTTTTTGACAAAACCACTGCTTGGTGTGGTTCGACGTATGGACACTGGCATTGTCGTGCTGATAAATAAAATTATCGTGCTCAATTTCTTCTGTAAAAGGTATTAGCACTGTATCTAATAATTCTGTATATTCTACAGAATTCATTTTTGTGCTGATTCGGCAGATAGGTCTTTTTGCATCAGCACGAATTGCAGCCCAAATCATTGGTGAACCACCACCTCATTGACACCTTCCTCTCCTTCGCCCAATATCGCGTAATTATTTACGAGCGTACGTGATCTATTAATTTTATTTGCAATTGTGCGATTAGAACATCCCATACTTTTATAAGCATCAGTGGATGCTTTTTCTTCGCTCGTTAATAACTTTCCTTGTGGCATCTCGAAGTGAATTTGAAGAAAGACTGATTTTTCCGATTTTCTCTCACTATTTATGGATGGACAACCAGGTCCCCACCTTCGCGGAGGCGGAGAAATTTCTGCAATTTGCACTAATTGGTCGAACCAAGTTGGAACCTTACTATTGGGTTCCATTGTTTGCAATAAATTCCAGGAATCCGCGAACTCCTATGGGTCGTGCGTCCAGGTGGGGCCGCGATGATCGACGTTTGGTCCCCAGATGTGGGACTTATCCGTTCGCTCAAAAATAAGTAATAATTTGCAAAGCTAGGTACAGGGCGTAAGGACCGATGCATAACTAGCAACAATAGACCAACAACACAATAGGTCCTCTGGCCACTGTAGCATCGGTCCGTCCCAAAGCAAGACGACCGTGCGGTTTTAGGGTAATAAAAACTCCGTCCGAAATGGTAAAAAGTTCAAAATGGTACATCCGTTTAACCGTGAAAGTAGTACCACGTGCACAAATTGCAAAAAGAAAATGTAACGGTTCCGGGACGCAAAATTATCCACACAAAACTAAGTGGCTTTATAGAAATTTCGCATTGGATTTTATGTCATATTACATATTTCCGTTTCCTATTTTAAATAAACGTTATTTCAATTATTTAAACCGACAAATATGTGTCTTTAATACTCATAAAATAATATCACCCACAAACTTATCAAAAGTATGAAATATTTATAAGATATTAGCAAAAAACGTGGTGGCTTTATAGAAATTTCGCGGGCTGTATATATTAGGTGGTCCAATAAGTTCGTTCCGTTTTCGGCGCGGCGACTTTATTACCTTCTTACCTGAGTAATAAACCACAATACATACTCAGGAAAAAATGTACATATTCCAGTACACTTCTAGTTTTGCTTTCGTGCGAATTAGACGTATTTTTTTAAGTTTTTCTGTAATATCTAAACTAAAATCATGACGGACAACAAAATTCATTTTCGACACATCATGTTATACGAGTTTCGTAAAGGGTATAACGCTTCGGAAACTTCGAGAAATATTTGTGTTGTTTACGGGGAAGGTTCTGTAACAGATCGTACGTGCAGAAAATGGTTTGATCGTTTTCGTGGAGGAAATTTTTCATTAGAAGATGACCATCGCGCTGGACGACCACATACTGCTGACAACAGTGCTGTACGTGCATTAGTGTTGCAAAATCGTTGGATTCAAGTGCGTGAAATTGCATCGGAACTTCAAATGAAAAAATCCACCGTGCATAATTGTTTACTGAAGATGGGATTAATTTCAAAGTTGAATATGTGGGTGCCGCACGAACTGACGGAGCGTAACCGCGCAGACCGCCTGGCAGTGTGCATGGCTCTGTTGAATCGGCATCGAAATGAATCAATTTTAAAAAGAATTGTTACTGGGGATGAAAAGTGGATACAATATGAGAATTCTAGAAGAAAACGTAGTTGGTGTGAAGGCAACGAAATGCCCGAATCAACGGCAAAACCTGGACTGCACCCAAAAAAGGTATTGCTATCGGTTTGGTGGGATTAGGAAGGAATTGTTTATTATAAATTTTTGCCACACAACTGTACCATCAATGCCGACAAATATTACGACCAATTGGACCGATTAAAGGAAGAAATTCAGAAAAAAGGCCAGCATTAGCCAACAGAAGGGGCGTGATATTACAGCACGACAACGCTCGACCACACGTGGCAAGAAATGTTATTGAAAAATTGAATGACTTTGGCTGGGAGGTCCTGCCACACCCTCCGTACTCTCCTGACATAGCCCCATCAGATTATTATTTATTTCGGTGCATTCAAAATTCGGTTACCGGAAAAAAATTTGAAAACTTTGAAGTCCTCCAAAAGCACGTGGCAGAGTTTTTTAATAAAAAAACGAAAGACTTTTATGCGAAAGGAATTATGAAACTACCTGAGAAGTGGCAAGAAGTAATTGAAAAGAATGGTGACTATATATGTGAATAAAATAAATTCTATTTGAAAAAAACGGCGTTTTACTGTAACGGCTGAAAACGGAACGAACTTATTGGACCACCTAATACATACATACATATATGAATAAATCTGCATATCAACGTCTTCAGAGTGTACCGGTTTTTTCCAATAATAAAACCCCCCGAAACAAGATCACGGTCTTAACTCAATTCAGATTCGGATGCGCCGACATGGGCGTCGAAATACATATATTACGTAAGATTTACACCAAACATGGTAATTTTAATGTATAATAACCATACAGGCATGAAAGAAATAAAGAAGCATCATTTTCTATAATCATTTGGGTTGTCACGTTGAAAGGGTGACTAGCCCTAAAAGCAAGTTCATTCCCTGATAACAAAAAAAGTAGATATCGTTTAATTCGCAGAATACGCTTTATTTCATTAACCCTTTGCGGTCGGTGCCCCCGTAGCGGAGACATTTCCAAATCGTCGTAGAAGTCGGTGTCCTCGTAGCGGGGACATTTTTAAATAGTCGTAGAAGTCAATAACCCCGCAGCGGGAACCTTCGGGAACCTTACGTATTATAAGTAGTATTAAATACAACAAACCAGTTTCAACAAATTCTGGGTGTTTTAATATCCATATATTGACTTTAAATCCTGTACGGAAAAGTAATTGCGAAACGATAGATTTGCTCCGACCTACTGGTACTCCCAAAAGCGAAATCTGCCGATCGCAAAGGGTTAATACATCTCCCACAAATTTTTGAGGGAGAGAAGAAAAGTCGACATGGAGGTAGTTTACCCTTAAGGGGTAACACCACTCCCGAGCTTCTAAAATTATACGTAAGTTTGGGAATTCTTATAGGCTGCATGCATAATTTTATTTCAAAATTAAAATGAGGGCTTTATTTCGTATATGTTTAAGTGCAAAAATTTTGTTTGAGTACTACAACATATCTAAAAATGCAGGGACAAGGATGACTGGTTGCGACGTGGACCCTGATCCGTTTCGGATATCTACTATATCTATAACTATAGTTTTGTATTCTTTCCCTAAATTATAGTTCGTGCGACTCCTCATTTTTTTCGGAGTGCACTGTTAAGTGCTCGTAGTTCAGAGTTTTATGCTCATTTCTTCAGAGGACACCATTTGTCACGAAAGTCTACTTAATACTTGGTCTTCCTATATCTCGTCTGTGCTTGAACTAGACAGGTATTGCATCACAACGAAGAGATTGGATGGCAGAAGCACACAAATTTGAAAATTCTTGTTGGGATTTTAAAGACATAAAAGCACGTTTAACCTTTTGATTTCAAGTTGCGATCCAGACTCGTCACGGTAATTCAACGTCAAAGTATACAATGGCATACAATGGGCTACAGTGGTAATCACGTTTGAAGTACTAATTAATTGGATTTAACTAATTTTTGACGATGTCGGTGCTTGATTTCGTGGGATGTAAACTCCCATAAGATAACAGGTCTATGCTTATTATTTCTATGTTCATGTCTACGATTAATTATTTATAGTTTATTATAAAAAGCGCTACACATTCTTATATTGATTAACTGACTTGTGCGGAGGTAGCTCAATTTATAATTATAATGACTATTGTGACTAGAAATAGAAATAACAATGTACAGATTGATAATTTCGCTTATTCATTCGTAAAGTCCGATGGTTTGAAAGCTGCGCGCGCAGCTTTCTATCGAACGTATGATCGTCGTCTAAACGGAGCAGTGTTTGTTTAGTGTTCGCCTTTTAAATTAATAATCCTCGTTTTTTTCGGTTTTCATCAATTCAGGATGTATTATCCGACAAAGTGAAGGAAAGATATATTAGCGCATTGTTGGTACGCTGCGACAATAAGCGAGAAAATGTTTAAAAAATCTCACAAGTCTGCTGTTCTAGTACGCATTCACGTCTCAATCGCTTGGTGAGCCTTTTTGCTTATTATTTATACGAGCTTAGTTTTTATTAACTTTTTATGCACATACTTACATGTTCCGTTTGTATCGAATTTATCAACAATTAAGTATTGTGCGTTTAAACGTTTGTTGAAGAGAGAATTTGAATTTTTTGCTGCAGACAGCAAGGCCAGGTTTGTAATTTATTACTGTACATTACACATATATAGAGTGTCCCACGGAATGTTGACGACTTGCGTCACCGAAACGGTTTGAGTTATCGCAACGCACTCGAGATTATTTATTATTATTTAGAATTACCGCGGCAAGTCAGGTGGCGACTGAGAGGCGACTTTTTAACGTTTACTACACTGTTACTGATAATTTAAATTCCAATGACAAAAAATACCTGCGGTCAATCTTAATGGCGCTTTTCGGGAATAAACTAAAGCGGCAATAAACAAAGTGGCAACTGAGAATCGGCTTTTGAGTGCAAAGTGTTAAATGTATCGTATTTAGGAATGTGTCTTAATTGTATTAAAGTAAATTCGCAGGTTTGTGATCGGTCGTTTGAAAATGGCAAGTGACGGACTGAGCGAAGAACCACCGAACTTTTAGGATGATTTGATGCTTACGAGCACAGTTATATTTATACATATACAATGTATGTATATTATTTTTAAGCGAAGAAATAGTAAAGGCGTTGGTAGTTCAGGGGACTAAGAAGATATTGTTAGAATTAGTCTACATAAGGCCTCCCCTTCGGAAGACGGCCGCGTCATCGTGGCGCCCAAAGGGCCTTAAACCCCCGAAGCGGGGGTGATGCCCTTAAGTACGGGGCCTACGAGGGACGGGACGGATTCGATGGTTGCTCAACGACGAGTAAACACGAGCACTCTTCTAGCGTTTTAGAGTATATATTATAATTTAGCCCAACAGACCGCTTAGTCTTACAAGTCAGAAGTGGGATATACCAATTTTACAATTGTATATTCTGTTTTCGGATTACGTGAATCGCGAAAATTAGTGATAGAAAAGTGAGCTGCTCAGTTGTGCCAGTGAGCAAAAGCTTGAAAGAAATGGTGCGCGATTTGAGTGATCGCGTGAGTGAAGTAGTCGAATTGAAGAACGGGCCGAGTGTATCCTGTGACCGATTCCGGGATCGCTCGCCAGAAGACGACTGTTCGCAAGACAATGATTGTTCGCGGGAATATATGCGCGACCATTCGTGAGAGAACGACCGTTCGCGGGAATATGTATGTGCGCGACGATTCATGAAAGAACGACTGTTTACGAAAAAGTATGGGCGACCGGTCGTGATAGAACGACCGTTTGCAAAAACAAAATGTATGTGCGCGACTGTTCGCGGAAATATGTGCGCGAGACAGTTCGCGAGACGATGATTGTTCGCGGGAAGATGTACGCGATCGTTCACGAGAGAGCGACCATTCTCGGGAATATGTGTACGACTATTCGCGAGAGGGTGATCGTCCGCGGAACGTATCGCGGGATACGACCGCTCAAGAAATTCGCGTGGTCGTCTGATGATACATGGGCGACCGTCCGACGGCTGAAGCGCGAGCTGCAGCAAGTGCAGAATTAAAGCGAACACGATGAACATAGATACACGATATCCATCATCTGGATATCGAGGAATGAACTGACCATGTGGACCGATTACCCAGGTGCTACGGATGGAGTAGCGATACCAGTACCTGAATGGTCGCATGAAGTCGGAAGGATGCCACGAGCCGAAAAGTATGTACCTATGTGGCATAATTACGAAGAAAAGAGATATTACTCGGGACAGTGCATGAAACGGTAGTTGCAAAAGGTGCAAGGGTGAAGGGCACCTGAAGAAGTACGGTCGGACTACAATGAACACGGCAGGGGTGAGCCGCCAGGACAGTATGTGTGTGTAGTTTGGACAATAATGGAAAGGCATAACGTTATGCGTTTCGTGGTTACGTAAAGTTTCAGCATGCCTTTTGTGAGTTCTAGCATATCTTTACAAAAATACGGACGATTATCAGTTGTGCTTGGTTTAACGGCATCTTAATGCAATAACCGTTCAGAACGAATATTCGTGCGGTGACTGAAAACCGAATGAACCGACAGAGAGGTCATAAATCTCTTCAAGGCTCTGGACTTGGCTTCAAGATGTTAGCAGGTACCGATGAGCGTAGAAATTATTTCTAAGTCTCTTGGGAGCACTTGAGAACTTCGTGACCATGCCCAATGTGAACCATATTTATATTTCGTGGGAAACGGTTTACGAAATACTGGAACGACTTCGTCAGTCTCTGGAAAGTCGACAAGAGTGTAATCTGACACTTGAATACAAAGACTTCGAAGTGCATCGGAGTGAACTGCAAGCTCGTGGAAAACATCAGCCCTTGTAAAGAAGTACATTGGGACCTGTCTGAACTGTATGTATTGTGTGAGGACCATGAGGCGAAGGCAACAAACGGAGAAGGTTGCACCCCATGGAGAAGAATTCTGTACCGTTTCATGTCCCTACATTGACCATTGGGGACCGTTCGAAACGAGCCGGAAGAAGAACAAGTACGTGCTTATTATTGTGAATGCCTTCACGCAATTCATGATTATTGAAGTAGTGAAGTAGGCAAAGGCAAAACGTGCAGCGAAAATATTAGCGAATGTCGTTCGCCTATTCTACGTCGAATAATTTAGTGGCCGATGGACCGCGTTTACGGCGGGGACACTCAAAATATTTTGCACGATGTACAATAGTAAGAATGTAATAAATGCTGTTGCTACCCCTCGAGTCGATGAGCGATGCGAGCGGTACGATCGAACAATTGCGGCGCCCTTGGTTGTGACCATGGCGGGAGACGATCCCGACAGGTGGGACCAAAGTGTACGGCAGATCCAAGGCGCGCCGAAGACAACCCTCAACCAGGGAATTGGAGCAATACCGACGGAGGCGTTTATGGGGAATTAAGCCAAACAACCGACGGAAGTTCGAATATTGCAAGGAGTTCAAGCTGAAATTCATAGATGAATTCTCGTGAACTCCGAGAATGGATTTCGAAGCCTGCAACGAAGTACAACGAGGGAGACGTGATCATGGTGGAGATCACGAGCGAAGGAACGACGGGGGACAGCAGGAAGCTTCACCCCAAATTTAAGGGTCCGTTCCGGGTAGTGAGGGTCCTGTGGAACGACAGGTATGAGGTCGAAGACCTGCGAGAAGGCGGTAGACACGCTACAACCGTAGTGGCGGTCGAGAGGTTGAAACCTTGGGTTGCAGCCATTGGATAACGCGAATGTGTGCCACTGCCTCCACGATGGGAGTTCGACTGGACTGTCACAGCAAGGACATTCGCCGCACCTGTATTGTTTACCTGGGAGATTGTAACTCTGGTCGTGGGCGACAGTTACAACTCCTGGATGAGGCTGGCTGTTGCCACCCGTTTGAATTGCCTGGGAGATTGCAACTTTGGTCGTGGGCGACAGTTGCAACTCCTAGAGAGGTTGGTTGTTGCCACCTTTATTGTTTGCCTGGGAGATTGCAACTTTGGTCGTGGGCGACAGTTGCAACTCCTAGAGAGGTTGGTCGTTGCCACCTTTATTGTTTGCCTGGGAGATTGCAACTTTGGTCGTGGGCGACAGTTGCAACTCCTAGAGAGGTTGGTTGTTGCCACCTTTATTGTTTGCCTGGGAGATTGCAACTTTGGTCGTGGGCGACAGTTGCAACTCCTAGAGAGGTTGGTTGTTGCCACCTTTATTGTTTGCCTGGGAGATTGCAACTTTGGTCGTGGGCGACAGTTGCAACTCCTAGAGAGGTTGGTTGTTGCCACCTTTATTGTTTGCCTGGGAGATTGCAACTTTGGTCGTGGGCGACAGTTGCAACTCCTAGAGAGGTTGGTCGTTGCCACCTTTATTGTTTGCCTGGGAGATTGCAACTTTGGTCGTGGGCGACAGTTGCAACTCCTAGAGAGGTTGGTTGTTGCCACCTTTATTGTTTGCCTGGGAGATTGCAACTTTGGTCGTGGGCGACAGTTGCAACTCCTAGAGAGGTTGGTTGTTGCCACCTTTATTGTTTGCCTGGGAGATTGCAACTTTGGTCGTGGGCGACAGTTGCAACTCCTAGAGAGGTTGGTTGTTGCCACCTTTATTGTTTGCCTGGGAGATTGCAACTTTGGTCGTGGGCGACAGTTGCAACTCCTAGAGAGGTTGGTTGTTGCCACCTTTATTGTTTGCCTGGGAGATTGCAACTTTGGTCGTGGGCGACAGTTGCAACTCCTAGAGAGGTTGGTTGTTGCCACCTTTATTGTTTGCCTGGGAGATTGCAACCCTGGTCGTGGGCGACAGTTGCAACTCCTGGATGAGGCTGGCTGTTGCCACCTGTTTGAATTGCCTAGGAGATTGCAACTCTGGTCGTGGGCGACAGTTGCAACTCCTGGGAGAGGTTGGTTGTTGCCACCTGTATGGTTTACCTGGGAGATTGTAACTCTGGTCGTGGGCGACAGTTACAACTCCTGGATGAGGCTGGCTGTTGCCACCTGTTTGAATTGCCTGGGAGATTGCAACTCTGGTCGTGGGCGACAGTTGCAACTCCTGGGAGAGGTTGGTTGTTGCCACCTGTATGGTTTACCTGGGAGATTGTAACTCTGGTCGTGGGCGACAGTTACAACTCCTGGATGAGGCTGGCTGTTGCCACCCGTTTGAATTACCTGGGAGATTGTAACTCTGGTTGTGGGCGACAGTTACAACTCCTGGAAGAGGCTGGTTGTTGCCACCTGTTTGAATTACCTGGGAGATTGCAACTCTGGTCGTGGGCGACAGTTGCAACTCCTGGAAGAGGAGGTTCGATACTCCTATTTCAGGTCAACAAAAATGGTGCACCTCCTGGAGAAGAAGGAGAACGGCGACATTGATGTCAACATGATGCTATATAGGTCACCTGCATTGTCGCACCTCCTGGAGAGAAAGGAGGACGGCGACATTGTATGAAGTCCTGGTAGGGTGCATCTCCTAGGTAAGGCCCTGGAGCAGGAGGATCGCGACACCCGGAGGAGAGAGTTGCGTCCCCTGTATAGTCCCCAGGAAGCGGAGGATTCCGTTACCCCTCCAGAAAGGTCGGAGAAGTTGCAACTCCTGGAGGAAAAGGAGGTTGGCAACTCTAGAAAAAGGGGAGGGGTCGCGACTCCCGGAAGAGGAGAGTTGCGGCTCCTGTTTAAAAATCTATTTCAGGTTAACTGAATTGTCGCAACTCCTGGAGAAGAAGGAGAATGGCGACATTGGTATTACCGAGATACCTATTATAGTTGCGAGATGCGTTAATGCATCGTCCGAAATTTAGAAAGACCGGTAGTTACCTGCCAGCATAAACAAGGGGAGTATTACGGTCTTATGATAGTTCAGTTGTGACCATATTGTTATTGATGAACAAATACTGATGTGTGGTTTGTATATCTTGTTTTTCAGAAACACGACACAATGCTTGAGGACAAGCATGGTAGTCAGGATGGCCGAGTGTTAGAATTAGTCTACATAAGGCCTCCCCTTCGGAAGACGGCCGCGTCATCGTGGCGCCCAAAGGGCCTTAAACCCCCGAAGCGGGGGTGATGCCCTTAAGTACGGGGCCTACGAGGGACGGGACGGATTCGATGGTTGCTCAACGACGAGTAAACACGAGCACTCTTCTAGCGTTTTAGAGTATATATTATAATTTAGCCCAACAGACCGCTTAGTCTTACAATATGTACGATGTTTGGTGTTACGAGAATATTATCCTACCAAACCAACTTGTTTCAAAGTAAGTGCAAATTCAGTCGTGTCTCTTTTTATGCGTATGTTTTTAATGCGGTGAAGCAGAAAAGCAAGAAAAAATGAATAACCCAAGAAATCTAGGAATTTTGAAGAGCGTAATGCGTTCATCCATTTATTTTCGTTTTTTTAATGTTTTTCTGCTGGAGATTAAGAGAGAAGAGAATAATTCCCACACACAAATAAAGCTTTTCTCGTTCGAATGTAACATAATGTGCATAAACAAACAAAACAACGGAGTGTGTGTAAGTTATCCCTTCTGTGCTGCTGGTATCTCAACAAATTATCCCTAATTCTACAAAGAAAGCTATATCTTTTTGTACACATTTTATGTGAATTTCTGTGGAACGTATGTACCGCATAAAAAGAGACTTCGGTGTATATGTTTCCAACAACTATTTACAAAAATAATATGATGTTAATATGGTGTTAACTATTTTTAACCTTCTATAACCGAATTTCTTCGTGTCTAAAAGAAAATTATACAACACGAAAGTAATTAGACGCGAATCTAACGAAGCTACATTACGCGAAAATAGTAACGAAATTATTCCTTACACACAGTGAAGAAGGCGACAATTGTTACGCGTACTTTTCTAATTATTATTACGGCCAGAGAATGAAACGAAACGTATGATACAGATAGATGAGTGTGTTAGATACCGGAGAGTTAATCGCAGTAAACAAACAATACTTTGACTTCTGAGTCCTCAATTACTGAATCTAACTGAACTTCTGTATTTAACTGCGCTTGACTTAGATTGAACAGAGTTTCTGCCTGACTTTAACTGAACTTCTTCTGAACTAGGTTCTAGCTTTTTAAGGATATATGTATGTATATACATGTATATATATATATATTACCGCTCAGAATTATTCGAACGGCATGGCTTTTCAACGTGAAACGGCGCTGGACAGTATAGGCCTTATTTTAAATGTAATCGTTCAAAAGTCATATTTCCAATGAGGAGAGGAGTGGAAAAGATTGGCTTGAGCAACACAACTTTTAAAATTGAGCGTAAGAAGATTGGAAGAGGGACTTATGGAACGGTGAATTCAAATTCTGGATTTTCGGCTGCAAAAACCATAACTTTGTTCTCCGAAGTTGGGTTGTTTAGCCGATGATAAAACAGGAAATCTGGTCTGGATCAACCGAAGAATGACGAAAGAAGCTACTAACCGCGTCGTACCCTGTAGATGACAACGTATGGGGGGTGGATTCATTTTCTACCAAGACAGGCCCCAAGCACCCTTCTAAATTATGCAGGGAATATTTAGAAGATCAAAAAAGGCAGGATTCCTCAGAAGAATGATCTGGCCATCACGATCACCTGATCAGAATGCAAGAATGCAAAACTTCTAAAGGTCGAATTCAATAGAAAAGCAAGAACAATGTCCTCCACTAGCAACACGTACTGCAAGGACGTAACAGATAACTTGGGCAGAAATTTCAGTCGAACTTTTTTAAAGATTAGTTGTTTTTATGCCTAAAATTTGCGAGGCCGTCATACGCGCTGAAGGCGGTCATATAAATGGGTGCAGTTTGGACGCTAATTAGGAATACTATAATAACAAAATAAACAAATTAGTAATCATTGACATTAGTATTTGTTGTCATTATATCGTCGTAAACAGCAGATGCGAATGCAAACCCTTTTTCATAACCGAAACCTTCAAACTTCTTAAACTCTGACGCCGTTCGAATACTTTTGAGCGGTGGTATATATACATATAAAAAATAAAAGTTTAACGCAGTGGTAGGAAGGACGATCGGCAGGTCATAAGGTAGCCGTTGACCAAGGGCTAGTTTTGGCTTATTCTTCAAAAACAAGTCCCTTAATTTAAACACAAGTGTGTGATTTCCGAATATTTTAATACATTTCGGTTGACACTTTGATAAGTTCTTCCGGTATCCTTTTTCTACCAATTACGATAAGTTTAACTTTTGTACAAATTCAATTTTGTTTCAGATCATCTTTTCGATGTGAACAGAGACCTCGAAGCGTATGTGGACAAAAAGGGGTAAAATAAGCAATATTATTATGATTTTTCTTATTAGTATGTGAATCAGTATTGAAAAGATTTTAATGACTAGTATGTGGATAATTTTTGTCAACGGATGACAATATAATTCTAGGGAAACTCTATTAAAATTCTTCTAAGAATTTCCTTATTTCCAGACTCAGATTTGCATTTGATGAAACAGTTTTGATTAAAGATCCTCCATCGATCGATCAACTTCCCAACAATGACAAGCTTCTGACAGATTTACACGTAATGAGAGACGAAACTGCTGCTTCTGCATTCCTATATACGGTATTATTATATATTAATTATATACATATGATAACAGATTGTTGACCGGGAACGAGTTAACACGTTGAACGTCGGGCCGAAATCTGCTTTATACGATACCTCGGGATACGCGTCCGTAACGCCTAAAAATCAAACTGTTTGAACGCTCTACGCTACATTGGTTACCCTACATCGTTATCGTAACGTTAATAATGTAGGATATTTGTTGTATGTGGGGTAACAGTTTGATTTATTAATTGGTTTTAAGGTGAAGATGTAAAAGATATATTTGGAACGGAATATAATATACTTAAGTCTATTTCATTAAATGCTTAAAACTCTTAATTCTTAAAACTCTTAACTCTTAGAACTAACGCTGATCTCTCGACTCTCAATTCTCACGCAAATCTCGTTCACTGACTTTGGGAAGACACTCTGTCTCCTCCGTATCTAATGCCTGCCTGGCTGGCAAGCAGGCACGCACGCACGCACGCACACACACTGCCGCGGTCATGAGGCGCTTGTATGCGCTTTCCAGCCTACAATAATATTGCAAATTTTACGAATATTAGCGATATATTTGCTTCAAGTTTTAGTAATATTGGCATCGCCGGTCACCGGTGACCGTTATGGTGTTCAATGTCTTACATCGTGTTTGTAGAGTGTACTGTCTCAGTGACCTCTGCTGCAAGCCTCAAACTGTAACGGTCCTCGCAATAAAACATTCGTTTTCCGCCAACAAATCTGGAATTAAGAAACATAACATGCATTTTAGAAAATGGAACTGTATATCTGGGGGTTCTAATTTAAATAAGTATCAGACATAAGATTAGAATTATATTGATATTGAATATATTACATATTCTTCTTATTCTAAAGCCACGTAAAGTCTGCAATGTTCTTGTTATATATTATAATACTTTCTATGAGATTACATTTGCTTAACACATTGCTGACCGGTATTGAGTTAACTCGTGTTTCTACACGGTACATTTACATGCATATCCCAATCGTTTACATACTTCAGAGGCGAGTGTACATACATAACATTGTTCAATATTTTCGCACGCTTTCTCAAAATTGATATTTCTATCCGGACGGACTAATATTGTTTGAATTCAATTAATTGCTCCCGTAAATTTCATCATAATGAAGGTCAGTTTCGAAATTTAGATACAGGGCGCTGAATGTTTGAATTTCGGGATACTGACAAACGAAAAAATGGACTTTTTCCTTCAACCTGAGAGTGCATTTCAATTGTGAGTTCACTGCTTTGTCCTATCTTTCATAATTTACAGAGTATTTAAATATACATTTTCAACTATAGAACTATTAGGTGGTCCAATAAGTTCGTTCCGTTTTCAGCCGTTACAGTAAAACGCCGTTTTTTTCAAATAGAATTTATTTTATTCACATACATAGTCACCATTCTTTTCAATTACTTCTTGCCACTTCTCAGGTAGTTTCATAATTCCTTTCGCATAAAAGTCTTTCGTTTTTTTATTAAAAAACTCTGCCACGTGCTTTTGGAGGACCTCAAAGTTTTCAAATTTTTTTCCGGTAACCGAATTTTGAATGCACCGAAATAAATAATAATCTGATGGGGCTATGTCAGAAGAGTGCGGAGGGTGTGGCAGGACCTCCCAGCCAAAGTCACTCAATTTTTCAATAACATTTCTTGCCACGTGTGGTCGAGCGTTGTCGTGCTGTAATATCACGCCCCTTCTGTTGGCTAATTCTGGCCTTTTTTCTGAATTTCTTCCTTTAATCGGTCCAATTGGTCGTAATATTTGTCGGCATTGATGGTACAGTTGTTTGGCAAAAATTTATAATAAACAATTCCTTCCTAATCCCACCAAACCGATAACAATACCTTTTATGGGTGCAGTCCAGGTTTTGCCGTTGATTCGGGCATTTCGTTGCCTTACCAACTACGTTTTCTTCTAGAATTCTCATATTGTATCCACTTTTCATCCCCAGTAACAATTCTTTTTAAAATTGATTCATTTCGATGCCGATTCAACAGAGCCATGCACACTGCCAGGCGGTCTGCGCGGTTACGCTCCGTCAGTTCGTGCGGCACCCACATATTCAACTTTGAAATTAATCCCATCTTCCGTAAACAATTATGCACGGTGGATTTTTTCATTTGAAGTTCCGATGCAATTTCACGCACTTGAATCCAACGATTTTGCACCACTAATGCACGTACAGCACTGTTGTCAGCAGTATGTGGTCGTCCAGCGCGATGGTCATCTTCTAATGAAAAATTTCCTCCACGAAAACGATCAAACCATTTTCTGCACGTACGATCTGTTACAGAATCTTCCCCGTAAACAACACAAATATTTCTCGAAGTTTCCGAAGCGTTATACCCTTTAGGAAACTCGTATAACATGATGTGTCGAAAATGAATTTTGTGGTCCGTCATGATTTTAGTTTAGATATTACAGAAAAACTTAAAAAAATACGTCAAATTCGCACGAAAGCAAAACTAGAAGTGTACTGGAATATGTACATTTTTACCTGAGTATGTATTGTGGTTTATTACTCAGGTAAGAAGGTAATAAAGTCGCCGCGCCGAAAACGGAACGAACTTATTGGACCACCTAATACAAACAACCCCCGTATAATGCGGGAGTTAAGTTTCGGGGAAAGATCGCGTTATAAAAATCGCGTGATGCGAGAGTCGGATCACATACGCGCGTTATATCGAAGTCGCATTGTGCCGCGTTGTACGAGGATCGACATAGTTTGTAAACCAAGTTGTACGAGGGTTGTCCTGCGTAACGCGATTTTTATAACGGGACCTTTCTCTGGACCTAACCTGGAACCTAACACCCGCGTTATACGAGGGCTCCCTGTGTATATATATATATATTTCTTTTGCATTATGTTTATGGATTATTAGTTAACGACTAACGAAGGCGTAAAACTTATATCGAAACATAAGAATCGTCAAAATTAGGTAAAAGAATGAATACAAAAAATGATGAATATGTTAATACCGTTTAATATGTTTTTACGTATACCTTGAAAGTAAAATGAAAATGAACATTTGTTGTGAGTCATTGTAAACTGCAGCATGATTATTGTTCTTTCTAGGGAAGCGATGCAAAGAATTCATTTGAATAAAACGGGAAAAACATTTGAAGAATCCACGACGATTCGGTTGGCGGATATAGAATCTTACGAAGCTAATTTAGAACCGGAAGAGAAAATTCATCCAAATTCATCGAGAAGAAAAGAGAACGTTACGACAAACATCGAAGGTTTAAAATAAATTATATTTCGATAATATAGACGAAACTATAGAATCGAATCTATAATATTTAATGGAAAATTGCCTTTCCAAAATAACTTATTTCTAACTTAACAAGTTAACATATGATTAAAACTCGTAGTTTTATAATAATAGAATAATGATACAAAAAACGGCGATTTCAATCTTGATAGACTTCTCGGTAACCTCAATAAACTAAGTGGCGACTGACAGACGACATTAAGATTTGCTATATTGTTGGTTATAATTCAAAATCCGATAACAAACAATACTTGAAGTAATTTTAATATCGCTTTTTGATAGCCGCAATAAACTATTGTAAGTGGCAACTGGAAGTCGCCCATCGATTTAATATGTAAGCAAAGGGTAAATATGTAAAATAATATATGATGCACAATTAATTGAGTTTGAGGAAGAAGGAATCGTATTTTAGAACACGCCCCAGTAGATAATGGAATGCCGAAAACAGCACGAAAAAGATCATCCCTGATAAAATTTGACACACCAACTAAACAAACGGAGAAGAGTGAGTTGACACATAACTTCCTTAACTTAACTAATGCTTTATTACATCTATATGGTGGTAATTATTATTTCTTCCGTTTGTATTTTATTCAATTTATTTTAACGAACAGTCTTCCACGAAATATAACAGTTAGAATATCAATTTATTTGTTGATTATTAGTTATTAGTTTCTATCTGCAAAAGAAACAAAGCGATTGTCAAGCATAACATAACTTGTTATGTCCAATTTCCTACAATGCGATTTCGTACAACGCATAACGTGTTAACCGCGTTATACGAGAGTCTACTGTATATTCCTTGCAAATTTCCTAACGATCCGTCTTAATCCGAAATTCAAGCGAAAGCTCTGTCAGTCAGTCAAAGGAAAAACCATTCTGCGACACACCATTGTACAATTATTATACTATTAGTTACCGGACAAAATTCGTGCGGATTTTGAAATCAAAATTCAAATACTTTGGATATTTTGGAATGTAATCTTATTTGACGAAGTAGTCACAATTTTGTTCTGCGTTTCCTTTCCAACGATTCTACAAGCTTTTACATTTCTTTCTTGAAAAAATATCGTGTTTTACTCGCTAGAAAAGAATTATAATACATGAGAACATACGCTTTCATATTGCATCTACGGCGCGAACAAATAATAGATGTCGGAGGAGAAGTTTTACCACATCCTCCTTTCAGTCCTCATCTGTCTCCTTCTGATTACCAGCTTTTTTATTAATGTCAAACTTCCTTGTAACTAGCAGTTTTAAAAATGTTGCTAAAATCAAATCAAAAGAGTTGTAGAAATAAATGGTAACTACTTCGTCGAATATAATTACTTTCCAGAATGCCCAGAGTATTTGAATTTTGATTTGACCCGTTAACGCGCACACTCGAATTTACTCGAGCGGATAACACTGAAATTGTGAAAAAGCGCGCGTTAAGGGGTTAAATATCCGCACGAACTTTTTCCAGTACCTAATATTAATAAAGTACATTCATCCAATCAACCGGGTATACAGCATCTCGATGCTATGGAAATTAAAAAATTAATACTTTAGTACTAGAAGAATATAACCTAGTTTTAAACGACAACTTCCAATTCTAGCGACAGAAGCTGTACGACCGGAAACGCTGAACAGTTTTGGCCGAATTGTCAGGTCGAATTGCAATTCTAGAGCAATCGGGGCAGTACTCAAAAATGACTGAAAAGACTTTAACCGAAGAATTTGTGAAACTTCCTTCGCGAAAGGACGAAACGAAGAAACTCCAAGAGTCTGCCATTACAGTGCAGTTGCCAGAAATTACTGGCATTGATCAAGAAATTGAGTATATAGGGATGTTACAAATTGCTTTAACACCTTGGGGGCCATACCGCAATCCATGTTATACGATACCTCACGATACGCTTTCGTAACGTGTATATAACGTCTAAAAATGAAACTAGGCGCTCTACGATACATTGGTTACTTTACATTGTTATCGTAATGTTAAAAATATCAAAAATTTTACGTATAGCATCGATACACATTGCTTCCACTTTTAGTAATATTAACATCGACGATCACTGGTGTTCTCCACGGCATTCAGCATGTTAAAACAAAATTTATGTTTTCGATTTGACAGTTTTACAAACATTTTCTTAATTATATCTTGCTTGTTTATAGCGAGGCAATAATGAAGTCCCCTCAGGCGCAAGCAGCTTCTCAAGATTCATTTCTTTTTACCGTTCGTGAAAATCTTACGAAGAACATCAGATTGGAAACAAAATTGAAAACACCAAGCATCTCTTCCGTGAAAACACAGTTTTTCTATTATAATTCAGACTTCTATAGCTCCCTTTTTTGTGCACTTCAGATTAATGTAGAATCTATCATAGGTATCTATATTAATCTAATGCATATACATACATATACATATGTAGGAATTATGGTGTAATCAGTGTAATGGATCGTTATACAGTAAATGTCCGTAAAACGCGAATTCCTACAACGCGCTGAAGATATTACGATGACTTTTTTATATAACACGATTCTCTTACAACGCGCTGTACAGGATGTTTGAAAAGTTTGGAAGCGATCAAATATCTTCTAGGGGAAGCATTTTCGCTGAAAACATTGGGGCCCTAAACGAATTCTCGCCATACGATACTGGATTTTGAGATAGGATACGAGTTGTACTTGGCCATTTTTTGTCAGAAAAAATAGAATGTTTTTTCTAGTCCCGAGCCTGCTTCGAGCCCCATGTAGGCTGGGGCCCAAATAGGTCGGAGCCCAAAATCAATGAGCTCAACTGACAGCCCGATTGAAATAAGAAAACTTTTCCATTTAATGTTTTCAACGAAAATGCTTCCCCTAGAAAATATTTTACCGTTTCCAGACTTTTTAAGCATCCTGTATATCTCTATAGGGGCCCCGATCAAAAATCCAGTGGACCATGTCTGGTTGCAAAAAATCACGCGGAATACGAATCTGTAATGAAAAATGAAGGTACCTATTTAACAATTTTTACTTGGGGCCCAACTAGGGTTCCCAGACCCGGAATCAAGGAACTTATCTGATAGCTCGATTGAAATTCTAAAACTTTTACATTTAATGCTTTCAATAAGAATTCTTCCCTTGACCGTTTCCAGACTTAACACCCTATATAATAAAATGCGAGAATCCCCCGTGTACTTTAGTCTAGCATAGCATAGCTTGTTATCTCCAATTTCCTATAACGCGCTTTCATACAACGTGTAACGTATTTATTAATCGCGTTGTACGGGAGTCTGCTTTATTACGGCATAACTCCGTAGCACTGGGTATGTCGTCGAGCTTTTCGGTTTAGAAATCAGTTAGAACCATCGCTTCATATACCGCATTAATTTATTTAATTTATTTAGTTCAAGTTTGAACGTTGAAGCTTTGACGAAAGTTGAAGCTTTAGCGATGATGGACGTGTATTTAGAGAATCGAGGGTGGGTTCAGTTTGATGAATTTGTCTCCCCAGAGACTTACAATGCGGTTGATGCTGCATGTTGTTTCCTTAATCTTCTGGGTAAGTCAATCTTTATTTTTACTAAAATTTTCACTAAATTTTTTTTATTAAAGAACATGTCACGAAGTCGCATAAATAAAATAAATATAATGTTGCGGCGCGTATCGGTACACGGAGGAGATGATTACAATTAACAGAGCGTTTATTGGTATTTTATGAATCAGAGCGTCGGGCGCACGTCCGGCCGCTCTCGTTGTCGGATTACAATTCAACTCTTTTCGACTGTTTATAAATTGCTAGGCGCCTTGACGACCCTCGTCGTCAAGGGGTTACAACGTAACGGGTGCTCGTAACACTACTCCCCCCATCGAAAGATGCGCTCGTCCCGAGCGCCGGCGGGAGTTCCCTCGTGGGTGCCTCTGGTTCGGTCGGTGTCGGGTGGCCGGGCACCGAACCAGGTGCTACCTCGGCATTCGCCCTCTGGTCCAGGGAAAACCACCAAAAACTACCTGGACGAGGTAGTCGGCACGGGCTGCATCGGACCCTGGCTTCACCGAAGGTGGACTGCTGGCCCTCCGACCGGTCTGGTCCTGCCTTCGCTGGTTCCTCGGTGTCGCAGCTGGGCTCGCCCTCTTTGCTCTTCGGGTGACGGCAGGGGGTCCTTCCACTTTCTCCGGAACGTCTTCCGCGATCCTGAGAATTCTCGGGCCCTTTGCGGAACGGCCCCACCCATTCGTCGCTAGGCACTCCCCGCCGACTGCACCCGGAACTAAGGGGAGGATCTGGCGCCCCTGTACATTGCTGGTGGCGGCCAGGCTCCCATGTTAGCCCCATGAGGTGTCAGCCACCCCCTGGGACGCCCGAAGTTGGGGGCACCCCTTCCCCCAACCGGAAAAGGCCAGTGATCCCAATCTCGCTGGTGTTTGGCGATGAACAGCGACAGATACTGCAGGATCGTCCTGTTCAACCTTTCTACCAGACCGTCGGATTGCGGGTGCAGCGGGGTCGTCCTTGTCTGCTTGATTCCAAGGACTCGCTTCGGTTTGCGCGCGGCGCCAGTCTTCCTCGTCCGCTCCGAACCGGATTCGCTTGACCTCCGCGACGAAGGGTGCGCTCCCGCGCTCCTCTTCTCTCTTCTTCTGCCGCTCGCAGAAGTCACAATCGTTGGGAGGTCTTCTGGACAGGCTGTCCGCGTTGGTATGCAGTTTTCCTGCGCGGTGCACTACCTGGAAGTCGTATTGCTGCAGACATTCTATCCAGCGGGCGACTTGTCCTTCCGGAGACTTGAACGATAGTAGCCAGCGCAACGCGGCATGGTCTGTCACAATCGTAAATCTTCTACCGCACAGGTAGTGGTGGAAGTGCGCGACTGCACGGACTATCGCCAAAAGCTCTTTCGTGGTGGCGCAGTAGTTCTTTTTCGCTTTGCTCAAGATCTTGCTAAAGTAGGCGATCGCTCTCTCGCTCCCCTCGTGCAACTGGGAGAGCACGGCACCGACCGCGTGATTGGAAGCGTCGGTGTCCAGGATGAACTCCTTGGCTCGTAGCAGATAGGCCAGTACTGGTGAAGTAGTTAGCCTATCCTTTAGCGCGTCAAACGCCATACTGCAGTCGTCGTCCCAGGTGAAAGGTCGGCTCTCTTCAGTGAGCCGGTGGAGAGGCGCTGCCAATCCGGAGAAACCGCGGATGAACCGCCGGTAGTAGGAGCACAGCCCCAGGAAACTCTTCACTTGCTTCTTGTCCTTGGGGGTTGGCCATTCCTTTACGGTGGATATCTTCGCCGGGTCCGTCTTGATTCCCTCTGCGGAAACCACGTGTCCGAGGTAAGCGACCTCCCTCCTGAAGAAGGTACACTTCTTCGGGTTCATGAGTAAGTGGTCGCTTTGCAGCCTGGAAAACACCTTGCGGAGGTTCTCTAATTCTTCTGCGAAGTCCGTTCCGAGGATTATAATGTCGTCCAGGAACACCAGGCATCTCTTCCAAAGCAGGCCGCGGAGGACGCTTTCCATCAAGCGCTCATTGCCGGGGCGTTTGTTAACCCAAAGGGCATAACCCTGAACTGCGACGGGCCATTCCCCACCGAAAACGCGGTCTTCTCTCGGTCCTCCCTCACCATGGATATCTGCCAGTACCCACTCTGAAGGTCCACCGTCGAAAACCAGGCCGACCCTGCAACAGCGTCCAGGGTATCTTCTATCCTTAGCAACGGATAGGAATCCCTCTTTGTCACGCCGTTCAGCCGCCGGTAGTCGACACAAAACCGCGTCGAACCGTCCTTCTTTTTCACCAGGACTACAGGGGATGACCAAGGGCTTGCCGACTCTTCTATAACCCCTTGTTCCAGCATGGAAGACAGCAGTTCCTCCACTTCCTCCCTGCGATTGAAGGGTAGCCTCCTTGGCTGCTGCTTAACCGGTGCATTGTCGCCAGTGTCTATGCGGTGGGCCACCAGGTCGCAACGCCCAACCTGACCCTTATCTTTTGCGAAGACGTCTTCGTACTCGCGTAGGAGTTCTCTAAGTTGCGTTCGTTCCTGCTCGTCCAAAAGTTGCGAGCTTCTCTTAAACAGGTCTTGCAAGTGCTCCGGTACTGTTTCGGCAGTCTCCGGTTCCGTAGTGTTCTGCCGGAGTGCCCTCGGTGGGGTCTGGTATTTCAGGGGTCCAAATTCTTGTGAGTTCTCCCACGCTGTCCTCAGGGTGGTCTCGTCTTCTCCTCGTAGTAAGAGTAGCGTTCCCTCGCCGATATCCAGAATGCATCTCACAATCAGCTTGGTTAAGGCATCGAGTCCTAGGATGCAGAGTCGTCCCGATGTTAAAGCGGCACCTCCTCTTCCCTTTAAGTATTCCGTCCAAAGGCTCCCCCGTGACCGTACGCAGGTTCTCTGGAGCGTCTGAAACAGGAATAACACTCCGCGGGCCCCCGACTCGCGAGCTCACCCCGTCCGTACGAACGAGGGTGACGGCTGCACCAGTGTCCCCGAGCATCTTACATGCTTTCCCGTCAACCAACCCGCCCACGAAAATCCCTCCCGCTAACGTATCGCACGGAACCACGGCCGGCGGAAGGGACGCTCCCTCCCGCGACACGGTGTCCAACGGAAATAATGTGTCGAATAGCCCGACTGCAACTTGTAAAACCACGAACAGGGAACTAGTGATTAACATAATGAAACCAACTAAAAACGGAAGATTGAACTCAAAGAATTGCGCGCCATCCGTTGAACATACGGGGCGGAAAATCTATTTACAAAGTGCTCTGAACGCTGCGAGGGATAAATCCTACGGGCCACCGTCCCTCCGCGAGTTAGCCTCTATCCTTTTTTTGCTTGCTTTCGCACGCCATTACCCTCGTCGCGGCGTACCCTGCACTCCCTCTGGACGTGGCCGAAGTCGCCACAACGCCAGCACTGCACGCGTCTTTCATTCTTTCCTCCCTCGGTCTTCCTAGGAGGCGGCCTGCGGGGGCCGTTTCCACCGGTGTCTAACATGCCCCGACCGTTTACGGGCGGTCCCCCAAAACTCCGTCCAATACCGCTCAGCTCGGTGACGGATTTAATTTCCAAGCGCGCGCTACTGTCGCGTGCAGGTCGGCGGACGGCGACAACCGCAGCTGTCGCTGGAGATTTGTGCCCGTTAACGCGGTGATAAACTGAGACGTCGGAAGCCGATCCCTAACGGTGGACGGACAATCCGGAAGGGCTAGACGGGCGAGACTCTTAATTTCGTTCGCGAGAGCCGGCAGGTCTTGGTTATATTTCTGCCGATAATTCTGGAACTGCACGAAGCACAGTTCCGAGCTGGACCGGCCTCCAAATCTTAACTCCAACGCGGACCGTAGCCGCGAGTAGTCGAGTCGCTGTTCGTCCTCTAAACTCGCGAGCACGGAGAAAGCCGAGCCCTCCAGCGCGTTGGTACCAACGCGGCGGCCTTTTTGCCATTGCCCCACGAATTTACTTTTGCTATGGTCTCGAATTGCGCCAGAAACTCGTCCCACCCGCTCCCGCTGAACTTTGCGGGTTTAATTCTATACCCAAGGTCTACCGGAATTAACGAGCTTCCGACCGGAGTCGAAAATCGCGGCGCTTCACGTTCGATGGAATTTAGACGGCGGGACTCTAACTCGCGCAACGACGTCTCAATGGTAGTAACGCGGTCACTTGCCTGGTGGTCGCGCTCCTGCATCCTCGCTTCCATTCCCTGGAGGAGTTACTGCACCGCAGCGAGCGTGCTTGGCCGTCCCCGGGCCCGCGGCGTTTCCTCCTGACGACCGCTATTTCGCGCACTTTCACCCGCGCGCGAATTCCCCGCACTGGCAACCATCCCACTTCTGACACCAGTCTTGCGGCGCGTGCGGGGCGTATCGGTACACGGAGGAGATGATTACAATTAACAGAGCGTTTATTGGTATTTTATGAATCAGAGCGTCGGGCGCACGTCCGGCCGCTCTCGTTGTCGGATTACAATTCAACTCTTTTCGACTGTTTATAAATTGCTAGGCGCCTTGACGACCCTCGTCGTCAAGGGCTTACAACGTAACGGCTCGTAACAATAATTTATTTCAAGTATTGGGTTATTTTATACATGATCAAATCTAAAATTAAACAAACATTAGTGTCATAACGCTATTCCGGCGCATCCCACCACAAAAAAAGCACGGGACAACACTATTTTTTCAGGTTGTCATACGAAAAAGATATTGGTGCTGAAGCAAGCGGCTCCTTTTAATACGATTTTTATACACAAGTACCCGAAAGACAATTCATGAAATAGTACTATTTAATTGTTATAAACTTAGCCTTGAGATTCATTATTTCTTGATTTTTTCAATACCTATCCTATGTTAAGATTAACTTACGATTAATCTCCTACAAAACTATAGTATGACTATTAGTATGACTTAAGTATAGCGCAAGACTCAACTCAAGCATCGCTTTGATACATACACATACATACAATATGTATACAGGGTGAGTTACGAGAAGTAGAAGACTTGAATATCTCTGTTGGATTTAAAAATACAAAATATGGATAAATCAGAATTAGAATGGTTTGAAAGACGCACATTGTCATCGTAATATCATTTTTTCAGTGTTTTTAGGGTCACCAACGTTTTTTTAAATGGAATTCCACACTTTTTTCCCTTGTACATTGTAGCCGACATCTAAACGAGTTCAACAATGTAACACAATAACACCTTCAAATAACCTTCATCCCAGAAATATAAAATAAATAAATCCTGTTTTAAACTCTTTAATTTTTCATTTACCAGAACTTAAGCATATTGAGTAATGAAATTATTATTATTTTCCAAATTGTACATAAATTATCGTTATTATCGCAGTTTCTGATATTTGCTGTAAATTTTCTTTTAAATATCAAGTAATGTGTATGTTAACAGATGTAAGAATCTTTAAAAAAATAATTCCATCTTTTATTTTGGCATTTTTGGTACTAAAAACATAAAAAACGACTATTTAATGTGTTTTGTGGGTAACGTCACCAGTGATACGAAAATCGTTACCGAGTCCTAGGACGGTAACTCTGGAATTACAGACTGGCATGCGTGCTTGGTCTGCTTATATCTCGTCTGTGTCTACAGTAGTAAGAATATTAGCCGAAACGAAATAGTTATAAAGAGGAAGTTACAAGAATGATAATCGTATTAATAAACGGAAACACCCGAAGAAAAAGATTTGTTCTCGTAATTTAAAATTGGAAGAATAAGGGCGAATGTCGCTAGCGTAGTCACGCCGCGGGAAAGATTTAAATTTAAAAGATAAGGAAATAATACGGACTATTCAATCTCGTTGTACTGCGTAGTTATAAATTAGTATCGAATTGAAGAACTTTCTTGGAACTTGGAAAAACGTTTAGAAGAGATGAAATAACATTATAGAGAAATAAACCTGGGTAAAATAATAAATACAAGTAACACGACCTGACTGCGCGGCGAACAACCGGCAAGGGTCACACCGCGCATTTCTCGCGCCCTTGCATGAGCTGCATGAAGAATGGCAAGCCAACACGTATACAGCACTGCTACTGATGAGTATATAACGCAATCCCACCTCTTGTACGTGAGCGGTAATGTAAAACGCTACGACATACTGCATATGTATATAGAAATTAATATTTCCTAAACAATTAATTTCTTTGAATCATTTATAAAGAATTTCTAATGATAGTTATGACTTATACTTTATTCTTATTTTCTAGAATAAAACACATGCAATTAATGTAAATACATTTAAAATAGATGATTTTATAATTAAGTTTAAGTTTTTCTGTATTTTTCGTAGAATCAGATATTTACACCTTTTATTACTTAACAAAAAATCCTGACACTGTAGATAGTTTATTATTTCTCGTATACTCGAACTAAATTACATGTTGACTAAAATACATGTTGTATGTTCTAAATTATGAAAATATGATTGGTTAATAAAAGTAATAATAATTCCTAATTCCGGGTATATGAAATAAATTATTTATAAACATAAACAATTCAGGGTTTTCATACTGATCATATGCAGACATACATCTATGATAAGACAACCATATAAGTACACTGAGTACATTTCACCCACTTTATATGACAAAAAATTCAATACATCTATTTGATAATTTAAAATACAAAAACGATACAGATCTTATAAGTCTCCAAAGCTGTACAATACCTGTACTACACATATTTGTTAACTTTATATAACATTAATAAAAGCAGAAACTCATGGAACTCACTTATAAAATAGAGTGCAATACATTTTCGAATTTGTTATTGTATAAATGTAAGTAGACACAGCACTGAGTCTTACTTATAATTATCATAGAACATTGATTTATCAAAATTAAGAATATCTAAATGCCATTTTAAATACTGCTGAAAGATTCTGGACAAGTACAAATGAAAATAAGCAGTAAAATCAATCATTATCTTGGACTATTTGTATTTATACTCATATCTAATTTGGATCGTACAATATGAGCTTAACTCAGAATGATCACTCACTTTTCATTCAATATAACAGAGTAAAGAAAAGATATTAAATGGAACAAGTGACATGTGAGATAGCATTGCTGTGTACTTTTTCATGTACGTAAGTAATAGAAGTCTCTCTAATATAATAACCCAATATTACAACACAGCACACCCCCTACATTACTGATAACAAAAACTTTCATCATTCCTACATTAGAACCTTATGTGCACTTCTTCCCTTGGCATTAACCCTTTGCAATTTAGTGCTGCTTCTATTTAACTGTGATACAATATGCATTGTTATTATTAACACTATAATCATTTATAATTGAACAAGTCACACATTTCACACTGCCTTTTTATTTTAATAGTAAGTATGTTGTAGCAGTTTGCCATTTTTTTCTAACTTACGCACCTAAATCTTTTAATAATATGGTGAAGTTTCTCCAGCAATTTTATCTATGAAATTTGGACAATACATCCAAGAAACACAAAATGTCATTCCACTTGGTCCAGCAATATCTGCACATTGATAAATCATTAAAGAACTTTGGCAGCTGCTGTTACACACTGTCATCTGTCAAGAAAAGAAACAATATATTTCACTATATTCTATTGTACATTATATTTTCATGTAGCCATATATTTTCCTATACTTTTCCATAAGTCCATGACGTACCATGATACCACCACTTGGTTTTCTTCGGATTTTTATTACATGTTCTCACATAAAATGCATTATCCATTGGCCTCTTCTACAAAATAAATATTCGTATAAAATACGTGAATGACAAGAGAAGAAAGTTGTCCTTTTACCTTTTCCGTGCAGCTACTAAGCATTGAAACAATACTTAAACAAACACTTTGCACACTGAGAGCTGGAGACCAATCGTCAGTTAAAATAGATAGGCAGATATGACCATTACTGTAAACATGTGGATGCACTGGTATATTTCCACCAATAAATGTAACTTCGGGTGATTCAAATGGGTATTTAGAGCTGAATTTAAACTGAAGCTGAAACCTCTCTCCTTCAAACAATGTGCCCTTTGCACCTTCCAAATGAACAATCCATTGAGTTAAATTTTTTCCAGCTAGATCACCATCTACACGTACTCCAGGTGGAGGTTCACGTATTAATGACATCAACTCTTTCTGCAGCCTTTTCTAAAATGTACACAAAATATTAAATGTTAATATAACTGTACAGATCCATTTCTCGTATTCTACAAAAATATTTTATATTAATTCAAGAGTGGCAAAAATCCGTAAATTAAATTAACATATGTTTTACAATAAATACATCACTGCTTATTAATCTATAAAATCAAGATCTATGAGTTTGTACTTTTGCATATTTATGGTAAAATGTAAAAAAATTATTTACAAAGAATTTTGGTTGAAAAAAAACTTTTTGACTATTAAAATACTGAAGATCTACTTTGAGCATCAAAGTAAATATTGTTCATTACCGAAGAATCGTATAAACTGCCACGATAAAAATGTTATCAATTTACAATCAAAATAGAAAAATGCAAGACTAAATAATAGTAAGTAACGGACACGGAGTTTTAAGCAAAGTCAAGAATAACAGATACTTTGTATATTATTACACATTCTGTTTCTACTTTAATTGTAGTTTGAATTCGAACAAACAATAATTTTATTTGTGGCACTAAAAAAATAGCGCGTCTTGTTTGACGCAAAACGTCATCCAAATTTTGACGAACGATACGCGTAAATGGCTTCATTAACAGTACGTATAGCCGCACTCTCTGTATACCACAAAATGCATTGAATATATAGTAATGAAATTGTATTTTAATTTGTATCAAGTTAAATTCGAATTCAATATATTCAATAGACTCTATGGGAGCTCGAATATAAGCTTACTTGCGACGGGGACACTGTCGCCATTGTCGTTATACCGCTCTCCATCAAAAAACATAACCGCGGTTCATTACATCCTACATTGATTACTTGTTTTGTTTGAACGTTGGTTCAGGTATTCAATTTCGTTGTATTCAGTTTTCCGCAAAAAAGTACGAGTGCACGTCAGTCACGAAATGCTGTGAGATGGGGGTTCTATCTACGTAAATCAGTTGAACTAGTTGGACCGAGTTAAACTTGACAGCCGTGTAATGTGGCGAATGCGCAATACACAATTGTTATTCCCTCTAAAACGATATGCTTATATCAATCAACTATTCTTATAAGAAAATTATTTAATCTGACTTGAAAATTACAGTATATCAAGAACTGTAGAAAATTAGCAGAGAAATTTCGAAATAAGGGATAGTTATAAGTTTCGACGGAGATCCGTTCATTCCGATGTTGGAGTAGTTTTGAACGCTCAGCATTCGGAGTACCTTCGGCATTACTTTATATCGAAACTAGTAACTACTATATTATAACATTGATTTCATTGCGGATACAGTTATGAATAAATGTACATATTTTTTGATTTTCACGTTCAACTGTAATCAATGAGAAAACAGAAATTGCTGGCTGTACTTGATGTTGTTCTCCAAAAATGTATATACATTTATGTGTGTAAAATGTTCGTTAAATACTGAAAACAACGTTTAGTGCGATATTGTTCTAAATTCATGATGATAATGCAAAGTGTACAGTGTACATTAAAATGTAGATAGTGTTGCTTCCTGCAATAACATTGATACATAAATACATACAAAATATTGTATGTACATTCATAATTCTTGTATCAGGTAATAAGAAATTAATATCGGTTTAGAAATAGTGATTTGGTTAAGTACTGTAACTGACTATTTTTTCAGTGTTAATGTAATCAAGGGGAAATTATTCATGACTTCAGCAGAACATTTTATTAGTCTGATAACAGTGGCAAGTGCTAAAAAATTAGCCACTGCACTTGTCCTTTGCTTTATTGTATATCATGGACTAATGCATATTATTTATGGTAAATAATTCTAAATATCCGCTTTAACTTCCTCTTTGCATTACTACAATTCAGTGGTCTATTTCATTTTTTGTACAGCTATCATTACATATCCACTTACTATGTTATGATAAATGAAAAAAATAAACTCACATAAAAAGAAATCTTAACTTGATTCATTTTTCATACCTTTTTATATGGTCACTGCAGTATATAGTTGGTAATTAAATTAATTCTTGTAGGCAGTGATTCTTGCAAATGGTTATTAACTGAAGGAAGGTATAAAGGAGATAAAGAATGGCAACCCTATGGTTGCATGATGCATCATTATACTCAAACGTAAGAAATTTTGTTTAGCGAATATCCATAATGTATTAGTATTTAACACTTATAAAATACCTCTATTATGTAGAGACAGCCGCAGATGCTTAAGATATCTAGCTTTCATGGGCCACCGTAATTATTTTGTGTTCGCTGGAGATGCTAGAATCAGGCAACTATATAAATCCTTTGTTTCACAATTTGTGATAGATGGGAAAACGTCAGATCTTATTGATTTATCACCAAATTCTGATTTAAATTTTAATGATGCACAACTTAGATTAAAAGTACAATTTCTATGGAGGCCTACAGTGGATAACTCTATGATTGAAGATCTCAGAAGCTGGCTGGTAATGCATGTGTATTTTAAAAGTATCGCAAAAGAACCGAGTATATTTTAATGAAAGTGTTGTTTTTAGAAAGTAGATGCACCTAGTTTGATTATTGCAGGCTGTGGAGCAACAGCTATTCTTGCAAATAATAATAGTGATACCCAATTGTATTCAGAATATAGCATGGGGCTAGTAAGATTAGTACAACCAGTGGAATTTCTAGCTAAGAAAGGCTCACAATTTGTATGGCTATTACAAGATCCTGTATTGAAGAAAAGACTGCCTGCTCAGTTATCTAGTATAGATAATAGACAGATTAATTTATGTAATAAAGCTGCATTGAAGGTAAGACTGTTAGAGTTAAAACATTATATGATGTTTCAGATGAAATTAATGGGTAAATTAATTATAATGTTGATGTACAGATATTGTCCCATAGTGAAGCACATATATGGGAAAGCAGCAAGTTTGTTGGCACTGGTGTTTTAGAACAAAGTCCAGATGGATATTTGGCTAGCCCATTGTCTTTACGACATAAAGTTCAAATACTGTTAAATACGTATTGCAATGACCACATGAATTTTGATGATGGTAGTTGTTGCAGTTATCCAGAGCCAGCTACAACTTTACAGTTACTAAGTCTATCTGCGCTTGCACTCTTGTAGGTACTTATATATTATTATACTTTACTTTCCAAGAAATAAATCATAGTTTGTTACAGTATAGTAACTGGTGGAGGCATATGGTTTTATAGAAAATCTTGTAACTATCGATCTGAAATCTCTTATTTACGTGTAACTACCGACGAAATTGAAAGTACAGATGAAACTACGTCCGAAACTATTCAAACTGATACACCTGAACCTCAAGATTTTTACTCATTGGTTACATCATTGGCTTTGTTATCAACCATATTAGCATACTTTTATTTATGTGATAGGTAACATTCAATTTAGTGTATTATTATCGATCTATTGCTAACCTTTTTATGACATTTTCAATTCTTTTACACCACATTTAGAACAAACTTTTTCATGAAGGAGAATAAATATTATAGTGAGTTTAGCTTTTGGCTACCACTTGGTTACATTTTGGCTCTTGGGTTGTTCTTTACTGAGGATCGAGAAAGAGGACCGAGAGCATTGAATCGGGAGCAAACAGATGAATGGAGGGGTTTAATGCAGGCTGTAGTGTTAATATACCATGTTACCGGAGCCAAAAATGTGTTGCCAATTTACATGTATTTAAGACTTATCAACTCTGCTTATTTGTTCCTATCCGGATATGGACATTTCTGTTACTTTTGGCAAACAGGCGACGTTTCTCTTGTAAGATTTGCCAGAGTATGTATTACATGGGTATTGCATAAAATTAATTTGATTACAAAAAAGAATATCAAAATGACTGTATATGTACTTTTCAGGTGATGTTCAGATTAAACTTTTTGACAGTGTCTTTATGTCTCTGTATGAACAGGCCCTATCAGTTTTATCATTTTGTTCCATTAGTTTCATTTTGGTTTCTAGTCATCTATTTCCTAGCATGGCTACCACCAAGAATATACTCTGGTAGTTTAGCAGAGTATGGTCCAAGAGCTTTAGTTTATCTAGCATTGAAACTCTTAGGTCTTGTATCTATGATAACCATATTATACATGTCAGAGGTAATAATATATATATTCCTTTTTATACTATTTTCGAACGATATTCACACTGTATTATTATGTAATAGGTTTTCTTTGAAAAAGTTTTTGTAACAAGACCTTGGAAAGCATTATTTGTAACAACCGATGATGATATTAGAGAATGGTGGTCACGATGGAGAGTTGATAGATACAGTGTGGCTTGGGGTGTAACTTTTGGTGCAGCCCTTGTAGGTTTGCAAAGGATAGATCACATTCCCGGAACAGCATTGTCTTCAGTACTAGCACTAGTCTCTTTGACAGCTTATACTACCTTCACTATTCTATGTCATTCAGTATCAGAATGTGAAGAGATTCATTCTTATGTGGCTTTTATACCGGTAATACTTTATTTAGACTTAATCATAATAAGTTGATAAGTGCATAATCTATGTAACTATGATTTTACAGATTATAGGATACATTGCTTTACGGAACGCATCATTAGCACTCCGTGGAAAACATTCAACTCTTTTGGCTGGTTTGGGGAGAATAAGTCTAGAAACGCTTGTTGCACAAGGTCACATCTGGTTGGCTGCAGACTCACATGGTGTACTAGTACTGTTACCCAGATTTCCTGTTTTGAATCTCTTAGTCACATCATTTATCTTTATATGTGCCAGTCATGAAGTAAGCATAAATACGATTAACAGAATTCAATAATGCTTAGCATTAAAAACTTTGTACATTTATAATTTGCCATTATGCTATTAAATTGTATCTCTTTCTTTGTCCAACAGATACATAGATTGACTCATGTGTTAGCACCATATGCAGTGCCAAATGATTGGAGATTGGTGGCTCGAAATTTGCTACTATTTATTGCTGTCTTAGTACCTATAGGAATTCATGATGGAATGTTCTGAATAATACTGAACATACACATTTTTTAAATAAGTATGTAAATATTACATAAGGCAATGAGTTTGTAATAGTGCTAAGGCATAAAGGTTAGAAGAGGAAAAGAAACATATCGAAATAAATATTTGTATTTCAGTTAAAAATAGTTTCATCAGAAGGATAAACTTCCATCAAAAATTTGCTTTATGTTCTTGGTATATATAAATGTTTGTACTTTTTATTGGGAACTGTTCATTTTGCTATGTGATATTTACAATATACAATTTACAATTACAAAGCATATATTGTTTGATACATGCATTTTGCCAGTGAGTTTTGGTATACTATTTACGTTCATCTTAAGCGATGTTGTACTACAAGAAATGTCCTGCCAGCAGGATACATATTTACATAAAATGATTTATATAATTTATTTTTCAAGTCAAGTAATGTGTTGGTCATAAAAACATTTTACCAAATACAGTATATAAGATCTTTCAGTGTCAGATTTTTGGATTATCATGCTTAACATGACTTGTATAAACATCATAACCAAGAGATATTGTGTTATCATAAAGAACTCTGTATTTTGTTGGCAGGAAATAAAAATTAATAACTTGAGCCGGTGGCCATACTATCCATTCAGCTATGTACAACTTATGTGCCTTTGCTGCTATCTCTGCTTTTAGTTCTGGCCATGTGTTTTTCTCCAATATGCCTAATGTTAGGAAAAACATTCCTATACAAAGTGGTGAACATACCAATTGATCTATCACCACCTTTTTTAATACTATACTAATCGTACGTCCAGATAGCTTTGCATCCAAAAACTTATACCAATAATGGCATACTATGCCCACAGACATACCAGACACAGCCATGTTTCTAGTTCTATTTAAACTCCATTTATCCCATTCACCCTAAAAATGCGCCAATGATTTTTCAATAAATTCTCGTTCAACAAAAGTAGGCACATCGATGTTTGTAAAAAATATGTACCTTTAATATTTCGTAATGCTGCTCCATTACATCTCCTACAGCAGAAAGAGAGATTGATATGCCTACATTTGTGTACAACAAGTTTTTGGACGAAAATAATTGATCCTTTATTATGCTAATCCTACCGAAGACTAGATTCATACCCCTGGCAACATACATTTTCTGAAAATCAAATGTTAAATCGCAATGTAATTATAAAATAACTCCCGAGAATACCAATATAATAAACACGTGATGTTCATAACCTATATTTGATTCACGAAACAGAAATACGAATTGGTTACAAAATGAATGAACACAGGTGAAATATTATACAAGATGCGGTAATAGTAAAAATCTCAATTGCGTAAAGCATCTTTTATGTGAATTCTTCGCCATATTAGTTAAAACTACATAACATGAAATTACATCATGGGAAGTTCAATACTTCCACAGGCTGGAGAAGTTAGTAATTTGTAATTTCACTAGCCACAATTGTGTAACTTTATATTAATTGCAAAATCACGTTCATAGACGCAACTTTTTATAAAGTTATTTTATTTCCATGTTTTATCTTATACGTAGATGCCGGTGAAATACAGCTACTTTAATGATGTCGAATACACTGCGAAAGATTGGTGGCTATGCAGGTACTGTTTCGTTATTAATAAAAACATTCTCCTTTTCGAAGGAAACATAAACAGATATGCGTAGGAATCAAAATATTATTATAATTAATGTTACATTTTAAGTCATGCGTATCCACAACTGAACTAACACGGAGAGGTGGCATTTTGGGAATTACGGAAGAATATTTTGAAAAGTGCCATAGGTTAGCGCACAAATGTTTTTTTAATGTCAAACAAATATATGCTTTTTGATAACGCGACAGTATTGAATATTATCGCAGAAACATCCGTCGCAATTTATTTCACAAACGGTCTATAATGACGCTTAATACAATATGTAATGCACATTGTATTTTTATTTTTGTCAATGTACACAGTTTTAATTGATATCTTCACCTTTAATTGAAACGTTCACATTGCGGAACTTGTTATGACAGTCTCCATGTAGAGGCTGACATATTTTCCGTCACTTCGAATTGCATATTTTGTATTAGGTTCCGAGTTGCGTATAATTAAACTGTTGTATGTTGCTACAAATGATTGAAATTTGAAAACTGTAGCCTGGCTAAGAAATTGTGGCCATGGAGTACACAGTATTCCAGCGAAATATTGAAACTACCAAACAATCTATTGTCGCATATTGATCCACCTTGAACGTAAAAAATGCAATAATACACATTATAAATAAATCGAAGCCTAGAAATAGAACTGATGAATTATAGATGTGTTTTACATACTTATTATTTAACAGAAACGTATCTACGAATCGCGTGTCTCGCACGATGCAAGCACGTGAAGAACGGTTTCAATTGGTTGAGCGATGCATCTGCAAGAGCAAAGGGGAATGAATACGTAAATAATTGTAGTCGAAATGTGAACGGGGCGAGAAGTTTAAATTACGCGCGCACCAGGCATCTGGCACAACTAAACAGATTGTTTTCGCGCCTAAACTGATAAAAAAGGCGGGCTTCTGTGCGACATTATTGTGGGAATAGATCGCCACGGTGGTCGCAAGTCCGTTAAAGATTACTACGAGATTTTGAAAATTTTAACGGACTTTTACGTCGTATATATCCGTATATAAAAAATGTCCCAGCCGTCAGTAACGGCGTATTTTAATACGCGTAAACGACAAGCCAGCGAAGATTTACGTAGCAAAGCCAAAGTTTTGCTTTTGGATCCAGATCAATCGAAATTGGTGAGTCGTAATAACTCGATTAACAGAGAAACTCATGAAACGCCCGAATCGTTAACGCCAGTTCCGGAAGAAAAAGCCATGGGAACGAGTCCGAAAATTATCCTTGCTCAGGGAAAAGAGTTAGTCGGTAATCGTGTTCCAAAATCAAATCCAGCTGTTCGCAATATTCAATTTGATTCTCCCAAAGCGAATGTGCAGAAGACTACCAAAAGCACTCCTCGAGCACGAGCGACACGCTCAAGAAAATTGTCTGGCCAAGAAGGACATGCAGACATACGGGAGAGTTTCCAAAAGCTTGCTGAGGATGCAGAGGCGAAAAAGGTACTTTTTGAAAAGAAAGGTGCGTTGAGCCCAAAGAAGAAGCTTCCAGGAACACCAAAGAACGACTCAAACTCCACCGCTAAAAATGAATCTATCAATATTTATAATGAACAGCCTGCTGCTGGTTGTGTGACTCCTAAGAAAATGTCCGCAATGGATAGATTAGCCAAGCAAGATTTAAGCCTGACAGAGATTAAAAACAGAATTAATAAATCATCTAGACTTATGGAACTTAAAGCTTCTATAGCACGTATAAAAAATTGTGAACAAAGACTAGAACGAGTGCAAAAACAAAATGACCTTAAAAAGCCTCAAATTCAAAAGTTTGACAAGATTCAACTTGAGATTCCTGTTAGGTAAATTAATTTGCAAGAGTCCTTTGATATTTTTATTTTAGGTTGATCTTACTTTTCATAACATTATATTTTATAACAGCCCACAGAAAGGTTTCAAGTCTCCAAGCAAAGCATTAATGAGCCCTTTGAAAAATAGAGAATTATCTGCAGCCAGTCCCCAGCGCAGAATATTATTTGAACCTAAGGAAAGCACTCCAAGCCCAGTGAAATGCAGTCCGACCAAAGCTCCAGCTTATCAGCAATATTTGTCACTTGCTGAAAGTGGAACTCCTGCTTTGGCATTGCCTTACAATTACAGATTTTTGGCAGAAATATTCAGATGTGTAGACACGGTAATTAACTTTTTACAGAGAACATTTGGTAACATTTTTCATATGTTGAATTAATAGAGAATTATGTTTCTCAGGTTTCTGCAATGCTGTTCAATCGCAAAGAAACTATAACTTTTAAAAAATTAAAGCCGGCAGTTCAAGAATTATTGCGTCGCAATTTTTTGGTGGATCATCTAGCACAAATTAAGACTATCTATCCAGATGCATACACTCATCATCAGGAGAAGCATAGAACTTTTGGTTCTACCTCCAAGCAAGATAAATATGAATTGGTTCTAATACCAATTGTTGAAGAAAAGAATGGAAGAAATACACCTGATGCAGACAATGTTCTAAAAACAGCATCTGAATGTAGTATGAATCCAAGAATTTTGCTAGAGAGAAGGAGAAAGTTTTACAATATTCTACTTGGTAAGTCATATGTAACACACAATTTATTAAAATATATATTCTTTTACTTAACGATATATTTTTTTATATTACAGATAGAGTTAAAGATGAACACGAGAAATTTTTACTCAGTCTTGAAACACCAATGCATATTCCACGACAGAAAATTATGCGTTGGCATCCCGAATTTGATGTAGAAAGTTGTAAAACGATTGAACATGCTGAATTGCCACAAGCACCTAATGTAGAAAAGGCAACATCTGCACAGATTGTTCTTGGTAAGGAATATTATATGTAAATATGACACACCAATTCTAGGTGAAATGATTAAACAGATTAGCTGCTATTACATAAATATGTAACATTCATCTTTTTAGATAAAGCAAAGTCACTCTTTAACTGTGGTACTCGCATGGAGAAAGCACTGCAACGACTAGCTGAGGCAAAAATGACCTCGAAATCTGACCCTCCAGAGAGATACACCGACACTACCACCCGTTCGACTGAAATCGGAATTCGGAAAGTTGATATTAATATTGTCGACACTCCACCAGCTACTCCTACCACTCAAAACAGCTTTCTCAGTTCTGCATTTAAGGGTATACCAAAGGCACTTTTGGAAAAGGTAAATGTTTGTATATTGCTGAATATATTACTATGTACAATTTATGTTAAATTAACGTTTCAAATAATTGTAATATTGTCGTAACTTTTAGGTCCGAGCAAAACAAGCTGCAAAAGCATTAGAGTCCATGACACGGACACCAAGTGCTGACAAAGAAGCTGCGTTGTACTCGCGATTACCCGAGTTAGCAAAGCTTCTCCGGAACATATTTGTAGCGGAGAGAAAAGGAATTTTGACTTTGGAATTTATCGTCAAACGTTTAGACAATTCATTTCGAATGAGGTTAACACCAGCCGAATTAGAAGAGCATCTACGTTTACTATGTAAACTAATGCCGACATGGACTACAATACATAATGTACGGAAAATAGATTATTTGAAATTGAACAAAGACATTGACCTTGCCAAAGTGATAAAAAGACTAGAAATTATGGCCAATGATAAGGTTTCATCATGATATTTACTTCATTCTGAGCGGTTGTAATGCATTGTTACCGCGTACATCCGCTTAAGTTATAAGATAATTCCGTTCGATTATTTTTCATATATATATATTATTCAATTAATCCGATACTCTATTTTTCGATATTTACACTTTCTATTATTGGCTTAATGAAATTCTACAAATTAAAGGAATTAAGTTCATACTAAAATACAAGTGTAATATTGTTGAACAAAATGTCAAATCATAGATGTAAGTAAATCTCCTTTTCATTAATATTCCATCTGGGGAACAGTAGTAAATACTTGCGATGACTGTATCTTACTTAATATGGAGATTTTTGTAAACATATATCAAAATAATAGTATGTAAAATAGATGGAATCTACATTATATTCTTTTTTTCTTTTTATGCAATTTATTTGTGCATTTGCCCAAAATTATGTCAGCAAGATTCCAATCGTACTGTAATGAACCATAGTATGTCAGCAAGAATACAACTATAACATAATTTTCAAGCTATCGCACAAACATCTGAATTTAGTTTAGTATTATGTCTCAATAATACAGTTTTTATAATATATACTAATCATATGTATGGTTTATACTGCCATTATGTCTTTTTGCGTTAACTTAGGATATGCTGCGTCAAGAACTATTGTTCGTGAATATTACATATATTTTGATCGAATACGATTTTGTAAACCAATGGTTATATTACCATTGATCAATCATATATTCATTTATTATTATTATTCTTTATAATGAACTAACATGCGTGTCGTATCAATTGCTAATTTGAGAATATTATTCAACGTGTAATCAAAGTTCAAATAAAAATAATGTCATGAACCGCAGTTCATGATTAATAAATATAAAATGACAACTGAACATTACAATTGCAATCTGCGGGGAACGTACATGTTTTGTAACATTATTAACTTACCCATTGCTTATAACATGCTTATTTCTTCAAATTTTGTATTTATAACTAAAGTAAACAAACTACAAATAATATCAGTATGAAATTTCTTAGTTGAGAAACACTGCAATGGAAATTCATTTATGACCTTTTTGAAGTATTGTTTATCTTATGTCGATACTTTTTTTAGGATAACCTAAGAAATCTCATAGGATAAAATACTTATCGCATATTTTGCCATCAATGATGAACCCGTGATTTGTACCGGATGTAAGTAAAGAAGTCAGTAGTTAATGTCCCTTAACCTCAAATATTCGCATTATTCTTCCACAGTATTCAGTAGAATATCTAGTGTATAATACTTAAATACATCGTACGTAATAACAAGACATTATGTTTCTGACGAATATACTGTTAAAAAAAGCTAAGAGCAAGTGAGTACTTCAAATCACGATATTAACAGTTCATACTTTCACTTATAGGTTAGATTACATTTCATACCAAAATTTGTACTTTTTTTGTATCTACATTAAATTGATGACACTCTGATTCTTTATATTATAAGTGAGGATGATATTATTTTATACTCGTGAGTTAATAACGAGATCTTATTAATCAATGTATTATAGTCATTGGAAAATACCACAGTGTATTTGTTATTGTTGATTTGTAATAAGAAGTCATTTTATGGAAAGATCTCAACATTTGCAAAACACAATGTAATTATTTATTTTTTGTTCCCATGGTTGATGTCTACAGAGACATCATGGTCTTAATGGAAAGTGTGATCACTGGTCATAAATATGTTACAATAAGAGAAAGGCTAGGAAATAAATTAGAAATTATCCGTTTTGATCCCTACGGTAAGTTATCTTCCGTACATTTCATATGTATATTACCCATTATAAATTGCAGAGATTATTTGATTTTTTAATACTTATTGTTAATTGATAAACAGTACTACGAGTTCGGCAATTACATAGAATTATGCTTTTGACAAATAAGCTTATAGTTTTACAGTTTTTTGTATAATACTCCAATCGAACTCTCCACCTTTGTTATTAACCCTTTGACCACGAAAAGCGCATATGCTCTCATATGTGCATGAATATATGTATACGAGAGACGTATATATACGAGCAGTAAATTTTGCTCGGTACAATGCATTTACTTTTTTAGCGAATTAATACAGTATGGAACATAGTTTTATGTGTCAGAAAACAAACGATCGAATCACTGAATTTCAATGACTCCTCGATTTGCTTATTTTTATTAACACAAATTAGTGTCAACTACTTTCACGCGAATATCGCATCGTACGATGTTAATGGTTTTTTTATTGAACATGTTGCACTCAAAGGGTTAACATATGTAAATATATTTACTTTCGCCTTTTTCCTACGTATAGTTTCACAGTAGAATTAACATACCGATCGTCTATTTTCAGTTCAAACGAATGTGTTATACCGCGAGCGAAAGAAAGTTAAGAGCATGAGATAATATGAGTTATTGATAGAAGCTTCAGTTATTCAGGCGTCAATAAAATTTGTCAATAAATGTTCTTTATGCTAGAGAACATGTTATTTGTTAATAAAATTTGTGAATAAATGTTCTTTATATCGTATCCCATAAAGTATTACATTTTATTTCTCCCGTCACATCAACCGTCCACTGTCAACCAAAATCGAGCTATCACTCGCCGGAAGCAAACAAATTTGGTTGTGTTAATAATAAAGTATACGAAGTGTAATTCGGTTTGTACGATTTAATTATTTCCTCAAATTAAAAACGGCAGCATCGATTGGAGCACAGGAAGTATTAAGTTAGAATGTGATTATAAAAGATTTGAAATGGAGTGCACGGACATCAGACGCCTTAGAGGAGTTACATGGCAGTCGTATCAGAAGGAACAAGAGGGAGGGCGAAAGAGAAACCGAGGACCTGGGATTCGAGATTGGGGTAGGTTTCCTTTGATCCTTAACAAGGAACACAAAGTTGTATTATTTCCACGTGGATTTCAAACGGTTTGAAATCCACGAGGCGTGAAACGCGGTCTATTCTCTTTCCCACTCTCTTTCTCTCACTTGGCCTGCCTCCCTCTCTCTTCCGCCATTTGGTTTTCCTTTCTGCACTTTTGCCCCTCTGACTACTCGTTCTTTACTCCTTTTCGGCAGTGCAGGAGCAACACGCAGTCGTTTACTGATGTTGCCAATTTCTCCTGGCAGGCCGTTGTAGGGGTTGATTTAGAAGGGGTTGTTTCAAGCGAATCACCTCTATCTTTCGTGATTGTGCGTATGACAGTTCCTGATGTCTAGACTCCTTGGCTCTTGAACAGCGCTACTGTCCGTGAACATCTACATTCTTCATATGAGATTATGAAATAAGATTATTTTTTATCGAGAATATTAATCACTTCGAGAAAGTGGTTCTCTGAACTCCCTTCGCCATACTATATAATTTAAAAATGGAACCTTCTCTCCTGCCTTGCAACGGTAGGATTCATACTATACCAATTTTGTGGGTATAAACCAGTGCATTAACCCTTATAGTATCTTACAAGTTTCCCGGGTACCGTCAAAGAATACTTTAAAAAATATGCGATATTTGAGGTATCTATTAAATTTTGCATGTTAGTACATGTGTTTAATTTATATTAAAAATGGAAAGCTGATATATCGGCTCAAGGTATTTTCCGGAAAACCCACAAAACCGGGATATTTGGATTTATGACTCCAAGTTACTAAAAGGGTCAAGTGTTGGTATACTTTTATTGTATTCGAAATTTCCCCAGTCCTAATCCAGAGAGACTGCAAAATTTAGCATCGTCATTAATAGATATAAGGTGGTTAATTATTATCCCAAGTTTGCAAGATTCGCAAAACTAGCGAGCCAGCAATTAAACGGTACTAAATCGAATATTTCAGTATAAAACAGTCCACAGACAAAACTGAAATCTGTTCGTAATTAAAAAAAGGTTGTAAACAAATGAACTTTCAACGGAGCAGGTCTGAGGGTAGAATGGATTTCGAAGTCGCGCGTAACAGCGAAATTGTTAAAACGTTCGTTGTGTTATGGTTAACTCGGTAAAGTAGTAAAGGAGGAAACAGTAGGCGAAGGTTAGAGCGAGAGTGGAAGAAGCACGGAAAAGTGCACAGGGATGAGAGAGAAAAAAGCGAGAAAAGCAAACAGAAACGAAAGGAGAGAGGCTTGTCTGGGCCTTGGCGCGTTTCAGTTGCCTCGCGTTCGAGGGCGTTTTTCGCCCGTGAGTTGTTCTTTGCTTATTACAGTGTGTGCACTGGGCTCGAGCTCGCTAAAGTGGTTTGCTGCTAATTAACTGCGTTATTTTTACAACTCTTTTGCCCCCATCCACCACCCACCTTTCCACCTGCCACCCCCTTTTTCTCTTTCCTTCACCCCGGTACTCTCTCACATTAGTAATGGGGTTCAATAATTCCACGGCCGTTCTCTCTTTCTTCCTCTCATACATCTTTTTTTATTTTGATCCTGTTTCTTGTGCAGATCTCGCGTATATATTGGCGAAACTGTTTACTATCCCGTAATATATTCCAGTTATTTTTAAATACAACCTTCATTCTTTCCATTCTATAATTATTAGACAGACAGTTATTGAACATAGTGCCATAAAGTATACTTTGTCTTTATTCTAAAACTGTTTTTCTCCCTTGCGCCGTTCACTTGCGCAAAGCGAATAAATGAAAAGTGGAAAAGGTTCTATACGTTAATGGTTTTTCATGCACTTACGATTAATACCTTTATAGATGCAATGGGATGCGATAATCCTGCATGCGTATTCTGTGTACTTTTTGAGAGGCAGTTTGCGAGTGCAAGCGCATAAATAGATAAATGAACGTAAATGAATGAAGCGAATATTTAATATTAATGCGCAAAATATTCCCCAGAGGCATCTAAATACGAATGTTCTATGTATAAATACTAATAAAGGCACCTTTGCTAGGGCCATTAAGCTCGTGACTAAACTAAACATGTTCCCATCACTTCTTTTTATCAAAGTTGGTCCACGGTCCTCCCTGTTTAAATTGGTATCTGTACATACACTACCGGCCATAAGTTTGGGATCACTTGCTATCGTTAAACAAATTATTAAATATCTTGTTTATAAAATGGAATAGGATTCTTTTCTTTGAGTATATCTGTAGGATGATGTATGTTGATATTATAAAATAGAAGAGTTGTATAAATTGTTTACCCAATTGTTTACCCAACAAGTTTGTGTAATGTTTCTTACTGTACAGTTCGCCAACCTTCTTGTAGTAAAGTAATTTGTTGTGGGGAAACTAAAAACCGACCGATAGCAATCACCGGACCCGACCAATTTTAAAAGGTAACAAAATCTTATTACGCCTAGTTGCCAATACAATATGTGTTTGCATGGCAAGAAAATAGTTTAATATCAATGGTAAAATTATAAAATGGACAAAAGTTTGATGTTCCATTTACTTTTAATGTTCATTCTAACGCTTAAAGTAAACGTTAGAATGAAGACAAAGCAAATGATTCCAAACTTTTGACTGGTAGTATATTTTCCGTATATCTTATAACACTCGACGAATATATGTAGGTGCAATGTTGGTATTTTAATCTCACTCTTATAATTGTTCCATCGAAACTGATCCAATTATTACAAATATGTTTAATTACAAAATCAAAAGTATTAGTTGCTTCAGTATTCGGTAAAGTGAGTTAAAGAAGGAGAGGGAGTATGAAGGAACGAACTAAGGGTTGCTCGATGATATTTGAATTGAAATAACTTTAATACCTTAATATCAGGTTCGCGTAACCTGCTATTGGTTGTGCCGGCGATATCGATGGGTGGAGGGTGGGTTGGGGGTTGAGAAACCGAAGGTCGATGTATAGGTATCTCTCTGGCAGTAGTCGTGGCACCCTTCTTTTCTCCACCACGAAAAGACTCTTGAAATAAATTGAAAATGGCTGGTATCGCCCTGCCCTCAGATAAGTGATACCTACATCACCTACACGCACACCAACCCACCACGAAACTCTTCGGTATTCTTTCATGAACTCGAAACGCACATTCAACCTAAAGTTGAATCCACATGAATGGCTACTTAATTAAAACGGAAACTTTGAACGTTCCAATAAAATATGCTTTACAGGAATTGATCAAAACCATGAATGCACAAATTCAAATTACGGGAGTGTTCCGTTACTATGTTCTCCGCATACCAATCTGTATACTATGAACGTTATCAAGAGCAAAAGATCCTTTTGAAATGTAATTATTATATTACTAAATTCACGTTTCAAAAAAAAATAATATTTTGATGCAGTAGTATAAAGTTTATTTTATATATATTAGATACTGTTTTAGTATATATCGTTGTCTTCGAAATACAAAACAAATATAATGAATTTGTTAAAGTGCGTATACTTGATACTTATCGAAAGAAGTTATGAAAAGAGAGATTAAAATTCAATTACAATGTTTTCTGTATAGCAAGTTATATATTCGCAAACTGATGATTCATTAAATGTTATGTCTCGATAATACCATGCACGATTCAAAGTGATTACATGAAATCCATGAAATGGAATCGATTTCGGCAAACATTTCCGTAGTCGCCCTCGAGATCCATGGTAATTAACATAAAATCATTCCCAAAATTCACGAATGCCCCGTGTGAATTTTCAGCGTGCATGCGTGTAATAATAATGCACTTACGCGCACGAACACGTGCGTGCAGGAACGCGGGCGCACACGCAGACAGAGCCGTGTGTGGGTTCACACGAACGAGAAGGTGTATTGAATCGACGAGTATCATGCAGTTGACAGCTAGAACTAATTGAATCTTGACTCTATCTATCTGTCGACTCGAGCTGAGACTCGACTGCCGGCGTTGCTGCGAATTGCATTTCCGTTCGACAGAACCGTTCGCGCTCCAGAATTCTATCTTCTCCCTTAATCCACCCCCGTTTTTGTAATGTAGAAATATGCAAAACCATCTTGGACTGGGCTCCTTCCTAAAAGTGTTAATATTTTAATAAGTTTCAAGCGTGACTTCAACTTTCCTTCCAATGAAACTTCCCCATTCGAAGGATTGCTGGACCCTGGAATTTTAATTGGGTTTCTTCCTCACAGATGGACGAATACCAGTATCTCTATATATTCTTCTGTACTTTGTAATAAGATTGTTTAATAACCTTCTTACGTTAACCACTAACGTTACATATGCCAAGTTTTATGTAACATGACAATTTTGAAGAATGGTTTTATATACACCTAACCTTACTCTTATTGTTGGGCCAAATAGATTTAATTTTCAAAAACTAATATAGCATGAATTCCGCTTGACACATTTACTTTGAAACTTTTAAATGTAGGTATATTACCATAATTCCAAATCCCTCTTTCATCAAGAGAAAAAGGGAAGGAGAATGATGAAGAGAGAGAGTAGATTTCTCTTCGGGTTCTATAATCCGTACGATCTTTATCGTCAAATTCTGTACTCGGGAATCGATGCCTCGATTGCGCAATCAAGATGGCATCGAGAAAGGCATCTCTCGCCTTCGACTCAAACTACCAACAAGTATTTCAATATCCGCTCCAATATATTCCCATCGACCCTATAAACGTGTGTGCAGTTATATTGGATTCTCTCCTTCTCACCCTCCTTCTCGGTATCCCTTTCGCTCTCTTCCTCGATCTATCGTTTTCCCCCCTTTTCTTCTATACCTCACGTGTGCGTACCTCGCCAACCAATCCGCATCCGATACTCGACGTACCACGCGACTTCCGCGTGGAGTGGTGCATATCCCATCCCCAAGAAAACCGCATTCGAACGTGTTTTGTAACCCTGTAAAAGATTCTTCGCCCCACCACGCTCACCGCAAAGAATGGAGCTTTGGGAATTCTTTGCCGGCGGAAGTTCGTGAGAGAGATAAGCGTTATGACCGATAATCGAGATCGTTATAACGATCGTAATTTCCTTTCAGTTAATGGTACTACAATCCTCACTATAAGAGCATCCACAGAAGCGATTCCTAAATGATTCGAACCTCATAGAGGCAGATGATTTACTACACGTATCTTACAACATTTAAAACGATTATTTATGTATGTGGAATAAATAATAAATCTATATTAAAACACATTGTACTTCCTTTTATCAAATCAACAGGATTATATACGATATTAAATCAAAGACTTCAAGTGTAATAAATATCAAGCATAACCACAGCGAACCAATTAAAAAGGGAAATACAAGAAAGAGAGATGTGAGATGCATACAATCGAATTCGGATGTACATTCCAGGCGTCGTTATGTCCTGTGCACAATAGTACCGATGAACAGAACGGATTACAAAAGCACCGATCTCGCAGGATAATACTCGCGGATAAGCATCTACAAATTTCTTTCTGGATTAATTAGCCATTCGGGAAATATATACGATTATAAAGATTCGTGGTAAGCGAGGAGAAATGAAATGATTTACCTTTGGTTCGGTGCTGCGCGCTTCGAGCCACCTGGGCACACATTAAAATCGAGCGGCAACCCCCGCGCGTCCTTTTACTCCCATTTCATTCTCTTTGTTGTCTCGCAATCTGTACACACGACCCCGTTTATTATACTAATATGTCCGTCATATTATGCATCCTGATGCATCACCGTCAAAAGGTTTTCTCGTTCGAGTCTAATTGTTCGGCCGATCTCGAGCAAAAGAACGAGGTGATACGAGCCCCGGACTGGTTTTTCATCGTATTACAAACGCTACCTACAATCAAACCGACCCCATTCTTATCCACTGTGAATCTTCTCGCACAGTTCACTGACTTTTCGGAGCTGGATTCAAGTAAAGGGTAATAGATAACGATAAAAGATAAGTGTAGTCATCCGTTGCTAATAAAATGCCTTTTACAAATACTCAAAGAAAGCGCAATTAAATTCAATAAAAGAATAATTGTGCAGTTACATGCCGAAGTGATTAACTCCCGTTTTTGAAACTTCGCCAATTTTAGTGCCACAGCATATGATTGGTGCTACACTTTCTATAATATAATTATCAATTTTTAATACTTTTTGTTTTAAGGGAGTTAATCACCCGCAACGGTTCAATTAGTTCTAAAAAGTGCATAAAAATCTTCGATTGTATGTAAATATTTTCGATTTCAAACAAGTAATGAGTCGGAAAGTATAGTTTCAGGTTTATTAGCTTGGAGCGCGTATAATCTACTTATTATTAAATAAAAAATGTGCTCGTGTTTTACTTCGGCTACGTTCGTTGATAATATATAGCATATTTATAGTGTTAACAAATGCGCTAATACTCCACACACTCGAAGAACAACAAGAATGAAGTATGCATAAGTTCACGCCGTTTCATGAAGTTAAACGAACTTGATATTTTTTTCTAAGAAAAATAGTTGTTATTCAAAAAAATGTTCTTCTTTATTTTCTATAACCTTGTTCCATCGATCTACTAGTTTTTTAACAGCATTTGAAGTTTCTAAACTGCACTTGTTTCCTTTCAAAGAAGGCACATGAACTGTGTCATCTAAAAACGGCGAGAACCGAAGAGTTATGCACATACCTAATACTTAAATGTATCTTATTTTGACGAGAGAAATAAGAGTAAACAAGTTGTTAGACGGAAGTCCAGGATAACCAGCGGATGTTATTTAAGGGTTGAGTGAGTTCACGATCAACACGTTACAAAGTTCCTAGTTCCTCGGTGGGAAGAATACAGTGGGTGTAAGAGGTTTAAGTCTGTGGATAGGAGAAAAATAAAGTCTTTCCCATGGTAGTTCTAGTGAGGTTAAATCCAGACGAAAATAGTGGTAGGTAATCGCGTTGAGAAAAACGGAAAAAGTGCCCGGAGCGTGGCTTTACACGATCCGTGGTTATCGTGGAGAGCAAGCGAGCGCGTTGTACTGGATCAACAGCACAATGAATCCAATCGGTGAAAGGGTTTTGCAATCGTACCCACGTTTTCGGAGTATATCTGCAGGGGATACAGGTACGTTTAGCTATGGTTCCCTTTATAAGTGCCATTATAAGTGCCATTTGAGCATGCCTACACCCGCTTTGTCCGCGAATTTCCAACTAGTCATTGTCCTCTCGTTATTGTTTGGAAGGACACGGGATGACAACCACACGCTAAAAACCGTCTCCCCTTCCTTCGTCTTTGGGACACTCATGTTAATTTTTACGATGCAATAGCCGTTAAACCTTTTCAGAGAAGCTTTAGATAATATTAAGTATCGATACTCTTGCGTCAAACATTCAATTAATCTCATCTTAAAATTTCGGATTTTAACCCATTTGCATCCAAGAGCGGAATATTCCGCGATCCGCGACTGTCTACTATCATTTATTATTGTATAATACTGAAAAATACTGAAAAATGTAAAATGCGATGTTTGCGATGTAACATTGTGTATCAATCGTTTTACACAGTAAAGTTTTAATGAACTCCCCGAAAAATTTGGATGTCGATTACTGGACATAAGACCCCGACCACGCGCGGTGAAACGGGACAGTCGTCAGTTCAACGCCGCTGAGATTTGAGTATGGCAGCTGAAGTAGACGCATGATGCAAATGGGTTAATACTTGGAAAAATGTTATTATATTAGGTACCACAAGCGCTGTGAAGGTACCATAGGCCTGACTGTGTATCATTGTATTGTGCGTGAAAAGAGTCAGCAGTTCGAAAATCCTCAAAAACGAATTCTTTCCAGGGCTACGATCTTCCACATTGTTCCTTCGGATTGTCTTTATCCTTTTTACATCAGTGAGGGAGGAGACGACAATTGTCCTGGCGACACATTGTGTAATTTGAAATGAATGGGAGCGTGGTCCCCGGGGGATAATTATTTCACTGTCACGGCAGGACCAGATTTCAGGAGGAACGTGGACATACGAATATTCGGCTATTAATATAAGAACAGGCTGGTTTTGAGTCGAACAATGGTGAAACACGGAGGACGTGTATACGCGCTAAGAACCGATATCTCGTTACACCGTAATCGAGGAATAATCGATCGCAAAGTTGTAGCACAAGGCAAATTGTTGGGCGTGGTGAGAACGATCCAGGAAACTCGAGAGGCCAAAAGACAACGGAGAGAGCACAGAACGACCGAGGAAATCCGAGATTTTTCTTCCTTTCCTCCCATGGACCCCTCCTTCCTTTTATTTTTCATGCCTTGACAAAAAGCTTTTTATTGAGTCCTGAATTCGTCCTAGTTCTACTGTTAACCGCTGACGTCTAAGATCTTCAAGCGAAATGTAACAAAGATTTAACAAGATAAACACATCTTCTCTAATCCTGAGCTAATTGGAAGATAGAACTGATCCTTATCTTTTCCTTTTAGTTCTGCTATTAAATGCTGTTTCTTCGGTCCGCCAAAAGATACTTGTAATTTATATTATAATGATTCAGCCAATTAATAGATTAGATGCACGTAGAATGACCACAATTTTATTGCGGAACCTATCGGAAATCTTTAATAAATAAGCCAATAAATAGCCAATAATTGTGTATGTACATATGTACTAAAGGAAGATGATAACGTTTAATAAGATTAGACATTTATTAGAATTTCATCTAATGTCGATTTAGGAAGAAGAGTACACCTGTCATTAGAGTACAATGTCATCCATTTCTACTTGACAATTTTCTTAAAACACGCAGTTTTGAAAAAAAGAATATAAACGGGCTGAATTTGCGTAAGAGTTAAAACTGTTTGGTAAAAGGTAAGCTCAATCAGCTTTGTCGAAAATGCTATTTTAATCTCGATTATAGTCATCAAGTTTTGATAGTGAAAAAGGAAGTTAAAAGAAAAGGTAGTTATTTTAAAAATGCCAGTAACCAATATTCTTCTTTATTCTGGGCTTCTGTCTCTCTCGTACCTCTTTCCTTCTCGCAACAAGAGCGGTCCTCGATCATCCTCCATCTCTCGTCAATGCGTCCAGGGAGTTCCGCGATTCCTGAATAGAAATCTCCATGGTGGCTGACAATGCAATACGTGGACAATTGCATAGTCTAATGGATCTGCCTCACATCATCGTAACTTATACGTACGTGTCGTTCGTGAAAACGATATCGACAACGTCCATTCGGCGTGTCTTCCGTGCCGTACGTAAAAATGAGATCGACATTCTCTATAATACGTGTCTTTCCACTGTCATCATACTCCACTGATTCTCTCCACTTCTTCTTTCTTCTGCCACCGTTTATGCGCGCCGTTTTATATATACCTTTGAAAAAAGTATATGACGATTAAAAGAAGAAAACTCGTCCATCACGTGAAACTGCTGTCGATATCGTCTACTAAAACTGTCATAACACAGCGCCAAAGATTTTCGAGGATCACGTACCACCCGTACTTCTTCATATAATTTCGTATTATCTACGGCCTATTAATCAACTGAAATCCTGTATAATTTAAAAGTATTAAATGAAGTAATATTATCAATGGTTAGTAAACTATACGCATTCAATTTTGTTTCAAAAAAAGTGTAAAAATCACGTAAATAAAACATAATTTTGCAACCAAAGTATCGGTTTAAGACGTGACTGGAATAGTCTCGCGGTTGATATATTGACTAATTCAGCGGTACTACTTTAGAAATAAAATAATCTGGATATTAAAGGATTAAAATTGTATCTAGCAGCATTAATAACGTCGTCGAAAGGGGGCTACGCGGTCACGGAATCGCATTGAAGATTTAGGGGGGCTGAAAAGGCGTATAAAGAAGAATCGGAATGAACTTGTTCACCGAGGAGTCCTCTGTATACGTGGGCGGTGCTCCGTCCCATACCCCTATTTTTCTTTTATCAACAAAACGGCGCGAGTCTCTCAACGTTTAGCGTCCTCCGTGTACTTTATTGCGCCTCCTTGCTCCTAAGGAACAAGGATGAAGGGATAGGGAAGGTTGGTATGAACCTTTCGTTTCGCGGTTAGAAGAAGAAGGTACGTGGAGATGGTCCGGGCAGTTACGGCATTATATACCTAACAGGAAGAGAGACAAAGCGAACAAAACACTGTCGGGGCGTCGCTTCGCAAACACGGGGGTTAAAGGAGAAGCTGCGAGCGAGGGAAAGAGGGCGGGAGAGAGAGAGAGAGAGAAAGGGAGAGGGAACTAAAACTTGGAACAAAAGTCCTCACTTTTGTTCCCTACAAAGTTTTTCGAATTATGGCCGTGGGAGAGAGAAAGATGGCAAGAGAAGGAGGACGACGCGAGCACCTTCTGTGATTTATATCTCGCCAAGGTTTCGGAATTATTAAACTTTCGCAGAGCAAAGGAACGGAGGTGAAGGAAGATGGGCGTTCGGGGTGGGACAACTTTCCAGAGGAGCGTGTACTGTAATTAAGCCGTTTTCTAATGAAGATTGATCGGTCAATTAGCATTGTCCGTCCCATCGCGTGTTTCTTCCGTTATTTAGGAATCACCGATTTACTTATTTCACCTTTCGTGTTTTATATTTTGCACTGACCTTTCAGTCCTTTCTTGTACCTCGTACGGCTATTTGCCAATACACGAGTCTTGCGGACCCTTCGTTATGCGTAAATTACCCAAGAATGTAATATAATGTGATATAATCTGTACTTTAATAAATTCAAAACGTACATACTTACCTTGTGTTGAATATTATTTATAAATTCCGTTTACTTGTATTATACTTGTGTACTATGTTATCACGATTTATTATAATTTCTTGAAAATCTTCCTCCTTGACCGCGGGAAATTTAAAAAAATTGCAAATATTCTTAATTCTTATAGGTAAGTTTAAGAAGTCAGAGCAAAATAAGATTTCTTAATTTGTTCCTGTTATGCAAAAGTATAAATAAATAAAATAATTGCACCACCTTGGTACTGTTACTATCTGAATAATTCAATAGTTTTTTATATGCTATTTTTGAAAACATTCAAATTTCAAAGTATACATTTCATCATAACGTTCAAAATGTATTTTGAAGTACGTTCGACCCATTCTATGAAAAATAAGATCACACAGACTGTTTCCTCATTAAACATGAGTTTAATGAAATAGACCAAAATGTGCACACGAATCACAGAAAGTTACCATTTTATTTTCATTTTACCTTAAATCAAATTTATGTTATTTTCGAGAACCAATGTTCCACAGTGAGGAATGGTCAGCCATGTATTCCTAGTTCGTTGTAAAACACTTCGATTATCCATTAACAAGCAATTAAATCGCTAGTAACGAGGTACAATTCAGACTCCAGTTGAGTTATCCCTGGAAGAGATTAAAAGCATCCACTTGTGAGTCTGGCAGAAACCACCCCTCCTCGTGTTTCGCTTGCTCCGCTGATATCCCTATCGTCTTCTCTCTTTCTATTCCCCCTTGTCCTTCCTGGCCACAATAGAGAGTGGGAAGCCTCTTTCTATGGATCACACAATGGATATAGTATATCAAACCAATTCCACCCCGCGGAAATATTGGCCACGGTAATCCCACGTTACCATCCATGGACGATAGTTCTTCCATCGACACCGGCACGTGACCAGCACCGAAAAGGGGTTGGGGGGACGGGGGAGGGGGGAGGGGGTGGTAAACCACGCAGGAAATTCATCCATGAAATACGCACGACGAAACGTCAAGCCCTTCTATTATTAATACCCTTTCGATTCGCCCGGACTTCCTTGAAAGATACCTACTTCTCTTAAAGGAACGTCTACTCATTATGCAAACATGCGAAATTGAATTTTATAACAAACGGAAACGAAATTTAAATAAATTCTGGACATTCTCCAGATTCTCAGAATTAGAATACTGCTATTGGTATAATAAAGACAAATTAAATTACATTGAATACCATAACATAATATTAGAATGTAAATGGATATAAGGCAAATTATAATTGATATACATGCATATTTGCACATATGCGATATGCAAAGGGTTAGAAATTCATCAGAATCAGGAAATGTAAATGATATATTCTGGTGACTTTCTTTGATGCAAAGCAGTGATTTAAGCGTATTCTGATTTATGGCAATGTGTACCACAAAGACTTCGATGGCAAATCCAGAGGCGACACGTCCTTCATCGTGACAGGATTGAAAGCCGTAAAAATCCTTGTCGGACGAAAGGGTAGTCTGATCTAGGTACGCATGCGTTTGACAGAGTAGATATATTTCGATCATGGATTTTCGATAGGCGGCAAGGATTAGGGGGTTCCCTCGGGCTCGTGTGTTTGTTCGAAACAATACGCGACTTAACTGATTGACCCCGGCTAGATAACCATGCTCCAAGAATATATGATAATGCGCAACGACCAGGATCCCGAAACTTATCGTCTTACAATTAGCCCTGCTTAATGTACATGGACTAATTCACGTATAATACAAAACATGGAGAATGTATGATCAATATTTGATCCCTCAATTGATGCAAGTATTTATTCGATCAATTAACAAGTATATCAGTAAAATAGATTATAGTTGGAGGAATTGGAGTTGTTGATGGAATAAAGTATTTCATTATCTAATTAATTAAGATATATCGTTAAAGATACATGCAATTACCTAAATGCAATTAACAACGTGTTTCGAAATCCATTTAGTTCTTCTCTGAAGATTATACTTATTATATAATGCAGCTGTTTTTTTAATAAAATGATAAGTTTGTAATTTCACAAAATTGCGCTTATTCTCCAATTAAAAGGCAATTGGTTTACGCTGTTCAATTGAAATATCCAGGAATAATAAAAAGCAGAAATATCTCTCGAATGAATGGTGTAACGAGGGAACTACTTAATAGAATCACATTATTGAGTACATAGATCCGATAACAATAACCGGGATTACGACTAAGGTAAAAGCGGGTGGGAAATGGAAAAGTGAAAAAGGCGAGCAGCAAAGCAACAGACGGAGAAAGGGGTAGAGTGGGCGTACTCAGGATAATTTGCATGGAAATTTTTATCGATACGGTCGAAGAAGCAATATCCAGCAGACGCGTTTAAGATCTCACGGCGGATAATAATAGCCACAGAAATGGCACCGTAATGCCTGAACGGATGACACGAGTAGGTACCTAAGGTTGCTTATATATGCTTTATATTTCTACGTAGCTATCGCGCGATAATGCACCACCGGCGAGGCGCATGTTCCTAAAAGAAGTGCCCACCCATATCGTGCTCGTGCCACGCTTAAAAAGAAAAAATTACTAAGTCCTCCCCTTTTGCTTTTTATCCTTAGATCATACAGATTCTATCCGCCCTCCCCGACCGCTTGTTCTTTATTGTCGCCTTATGTTAATATTATTATATCCTAACGAGAAGACACGCGCTACCTTCGGCTTTTTATGGTTCTGATGTCTTCGAACAAGACTCCCTGACCCAATTCAATTTTTCTTTTTATCAAGCGCATATTACGATTAAGTAGGGATAAACTTCCAATGAAACCCTCTCAAGAAGCGAAAATCAAGAATGTGGTTTACATTGAGATCAAATGTTCGAAAGCTAGGTGAAAAGATCTTACAATGGAATCGATCTAATGTGCGTTTAGGGAGTATTCGAGACTTCCGATTTCTTGGAAGATTCTCTATTATCCATGAAAGAAAAGATCGAGAAGTAGCACGATGATCGATCCGGAGCACTCGAAGAAGCATTTATACAGTACAGAGCAGAATCGGTTGCTTGATCGACTGGAAGCCCACGGAATGCTTGAAATGCCGTCTTAACCGACCTAGGAAAAGGCTGCAAGTACCTACTCGTACACGGGTTGTGAGCACGTACACGGCGTATTACTGTGACCGAGTATCCAGCTCCGTCGCTGCCTTCTGGGATCCTGCTGAGTTTTTTTTCTCTCCTCCTGTTATAAAAGAGTATTTAAGAGACTTTCGCAGAAATAAAAAATTTCAACGTTAGAACAAGCGAGAGGGTAAAATAAGGATAGGCTAAGAGTAATGAGAGAGACAGAGTGAGGGAGTGAGAGAGAGAGAGAGAGAGAGGGATAAAATGGAAGGTTTCTCTTGTGTATGTGAGCCCCGTGGCGTGCACCCCGCCGACATGCTTCGTCGTTTTCGACGAGGCCATCGAAAACAATCGGGACAATAGGTACTCGAGCGTTCTTATTTATTATACTTACATGGCACTGTACACTACGTAACGCGAATGAATGGGAGACCGCGGTTAGACGAGACGTGCAAGCGCGTGTGCATTTTACTTGGCCCCAAAAGCATGCGTAAAAGAACGCACGCGATTTTCAAAGGGGGATATGCCGAGCCGGTGAGAGGAGCTACTGAAAGAAAGAAGGTTAAAGAGACTTGTTTTGTGAGAGAGGTCAATTGATAACACGATGTTAATAGCCCTTCGCCTTTTAATGGTACGGTTTCTTATTTCCTAATGCGCGAGTTATTAATCACTGTTATTCCGATCACAGGAATAAATGAGTTCCCTGCCACATTTGTACAGATGGAAAATGTATGTACCGTTTTGTATACGAGGAATTAATTATGAGATAAAGAAAATAACCAATGCGGAAAAATAAAAATTCTTCGTTCCCTTTAATAAAGAGTTCTTTTATATGACAATTATAGTGAGCAGAATTAATTAATATGATGTAAAATATAAGTTCGAATTCTCAGCTTAAATCCGATATATGACAAATAATTTTTAATTCTAATGATTTACAAATTTTTAATTTCCAAACTTAAGCTTCACTAGCTCATTACACCGACAGTTATGGAAGCTTGCAAAAGTATTTTTGAATGTGTTTACTTAATTTCACGAAAATACTTCAAAATATTCTTAATCTTTTATGCATACGCCTCACTTTGCTCCATATTTGAATTGGATTATGATATTGCGCCGACAAATTCTTTTAATAGGTATCAAGATTCACAATATGCGATTACGAATTCATAATTACTATGTTATGAAGTATCTAACAGGTGATCCACATGCACGTATGGGAATTCTGATAAAAACAGTGAAAAACCAGAATGACATGTCATCCACAAATACGGATATCGTTCGATACAATGAATGACGAAAATGAAAATGCGCGGGCACTCAAGCGTCACTCGATATTAATTGGTTTTATTGAGTCCAATAAAAGCGTCATTTTTCACGATTTCGCAAAAGAACTCGCGTTGGCGTGCCTCGGTAAATTGGGAAACTTTTAGCTTTTTGTCAATGGTGCCGGCAGAATGCCGAAATGAACGGCATAAAATAATATTCCGCGGTGAACGGTGCGGTTTTCGACGAGTGGTGGGTTCGCGTGCTAGCCCGTTGTAATGGATGACTCGCCGAGATGTATATTGCCAAAGTACTTATGGCAGCACGTTTATGGCATACGGCCTGGCCTATGTACAGGCCTGGCAACGGCCGACATGAAATCCACGTCGAGCACCCTCTATCCACGTCACGTCTGCCACTGATTAACATTAACTTCGTGGAGAAAAATTGTACCAAATGCCAGCCAACGGCAGCCACAGTTTTGGTACTGCGTTCGGTGCCGATGCATTTTTTTGTCCTCGGTCTGCTACCGCGTTCCTCTGCTTCTCCTTCGAACAAAGGAAACTCCGAGTAACCCAGTTTCGTTTTCCGATCTCGCCGTACACGCTATTGTATTACAATTACCGCGTTACGAGAGTCAGCATTTTAATTCCTTCGAAATTTACCCGTTTCATCTGAAATTCCGAGCCAAGCATCGGTAATTGGTTTCTGGAAAGATTGTTTGATGAGGCATGCGATTAAGAATCTTGATAAACATTTTCGCACGATGACGTTGACTTTGTGGAACAGAAATTAGCGTTCTGGTAAGTTCATTATAACCGAAAATGTTTATAACTTGTTGTCACTGATGGGAAAATAAGTTGGAGCCAATTATAAGTACGTTATTATCAACATCTACATGTGAAGGCAATACTTAATAATACAATCTTTAAGATATAACATTTAACCCTTTTAGAAACTTACAATTTTTCTATGTACCATCCAAAAATACCTTTGAAAATATGCATTTTTGAAGATATTTATTAAAAACCACATATTTTTTGATAAAATTCCTTACAAATAAAGTTTGTGAAATCTGTCAGCTCAAAAATCTCCAAATTCTGAGAGGCCGGTGAGATATATCGGCACAAGGTGTTTATGACTAAAACTGCGGAGCCGATAATTCGGTTTTTGGGTATTAAGGGAGTTAATATATCCATCCATGTATTATAAAAAATATTAAAGTCCACTATATAAGTAAGCTCCGTTAAGTATGATACTTTGCGTAACAACTTCAAAGTACACTATCTCTCGGAAGATCGGTTCTTCAGAATACCGTGTAAGTCGAAATCCTGACTCCTTGTATAAAAAACTGTGTAAACCGTAAGAAACAAACTGCGCATAAATTAGACAGTTATTTAATTCATTTCATTTATTTGATCGTAAAATAAAGATAAAATGAAAAACAAAACATATATCAGTCCATTAATGAAATAACAAATATATAAAGCTATATGTAATTCATTTTATAGAAACTAGAATCCAAATACCTAAAAAATTCATCAAAAATTAGCCCAAATGTTTAATTGTTGTCATCACTATCATAGATTATTAATCTTTTCACCCTGGTTGGTGGGATTTCACTTTCATCACTCGATTGTATTTGAGACGATTCTGATTCGATGGTTGATGAATTAGTGACAATTTCAGATTACGGAGACTTGGTAATTAAATCTGTAATCAACAGTTGTGCTTGGTTCTTGGTTAGATCTTTATAGACCTCCTCATATTGAGCTAAACATTAATTAATATCTCGCAGAAATCGGAGAGCCTGTTCAGCATTAAGCTCATTTTGTTGAAAATCCGTTATTTTAAAAACCGAGTAAAACCGAAATCGTGTAAAAAAGTGCTGTGTAAATCGGGGATAGGTGTACGTATATGAAACTGTCTTGTGAAAAGTGGTACACTTCTCCAATCCAATCGATGTCTATACAGTAGATTCCCGTATAACGCGATTCTTCATACAATGCGCCATATAATAAAACACAGGAATTACTCGATTTAAGAATTAAATCTGTTTTAGTTGAGCATTAAATTGTTTTCTTCATCGTATATATGCCATTCATTTTTAAAATACTGTCCTATTTGAGAAAACATAGAAAACAAAAGTTGACACAGCAATAATCATTTTAAACATGTTACTTTAGATTATGCGCGTTATACCAAAAAAATTCCCGTATAGAACGATTTCGTATATAGCGTAACGTATTAACCGCGTTATATGGGAGTCTACTGCATTTGCAGAAAATAGAATATCCTTCAAGAAATATGTTCCACGACCCTTATTCAAACTAAAGATACGCCGTTTTATTCCCAGTTAAAACTTTTGCCTGTCAGTTAATTCATTGAAATTATGAAATTGGTAAGAAGCTATGCGCCAGGCTTGTTTGTATGCTGTAAGTTACGTTCATCCCCGACATTGAAAATCCCGGGTAAAGCCGGCAGGGGTGCAGTTAATTTTAAAGCGATTAGGCGCACGCGACGGGGTAAAGGTGTCGACCTGCAATTGACAATGACTCGAGGGTCATGTAGGCTGAGAAGAGATGGCGAGAAGGGCCGAGGAAGGGTGGCGAAAAATTAAATTAAATTGCCTGATCCGTGAGCCCACATACTTCCACCTAATCCTCCATTAATATACATGGTACATATGCATGTCAATATTAGAGGGTTCAGTGGCTTGTTACAGAAACATATTGCCGCTGACGTGACCCAATATGTATGATATAAATAAATGTGATGCTACAGATGCTACAGCAAGTAATGCTGTGAATAAAAACGATGTAGTGCAAGAATAATTTCCGAAAGATGCAATGTTATTAACATTTTTTGTTTTGCGAGCAAAATTGTTTTGATGGTTAATGTGACCGGATGGAGTCCTTTGCATGTTACAGCACGTAACAATCAGTGTATTATATTAGTATATCAATGTGTAAATCTAGGAGAATAATTTTATATTTATCGTCCTCTAACAAAGCTAATATGCAAGTTTCAATCACAACTAATTATCATCTACCCTATTCTTTCTTCGATTAACTTGTTTACCGTAAAATACCTGTTAATGCAATTTCAATATTCAACTAATAACATTAACTTTGTTCAACTGTAATATGCCGAATATTACCAAATTTTCTTACCCGAACTAAATGAACTCAAACTCAGGCGACAAATTAAGAAGGCACGATTTCGGAATCCATTATCCTCCCTGATAATTGTGCTATAAATATAACCGAGTTACGATATTAATTCTCTTCGCGGTATAAGATAGTGAGTTGAAAGGCGGGCTGAATGAACGACGGTACTTTTAAAGAGACGACTGAAAATTATTCAAGCCGCCAACAGCACCATCCTCGATTATAGAAGACAATTTTAATATCGTCGAATAATAGAGGGTCGTCGAGGAAGGGTGAGTGAGGCAGGGGGTGGAGGAGGGGGACCCAGGAGGAGGGGGTCGGGTTGAAAACTCGCGTGGTATAAGGTCACCGTGAAGCCTCCGATAAAGGAGGAGTTTTCCGAAGGATCCTGATCGTTGCGGTCTGGCTACGTGGTGGGCATGTGAAACGGTATTCAATATCTTTGCTCCCGTCGAAGAACCTCCCCCGGAGGAGAAAGGGGTGGAGGCATGCTCATTGTCACCGCGAAACTATTCCGAGCGAATTCGAGATTACGTCGCTTGTAAAAAGGACAATAGATCACCACGGACGAACGAAGTTATGTCCGACGGTGAAGACGCGTGTAATACGTGACGCGCCGTTTCGCCTTCATTTTATTAGGGCACTTAAACACGTGGTTTTATGGCAGTTTATATCTCTGTACAATTTATTTCTTCTGACAGGAACGTGTCATGGAAAATGGTATTATTTGTTTCTTTCCCGGAGACAGTTATGAGTCTCATAATCAGAAATATTCGTCTTTTTTGTTTACACTGATTTACTAATAATATATTGGACATCCATGGTGCCGCTATAATTACCATCATTGTTGCTACGTAGACCAAAATTAAAATATATTATTGGTTGAATACCTAACTTAAGCAGGCGAAAATGTACAAATGTAGGCGAAAATATGGTGAGCGAGAATAGTCAACAAATAACCAATATAACAGAAATACTATTAATAAAATATATCATGTCCAATGATAAAATGAAAAATTACAAAATTACTTTAGCAACGATAGAAGGACTACCGCTGTTTGACATACCGCTGCTTAATTCTCATAGACGTATAGATGATATCGCGTAGATTTTTCTTATCGTTGGTCCTCGAGATTCTCGTTATTGATGCCGAGAGAAGAGAGGTTCGACGAACGTAGCTTAAAAAAGAATAGGGTCAGCACTGTGTATACCGATCCTGGTAGACTGTTACGAGTACCGAGAGATGAAAGAGACGTGGGAGGTTTGAAAAAGAAGCTGATGGAGTGGACGCTCCTTGTTATTGTAGCCATAATGGATGAGCAAACACGAGGACACGATTGAAACTGCGGCAGGTAAAACGTGCACCGAAAGAGCCCACTGTCTATACCTGCATAAAGCCGAATCACGAGTCAAATATTACATAAGGTTCCAGTATAACACATTATTCAATTTCAGGTAAGTGGGCATGAAAAGCGTTCAAGAAGTGAATATTGAGTTTCATGTAAAATATAAGTCAATATTAGGACTACGTGTTCACCTTGCGCTCGAAAGTTAACATGCTATAAAAGCGTATTTAATCACGTTATTCTGGTGCAATGTTCTTAATGTACTTAAATTAGCACTGATCTTTTTCTAGCAGTATTAAACGTTTTGCAGAAACAGTTAATCTCACTTGTTTAAATATAAATTAATGATCGACAGAAGTTTTATAGTGTAGTCGCTCCACTGATTTCTCTATTAAAAGGGAATTGTCGACTGAGAAACTTTGTTCCTGACGTAGCCTTTAACACAGAAGTATTTAGCTTGAAAACGCGAGGTTTTCTTGATTCCTGGGGAAGCATTTCTAACGATTACAGGGTAGGCGGCCGGGCGTTGTATTTCACTTACAATACGAAACGCATTTCAATGAGCAGGAAGCACTGGAATCCATTGGAAGGGGGGTGGCAGAAAGGGATGAAGGATGGAAAGGGGTGATCGCGGGGTGAGGTCGGCCCAGCGATGTTAGCGGTGGGAGCCGCGTCGGCGTGAGGGGGCCAGGGTGAAACGATCATTGAAATGGAAATGCCATTGACGCAAAGTGAAAGTAATTAATGGAATATGCCCGAGCAATAGAATGAGTTTGATCCTGGTGGCCTTGTAGCTTCCTACTGCGAGAAACAGCCAAGTATGCGTACGACGAGGGAAACCGTCGAGCATATTAGCAAAGCGAGTGGCAAGGATCCAACGACAGAATTATCTGCAGCTCTAAACAAAACTGATTAGTAATAAAAATGTGATGAAAGTCATGGAGGGTTGGAATCAAATCAGAAATTAAAAGAGAATTCGAAGAGAGTAAACCTTATGCATACCCACATTTATTAAAATAATCAAACAGTGGAAGAAATATGTAACAATTGGAAGAAATGATTGTCCAGAGCAAAGGAAATGCTGTACTAATAATAGATAAAGTACAAACAGTTCAAACAATAGGGTGAAAGTGGGTGCCAAGGTAGAGTAATAGATAGCAAATCAGGAGAAAGAAGATGATGAAGAGCAAAGACGGCAACAGGCGAAACCATGGGGTGAGAAAGAGGAAGACAGGAGGGAAGAGAATGTTCATGGATTTAATTAATATTTCATTTGCATGCATCTTCGAGAGTACTGCCTCGTACTGAATAACTCTCGTATTGTGATCGCACACGTCCAGAATCCGACCGAGGCAGACACAGTGGCACTAATCATAGATAGAAAAAGGTACAGCATCGAGGATACGCAGAGACCGCTAGGAGGTAGTCCGTAAATGTTAGACAGTATATGTAGACGGATATGTGTAGAGGCACATATACAGGTTACCATAGAATAAAAGGGATGAGCCGAACAGCGTGGAACTCTCTGTATTTCAATTTAGCACGTCCATTGTTAGATACTAATATTATTCAGTTCGGAATTGTTTCGTGACACCCCTCAGGAGTATGATTTCTGCCGAGGTTGCCCCACCGAGCCTCTATTACTCTCTCTCTCTCTCTCTCTCTCTTACTTTCTCTCTTCCTCTTTGACCCGTCCCTTTCTTACTCGCACTTTATTCGTCTGTCGCCGGAACAGACCCCACTTCACAACCCTACCGAGATAATAAAGTATTGCCCAATGAAATATCTCGATACGAATGAAAATAGATCCGAGACGATTCGTAAAGAAATATGTACATGTGTTTTTTACGATATTGTACATTAAAAAAAATGTCTGCTTAGGCTTCCACCATATTGTTTCTAACATCTATAAAGCGCCATTTCTTTAATACTTTTTATTATGTATTGATCATCATTTTTCTAGATTAGATTATTCTAATTTCACTCCTCTTAGATGATTCTAACTTGATTAAAGGAACTGGAATTAAGAAGACAGTTAAGTATGTCTAACTTGGTAATCGAATACTTTCTCGGTAGAATTGAAAAGCACATATGATATCCACTTATGTTACCGATGTCGTCCTCGGTATACATTTTCAGACTTACGCTGACACACGTTTTGTGTACACGGGTTGGTACCGCGAAGCCCTATCGGTCCTTCAACCATGTAAATAGAGGGTTGTTTGCCGACGTTCGGCAACACTTTATACTCTCCTCTGATCCAAGAAAAGGTTCGAAGATCTCCTCTGAATTGGCTTCCACGCACTTGTACCTGTGTATACGTAAATATGTAGGTGCACACGTGTACATAGTCGATACAGGTAGAGAGCGACTTCGTTCCCAGCCAGAGAGAGAGCGAGAGAACAAATATTGATGGAAGTCGAAAAAATTTTAAAAGCCATTCCACTCGTTATACGGGTAGCTAAATTTACCCGAGGATAGACATTTTATGTATTCTACAAATGAAAATATTTCCATAACTCTTATTAGTATTCTACGATCTTTTTTCATTTAACATTTCTATAATTAATTGCAATTTCAGGATTAAACCTACTCAGCTGTCTCTACATACGAACAAATATTTAAACAATTTAATCAATCATATAGGTCTTGTGAAATTCATTGTTCAAAGTTCCAATCCGTGTATTCTGAGACCGCACTTGCAGTAAGGATTATATATTATTTCTGTAAACTGATCGCGAAATCTGTCTATTAGTCGATAGTTTTTCAAGACCTAAGAGAACGAGAGAATTAAAATCGGTAGTTAAAGGCAAAAATTTAACAAAAGGATTGAGGAGTAACTGTAAGCAATAATACTCTTGTAAGCACTCTTGTTTCGTTGTAAATAGAACTGAATCAGGTGTATTGTCTAGGATAACTTATTATATCACTTTTTTTTTAAATGCTTTTTTAACTATTTTAACAGGTCAAATTTCGAGACAAGTCAATTTAAATAATATATCATATATTCTTCAGCTCAGAAGAGCTTTTACAAAAATATAAATGCCTTTCGTATAATATGAACTTTCTACAAATTATCATAAATTATCATACCATTTAATTAATAATTTTGGCATCTGTCTGTCTGTCTGTAAATAAAATTTAATGTTTCAAGATCTGCTTTTAAGTACATCGTATCTAATAAAGTCTCGATATTAAGTCTCATATGAGTTAATAGATAGGCCGTTTTGGCTATAACAGGATCAGTTTCCAAGTTTAAGAAGCCCACCCTCGGGGGACAAGCGTGGCTTAAAATTCCAGGGTGCAGAGGAGGAGGGGTTCGGTATATACAGCGGGGGGTTGTTGCACTCTGACTGCGGATTAAACTCGGTTGGCAGAGGTAAGAGCGGTAGGAGGGGAGCCATTATACTCCATTATGAATGGTAACCAGTAGCCAAAGGAGGAAACTCCACGGGGTGTCGATATATTGCCACCCCTGGAGCCAGGCAGCCATACCTCGTAAATAATAAGCGGGCCGCGGCATTATAATGCCATTGCACACACCGCGGGTACAAATTGCAGGGTATATAACGCTAGGCGCGTGTTCAGGCATCGACCTATCGGATATATGCCTTGTAGAGGCCAATTGATTATCGGTATTTCATCGATACGTGTACCTAAGCCTTCTACGGTGTATTCATATAGGCGTGCGCACACACCACATGTGTCTCGTAATAATACGAGCATCGGTGGTGTGAGTACTGCGAAAGTGATTTTCTGAATATCAATGTCGATTCTTTCTACCGATTCGCCACCAACATCGACGATTCCACCAACGTTTCGTGTATCGTTGATTCGTGAAAGACTTCCATTGAGTTTCATCGAACCATCTGCAATATTCTAACCATACAACGAACGCGGAGAGTTCTTGGTACACGAAACCGAACTTTAATTAATTTCTCCGGAATCAGAAACGGGGAAATTATTTCCGCCTGTGATACACCGGGGGAATATATCGAATGCATTTCTCGAATGCATGCTGGCGACAGTCATTGTATATTTTATAGTTGTCAAATTAAATGAAAACTCCTTTACTGTAATAAAAAGGAGGTACTATATGAATACAGCCGCAGTATACTACTATACTGCAGCAGTGATTTTCTCTGCCGCGAAAATTTGTAAAAATCATTAAATAAATTAATTTCGAAAGAAGTCTAAAAGAAAATAATTGTGGATATCAAATTTAAATCTCTTTAAATTTATCATACGAATATATCTTTGTTATAACAAACGAATACATAATATAGTAAAAAATATATTGGTCATCATAATTTAAATGCGCCGTGAAAGTTTGAGATAAAAAAAAGTTGAAAAACACTGCTATAGAGTGATCGAGTTTTGAAGAACTAATACTCAAGATAAATGACGTAGATATAAATAATGAAAAATCCTAAGCCCCGATTTCCTAAATTGAGTGGTAAGATTGATTACCCGCGTCGATGGTTATCCACTTATTCAAAGTCGATTGCCCGATCGAAAATCGATCGAGCACGAAACCGATCCGATTTCAAAGATTCCATGGTTGCGGGCGCGCCTCGCACATCCATTCTGCACCTGCAAACTGCATCCGACATCGGATACCTTTTCTTTTCGTTTACGGATAACGTGTAATTTCCAACCAGCTGGAAGGTCGCCCTTTCCAAAATAATTTTACGTTCTTTACTTTCCATTCGAGCAACCGTCATTTCATTTTACCTGCCACTACGGATTATCATCAATTTCACGAATAGAACTGTCGAGCATCGTCTCGGAGGTTGGACGATGTAGCATTTTCACATGAGAATTAGAAAACCTTCAAATTATATCGTAGATTATAATGCACCGTATATAGAACTCACTGTCACAAGACTTATTCACATTTCAAGCAATAATGGAAATACATAAGTACATACTATGAAATTGAATTGACAAAAGAGAATATCAATAATCGAATTTAATCTATAAACCATTTCTGATAAATTCGTTTTACGTACCTGCTCTCTGAAAGATGTAAGTAATCGTTGTACCCAATGTATGGAGTACCAATATCTTATTTATTGTTCACATATTCCGTCTATACATTTCTTCCTGTAACATATCATGGTAACTACAAAGAACGTCGTATCCGTTCGCTGTCGGACAATCTAAACATCTTACAGGCAAACACTTATGTATATTATGTATATGCACACGCTTTGAAATTGTTCGTATAGCCCGCCGCGTGTATCCAAAATCGGTATACGTGAGATTTCTTTAATATATTCCATGGAATATCGGATAATACAAGATAATTAGCTAAAAGCGATTCACGCATATTTACAGATCCGTTTCCCATTACTCTTGTCTTATACATATCGCCGGAACCTTACCTACACACATATTCCTTTAATTAACCTTTGTATCTACACGTGTATAAAGTAAACTCTTGCAACGAACCGTACACGAATCTTATCGTTCCATTAGAGCTTTCGCACTCTTCAAATCCCTTTCGTGAGTTTACTCTGAAACGATGCACATCGCCATTCATGCGATAGGATTCGTTATGTATTACTGCTTTATTAAACGTTATGAAACGTTTCTCTAGGACATATTTTACAATCGACGTATTAATCTCAAATCTCGTCGAAAATAGACGCTTTACAGCGATGTAAACTTGGCTTACATATCGCCAAGATATTACTGGCCACTGGGAATCTGCAAGGCTATTTGCAGACAATAAGCAGGTTACTTAATGTTCGAGAATATTGTCACGTATTTCAAGTATTTCCAGTTCAGAAATTCGAAGTATTGTGTAATGTTTATTTTGTTAAACACAGTCAATTGAATTATTTCGTTGACAAATTTGATCGCGACTTTGTTGTGGATCACCACATCTGGATCTGGTTCTGGTTTCAAATTTATCGCGCACTTAAAGCCTTTGTAGAATTAGCACTTCTTTGTTTATTCAGCCCTATTTAATTCACCACAGACGGTTTTGTAGTACGTCACTCTTTTACACTGATTTCTGACCACACTGATTGCAACACACAAATTCTTTAGATGTAACTCATTTTCGTCGGGATGAGCATAGAATTTCTTCTTTTGTCATTGATATCTTCCTTAAATGTACAATAGTGCACTTTGTTTCCTCTTTAAATTTGTATATTTCAGATATCTTCTAAATCATTTCAACGGTATATTATTGGCTGCAACAGTCGCCAAACTGCGGTACGACCTTCTTCGGAGGACATAATACCCTAATGACTGTCGGAACAGATTTTCCTTTCAGGTATTCGATCTGATCTCGTAAACATCAGAGACACACAAAAGTATCCTTGTAATCCCATCCTAAACTGATTTCAAACTTTCTCGTAAGAATTTCTTACTCTACATCTCAGGTTCTCTCCGGGTAATCCCCTTAACTCGTCATCATGGATTAGTTGAGAAATGACCTTTTAACATCGTCGTGAATGTCTTTATATCAGAGTTACATATTAACTGTAACATCCTTCCTCCTCCAGAATTCATATCTCGCATCCTTCCGTTTGCTTTGATCCCTGGATTAAAACTAACCCCATTATAGTCATGTTATTAAAGCGTTCCTTATCACCGTCGCCTGATAGCAAACATTCATTTCATGTTCGGATTAGCTGATCATCCAGTGAACTTGATTCCAGAGTTGGTTTCATGGCATGCGCTATTGCAGGTAAGACCAGGTAGTGGTCTGGCCTTCGTCCGGTCACTCGGAGTAGCTGGTTTTGTCACTGGCATCGTCGGGACTGGTTTCTCGATAGGCGTCACCAGTTCCATTGGCGTGTATATTTTGATTCGGTGGTTTGATCACGGTGGGCAGGTAACCGGTGCCTGCATAAGGAGCTGCCAGGAATCTGTGTCTCGTGGAGGGTATAGGGGTTGTGCAGTACGCGGCACGAGTCGCGTAAGCAGCCGACACCGAAGCTGATGCGGCAGCGGCCGATGCGAGGGCACCCGCAAGTGGCGAAAACGCAGATTTTGGTTGAAGACTGTCCTCGCAAACCAGCACTTCCATGGCAGACACAACGTCCCCTGCGACACACACATTCTTGTGGATTCTTTCTTTCTTTATATTCGCCTTAGTTTCCCAGCAAAAATCAATTCTGGTGGAATGTCATTTCAATATTTAACGTTTTTACTCCCCTAATACGCTACGATGCTCAAAATTTCATATGTCAAGTGTAAGTTCAAAATTGTTACGTGTTGATCCGTATGAAAAGTTTATTTACCCATTTCAGAGGCGTTGATAGAATGACGATTGATTTTGAGAATATGGTAAAACAATGACAATTAATATGTTTTATATGTAATGCTCCGATATACACTCGAATTGGAATTTGAATATAGCGCAAAAAATTATTCATATTTGCATAAACTTTGTGTTTACATTTTTTTAAAACCTAACGAACTTTTGAAGCACCTCTATAGTTATAAATTAACGGGCAAGTATTAATTAACCGCAGTCAGTTTCCACGTAAATCCGTTGGTCCTTAAACTGACATTATTCTAGCGAATCTGGGAGTTAAAATGTTAAATGAAGATTCAAACCATAAGCAAATTAAATTTTACACGAACTTATATAAAACTCCTAGAAGTGCATGTGTAAATTTTATTCAAACGAAATGTAGCAATAAACATATATAAACGTTGTTTCGTCCATAATACGCTTATTGTTGTAATATTTATATCATATGACAATTAATTTGCAGAGATAACAATAACCTTTCAAAACGTTATTCCTTGATTAGTTTGCATTTATATGAATAAATATACTTAATTTATAAAATGTCAAATTACTTATAAAAATATCTCATGAATATGAATAATGAAGTTAAGCAAAAGATTGAAATAAAGTGAATAAAAAATTCATTGAAATACTGTTCCGCCAAGAGCGAATAAAATGCGCTCCTTAAGAAAATTTGAAAAGTACATCAGTCAAGTAAGGTATATCAGGTTATATTTGCGAATAAAAGATGCGGATATCAAATTTCAAGAAGCCTACCTTTGCATCGATGCAACAGGGCTTCAACGTCGGCACGTCGTCTTCCAGGAAAGACTCGTAGTAGAACATCCACCGGAGATCGTTGCTGCTGCTGTTGTTGCTGTTGTTGTTGTTGCTGCTGCTGTAACTGCAGCCCGCAGGTTTGCTGAATATTTTGCATTTGCATTTGCATCTGAATTTCACGGTGCTCCGGCATGTGGTGATGATGTTGGTGTTGGTAAAGAGCTGGTGAACAGTACAAGGAACTTGCCGTCGGCCCGTAAAGGGGCGCGTAAGGAGGAAAGTGAACTGCAGTCGCTGCAGCCTGCAACAATAGGTCGACAATTCTTTCATTGCCAAAGTCGTGCAATGTTCTCAAATACCTACATCTTAAACTTTGGGATGTTTAAAGATCGTCACTTCTCAATTAACCCTTTATATACACGCTCCGAAAATGTGATAATCGGTTCGCGTGCTTTTATAATTACTATTACAACGTAAAAATAAAATGAAATGAAAGATACGGACTGGTGAGTATGTGTCTTCAAAGTTACATGGTGCTATACAGGGTTAAACGAATTATAATACGAACAGAAAGATGTATCTCTTCTGTGCAATGACACTAGAAGAATGTTTTAAGTTTATCATTTTGAACGAATAATGAACTGTGGTTTTTGATTGATCGATGGTTTGCAGGTGCGAAGGATCATAAATTACATGTAACTAACAAGTAACCATTTTTGTGAGGAATTTTAAAATCAATATTGATTATTCCACTATAATCGTAGGTGACCGGATATGAAACGAAAGATGAATTAAAAGGCTTTAACATAATAATCAACACAAACAATCGACGGAACAATCTACAATATTTGTAATAAATATGGAGAATGAGAGGGTTGGGTGATATCAAAGATATAATGATATATGAAGTCAAAACACCAAATAAAATTTATACAATGTAATTATAATATATGAAAGAAATAAGGAATTGTTATTTATTTCGATGTATATTATAACCGCCCATAAACGTTAATACCCACTACATTCTTAGAATCAAGAATATCAAAATAGTATTACTCCACAAAGAGCTAATAATTCACGAAGTGAAGTGTAAACTTGGAAGAAGAATCGTTTTCAGAAACAGCAGGATGTATGACAATACTGATACATAGAAGACAATATGATAAATAAGATTATGGAAGTAAAAAACTCACTGCTAAGGAAGGTAACGGTGGACTAGGCCTAGGTTGTACCAGATCGACGGGTTGGAGGGTCTGTTGCGTTTGCTGAGGACTTCCGCTCTTGCGTAGGCTGAGATTCTCTGGCGCCGGCGTGTCCTCCCTTTGCGGAGTTAAAGCTGGCGTCAGTGGAGGTGTGTGCGTTGGACTTTGCGAACCTGGTTCAGGACTTCCTTCCTCCGAGTCGTTCAAACTACTGGACCGCTTTCTTGTCGCTTCACCTTCCGAAATTCCGGTTGACGCCGACACTAAAATTAGACAAACCATGTATTTTCTTCTTTATTATTTTCCGGGGATTTCTTTTAAATGCACTGTGCTGGATGAATCCTTCTAACATTTAATTCACTCTCCTCAGGACACTTCCAGTTTAAGTCATTTTTAACAAAATAATGAATACTAATACTAATAACTAATACTTTTATAATACTTTGTACTAATCTGTTACTTCTGATCCAATATCCAATATAAAGTTGTTAGTGTAATATTATGAGATCCAATAAGAATTAAATAAATGAAAGTCCTACCCAGAGCACGGTCAGGAAGCAGTTCACCACCGGAATCGGAATCACGGTCATCTTCGTTTCCTGTGTCACTCGTGGAGAGCATGGTTCCGGTAGCACTTTCCGAGATCCTAGACCTCTTGTTGCCTGAAACAAAATAATGAACGTAGAAATTAAGCTATACATTCAATCGCTCGTCAATCAAGCGCCCAGTATAAAAGCGTAGGATGAAAGGTTACATATCAACATAGTATAGCTTGATACTTATGGAGGCAAACAGAACGAATTACGGGCGGTAAACCGCTTAAAAAGATTCTTATCGTAAAAGAGTGTGCGTTCAGCGCGTTAAGGATTTACTCCGCAAATAGAACGCGGAAGGCACTTGTGGCTGCCGAATGAAAAGAGGGTGGCCATGAACGAAAAGGGAGGGTAGAAGCTACATTTTCTGGGTCTATCAATCTCTCGTACTAATAAACGGCCGGTTAAACTTTTTAACGAGCGGTCAGCCGAGGCTAGCTTTCACCACCTCTAACGTACCAGCAGCCGGAATTCTTTCACGCATTGCTGAAGATTCAATAGCCGTGCACGTGCATACGCCTCCGCACGTTATAACCGCTTACCCGCTCCGCGCGCACTCGAATCTCGAATCCCAGTATTACTTTCAGTGCAACACACCACGCCCGGGGAAGGTATGGGAGTCTGTGTAGCTTGCCTCTCGCAATTATTTCTAACAACCTCGAAAACTCGAGCAGAGTACAGTGGTTCTTCTTTATTCGTTTCATCGGCCGCGGAGGAAAATCACGATATACTTTACCTTCTGGAAATCCTTTGAGCACCGTCCTCCCGTACCTACTTGGATACTCGAGACCACGAGATTTCAATGCGGTCAGTCTCTCGATGCTCTTTAAATCTCTCTCTCTCTCTCACTCTTTCTCCTTCTCCTTCTTTTTTCTCCATCATCGTTACTACCCGCTCGAAACTTGTATTTCTCCGGGGACCATTGGGTTAAATGGAAATCCTTCGAAAAATTGCGATTCGACGTAATCACCCGATAGTCTAAATACCTTTATTCGTGTACAGCGATAAAGGTGCTCCTTATTATGAGATTTATTACTGATTTCACTTTGTTGGTCTAAGAGCAACGAAGTACTCGATGAATAATCGACGCTTTCATCTTAAATGAACCAATGAAGTATTAATATTAAGAAAACATTTAACATAAGCCGATTTATAACCATTAATATTATTATTCATATAATAAAAGGTATTTTATTTATTGTATATTATTGTAATGTATACTCGGTACTATTATTATATTCATTGATAAATAATCAAATCAATCAATTTATAAGAGACAGAAATATGCCATGGCACGATACAACCCTGACAGCGTGGTAATAATATTAATAATAATTGCCACCCTCTTGGCGTCAATGGAAAGGAATGCAATATCGGGAAGATCGGTGTTAATGTAGCCGTTGGATGCCTGCGTTGGTGTAATATAGCGCACAAGTCTCCGTCTCGCCTCGGCTTGTAGCAAGGGGTATTATAAGACTGTTATTAAAATATCATTCTCGTGTTGGTGTTCCTGGGGATAACCCCGAAATCACCCTCTTCTTCGGTCCCCACCCATAAGGAGGGTGACGTGAGTATGCACTCATAGAATGTGCCCGTTGCTCTTGTATCCTTCATGAGGCCACACTAGAACGAACTGCATATTTGCCACGTCCTTGAAGCCGCCCAGGGGCACTTTTACATTCTTTGCATACCTTCGAGCTAAATATAAAAGTTCTCCAGTAATTGAAAAACTTTTGTACAGTGTTTCAAATCATTTACATACATAATTTATGCTGGCAATATTCTATTTAATTGCTAATCAAAAGTGAATGATAGTAATAGGTGACATACATGTGAAATACACAAATATCAGCCGACGTTCTTTTGTTGCTCTCCACGCGTCATCTTCTTTTATCACCAACTATTATATTTTCTCCTCACGCGATTGATATGTCCGTACGTTTTGACTGACGAACGAGCGAATGTAAGTAACAAAAGTTTAATCAATACGCGTGATTTATTTTGGTTTGCATGTAAACCCTAACAATTATTATCGCGGTAAATATAGTACGCTGGCGGATATCTTTCGATGAAAAAGTAATGATATTACTAGCAATTAAAAAATGTAATTAATGCGCTAATGTAACAAAGTACAGACGAGCTTCACAGAACATGTTTTATCTAGGATTAGATTGTACCATTGTAAATTTCATAATTTTCAATCAATCAACATGAATTATATGAACTGAAGATAGATATTATTGCATTGAATTATGTAAATGATCATTTTACACGTAATAAAGGCGACACAAGAAAAAGTCGTAGAATGTAACATATAACAAACATGTCATTCATCATCTTCATAATACGATGTAATATATCATGTTAATAATATGATACGTAAATAATATATTAGAGGATTATACTCGCATTACGTAGTAAGAATACCTAATAAATAGATGTGAAAAATAGGTGTGAAAGGTGAGACCATTGTGAAAGGTCACGCCCTTAAGCAAGGCAACGTAACATAGCACAAAAGGGAACACTGTATCGTGAACACGAACCTTTTTCGTTCTTTGGTAGTTCGTATCGCGATCGGAGCATCGTACTTGTCTTGTATTTCGAGAAGGGTGCGTGCAATTTATTGTAATCTCTCCCGTCAGGCACACACCAGCGAAATCTAACTTTTCTTCGATGTCGCCGGCTGAAGTGTAACGTATCCCCATCGGTGTATTTTGAGACGACAGAGGAAGTTAATAAAACTGGTTTCAATAGCATTTGAACGAAAAGGAACTATGTCGAAAAGGAATCATTTTATTCCCGTTCTTACGAAATTTAATACTATCTGGTGTACAATAATATAAAAAAATATTATTAATATAATGATATGCTTATTCAAATTATTTAAATTTACAACACTTTTCTCTAGTTAGAGTCTCGCCACAGCGCTATGATGTAGGTATTACTAATTGCTGATGTGTTCATAATTTGAATGTTCAAAAGCTCTATGATCGTTGTACCGAATATTACTGATAAATTACTGTAATATTTTAATATTTTTAATTAATCACTCTGATTCTAATATGACAAATGGCTATTTCACCTTGCACATTTTAATTAATGACATTTTCAGCCACAAAGATTCAAGTATAATAGAATCTAATAATTGCGTTAATAAACGGAAGTAAGATTGAACCCTTAATGCGTATCCACTCGAGTCGTTCAATGTAACTGCAGCAACTTGTACCATAATAAAAGTCGAGTAGCCAGAAACCATTTTTACGCTTCATAAATGAGACCCCGAGCAACCCTCGTCTCGTTGATGCTCATACGAGTACACGCACATTCTTACACAAGCGAGGCGATTAATTAGAAGTCCGAGACGAACAAGGCCATGGGGAGCAACATATAAGCACGATCAAAATGTGCTTCAAACCAAAGGCAAACCATCGATTTGTTACGAAGCTTAACTTATCAACTTCTTTCTAATATAAGTATACAGAAGCAGCTACCGATCCAGCATTATCATTTTATTTTCTTCATAAGACAATAGAATAACCAGGAGTTTGTAACTATCAAAATAAAAGGCGCCCACGATTTAGGCTAGCGCATGATTTAAACGAGGGCAAACTCGCGGCCTGCAGCCTTGATAATTTCTTTTCTAAAAATCGATGTTTCTAACATCTTGCGGGATTTAAAACAAAAAAATTAAAACCTCTGCATTTTTTATGTCAGCTTTAAACAAAAGCAAAACTTATTACTATAATTGTTTGTACCATTTCTTAATCCTCAGTTTAATTAATCAGTTGGTTGTAATACGACCCGCGTTTGATACACATGTAATTGACTGGTCCTTTGCTGCATTTGAGTTTGAGAAACTGTACCCCTGGTCTAAACTAGAATAAAATGTGGCAGCGCATTACATATCCGCCTACATATACAAGGAGGACCAATGCAACCCTTGGTCACCATTGCCTAGAAGGCGCGATATTGTAGTAGGTATGTAAAGTCTTAGTCCAGGGATACGATTAATTGGACGTCCAACGAGGACAAGTTCGTAGAGGACACTTGACCGATGACAAGACGCACTCGAAGCAGATACACAGGAGCGGAGCGGGAGCAAGAGAATGAAGAGCTGCGAATGCATACGGTGGTGTTGTTGTAGGTCTACGCCCTAACCTGTAGTGTGGCGTATCAGCGTACGGTGGAGACAGACGCGGACAATGGAATCATGCGAGGACAATGCCGAATAATTTAGAATGGCATATAGATATCGGGAGCTTCCGGCCTACGGCGGAGCTGCATAATAGAGAATAGGAGTAATAGGACACAGGCTGCAGGGCAACTGTGGAGGACACGAAACATCCCTATAAATTAGGCTTAGGCAAAACCGGCGCCGTATCACCACCCGCGTATTTCAATACTTGTTACAAGTCTTTCTTACTTACATCCTTCTAGTTTATGTATATACTCTTTTATAGGAGATATTCACGGAAAAATCTATAGGGAGTGGATATGTAAGTATGAGATAGTGCAAGTCGGTACTTGCTAAATGTTAGATTCTTTCAACCGTAGAATTATTAAATCTAACTTGTACAGGTTTCACCTTTCATTGTTTATGGAGATCTTAGTGTAACTTTTATCATTATGCAATATTTCATATTTTTATTCCTGGCTTTAGAATAATGGCCTTTAGAACAGTATTCCGATATTCGCGGGATCATCATCGATCATGGTGTATATTTTTTGAAATTTTATTTATCACATGACTCGAACACCATTAAAACATGGAGTGAGATGCTGGCAAATATGAATTGTTTATACAATCTGAATGTGTGTTAAAATGTTTCCTTCTTTTATCCGATAACTTATTTTAATGAAGATATTGAAATATAAATTGTAATAGCCAAATGTTGTTATTTCTGGCAACAGGGTCTTCCGATTTTTATGACACTGCGCATCGAGATGGCAACCGAATGTCTTTGAAGCTCCACCCTGACTACAATTATAAAATTATGCTAATGAAATTTGGGGTGCTTATTGAGAAATATTCAAGAAATAATGTTATTTCCGGATTTCTAAAAACGTGAACGGGTTTTGTTTTCGCAAAATAAAAATGTATTTACAATTTTTATATAGAAAAAGAGTGCGTACCAATAAATTGAAAATATACAATGAACGTTCCATTTTGCTACGCGAATGAAAAACAGAATTTTCTCTGTAAGTGTAATAGTTTCCGAGATAAAAATGGCTAAAAATCTTCTTTGCGATTTTAAACATGTTATCATTTGTTAATAACTTTGAAGCCAGCAAAATGATGACATAAACTCATCATTATTTCACATAGGCTCGAACACGTTACAGTTTCATAAAAATTGGAAGACATGTTGCCAAAAGTAATCGATTTGGCGTGGAATGGCCCAAATAAATATATCCAGAATCTGATTCCGCAACATAGAATAAGCGACTGTAATTTTTATCACTCTTCTAGTCACGGTTGAAAAAGAATAATGGGCAATCGTTTACGTCGTGACAGTACGTTGTGAGAATTAGGGAAGAAAAAAGTTGCAGAGATATAAATGGGTAAAACGCGCGATAAATAACCCTTCGAGGCGTTACAGTTATCAGTAGCAGCATCGCCGGTGGCTGCGTAACCCCATAGTACCGTTCTCTTCGAATGTGTGGCCCCCGAATTATGCGAGGGTCGTAGAACCCACTCACTATGAATTATCATTTTCTATTGTCTGTAAGGCCATAAAATAACCAAAAGTCTGCGAATACCAAAATATAGGCGCCGATCATTCTGCCAGTCCATTTGATATACGAATTGCTCTTCCAGTAATCTACACATTACGTACAACTATGGCTAGGATTTCATCCGTTAGGTTAACAATTTATATATATTTAATAGTTGTGGTAAGCTTTGTTAATATTGTCTTACAAATGTTATTTAAGTTATTTGACTACTGTACTGTGTACATTAAGTTAGAGTAAAATAATTGCGCCTTGTAACGAATCTTTAATAAAGTACCCAAAGAAATATCGCTATAATAATCTTAGACTACTTTAACTTTTACCTCTTCATTTTTTATCTACTTTAGAATTCATCTTCCTATTCTTAACCCAGCAACCATAGATTTTTGTCTAAAAAGTAGCTTATGGTATTTACAAATTAATAAATGGAAAAATGTACAATATACTTATGACTACTAATACGGTATATACATTACGAAACTAAACGCAAATCATATTATTCAAGAGTACATTCAACTAAAAAATTAGAAATTAAACTATAATTATGTCTTCTTCCACATTATTTCATCTTGGATGAGCAGCAGGTTGAAATAAAGATTGCATTCATATGTAAATAACGTATAGAGATGCCATTCGGGAATAATAATAATATTCTCAATATTTAAATTATGTTATAATTCAATACAAACAATAGACAGATTCCCTGACCTCTTGTCGAATTTATTAGCGCGGGAGCGTATATAGTTCGAAGAAAAACAATTTTCCATTAATCCGTCGCGTGATTAATTAATCCGATGGGCCAGCATTAAAAGCGCAAGGCCGCACGAAATATCCCGAGGCGAAGAGGCGAAGAGGCGAAGAGGCGAAGTGACGAAGGGGCCATCGGGAATCGGTACGCTCTACTATGCACGGTTGTTCTCGAGGTACGGGATCTGAGCAATGAGAAAAGACTCTCATTATTACGTATCGATACGCCTGGAAAATAGCAGCGATCTGCTTCAGACCTGCCGCAAAAATCACGTAGAAAATCAACGATGGTAGGAAGCCCCGAAGAAAGGCAAGTTCTCATGAGTGCGGGAGTGAAAGAAATAAGAGAAAGAGACAGACATAAGAGAAGGTAGAGAAGTGGAAAGAGAAAGAGAAAGAGATCCTTCAGGCAGCAGCAGCGACAGCAACAGCGAGCAACAGCCCGATCAGTCATTAAATCGTCGCGATTCCCTTTTGTTTCCAAGCTCGGATGTGTGGGCGTTGAGTTTATTCGTCCGTGTGTTTTCGTGTTATGCGGTGAAAGGGGTGAAAACGGCTAGAGGGAGGTATATGTATATATATATACTGAGTTCGATGGGTAGGGTGGTCCCAGAGTGAACAAGATGGAAAAAGTCATGGCTAGGAGAGAGAGAGAGGGGGGGGGGAGGAGGAGGAAAAAGGGGTCGTGGGAAGGGGAGTACAGTGGAGAGCGATCGGGCGTAACGTTTTTAATTGTTTCGCGCCCAGCCGCCTTTTGTTTCGGCGTTTATGCCTCGTAAACGGTTGCTGAACGCCACCGAGGGGTACAGGGAGGTCAAACCTCGCCCTTCCTACTAGATCTTCAACCTTCTCTCTTCCCTTGACACTCTACTTTATTTGTGGCTCGTTGAACCACCATCTCCACAAAAACCACGGGGATTTCCTCTTCGTTCTTCGACTTTTTACCTGTTAACTGGCAAGCTTTTCGTATGATATCATCTCGTGCTTGCATTTAGAAATTAATAAAAACATTATCTATGATATCCTCACAAAGGTTACTAGTATACTACATTGGTAATTTACCGTAGGCATTGCATCATAAACAAAATTTAAAAATATAAGACAAATATTTCTAATTCCCTTCCTAATTGTTAACAAGAAATCATGTTTAAAATGCGAATTAACTCATCTCCTTTGGTTATGAGATTCAAAAATTATAATTCCCTTGCTATATTTTCCATTGTAATTTGCAAAATGTTCTTTCTCTAGGAAAGTTAAGTAAATGTTGAAATGTAGGAGTACGTGGACTAAAAGAATATAGTTTTTACAACTTTAACATTGCAATGAATAACTCATTCATCAATCTTAGTTTTAATCACAATTTCCGATGATTTTCAGTCGATCTACACAAACGAACTTAATTACGTAATATAATACAGTGCTTAATTTTGAACGTGATTATATGCGTGCATCTCAAGATGAGCATATTTTGAAAGCAACAACTCTTCTGATTTCAGATAGACGATACTTTCGAAATTAATTAAAAGTACGCCCGATGAAACTGTTCTTTTATGAGGGCAGATGTAACGGAAGAAAGAAGCCCGAGAAGTGGCGAAATATTTGATTTCTCTTGCCATCACTTCTTATCGTTGAGAACGTTGATGCGGCTTCCGAACTATATTTTAAACTCTCCTTTAATGTGAGTTGCATTTAATGAAAGAACATTTACGTTCTTCCGCGCGAGTCGGAAGGATAATAACAAGGCAAGCATCGAAACAAGATATAATTCAAACGGATGGTTTTCAGTTCTTTTCACTGAATTAGCTTTTTCAACAGCCATTCAACGAAGCCCCCCGATAAAGATTCAGAATCAGACTCGCTAGAATAACGATTACATCTGCGAAGCAAAACTTTCGCATTGGATAGCTTCCATGTTCATTAAGCTCATTCTACGTCTGCTTTCTTTTAACAGAAACGATGGATTTAAAAAATGCAACAGTAACTTTAACCTTAGAGCCAACATTAGTTTTTAAGGTTTTTAACCCTTTGACTGCTATGGACGCATATTTGAGAATAATTCTCCTATTTGATTGAATGTGGCGTAACTGAAGAATTACAATAGTAACTTATTGTTAGTTGCACGTTGTATAATCAATCAAACCTCGATAAACTACGCGGTACGCGAAAAAGTATTCGGTCTGCAGCGATGGTTTAAGCCTGGAATGCTACGCAGTCAAAGGGTTAAAGAATATTATATTAATTAACCTCCTACTTCTTAACATAGTTTTGAATGAACTTATCAGTTTCATTATTATTTTACTGCTAAGTTGTCTCTAATGTATCATTTTGTCTATAACATGCATATTTTCTGTTAAAAAATAAAAGATGTGGAAAATTCATATTTTATGCTTTCATTGAAAAATATAACTTAATTACTAAATATAACAATCATTTAAAAGTTAAATAATAATTCGGAAAGCAGAAGGTTAAGAATATGGCACAAATCTTCGTGGCACGATCGCTGGTAAGCAAATGCTCGCAAAGGGACGAAAACAGAGGATGGCAGAAGTTTAGTACAAACACTCTTAGAAACGTGCTTCTCCGATGGCGGTGCACGTGTAGATTGTACATGCATACCGTCCAGCAGGTACACCTATCCAAATAACTAACGTGAATTTAACTCAACCAGTCACCCGCCGTTGTGTTCCCCGAAGCCACGTTGACTCTTTGCAAACAATGTTGCCAGGCACGTCACGAGAGTATAAGTAGCTAGGCGGACGTGCGGATTTTATCCCCTCGTCTTCTCGATCTTTCTATTTGTGTTATTTTTCAACCATTTGACTGATTTTTAAGCGCAACAAGTATTATTTTATGTTAGATAATAATTATATTATCATATGTATGTATATCATTATACAATACTATACAGGGTACTTTATATTAAATCGACCATCGATTAACTTCTTTTACTGCTTTGACGTATATGCATACGTAGCCCCCATCAACTACATGACGGCCGCAATAAATTACAACATTTCTAATTCATTTTTATCCATTGTCACGCGATATTAATTAGTTACAAGGGTCGAGTACTAAGATTCTGAAAAGGCTCAATGATAACCCATATAACAATCTTTGAAAGCTTTCCACGGGTGCGATATCACGAGAGGAAGGGTTTATGTAAGTATAGATAGAGAGGGGTAAAACTGTAAAGTGCGGGCGAACGTATACAGCCAAGTGAAATAATTTCCTGGTGTCCTCCGCAGCCACGAAAGACGAAGAACGGAAGCGAACTGGTCTTTCACAAAGTTTCTTGGACACTCGAAAGAGCTTCTCCTCTGAGAAACTACCGGATAATGGTCCCCGTAGTAGACGAAGAAGACCAAGTGATCCTTCGGGATAAAGGGTGTGCCGTGCACGTATACACAAAGAGACGCTAGAACGTTTGCGCGTGTACAACCTCTACAAAGCGTATCCTCCCTACTTCAGAGAATTCACTGGAAAGACCAAATCTCTACGTCCTCCTTTTCGACGTAATCACTGTGGTGCACCCCGTGCCCTTTGATACGCGATACGTCAGAATCGCCAATTTCAGGATACGTATGTATGTCAAAACGTATACTCAAATTGACCAAAGCGACATTTATCCAACGATTTCATTCTGTTAGAGTTTTGGGTTATCAATCTTGCATAAACATCCTTGCTACAAATGTTACAGTTTCTTCTGTTTTACTTTACAGATTATATTATGCTGCTGAAGAGGAATATTCACGTCAGTAATCTTACAACCTTTGTCTTGATTTTGTTAAAATACAGTATGATTGTAGAGTAAATCAATTTAAGATACTTTTATGGAAATTAAGCAACTGTATTTAAGAGATTAAATTATCTTTCGAAATGCATAACTGTGAATGAGAAAATAAATGATATCTGGAATGTTGCTGAAGTATACGAAAAATGCGTATTTTGAAAATACATAATTGTAGCAGAAATTAAGTTCCACACTTCATGAATATTTTTTACAAAGGGGGTTACCTTTATGTTTGCATTTTTTAATGGAGTGAATAAAGATATTATTGTAAAAAGATTTTGGATGCACATAAATGGAATAACAGAATCTATTAACACAAAATCGTAATCATTAGAATGCGGAGTACTTTCTCAAATTGTTAGAATTATAAATTCATTTGATACTAACAGTGTTGTAAGTAAAAGATATTTCCTCAAGCATTACCCAATTGAAATTTAACTTCATCTGTTGATTTGTCAGTGGTAGAGTCATTTCATATAAAGCTTAAGAAATAGTTTCGTAAAGTACACAAGCTTATTAAAATATAGGTACAAATTTTACCTTTTTCATCAGCGAATGTAAATATATTGAAAGAAATAGACTGTTGAAGTGTACAGATATTAGTAGCACGTTCGGTTTAGAAGTACGTGGGAAAAGTTTTGATTCCGAGTGAAGGAGGTATATCTGGTCTGAGCATTAAATATAAGAGGAGAGGGTCACCCTAGAATACGTAGCATAATAGGGTATCGTCGAGTTTCTCTCTATAGATACCTACAGGAGAGTACACCTACCCTCTTGGCAACCTACCGATCTTCGACCTACCGAGAATACAGCCCAACCAACCAACTAACCACCAAACCTAAAACCCCCCGCGGTAGTAGGCACTGGCCCGAGAAATTCAATTACTGCTAAACTTCTCGACTGAAGACGTACCGCGTCTACACTCTGCACACTACTGTAGGCACTCTGTTTCGAAGATCGAATGGAAAGACATCTTATGTACTTGTGTCCCTCGATTATTTGTCGGGGGACAGGTGGTATGCGAAAGGGCGTGGATATAATTGAAACCAACTCTGATGAAAATATCACTCTACGGATATAGAGATTAACGATTTACCAGTGGGATTTCGAAAAGCTTTGTAATAGTTTTATTACAACCCATGACATTACCTTTCTATTAACACTTTTTCAATGAGGTTTTTAACTCGTTAATGATATCGCATGTTTTATTCACGAAAGATATTTGTATTTATAATGATGAGTATTTAGGTAACGATATGAATGTCATTATTGCATGATGTTACAATAAAGCTGTAATCACTGGCAATAAATAGTGTAATACTTGTAATAATTATTATTTATGTTAATATCCTTTCCGTGGTGATTAATTATAGTACGGAAAGAAATATATATTTTTGCGATCAAATAAAAGATGTAAAAGATGAATTAAATGTAAAATTTTATAATATATATAAATCAGCAATATGGAACAATATAAAGTCAAGGAATGTTTGGCGATGCTAACAAGTTTGAGTCGATTCCACTCAGGTAACCTTCAAAGATTTTCACGAACCGTCTCTCCGACTCTTTCAACTGATTGTGCGATAATATAATATACATATATATATTCTTTTCATTATAATCCGCGTTTCCACTCTTTTGTCCCGCACACTCCGCTATATCCCGCAAAAGGAAGAGGGAGGGAGAGAGAAACAAAAGGTAAAAAGAGAAAGGACTATCTGATAGCGATCGTCTTCCAGGGTGTGCAAAAAACGGGCGAGCTCGACAAAGAACATTATGACTGAACATTTTCCTTCTGCGAGCTTGTTCGCCTTCGTAGAACACGAATTCTCTCGCGAAGGGAGACGCAAAAACCTTTAAAGAATAGGTATCCTTTAAAACCATTATAATTATGGCCGCTTACTCTGTACATATCCAACCTTGACAAAAGCGCGCGAGGAAACTCTTGTCCTAAAACATGTTCCTATTACTTTGACATCTTTTCCCACAGTGCGTAAATTGTACATTTCTTGCAATTATGTAGTTTACGAAAATTCATTTGCTGAAAGAAGTGCTATAAACTCGCAACAAAAATGTTGCTCATCTAAGATATTGGCGATTGTAAAGATACAGAATATTATAAATAGTAAGTGGAACACTATTTCAATTAAAAACTGAACATTTTCTTCCTTCCTTACTCTTCTACTAACTTCTCAACTAGTCGTACATATTATTTAGTGACAATTCATAGTTCCAAATGATATGCGTGAAAACAACGCTTCTATATTGTTGTATGACGATGATCAAGAAAAGGTTTATAACATGCTGTGCTACGGAATTTGCAGAAAGTATAGAATGCGACTGACCGATTAAAGATAGATATCAAATCCAACGACCTTTGATCAGGTTTGCGAGCATACTTAAGTTAGTAACTTAACTCAGCACTTCGGGCATTCCAGAAAACTGCAATAGGAGCAGCATGAATGTGGCACGCGACCAAGAGAGCGCGCATGCGTTTAACACGCATGAGTTGCGTACGAGTGCCCATTAGGAACGTGCGTATATGCCTAAGTAGGGCAAGTGGCCAGAGACCATAATGTTAAGTAAATAATGGCCAAACTCGTGGCCCCTTATTATACCACTCAAACCAGAAGTCGTTCTCGTTAGTGGTGGCTTTTAATTCTCTCCGTGTTCAACCCTTCGCTCCTTTCTAGATTTCTTTCCTTCCTGGCTCATTCTCACTCTCCCCTCAAGTGCACACGCGTGCACTTCCACAAACTTCAGGTATACATACTCTCTTTCTTCAGAGAAACGCACCTTACGACACTTATCACACTTTTCACCGAAAGCCCACCTGTTTCTCCTGATTTCGATGAAAACCGCTTAAGATGAAACAGAATCTTCGATATCATGTGTCACTTCATAAGTATTACACAAAAGTGTTATCCATCTTTAATAATAATGTAATCTTTACCTAGATACTCGGTGGTATTTAGTAAAATTTATGCACAATCGGTTTTCGATCATGATTTTGCACATGCATATCAACTCACCGGTGATGCCGCTGATGACGGAGTCTGCTTTCTCAAGCTTGGGTTGCCGATAGTCATCTTGTGAAACTCTCTTCCGTTGCAGCAAACCGCAATCGGGTTGCTGGTGGAGTTGCGTCTGGATGTGCGCGGCTGCGGCGGCGGCGGCAGCCGCGGCCACCGCTGGGATTGCCAGTCCAGCCGGACTTGCTACATGAGCAGGGTGCGGGGGCGGACTACCAGCTGGCGTAGTCGCTGTAGCTGCACCAGGCAAAACGGGAGCGGTGTTACAGTTGCCAGTATTATATTGCAGTTGTAGTCCCAACTCTCGAGCTTCGCTTTCCTCTTGAGCTTGCTGCCTTCTCAGGGCAACCTGCAACATATTCTTTACTAGTTAGTAAGATAGTTAATATTAATGATAATAAGCTTGAAAAACGTCATGTACGCAGATATCCGTTAGTATTAGAAGAGATCCGTTAATGTATTAACGGATTATATGGATTATTTAATGACAAATAGACGTTATGAATGTATTCAATGTATCTGTTATAAATATTTTATCCATGCTAAGAAATAGAAAAGATCTAAATGTCTTCTGTGGTGGTAATGTTACGATTTGTATAAACATATATTAGATTTAAAGAATAATTTTTAAAGGACAATTACATAATTATAGAATGATAACAGATCATGATAGAATGATGATACTTTACCGATGTAAAAGATGGTGCACATACGTATATTGAATAGTGCCGAACAATATAAGGATTTGAAATTTAATACCACCAAATATATAAAACCATCTTTTGAAGAAGAGACTTAATTTTAAAAACACCAAGATTAGAGGATAGTAAATAGCCTTACAAAATTGAATTATACTACGTAAAACTTAATCTTTAATAGAGTGATTATATTAAAAATGTTATGCATCATGAATTTGAGAAATGAAACAAATTTGCATTATTTGTCGACAGGTACTATGTAAGCAATATAACTTGAGAATGAAAGTTAAATAGACTAATTCACTTGTTCCACAGAAATTAATTTAGATTTGTATAAGTGTTATAATTTCAGGATTATTTGTGCACTATGTTCAACAGTATGTAGAATATGAATTTATTTGTTGTAAACTAAGACTAGACTATGAATCACTTAGAGTTTCATTTACTGCAATTTTTTGATGCTTTTTTAAGTAACCGATAATAAACTACGCTGAAAAATTAGGTATACACTTTTTAATGCCGGTTATCAATAACATTATAATGATACTAATATTTTTTTTAAGCAATACAATAATTTCAAGGTAGCTCGTTAAAAAAAAGAGAAACGAGTATGAAAGATCCAAAGTAAATTACATTTTAAGGAAGCAGCTACAAGTTTAATTGTGTCAGCTTGTACTCCTTTGTACTACTTTGTATAACGACACAAAAATTGAGTAATACATTTATACGACGAAGCCGTGTTTTTATGCCATTCAGTGTCGAAAAGCAAATTTCGATACCAGCAATGAAATTAAATACTAGCGATATTTTAACTAGGAATATAGCATGGTTCTATTTATGCCAAAGTCAGATAGTACCTACGTTAAGCTATCACATTTAGGAAAACTGAATAGAATAATTATTTGATATTCTTACCTGAGCTGCCATAACACGTTGTCTTTCGGCAATAAGAGTACATTTCGCACATACACAATCTCTCCATCGGCAATACCGTTTATGACCTTTCAAAGCGGATACAACTCCGTGGTTACGACATCGCGCGCACTTTGGTGTCCTTTGGTATCGTTCGGCACTGGCACGTAAAAAGAAAGCAGCTGGTAGCACATGATGTTGCTGCTGTTGCTGTTGATGTTGCATAAGTTGACCAACATCCACACCAAGTCCAACACCCCGCGGTAGCGACATTGTTACCGTAATCGTAAAATGTAATCACTGAACGGCGATTATCTTAGTCCAAGAGCATGGTTCCGGCGTAACGAAAACAGGATCACCGGGAATCGTTCCTCATTCCGATCAAGCACACAGCCGAGTACGCACTGACACACGATTGGCTCATTCTCGATACAGTTCGTGAGCAGACGACCGCTACCGAGTGTTGATCGCACAACAAATATAACAGCTATATCGGCAGGCACTGATCAACGTTTGCTGCTGCCTGTCATGGGTGTTCCGATATACGAAAGAAGATAGAGAAAGAGACAGATGATTGCGCGCGATTCTTCGATCGTTACTTGGTGTACGATCGAGCGGTGACACGGCACGGCACGGCACGGCTCTTCTTACTCGAACCGAAGAAATCACATTTAACGCTCTCGTATAACTCTCTACCGGTATAGAGAGAGGAGTAACTAGAAAGAGAGAGAATCGTAGCGTAACTAGAGAAGCGCGCACGCGCCCACACTTCCGAAAGTTCGTTGGAAGAAAACAGCAGCACCGTTCGTACGGGCGTCGTGGTACGAAATGCGGAATTGGCCCGACTCCTCTCACTCTCTCTCGCTCTTAGGCATTGTCAACAATTGCAGCATCCCGGGAGAGTCGATTCAGGTAGCGTAGCGAGAGACGGAGAAGCGGTGGCGGCGGTAGTGGTGTCGGCGGCGCGGCAGTAAAAGAGGGAGACGAAGGCGAACCGAGTCCGGGAAGGAGGTGGTATGTAGCCGCCAAGCCGCCCGGGGAAGGGGTCTGAAGGGAAGAGGGAGAGAAACCGGCACGGGACAGGGACGAACGATGACAAGGGGGGGTCAGAATGCTACGGAAGAGAAACGTGAAACAGACAGAGAGTGCAAGAGAGAAAGAAATAGTATATAAGAGAGATGGAAAGCCATTGGGAAGGGATAGGGCAGAAACTAACGGCCCCTCCACGGCGCGCGAAATAAAACACTGTGCCACAGTGTTCCACCCCGGGGCTTCGGCCAAACGCAAAGCCGCGCTTAGGCGCGGCCACGCCCGCGCACCTATCCGATTGGCCGAACACGCTGTTCCACCGAGATGTTAAGAGTTTATATCTGTTGAGTGAAAGGGGGACATACCTACCCTCGTACCCACCTACCTACTCACCCTCGATAAACTATGCGTACACTCGCGCGTATCAGACCTATGTATTTCTCTGGTGGTTCAACCAACGGACAAACATATTACTCTTTTATTTAAAACCCGTTCCAACGTAAAACACAATGCGAGCGATGCTCAGACGTTTCACTATGCTCCGCCTTTTGTTTCGTCCGACTGTTTTTAACCACGCACGCCTTCTTCGTCCCTTCCAAGGAACGACGTGTTCTTCCATTCTTTCTTTAGTGCGCGTTTGTCCCTCGCATTTCACGTTCTTCCATCCTCTTTCCTTCTTACCTTCTTTCACCACGTCACGATACCGCGTTTCTGCTCTGTCTCTCTTTTCGATCTACCAACCTCGCTCTATAAACCACAACGAGTACCGTCACTGCGACGAGCCTTCCTTGAATCATATTCTACAATGAGATTTCAATGGGGGAAGCCCCATTGTCGTTTACCAATGGCGACCGATTTTATAGTGATCTAATGTACAGATGTTATTTACCCGCAATGAGAATAGAATAAAAGCATTCTATGTATGTATTATGATTCCGATCCAGTATATCTCTGCTTACCTCTCTACTATTTAGCTAGAATACCAACCTAACAAACTTACCTAACCATGTACATACATAGGTACATAGTACCAATGTAGGTTGAACAATACCGTTATTACTTTTGACTTACTCATGCGAATCGGCCAAACTAAGAACATATGAAATTCTACGAAAGAATTACTAACATTTGCATGCAAAATAACCATTTTAATCCTCCATGCATTATATATTATTACATATTACTTATTATTATATTATATTACAGTATGATCGCTAAAGGATCATAATCATACCTCGTGTTGTGCCTTCGAACTTCTTCATCAAACTGCCTTTTTATTCTTTTACAATTATCTTTATTCTTCTGCAATATTATAAAAATGTAAAGAATTAAGCGAGTTAAAAATTCCATAACAATTCGACCGTTAAGTCTCATTGATTGTTATATTTCGTGACGGTTGACTAAAATGAAAATGGCTTTTAACAGACAGGAAAATCAATTTAAGCAATATCGAAAGTATAAATCGAACGAATATTCCCGGATGTATATCAGTATACACCTATACGAACCTTTTTTTTACTCTGGCACATCAGCCACTCAAAGCGAACGTACGCGCCGATGGATAAATCAATAAACCAATGGGTATACCGATACTCGGTCGCTTTCAAAGTATCACGAAACGTACGTATAATTTTATTTACGAAATCTGTAAATCATTATTTCAATAAAAAACCCCGCGGATAAGAGTACTTCTATGTTAATCCAAAAATCATTGCTTTACAATATTGTGTCGAATTCTCTCATTTCATGGTACTCAATATTTGTATTTTCAACTCTCTCTATTCTAACACTATTACTATTACACTTAATGATTCACAATTAAATCATATTGATGATACATATTGATCTGTCTATATGACACTTCTATACAAATGAAATAAATACGCGTGTTATTTTACATATCCCCAGAAATTATTCTAAAAAATTGACAAAATTACATTACCAATAGTTGTCATTATAAACCTGTTTATTGTCAGTGTATTTAACGATTACATTTGATTATATAACTTTTGTGAAGTTCTATGAAAATGAAAGAAAAGTAGATCTTTAAGACTTCAAGAATATTTCTCCCACGATACTTAAGCCCAGGGCTCAAGATGTTTCGAAAAGTATCTGATTTATCTTCTGGAACAAGTACTATAAGCTTTAGTGTAACAACGCGCAGTCGGGACTTCCCCTTCAGGCGTTTACACAGACGGCGAAGAGATCGAGATCAAGATCGTAGTTGTATCATATTACGATGTTTACCAACATTGCTTTGATCCGGCTATGAAAACAGCTGATCAAATCAATTCTGATCGGATAAGTCAGATTAGATATGGGTCGCTGTGTCAAAGAGCAAGAAGTGCAGGTACAACGTGGGTGCAACGTGGGTGCAACGTGGGTGCAACGTGGGTGCCGGCGTACAACAGTAATTCAGTAGTCTGAACCTGCACGCTGGGTCGGTGATTCGGTAGATCTACCGATTAAGATCTGTAGACGACTTTGAGTGTCACCTGCCTCTTACACACGATTTAGTCGCTACTTCTTTTTACTATTTATTTTCAGATGAAAATATTACATTTAAAAGCACGAAACACGCTTTTGCAAAGGAGTATGGTTTAAATAACAGTGTAAACAACAATTTTTAAACAGACGAGTTTAATTAAAAAGCATGAAAATTTCAAAATGATTAACGTTTATGAAAAAGATCTATAGCTAGCAGACAGTAAGGAATTACAACGTTCAGCGGCATATATCTTGACGGTTCCATATCTATGTGCCATTCGGTATGGCACCGTCGGCAATGAAGCTACGGTTCGTCGCGATCTACTGCGTTGGTGAAATACCGTATGACTTTTTGACGTGCATTTAACAGATTGAATTGAAAATGGCTCCCTGACTCCGGTATATCCAGGAGACCACATCCATACCCTGGAAACGACTGTGCGAATGGACGGACGAGGGACACGAGATATATAATCTTTTTCGTCTCACTCTCCCTCCCATTCTCTCGATCTCCTTCCGTACATTATTCTATCTCCCTCTTCTTCCCACCCACTGACTTATTTCCTCGTAACTCTTTCCGTCTCCGTCCACTACCCTTTTCTCTTTTTCCTGGTGAGGTGGTCACCCTTTCCCACTCTCTCCCTCTCTCCTTTGCTCTCCCTTGCTCTCTTGATTTTTGCACATTCGCTGATACGGCACATTGTAAGCTGCGCCGGCGGAAACGTCGACGAGTTGGACTGGCTCGGTCAGTCGTGTCGGTTTGACCGTAGATTGAAAAAAGAAGGAACGAGCTAACCCGCGGAAAAATAATGTCCTGACTCATTTTTTAAAACCCCCGCAGCCGACCACCGAGCAGGGGTTGGGGCTGCGAACGAGCCGAGGTGAAAAAAAACCGTGACGGACGTAGATATAGCTATGTCCATATTACGGCGCAATAGCCCAAGCGAACCGCCACCGGATGAAACGGTCAAAGCTAAAAAGCTCTCTCTACCGAAACGGGCTATATATTATCTGCAACCCTTCAAACACAGAACACCGAGATCCATATATAAACTATATGCGTATGCTTACTACGTACCGTTGCCTCTGTCATCTTCTCGATCTTCTTCATGAGGATTCTGTATGTTCTTTATGTCATCATTTCCAAAGATAACTTGCAAGAATGTAAATGCGTGCCACTAGTAACTGGTTTCTTGCTTAGAACTAGAAGCTCAAATGTTTCCTTTACATCAGGGGAGAGATCGTCGGTCTTTCCAACAGAAACGTTAATTAGAGAGAAAAATGGCTCTTGGCAGAAAAAAGGTTTCTCACCTCTGCCTTGCATCAAGAACTTTTCTTACCCAATCGCAACAGCTTCTTTATTCGAATAGTACGGACTCGTACGGAGACTGATTATTAACACTAGAATTACCAAAAGGGAATTACCAAAATGGTCAAAATGGCTTGTTCCCATTTTTAGTTAAAATCTACGAAAATACCACGGCGTATTGTTGGAGATTTTATATACTTTTAGTTTATATACACAACACAAATAATTGAATCAATTAATTAATTTAAATCCTCGAGTCATCATTTATATATAAATAAATGTGTAAATTTGACTGAGTATATATTCGGTAGGTCTAGTGTTAATAACGAATTCACAGAATGTAGGTATAGTCGGTAGAATAGCAGAATAAAACCTAATAAACATTCCGAATTTGATATCCTATTTGAATATATACTTTGCACTTCATACATATTTCGTTCCCATCTAAAAAAATGTTCCGTAAAACTTTGCTTTTATACATAACAAAGATATAGTACCCACGTACGTGTTAAGTATCTCGCGATGAATGGATTTCGTCGAACGACTGTAGGTACAAAGACGGGAATGTCAGTGATCAAAATGGAGGATGTTATTGATACAATGTATATAACACCGTAGTTGGGAGTATTAAATGGGCGTGGTTTGAGGGAGACTCTCGGTGAGACATCGGCTCAACCAATAAGAAGTTTTCTACAGAGATGTGGCAACTGTTGCAACGCAAGCGCCACTAACCCTGCCCCTACAAGCCTCTGATAGGTTCATGTTATATTATATGAGTAACTGTTTCATGCTGGCGCAGACGCAGTATACCCTTAAGAGTGACAAAGGGTACACCTGTTACGCACTTATTTCTCAAGCATTTCCAATTACTTCAGAAATTCTGTTTTTAACCCTTTCACTATGAAAGACGTATATATACGCTCTCATATGTCCATGAAGATATACGAAAGGTGTACGTTGTATGTATACGATCCGTAAATTTTGCTGGGCACCACGCATTTACATTTTTTGTAAATTACTACATATGGAACATACTGTTAGATGTCACACAACAACCGATCGAATAACTGAATCTCAATAACTCTTTGATTTTTCTTACTTTTATCGACACAATTTAGTGTCGACTACTGTCACGAGAATATCGCATCGTATGATGTTAATGACTTTTTGTTAGTACACACCGGAGTCAAAGGGTTAAACTAACACTTTTAAGAACACAAATATGTGATATGCAATCATGTATTTTTAACAAACTACCTATCATATTGTTAACCCTTTGCACTGCAAAAATAGACCTATCATGAATGAATACTTACTCTAATACATTTTCTGATACTGATTGACAAATTACAAATGATCTGCTTATATACAAATTTGTAAGTAAATCTTATAATATAGGTAGATCTTGTACATCTATTTTGTTAATTAGGTTTGCGTTACAATATGTAAACCTGGACAGTGATTAACACGTCAAAGCCGGCGTGTACCACCGGTGGTACAAACGGAGCTAATCAGGTAGCTCATCTCAATATAGGTACCTATCATTCTTGCTGGTAGTAAAAAGTCTCTAAATGGATGAAATCTAATTAGTTTTTGAAAAAAAAAGATTTTGTTTATTTTTATATATTTTTTAAAAATAATTCAGATATAAAGGCGGTCGATTTTCACAAAGACCGCAAAAAGCAATAATTCGTTTAATAGTATTTTTATTTTATTAGTATAAATTTATTAGTATAAAGTTACATCATTTTGAAATTACTATTCAGTTATTCACTTTGAGTATTATCGCGCTGAAAGTGATTTACCAATTTCTAAGGCAGTCTCACCCAATACGGCGAAATATGAATTACATTAATTTATTTATTGAAAACGCATGTCGCCGTGGCGGCGCCTACAAAATGTGAAGGATTAAATAACACATTATATTGACCAGTATCCGTTTTCGGAGAAATAATAGTAGCTTTATATTTTACGATTTTTTAATTGATTTTTACATAAAGGTTTCTTCAAAGAAAAGTTTTATTTTCGTAAATAAAGTATGACAATAAGTCATAACTTACGGTGCACGGAAATGTGGCCATATTTAATGACTGTACCAAGTTTGATATTCACACCAAACTGTGTATATAACACGCAAGAACAATTATTCTAACAATGTTGGACCTATAAAATCGTCATCTGATTCCTGATTGTTCAATAGTTTCTTACTATCAGTTTCCGTCATTACTTTACTCTCAAATCTTTCGGGAATTTGTACCACGGAATAATTTTTTAATACAGAAAGCATCGTGTCAATAATTTGTGTAGGACTGCTATAGAAATATTTATATTGCCCATCGGCCTTTGGATGGCGATTGTACGCTTCTTCAATTAAATCTCCATCTGACGTGTAAAAAAGAACCCTAGGCACGTATTTTCCATCTGGTCGAAACTTTTTCTCGCTTCCTAATGTTTCTTTATCGACTTTCACGTTTATCATCACAAACCTGTCACATGTATTAACTTGTTGTTAATTTCTAATAAATACTTATACGTGTATAAAATTGTCGATGATGAGGAAATATAAATTTTGGTAAAAAAGAAATGTTTACAAATATATAATTACATGGAAATATGTTATATTGAAAATATTGTTGCACTTACTGACTACTTAAGTCTATTAATCTTATCGACTGCGTGATTTTGGTCTTCAATTTTTGACAAGCGGGACACCATGATTTGTGAATTAAGAGAAATATTGGTTTCTCAGTTTTCTTGGCTTCCTCGAAGCCATCTTTCAACGATCTCCATTTGTATAATTGGTGGAATGCGAGATCGGAGTCTACATCACCCGTAGCAATAAGATTCCCAAGTATCTGATTTGTCAGTGCAGTTAAATTTAGAGATCTCAAATACCTAATATATTGAAACATAGCGTTCAATGAAATTATCTACAGATCCTACCATCGCCTCACTGATGACAATCGCAGTCAATACCAAGATGTTTTGTTATTTGCCACTTATTTTTATCAATACCGCGTGAATGATATAGGTTAGAGTTATTTATTTCTACGTAATACTAAATTTCATAAATTAAAGTTGATAATAGTATGTCAATATATAATTAATATTGCAAATTATGATCATTAAACACCGGTGGCACACAGCGCCAGATGAGATAACCTCGTTTGTACCGACGGTGGTGCACGCCGGCGTTAACGTGTTAACTACACTGTCCAAAAAAATTTTAACTTTTTTTCTGTGTTCTAGCAAGAAATAGGCGATTCTTATAGATTTCGACGTGCTGAAAACGAATCCGCAAACCGTTTCTTTCCAGTAGCTACCGTTTCCGAAAAAAAGGTACGTTTTTGTCCTTTGAACAAGATTTGTGACGTAAGTATATAAGTTAGACAGTTTTTATTTGTTGCACAAAATTCTGTGGATCATTACGAATAAAATGATATGAATTACTTTTGCAATATGAATTTGCAAATATGTTTAAACACTAGTTAAAGTTGGCGAGTCACGCTCTGCGCGCTCATTTTTCGCGATAGGGAGTGCTTTTCAAAGAGGAAAGTCTGCTCTATCGCGTAGAGTAAATGGAATTCCCGTCAGAGGTCTAATTTTTCTGGAAATTTGAAATAATCTCGAAAAATAAAACTGTCTAACTTATATACTTACGTCACAAATCTTATTCAAAGGACAAAAAAGTACCTTTTTCTTTCAAAATTGATTTTTTCCCAAACGGTAGCTACTGGAAAGAAATGGTTTGCGGATTCGTTTTCAGCACGTCGAAATCTATAAGAATCGCCTATTCGTTGTTACAACATTTTTTTTGTGTTGGACAGTGTTATTGTCTAAGTTTACTTATGTAACGAAATGTAAAAGGTTTATATTATAAGATTTATTTATAAATTTTTATATAAGTAGAACGTTCGTAATTTGTGATTCGTTATCAAAAAATGTCTGACGATAAGCAGGGTTATTCATTTCGGCACTTAAAACTAAATTTTATAAATTAAAATCGATTATAGTCTGTCAATATATAATCAATATTGACATGCAAAAGATCAGACCAATACTTCAATGATTATTATCACCTTCATTTTAATGTCCCTTAGAGTATCATTACGAGCTTCGTTATTTTATTTGTAATCTTTGACATTTCATTTTGTCATATGCTAAACTGTGTTGGTTATTGTCGGTAATATTGTACGTGACATAAAAATGGCAATGAATCTCCAGAGCAGGGGTTATCAAATATATTGTGTTACGTAAAAGCTGAACAAAAAATTATTTATATCTCCAAAAACATACAAATTATTAGCAATTGCCACAATGTTATTGCTATGTGTACATTGCCTAATTAGGCTCAACTAAAATGACGTTGGAATGAAATTTGTATTGATGCTAAAGTCGGATCACGTATGTTACTAGTAACGTCATGACAAATGTATATTGACGAACAGTAACAGAGAGAAATGATTAGATAGTTATTGTAACTTAACAAATCATAATATGCTATTAATTTAATATGTATGTGATAAATTTATATCATGCGTTTGTAAATATGAATTGTAGGTTATATTTAGTATAAGATAAATACTACATCTTGAACTAATCTCTAGCGTCTGCGTAATTTTATATACTCCAAGTTTTCTACATAATTGCGTAATCTGTATTGCACATACAATTTTATTGCTTTGAAAAACAGTTTTTTAAACGGGGTCTGTTAGTAAAAATGGTCAAACTGAAATAATGACGTTTCGTTTGCTTAACAATCGGGTAAGATTTTTGAACCTGAATCACAAAAGCGACAAAGATATATCTTATGTATAGTTATAATTAAAAAATTGTGATGAATGATTTATGAAAGATTCTCATACTTCATGAACATTACTTTATAAAGATTAGTGAACGTTAGAATAAAGATTATCTTCTGAAACTTGCAAAATAGTACATTTTGATTGTTTGAAAGAATCCTGCTTTGAGAAACTAAAAAAAATAAAGACGCACTTATCTTTTCTCTCTACAAATATTTCAAACAAGGTATTACAGTCGCATAATATAAAAGAAAATTATAAGCATATGGTCTTAAATAATATACAACTGAAATTCATAGAAATTAATCAGCCTCAAAGTAACTCTATGGACACATCGAAAAACCTATTGAATTTGAAGTTCAAAGATTGAGATGTTCATGATCCACAATCAATGTATCTAACAGGATGTGATATTCAGAATTTGGTAATGGAGGCTCCTATTAAGTTTGATGAAAAGAAAGAATTACAATTACTTGATGCTAAATCTGAAATAAAACATGAAGCAACAATTGAAGATGATATAAATAATGACTTGGGAAGAAAGCTTATACAATTTGCAAATGAACATATGAAAAATGCCAATCTTATTAATATATTAGATAAACAAGTAAAAGCATGTGCACAATGCAATATGACATTTAGATACAAAAGACATTTAGATAGACATTTGGAGGGTCATACAAAAAATAATTGTTCTCACTGTAGTGCAAAGTTTGCCAGACGCAAACATCTCGAAGTGCATTTATTTCGTTCTCATGGTGAAAGAATAACAAAATACCCACATTCTTGTGATATGTGTACAAAAAGTTTTCCTAAAAAAATTCTCTTAAATCAGCATCGTGCAAAGCACAGTTATGAGAATGGTAGAGTATGCTCAGAATGTGGAGAACTATTAACAGCAGAAGTAGATGATAAAGAACATAAAGAATCTCACTGTGTGAAAAAACAATTTAAGTGCAATCAATGCTCACAAACATTTAGGATTCAACAAACATATTTTGCCCATTTACAAAATCATGATAACTACAAATGTACCGAGTGTGATATCACGTTTGCATCTAAAAAGAAAGCACATGAACATTATAAACTAGTACATACTCAAAAATTGGGTGATACTTTGATCTCCAATCATGGTGAGTCGCTAACGGAAATATAGGAAATGCTTTAATACTTATGGAATAAATACTATTTTGTAGGTGGTTATTACTGTGCCGACTGCAGTAATATGTTCTTTAAAAAAGATGATTATTCTAAACATTTGAAATGCAGATCTCACCTTGATAAAGTATCCGGTGATACTTTTTTAAAAATTGTTTTATTTTCCTGTTCCGTTTGTTCCAAAAAATTAATTTCCCAAAGGGCTCTTGATCAACATATTAGACGTATTCATAAAGGTGGAAAAAGATTTATCTGCAATATATATGGCTGTACATTTCAATGTGCGAGAAGAACTGATTTGCTTAGACATAAGAAACTCCATGTAGAACAGAGAAATATTGTATGTGAACACTGTGGTAAAACATTTACCAGTATCAGTATACTTAACGACCATGTACTTTACATGCACAGTAAAGAAAGACAATTTATATGTGAAGAATGTGGTAAGGCGTTTAAAAGAAATAGTTTGTTAAAAAGGCATAAATTATCCCATCAACAACATCGACCATTTGCTTGCATAGAATGTAGCACTGCTTTCAAAAGATCTCATCATCTTACTAGACATATGGAAAAGTGTCACAGAATCACATTAGAAAGAAAGAAAAAGGTGAATGCTGCTTGCTTTCCAATTTACCTTTACAGCTTTAAGAAAAAAATATATTCACAGTTTGATAATAATTAACAGGTTGTAAAGCTTATGAAAACAGAAGATGGTAATCTTATACCAGTTCCAGAGCCGCCAAGAAAAATAACATATGAGAAATTGCAGATGAAAACAAATTCTCTCCTAACTACAGAATCAAATGAAGGACTTCATAACTTAGTTAATGAGGATATATATATGGAACAATTAAATCTTACCGCGCAGTGTGAGACTTTATATAATTTTGCTGATCAGACAGGAAATTCTAGTTTACCAGTGAAATTTGCTAACTCATTACCTGTAATAGATTCATCGCATGTTTTGTCATTAGCAAATATTAAATCAGGTCAAGTAGTCACTGTTGAAGTAACCAGCCCAGAAACATTAGTAATGAATGATCTTATAACCAAATTTGAAACAAATTGCAATGAAGCATTCAGTCTTTCTGGTTACCAAGATTTGGAATCTGAAGATAGTATTTTAAATACTGAACAAAATTACTACAGCAATGTCAATTACTCTGAAGCACAGTTAGAAGGTGTAGAAGAAACATCTCTTTTATTAGATTCAGCGCCTTGTAAGCTTGATAATTTGTTATTAATAGAAAATTATTTAACTCAATCTTCTTCATCACTTTTAAATCTTTAGCCATTTATAAACATATTTGGCACTTGTACCGCTTGAAGGCTGTACTTAATATTCATGATGATATAGTACTATCTTTTACAAGGTAAATAGTATATTTACAGTAATGTATATGTTCATACGAATAAAAAAGTCTTTTTTAACTTTTAAACCATGCATGTTATATGTTGGCCAATAATAAGATCAAGCATTTATAATTACCCTATAGCAAGCTTATCATATATAATAAAAAAAACAGTACTTTTAATTCTCTGTAAAAAATTATTGCTTTAAATAATAACAGTTATTTTTAATTTTTACATGCAACTAATAGGCATTATTGCACTTAAATAGTACATATTATTATGTAGTTCACTATTTAAGAAATTGCTTAGATACTTCAAGCATAAATGGAATACTTCATACAAGGAATTCAGTAAGTATGTAATGCTTCTTAAAGTAGCCAAAGATTACCGCATAAATAATGCTGTTCATTAATAAACATAACCATTTAAATTTAATACATAATGCTTAAAGATTAAGTATCATTACTACCAATAGAAACATCATATACTAATGTAGTTTTCATAAATATGTGTATTATATTTGGTTCCAACATTGTAATTACATAACATTTCAATTACAGGGTATACAATATTACAATAACCTGATAAAATATACCCATAAGTATATGATATGAGACAAACTCAATCTACTTATTTCCCTTTGATACCAAATTTTTAACGTTTAATAGAAATTAATTTATACGATCAGAGTAAACTTGCTATTTGCTTTACCAACTTGTAAAGTCTATTTTATGTTAGAACCACAAATTATGTACTGAATTATGGGCTTACTGTAATATTTAGCAATGTCAACTTTTTTTATTTCATCACCTTTACATGGTTATAAATAAATAATTAGTATAATAAGGATTGTAAACGTGTGTCTTCATAATGCATATTTTAACCGCATTGAGAAATTCACTTTTGTATAATAGCATCAAATTAACAAAAATTTACAGTAGTTATTTAGACATTATTCTGTTTCTTATTCACAACATGTACAATTTCCATTTTATGGATGTATTCAATAGTCTGTATATGCGATGTGGATTTGAATTTCAATAATAAGTGTTTTATATAGTCAATGTAAATCTAATAAATATCAAATTCTTATTTCATATACTTTCAACAAACAATTATAAAAAAACATGAATAGTAATATCAATATAATAATTAATTATTCTATAAGAATTCTAATGTCTTTTAAAAACTTCATTTTGATTACACCAATAAACCTATCAAATATTCGGTAGATTATTATAAAACTGATCAATTTGTAATTTAATTGGTTTAATGACTGTATATGAATATTGCATGATATCCATACTTTCTTATGGACATTCTTGACTGATTCATGAGTACATCAACTTATATTGTTACAATTTACAATACCCATTTCATTAGACATTTCCTCTGGATTCATTTATTTTTCAAAACAATTTTACCTGTGTTTCTCATGAAGCAAATCTATAAACAAGTACTCCAAGAAGAGCTGCTGTTGTCCCCCCAATCAAACTCCATGCAAGTTTACTTGTTTTACTTTTGGTTTCCTGGTTTGTATGTTTTGGCTGTGCATTATTATTTTTATTTGTACCAAGCATTTTTCGGTATAGGTTCTTTTCATGTTGTGCATCCTTGGCATTCTTTTCCTTCAAGATCGCCAACTCTGTTTGGATTGCTTTGGTCTCTGGTTCTAATCTTGATGCTTGTAGTAATGTTTGATATGCAAGTGAATGCTCTCCTTTGTAGTGTAAGATCTTTCCTGTATATAATCATTCACACAGTTATTTACACTCCATTGTAAAATAGTGGAATACATAGGATGTCAATCATTTTATTTCATAAATCAAATTACCTTTTCTGAAGAGTGCTTTCACATTTTGTGGTTGGCAACTCAAAACACTTTCCACACTTTTTAAAGCAGCATCATAAGCTTGAGTTTTCATTTGTGCAGCAGCTAAATTATTATATACCTTCATACGATCTTCTAATAAGGCCTGCAACTCAGCATCACTAACAGATTCTTCAGTTTGATTCTGATGAGCATTAGAATTATCTACTGGCATTAAAAATTCCAATGCTCTCCGATAGCACTGTATTGCCAGTGTTGGTTCATTTCGTGTGAACCACCAATTTCCACGTTCTCGTTTCTTATTACTATCGAATAATAAAATTTCATTGTAAGAAATGATTTATTGTAATTTGAATTAAATACCATTATCTTATATAAAGACTTACCCAATTTCTTTACGTTGACTAATATGGAGGCTTTCTATTTCTGGTTCTAATTCAGTATGTTTCAATTCCACTGTATATAAAATTGTTGCACTGCCTGATATGTTTGGTTCTTTGCCTAATGTACCATAAGCAAATCTTGGGTCAACTTCAATCTCAGCAACTTCGCCTGTATCCATAAGAGCAATTGCTAAATCCAATCCCTGTATGTAAAACAATTAGCTATATAAAAGAACACCTACTCAAGTATTCATAAGTAATCATGAAAGAAAATAACATATCATTGGTAATACCTGAATCACTTCTACATCACCTAATTGAATAATAAGGTCCTTATGTTCCTCTACAATTGTACCATCTTTTAGTTTTCCAATAATTCTCAATGTACACATTTCAGATCTGGTTGGACGTGTCCCATTTTCACCCTTTTTTATAACTTTCTTTTTAAGTTGCCCATTTCCAAGAATATCTACCCACTCATCAGTAGGGTGCTCATTTAAGGCTGCTTTAGTTAATGGATCTTCTGGATCAATGTCAAAATTTAACTCCTGTTTGATGAAATCTGCTTGGGTATCACCTGGTTGGACTATCTCCTCCTCCATCTATAAAATTTATACAACCATCAAATTTTCCACAAATCATGGACTTATATAGAACATGTCCAGTACTAGATATGTTTTCCTGACATTGAATTTCACAGTGTCAGAAAGGATTGCCAAAAATGCGTACACCAACTTAAATCATTTTTATATCTAAGCAATAAAAACAAAACAGTCTATTACAATTCATTTGAGGGTATAATTAAATAAAAACATACATACGTTAAAGATTATCGGCGATTTTTATTACGTATGCAACTGTAAAAGCTTTCATAAAAATAGGGTAATGTGTCAATACTGAAAATTTAATGATTTAAGTAGCAAAACGGCAATACACGTAATGAATGCAAGCGGCGAAGCAAAAACGCACACTCACTTTGTATCGGAAAAGTACAAGGAGCTAATAACGTTGCACACCCGTGAGGAAAGAAAAAGTAATATTAATTATTTTTTTATAAACTTCAATGATTCTACAAACCTCGGTATTTTGGAAGGCACCGACAGTCATAAAAACGTTAGAAAAGTATTTCGTATTTATGTTTGTAAAACACGCGACACCGGTCGGGTTTTCTTATTGCTTGAAAACAGAATCACTATAGCCCGTTCCAACGAACCTTTCACCTGATTCCGACGAGTTTACATTCGATCTGCGCAGGTCCCCACTACCATTCCCTGCTCCGAACACGCTATTGGCCGTAGTCCGAATGTGACGTCCCGACGAAACGACTCAGAATCAATATATACGGTGTACCGAAAATTCTTGAACATGACTACGTAGAACTGTACTTATATTGTAACAAACTTTTGAAGTAAATATTTCTGAAATAAATTACTACACTCATACATACATTCCATAGTATTAAGATTTCTAATTAATTCCGGAAAATCCCGAAAACAATGAAACAACACGGTATAACCGTAGGGTAAAAGTACCAGTAGTTGACCATGTATCAGTAGTTAGTTTATAACATGATTTATGACACTCCGATCTAGCAGAATTTCCTTGCAGTTGTTTAGGATTAAATTCCTGACTTTTCCAAACATGTGCAAGGCACATTTTTCATGACAAGTTTGCCTTAGTCTACTAGTTCGTTGTTTGCTCGAAACACTTCCTTAATAATACTAACAATGGCTTTAATATCCACCAAATGCCGTGGGCGGTACTCGAACGGCAGTGATAGAAACCGGCAAAACAATTAAACCGCGTTATAATCAGTATGTGGTAGATGAATACGCGAAGCTACTAAGAAATCTTTCTCTAAGTTGCAGTTTTTCGACACCGTGTATATGAAGTTTCCTTCCCGCGGCAAGTTGAAGGCGTGGATAAAGTAGTGGCCGTAGTGGGGGCTGCGTGAGCTGGGTGAAAGGTTCGTTGGAACGGGCTATAGGGCTCTAGTACTTGAATCGATTATCGAATTCTCCCACGGATTTCTTCGTGAAGTTTCCGAATTACATAAAGAGACATTTAAGCATAGGCTTAAAGAAAGAATACCATCGAACTTTTGTTCGATATATAGATTATACCAAATCTATGCATAGGTCACTCTTGTTTTATTTGAGAATTCATTATTTTTTGTTCAATAGATTTCTCTTACGAAAAATATATAATTACAGGTTTTTTAACCCAAATCGTAACAATTTCGAATTATGTCCTTTTTTTGAATGAAGCATTTCATGCTAATATGTAACAACGGTTAAAAAATATATATTTGAATGATATCTATACTGTGCATTATACAATTAAACGACTGTCTGTGAAGATCAAAAATAAATATGAGAACCATAAAAAAAGCTGAAATTTATTTATGATTTCATAATGTAAGGTATATATTGGGAATATATGTTTAATAATTGCTATTTCATAAAATTAACACATGGTCGTAATATATCAAATTTAATAGCTTATTATTATTCCTGATAATATTTATAATATCGTAAAATTCCATGTTCATCCTGTAATTTTCAGTATAATTATATGTTATTATGTTACATAAATAATAATAGTGACTTCCGACATAGAGCAAATACAAATTTTATTTTAAAAACAGGATGTGTTTATTATTGAACATTGAAATTATTGGTAATGAGACAGTAGGAGTTCGTACTTGTTACCTAAATAATTGAAATCTTTTACACTCGAATGCAGATAAGTATCTGCTTTTAAAAGCGAAAAATATGCTTATTATTATTAATCGTTGAGGTCATTCCCAACCAAATGAAAATGCATTTTCACAGTATCTATTAGAGATGGCGCAAAAATCACTAACGGTGATTTATCACGGTGATCACAGGATCACGATCACGGCCGTGATTTAACATCATTCACGACCGTGATTGTGATTTTTTCGCGAGCACCATCTTCAGTGAATTTAATCACTGCGGTCGTAATTCTTGCAATAATCTATACAATAAACATATTCAATATGATTTGAAAATGAATTGCATTGCCATTTTTGTTTTTAAAAACCAGTAGAAAAAAAGGAAATTATAAAAGAATGATTTGGTATAATTATATATGTTATATAATATATAGTTTTGAATGAATGACAATAAAAAAATGTATGAATTCACGATTGTATTTCTTTATTATATCCCCAAAATGTTCCATCTTTGTCGAAATTGGTGGAACGTTTGTTTTGTATAGAGTTTCATTCTAAATGAAAAAAGAAACCGTTTGAACGTGGACAAATTGTCAATGTTGTTATTTTTAAACTGTAATATGTAGTAGTTTAGGCTATTAGTAGTATAGTATATTAGGCTATTATTATTATATACATATATTTTCTCCTATTCTATCCTTGTATTGTTTTTTATATTAAATGTTGTCTTAATGTATTTATATTATTTTGTTAAGTTTTTATATTATTTGTACCAAGTGATTATGTATTTTTATTATATATTATTTTGTATATACAGAATTATATTACTAAAGCTATATTTTATTAAATAAAAAATTAAGAATAAAACTTACGCTTGTAATTTATAATCATTCATTTATTCATTATTCTTCATTGTTCCTCATTATGCCTTTGCTTTATACGATATATGTAACTTGCATTTTTGTTTTGATGTCGTTGACGTAAAACATACAGTGTTATGTGGCGCGTGCAAAGAACTGTTATATTCTCCACCAATCAGAAACGATCACGAAAAATCACAAATCACAGTGAAAAATCACGGTGATTGAGAACGAACGTGATCGAATCACTCGTGATTCACAAGTAGCAGTTCACGCCATCTCTAGTATCTATTAATCCATTTTACTTACAATCATTCAAGTAATATTCTGTAAATATTAGCTTTTACTGGCCTTGATAACTATCAAGAGTACCACCCAACTTTATATTTATTTCGTTTTTAAAACATATGATCATTAAACAAGAAAATGTAATTTCTTAAAAGTTAAGGATTGAAGAGAGGACGATAGAATTCATTTAATATTATAATAAAATAATCTTTACAAAATAAAGTGTTCTTTAGAAATAGGATCTATTTAGGATAATTACAATGACGACGGAAGTATTAGAAAAGTTGAATTTGGAGTTATATAATTCTATGTAAAGATTAATGTAGTGTAAAATACATGTACATTACTGTACGTATAAGCATATTATTCATCACGTTGAAGTGTATTTGTGTTTCACTAAATTGACGACTATGCAAACGTAATCAGTCTTACAATCTTGCCCTGACTATTCTTTTGACACGTTACTGTGCTCAGTGAATGTAACCAATCAGACGATCCCACATTTCTAAGTTGTGCGCATGTGCTGACGATTCATGTTTAACTGTGTTCCATTCTGACAGACTTACTTAAGACGGGCTGCAGCAGTTGAGAGGTCTTTGTCCGATCTGCTCTCGTTGAATTAAAATCTTTTTCTCTTAATAATGAGATTGCTTTTGTTAATCGGTCTCGTTGTAACGGTGTCGTGCTCAGGCACCACTGCGGACGATAAAAAGGGACCAAAAGTAACGGATAAGGTAAATCAAATAACGGTACCGGGATAAATTTCCAGATATATTTAACAAAGGATTCTTTCTACGGGGCACGTAAAAATAAAATTTCAAAGACAGGCATGACTTGCTGTAACAAAGAAGTTTGTAGCTGCTTAAACATAATTTATAAAGGAAATATTAAAATTATTTCTTATATGTTCAGAATTATAATTCAACCTTTTGCTAATTGTTTAAATGTCCGTAGCAATGTGTGATAAACAATTTTAATGCAATACCGTGTTATTGCCTTGGCATCTATGTTCATTAATCTAATAGTGTTGCATGTCATAAAACATATTCCAGAATTATGAAATTTTAATTTATACTCATCTACACCAGTTCTTAAATTAATGGTAATTAAAGCAATTATATTATGTAGGTATGGTTTGATATTCATATCGATGGAAAATATGAAGGAAGAGTTGAAATTGGTCTCTTTGGTAAAACTGTACCAAAGACAGTAAAGAACTTTGTTGAGCTAGCTAAGAAGCCTGAAGGTGAAGGATACAAAGGTAGCAAATTCCACAGAGTTATCCGGGACTTTATGATACAAGGCGGAGACTTCACAAAGGGAGATGGAACTGGAGGTTCGAATATTTTTAAGTCTAATTAAAAATTTTATAACTGATTTTAAATTTAATTTTGTAATATAATTGATTCAATTAGGCCACAGTATATATGGAGCACGCTTTGATGATGAAAATTTCAAACTGAAGCACTATGGTGCTGGTTGGTTGTCAATGGCAAATGCCGGAAAGAATACTAATGGTTCTCAGTTTTTCATTACTGTAAAACAAACCCCTTGGCTTGATGGTAGACATGTTGTATTTGGGAAAATTGTTAAAGGAATGGTATGTTTAATTATTTAACATGGTTTTTATACATGAAAATGAAAATTAAGTTGCTAGATACATGAAAGTCTGTTTTATTACATTAATTTTCTACTGTAAACTTTTACCATTTAAATAATGATTTTGCAGAATGTAATTAGAAAAATTGAAAATGTGGGCACTGATACACGTGATAAGCCAACCAAGGATATTGTGATTGCTGATTGTGGTGCTGAAGAAGTAGCAGAACCATTCAGTGTAACTAAGGATGATGCCACAGATTAAAATCTTTAATTTTTAATACACTACAAAATTCCACCTTTATGATTCCTGTATAAAACCAGAAAATGATTAGACTATTAAAGATCTTGTTTTAAAAAAGTGTAATACTAGAAAATTTGAGATTTTTTAGATGTTTCCAACAGAATTATTAAATAACAGCAGGACATAAAGAGTTGGAAAGAATTGCATTATAATAAGATACTCTAGAACCACATGTTGTCATATTCCACTTTTTATAAGTACAGTGTATACCTGCCAATAATGCGCAAATAGCTCTGTATATTAATTATCAATCTTTTTAAATTGATAAATAAATATAATTTGTTTAAACTGTTGTATATTTTATTTCTTATATTTACGCTATAACTCACTGCAACTCATTATGTAGTCGAATTTTTAAATATGTAGAGAATATATCCATTTTTCTCTGTGCTGAAGAGTTATAGAGTACTACAAATACATTCAGAATCCTTTCACCTTAAAGTTCATGACATTTCCGCGCCTGTATAATCCCTCATAAACGAATGGGGTTAACCTTCTACCGTTAGTGAATGTTGATTCAATCAAATTACCCATAAATATCACAAAAGTGTACTTTAGAACCAAGTTAATTTGGCTTATACTTTGAAGACATTCCTGCATTTCCTATATAGCTTTAAGATGTCCAACGTATTTTCCTTAAAATGTACTCCAACATCAATTTCAATAAATACCTCTAATAATTTGAAATATAAAATTCAAATTGAATACCTTTTGCACGAAAATATCTACGGTGTACATGAACGGGGTGTAACAGTGTGCGGAAACACTGTGCGTTTGCCATTTATTTTATACTTCACCACTGCTTTAAGGACGGCGTTGTCAATTTTTTAACCTCAAAGTTTGGACCATGTTGGTCCAGGCCAAAAGTTTTCCTTTTAATCCGTATTAATGTGCTAGAAATAATGAAACTACTATATTACGATAATAATAACAGATTTGTAAATTCATTACACTAACACTAATACAGCAAATGGAACGATGAATACTCATACTACCAATGTTTAAGTTATAACGTCTTTTGTATATTAAAAGGGCAGATATATAAAAACTAAAATGATCATGATCAGATCTGTAGTGATCTACGGGATATCCTTCTTGTTCTTATTATTAATTCTGTTGCTTTACATTCTTGGAGCTGCTCGTTATGTCACAGACTTTGAAGAAAATACTTGTGACATGACTTACATGTTCGAATATCCACAATATGTGGTATGTAAAAGTAATGTCCAATATTATTTTGTGCTTCTCAGATTTTATATTTACTATAATAAAAATGACAAATGTATTTCTTAGTATAACAATCTTTATATATAGTACTATGCCTTAAGTCTAAATGTATCTATTCTTTCAAAGAAGTATATTCACTTAATATACAATCATAGAGATAATAAACTGAATCCTACTTTATTTAGAGAATATCTTTGGAAAATGAGATAGAGGAACAATATCCCAGATTTGGACTATATGTATATGGAGAAGGTTTTGTTACCGAAAAACATAGAAGGATGTCCTTCTCTGGGATACCAGTTCTCTTTATACCAGGCAATGCTGGCTCTCATGAACAAGGTTGTATTTAATGTATTCAAGTTTTTTCTCATTATTGATATATACTAATTTCAATTACATATTTTTAGTAAGGTCTCTTGCTTCTGTGAGCTTAAGGAAAAGCTTAAAAGATAGAACTCCATTTCATTTTGACTATTTTACCGTTTCATTGGGAAAAGATTATTCAGGATTATATGGAGGTAGGAGTTATACATTTCATTTATATCAAATTGACTTATCATATATCTTAAATTTGTAAACAATTAAAGTTAGGTACAAATGTTGTAATGCATGTTTACATGTATTTGAGACAATGGTTGATACCATTCTTTATTAATAGGTGTCCTCATGGAAGAGACTCAATATGTTTCGTATTGTATACAAAAGATATTAAGTTTATATAAGGAAAATATGGCCAGCATAGTACTAATTGGGCATTCAATGGTAAATATGAAAATTCTACATAGCTATAAATTAGAACATAACTATAAAAATGATATGTTTTCAGGGAGGTATTATTGCCAAAGGAGCTTTAGTGTTGACACCAAATATGAATGCCAGTATAGCTAGTATTATTATTAACTTAGCAACACCACATACACCTACACTAGTTCTTGACAGTAGTTTTGCAAATTATTATTATGATCTGGAAAATCGTTTAAATGAAATTAAAGATGCAGGAACAACTGTTGTTTCAATTGGTGGAGGACCACGAGACATTCTTGTGACTTCATCTCAGACTATAGATCCTTCTGCAGAGATTAATACTTTATCCACAAGCATACCAGATGTTTGGAAATCAACTGATCATTTAAGCATTCTTTGGTGTAAGCAATTAGTTCTTTCTATTGTACGTTCATTATTTGATTGTGTAAACTACTCGCAAAAACCACCTAAAATTTCATCCAACATCGAAAGCAAGATGCGAGCTTTATCATACCACTTTTTCCATGTAAGATTCTTCCTTGTTTATTTTTGCTACTCTATATAGGACTACACACTTTAATATGATGAAATTTCCAGCGCGCATCTGGCAAAAGATTACATTATTATAAAGAAAAAGTACAATTTGAGCCAGGGGGCGAATGGATAGAAGATATTCGAAGACAATATACTTGGACTAGTAAGGATTTTTCAAAAAAGACGACGTCTATTTACCTCATGATTAGACTGAATGGTCAACTGGACCATTTAACTATTGAGACTGTGAATCTAGAAACTAAAGATTGGTTGTTCGCATGTACAGCATCTAAAATACAAGGCCAATCGAGAGTTTGGTAATGAAATAGTATAAAAAGTATATTCTTTGCAAAAAGAATTCAGAACTGCCTGAAATCTAATTAATTCATTTTACAGTGATTGGGGGTGGAATCTCACAAATCGGACTAGAATCTCAGCTGATCCGATACGACGTTTAAGGAAAACAGTCGATTTAAATCTTCAGGAAATAAAATATCCTGGGGCAACTCATATAATAATAAGAATCCCTCAGGACGATTTAGAGAAATATGTTTCTGTCAATGTAGATATATACTCATATGACTCAAGACTAGTACCTATTAGGGGAAGCTTACCTCTTTTTAGAAATTTATTTGCCAAATCTAACATTGCGAAGTCTAGTATAGGAACTATAAGATATTATGCAACTTTTGCAAATATTATGGACGTTATAACCATTGAACTGAAGGCAACTGAATGTACTGATCCAAAACATCATGCCATTGTTGAGCTACTGGAACCTCCCAATATGGGGCCTACACAAATACAATTTTTTACAGTCATGTAAGTATTAAAGTAATTCATTTAAACAATAGTAATAAATTAACTACAATTCTATTTAACAGAGATGACGGGCCAAAGACAATGAAAATTCAGATGGGTCACAAACACCCCATTAATTTACAAAGTTTAAGAATAACTTTAGACCCAGCTTGTGTTTATACAATTAATGTGCAAGAGGGAGGCATTATAGATCAAATCTCATGTATTGTAAGAGATCGATGGCCGCTCCTTTACACAACGATTATTAGCTTACTATTACTATTTATATCAATACGAGTCGATCATGGTAGAGAAAAAGTTCCAGCCATAGTGGTTACAATATTTCTCTCAATTTATTACGGCCTCGTCTTTGAGTGCTGTATTGTTTTGGGTATCTTTACTGTATTTATGATTGGTATTTGCTGTTCGGTAATATTTCTTGGTTCAGTTGCCCACAGTATAGCTGTTAGGTAAGATCATATATTCATTAAGCTACTGGAACGATTATTATATGAAAATATTAATATTGTTACTAAATTTAAGTTCATTCTAGATTTCTCGCTCGTGCGATTGCCTTTTCAACGACATGGTCGGATTGGCTACTTGGTGGATTGAATCAGTTGCCTTTCATCACAGCAGTTATTGTACTATCGCTGATTCCTGTTACTTGCGGTGCTTTAGCCATGTTAATTTCTGTATTTTTATATTTTCTAAACCTCACGCGAATGTACGAAGATTATTTAGAGGAATTATTAATGTCCACATTAAAACACTTTAATTGGGGTCGACAATTTGGGCGCAGCGACGATGAAAATTCTAAGAAAAAAGAAAATACTAGGCAAAAAATATTTAACCAGCTGATTCTCTTTATGTTATTCTGCTTCACAGCAATACCAGCTATCCCATCAGTACTGGTTTGGGCAAAAAATTTTAGGTAATTATTTGAAACTATTCACACAACTATGCAAACATTTATCATAATCATATGCTAAAATATTTCAGCTACGATATGAGACTTTCAACAGAAGATCCATTGTTACTTAAGAGTTGGATGGTCTTAGTTGCATGTAGTACATTGGGATTAGTACAAGTTCGCCATGAAAATCTTGGACTCCGTTTACGCCTTTTGGCAAATGTACTACGTTTTATTAGTTGGGTTGTATTGTCAATGGCAGCCGCTCCTCGTCCATCCTTTTACCAATACTATATGCCGCCAACAGTAGCGATAGCTATTTGTCTGATTACATTAAATTTTATGATACCTTAAGAGATATTCCACTACCATAAAAGATGTACTCATTACATGATAACCACTGGATGTGGTTTTGTTGAAAATCGTAGACGATTGATTCTTTCTAGTGTAGTACAGAAACCATTTCTGTAATATAAGCTTCATTTGAAGATTGGACTGTTTTGAAGTATTTAAAGCTGTGTGCCAATAGCATGTTTCCTCAAAGGCATATGTGTTTTATGTAGTTACCTGAGATTACAGTCTGTTGTTATATTAACAATTGTATACAAAATATACAAGGTGAAACCATAACTGATTGGTCTTACTTCCAACACAAACTAAATTACATTTATTTTTTTTTTGGAAAAGAGGATATACATTTTAATACTCATAAAATATCTGTATTATCTGGTAGCTCAGTTAAGGGCACTGTGCTATTTTGAATACTTACATACAGATATTCAGGTTATAGTAGAATATTTACTTACTTTATACAATAACCTAAGAGTTTACTTAAATGGCTTAGATGAGAGAGGGTTTTAATTATTTATCTTGTTTCCTTTATCACCTCAAAATCAAATTAGATTAGGATACAATAGAGAAACAGAAATCGCGTTTGGGAAAATATTTACTTAGTACTGTTTACTTTTCAGAAGGTAATGATATGCACACCATGTGGATTACCAGTACCCCATAAATAATATTGTATATAGATAATATATAATAATCGTTTATAGTAAAAATAAAGGAGTATCCTAATATTACAGATCAATAATATAATGCCCACTCATTTTCTTGCAGAAACGTATCAACAACCTCTTTCATTGCTAAGTTAGGTATCAACTGATCTTGTGTTAAATAAACTCTGGTGACTGGATCAAAATGGCCCACCCTTTGTAAATGTTCTTCAATATCTTTCCTTTCATATGTGATGCCACTAGGAGTAATTACAGGTTCTTGAAGAATTTCAAAACTTATTTTGCCACATAAATAGTCTGGTACTTCTCTCTTCTGTTAAATATATGAAAAGATAAGACAATATCAAATTTATGTTATACACTAGGGTAAAATGTCAAATATATCAAACAATAACTGACCCTCCTTCGTTCATCAACTTTAGCAAACAAGTCATTCAGACGAGCCATGCATGTATCCCTTTTCTCTTCTATTTCCTCCTTTTTCCTAATAAATTCACTAGATGTGCCTTCAGCTTGATTTTTACCATCGTCATCCTTTACTCCTTCTTGTTCCTTCAAAGCAGCTAGGCTTCTTTCAGCATCTTCCACAATTAGTTGATTCAAATATGATTGTAGTTCAATATCTTGAGCAATCCTTTGTTCTTCTGACAACTGAAAGCGACGTTTACGTGCCTGTCTCAATATACTGGTTATCTCATCCCCATAATTCAGTTTTTGTTCCTTGGCCAGATCCACAGCTACACCATTGCCATTTCACACAGTGAATCACAAAAAGAAAAGTTTTATATTATCATGTAAATTATGAACGACATTTTAAGATGTTCTTAGAAAATACTTCTAACCATTGTAACAAATAAGTACAGGGAAAATGGAAATACTTAGTTGTTATTATTATGTGTATTTTACTTTAAAACGTTAATAAACAGTTTAAGATATAATATCATTTGACACAAAAGAGAAAATCATAAAATTCTTATAAAGTGCAAATGTATTTCTTAAATGTATATTTTATATATGGACATATATAAATGATAACTTATAAGCATTTAAGTATGTTACATATTCCTTTGTAAATAAGATTTGAATAACATATGAAAGTAAAAATACACATAACATGTCTACCATATTTTATACATTGAAATGCAGTGCATAACAATCCGAAAGTTAAAAATTTATAACGTCAAAGTAATACGAACTTCTTGAAATATACTTCAAAACAAAACCAAATAAATAAAGGTCCAAACCTTAGATGCATACCTCTTTGTAAGTGTTTCACCGCTTCATCAAACAATTCAAATTCTAACAAAGCTAAGCCCAAAAAGAAATGGCCTTTTACCAAGTATGGATCTATTTCCAGAGCCCGTCTGCAGTCTTGACAGGCTGGCTCCCATCGTTTTAATTTCAAATTGCAGAGTGCACGGTTCGTAAAGTATAAGGCCTGGTCCGAATTCTTAATCTACAGGAATGTGATACGATGTCAAACTGTCTGGCATATAATCATAATAATACTCACAATTGCTTTTGTGTAACAGTACGCTGCATCCTCGTATTTGTGTAAATTAAACAATCGATTCCCTTGTTCTTTGAGTTCCTTGTCCGAAAGGTTCGCCGTTGAATACATTTTACTCATCTTGATGACAGATCCTTTGCCGCGGGGGCTAGTCTACATATGCCTAAATTCCTTTTCAATTTTGCTGTCTTCCTCTTGTCACTTCCTATAATCTCATATATATCACGAAAAAACCTGTGATAAACGAATTATGTATAACCTCTAACAACCGTGCATCTTTCCATTTTGTAGACTTCTTCGTTATTGGCACTGACCATATTTTAACAAAGCTGCGACGTATGGCTGACAAGGTAAACAATGCTGGGGAGGTTAATGTACCTACTGTTGTAAAAACCGATTTACAGAATGTTTGAAAATATAAAAACATCTATCGCTCTTTTTCTAGGATAATAATTGTTATTGAATCCTGTTATTAATCCAGAAACTTCTTTCTTCATTACAACATAGTTTGCGAGCTATTGCAGTTTCGTTCCCGTTATGAAATTGTGTTGAATGACAATAGTATTAAAAAATATCACAAAAATATTACTCCGTGTATATAACTGGAGTAAAATTTAAATACAGAAATTTGTTATTATTGTTACTTTAAATAAAAGTTGAGTTTTTAAGTTATTTGTAAACAGGATTTATTTGATTTGTTCCCTATATCTTTATATATGTTAAAAATATATCATAAACAATAGGAACTTTTACTATAAATAAAAATACAATTTCAAACAATATAAGAATTCTGTTTTTGGTTCATGGTTTTCCACACAATTTTTGTTGTTTCTAAATAATAGAAGTACTTAGTGACGTGTATGAAAATGTTCAATACAAGTTTTATAAGAAAATAAATATACCAATGGCATAAATAGGTAATTATCTGTATTGAATATTTTGTTTCTTTTTGATTCTCGCATAAGTTTAAAATCGTTTAAATATAACAATGATTACACAAGTAAAAATATTTTTGTCAAAATAATAGCAAATGCAAAACTTTGGTAGAGAAATTAACAAGTTATATTACTTTTCGCTTTTCTTCTGTATTTTTTTAATAAGAGGCAAAAATTGTTTCTACATTCTGTAGAAAATGTACAATAACTAAATGAACATACAAATTATAACGATTTAAAAATCATCCATCTTCTCGATTTAATTTGTGCTAATAATATGTATACAAATCATCGCAGATGTGTAATAAAATCACCTAGAATTGTTTATATGTTATGATTTTTCAGAACTGATTTTTGCTATACTATATACAGAAATTGGTTTTTTTGTAATAGGATGTTTCCCATATTCAACTGAGACTCCCATTCTGTGTTGCAGAAATTCCTGCATGTTTTTAGCAAATTGTCTGTTATTTTCATGTACCTCAGGATGTTCTGAATATTCTTCCAACTACAAAGTCAATAAGTTGGTGTTAGAAATCTGAAAAGAAAGAAGTAAATATTTAATGTTACTACCTTCATCCATTGAGATTCTAAGATTTCTCTGTCACATTTTTTAATCTGCAAGTTAATAGGTGACAAATAAGCAATTATATATATGTCAGAACAACCAAATAAATAGTTATGTCCATGTCGAAATGTCACTAGGCATTTGAATATTGTTTTGATACCAGTCTCTTCTAATACTTCTCTAATCACAGCATCTTCTATATTTTCCCCTATTAAGAAAAACAGTTAGTCATATGTTTTTCATTAATTGATTCTATACAATGTAAAAACCATTAAATACCAGGTTCGACATAGCCACCTGGAAGTTTCCATAGTGGCTTTCTAGCCGATTGGTTTTCTTTTACTACCAAAACTTCATTTGTCTTTTCATTAAAAACAAATGCTCCAACCCCTAAATTTGTGTGTGCATATGGTGGAACATTACATTCTGCCTTAATAGGTAACCAATGGTACAACATTACATGTTCTTCGCGTGCATGATGAAACTTAAAACCTTTGTTTACAAGTACTGGTATCCATTCTGAATGAGATAAATGTACTCGAAACCATATTGTATGTCTCTTATCCTTTGTCCACTGTTGCAAGGATTCTGCAGATTATATATAATTAAAAACCAACCTTTCAAAGTATAGAATTTATATTTTAAAAAATATTTCATTGCTGCATTGCATTAATGATGCATAAATTTAAATAATGTTAGAATTTAATAAGAAATATAGTATGATCGAAGGAAGCATTATGCCTGCAAATATTATGTACGATAATGTATTCAGTTATTAACTACTTTTCTTACATACAAAATTTTATTGGTCTGAAGGTTAGATATTATAAATATAAAAATTCTATACGTTCGAAACGGTGTTTAAATGCTTCGGGATCACATGGTTCTTCTTTGGAATCAATAGTTACACCATTGTAATGATCTATTTGTCCTTTAAAACACTGTGAAGCCATCACTGCAGGTTTAGTGTAGAAAGTTTTATAACAGAATCTTGAAATAATAAATGTCCACAGCCGTAAAGAAGAGTCTTGTCTTTTTATTATCGTATTTACGCGTAATAATTGTAATATAACGCTTGTAATCATGGAAACATTAACAAGCTTACAAAGCCTACGTGTTTGTGTTCAAATAATTGTTCTTCCTAAAATGATTTTGTACTATTGCTCCAATGATTCTACGCTATAAAAGCATAAACGGAACAAGATATCTTTACGTAATATAGATTAGCATTTTTCTAGTTTCAAATAACAGAAGTATATTTTCTAACCTATTTATTTCATTCTGCGATATTTACATTAATAATGATATTATGTTATATAATTCTTTGTAGCATGTATGTATCACGTACATACAAAGACTTTACAATAAAATTTATATTAACACATTGTACTTATAAAGACAACATGGGAAATAATATCTACAGGATGTTTACAAAATAAAACGGAAAGTACTTTAACGTCTCATAACAATTTAATCAAATAATCTAGTACAATAATGCAGTGCATTCTAATTAACCGTTTAATAAACATATGTTTCATCTGAAATAACAAAATTAGTTTTAAGTTTTTAGACTGAACAGTCCTTTTCCTTATTCCAAAATGACTCTATGTCCTCATACACTTTGGACGCAATACGGTTATAATGCAACGCTTGACAAATGCGACAATAATGTCGTGAAACGCTACCAAAGTATCCGTGTTCATTAATTACTCTATAATATTTACGCCACTTATGATACTCAAAATATTTATCATCGTGGCGATTAAGATATTGAATATAATTAACTAAAGCTGCAGGATTAGCAAAGTCGTTAACATGTAGGAACGAATGTGGTGGTAATAAAAGGTCGCAATCCTTTTTCGGTGCGCCCATTATTATTGGGACAGCATATTTATTATACCCATTCCAAAACACCTTTTCTGTAATGTACTCTTTACAATTAGAATTTTCGAAAGCTAGATAAAATTTATACGCTTTTAAAAGCGGGCAATCTTTGCGAAAGTGACCAGGGCAAACGGTAGCGTTACCGTCCAGGCATTGTCCATATATGTCGAGATCTTCGCGTAGCAACATCTTAAGATCCTCCACATATTTCCACCGTTCATTACTACCCACGCAATTACTACCCATTATAGCGACTAGTTTTCTTTTCAGTCTTTTAATTGTTCTTTCCGAAATCGTAAAGTTTTCTGACTTTCTAACAGATTTTTTTATTGTTCTGCCATAAGGCACTGGTACGTCGCTATCCATTCGATATGACATTGACCAGTTAAACAAACCATTGTAATCAGATAGTCGTTGATTTTTATAGACAAACGTATGCATTGGCGACTCGTCAGTTAGAAAAATCCATATTTGATCTTCCCGTGTTTTAAGTGGTAATTCTGATGCCCCCCTCGTTAAATGTAAGTGAAATATGACTGCATCTGCTTTCTGTAAATCTTTTGGCTCGTAACTTAGAATGCAGTGGTCTACTGTACAGTTGTCCCAAGGCGAATATCTATAATTATATAAAAAACAATATTTAATCATGTAAAAATAATTCAGCGCAAACGGCTGCTTAATCTCATAGTGGTAGTTAGAATTTAAAAAATCAATATTTTTGTAATTATATCTAACAAATAAACGGCTTTTCACATTACCGCGACAACGCGATATCATTTGCCATTTTTTAAACCGGTAAAACAAATAAAGGTAAGTCCATAATGTTTAAAAAGTTTGTATCGTATAAACATCTTTCTAATATTGCCAACACGACTAACTTATCGTTCGTGAAGCGCCTAATATGTCTGGGCTCTAAAAAACCACCGTGCGTCCAAATAAGTATTATGTAAGGATCCTTTCTGACATTTCTTATCAATGGTGGGGAGCTTCCTTCCGGCGACAGAAGCCACCTTCCAAGCGTAGACATTTTACTAATCTGGTAAGGATACAAATAAGAACCAAATGAGGATATATTGCAACTATTATTATTTTCTAAGGATAGTATTGAACGAGCTGCACATTATAATTAATTTAATCTTACTTGCTCTTCCGTAAAACCCTGTTCTTTTAAATCCCTGATTGATATCTCCGAAGTTGTATCCAAATACTGTGTCCACGACGAAGTTTCTTTATTAATACCTTCACCAAGAATTCTCGGGAAAAACATTAAAATTGCAGAAAGGATTGTAGAAACAGTACACAAAATCAAAAGAATATGCACATAACGTGAAAGCCCGAACATTATATTTCTCTGTAAGAGAAATATCGCACAACTACTAACTGAAGCATATCGGCACTTGATCTAACTTTCTTATTTGGCGTATGCAAATATTGGGCGTCTTGGCGGTAGATTCACTTACATATAACAAAAGATAATGAGCAAAGAGAAATCAATCGCGTTGTCTAAATCGCGAGATCAGGTACACGATAGGAAGATGCGAACTATCACCAAACCACAGACTCATACGAACACCGCGCAAAAACTCAGACTTTAGAATGTAGGAGGAAAAGAATACTAGAAGAAAGAATTAAGACCGGACAATGTTCTACAAGGCTACTTTTGACGTATGCCGTAGCATAATCGTTGGTCTCGATTGTCTTGGTTAACCAAGTGTGACAATCCTAGTACTGCTGTCTTTAGAACATTTGCCTGTTGCACCTGTAAAATCTTTCTTCCCTGAAATAATATACAGGACTGTATGTTATTTCAAAACAAATTGATGCATTTACTAAATATTAGTAGATTGGTATATTTAAGGCAAGATTATAGAATCCTATTTAAACATCTATAGCTTCAATGACTGTCAGTAACTAAAGCAAGGTAAAATGGTTCGTTGCAAGAATTAATGCGCAATTTAAAAAATTAATCAGTTTAATTCAGATACAATTATTATTATAAGCGCAAAACATTAGAAAATGTATCAATTAATTACTCTCCTTCTTTCGAGTGCAGAAAATGCGCAATATTGATGCCTCGCACACAATTCAAATCCCTGCGCATCCTAGTCAAGTGTTCATCTATTATAATTATATTTTTCATGTTCACATATGCTTTAGGTTTTAAAGTTTATGAATATTGTTAGGCTAATATTTTTCTTACGTAATTTGTACATATGATATTTAAATGTAAGTAACAATAGATATTGACTATACTGAATCTCAGTTTAGATTTCTAAAATTTCTGTGACGTCACGGTTGGACTAAGCCAATAACGTGCTCGGAGCAGAGAGTGGTTCAGGGGAGCCTGCGTACAACAAATGAATGTCCGAGTTTTTAGAAACATAAACTAGGATTCAATATATAATATAATATTTTGGCAATTAAATTGTATTCAGCAGTCAGTTTCGCTGGTAGGGAAATAGATGAAAAATGGGGGAAGGGGGAAATATATACAACCAAGATGTAGTTATTAATTTACTTAATTGGTTCATATTTCAGTGAATTATTTTCATTAAGAGGTATTCTTAATCTAAGCATTTGTTAAAATTTGTATTATTATAAACTGTAAATTACTTCCTCAATGTGGCGATTATTATGTATCCGGTTGAAATCGATAGAGGCTCCATCTTAAGAAATAGTATGCTTGCCACTTTCCTGATGAAGGCCGGAAACACGATCTTTCTTTCTGTTTCCGGCATATAGGACGGCGTGTTGAAAAGTGCCGTGCACGTGTTTTAAAATGGCAGTTTCGCCCAATATTAATAAAAAGCGTAAAGACGTAAAGAAAAAAGTATCTAGCGCAATTAAACATGATGCGAAATTAAAATCGAAAATTAAATCCAAAAAGATCGTCAAAAAAAAGATAGACCAGTCTACAAAGACAAGTAAACTTTCGCAAGCTGCGAAAGATTCAAACAGTACAAAAGAGAACCAAGTCACAAAATCAATTGCGAAAAGGCTAATTAAGAAAGACAAAAAGGAAGGTGAAACACAATTGTCGGTGTCGGTACAGAAACGTACCAAGCCAGTACAAGAAAGAACAATGAAAACGCCATTAGATACTAACAGCGTTGCACGTCGAATATTGAAAAGGAAACAACGTAGTATGGATGAAAACAATTTACAAAGCACTTTAAGTAGACAAAACAATATAAGTTCGAAGTCTCCTAATGCACACTCGTTAAAAGTGCAGAAGAGGAGAAAATTGGAAGTTAAGAGTAATGAAGAAGAATCAGATAATTCATATTTGAAAGACTTATCTAGAGATCATATACTGCAGTGCATCACTGCAATATTTCATTTAACACAAGAACAATTAAAGAACAAAAATGCTCTCTTTGATGGAGAGAGCCATCCAATATTTTTGCAAGTAACATGCATAAGAATACCTAAAACACCAGAAAGGCAGATAAGAGTGTAAGTTCATTTATTCTCCTTATACACTACATTTTATTGTTCCAACAAAATTATTACTATATTACTGTTGTCATATTAAAAATATATTCTTTATAACAGCAATCTATATAATATAATAATATACAATGTACGCAACAATTTTTATCTATTAAGTACAATTATTGAAAAAAAAAACTATATATATACGTATATACATATGATTATTCTCTATAATTACCAATGGATCCTTATGAGATTTCATGATTATAAACTTGTGAATGATAATCTTTGTTTCGTTTGATCAATGCACTTCTTATATTAGGACATATATTTATGATTCAACTTCTTTTTCAGACTATTACCTCAATCAATATTATCTATTAGTGATGAAGTTGCCATGTTTGTTTGTGATCTAGAAAGAGGTAGAAAGAAGGATTACGAGCCTACAATAGAACATTATGAAAATTTGCTTAATGAACATGGATGTAAAGCTGTGAAAAGCATAATTCCTATGAATCAAGTGAAAACAGAATATGACCAATATGAATTAAAAAGAAAACTTTTATCTAGCTATGACCATTTTCTTGTTGATGGAAGAATAGCTGGACATATTTCACATTTGTTAGGAAAAGCATTCTATAGTAAGAGGAAGTCACCCATATCTATCAGAATGAACAGCAAAGATTTAAAGCACGAAATTGAACATGCTCTGAAGAAAACAAACATGCATTTGCATTCCAATGGAGATACACATATAGTACAGATTGGTCACACTGAGATGAAAGAGAAGAATATATTAGAAAATATAATAGCTACTTGTAACTATCTTAGTAAAAATTATCCAGGTGGTTGGGATAATGTTCGTTCAATCAGTATCAAAACTGCTACAAGTGTTAGCCTTCCTATTTACATGACATTAAGTAAGTATCGGTATTAATTTCTGTATTTGGTCTGTGTTCTTTCTAGGTGCAAAGACTCATTATACTTGCTTATTTCAGAAAACAAAAATACAGTTAAAGTCCCTGAAATAACACCAAGGAGACCAAAGGCTTATAATGTTGTTCAAGGTGAACTTAGCACTGTATCTGGTAACACTAAAGTTACTGTTACACCTGAAGGTGATGTTCTCGTCAAACGAAAAGCTAGGTCTTACAAGAAGATGGGAAGGAAGGGAAAGAAAAGTACTCAAGGATCTGCTATCTAAAAAAAACTGTCCACTTTTTGTATTACTTTATTAAATCTAGTAAAAAAACGAAGTTAAAAAATTACCTAATCTTACTAGTTTGTGATATAATACTTCTCAACTCTACATGTTACACATAATAATTTCATTAACATTTACTTTTATGTCTTAGTATATAAGGAAGTTTATATATTTCTATACAATTAATCAATATAGAATTGTTTGATCTTTTTTCGAAATACTTTGATATCCATTTGCTGGAACTATTGGTATGTTATTGGGGCTTTGGGTAGACTCTGTGACAACTTCAATTTCTTGGAAATTTTGAAGTCTCTGTATATCGCTGTCTTTTCTTAATTTTGTGTTGGGTAGTTTTCTTAATTTTTTAATTTCATTAGGATCGAGCTCCAATTCTTCACAACAAACTCTTATTAATGCCAAGTATGTTAAATCATTCTGAGGTAGTTCTACTTCTATAAAATCTGGGTCAGGTGCATCAGCAATGCGGATTTTTAATACCAAATCTGAAAATATATTTACACAAATTTAATATTAACTTTGTTTAAAAATATCAAATCAAAATATTAATATTGTACATACCATTTTGGCATACAGAATTCATAGCCAGCTTAGAATGTTTTATGTCAATAGCACCATGAGTTAAATCATTTGTCATATACTTTTGTGCAACATTATGTACCATTGATTCAAATTGTCCTTTTGTTGAACAATTAGTGACACCCAAAAGTTGTAAAATTTGTGGTTCACGAGATAAAGATGCAGGTGTTTCATCAAAATCAGATTTTACATTTTTATCAGCACCATTGTTTAATAATAAAGCAACTATACGTAAATATCCTCTTTCACAAGCCCAATGAAGGGAAGTCCTTAAAGACGATGAATTATGAACAGTATAATATAAAATAATTTAAATTTATCATAATTTATTACAGAAACAATGTTTAAATTACAAATACCTTCCACGAACGGAATCTCGCGAATTGACGTCAACTCCGGAATTAAGCAATTCTTGCACCGTATTTATATCGCCGGCGCAGGTTGCTTGCTTCAAACGTTTTTCAAGCTTTAGTTTATTGTCCATTGTTCGATCCAAATTCATTAAGTGTGTTTTAAAACATAAACGGATGAATGCATTATTACATCCAGAAAACCTGTTAAATCACGTCAAAAAAGGCACTTGTCGGTAGGATATTCTGCCATAGCGCCACTATAGTGCTGTATATTTTTATTTTTAATTGCTTTCTGAAGAATATAATTTACGTTAATTCTTTTCATTGATGATCTGTAGCATAAAACTAAATGTCGAAGAAAAATATTGGACGAAATAATTTCCTTATCTCGTATTTCCCATGTATCTACGTATATGTATCTACGTTGAATCTATGGTTTGTATTTGTAGTAGTACAGATAGTAGTTACAGCTAAAATATTCCTTTTCTATGAATTGTCAATACTTTTTTACGCTATTAATACAACCGGCATCAATGTAATACTGTACATAAATAAAATATAATATTATTTTGAAAACACTTCCTTATGAGCGTAGTATTAGCTGAACCACAGACGATGAAAGGATAGACCTATTATATGCAATCTACGTTTGCGTCCCGTAATTTTGGGGTGCAAGCGTGTGCGTCCGTGTGTGGTTTTAAATCTCAATGTCCTTCTTGTGAGAATTGATACTAAATTTGTCAACAGTAACTTAATTTAAATCGGTCATAATGTGAAGGAGTCTACTATGTGTTTCATTTATTTCCCTCATTATATATATGTTGTCAATTGTTAACTACTATGAAACTGACTTCTTTATACGTACTTTTACAGAGCGTATACTTAAACATGTTACATCGTACATTTATCACATACAAGGAAAGACTTCACGGAAGAAGAGTAAATGTTCATCAAGACGAAGGTGATTATCAAATAAACATCTGTGAGTAAAAGAAGTATCCGTAAACTGTAATAACCGTAATAAATTTCACTATCAACTATTCTTATAAGTGGAAAATCGGAACCAGTTGATATGAAACTGAATAACTTCTAATTAAAATGTACATATGTATAAAACAGCTATTAGTTTGGTAATAGTTGTAAAAAAGGATATAATCTTATAACTTAACACATTCGCAGCCGGTGACTAGTTCTACGTCATTTTAAAGTCTAGCTGAAAACCGGGAACGTAGTCCTACGACCTTTAAAAAATCTAAGAACTAGAATACAATTTTCGTTTGTTCAGCAATAAATAAGTGAATGATAATATCTGAATAATAATAATACTGCTCAAATAGCATTTAAAATATTGTTAAATTTGTTAAATTTTGTTATTATGTCTTAATTTGGTATTACATTTTATACTTCAAGCTATTATTAGATATCATGTAAAATTATTATGCAAAACCAATTTGTAAAAATATTATTAAGTTTTATTTTAAAGTAAAGTTATTACATTTGTTTTCAAAAAATATTACAAACATTTTAAACAACCAATGATTACAAGCGTGATATGATGAAGCAACATTTTTTATATTCACACTCGTTTAAATAGCAGAAATCTGCGGTATTCAGGTAAGGGTCTCGCTTCAAAATAGCCGCCTGCGTATATGTTCATGTTAATAACTATACTTATACAACAAACGAGATATTAGTTCTTATACTAAACTTAACTGGAAGAAAAATGGGACAATCAGACTTTAAATATTGTCATTGTTGCAATCTCATAACATAATAACTATACTTGTGCTACAAATAATTACATATGTCACTGGCAATTTAACCCCGCCTGTTTTTGGATGATGTCCGTATTTTATTTCATGCAACGGGACACTTATAAGATGGGTCTATCTCTATTTCATCTTTAGCACAAATGAGAAATTAAATTTAAATTGTAGCACAGATGTAGTTACGACTTCCAATTTCAGGTGTAGAGTGCGCTCGTTCTCGCCTCAGTTTCAACGAAGTGGGTATTTTACTTCATGCGAGACGAACTTCCATAAGATGATAGGTCTATCCCTATCTCGCTGCGTGTGAACGTATCAAAGTCAAATTGAATTATTTGCAAACTAGTATTACAGCATTGTTGAGTAATATAAGTAACGATTTGTTGTGAATTATTTTAAGATTAAGTAAGTACATTAAAAATTGATTAAAACTTGAATCAAAATATGAAATACTCGGTAATCATGAAAAATAGAGAAATCGATTCCGGTTGTTTTCGCGCCACCTAACGACAGGAAATACTATTTATGGACCATCATTAACTAACTCATGCATAGCTGCCCTCGCCATTTCAGAAGAAAAATTTCTTTTGGGAGCGGTTGACGTTTCTGGCGTCGTTCTCTGTTATATTGAAATTTATTTAATTAATTCCATTTACGCGGCCCAGCTGACGGATTGAAAATGGGCGAAGATTTTAATGGTGGTGAGCATTTTAAGAAATTCTGACTTTCCCTATATTTTCCGACACTGTTCCCGCGTTACTGGCAAGTAAATAAGTTCGAGCGAATGTAATGGCCGGACTAACATATATTTGTAAAGAATAGTAAACATAGTTCGAAAATGTTGCTTTTACGCGGAGTAGCTATATCATACCCATAATTGTTGAAATTAATGTTGTGCCTGCTTCGAAATATCACAGTACAGAAATCTCTATATAAAGATTGTAAACCAGTTAGTAACCTGAGAGTCAGGCATATAAACGGATTACGTTCATGGGTATGGTATTTATTTCATTATATATTGGATATCATTTCTTCATTTGGAAGAATAATCTTGTTTTAAAGTACTCCAAATCGAGTATTTCGAGTCATTAAATGCTAGCCATGCATGCACATACACCACACACACAGGCACACACACCCCTATTTGCCTGCATATATACGTCTACCCTACCCCCATATACTAAAAAGTACTTTTTCGTACTGTAATAATCATAATTGAGTGCTATTTAATTAGTCGCATTAAATGTGATATATGTATATTATATACGTGTAAATATGTATTAACATTATCATTATCCTTTTTGGAAATTCTATATAGTTTAATACTATGGCACAATGCAATATTCTTTTGAAACTATATTTTCTATGCATGCATATAGAAAGCGGATGTATAATTGTAAATTGTTGCATTATCTGGTTTGGAAGATAAATAAATTATTAAGATGTTTTACATGAAAACTTTGATAATAATATGATTGTATTATCTCAGAACTAAAATTCTTTATATTCGATATCATGTAATGATACATGTTTAAATTTTAGTATATGCTGGTTTACTATAATTTACTGAATATGAATACCTGTTACATGCTTTTAAGTAGATTATTACTAATATTTATGATATTTGGTATATATTCTTATAAAAATGCATAAAGATGAAACCACATATTAGCGTAAAACAGATAGTTGTATTTAAAACCGTTATAACAGTATAACTAATTGATTATGTAGATAAAAAGAGACTCGGCACTGCTGATTCTTAAAACTCTGTGATGGTAATAGGGATATTAGCATCATGTGCAACTCATGAATATATTAGAATCAAAACGCTTTACTTACCAACAGATCGTGACCGTCAAGATCGTGATAAAGATAGGGACAGGGATAGGGATCGTGATAGGAGGCACAGATCTCGTAGTAGAGACCGTAGGAAGCGTACCCGTTCTCGTTCCAAAGAACGAAGAGATAGGAAAAGGAGTAGTTCACCTAAGAAGAGCAGAAGTTCTCGAAGAAGAAAACCATCCCTGTACTGGGATGTTCCTCCACCTGGATTCGAACATATTACACCTTTACAGGTAAGAATGTATTACCAGTCTTCTAAATAATGATTTAAATTTCCATGCTATAACATCCTTGTGCTATTGTTAACAGTACAAAGCAATGCAAGCTGCTGGACAAATACCTGCTAACATTGTGGCTGACACGCCTCAGGCAGCTGTACCAGTTGTTGGTAGTACAATCACAAGGCAAGCAAGGAGACTTTACGTAGGGAACATTCCATTTGGAGTAACTGAGGAAGAAATGATGGAATTCTTCAATCAACAAATGCATCTTTCTGGACTTGCACAAGCAGCAGGAAATCCTGTATTGGCATGTCAAATCAATTTAGACAAAAACTTCGCATTTTTAGAGGTATAATTAATTGAATATAATTTTATTCATAAGAAAAGCCAGTTCTAACCTGGAATGGTCATGATACAGTTAATAGACATTAATGGAATCTTTTTCCAGTTTCGTTCGATAGATGAAACTACGCAAGCAATGGCGTTTGACGGTATCAACTTTAAAGGTCAAAGTTTAAAAATAAGAAGACCACACGATTATCAACCAATGCCAGGAATGACTGATAATCCAAGCATGAACGTGCCAGGTACGGTTCCCGGTATGTTTTACACATACATTTCATATTACCTTTAATAATTAATAAGGAATTAAAGGAGTATGTAACATAGTGTACGATTTATTTATTATAGATTCTCCCCACAAGATCTTCATCGGTGGTTTGCCGAATTATTTGAATGAAGAACAGGTATGCAACCAAAATTTGTTTTTTAATTTGACTCATTGCACACCTTTGGATGCAGTTCTTATTCACTGATACTTATGTACAAGAAGTAGCACTGTTGAATTCCTAGTTAATACATCATTTGTATACAAAACAAATTTAATATATGTAAATGGTATTTGTGATAATGGGCTGCATCTTTGTACAGCAATGCTATAGGATTATTTGACGTGTCTAATAATCTTTAGCATTGTTTGTTATACCAAAGGATTATATTATGACATAGGTATTTAGCTATTTAGCGGTGATTACTCATCCGAAGATGTATCAACTGCTCAATTGCTTCAGAGGTACGTATCTGTATCTACCGGATTCCAGCGTCGGTTAGGGCTTAATTAGATAGGTGGATTAGGTTTCGTTTCCATTCGTACTTTCAAGCAAGTTTAGATAATGCAGTTCGTTGTCGTTCCCGAGGCTTTTCCCGATCGAAGCTCCGTAATTAGATAGTTGTTAGGGACTCTGGTTAGAGGCGTTACAGCATTTAGGTGGAATGCCATTGGAGCAGTCGTTTTTCTTTTACAGTCTTTCTAGGGGCATCGTGGACCCAGCCAAGGGGATACGAATTTTTTAGTCAAATTTGGACAGTTTTAGGATGAATACCAAAGTCAAGCAAGAGGGGAGGGTGGGTTGAGATGGGGCTTCTGTCTACAATATGATTTTTACATAAAAATACATTCGACCGAGATCAATAGAGCATTACCTGGCTTACATTTCATATTGATAGGTACAAAGTATTTTCCTCCTGCGAACAAATGTTCTTGAAGTTCATAGTTGTTGAACTACTTTTGCAGAGTTATTTCCACGCAGCACTTGCACTCGCAAAATAAAGGATTTTTTAGGTCTACAAGAGAGATAAACCAACGATTTGTCTAGCAAATCGATTTTTTTTTGATGGGATTACAGGGTCAACACATAATTTTATGTGCATCTGGTAACAGCTCCAAGTCCTCCAGTATCTATTCTTTACAGGAGAATATTTTCCCTTGCAGCTGTTTTCTTTACAGGCTTTTCAGGCTTTACAGCTCTTCGTCCTTGTGAATCGTTACCTTTACAGGTTCCGCGAACGAATATATTGCGTTGTGTATCCGTAACATGCGATTTAATGCAAATGCAAATGTGCAAAGAAAACGCAAGAGTAAAAATCAGTAAAGTGCGGTCGCCTCAAACAGAAGAGTTAATTTACTGTGTTCTTACAGTGGAATATTATTGGAATGATAAAAGAAACACAACCATTTGGTTATTACATAGTAACGATGGACTGATACCAGTGCCCTTTCTCCCCATTTCTTAGCTTAGGGTCGCGCCGATCAAAAGCATTTGCTTACCACTACCACTACTTCTACCACTACTTCTACCACTACTACTACTACCGAACATGACAAAATACCACACTGCCTGGAGAGAGGCTAGTCCTATTCCCCAAGGCAAGTACTTATATCATTTTCATGCCTTCGTACATTGGGCTCATGCGACTTTTGCAGCCCCTTTCCTGAAGATTTTGGTTCTCCTGTCATACCGGTGCGTTTTCTGATTCGATAGTTTTCCATTGATAACAGCCTGTTGCTTTTAAATACGTTCTTATACCGTTATTAAAAATGGGAGGCGTTTCTCATTGTTAGATACAGAAGTGTACGTATTTATGGTGTGTGTTCAGATTCGTTAGTGGCCCCATATGTGTAATAGGTAGGGTTCTTAGGGCAATGTTTAACGTGCCTTGGTTATAAGCTTGTACTATTTTCCTGTTTATAGATTATACAAGTAAGCAACATGCTGTTATCTCTATTTATGAGTTTTCAGTATCTTTGGGAAACACGGAGGCGTAAGTAAGTTTAACATACACTTAGTGGAAAGACAATAATATTACAAAAGGAAGAAGGCTGAATACCAAGAAATGGAACTTAATACTTGTAGCACTCGGTTCCAAGCGTGCCGCAGTGCGACAAAACTGTTATGTGTAATAAGCAGAATATGTGAAGATATTGAGTGGAATTATCGAGTAGGCGATCGTTAAGCATAATTACACTTATGTAGACAATTTCTCTATTTTGACTATGCAACTTTCTCATTTATTAGCAGTTCAACTTTCAAATTTTAAGTTATAAAATAGTTACATATTTGTATCATTAATTTTGAACACAGCTTATAGTAAATACTACTCTTTAATTAGAAATCGCTCGCTAAAAGTAACAAAGTGTTTTGAAGAAATTCCGAAATTTAAAATAACATATTAGCCCTTTTACTGCCGCGCACATCTACGCGGTATATGCGAAGAATGCCACGGAAGATTTGATATGTACGCTTCTATGAATAGCTTGGCAAAGAAGAAAATGTCGATTAATTGTGAGCAAAAGCCGTTCAGAAGAGCGATAATGATCTGAACGTAAATGTACGGAAATTATATGTGTATCGGCCCGTGGCAGTTCTCGCATAGGTACCAACGGCTTATGGCAGCAAAAGAGTTAACAATTTGAAGAACCATAATTTGCAAATATTTTATTCACACGGATGAATTTGATAATGCACAAAACAGAAGTTGCACCGTCTAAATATCTTACATCAAGCGTTGTGTTACGCGAGTAAATAACTAATCTTACTATCATGATACAGGTGAAGGAGTTGCTGATGAGTTTTGGACAGCTGAGAGCATTCAATCTAGTAAAGGATTCGGCGACAGGTCTATCGAAGGGGTACGCTTTCTGCGAGTATGTTGACGTGTCTATGACTGATCAAGCAATTGCTGGATTGAATGGGATGCAATTGGGTGATAAGAAGCTGATTGTACAGCGTGCCAGCGTAGGTGCTAAAAATCCTATGATCGGTGCTCAAGCTCCCGTACAAATTCAGGTGCCCGGGTTATCCATGGTGGGCACCAGTGGTCCGGCAACTGAGGTACGAGCAGTAAATTCCTTTGGTTTAAGCTTTTTACAATTCGTTTGATGTTGCATATTGTGCCCGTGTAAACAGATTTTATTATTTTTCTATCATTTATAGGTTCTATGTTTACTAAATATGGTGACCCCAGAGGAATTAATGGAAGAAGAGGAATACGAGGATATTCTAGAGGATATTAAGGAAGAATGTAACAAATATGGTGTAGTTCGGTCGGTGGAAATTCCCAGACCTATAGAAGGTGTTGACGTACCTGGATGTGGGAAAGTAAGTGGAGCTAGTCCATTGTAGTTAAAACTATAAATAATTGTTTGTACATAATAACTTATATTACTTTACGTGATTGTTTATTTCAGGTATTTGTGGAATTCAATAGCGTGATTGATTGTCAAAAAGCACAGCAGACGCTTACTGGACGAAAATTCAATAATCGCGTCGTTGTTACATCATACTTTGATCCCGACAAATATCACCGCAGAGAATTCTAAATTGTAAAATTCTCTTTTCATACCGACTACTGACATACAATATACCGAATTGACAACAATTGTACGATATATATATGCATATACATATGAGTGATTGATTTTATGAGAATCACTAACTCCCTTTAAGTATAATGTACAAAGTATTAATTAATTTTTAATTGCACTGTACATTAAAAGGGAGTTGTTATTTTCATTATACTGCGGTGATGTAAGAATTCCCGAACAATGAGTAATTTATAAGACACGAAATATTCTCTCATTTTACGATTAGTATGAAAACGACCATAGTGTGAAAGGTACGATAATGTGGAATATTAGTAGCCGAATTTTCAATAAATTCGATTAGCAATGATTAAGGTAATAGATGTTTTGTCAAAGGCAGAATTATATGAAAATAAAAGAGCGAACACATTGTCATTGTGTTTATATAAAAGCTTCTTTGTTAACGTACTTTGATACTGTCTTTACGATACACGCTAATTCCGAAGTATAGTAGAAGTAATTAAAAGAACTTTCGTACATTCTGATACGTTTATTTTACGAATCACTTTGCATAGCCGGTTGATACGAATGACTTTTTCCACTATCAACAGAATCAACTACAAATTTCTGTAGTATCACATAGAGTCCACCGCCAGCTAATAGCATGCCAATACCTGACAGAAGAACTATAGCCCATGCCGGTATTATGGTACCACCTAAAACAATATATTTCGATATCGATAGCTTTTATGTACAACATATTCTATTTTTTTTACGCTTCTGACTTACGATAATATTCTCTCGTGACTGTTTTACGTCCTCTAAGAATTTTTCGTCTTGCTTCAACTCCCTCCATGAAGAGTCCCATAATCACTAGAAAAGTCAAACATATTAGTGAAACAGCAGTGACTTATTTTCTTATCATTATTAATTATGATGCACCACTTATACCTAAAAGCAATGTACGATATCTAATAGAAACAATGTACTCAAACATTATTCTGACTGCGTTCAGTACATTTCAATTAACAACCAAATGTTTTGCAGACAGTAATAAAGTATTCATAACTGTATTTTTTACTATCCTATTATCAAATAAGTATTACCAAATGCTTGCATGCTTGGATAAAGATTAAAGTTATGCTAATACAGGTTGTGACAGAAAAAGATCATTTTTCATTTTATGCCTTATCCTGGTTGAAATTTTAGCTTTATGTGATAAACTGGTGTGTACATTATTTGAAGTCTGTTTTCAGTACGCTCGTATTATTTAAGAAAGAATCACGTTTAGTACAGAATTTCCCAAACACAAACGGAAAACATACACACTACAGAACAATCTATGACTATAGTTCCTCAACCCAATCGTGATCACAATCATTAAGAAAACAATATCAATTAATCACAGATATCATAATTTTTGTAATTCACATAAGATAATTTGCATACTCAATTTTGTGACACTATTTCCTTGCATTAAGATGTTTCATGTTACTAGCTATATCAAATAGATTGATTAAATATACTTAGCTTGGCAATTGAGTTATTATGACATGTTAAGGAATCGCTATGCGTTCATATAGTATTTATTAGACGTAATGTAAAGGTTGTAAAAGCTTACCGTTTATCTTTACTTCATTTATGTTTCTTACAATATAAATTGATGAAATGTATAGTATAGTTATAGCAATAGACCTGTTTACTTACGGAGACCAACAGCAAAATAACATAGCAGTTTTTTGGAACACATTTTCTTCGCTGAATTGCAGAACTTTTTACGAAATGAAAATGCTGGAGAAGTTCTTCCATACGAGCGTCAAGTGACGATGATGATGAATCTGTGGTGAATCAACGGTACGATAAGGGAAGTTGATAAGAACAGGTAGAGAATGCATCTTATCTATGCTTTTACCAAGATAAAAGGTATTCTCTGTGTGAAACCCTAGCGGATATGAAAAGATAGGTACTGATATATCCGCACCTTTATTTATGTTTCATTAACTAAATCTTAAATCGCATTGGACCAGAATAGAATTAGGATAGAATTAGACATACAAAATTAATTAAATCCACGTATCCTCTGATTGTAATTTAACTTAAAATTCATGTCACCAAAAAATGTTCTTTTACGGCAAAATTTAAATCTATACCATATGCGATTTTTAAAAAGCATTTCGAAATAATCTTGACAACGTGTATCTTGGCATTTTAGAACGAAGTGTAGTTTAATATAACATTAATCATAAATGAACTTGCAATCAAACTAACAGTTGTTAAAAACAATTTTTGCACTTTTAAACATAATGAGGAAGAAGGAATTTATTTACTTTTTGAAATGCAGTCGATTTCTGTATTGGAGTGTTACCCTCCGCAACTGGAATTTAACGTCGAGGGTGTAAAGATCTTTGGGGCGGATTGTTCAAAGACTGGGGGCGGGGTATAATTTGATGTACTGAAAAAATTAACGGATTAGTATCTCTTAATCGCATAATCACTTTTTATTAATTCAAAATGAAGGAAACTAAATTACATGTACAATAATTTATATCGCGATCGTTGTAACATCGAATTAGTCGATGTCAACGTAGACATTTTCGGTGAAATGCCTGACTAAATTTCGATACCTAAAAGTATCAACGCGTTTAAGCGAATAAGTTTCTTCGGGAGAAACATAAAGAAAATTGGGACTTCTCAATGGACCGTTTAGTTTCGTATAAAGATATTTTCCACATTTAATAGTGTCACGTTAATTGAAATATACGGGAGAAGAGACACCGTGTAATAAATTCATTTCCATTATATTCGGTTAAGGTATTCAAAATATTAATATTCATAGTCTTCTTGAAGAATAAGAGATATATATATACTCTAAGGAAATCATCTTTCTCTAAGCATAATATATAATCTGTCCTTAAAAATAATAAATGTCTTCGTAAGCTTTGGTTTTGCATCACCGGAAGGCGTATTTTTGTTCAAGTCTTGAAATGAAAGTTTCGTTGACATCGACCTTTGTACAGCGGCTCGAATAATCAATGTCTTCTGTTTCATATATCATCAAAGAACCTTAACAGCGGAAATAAAGCTTCAAGCGACTTATGAATATAATTACAGTAATAATGTAAATATAAATAGCTGGCACATGTACAAGGCATTCCAAACATCACGTTTCGGCGATTTTCGCAACCAAACCTTTACTAACGAAATGGCAGCAATCGCGATTCCTTCAACCTTTACTTTTTCATCCAGTTATTCTACTATCTTTATATTCATACATTCATCTTTTCATTCATTGCAGAAACTTAAGTTCCTCTCGTATAACATTATTTCCTCTCACTTCTTTTTATTCAGCACCATTAGACTTTGAAGAAACTTTCTGTTCGCGATCATATTGTTTTAACCCGTTTCTTTATTCGAATTCTTAATTATGCTCTAGATTGTTGAGTACTGAGTCGTCGTTTGTCCAAACGATTCTCTGATTTGTTCTTCTCGATACACGGGAAGAATATTAGATCTGCTGGTGGCAGAAAAAAATACTCTTCGTTGTAAAATATGTGTATCTTGTGGAGAAAACGCAAATTTTATATTCATTGAGGCTCATGGTGGAATATAGTTCGGATCAGACTTAAAAGTTATGAAAGGAAGGTTAAGGATAAGTAAAAGTTGGAAAAACTTAATTCTTGCAACAGAATGCAAAAAACGATCAAGTGTCGAAAACCAGGACATAATTTGCACAAAATAAATGGAATGTTAAATAATCCTGCTGCGAATAAGAACAATGACGACAAGGATAGAACAATTTGTAATTTGCGCGTTCTCTTTTAAGAAACACATACTTTATATATCTCGCACTTTCATATCTTTCGGAGAAATGATTCTTAAAGGAAGAGCAAAAGTATAAATAATTTTCTTTGAATTTAATACACGATTCGTTAATATAGTTAACACTTTGGAAAAATGTCTAATGCGAAGAAACTTTTACTTTAAGATTTCGAGGAGTTGAATAATCATAGAAATCTTTTCGGTATACGTTAAACACCCGTTGAAAAGGCATCACTAAAGGTTAGACTAAAAAAAGTATGCAACATAAAATGTTTTAAGCATACAGAAGAATTTTTTCCGAATTACATTTCTAGAACGAAGCGCTTAGACGGATTTTTGCTTGTAGCAAAGTATGTTCGTATCTTAATGCAAGAAATAAATAAGATATAATCACAAATTCATTGCAATATAATATAAATAAAATACCATCGTATAAACAAGAAAAAGAAAAAATGCAATTATTCACCGGTATATATCGATGTTTTTTTCGTCTATTCGTTGCAACTACTACGCAGTTCTATAATATACTTTTGCGATAAATTCTTCGTAAGTACATCGCTTTTTGTTTTTATAATCAAACGCATTTATTGAAAAATGCTCTAATTGCAAAAGACCAACCCCTTCGCAATAAACAGTGCAATCTTACATCGAGGAAATTCTTAAATAAACAAAATAAATATAAAGGAATACTGTAAAACATTTATATCATATTACGAATATCAACGCTCTGCACAATTAGTGTTGGAACACCACTAAGTACTCGATTACTAAGTTACTCACGACATAAAAAAGAAAATGAAAATAATAGAAACCCGAGAAGATTATTTGATCTTCTACAAATATTCACGAAATAAATAATCGATGCAACGGAAATTTCAAGATAGATAATAGCGTTCTAATATCTGCTTTAATTTAGAAACTACACTAATAGAATCTATAACGTTCGACATAGTCGTCATAGTTTCTCGCCTAAATATGAACCTTTCTTGCTAAACTACAAACTATTTGCAGTTGAAGTCACCTTGTTACTTCTCCCGAGATATTGTATTAGTGGATGGCATAATGATTTTAAAGTACTCGGAGAAAAATGGATCCTTTACATTGGTTGTACAATTACTCAAAGAATAGTAATTAAAATGCATTTGTAATTAACAACTATTATTATCGTGTTTTTTATCGCTATCACGAAGTGTTTCTCATGTTGGCTCGACGTATTGCTACCAGTTACTTTAGCTTTCTTATCATTTTTTTACGGACTAACGATATTCTTTCGTCTCCCCAAGATCCGTGATTGTTTTTTAGTAAGTCAGTCGAATTGTTATTACGTTCCCAAAGAACGTTTCTACCTCATTGCGGAATTGCAGAACTAAATGCACGTGATTACACGCATAAGTGTTTATCCCCTGGCCAAATGTTGATTTTACAATGATTAATATTAGAATATTATGCACTGTATATAATATGAGTTACATAGAGTACATGATAGTCTATATCAATTTGTGTAGTACTTCCGAAAATTATGAAATTGTGTACATGAGCATGCTCATATTCTGTTCTTTACGTGCTTGTATGAACGCACTTACACGTTATATTGTGGTTACGCTATAGTAACATGTATCCCTAGCTGCGGAGCAATGACAGCGGCATTCTCTGTTAGGAGTTATCGCTTTTTAATAGTGGTATTAGTACGAATAAATAGGTACCGCGAACATCATTTAAGTTTTAATAGAATAAGTTAATTGAATATATTACCGAATAGTCGTACTTCTTTTACGTGCTAAGCATTTAGATTTAAGCTTAGGTTTACCTTGTGGCTAGCTGATGTTACGATTCGAGGTGGGTTGTTTCGTGCCGCTTAACGGTGTAGCGCGAATATTCGTCGAGGAAGAAGTAATACAGTCCTTCGACAGTATGCCATTCGTAGTTAATTTACTACTTTCCTGAGTGGTGGTTTTACTCTCACAGTCATCCGTGTTACTGCTCGTAGCATTATGTGCATCAGGACATTCATTGCTAGTACTATTCAATGTATCCTTGGTATTGTCACTGTCCTGTAGTCCGTTTGGTCCATCCCTTATACCTTCCTTGGTCAGTACTTCTTTAAATGTTGCTAAGGTCTTGCGAAGAGTAATGCAAAATCCTCTTGAAGCCGGTATTAATGGAAATTCTGGTAAAATTTTTTCATCTGGGAAAACCAAATTCATGCATTATATTTTTATTCATGAGATAATGAAGTAATATGTAGATCATATACTTACCAACATCTGCTATTTCCTTAAAGGTTGTAGGTGTTACAGGTGATAACGGGTGTTGATTGTTGTGTTGTTCAGAGATTTCCATCCATAAATCTAATCTTTGATGTAATTTTTCAGCATGCCTCTTGAAATGGCCAATAATAATATCTTTAAACACAGGAGGAGGATGTTGTAGTAATTTAGTTTGTGCTTGAACCAGCTTTAGTACTACCATCTCATTATACATTCTCGAATTTTCCCTTCCTTGTTGCGATCCCTTTTGCTTTTCGAAGCCTGCTTCGTTGAAATATGGCTCGGACACAAGTATAAGTCCTTGGATTGACACGATAACTTGTAGTAGTGTAGAAGAACTTGTCCATACTTCCGTTCCACGGCCGGACCATGTTCCAAGAAGACTTACACATACTTTTCCATCTTCATAAAGATTAGGATTCAATCTGTCACTACAGTAAGAAATGTAATGGCAAAGTGGAGGAGCAGCAGGGTAATCTGCAGATAATTGAAAGTCGAAGAGAAATAGACCATCTTCATATGGTGTTTTTTCAGGGCCACGGAACATTACAGAATATAAATCAATTCTGTCTTCAAATCCTTTTACCCATATACCAGGTGGTAATGAACTCTTCAAGAGTTTTAATTCCTTTGACACTGTCCTGAAGAAATTTGTTGGATCGGTAGGTTGAAACATTGTTAGTTTGAATTTATGACTATCTGGTGCTGCTTCTTCAATTGAAAATCCTTCACCCTCAGTGTATACTGGTGGTGGTATTTCTATTGAACTTTCGGATGGTTCCTGTAATAATTCCATTCGCTTCTCTTCTTCCTTTTTCGGCCTTTTATGAGGAGATGACCCTTTTTCGGCATCAGATAATGACATTTTTGATAGTCCAAATCGTTTGGAGACTTCCGCGTGTGCTAATACTAGCTGTGCTTTTATAAGTGTACAAAGTTTAACACATACATGGGAGCTAGCAACATGAGAGCTCGTAATGTGCGTCTGCACTTTTTGAGGCTTATCTGTCTCTATCTTATCCGAAGATCGGTCTGGTACATTATTTACGTCTTCGCTAAGTAAAAATTCACCGCTAGATTCGCTTGAACCAGACTCCTTCTTTGAATTCTCAGCAGAATATAAACCAGAATCTTCAGGATTCGGATTTACATTAATAAATAATCGATCGACAGATTCCTCTTGTTTAGCATTTGGCTTCTGGATACATTCATCTTCAATTTTATTGTCAGTAACTTCGGTTGTATCCGTTATGGTAGTCATGATTTTTTCAGCGGAATTGTTCGCAACTTGTATGTTGTTGCAGTTTTCTGTATTTTCCTTTTCTATACTGTCCTCTGATCCGTCGGATTTGTGAGTAAATAATCTGGTTACTTGATCTGCCATACGTTGAGCTACGTTTGCTCTACCACGTTCTCTTACTCTTTCCAAAAGTCCTTGGAAATGACTTTCGTGGAAAAATGAAGTTCCCATTAGTTTATCCATATATCTGCAGTCTTTGTATACTTCTAACAACTTCCTCATAACTTCGGTCGTTTGTAGCGATGGATTTTGCGTGAAAATTTCCTCTAATCTCGACATAGCAATACGAGCTTTTTCGATGTGAGCAGCTAGTTTGGGTTTTATGTTTTCTAATTCCGTCTGTTCGGTTCCATCAGTATCAGCGATGAAGCAGTCCTCTAATTCCGTTTCCCACGATGCATCCGAAGACACGTCCTCCCATAATTCACCTTCGTCACTGTCATATTCACCTACTTTGTACAAGTCTTGAGGCCAACACATACTCACATGTCCATTCACCCACCATACTTTAACCCGACCTTCTGGATAATTATCTAGTACCTGACCAGCTGTACATCCAGCATCTTCACCTTCAAAGTTTGCTATTCGAATTACCAAAGTACCAGGTCTGTATTGAAAGTCTGGATGGTCTTTTAAATCGTAAACGCTAACTTCGCGTTCTTCGAGTAAAGTTGGCCTGTGGGTAAAAATTGTAATATGATCTCTATTATAAATAACATTTATCATTTTTAAAAGTTTACACAAGGGAACTACTCACTGTGGACTTTGACTAGAGGTATACGTTCTAAACCATTTAATTTTAGCAGTCCTGCCTTGATGATCAACACTTTGAACTACACCATACATCCTTGATTCTTCTTTTTGGTCTACCACAAAATCACCTGGGAAGAACTCTTTGTCATCTAGATGGTGAATTGGATACAATTGCGTTGACGGAATGCCTAAAGTGTGAAAAGTAGACGAACGTAAGATTTAATATTACAACAAAATTATGTACATACAATACTACATGAATGTATCCTATGGAACATAACATTTATGAAGAATAGTACCGAATTCTACGGAACCGTCTTGCCATACAACATTAGCTTTTGTATTTGTTGATAATGTTTCAACAACGATTTTAGTTCCAGGAATAAGTGGAACTGGTGGTACTTTCTTCTTTGCTTTACACAGCTTTTTCTTCTTTAATACTTTCGTCATCAGTGCTGGACCTTTCTTCTTTTTACCCATGGACGACATGCTTGAAACACTAGACACCTATAAGTGAAGATATTAAGATTTGTGGCTCATGGTTTATAAATTCAAAGTAAATTATACCAACTTACAGAAGCAGTGTCACTTTGTGAACCAGTATCTTCTGTATCCCAATCATCTAAACTTTCTGTATTTTGGTTCTGTGCAGAGGGCATTAATGTATTATTGCTTGTTGCATTTTGAAAATTATTAATATTATTCTGAGCATTTTCTTCTAAAGCCTGCTGCTCATTTACAATATCTTTGTCTTTCTCTTTTTTCTTATCTTCAACTGGTTTTGTAACACTGATGTTTGGACGTGTTTTCTTTGGGCTATGTTTAGGAACTTGAAAATTGTCTCTTTGCTGCTTTCTCCATTGCTCTCTGGTAATAACATTCTCATCGCCTTTAATTACATAAAAATTGCGATCCCCAACTTGAACAGTGGAGGGTTCAAAGACATTAAGTAACTTTAATTTCTTCAAATTATCTCCTTCAACGACAAACTTAGGCTGAGCTTGATCAGCCCAAGCACCATCTTTTGAATAAGCCCTACACTGCCAGTGTACTCCTACCCAATCTGTTTCTACTTTTTCTACAATCACTTTAGTTATCTTCTGTGGCTTAAATTTTCTTTTTGCTTTCATTTCTTTTGTACACGTGATCCACTGAGCATCCTCCAGGCAGTGAACTGGACCCCACAAGCTTTGGCCAGGATAAAATTCAAAGGAGTGGGGAAAATCATTATCCTGCAAAAATGTTGTTATATTTCTATTTGGAAAATATTTAGTTTTTCAGTGTTCTTACATTATCTCGTTTTTCTTCAAATTGTCCTAAGATTCGAGAATCCATTTCATTTATAACACAACGAGATCCATCAGGTGTTGTTAACCATAACTTAAAGTGTGCCATCTTTATACCACCAACCCAAGAATCCATACAAACAGCTATATCTGTTGCAAATTCCTTTAAAGGGGAAGTATCAATTAAAGTATATAAATCTCAATGTAAGTCATATAAGGAAATGTAAATTCCTAATGACATACTTCCAATGGAATTAAATCTTCGCTTCTAATATTTGTAAGGACTTGTTTAGTACCAATTACTTGGACACAAGCTGTGAGCTCAATATCTCTGCAATATCCTCTCTGTGTATCCTTTCCTTTAATCATCCTACGAACAACATCACCTGGCATAAGTGTTCTATCTGCTAAATGGACCTGCAAGAACAAATCATATATCAATGGACTTTTCCTGATAAATGCATGATACTATTAAATATTCAAAAACATAAATTTTTCAAAGTCTCAATGATTAACCGCTATTTACTGCGCCATCCTAATCTCTCAAACGTCTATATGGCATTTAAATTTGAATTTAAAAACCAGCAAATATCGGTCGCATGGCAGGGGTCGCTTTTTAATGGAAGGTAGAAATATAAATACAATAAACGTAGGTAGAATAACAGTAGGGTGGGACATGTTTTCAGTTTAAAATTCTTTTAGTGTCCACTTATGTCACCTTCCCAGTCATTATTAATTCTTGTGTACCTTCTTTGAGTTGCACAACTCCTCGATACCGGAGGGATGCCAAACCACGCGAATCTCGCCCTTTTTTCTCTTTGGGCTTTCTTCGCTGTCAGAACTGTCTTCAGACATATCCTGATCATCGTTCGCCATGACGATTCCGAAAATGACATTACCCTTCTTGTCCACACGGTAGACGACATCCTCGTAAAAGTACTGATACTCCACCGCGATGTTCGTAGCCATCTTTCCTCTGATCACTGATCCGCTCGCTCTCTGCCGTCGACGGCTGACAGAAGGTTACAGCGACGCAACGGCTATGGCGCACGTCGCAACCAAGGAACTTTACTCCCAACCCCGAACCTGACCCCAACCCCCAACCCAGAAACCTCTGATTTCAGATTTTACCCTCCTTACTTCTGTTTCACCCCCGATCACCGGCAACTACCAGTCGACTTTTCATCGACTTCCTTCAACTTCCTTCAACTTCCTTCAAGATAGTAACACTTCACCCTTACTCTTATTTTCTCATTTGCTCTCAGTTCGATCCTTACTGTTATAATATTAAATTAAAGACTTTCTAGCATACAAATACGCATTGAATAATGAGTCACCCCTAATTGCCAAATTTAGATATTAACGATGCCACACGAGTTTTTAACTCATATAACATTCCACACGTTAACTGAAATAAATATAACGCATTTCTTTACTGAAAGAAACTATAAATTATATTTATTACAAATTTGAGACTTTAAGCAATATCTATTGATTTAATCTGATTGCATGACACTGCGGTAATCAGAAAACGGATGCATATTCCAATAGATAGGAATACAATTTGAACGGAGCGCTCAGGGGTTGCAGTTGTTAAATCATCATTGGATTTCATCATGATGACGTATAAGAAACACGCGCCTACTATAGCTAGGACATATTTCTTCCGAAGAAGCTTAGAATATTTCTGCTATTGCTTTAGAAGATTTTGTAATACTTCGTGAAAATCGCGCAGTTAAGCCAAAAGTGTCCCAGTATACGCGCGTTACTTATACACCCCATTTGATTGACGCTTGCGCCTTAATCCACTATACTGTTGTAGCGGATTTGAATGATGTTTCATTTCTAATAGGTATATACTGTAATTTTAAATAGACTGTTTTCTGAAAGGGCTTATTTTATACTCTCTACAGATTTTATTTAATATTCTGCTACTTTGTATACAGCTGATTGTCTTGTGATTTTGCGGTACGTGGGAAACCACGATAAATACAGAAACTAAGAGGATGATTTTGTTTCAAAAATTTTGTAATTTTTTATAGAAGCGACGAAATTCGAACATACCTATAAAGTGCATGAAGAAGGTAGAGCGAGGTATAACGAAGTACGATATGCCATTGTGGTATCTATATTCATTAAAAAATATGTTCTATTTATATCTAACAAGTTGTTGTTCAATAAGTTACGTTTTAAAGTGGGAAACACTCGCGAAAAAGGTAAAATTGTATAGAATAAATATTCGCGTATGACTAGAGAAGATATGTAAATAGGAATGCATTTTGAATATACATAAGTATGTCCATTAACTTGCTTTCAAGGTAAACAAGTGGCAAGCTCTTCCAATGTTATCACTGTTTACTATAAAACATCACACAGCAAAATGAGTCCGCTGAAATCCTTGGCTGAGGCTTTGTAATATGGCCTGAACATCACCTTCATTGTCATGATAGAAAATATGAGCATCGAATTTTGTTGCCAGATTACAATTAGTATTTCTGCAAGTAACCATTGCATTGTCGTAAATACATTTTGTGTCATAATATTATTTACAAAACTCTTGTTGAATTAGCACAAACTGTATATAATAAAATTTGTATTACCCTGCAATGAATGCAAAATATTTCGGGATACTTGCTGTTCGTCCACAAGATGAAATTTCCATGTAACTTTGTTTACAGACCACCTAAGAGAATTGCGAGGTTTTGTATAAAGCATTAGAGGATTCTAATTTCTTCGTTTACGTACCACATCATCTTCGTCTTTTGTTACTCTAATTCCGATCTCCAAACATTCAAATTTTACAGGGATTGGCTTTGCTTTTCCTGATTGTAATAATTCATAAATCGCTTTGTTAATTTGTTTAACATCTCCTTGTGAGCCAACGTATATAGATCCGCAATAATTAACGGAGAATCCAGCATTCAAAGATTTACTTTTATATTTAGGTTCATGACTTTCCTCAACTGTGTTACATTTCTGAGAATTCGGAGTATTCAATAATTTTTTCACGCTTTCGATACCTGAGATTTTTATGAGTTGTACTATTGGCCCATACGGATCAGTCGTCTGCTTACAATAATACTGAAAATATAGAGCAACATTACATTCTTTTACCAATTACTTGAAACATGTTAATTTTTTCTAATTGTAAAAAATTCTTACTTTTATAATGTGTAAAGATATTGGTTGACCCGTAGCTTTTTTCAAAATTTGACGCAGTTTTCCTCTAGTATTCGATGTAATTACATTCCCGTTTATTTCATCCAATATGTCACCGATTTTAACTTTGTCCTAATTTGAAAAACCATATTTAGTACGTTCTGATCGTAAGTTAGTATAAAAATTAAAAAAATTACAAATCGCTTCAAGAGCGTCATACTACAAAACAAAAATTTGTTGCGCATTTTCCAAATTTCCAAGACATTAAAATATTTAGTGCACATTCTGTAAAATATCTTACATCTTCCGCGGACACAGAACTCTTATCCACATTCACGATCAAAGCTTTTCCTTTGATAAAACTGTAGAAATAAGTAATAGAACTAGAATTCCATGTTCCTCCTTAAAATATATATAAATATTTCTATATGTAAAAATGATTTCTTACCACACAGAGATACCCAAACTTTTACAAGGAACTAATTCCAATGCCATACAATCTGGCAAAAGCCAAGTCTGATCTAGAAAACTAGCATTTCGTAAATTTAATTTAAAATTCAGTTTACTGCTTTGCAGCAATACCGATAGTAATATTTCACCCAGGATATCATCCCCTAAAACACTATTAGGATAGTAAAATTCTGTAGCCAATAATGGAGTTCTGACCTAAAATTAACAATTGCAGATTTCATTAAAATTATGATAATTTGAATTCGAATTTAATTAACAATGTTCTTAAGAATTACAATTAATTCAACTGGCATATGAAGGCACTTTTTTGTTAAACATGTTCTAATTAAAAGCCGCAAACGTCCAGTAGGAGTATGCACTTTTGCATTTTGTCTTACTTGTTCAAATGCCAAGGAAAAAGTGCGACAGGAACTAAAAATTCGAAAACATTCATTAAAAAGTGACGATTTCAAAAATAGTGTCTGATTACCAGAAAGGTGTTAATCCAATAATTAAAAAATATATTATTTAAACAGAATGTATGTTTTGTAAAATGAGATTTTCTGGCATGTTCTATCTGAAAGTTTTATCTTATAATATAATTTTTATATTTTGATGTTGACCTAAGATTTTTATCGGCAATCTCTTCCATCCAATGCCAAGCATCCGGTAATTTTGGGAATCCCAAACCAGTTATACGCATTAGTACGCCGTTTTGCAAGCATTTCTCTAAGCTTGTGCAAAATAAAGGCAAGTCTACGTTATCATCATCGATCTGTTTTCCATATTCAGTTAATTTTCGTGTCCAACCTGAAATCGAATAAATATTCTTGATTACAGGAGTAGATATTAGTGGTTTTATTTACGTTCCACTATAATTATAGAAGAATGCGGATAATTATGTAGTAACATAATATATTCATCGAAAAATTTGAATTTTAAAAAGATCGATTCGTTCGTTCGATTTTTCACCGTCTGATGGTAACTATTCAACCGGCATTCACTGCACCGAATTTTTTTTAAGTAAATGTTTCAATGATATCAAGTTATCCTGTAAATAGGTATACAAGATATATTACTCAGTAAATACTTTTGCAAATTCCAAAAGTATAAGTAACAGACTATTCATATATATACATATATATATAGAAATCTAATAGTTTAGTGTTACTTTTCTTAAGAAAATTGTGCAAGATAGATGAAGAGAAAAATGGGTCCGTGTTTATAGCTACGTTTCTAAACAGTGGAACTTTCACACTGAAAGGGAACAAATGTCACATATCTACTATGAAAAAGCACTTTATTCAATAATCCTATAGAATCTAACCTATAAAAAACATTGATTCCTATAATTACCCTTTAGTTCTTTAATAAGCGGATTCGAGACCGACATCGCATTATCACTATCGCCGAAAAACTAATAACTTTTCCATCAACTAAATCGCAACTGCTGCCATTTCCACTTAGCAGAGGAAGTTATTTAATGGGAATCCGTAGTACGTGTCCCTTCGCAGTATAAACATGCACTATTATATCGAACATCGAAATGTGCAATGTTGTTCATTGAGAACATACATCCATATGTATGCATACATTGAAACGCTAGATTACATGCATGTGTGCACTCACTCATCTTATATACATATGCATAAGTAGGTAAAGCGTCATTGATAACGCTCGACGTTCTGTAACTTTATATTTTCTTGTCTCACGCATTCGATATTTGTGAGTGGTTTCAGTATCTTCTTAACTGGTTAAGAAGGTAAACGTTGCTCTCGTCTCGATAAATTTCAACGATTCTTCTATCAGTTACTTACTGCGTTAATTACATTTCTCGTACTTAATCTACTTTAAATTAAGAACTATACATTCAAGCATTCAGTTCGCATACTAGTGAATCTCTTTCGAAAGTTTGATTGGGTACTTGTGACTCAAAGAACGAAAAACAGCGTTTAGAATGGCAATGATAGTATCCGATGTAAATGACGTCAGGTTAAGAGCATTGCAGACTTTTAGCAAGGAATTTGGGGAAAGCGCAAGTGTTTGTGTATGTGCACCAGGTCGTGTAAATCTGATCGGTGAGCACACCGATTACAATGAGGGTTTCGTATTACCTATGGTAAACGCTTTTGATGTTATAATTCATTGTACATCGTCCTTTTCTTTCGGTGAATATCTTTCTTCCTATCAGTTTGGAGAATTTTATCGGTCATTTTAAAACTTGCTTCTTTATTTAGCTCGGTGACTGTCGAATGTCGTGGCCGCCAGCAATGCACATCAATTTTTGTTTCACTTGAATCTTACGTAATTGTAATACGTAAATTACTCGCTTTAGTTATGCATGATATTCTTGAATTGTAAATACAATTATGAATCTAAATGCATCTCTTCGCGCATTGCTTATTTTCCTAGCAAACATTTTTACTCCTTTTTTATTGACAAGGAACCCTAGATAAGTGTCCGCCTCCGATTTTTTTCGTTTTCACATATTTGTAGTACTCAAAAAATTAAGCGATACGTATTGTTTTATATCTGCGGAATTTCGGTGTACAGATATGAACCCCCGCTGAAAGATTTAACGTGCAAAAAGAATAATCGGATTTTTATAGAAATTTTGAATTCGTTTGAATTTAATAGTAAAATATTTTTTATCATAAATAATCTATCATGAAATTGTAATTTTTCGGATGGGTTTATTCTTAAAGGTAAACTACCCCATGTTGAACTTTTCTTCTTTACATACAAAATTTGTTTAAACCGAAATTCCGCAGATATAAAAAAATACGCGTGGCTTAGTTTTTGAGTACTACACATATGTGAAAACGAAAAAAATCGGAGGCGGACACCTACCTACGATTCCTTGTGAGTGAATCGTGAATACATTCTTCTTCAGCTTTGATCCATATTTTGTGCATCAAACTATATTTTTTTACTTAAGGGGTAACACCACCCCTGAGCCTCTAAAATTACACGTACGTTTGGGAATTTTGATAGGGTTAATGAATAATTTTATTTAAAAATTAAAATGAGGGCTTTATTCCATATATGTTTAAGTGCCAAAAGATATTTTTTATAAACTTCTTTAGTTAAAAATGGCAGCGGACTGACCATCTTCCCAAATCATGTTTTTCTTAAAAGTAAGTTTTGCGTGCAGGTTTTCTGCGACATGGTTCATCACAGAACAAAAAGCAAAATTGTTTCATTATTTACATGTACAAAACTAGAGAAGTACGTAGCCGTTTTTAAAAATAGCGATTTGTCCTGGAATGGTGACTGTTTGAAGAAAAAAAATCAGATTTTCATCCAAAATTTGCTCAAGAAAACGATGATTGTACAAAAAGTTTTCAACATTTCGAAAAAATCTTACGTACTCCCCAGCAGTTATGTCAAAGTTTCAAGTCAATCAGATAAACATTGTAAGAGAAACCTTGCACGCCAGTTTGAAAAATCGCGTTCCGAGACGCTTCGAATATAGCTGTAAAACCATGGTATCAGATTGATATGATTAAAAACTAGTGATTGAAGCAAACAAAATTTCAATTTTTTCAAATCTCAGGGATGGTGTTACCCCTTAAGCACTGGTATAAACACAAAGTAGTCATATATTCTTTTGACAGATTAGCAGTGTTTATTTTCAAGATTACTACCCATGCCTTGATTGTATAATTAATAATTTCCCTCTTATACGTTCTTGCATTTTTTTCAAAGCGACATCAAATGCATCAAATGTATATTATATACACTTACATGTAACTTTCATGGATGCTAAATACGGTAATGAATCAGAATTTTTGGTTCGATGTTTAGTCAAATGATTATTTGATCATGAGTCAAAAGTAAGGCAACTTTTTGTAGAAATTGGTGCAAACTGATTAGTGGAATGCTTGTGAAATGAATAATTTTTGACTGTAATTTATTTACAGCGAAATTTCAAAGAGCTTCACATGCATTCCAATATAAATGTAATATATTAATAACGGTCTGATTAAGGGCTGAAATAATTTACTGGCTTACTGTTACTCTTAGCGAGTGTTACAACTACTTAAGTGAAAGGCACTTTCACCCTGCACGATTCCATATCCTTACGTTGGACTTTATCAATTTAATCAGTTTCATTTATAAATTAATCCTCGTTAAATGTTCGGTATTTTCATTTGGCAACTTTCACTCCCTCGGGATCAGAATCAATAATTTTGTTTCTACGCGGCGTAATGAATTATACATAGATGCATAGACGCACCCGTGACCTAAAGTCTAAGGAAGTAAATATATTTAGTGAAGAAATTTATTTAAACAGAAAAGTAACTTGTTATTTGTTAAAATTTATTTTCATTGTGAACACTCAATTAGGCACTATACAATTTTTTATATGCGTGATTTTATATCATTTTGTGCGGCAATATAAATACGTTCACAGTATCAATTCTCAATATTTTTAGAATGGGATTCTTAAAGGCACGATTAGTTTAAAATGCAATTTTGTAAACACTTATATATAACGTAATATTTCTTTCGTAGACGAGGCATTTTAATTACAAATAATAAAATAGGTATTTCCGTAATTTTTGTTCAATATACATACTTAATGTTCTAGATTTTTGTAAATTCTGGTATAAGTTGTAATATTCTGTTGTATAATTTTCAGGCACTGCCTATGGTTACAGTGATTGTTGGAAAACCTAATAATACTAAGAAATGTAAAATAATTTCTCTGAGTGAATCAATAGGTATTGAAAGTCGTGTTGAATTTGATGTAGAAACTAGGGATAGCATAAAACCTGGAGAACCAAAATGGGCTAATTATATGAAAGGATGCATAGCATATTTTACATGTACGTTCAGTATCTTAGCAGTTCTGATGTAACAATTTTTAGTGATGTTTTGATTAGGGAACCATTATCTCTAAAATAAATATTCTGTGAATGAAAGAATATGAAGGAAATGTTGTTCAACTAATTAATATATTTTAGGCGAGGTACCAGCTTTTAATGCAGTAGTTGTATCAACTGTACCAGTTGGGGCTGGGCTGAGCAGCTCTGCAGCTTTAGAAGTTGCTACTTATACCTTTTTGGAAGCAATGACTGGAGTGCAATCAAAGAAGCCAGAGGATAAGGTGTTATAGTAATATCTGATATTTCAATATAAATGTATTATCACATAATAAGCTAAAGATGATGATCATAGCGTAATTTTTCATTTTTAGGCCCTGGCATGTCAACGTGCTGAACATGAATTTGCCGGTGTACCATGTGGGATCATGGACCAGTTTATATCTGTGATGGGAAAAGAAGGTTGTGCTTTACTTTTAGACTGCAAGGATCTTAGTGTCAAACAAATACCGATGTTACACATAAATGATTATGTCTTCCTTATAACTAATTCCAATGCACCTCATAAATTGAGTTCGAGTGCATATTGCGAACGCAGAGATCGCTGTTTTGAAGCTGCAAAAAAATTGAATAAGAAAAGTTTGCGAGATGCAACTATAAATGATATACAAGGTACTACATACAATCATATCAAGAACTATCAGTGATTACGAAACAACTTACAGTGATGTTACTTTAAATTTTGGCAATAGAGTTGGAGAAGCTAAATGTTCCTAATGAGATGATAAAACGGGCACGTCATGTTATCAATGAAATCCGAAGAACTATTGATGCTGCCAAAGCTTTGGAAAACGGAGATTTCAAGAAGTTCGGTCAACTAATGAATGAAAGTCATAACTCTTTAAGAGATGATTATGAAGTTTCTTCCATTGAGCTAGATACTTTAGTATCCGCAGCTAGAGAAGTGGATGGTGTGTTAGGAAGTCGTTTGACTGGTGCTGGCTTTGGTGGATGTACTGTCACCTTACTACGAAGAGATGCAGTTGATGAGGCAATTACACATATGAAAGCAAAGTTAGTGCTACTTTATCTTAATAGGAACTTTATACATACAACGAATTAACCCTTTTGCTCGGAGCGTTTAGGCGCTCAGTTCATATCTCCTGTTCAGTGTTATAGACGCCTTTAGGCGTCCAATTGATACCGCCGAAATGGTGCTATTAAAAAGCCTTTAGGCATTTAGTACTTATTATCGGTATTCAAATATGTTCATACTAGCAATTGCATACCTTAGATTGCAATTTTGTGTTCTATACAATTCTATATAATTCCTATATATTATATTTCCTGCAAAATGACACGTGATGAGTGATAGCGAAGTTACGTCGTCTGTAGGGACAGTCACGACTGAATGTCTGCCGTCTGCCACGCGCGCTCAGGATTAGATTTCGCCGCAGCGAAAGGGTTAATCAATTAATAAAATGAGGTAATAATTAATTCTCCTTTCACAGATACTCTGGCAATGCAGCATTCTACATTGCAAAACCTGCAAATGGTGCAAGACCCTTAAACGTAAACTGACATTAAACATACGTATAAAGTGATAGTGTGCCATATATACTGTTCTCTAAAACTCACCTGGGAGCTTTATATTTGTAAACAAACATTTGTAATAGTACCAATTTAATCAAATTTTGATATTTCCTGGTTGTATAAAGTTAGGCATGGCAGATACTTTTTGAATGAGATTTTAGTATATTATATGATAGTAAGTAACATGTACTCAGGTAAACAGTACCAAACATGTTAAAAAGTGAGTAATAAAACAGTTTCATAATAAATGATGGAAATATATTACAACTTATTTATACTGGCTAGTCATACTTCATACATGCATACATACATTCAAACATTTTATTTGTAGCTTTTTCGGCTATCATCTTAAAAGAATACTACGGCTTATAATAATACTGTGTATGTTGCTATTATCCTGTTATTAGTGTAATACTGCTGCTTACACAATAGAAATATAAGCAGTAACCAGACAATATTTGGAAGAACATGTTGATCCACTCAATACCTCTTTATATCTGTGGTTGATAGGTTTGAAAATTCTGTAAACAAAATTATTTTTATATTTTAATAGATGATTTTAATATGCGACATACGATGCAAAAGCTGATCACTATGGATATATGAATACTGTCTTATACTTATGTGTATTAAGATAAGGAAACGAAACTGGTAAAATGCTGACCAATAATGAAACAAATAATTACCTTTAAGGCAGTCATTAAGCTCAACTTCGCTGGAACTGCACTTTAAACCCGATGGTTTCACGCCTCTGAAGATCTCAATGACACTTGGTTTTAAGTTATGAAATATTAAAGGCTGTCCGCGTTTAGAAAAATCATCCGTTAAGCTCTTCACGCCCTAAATAATTAGCAATGAGATTAACTTACGAAAAATCTGGTGAATAACAATCGTACTTTCTCGAATATATTTTTGTGAGACTTACATTCGCGGCCGTAAAGTCGGCTGCTTGAATGTGAGTGGAATCTATAACGACGGGTACAGCGGTTCCTTGTTTCGTACCCTGTTTACTAATCACAGCTCGCACATACTCCACACTCGGAAAAACGAGGCTCCTGTCCGGAGTTATTACAAGATATTCACAACCACTAAGACTCTGCGGAAGAACAACATAAGTGTAAACAAAGTTTCTAACAGCTTCAAAGACAATGCAATGACTTTAAGGACAATTAGAGAAATAAATGGTGGAATTAAAAAATAAAACTAAATGAGGAATTCGCAAGAAAGAAATAACGTATTTTAAAAAATTACCGTAGCTTTATGAACTCGTAGCGATGGCCTGGCCGAGGCGTAAAGTAGGAACAGAAGATTTATACCAATACCGATAACTATACCTAATTCAAGTCGCACGAAAAGGCAACATAAAAATGTGGCTACTGCAGGGATGAGATCAGTTTCTGAAAAAATATAATATCCAACATAATAAAAATGACTATATTGTTTTCATATAATTGAAATTAATTAATACTGAATAACTGTAACCCATATTTATGAGTTTATTCTTTTATGAATAATTTCGTAGAAATCAAAAGAAGTTAATAACTGAACTAGATGAAAATGGCCTGTCCTTACTCTTTGTTCGCCAGATGGGTTTGATCACGTGTAACTCCACCATAAAGACAACTGCGGCGATAATAACCGCGGCTAGGGAAGCTTTTGGTATATAATAAAGGTAAGGAGTAAGGAACTGAAGTGACACAAGCACCAAAAGACCAGTAAAAACGCCTCCCAAAGTAGTCTTCACTCCGGAGGAATGGTTAACAGCTCCTCGACTAAGTCCTCCAGTTACAGGCATTGACGACACGAAAGCAGAAACGACATTACACATACCCAGTGCTAACATCTCCTGAGTTGCGTCTATCGGTTTCCCTTCGTCTTCGAAAAAACATCAAATTTCAATTAAATGATGCGAGACTTTAGTATTCTATTATTTTTATCAAAATGACAGAATACTTACAAAATACTTTGGCTATGGAAATGCTCTCCAATAGGCTTAGTAGTGGTATAACGATACAACCGGAACCTAACGCGGAAACCATATCGAAGAAATCGTAGGTCTCGTTTCTGACTTGTGCTTGAAAAGGTGGCACATGAAACTCCGGTAGTCCTGGTTTTACATAACCCGTTAGTATTACTGGCGAAGTACCTAAATGACTTTCCAGGACCCAACACATAATTGCACAAATCACTACAACCAGAATATTCCGCGCTGTGGATATCAGCCAGAGAAGTTTTTCTATGCCAAGTAGAGTCCTTGATGGCATTTTTGTGTTTTTCGGTACAATCGGTATATCTTTGACTTTCTATAAAGAGATATACATGGTATTGTTTTGGTTCTTATGACAAAGTTGTAATCAAATATTGTGACCCACAATTTTATGACAGACATTTTAACACGTTGACGTAAATGCCGTGATTGTAAGTGCAAATGATGGCAATGGCCGTCCTATATTCTTAGTATTATAAATATTTTATATAGAATAATTTTATTCTGCAAGTATGAAATTTTGATCGAACTTCCCAAGAATCAACTAATTAACAAAAAAAAAAAAAATGTTTTTGTCGTCCATCACCGATTTCAAAGTGAGCGTCAACGTGTTAATCTTATCTTAATCCTTGCACTTACTCTAAGTAGAAGTAAAATAATTATACAGGCGATACCCAAAATAGTATCCCAAAGTCTTAATTCCCCGATTTGGTTGAAAACGCTCTTCCATACTGGCAAAAATTTACTGCCAGAAATATTGAGACCTAAGATATCTTTTATCTGACTGGTCGCAATAATGATGGCAGCTGCCGATGTGAAACCGACCGAAACTGGTCCAGATATAAAATCCAATAAGAAACCTGCGAATAAGTAGACAATAAAAATTTGCATGTCATTCAAATCGAAATTATAGATCTTGTTTTAGGAAAGTCGGATGATATTACCTAATTGCAGAACGCCCATCAATAACGACACGCATCCCGAGATAAATGTAAGAAAAATCGCAAATTCAGGTCCTAAATGTTCCTTTTGCAATGTTTCCCTCGTTAAAATGGCAGCTATTGCGGTTGGGCCAACTGGTACATCTTTACAAGATCCGAACAGAGTATATACAAAGCATGCCATAAAAGACGAGTAAAGACCAATCTGCAAAATAAAAGAATATATCTGTTTATCATAACGTAACAAATGTTTGTTATTCATTCAATTTGATCATATTTTCCATTATAACAAATCATCTTCCTTATTATAGTACAGGATCAACGGTTGACTGGTTGTCAGTATTAATTTCCAAAGCTTCCGATGTACAGGGTGTCCGGACAGATCGGGCTCAAACTTACACTACGTGTTAATGAGAGCACGTAGGTAAAAAAAGTTGATATAAACTAATGTCCAAAAACAATTTATTGAAGAGTTATAAGAGTTGAAAGATTTTTATTAACTGTTTTGGCAGTTATAATAACTGTTCGAAATTACCTCCTTCTGCAATGATTGCCGAACTCTTTCGAATATTTCTGCTCTTATAGAAATAGTAGTAAATGCATTTTGGATACATTCCTAAAGCTGGTCTTCTGTTTCTATCACATTCTCATAAACCAACTGTTTCGCGTGACCCATAAATAAAAGTCGTGTAAACAATAACTGTCAACGAGAATTATTTATGTTTCCCTGTGATTTTCTACACGAGTTTTAAGAACAATTTTTCGAGAAATCTTTGAACGCTTATAACTCTTCAATAAAAGATTTTCGGGCATAGGTTTATATGAACTTTTTGTACTTACTTGAATTCATTAACGCGTATTATAAGTTTGGTCCCGACCTTTTCGGATACCCCGTATTGTGAACTATAAAAGCTTGCAGCTTAAGTTATTTAACACGTTAAATGCCGCACTGAAATCCGCGTTATGCGATACCTCGCGATACACGTTCGTAGCGTCTGTATAACGCCTAAAAATACATGCGTTTAAGTGCTCTACGATACGTTGGTTACTTTACATCGTTATTGTAACGTATTAACATTGAAAATTTAACAAATGTTAGCGATATATTTGATTCGAGTTTTAGTGATATTCCCATCGTCGGTCGTCGGTCGTCGGTGTTCGCCACGGTGTTCAACGTGTTAAGCCAGTAGAAGATTGATAAATTCAATTCAAACACACATTTTTCAGAATGAGGAGAATTCGGAAAAACATCGCTGCACGGATAAATAGATTTTGTTTATTTATATTCTCACCTGTAAAGGAAGCCCTGCAACGTTGGCGTAGGCTATTGCTTGTGGAATTACGGTGAGTCCTACGGTAAGTCCCGCTACTAGATCACTAACTATGTAATCCTTTTGATAATTTGGTAACCACGCTAAAATGGGTATCCTTTTATAAAGTACTTTCTTCTTGCATGATCTTTGCATTAATTCACACAGGCAACTCCTTCCGGAAGAACATAATACATTCTTCTCAGGATCTTGAGGAACTAAACAAACGATTTCATGTATTTTCATATCCACCACTTAGAAATCATTATATTCTTTTTTATATACATATATGTACACTAGGGTGGCCCTTAGTTATACTTGATGAAATTTTTTTTTTCGAATTTTTCTAATGGCGTCCGCTCAATGGTTCCATTTCATGAAAAAATGATTATGTCCAAGTTTCATCGCAATCGGATAACGGGAAAGGGTGCCACCAGGGGTTTTATTATTATTCATCTTCTGCTCTTTAAAGCGCGCGGCCGCCAGCCGGGCTACGCCTATGCAAGAGATTAGATCGGTATTATCTCGCAACCATCCTTGTCGCACTAATGACCGACACATAGGCGCAAAGGAACATCGACTCTGGGCTTTTCCCGCTACACTGTGTATTATTGGGGACTCAATAAATACAATTTATGTGCATTGTGCTTTCAGTTAAATACTTATATGTGATATGACTGTGATAATACTATTACCATTCGTTCAAAGTAAATAGGACGGCTCTAATAACTGTTCCGTATATTGCTATTGAAACAAATGATAGATTAAATAGAAGATCTTTCAAACAGTTTTTGTATTTGGCTGTTAAGATTTCTCAACCTTATTGAATGGTCCTGTCATGTAATTACAGTTTGCTTCTTAATTCTGTTACCATCATAAAACAATTTGATGTTATTCCTCGAGACTAAGGAAAATTCATTCTTGGAACCAAACTCTAAGGGCTATCAATACCTGCGAAAATCCTTTTCGCTCTATAAGGTATTTTGTTAAAGGATAATCATAAAACAGTCGAGTGCTAGTGCCTAATCAGCATTCCCTGGAATTGGGGAATCCCTCGAGCATTGTTCTTAGTAAGCCGAATCCGTGCGAGTTTTCGGTGGTGGGGTAATAGAAACTTAAAATCATCAATCAATGCAATTACTAAAACGTAAATTCCGGAAAGGATCGAATCTGATTAGCTGTTCCAAATTTTTGTGTTCTAAAAAGGGGATGTACCGAGGTGACATGAAAATGAATTTTCATGTCGTGAGGCAGTTGCAACTAATTGTACGATTGCGATACGGACATTACTGTCGTTTTGAAATTTTGATTGATAAAAATCTAAAGACGATGGCAAATAATGAAAGTAAGTTGATTATTATGAAAACAATTTAAGTAACGCGGAATTTATTCTGGATTCAGGGGAAACCATTGAAATGGCTTTATCAGAAACATTATCATATAAGGTTGTAATGTAAATAAGATAATTGTAATATAAATAAAATAAATGTGCAATGTTTGTTATGTGCCGCATTAATGTATAATATGTAATAATATATTTACCAATATTTGTTAAAATGTGCATAAAATGTATTATGTAACTTGACCTACATATGAGCTTAATAATTTTGCAATAAAATTATAAATAAAGAAACCTTTTCTTAAGTGAAATAGCTGTTAGTTAAAATCCCGACGTACATGCGTAGCGCGCGTTTTTGAGCAATAATAAAAACCCCGGTTGGCACTCTTTCCCGTTATTCGATTGTGATGAAACTTGGACATAATCATTTTTTCATCAAATGGAACCATTGAGCGGACGCCATCAGAAAAATTCGTAAAAAAAGTGTCATCAAGTAATAACTAAGGGCCACCCTATTGTACACATATCATTAGTTACCTATTTGAGCAATCTCATACTCACTGTAGCGGTATTCAATAAATACTAATTGTGATTTTTAAATTGTACTAAATGATTAGAATGGAAATGTTATTTGATGACGTAAGTCCTGTAATTTTTATAATGGTACTTGTATTGCCAATCTAAATTACTGAACGTACTATTCATGTTATTTAGGATACGTTGTAGTCATTGGCTACAATATTACTCTGTAATTGCTTCATCCTATTAATTCCGCGATTACAATACTTCTCCGTCCTTAATAATCCGAGAAGTATGTAATCTTAACCGCTTAGCGTACAGCGACATGACATACTCGTCCACGCCTAACCACTCGTAACCATTGTACAAATATTCAGTGATGTGTCACGACCATCGCTATTAGCAAGTAACACAAACATTTTAATTGGAAAATACAGTTCTTCTTCGAAAAAACCTGAACGATCAAAACTATCACGACCCCTTAGACTAACTGGGAGACATTTTCCAAAAATTTGTGCTCGAAGAAACACGTGCGTGAAACGGTTAAAGATTTCAGTCGAAATTGATTCGTACTCGACGAGACAAGATTTCTCTTCAGGTAATAAGTAACTGGAATTACAGACAGATAGATATATGGGTACTTTAGAAGGTGTCGTATGTGACGACCTTTGCAAATTGCCAGTGTAGAAAGTACCACGTTTGGAACAAAAAGAATGTAAAAAAACAAGTTTTCGTGGAAATGGAAATAATTACAACCAAAACAGAAGCTAAACTGGTTTTACCGGATCAGACTTAAACATATCTCAATTTCATTCAGTGTTAACAATCTACTTTTTATTGCGTGCAGCTGTAATTTTGCGCTCACGTGCATTTATGCATATTTTGACACGTGTCTCATCGATCGAGAAAACTGTCTATATTAGGCAATACCTTTCTAATTAAAAAGTTTGTATTATGGACATTTGTAACATTGCTATCGTACTTGAGGTTTGATTTGTTGCCCACATTGTTTCAATTCAAATAATTCATTGTTCAGCAAATTACTAAGCAATCCATCATTATGAAACGTTGCAATAATGTTATTACAAAAATCAGAAAAAGTAGCTCTTTTATCGTTGTAAAGTTTTGGATTTAGTACGCACGATTATAAGTATATTCTATAAATATTACAGGCTTCCACAGTACGTATTGAAAGTATTATAGTTAACAAATACTATATCGGCAAAATATTCTAACACTGGCACACTATTGTGTTATTGATATTAAATATTGTTACTCGACATCTTTTTTCCACACTATCCTACAAAATCCCTAAAAACCTGTTTTTGCAGATATTATTTTTCGTTATCTTATTAATCCTATAATGCACTCAGTGATCAGAGTTATTAAGTTAGATAGGTAAATGTCGACAAATAAGCACAGAATTTGCACATTTTCCCTATAATTTCAAAGTACACATGTACAGATGTGTGATTGAGTTAAACTGCACTGATTCATCAAACCGACATGTGTTTCATTGGAAAAACTAAATAACTTGTGAAATCAACATTCATGACAGAATAATTGTAATTTTCTTTACTAAATAACAGTTTTATTAAATCCGATTTTACAATACAGCCGAGTGTCTTTTTATGCGAATCGTTTTAATGCGGTTTTGAATTTATACGGTGAAGAAAAAAAAGCAATTAAGAGAGCAGAGAATAATTCTCCACGCATAAATAAAGCTTTCCTCGTTCAAATTTAAAATCTTATTATGCATAAACAAAACAAAACAACTGAATGTGTTTAAGTTACCTCTTTCGTGCTGCTGGTATCGCAACAAATTATCCCTAATTTTACAAAGAAAGCTATATCTTGTGCTATATTTTTGTGACGTCTTTTTATGCGAATTTCTTTGGAACGTATTTGCCGCATAAAAAGAGACTTAAGTGTATTGTATATATTTTATTTGAATCTCCTTCATTCATAATTATTGGTGTATATCTTCTTCCAATATGATGAAAGGGTAGCTAGCTATTGGTCGTCGTCGATTTGCAATGTTCGAGAAATATATGCACGATACTCAGATAACATTTGTGCATAGGAACATCATCTAGGATGATTCACTTTAAGTAAATGAAAATGGGGGTTAAACGCCTTTCTCTTTCGATGAGGAAGGATTTTCATAAAGGTTAACCAGAAAGTTCCAGAAACTGTTCAACTTTTTAACAATAGCCGTTTAAATTAACTTGATTGACTTTAAGTCGGATATACTTAAAGTTGATTAAACTAAATCTTCATGTAAACGACCACAAATACGAACCATTAGAAACATTAATAAAACGTGGAGTTTAACTGTAAAAACATTTGCCTAGTTAAATTACAAGTGGATTATTAAGTACTCGGCAATGTTGAAGAATTTATCTGCGTCCTTGAACTTTGTCCAGTCGCTCGAGGAATGTCATGAAGTTCTAAAAATCAGATTACAAGTCGAGGAACAAGTATAATTACAGTTTCCGGTACAGATTCTTTGTTTCATTTGAAGAGTAATCAAAGGAGATTCTCTGAACGCTCGATTATAATTGCAGCCATTCTGGCATTTCAACGTAATTGTTGATTGTCTCTGTTGCCGAGCAATTAAAAATTCATCACGAGCATCCAAAGTGCATTAAAGTATAATTCACAAGTGTTACATAGTGTAAGAATTAAATGCGAATTATTGACAGTGTTGACGTTGATGTAACAGAGTTAACTAATTAAACCAATTACAAGCATTACTAAGGTAACTAGAAGAATATGCATTTCAGAAATTTAAAAACCAATACTGTTATTTATAGAAACATATTTCTTGGCGAATATTACAAATTTATTGGGTGTAACGATAGCAAATCAGAAATGTCTGAAAATATATTTTCCCCAATATAAGCCAAAGTCCCAACTTAATTTTACCTGACCTTTCGTAGTACAATGAAAATCAAGATTTATGATACCAGTATAACCAATGCTGACACTAAGACATATTTTGTGAGAATAACATTCCTTTTTCTTTTGTAAAGTGGCGCAGCGGACTACCTGAGAATACCTAGTCTGCGGAGGACACGTTTATAATCCGTCTCGGTTCATAGAATATACCATTAACCTAAGGGATCTTAAGTTCCTCTTTTTTGGGTATTCTCCATAAATGTACAGGTTTATAATATATAACATAATATGTCATTATTCAAGGAAAGTTATATTGATGGTGAAAACCGAAATTACCTACACTGAAATCAAACCTACAAATAAATGTTTTTAATACTACCCCAATATGAATTTAGACCAGATCTCTAACAATATCCATATATTAGGAAAAGCAAGCTTTACATGCATTTCAGTAAAATTTTGCGGTAGTTTTAATTGTCAGTGATTTCTTGACCATTAGTGGCACCGAAATGCGAAAATGCTAAAAATCTTAGATGATAATCTCAAGCTAATGGCAATGTTAATAAAAACTTATAATTTTTTGATGATGAACTGGCCCTTTTGATGAAATCGATTCATAGATGATGAGTTTGCGTCCAGACTTGATATTAATTATTCACTTTTGTGGTTTATACAACATGGAACGCAAAATCGGCAGTTAAGCACTAAATACTGTCAATCTCGCGATCAGAGACTGCATTGTTTCTCTGTTTTTTGAGTGTTTTCACGTTTTTGTTCCGCCTCGCGTGCAACTTGCTTAATTCTCTCCAGTAACAGAATTCGCAAAGGAAAAAGAAAATGTACATCGCGAATCTTCGAAATTTCATTCACAGGCTATATATGGTTCGATAAACTTCAAAAACAAATCTAATTATGATATGTACAAAGTACGAAATTATCTCGCAGTATTCAAATATTGTTACTGTTCCTATTTCATAGTATTAATTAATATAATTAATCTCAATATTAGTAATTACCTGCTAGGAAGAAGTTTCAGTTTCACACTTATGTACATTAAGTTATGTTCGAAACGAATAGTATTGAAATATAGTACTTAATGCTTATAATATGAAAAAAAAGATCTACAATATAGAAAATAAAATTTAAAAATATGCTTAACAGCGCATAGTAACAGATCCTTTGATCTTTGCATTTATTTCAAACTGTGTAGAATGAGTACGATATGATAACGAATACTACGAATTGTTTGAATAATATTATATAAAAATGCGGTTGAATCCCTGTACGTCATTTTCAATGAATTACATGATTCATTTCTAAAGGAGATTAAGAAAATACTCCGACAATAATTCGTTATTAATTGTGTTATAACGCGAGTTCTTACAACGCGAATTCTTAAAACGCGCCAAAGATTTTGCGACTACTGTTTTCATATAATGCGATTCTTCGTACAACGCGCCAAATAATAAAACACAGGAATTACATGATTTAAGAATTAAATCTGCTTCAGTTGAGCATTAGTTTATTTTCTTTATCGTATATATGCCATTTATTTTTAAAATACTGTCCTGTTTGATAAAAGTTGGTATAGCAATAATCATTTCAAATATGTTATCTTAGATTAAGCGCGTTATACGAGAAAAATTTCCGTACAGCACGATTTCCTATAGCGCGTATTCATATAGCGCGTAACGTATTAACCGCGTTATACGGGAGTCTACTGTACATGGAATACATGAAACATATTAAACGTGTTATCTCAAGCGTGAAAGTGAAGGTCGATATGGTGTGGTAATATTTCTTTTCCTTCTGTTGCCATGTCTTTCTCCGTGAATTTCGTTTCGATTATCCCTACCGATGCACTTTCTGCGGTCAATAATATTTTCTCTCATTAAATACAAAATTGAATGCAAATATCCAAGAAGCTTATGATCTTAAACGAAACGCATTCTTTGCGTAATTAATTTACACTTTCAATATTATTTCGTAATAATCCGTTTGCAAATTTTTACAACTACGAAATTATTCACTAAGCCACTGATAAAAATCACTGATGGACAAATACTTGCATTTCTTAATCCATGCCATGACGACTTGCGAAATATTGTCACAGATTAAATGTACGTATGGTGCACATATGTGCACATAAACACTTACACTTTTGTGTAATATACGAATCAGAAATGTGTCTGATAATAATAATAATATTAGTGAAATAGAAGTTGCAGAGTATATGATAATTTGCTATTAACTGAGTATCTAGACTTTCATGGAACGAAGAAGAATCGCACATGAAATAACAAAGGAGAATATTTAGAATGATTTGAATACCTCTAATATTAGTAATCGTTTGAGTGTTATGCAGCGCGATCGCGCTTCTACCGCTCCATCTCACCTTCTATCTCAACTTCTTAAAAGGCAGTAAAAAAACCATACGCTTAGTAAATATTATTCTTTTATACGTTCATTTGAAGTGCAGACATTGGCATTAGAAATGAGAAGAAGGAAGTAAACTTACTCGATATGTATGAGTAAAGATGAAGAAAACGAAATACCATTACATGAAAGACGACGAGCGCGATCACACTGCTCGGCACTTCTCACGCGGATTTTTGCGAATGTCTATGACATTGGAACGGTTGAAAGGGGATAATATCCGTATAATTATAATTATAATTACAATTTACGAGTAACTTCATATCTAGACGTACCTACAACCAAGATGAAGGACATTCTATTGTTCAACTCGCTATAGCTCAATTTCTTTCGGGTCTAAAAGGAAAGCTTATAACGTAAATCTAGTTATACGCGATCCTAACGAAGGTACATTATGCGAAAATAGTATCGAAAGGATTACTTGAACGCACCGAAAATGGTGACAATCGTTGCGCGTACTTTTATGAGTATTATTATTACAACGAAAAAATGAAATCAAATGAAAGATACGGATAGACGAGTATGTGACTTCAAAGTTACATGGAGCTACAGAGGGTTAATATTATTAAAAGTGGATAATATCGGCATATAATTACCATCAATGGTTCTTTCGTCCTTATTCGGAACACGAACGGTGGTTAACCTGTATTCCAGGTTAGTAGTGAGGTCAGGGTCATTATTATTACTTCGTAGAGGATCTTCGAGAGCAGTGTTGTTGTAACCTGTGAGTCGGACTTCCCTCAGATTATTGGAATCATATATTGCCTTAACGTCGTACTTTGACATGTTTGCGAGAAATTAGGGCTCGAAGATACAAAAATCCTTTATCCTTTGATTTCGAGATCGATGTTGATGATAAGAGGATGGATGCAGCTCGTGAAACCATCAAATAGATTCCATCGTCGACTTTACTTATGCGGCGACCCTGAAACCAAATGCAAAAATTTATTAATAAAAATCAAATCTCAATTGCCTTCGGACTTTCTTCCAACAAACTGTTTTTATTCAATCCCGTTTCTATCGATATACCGAGCAGAGTTTCATTTCATTTTTCAGTCATTACACATTCGGTTGAATAAAATTTCGCAACGCTGTGCGGATTCAAGGATTTTAATATTCCTTGTCAAATTGCTCGCTCTTGCGATCCCGTTATTAAATTCTTTTAAACTATTACTTGGATGATTTTAGTATTTTACATACGATTTTAAGGTATTAATTCTTTATTGTAAATATGTTACTCTCTTTATCTAAATATTGTATCTGCAATTATTATGTATATAATTAGCATGCATATTGTAATTCGTATAAAGGAATAAATATCGATATTATATATAATCTATTAATTACAAAATCATCCAAGGGAATATTAACAGTTTTCTATTCTTGGTTACTTAATAATTTGTAATTCTAATTTGATAAAGGTACTTGTACATTAAATTACAAATATGCTTGATAAGAAATCAAAATTGATTACAAGGTCTGGTGTTGCCACAATTTAGCTTAAACTTAATGGGTCATGTACGTTCAGGTAGTGGCAGTATATTACGAGAAAAGTAGACGTAATTATATAAAACTTGATAACGATAAACGATCGTGTTTTACATTTCTGAAAAAAAGTCGAGCATAAAATTTTCATGAGTTTGTCAGCATTTCGTAACGTAGTTTACGAAAGTCGATACGTACGTTGGGTTTTCAGTAATGCAAGCGGCCTGTCACATACATCACGTAAGATTTTTGCAAAATCAAACATGAGATCGGAATTCTATAACATTCTTTAAAAACAAGGTTTTCTTGCAGTTTCAAATTCAGTTAAATGAAAAATGTTATCGCTTCAGAAAGGTTTTCGATTGTTTCAAACCGTGGTTATTTTATTAACCTTTGTAAATCAATATTTATTACAAAGTCATGAAGCAATATCCTAGCTGCTGACAATTATAAATAAATCAAATAAATCCAGGATGGATGATTGCACATTAATGATGAAATTGATAAGAATTCGAGTATTAATTTTAGAAAAAGGAAACAAAATTTTTTAATTTAAAAGGGTTCATATTTGTATGCAAATTATCCTCTTTTTATGTGAATCTGGTCACGTAACAATATTTCACAGCATATACATATATATTTGTAGCGTAATATATTATATTTAATTTATATTAATAATGGAAAGCCGATATATCTGCTTTACGAATATCATTTATGTATAAGCCGATTACATCAAAATTGTTATAATTATGTCACATTATGCCTTTCTCGATCGTATCATTATCAATAAGTAATGAAAAATGTATGAAATGATCTAATTCTCCATATCAGGTTCATCGGTAACCATTTGACTGTTATAGTAATTTGAAGTTAATCACTCTGTGCAAAACTATCGTTGGCATAAGCCGGGACACTTTACTTGAAATGCTGAATGATAAGGGACATTTAAAGTAAATTTTGAACGACAGCTATGTGGTGAAGTATTATATTAAAGAAAGAAAGAGGGGAAGTCCTAATTACCGATTAAATTCCACGTGCCAAAAATTATCGATGCTTTCAGTAATATCAAAATAAGTATGTACTTACGTCGAGAGGAAGTAAATACTTAAGTTAATTCCGATAAGAAATCTTATTTTCAAGTCGGCTTAGCTTTCGAGTCCTGAATTTTCCTGAATTAATCGTAATGCAAGTCATAAAATTTATCGCTTAATAATGCTTAACAATGGTATGCCTTTTTGATATTTTGTGGATAAAATGTTTACTGCAATTGCATTATTGTACAAAGTAGGAGGATGTAGGTATTATATGCATGATAAATATACATCTCCGTTTACGTAAATGTAATAAATTATAATATCTTTGATTTCACGCAATTATTTATAAAAAGTGAAAGTTCTACAAGGATATTCAACTGCAGAGATTCTTATGCATTTTATCTTACTTAGTTGTGTCGTAGACTTCCTGGATAATGCATGGAAATAAAAATAGAAATATAAGATAAAAGATAGTAATTTCATTATATAGAAATTTATTTTCATTATATAGATAGAAATGTAAGATAAAGCAGTAATTTAAATGACATAGGATATTATTTTTAACTACTCATAATATAAATACTTATTTTTAGATTATTCAAACTAATTTAGAATGAAAATTCCCAATTTGCACAAATATTAACCTGTTTCATGTTTAAAAATGTTAGACTTAATAATATTCGTAGTCAAAGTGTCAATTAAAATTCTAAAGAGTTTAATGGAAATCAATGATGGTTAAGAAATCGGTACGAGTTAGACCTGCAAAATCTTTCGTCACAATTTTCAAATCGAAAGAAACACTCGAAATTTATTGATCAATATCATATCGAATCTTATCTTATGCAGTACTTAACATAATATCTACATTATATGATTAAAAGTATTTCTTAGTCAATTGCAAGTGAAAAGATTATTATTGACGTTAATGCTATAAAAATTAACGCATTTCGCGTTGCTCAAAACGAAAGGAAACGAGCTCAGGTCCTCCATGCGTCACTAGCATATTAGATTTATGCAGAAAACAATTCTTACAAATTATACGCAGCAATGTGGCGTTTTCCGAAATTATGTCCTGAGAGATTACGTAAGTATTTTGTATTTAAATGACCTGTTTACAAACCAAAATGCGTCAAAGGTTCCGAATGAATCATCCTTAGAAAGCGCAATAAATTTGGGGAAATACCAACACAATTGAAATGTGCACTCATGGTGAAATTCGATCATTTCTATGAAAAATAATAACTGAAAAGAATTTCTGGATCTCTTTAATACCGGTTCGAGTGGGTTATGCGAACATTGTCTCTTAACGAGTATTCTAATATTCTTTTTGGAATACTGCAATACGCCAATAGCGTATTGGAATACTACAATAGCTTCTTCACGTTTTATCCGTATTATGCAATTTGATTTACGATCTTTAAAAGATACAGGCAAAATTCTTCCGGTTGAATGTTTCTAATCACTCGTGTAGGTGTTCAGGTAAGAAATTATTCTTCAGATAAATGTACGAGAGACGGCTAAGTGAATGCGCTTTTCGAACCGCTTGGTACTTCCAACTCGACGTTATGATTCATGTTTATTCCTTGAATAGGATCTAAAGCAAATCATAAAAACCATTCTTTTTTGACACCTCTTTCCTGCAACTGTAAGATGGTTTTACTCAGTGAACACGTTTCTATGGTTATGCTAAATCCTATCTCGAAGTGTGTCTCGGATTATAAACATTTTCTCAGAAAAATGTATTTCTTCAACGAAGTTACCGTGCACTTTAATGACGACACTTTTAATTCTCATTAATGTTCAAACTATATTTGTTCGTTTAGAGTCGTGCAATTTTAGATTCAGTAATATTTGTACTGCAAAATGTTAATGTCAATACTGTTGGAGTAAAAAAGTTAGCGAAGATATATAAATAAAAATTGAACTCTTCGTACGAATTAATATCTAGATCTAACTCGTATTTAAATTAGTATTCAAATCTATATTGCTGTATCTAAACCTACGTCACAATATCTAAAGAATTAATATACATCTTATGAGATCTGTTATCTAAATTGATAGCAGGAAAGTAGGTTCGTTTTAAGGAGAATTCATTTCATACAAGATAATTCGAAGATTGAATTTTTTGCCAGTTAAAGGTAGCTGTGTATGTAATGACGATTGGACAGCAAAAGAATTGTGTCAACGTTGTAATTAGATACCGTTAGTATTATTACACGCGGAGCTCATCGTGATCGAACTGTTACGATTGGTGGTCGGTCGACGCATTATAGTTTTGAGTAGAACATCGTATGGGTTTTCTCAAGTCTTTTACTTTACCCTTTCATTTGATTTTAATTCATACCTCAAGTTCACCTTCCACGAAATTAGTGTGTAAATAATTATTAATCTTAACCTATTATCTCATATTCAAATATTTATAATTTTGAACTTGGAACTTAACAGTAATGAATAGTACCAAAGAATGTTGCAATTATAGTTGCTATTTGAAACATGTTAAGATCACGGTAGCATGTAATTGTCTTTCATTTTGAGATAAAATGCCCTTTGTATACATTACGTCTCTTTCAGTACCTACGTGTTAACTTGTCTTTATTGAAATCAGATGTTAACGAATTTTCATATTTTCTTGTGTTAACAAAAACATCATTATTTATATAATTATTATTATATATTTACTTTATTTGGATTATGTTTAATATTACATAATTACTTGACGAATGTATATATGTTGCAAATTCTGTGAGAATCCTTCCAAATACAAATTTTTATCTGTAAACTTCAAAGGTATAGTATTTTCAGGAAGTTATACGTTCCTTTATTGGTGAAGAAGCACCTCAGGCGATAAATTCGTAGGCGTGTTGGATAACGTATTTTGCTACCTAGAATTCGAATAAATTAGTTATGTAGAAAGCGTTCGAGCGTTGGCCAAATAGACAATTTATAGTAAACAGGACTCCGTGGGCATGACCGCAAAACGTTTAATTTTTACTCATTACCATCTTATTAATATTTCGCAGAACGAACATTCTGGCCCGCCTCCCTTCTTACACGGTTTATAAACCTATGCGACTTCTGTGCTTATTTTTGTTCGACATAAAACAGGTTTTTCGTGATTAAAATAGAAGACTTAATTTCATGACGAGCACGTTTCGTACAAGGTAATGCATCAATCAATTTTTTGTTTCACGCAGAATACATTCACGTGCATCACACTGAGCGGTTACTTAAAAATTACAAACTATTCTTTTTCCTTAATGTCTTTATACCGGGAATAAAGAAATTACACGATCTATCGTAACAAGCATCCGCTTGTTGGAATTTTAAAGAGTAAAGAATCGAACTTATCGATCGAATCTCCAAGCTTTTCGTTGTTTCGAAGTAATATGACGGCAAACCGAAAGTGTTGCGAAAACTGCATTTTGACGACGTTTTCACATTTTTCTTTTTCTTTCTATGATCAATGATTTTACAAGGAGATATTCTCTGCACCGTTTAGCTGTTGATTTAAATCGGGGAATACCGTCTACATTTCCTGCGTGAAGATCTTGCATCAACGTTATACAACTCATTTGAATAGTGTTTCCTTTACTAACCCCTATTATCGTTACACCGACTTTGAAAATTCCTCAGGCGATGTTTCCTGATAATAACAATCTTTTTTTAGAAAAAATTCCCTGTGAAATAGGAATATTGTATTGCAAAGGTAATACAGAATATGAACTTGCATTATTTACTTACATTTTAACGAAAGGTATTATGATAATTATTTATAAATAAATGAAAACCTCAGGGCTACTGCTGTTTGATTCCTCGTGCTATTATTTTGTTACAATGAAATTTCCATGACATCAAAGAATTACTTTAAAATTTGCACGTGCATCTCTATACATCCCAAATATGTAATTTCTATAAATGATAATGTTCTGATAAGAATTGGGTACAGAAGATACCAATATACATATGTATGTATATCTTATTATACCCTATGAATTTAAGAAATGTCTATAGTTATAGAGTTCATCAAGAAATAATTTTCACGTGCTTCTTAACACTAGAACTACCGAACATGTACTCAGTTATGCTTACATATTTATTTATATATAAAATATGGCTGGAGGATGCCAGTTAATTAACGGACTCAGTTATTTGCGTTATGCGTATGTAATAAAAGTCTATAAAATCTCAAACCACGCGCCGTGGTATATTCGTATAATTTAACTAAAAGTGGCAAACATGTCGGTTTGACCCCTTTGGTAATTCTAGCGGTAAATATAAAATTCGACTTTCAATATATATATTGCTTATATTTAAATTTACCAAATTTCATAATTAGTTTCATAACTAGTTAAATTTACCAAATTTCATAATTAGTTCGCACAATTTCATTGACACGTATGCAGATTTGTTATGTTCCGAAGCGTCAGCGTGGTACGTGCGAAAGTCTATTAGAAGGCCTATAATCCTACATAAAGGCGGATGATGCTTTCTCTAGGCGATTTCAACGTATAGTAAGGAATGATCGATATGATCTGATAGATCTTGTATAATTCTACATAATGATGTGCAGAAAGGAATATCAATCTAGGATATCAACCGTCATGAAACATCGTTTCGTTTACGAATGTGTGCCAATGTAATTCACATCAATACCATCTGTTCTTCGATTTAATATGAATACCACACAACTAACTGTTTTACTGACGACATTCCGAGAAAATTGGAAAGAATTAGTCTGTTATGTTATTACACTCAAAGTTCATTGTGAGATAATTGAGTGATTACTACATTCATTCATACTCTTTCTACAATCTCGGCGCTATAAATACTACGATACGTACTCTAATTTGTGGTCAACTTTTCTGTAAAGGTTAACATAATAAGATAATTACATCGAACAATTAAAAATGTGCAGTTACAATCCTTAATGAGGATTTTGTAATAACGGCAGGTGAAACTAGGCACATAAAAAATGTGATGTAAATACAGGTTCAGATTCAGAGGTTTCGTGTTCAGCTGTTCCGGATGGGGAACAGGTTCAACAGAATATTCGCATTTACGTCGGAAGTATAACAGCAGGCCCTACGACGCAGTTCCGAACCCATTCCTCCTTGACATTGGTTTGCTCGATACTATCGTGCATGTGCGTTCTAATAATTACCCAAAGAATGAAATGTTTCTGACACATCCATGATTTTTAATTGTTGTGCTGTAAGTTAGCTTACACGTAATGTGAACTTAATTGTAATAAATAATCGCACACGTGTCAGAAAAGGACAAATATTTACACTAAATATTAAACTCTGACAGAGTCCGATGAATGCATCAGGAGATATAAATTCGATACTTTTCAATCATATGATCTACATGTGTCATAGATTGCTTTGTAACAAGTTACGTGGTCATAATGTTATGTACAGTATTATTAAGATTATAAAAGAAATTTTATATATTAAATTACGAAACATGACACAGATCTCTCAGGATGTTATTATAGAAGAACTACTTATCTTATTGTTAGAAAATAGTTTCACCGTAGTATCCGTAGTAGAGTACACACAACTTTCTCATAAAAAACTATGCGTTCGACTTCATTTACCGCATACTGCCATTGATTAAGAAGACGCTTTCGAACAGTTTAAATTCCCTAACACCAACCAATCAGATTTCCATGATATAGAATAATTATTATTAAATTTCCGTGCATACCTATTGTAACACTGTTGCCGTATCTCAACCATCTATGAGCCACTGCAGTTCTATTTAATAAATATCATTATTGTTAACACCGTGATTTCTTCTTCACGCACAATTGTTTATAGTATCTATGCACTCGCGGAAAACACACTGTCACTCGGCAAACGAGTCTCTAAACTAAACAAATTTATTAAGGAAGCATAACATTCAGACACGTCTTTATAAGTTATTCCGATTATGATATCGAATCGTATCAAACGTGACCACCGACGTTCAAAGATATCCGGTATTACAATATGAAGGCGGAACTTTCAAAGGTATGTAACAGATGAGCAATTTGATTTATACTGAATTCGTGACCGAGGCACGAGTGAAATTCTGCAAAAAGAACTCGCAGTGACAGGCGCGTAAGTGTCTCACTCGGACGGGCGCGCACACCTGAGTGATACTCGGTGAATTCGCCTTTGCGCGGCGCTACGACGCGTCTGCGCTCTGACGCTCGCCTCCCAAAACATCGCCACGTGCTATTCATGCGGTACTCCCCGTTGAACCCTCTCCAATTGCTTCGAGACATTATGGCATACATATATGACAGAGAAGCATTTATTTTAATAGTTCTTTTTTGCTGTGCTTTACACCGTTAGATCTGATTTCCACGACAATAGTATGTCGCATACGTTTCTTAAATAGTGCAATACATTCGACTACTCTCTTTCGTAGATCTTTTGAACCATGAAATGTTAAGTTTCACGTTATAAATGTTTATTAGTTTTCGCCGCTAAACTTGCTATTCTATTCTACATAGCAGTATTTGTATAATCAAAATATATTTACATTATAGATATACAAATGTATAAAATAGCAAAATAGTTCATTTACATAAAGTTCTTTATGAAGGAATCCCGTGTTATTTTTTTAATAGAAATATTTTATTAAACATCAGTGATGAACATTAAATGTTGAATACTAAGTATTATTGCTTAGTTTCTAATTTCTGTGGAGATCAGGTTTCTTTTTTAGCTAGTCAATAGTCGAAATTGCTAATACCAGTTATCAGAATCAGTCAAGATCGGAAAAGAATTCCTTGGGGAGAGTATGTGCAGTAATAATTATTGCAATGATAGCCAGTTAAGATTAAATCTTGTTTACAGACAATCAGAAATGTGATTTTTGAAGCGGAAAGACAAAAGGAGACAAGAAACCAAGCCCAAACTGGATTCGTGCAACCACATTATTATCCAGATTATCGCATGATTGTACTTTACAGGAAAAATTCAAATTGTACAATAATGTAGAAAATCGATCTTATTTGCTAATGTATCTCTAGATTTGAATTATTACTATTATATATCTCGAAATAAATTCGGAACAAACTATTATAGAAAAAGGTTTTCACGTAGGATCCTGAAATCATTTCACGATCAGTCTCGGTGAAACTAAATGATGTGGTGTAAATCGTGCTCCTATGTCACGCCCCATCCTGTTTTACGCAGTTCCTAACAAGTTTGTCAAAGTGCCCGGTTTTGAAAACCAGTTTTATATAAAGAAAAATAGTGCTAAACGTAATACGATATAGAAGCCGAGCCGAAGCAAATTCGTTGTGTTCTTGCTTTGCTGTGCATAGAAGGGTGCACGCTTGACTATAGGCCTGCATAGTACTCGAGTGCATATCGAAATTTTCGTCAGTGAAACATTCACATAATCGAAAGAAAAATTTAAAGCCCACAAACACAACACGATGTGCATTAGCTTGGCACAATTTTCTCCTGTTTATTATATCTTCTGTTTAACGTAGAAATACAAGAAAATTGAAAATGTATACAAAGCTCTGAAAACCTAGTAGTTTAACGAAAATCAAAATTCTTTGGAGATTTACAAAATACGGCCAAGGTGTGTAATTAACATAACAAGTAACGGATTCATGAAGTTTCAGTATTCAATTCGAGCAGAGTATTGCATCAGTTATTTTGCACGTCACTGATCTGCTAATTAACATTTATGAATGTTTTAGAAAAATTACAGTTACTTGTTCTAATATCTTAGGCATAAAGAATGAACTTTAGAAAGGCATCGCAGAGATTATTAATTAGTTCCTTTGACAGTAAAGCTACAAATAAATTTTGAATGAGTTCAGTGAATTATATCTGCTTAATACCGTTCATGAATAGAAGCACGGTTTCTTATCTTTGACACGAACTTAATAAAGTATGAACATTTCAGTGCTGCAACGTTGTTGTATAAATGAATGCATTGCTTCCAAAGATCCCGCCCTGATGGCGTTAATTGCTATTTACTAGCTGTCCTATTATATTACATAATTTAGCTGGTATTTAATGTACCGCGATAGTGATAAAGTAAGTTGGCTTCTTCACTGACCAGAAATTGTTCTGCACGGTTCTTTGTTATCTTACATTTGCTTCCGTTCTCTTACATCATAGTCAGCTACATCACACACAAACGTATTGTCTGTTATGATCGAAATTCACATGAAATCCTGACCATTGTTAGAGTAATCAGCCGAAGGAGGAAATACCATCGTCCATTAAGTAGGCTATAAATCAGGTGAACTAATAAAAAGAGCTTATTTACCGATGCTTATTACATTAAGCGATTTTGTTCCTCAGCGAATAATATCCGGTTGTGACGAGTATGTAAGTTGTATGAAAAAACGTTGTTCTGTGGGTGAATTACCGAAGACAAACAACAAACCTTATTAAAAAGCTTATGTTCGTAAGACATTAGAATATTTCCTTTGACTAATACAACCATCGATATTTTTTACGTATTCTTACCATATTTTTTACGTATGTCCTGAAAAATTACAATTATTATTAACGAATGTTATTTATTTTGGGAGCACTAAGATTGTGATACTCTGAATGCCATAATTTAAAATAAAGTGATCGCTAATTAAATGTAAATGAAACTGCGTTGGATCTTTGTTTGCTGTTAAGATTACTTCGAACTGCTCAACTGCTCAATTGTACACTTGTCAATATTATTCCTCATGTTTATCGACTGTTATGAGCGAATTACTCTAGAAAAAAATGTAACAATTTTATCATTTAATTCGAAATGTTCGTGAGTATGTAACTAGGAAATGAGGCTTTAATAGGTATTCTAGACACGTCGGGATACATCGAATAATTTATCCAGTTACTAGGTTTACCTAGTAACGAATGGGTATGCAACCAAACTCGATCAGGTTACATGAATGCCATTATACGTCCTGGATTGAGCAAACCTAATATTTTTCGAATTTTTGAAAAGAATCTCGTATTAGCATTACACAGATGTTAACTATCACCGAAGGAATTGAAAACATATAATATTTGTTCTACAAATCTTTAATGAGCAGTATATACTGTTGAACGAAATTGTTGCTGTATTTTTTCAAGTAATTATATCGCGTGTAATGAACCAGTTTTATTATATCAATATTTCTCTACTGGTAAAGGTATCAGGAACATATATGTATATATATGCGGTGCACGATTTAAGTGTGAGGTACCGAAAAATACTGTCGTATAGTGTAGGAAAGCACATACATATATTGGCATAAGGTTCGTTAGAAAGCACTCTATACGTACGTGGATATCATTGAAATGTAATGTTGGCTCGAGCGGTAATTGTACGATGCAAGGAATTCTGAATTTCTCGGCCGATATCGGCTCACACACCTGGACTGCAGTCACGATACCACGCAGTCTGCCATCGGACCTACATTGTCTGCTGGTGAGATTATTTGCATTCTTCATAAATTCCGGAAAAAATACTGCCGATATCTAAGCCCGACATTCCACGACTTCTTTCTAAACGTTCGTCCACTCGTTTCCTTTTCCTCCTACCTTTTCTGAATACCTGATTGAATTATATAATACACCTTTCATTCTGTATCCGCATTTTTTGTAATGCCGATGCGTACGTATTACTAACAAGTGTAGTGCGGAGCGTACTCCATTTTTTCACATCTTCGATTCTGTATGTCACGAATAGTAATGTTTTTTTTTTTATAATTTTCACACAAGCAACCATCTTGAGTTAATTCCTCATCAATGTTCTATTAAATAGTATACATACGATGTGTATAAAATATCATGAAAATATAATTCTACAAAGAAAATTGTCAAAATTCTTTTGTCAAATCTAGTACCGAGGATGTTAGTGTTGCACTATTCATGAAGATTATTCGTTACATAATTAACAGGTTACGTGTAAGCTTTGCGAAACGCTTGAGCAGGTCCTGTGTAGAGAACTTGCCCGATTACTCTATTTCCGTTCAATGGACCAGAACAATCGAATCATATGAATGCTCGAGTCGAATTTCAATGATTGCATTGTACGGGTTCGAGGATACAAGGTAGTATCAGGGACGAGAACAATGAAGATGGTATTACAAATCGAGCTTCCTAGAAAATTGGCAGGAAAAATGTGCACAAAAATGCAAGCGAGTATCGTCGGACGAGGTGGCCGAGTGGTTAAGGCGTTGGACTGCTAATCCAATGTGCTCTGCACGCGTGGGTTCGAATCCCATCCTCGTCGTTCGCTTTTTGTTTCTTGCGAAGAATATTCGCCCAACAGAGTCTTTTGGTACGGTATGCCAATTGCAAAATACAAAATCAATTAGAATAATATTGACAAATAATTTAAACGACAGCTGTATTTCACGCGACATTAAACACACAATTAACGAAGTTATTGGTAAGTTTTGTGAACAAATTTGTAATTAATACTGTTTGCGAAAAATTATAGCTATACTGTATTTTATTCCTAATTGGAGGAATTTGTATATAGAAGTAATATTAGTTTGAGGGAATTTCTTCCTTACCAGTAAGAAAAATAATATAAAATATATATTTTCGGACATTTAATATTTCCGATGAATTGTGGATAAAATGCTGGTCAATGAAACAATTTTGAAGGATTTTACTTAAATGAATAAAGTTTATACAAATTTGCATAAAAATTAGAAGAAATCCAAATTTATCATTTTTTAGTTTTCCCATAATTCCCATAATTTGTAGTCGTATGTTTACTTACAATACTGTTTGTCAAACATTAGCAATAAAATCGTCTATGAACTTGGATCGAAAGATTACGATTGCAAGGACGTAATTATGATAAAAAATCGACAATAATTAGGTTATGCATACACGTAATAAAAATTGCGGGACTTTGAATCCACGAGAATTGCGTACATTCTTTCGCCATTAACTGTAATGTTGTTTGGATAATTGATGCGAATGATCAATTCTGTATTGAAAAATAAATATTCACTTAGAACACGTGCATCATTGGTGTCCACTAGGTTCACCTCGTTACACAATCGATTATATAAGTACGGAATGTGCTCTGCGTGTGATCATGATTTTTTTTCAGGAGTGTACTGTGAGGTAGTTTATCTTAACAACGAGGGAAATACACCAACGCATGTGACCAAAGTAAAAACGAGATAAAAATGTCACAAGGAAGACATACATTAATTAGTACTTAACAAGGTTCTTCCGGTGTATATTAATCACTGCATTTCCTAATGGGATTCTGTAGGCTCATCACTGTCATCCCCAATCGAATTGCAGTTATCGAACCGGAATATCAAATCAGCAAATACTTAGAATGACGAATGAACGATTTTGCCTCGCAGAGATAAATGCATTCTTGTTGATAAGCTAAGGGTATTCGTGAAAATGTTAATTGCCAAGTATATAAATGTAAACATTCCATTTTAAAGCAGATCACGTATTATAATTACCGTTGAATATCAGCTTTGCGATTTGCATATGGAGTACATTGACGTTTATTATATGTAAATTCTAGGTACACATAATTATAAAGTTGTATGTAAACAGCAAATATTTTACAAGTGATTCGCGCCTTTTAACGGTAATCCTGTCACTTGTCACGATTGTAAAAGTACAATTATTTTGCATTGTTTCAAGGATACAACGGCATACTTTTACTTCGAGTTAGTATCGGTTTTACCAATGACTTTGTTAAAATGCAGAAATATACTATGTCTTTTACTGTGCCGTGGATTTATTTATACATTTTTAGGGATTCATTGGTACCCCGTGACAAATCAGAAAACGTTTCTTTGCAAATTTTATGACTCAAAAGCCTGTCAAACGGAGGTATATATCCAATCTATTATAACTATGCCTTATACAACAAATATAAGATAAACTGATAATTTATTCCGCTGCTTTGTGTCTGCGTAATACGATAATCATAGTATTTTAACCATTAACTAACCAACAAATCGCACCAATACTTTTGCAAACACACACCATTTGTTTTAACAAGTATGTTATACAAGGCAATATTTTGTTTATTACATCTAATTTTATGTGCCTCGTACTTCTCCACAAATCACTGGAACTGAAAGAATATAGCGCTGATTATTCCAAGGCTGTTAAATCCGTAATCAGCGGGAAGTAAGATCGTGCATTGTAAACTCATGTCGAGATTAGATTTGTTTATCCATACCACGGTTATTCGCGACGGCACCGCATTCCGCATTTAACAAAATTATTAATTATCCTCCCTCTAAAGTTTTCATGCTGTTTCCATAAATATAGTGTATGAAAAATGTTCTTTCTAATGAAACGAGACTTCAACGAGCAGATTGCACAGACAACATATATTTACTTATCGGTGTAATAATCATGTTATGTAAAGAGCTCTAAGATAAAATGTAATAAACGATCAATCAGTTAGACGTGCCTCTAACGGGCATTTTCTAAAAAAACTAAACAAATACGTGTGAATAGTTCATAGTTCTTAGATGATGATTATCGATAATCAAAAATCAGCTATCTGTGATATACACAGTGGTAGATGAATTGAATCGGGTTTTATCACGTGTAATGTCTGCGAACCCATTTATAATTGATAACGTTAGATCATGTTCTGCTTTATCGACATGACTGTGGAGTTCCTCATAACACACGGTCTTTGTGCGGAAATATGTGTATCTCTTGCGTCGGGCGTTCGTACGTAGATAGCTTTTTGCAGTATCCTATTAAACAAAAATGTCGTTCCAAAGAGGATACGCTAGTGAGACAACTCCGTTGTTAAGTAAGTCTTCACGTTCAGTATTTAATACCTTCTTAGAGTTTACATCTTTTTCTAACGCATTACGTATATTCCTCAATATTCGAATTCATCTTTTGTAAACCGTCTATGATCATTTTCCCGTTAACTTGTAAACGTTTCATATACCTTATCTATGATCTATTGATTTTGTGGTGTCCCTCGTTCGGTGCTTTTTACGTACAATCATAATAGGAAGCGGCAATAACTAGTAATTAATGCGACTGTATATCAAGTATATTTTCAAATAGTCTTAATTACTTGACAGGTCTTTGTTAGTTTCTAACATTCAAATCTGTCATTCTTTATCACATGTATGATCGATTTGTAATTAATGAAGGAAAAGTGAACACGTAGCAGTCGTGGCCGAGTGGTTAAGGCGTCTGACTAGAAATCAGATTCCCTCTGGGAGCGTAGGTTCGAGTCCTACCGACTGCGGTTGTGTGAACATTTTTTTTATTTTGCTTTTCTTTATCTTCGCGAGACAAGGAAGATTGTTCTGCGAATTATTAATTACTGTTTGATTAGTATTATGAATTATTAATATAATATTGGTAGTAAAAATGAAATCACACAATTGCTTTCTCAATAGGCTTGCACAGCTGAAGAATGATAGGTCATTAATGAAGTGGATATTAATTCATGCCACGTGTCGCGAATTTCTCACGTATTGACGGTTATGCATTTTCTATACATATACATTTGGTGAGTATGCATACACGAAAATCAGATAAAAGAATATGTGTATACTGAAATGCATCACTCTTTATTGCCCGTCTGTTGATTAAACACATCAATAAACGCAATTCTAATTATCCATTTATGAAGTGTGAAACATCGATTATTTGTCGTCTGCAATTTTTAATTCTTAGCAAATATATTCTTTTGAGGAAGCACGTGAAGCTTCTGTGCTATATAATCGGAATAAAGATAAGCAAAAGCGTGCATATTATGTCAGGCGGATTGCACCAACCGCTTTTCTTAATCTTCCGCTAGAAATCGTATCTCGCAGACCGACAGGCTTTCCGCAGATTTTGTTTGTTTAATCTTAACCGGATATGCAAGAGGTAAATAGTCGTGCAAAATGTGATCAATGTGTTCTGTGATTCTAAGGATTGCGGATAATTACGATCATGCCTCGTGACTTACTGCGACGGTTTAAACCCAACCAATATATGTAGATCATGACAGTCAGTAAAAATCAACTTTTGCAAGTTCTATAAATGAGAAAGAACTAGAGTTTTTTTTTCATTTATTTATGAAGCTGTATTAGAAGCAGGTTTACTGAGCAATAAACCTGTACATTGCAATTGCCTGTTTAAATGACATCAGCTAGTGTCCACATGTGTTTGTACCATTTTGTTGTGACAAGTAATGTTTAAATGTTCACGTAAATTGTTTAAACGGTGCACGCCCAAAATATTAATACAGTATGTTTACAATGTAAACAAAGTATAAACATAAATATTGATCGATGCAGTAATTATTCTTTAAGTATGTTTTCTATTTATATCATAGTTAATTCTTGTTTATAATCAAGATGCAATCGTTACTCTTCGACTATGAACCGCTTACGCAAATATTTAATAAGTTATGCAAATATTTCTTGAAGTAAGGAATGGCCGAATATGAACAGACATTTGAAGATGAATTTGCAGTTGTAAATAATATGTAACTATAGTACTCTAGCGCGTGATCTGTTACTGAACAAATCTACGGAGTGACATGATTAAATATTTTGTGGCGAGCAAATCTCGCCGTGGAATCAAGCAATTTTCTTAACTCAATGTCAATACGTCGCACGCTCGAAGGGTTGTTATCTAAAGCGCTTGGTAATCGTACATTAAACGTGTTATCACACCGTTAATCGTACACTTGAAAACTCGTCACCCCGTGTCTTGGTCACTGGGCAACTTTCAATTAGCCTGCACTTTCCAAAGCGTGTCAGTTTCAAGCCGGATATCTTCGCGGAAACAGCCCTCATCCTCCGCTCAAAAGTTTCATAAACATTGCTTACTAAAGCCAGAACGTTACAGTAACTGACAGTAGTTAGAGCGTGCTGGTGTTAATAGTTTTATATTAAGTGTTACGAAACAATAAATGTGTTGACATTATGGTACAATGTAGGTATATATATATACATTGAACATTAAAGATACTTATATTTATATTCCAATTAATCAGGTGATTAATCAAAATTGTTTAATTTTCGAATTAAGTTAAAGTTTTGGTTTTGTATATCAAGTTCCTGCAAAAACATAACATATATTTGTGTACAAGAAATAAATATAAATAAGAAGTAGTACGAAATTTTACGCTTATTGCGAAACAGAATTGATTAATACGACTGAAAGTGATGGCATGACGAATGATTATACTACAGTGACTTGTAAAATTTTTAATCCTGAAGTTGTTTTACTAACATTTACATATTTGAAATCACGGGAAAATGAAACCATAAATAAAATAATTTTCCTATAATTGGGTATAATCATATTTTACGTAACACTTCCGCCTTTGGTATCGCTAAGTAAACTAGGATTGATAATAACGATATTGTTCCGAAGCAAAACAAATTCCTGAATCGATATACAAAATGATAACCGACATATTTCATTTTACTGAAATAGTAGAGTAGAGAGTCTCGTCAAATACCAAATATTTCTTTACGCAATTTTCGTGTACCGCGTATCATCGTATGATTAAAAACACCTTGAAGAGAACACATTCACTCGAATAGAGCATTATTCATTTGGAGGCTATAGACCACGTAAGAAGTATCATCTAATGACCAACATCAACTTAATGAGAGTTTTCCTCACTTTTCATCCGGCGTCTACCCTGCACAATGATTCCGATTTGTTCTTAGAACATTCTATGCGTATAAATCTTGCGGAGAAGCACGAGACGTCATCTGCTAACATTGTTTACGAGACTTATATATATTAGTGTTTGTTAAAAAATAGGAGTCTAAATCTACTCTGCATTAAGCAGCAATTAGTATTTGATAAATGGATAATCAAAATGTGTATTCATGTTTGAGAATGTACATCATCAAGGATTTCCCGTTACCAAGTAAGACTTGGCAAAATCAGTATTTCTTAATTATAAAGGCATGACTGTATCTGATTGGAACACATTCAAATTCTAAATTATATTTTTGCTTACATGTTTTGTTGTTAGAGAAGATTAATTGTATGTGTTGTTTGTTAGCCGTCACAGTAACTTGTGATCAATCTCTCCGTGATATTCGGACTTGTATTCTATTGATTGAATGATGGTTTATCTATAGCGTATATTGGTCTAACTATTGACAGGCGTTCCTAGCACTTTTTAAGCGTTGTGTACACAATGAATTGTAGATTACTAGACGGGGAATTCTCTACTCGATTAAACTGTGCTAAATCAGTACACCTGTTTTTGTAATGTGTCAAGAATATACATACGGTTAGTTCAAAAAAACCTCTCCACATAAAATGTTTTGTAGAACAACGAAAATAATTTAAATTTATTTATTAAATTTATATCAGATATGCAGCAATCTAATTTCATTTTCAATGATATATTTCGCAAATTCGGAATATTATAATATGTGAAATGTTACGTACAAATCTCGAGCCATGTGAGTAATAAAGAATGCGTTAAAATATATTAAAATAATTGATGAAAAAGAATGAGATGAGAAATGAAGAATGATATTAAAACCAACTTAATTGATATAGCTTAATTCAATAAGGAAGAACATACTGAAATTCAAATCGAAAACAATGTTAATGAATGTCATTTAATAAAAATATTGATCTGTTTCCCGGTCGCTGTACTTTCCTTAAATGCCACAAGCTGTACAAACAGTAAACTGTCTTTCAATTAACTTTACTCCGTTCTGATGAACTCTGGGACTTCCAGGGAGGAATGCTACAACTTCGAGGTTCGATTTGAGGCAACTTCTTCTCCGGAGGATACCGATCCTAGGATGGTTGCCTCTCTATGGTTGGGGCAAACTTCTGCAAGACATTTTGGCAGGATTGACAGTTGGCCTGACTGCTATACCGCAGGGCATAGCTTATGCAGTTGTGGCTGGACTTCCAGCACAAGTATGTATATTTCTTTTACAAGTTTTCACTTAACACGACATCGATAAGAACTTTAAATTGCATCACTAGGGTTAAATATTAACTAATATTAATGAAGGGCAAACTTAATCGGTATTTATATAATTCTAATTAATCAAAGAAAATATATAAAGATTGGGGAGTATTCTTGTATACTTATTGCGCTATACAGCATACCTAATTCACATAATATTGAAAATAGAAATATATATTAATATAAATATGGAGGTGCAGGTGATTAACCGCTTAACACACGTTCTTTTGTACACAAATTTGTGAACAATGTCTCCCAGTTAGTCTAATTGTAAGGGGTCCTGGTCATTTTACTCGTCCATGTTGTTTCGAAGGAGAATTATATTTTCCAATAAAAATATTTGTATTACGGTTAAAGAAATGAAGTATAAGAAAGAGTACAGTTGTGGAGAATTATTGTGCGGACTTTGTACTCGGTATATTCGAGAATACTTTGAAGAGTTGGAAAACTTATTAGGAACAAACACACTGTATACAGAATAGTTGGAAAAGCGGTTCTCGTTAGGTGAACTTTTGAACACTTCAGTACGGCCTGTACAGCAGCTTCATGGGATGTTTCGTGTACCTGATATTCGGTAGCAGTAAGGACATCACGGTGGGCCCTACTGCAATAATGGCTTTATTGTCGCAGCAACATGTTACAAAACTAGGAGAAGATATCGCGGTGAGTGCCCCCTTTCACAGTTATTTTTCCACCGTTCTATTAAATCTGGCATGCCATACTTTAAGCTTCAAATGTTTTACAGAGTTATAAAAATATAATAGTTTTACTGTTTCTGTAGTGTAGTGTGCAGAATCTGTAAAAGTACTTATTCTCGAGCGGAAGGTGCTTGTTTCTGATCTCTCATTGCTTTTGTACGACGTATTTATGAAAATATTATATGAATCAAATATTTATGCCCTCCCTAAAACTTCTTACTTTTCTTATTAAATTATATTGTAAATATTACGGAAGTCTCCCGAGATTATGAAGCAAATTCTAATGTGAATTATCGTGAACTTCGGGTTTGCAGGTGCTCATGTGCTTTTTATCCGGTTGCATAATTACGATGATGGGATTACTGCACTTGGGTTTTCTCGTTGATTTTATTAGTATGCCGGTCATCTCTGGGTTTAGTAATGCAGCTGCAATTGTAATTGCAACTTCGCAACTAGGAACGTTACTCGGTCTAACCGGTAGAAGCGATTCGTTTATCGACGCTGTTATTAAAGTCATCGATCATATCCATGAAGCTCAACTATGGGATACAGTATTAGGAGTATGTTCGATGATTGTACTAGTTGGTCTTAAAGTAAGTTTTTCATATTAATCTTTTACTTCCTTCCTTATTACATCTAGATCCAAAACAAGTTGCTTTGTACGTTAATTACGTTCTTATTAGTTATACAGTCCGTTTAATTAAGAAATTATACGGTAAAAGATATACTGTTTCATTATAATACGACGTTATCTACCATTATGTTATTTCATAATTGATAGTACGATTAAAGTGTCATTCCTACGATTAAAGTTCATTTACATACGTATACATTTTGAGGCTGTTATTATTCAAGTGATATGCACACTCATGTAACTGCAAAATATCGCAGATGATAGGAAGATACAGGAAGCTAAATTTTGCATGGAACTGTTGAAAAATAGAATTTGCCTGGAAGGAAGAGGGGAACGACCTTTCAAAAATTCATGTGGGTCGTATCGTTGGCTAGAAACGCTGTCGTGGTTCTCGTAGGAATACTGCTAGCGTATTCACTGTCCTCTTATGGTATTAAACCTTTCAAAATTACGGGGACTATAACGGAAGGCTTACCGCCTTTTAGTTTACCGCCATTCTCTATCACCAGCCGGAATCATACGTATAATTTCGCGGAGTTAGTCGGCGAAGTTGGAAGCACTATTATATCTGTACCATTGATCGCAATTTTGGAGAGTGTAGCCATTGCCAAAGCTTTTGGTACGTTTCACTTTCACGGACTTCAGATTTCGAACTTATATAAATATATTTTGAAATATTACGAAATTTTTGTACTTTTTAAATTAAGAGTCGATAGCAGAGTATAATGATTACACGAAATAGTTGAAGCGGTAATAATCTTAAATTTTGAATCTTTAGCAAAGGGAAAAACACTTGATGCTAATCAGGAAATGTTAGCTTTGGGATTGTGTAACGTTGTCGGAAGCTTCGTGAGATCAATGCCGACCACAGGAAGTTTCACGAGGACTGCTGTGAACAACGCTTCAGGTGTAAAAACACCAATGGGTGGTGTAATTACCGGATGCCTAGTGCTTCTAGCATGTGGCCTTTTGACCTCGGCATTCGAATTCATCCCTAAAGCAACACTTGCCGCGGTGATTATCATCGCGATGTATTACATGCTAGAGATCCATGTTTTCGTCGTTCTGTGGAGAACAAAAAGTAAGATTTTTATACAGCAGAAATTATTTTGGCGCATCATGTATACACGATTAAATTCTTCTCCTTTTTATTATTATTTTATTCTTGAAATCTTCACATACGTGTTAGAGATGGTCTTTCTCTAACTTTTATATGTGATTAGAAATACACAAACAAGATGCATATTGTTATTTTACCAGTAATAAATCATTACCAGTAATAAATTAACATTGACGTTAAATTAAGAAAAATATCTGGAAATGATTTATGATCTTTGATATAGATTTGAAACTCTGACTAAATAAAAACGAGGTAAACGAATCACTCGTTAACACGATTGCATTTGACGTTAATTACGTGCTTGCCACTGTTTGCAGAGATCGATCTGATTCCTTTGACGGTGACTTTACTGAGCTGCCTGGCAATCGGCATGGAGTATGGCATGATTGCCGGAATCGCGGTAAATCTAATTCTCCTGCTCTATTTCGCGGCCAGACCTGGATTATTGATCGAGGAACGCGTTGTCGATGGTATGACAATTCTCTTTGTATCACCGAAACAATCATTGAGCTTCCCGGCGGCTGAATATCTTCGGGAGCAAGTGATGTCCTGGTAAGTCATGATATTTTTCAATCCAGTGGAAATCCGTTCTAAGATTCATCGAACGTTCACCTTCTTTACGTTGGATCCGGCTTTACTGTACTTTAGGTGTGACAGGAGACCAGAAACTATTCCCGTGGTAGTGGAAGGTCGTCACGTGCTTAGAATCGATGCAACTGTCGCCAAGAACCTTTCTTTGCTCCTGGCGGATTTAGAAGCGAGAGACCAGAAGCTCGTCTTCTGGAATTGGTGCGAGGAGGTCAGGCGGACTTTGATAAGCTACGATGCTTCCCTGGCGATGTCCTTCAGGACTTCCGGGAGCATAGCTCAAATATTTTCAGGTAGAATCGCATCTCCTCACGTACCTCGCGAGTGAAATTCTGAATTTAATGAATGTGCGGAACACTTCCCTTGGAATGCGCCCAAGCGCGTTCAACGAGCGGCTGCTCTTTCAGCGACTTCGCGTTTGATGAAAATGCGTAAATGTCGACAATATTTATTCGACATTGAACCTTACAAAGAAATCATTTCTCTGTGAAATCTCTTAACTATATACATTAACGCACTTCGCTACTATCGCACTTAATACTATCTTTTCAATCGTATCCCGATACCAAGATAATATTGCGTTCATCAATCAGTAATAAGCTTCCACGTGGATTGGACATTTTTATACGCAATGAAATTCTATATAGGTACTTAAAAGTTATGTAGAGTAAAATTGAACTAGTAATGAATTGGGAAATTCAAACTTGTTGTTTGGTTGATTTCAGTAAACTCAGCACAGATTACATAGAGCTTTCCAATCTAGGGATAAATAGTTTATAAAATTAAACTTTATTTCAATATATTGTATGTGAAAATTATTTCTCTGAGCGTCTCATACATGAAAAGGTCACCATTATTAGATGCTTCATTTTTGGAAACCGTTATACTTACATGTAAAACCGGAAACACGAGAATATTGTCTAACTAGGATTCAATGAAAAAATTTAAATTGGTATTTGCGTATAATGGAATTACTCGAGCAATATATTTTTTAGATTATCGGTTGAAAAGCATTGTATGCTACGCCATCTGTCTTCACGACGTGCTTGAAAAATGTCTTCAACGTGCGAATTATTTAAAAATAATGCTGGCGTTCATGTTCTGAAAGTGGTACATTGCATTGTGATAAATTGTAATGCTCATAGGACCGAGTGAAGCATGAATGCTTTTAATGTATGCAAATTATTTGCAAATTACTACCAACTTTATAAATACCTTATATTTGACAATGCTGGTGTGTAGAATGGTCTCCGTTTAACACTATGAGTTTCGTAGTACGCTTTCATGTTTATTTATGAGAGTACTTGCGGAGATTTGAAGAAAATAACAAAATTTAAAAAATTTGTTTTGACTTTATAATGTAGAGACTTGATAAATATGTTCGATGTAAAGAGAATTAATAATTTAGTTAGGTTTGATTATAACATAGTATTTTGATACAATTGCAAATATCGTGTAATAGAAATTAAATGAAATTATGTAAAGAAATTACACGACAGGCTTATATCAACGTGATAATTTTCTCTCCTCGCTTAGTACATCACTTTCATCTAATTTTAGTAAACAATCAAGACAAACCGATGTGTTTAATATTCAATGTCTTCGGATATTCCAATGTGTTTACATCTTTGTATGTATTACGTACTTTCTAATTACCAATAAAATACCCCTTGTACAAAGTATTATTGTATGCAAAAGTTTCAAACCATTCATATAGAAAACCGTTGAGATTTAATTTGCTCCCGATAGAGGAACATATTCAAGATTCGTCACGTACCTTTTTAATCCACTTTTGAAAGACCTTACTGCGTTGTATTTTGCATCTTCGTTCGTCTTTCAAATCACTGAAAGGTTTATTCCCCCATGTAGACATCGTTGAGTTCCGATCGCGAATTATTAAGAGGAAAACAAACACTTTTGATTATAATTAAAACCGAGCCTAGAATTTCCCGAAGGCGCCCTTTCTAACCGATTATGGCGCAGACGCTGTAATATTTACGCACGCATATCCGATCGACCAATAGGGGAGCCGGTTAGTAGAGGGTGCTCCGATCGATGCACTTGCCCTAGGAGCGTGCGCTAGTGGGTGAACGTTTACATCGTGATGAGCGTCGCGGCGCCCTCAACGATAGCCAAACTTCGGACGTCGTCCTAGTACGCACGGTTTCTCCATTCCGCTCTTGTGTTTCCATTCGTTCGTTCGTATTGCCACTGACTTTGACACGAAGACGAGTCTACGCGAGTTTCTGATGTCGTTAGACGTTTTGTTTACAACTAATCACCGAAGGTACATCACTGAAACCGTAATGAAACAATGAAGCAGACGACCAAGAACGGCAACTGTCAAGAAGATGCCGGTACACTACTTACGTATGGGGAATGCTGGCCGACTGGAAAATACCACTGTGTAAACGTGAGTAACTTTTATTTCATTCAGTAATATTAAGAAGTCCATTTAATATTATACCAGCGTTTTCTGAAAGAGGTCAGTGTACTGTCAGTTGTTGAATTTCTGATGAGGGTAAACGACGGGTTTAGACGAGCCTAATCGAAACCGACCTCTGACAGAACATACATGTGCTCGTAGATTTTTACCTCGTTGTCGAATGTCATTAAATGAAAAGATCGAAAGCTCATATTCCGATATCTAAAAAATAATTCGCCTTGAATTTTATTCCTGTATAACCTTCTTTAGCCTTCTATAAATCATTATGTGCGTTTTCATCAGTGCTACGCTTCGATGTACTCGCGCAATGTTAATGCCTCCTTTCGAAATATAATCCCTCCACAAGACTAGGCTTTGATTACAATCCGTGCTAATTTTTGGAAAAATATAAGTATTATGTCGATCCACAAACCAGTTTTTTCCTCATAGAGATCCTAAATTTTGAAAGATTTTCAAATTTGCACAGAAGGTGGAAAATAGAGAACGTTCACATAATAGATTTACATGTCGTTATTGACTTTGAGCTTTGTTCGTTTCTCCTTATTTAATATGTGATACGTATATTTTATATAACTTCCACATAAACAAATGCATACTCATAAACAAACTTGATTAATTGAAATGAGAAAATAGTACATAGAGCTCATTGTCAGACTGAATTATTATATATCCGGTGTAAACGCGTGTTATTTCCGTTAGATACAAACTCTAATATCACTATTTCAATGCAATTTAATCGAACAAAATAAATGTTCGTTTTGTTAATTAAAATTAGGTGGTAATGAATTTTGGATAAATTTAGGAAACATATAAATAATACATGTTTTTTCTTTAAAAATTGCAGTCTTCTCAAAATTCAGACACCGCGAAATTTCAATTCATTCCAATAACTTAAAAATTGAAATATTTGAATATACTAATATTGTTTAAATTGGTGTTTTTGCAAAGTGTACTGACATAGTAAAACACAGGGGTAATACAGACAAGCATAATAATATAGTAATAGTGAATATAATAATAGTTTACCAACTTCAATATTTCGAAAAAGGAGTATTAATCACGACGGAAAATTATATAAAAAATTGCTAAGCAACGAGCTTCTATATTATATGATATCTAAAAATCTAAAAATTGAACACTATACTGTTATCTAATCTGATGTCACTTAACTGCTACCCGCAGTTTGTTTTAATCAAGTATTACCATATTACATGACAAAAGATAGAGATACGAATATTAAACATGAATTGGGTATAAATGTGTATGAAATGTGTAGAAAAAAACAGGAATTCTAGGCAGTAGAGTTAAACGGTATGAAAGTTGAAGTTGAAAAATAAAGTACGTATTTAATTCCAGACCTTTTACTAGTACTCACTGAGCACGTTGTTGTGAATCAATATTTTTTTAAATACACCTGTTAAATATTTTAATATTTGGCACAATTTTGTTGAAGTAGCTTTGATTCATTTTACGGTCGAGTTTAACCGATTCTATGCGCAAACCGAAATTGATATACAATATTTATTAAAAACTAAACAAATTAATAAAAACGGCATTTTGTACCGCTTATTTGCTGACTCATAAGTGAAGAAAATAAAGGTAGTCTTCTGTATTGCCATTTATAATTACTTTAAAGAACATTAATTGCAGTAAGATAATGCTCTTATGATGTAATATGCTTCGTTTCAAAACATCGTTTCGCTTTTACTGTTATAAGTATGGACGTTAAGACCTTTAAAGTAACATTATGGTAAAAGCAATTTCTACGTCGCTGAATTTGACAATTTATTATTCCTAACGTGCGAACGATTTTTACATGGCAGATCGATGTTTTATTTCCTGTATTTCTATTTGAATGCATGATATACCCACTGCAGAAACTTTACTCACAAATCCCAATTGATTACCAAGTTTGCACGAATTCCCTTGTGTGCTTATTGCTGAGTTTGTATAGTGTGATGCCACATGATAGCGTGTGTCGCTTACGTGGTTTATGAAAATATGCTTTTGGATAGAAGTATCCCAAGAGTATCGGATCGACACATTTTGCTTTTGGAGTTTTACAAATTCATACTTTAAACTATAATATTAAAAAAGTTTATCAACTTTACCACATATGCAATAAGTATATGCATAGAATTTTGGTAAGGTATAACACCACTCTAAAATTTCATTTCATATTACGATTTCAGAGTACAATTTAATTATTCACTTTTATAACATGTAATATAAGTGCAGTACAATAATAATACAGAATTATTTGTTGTTAATGAAATATGATAAAATACGGACATAAAATACCAGTTTAAAATCAGTAGTTTGTAATTTTGTTAAATCAGAGTGGAAATACATTCCGATTGAATTAAGCCAATAATTATTAAATCAATATCCCTTAATCTGTGGTCACTGAGCAATTTCCGTAATAATCTTAATAATCCAATTAATCTAGTACCTAGTTTCCTCGGCGTATGAAACGGGGAACTATACATATGTATGTATATGTGCCTGCGATGATCGAGTAAAATATATGTCTAACAAAATATAGCAATACATGAGTACTAATAATATATATCAATACAATAAATACTAATAACCTCTTAACATGGAACGAGGGCATCACTAAACGAATAACGATAAAAAGGGTTTCGTCATAAGTGCGAGTGCGATAAGAAGGCGTACGACTACAGGGCATTAACGTTTCAATTATCCGTTCCAGTTATTTACTCAATACGAACAATTACGCGCGTCGTTGCGTTCGATCGACTCAACCCGTGATACCCTCGATTTTCTATGCGTGAACACGTGTCACATTGCGTGTTGATTTAATCCACTTTTCCTCCATATTTTAACCTCTTAAAAAATACGCGTGGAGATTCCTGAGATTAAAGACGGTATAATTTGATTTCTTTCGCAAACCTCGTGCCACTGTGATTAGTGGAGTTAAATCACCGGCTTATCGTACGACGGATGGCTATGTGTCACTTATCACTTTGATTCTGCTATTAAAACTAATCATCGTACATTTTGAATGACCCACATACTTTATGCATCTTCTTCTTCTTCTTCTGCTTCTTCCTTTTTTACTGTTTTATGCCATTTTGGATTATTCAGTTTCCTTTCGATTTCTGAGAGCAAGTATTTTATATATTATTGAATTCTGTATTACTGATATTATTATACACTTTATGCAAGTATTATATGCTTTAACTAAGCATAATTTGTTTTTATAAGTTTCATATGTTTCAAATATTTTGTCCCATTTTGAATTCTCTATTTCTAAGAAAATAAAATACTAATTCTTAGATATTTAATTCGTTGGGTCAAAGAGTTATTGGTTAAACTAAATATTATTTTTTCTTACGTCATGAATTGGTATAATATGGCATAAATCCGGTTTATTGTAAAAGGTGTAAAGATAAAAAAATGTATTCAATTAAATATTTTTTATTTTGTTTCACAAAATTATATCTGATACAAAATTAATCATTTGTTCAGTAGACCATGGTACTCGGCCTTGCTTCTACTGCTCATACTATTTCGCCTTAATCAGAAGTACTTGAATGCTTACTAAAAGATAAAGTAACTTCCAGATAAGAGGATTAACATTTGACCATTTACAGATGTCAGAAAATTAATCGAGTAGTCACCTTTGCGTATTCCTTGAAATATAATATGTACTCGATTCACTTTCCAAGCCATTTTTCTGGGAAACAAAGCCTCATATATATATATATATATATTGAAATAAGAAAAGTGAAACGTATTCTTACTTCTCAAGTAAGCGATCTAAAATGCGCAATTGTCTACGATAACACAATCATTATAATACTCGTAAATACGAGAATATGTACATATATTTATTTATTCTCGTATAAATATTTATGACAAATATTTGCGCATATATGCGCATTTTAGATCGCTTACTTGATAAGTAAGAATAAGTTTCACTTTTCTTATTTCAATATATTTAACTGCTAACTTTTTGTTCACTACTTCACGGGGACACTGAAATATTCAATCTTCATATTCAAATGACAAAAAGATGACAACAGTTTGCAATTCAAAGTAATTTTAACGCGTTCCTTCAAAATATGCATTACTGTGAATATAACAAAAAAATATCAGATATTTGATTGTACTGAAATGTTTGAATATAGAATAGAAAGAATACTTATTTCTCTGGACTTCTTTAAAAGGTCATTCGTGTGTAAATGCAGTTTCTCGATTTTGAACTCCGTCCCGTCTGATTGTATCTCCAATATCCATTTTTGTGAAACAGCGGGAATCTGGCGATGATAGTAACCGTGATTGCACTGTCGGATCGTGACATTTCCACCGCTGAAACAAATTACGATAATTTATTGTCAGCGTTTCCCGTATTTCCACATTAACCGAGCCGACCTTTTCCATTTATGTGTATCAAGATGAAGATTCAAGCACATAGATTTATATCTGATTTTCACTCTACTCATCAGTCACATTCCAAACCCGTAATTGAACATTTTCCTGGTTCAGTGTACGGCTTATAATTGTATTTATTTATATTAAGCGCTACAATGAAAGTGTCCACGACTAAAACAATGAATTGTAACATTGTAACTTGAATAAATATTATGTGCATAAATAAATACTATACAAACAAAGATAAATATAATGATTTAACACGTTGAGTGCCACGCCGAAATCGGTGTTTTACGATACCTCGCGCGATACGCCTCCGTAATGTCTATGTAACGTCTAAAAATAAAACTGTTTAAGCGCTCTACGATACGTTGGTTACTTAACATCGTTATTATAACGTTAAAAATATTGAAAATTTGACGAATATTAGCGATATATTTGCTTTGATAATCAAGTATGTGTATACTAAAATCAAATAAGTTTTTATTTACGTGTGTTTATTCGTAGCATTATTGATGCTACGTTGCTGTGCACACTACATTCTTGATGATTAGTATGAGTCGTTAACCTGTCTTATAAATTTTACAAGAATTATGTTGTATTAATATAAATTTGTTGTCTTGTATAAGTAGGTGATAAAGTGTATACTATTATATTTTGTCGCATCTTATCATATCCCTTTTCTAGTCTAATATAATTAAATGGGTGATTGTCATCCCCGAAAAGTGGCGGCATTCCGTGGTAGTTAGAGGGAGGAGAAATTTGTGCACGTGCAGCCGGCTTTATTGTTTTCTGTCGTGTGATAAATGATGCCGAAAAGCCTTCCTTAATTAATCACCCCCATTCGGCTTGGCAAACAACGAGAACGAGGGGGGCCTGACTTTTGAGAGTCAGTGACACCAAGCCCTATCGGTACCCGCCAAAAGAATATAAAGTATTATACAATAAATGTCTATAGACACATTTATCTGATTAAGGGACCCACTCAAATCCCACGGAGGATTGTGGAACGAAAAATTTCACGGTATTGTTCGAAGTACCACGCAATATTTTTCGTAATATCACCACTAACGCTTTTGAGCATAATAAGTACAGTAATTAAATATGGTTTGCTAACTTAAGTTGCTTGTTTAAGTTACGTAATAATCACAAGCACTTTATCAAGAGAGGTATTTAAATTTTAGTAAAATAGGAAAATACCAGCAGAATGTTGTGTATGTAAAGCTATTTAACGAACTTATCTTTGGCCTTCGTATTTTTAACAAACATTTGCTTCCGCGTTTTACAAATTTGCATCCGAGAATTGCAAGCGTACATGGACATTTACATACATTCCTATATGAATTTAAGTTATTCTTGATATTGTCAAACAACGAACTCTCCTCGTATGGATCCTCCTGTATTAAACAAAATCTCGTACGATTGCAAAAAAATATATTCGAAAAAGAATTCATACTTGTCCGATATTTTGTATTTCTTTAAGTTTAATTGCTCGAATACAAATACACGTTTGGTAACGCATGAAATTTCATAAAAAATTTCCTTTTATATTAACCGTGAGCATTGTAGTGGAGCATTGTATCTCTTAGCATATTTTCCATCCCAGTGCTTAAAGCATCACGTAATGTAAAGCCCCGGGCAATCCGAAAACTTTGTAGAAAACTTTGCATGGATGTAATCCTAGCTTTGCGGTTCGTCGAGGTAACTCATTTGTCACATACCAACTTCGTTTTCGTTCGGGCTTTTGTGAGTCAGATCACTCCAGGCTTGCAAATATCCTGTTCCTCGATCTCGTTATTTTGAGATGGATGGATCGTTTGTAACTTTCTACGTGCACATTATTGATGCACATATTAAAGACACGACGCGCTAGGCATAATGAATGTTTCTTAACGAATTACGCGGTTACGTAATGCCTAGTCGCGTGAGAATTGCTTCCATGTCCTCTGCGTGAGAATTGCCATTTAAGCGATGATTGTATGTGAGGGTAGTTTCAGGATACAGAATCGCGTGGAGATTATTTGATCGAATACCGAATGGTTCATTAATACCATGCGGACGGACTGCAAAACATAAGCTTATCTGTTTGAGCCGCTTAATTCCGTTTTAATGCAGGTAGGAAATCATTCGAGGATTTTACGAGAATTATATTACAAATTCGGAATTATCTTAATGACTTGCATTTTCTGGGTTTTATTTGGAATAGCAGCTTGATGGGTGGGATATAGAATATAATCAATTCTGGGAATTGCAGATGACCTGTGTTCTCATTCCGAATTTTGAATCAAATTAAACGAATATAAATAAATAGCTTTTGCACGTTAACTTGTGATATTTTGCATATGCGTCTTGAGTAATATTTGGCAAACGAGTTATTTGTAACACATGGTACGGTGAAGAAATGTGAACCTTTGAGAATGGACGATATTAAGCCAAAGTCAAGAATCGATTTGACGCAACAGGCGGAAGGAAATAATATCCGTTCTGGTCAGACTGGTCAGATTGCTTTTAAACCCTTCTTCTTTCATCATTCCAATAATACACTAGGCAGGAAATAGCATCCTAATCGATTGTTCGAGTTTCGATTGAATGCCCGTCGTCATGCTTTAATTTTGTATGTATTTTCGCCAAGTTTTTATCGTGAAAGAGAATTTTCGTTCAAAATGCCTATTATAGACAACGCTTTGTATCCTATCTAAAATATTGATAGTAATCTATACAAATTAGTTTAAACAATGTTAATATTCGATACTCTCTTGAGTTCGTACAGTTAAAAAGCAATTTGATTTCAGTTATTTAATAAATTCGTCATGGAAGTATTATATAATAGCAGTAGAAACAAGTTTTATCAAGGTTAAGCGTATACATTCAAAGTTAATATTATACTCAAAAGTAATTTAAAACAACAAACATATTTAAGTAAGCATACAACCATTTGAAAGTTGTACTCTGAAAACTTTCGGTGGGTTCAGTCCTTTGGAAAATAGCCGTTATAGTTTTCTGTCACGATTTAAGGAGAGAATAGTCTTAAATTGCCAATCACGTTTTTTTCGTCACGGAATCATAAATTTTAACTTTCTAACATCGTTAGAAAGTAAGCACAGAATATCGAGAATTGCGAAAATTTATAAAATCGTACATCTTAACCATTATTATATCCGATGTAAGAAGCATTGCAAATGATTATTAATTTTTTATATGTATGTACTTCATATAATGCTTCCTATCTTATTCAGTTCGAAATATATTTTTATATTCTCAATTTAAAATAACACGTATTACGCTTAAGTTTGAAGACATTGCATTGCGTTAGAAATCTAGTGTTTCAAGTACTCCGCGTAAACATTTAAAGCGCGCATTCATTTAGGAAATTAGTAGGCGTATACGCGAATGCGAAAGAAATAGGAAGCCCAACGATGTCTTTTCCTCTAGTCTAGAGGCCTTCCATCAATTTATAATTAATAATTCTAGGGATTTTGATAAAAAATACATATTTTCGTAACCTACGTATTGGGAAAAGTCCATTGAAGAAAATAGGATGGATTTTGATTAAATAAATATCATATTGAAGAAAATGTTACACTTTAAATTTCATCCTCAAAATGCGCCATTTCATGTGAGACGACCTAATAAAGGTAAGGCCGATTCAGTGCAACAGGCAGAAGGAAGTAATATTCACCGTGGGCGTAGCACATCATGCAGTCTCTACTGTACGACTTCCTTTCTTCGTAGACGATGTTAAATGGTAGCACGTTACGCTACCAGGACGAATTGGTCTCTGAGGGGTCAAAGAAAATCAATGCACGGTTCTCCTGAACAGAATTCTATCTTTACATGTAGTTAGAGGATAAGGTCAATGTATCTCTATCCGAGAGATTACCTGGCGTCACAATCGTTCACTGATAAAGCTTATATTTTCTTCTCATTGTCATTAAATTATCATATTGTTACGGGGTATTTACTAAATTATAAATCAGTCATAATTCTGGCAACTATACAATGTATTGTGAATAATTAAATGCGACATTGTTATTAATACTTGCATCAAAATAAAGCATTATTACAATATGTCTTCGCAAATGTTTCATAATACGCGCAGTCAATAAAGTGAAGTTGATGATTATTACAAATGACGAAATTATTTTGTATAACGGAATGTTGAAGTATAATGAAAAGTGAATACTTGGGAATATACATAATTATTGAATTTGTTTCAATTTTTAAACACATCCACACGTGTATACGGAGTATTTACATGGTATCCATTGCATTTTGATATGTCGTGCGTGGAGTTTCATTGTGCGTGCGCGATATTTTGTTAAATTTCGGATTTCGAAATACAAAATAATAGCTCTTTTTGTAATCGGCATAAAATCAATGGGTGAGTGTAAACTAACAGGATTTCCTCGTTGTGTTTTTTACAGTGGTATTCTTTATTTGAATTTTCCTAGCGTAGAATGTAATTTGGACACATCGTCTATCGCCGTGTTTGATGCAAATCTCAAGTAAAGTTAATGCGAAAGCTTCGTAGAAAGTTTCTTTCAAGCATTCGTGACATTCACGCTTTATATACATAATTGTTATGAGTGAAAAGAAATTTCACTTCTTTTTTAGCACGGTCTTTTTCAGAATTGATTCTAACACATCTAAGTGTGCGATCGTAATTACTTACCGGCTGTACAGGGTTTTCACTATTTCATCCTTCGTCCCTATTCATAAAATAGAATCACGTGCTACAGATTCGAAAATCATCGCTTTATTTATTCTACAAAAACGTACCGCGAGAAATGATTTTCCGATTTTCGTAGTTGTATTAGCGTAACTTGGAATCTCGGTTTTCTATGAGGCTTATTCTATTCGTGCACCTTCATAAATGTGCTTTCGTAATTACGTCGACGGTTTTTCCTTCATGGTACACCTCTGCATTGGGATTTTTCTAGCGCGTAGTACCACGCCGTCGAACACCGGATATGACGAGTACACCCCACCCCATGCACACCGAGTGCTTTATTAGCATAGTTCTTTGATAAAACCAGGACGAGAAAAAAAAACAGGTTTACCATCCCACACATCCTTAAACGACCATTGTGAATTAATTTTCCGGGACTTAGAAAAGAGGTTAAATAACAAATACAATTGCGTCTTCCGTACTGATTGCCGTTTATTATTCTACTTTAATAATGACTAATGACAGTGGAAAGGTTAAATACTCATTAGACTAACATAAAGTAGATTATTAGTGGCAGAAATTCATATTTTTCGATACACATACATATATTTTGCACTGCGATATGAGACTTTATAGGAAAAGTTAATAGATATCATGAAGTCTGATAAGCGCTATTAAAGCGATAAGATGGTTCTTTTAATTACGAAAGTTATTGTTTTGTTATTTCTTGTTGTCGCGGACTTCGACTAATGGCATATGGATTACTTTAGGACCCAATTATATTTTCTTCGACGTTTTTATAGGAAGGTTGTGGTTGAATATGGAATCAAGCGATGTTGTTTCATCGATAGGAAACATCTGTTTGAATGCACTCGTGAAGCCAGACTCGTTTATTAGAGAGGTAGCTTGTTATCATCCATGATTGAACTGGTTGGTGGTAGTACACTCTGATTAGTTTGCAAATTATGTATCATTTCCCTATCTATCTCGAAACAGATAAAGTGCATTATGTCTCTGTTAATAGCCCAAACTAGCACCTAATTTAATTAAACATCAACGTCCTTTTTATTGATATCTGATTACTCCATTATCATAGAATCTGCGCTAAATGTGCATCTCGGTATAGTTTCATATCATTCATCGTATAATATAATCCTACTTCCAGATCAGTTTTTTGCTTATTTAGACTTATTTACGAGAATCTGTTATGAGATTCTTTCAAATAGAACAGAAATATTATCTACAAATATGTTTCTCTCAGAGAATGCCAAAGTTTTGTGGAACTTTTGTACCATCTAATATATGATTCTCTAATATCGCATTAAAGTGTATGCACGTATTTATACACATCAAAGTCAATTGATGGATCGGCTATGTACTCTTACGCAAACTGGCTTTGGCTCTCTTTCTGGGTTCTCGGTTTTCATGAAGTATGCATGATCCTAGTGAAACGAAAGTCTTTCCCTTTGGCCTTTCAGTGCCTGGAAAAAGGGAAGACGAGATAAAGCGCCGACAAAAAGCATCAGCCAGGAGTTGTTGCCTAGTCGCGCGTGACTTAGCAATGCAAGGATTCACTGTTTCTTCGGTAGGAACAAGTTATGCCATTTTCCTTCTTTGAGTAGCCGCCTGAGCTGTAGTCAATATTTTACCGGGATTTTAGAAGCTGGCGTGGGTCGTGCAGTTAATTTGATCAAAAATTCACAGCTCTACCTTTTTAACCATTCTTTAACCATTTACTTAACCGTGTCGTGTCAATTTGACGTGCTTTTTGATTCAATTATAAGATATAAAGGGCTTTCGGACATTGAATAACTTGGAGTCCAGAATATTTTCTTGCAACAGTAGTATACACCCTACGCACTGGCGACTAGTGTTATTCAACAGTTCTGAATGTTAACTAATTTACTTCTATTATATCATTGATTCATTTTAATACTTGGATATTGAGTTCGTTTACTTGAATGGTATAATTTCGAAATCACTTTTAAAGTTGTTCATTTATCCAGAAGAGTGTTATGATTTTTTACTCCTCAATAAGAAAAAGTTTTCCAACTCAAGATATTGGGTTCGAAAATTAAGCGAGTGAAAGTTTTTTTAGAATGCAAAAACAGAACTTGTTAATAGTTTCGCACGACTCACGAACTTGTCCAATACTGAGGAAGTTTTGTAATTTTCGACGAAGTGGTTGCATTCTTTGCATTGTTATAAAGGTGTAACATCTTCGGCTGGTTGAAAAACTGCCAATACAGTAACTGAGCGTATTTTTACTTTGAACATATCGAAACTTTATAATTTTTCTCATACATATAATCTGAAGAAAAACGTTGCACTTAAATAAATTTTATGATGGTTTATTAGTATGTAATTTTGTGAATTTATATAATTATATAACTCTTCCAGATCTGTGTATTTTTTCCTATTATTGAAGAATAAAGATAAATCTCAAAGAATTTTCTTTCGACATAGTGAATTTAAACGGATTTAGTATGTGCAATAAAGATTATTTTGCACGGATAAAGTATATACGGATAAATCTCAAAGAATTTTCTTTCGACATAGTGAATTTAAACGGATTTAGTTTGTGCAATAAAGATTATTTTGCATTTTCATGCATTAAAATGAACGTCAAACTGATCTGCGTTGTAAAATAACGTGTTGCCGCGCATCAACATTGAGAAAATGATTTTTTTTATTTCCTTGCAGAAGGAACTACCGCCCCCATGCTTGGCAGTACCTTTCCTGGGACCAATTTAGGTGAGTGATTTAATGCACGAATAAGAATTTCCTTATGAAAATTTTAGCCAATAGGGTTGTTTGCTTTCCATTTTCTATGCTTTGTCGACCTCGATGTGATTCAAAGCACTCCTCTCACGTTTATTATCGAGCGATATAGACCGCCCTTGCATTTTAAAGAGAAATCGATACTTGTGCGACTCTAACTTCGTAAACCGTACAATAAAAAGGAGGCTCTTTATCGTTTTAAAAATTTGAGGACGTCGAGTGAACCTGCTTTATCTTGTCCCACGGCACCCTTAATTAAGACGATATTTTACTTTCGCTAGTGAGACTAAAATATGTCAGAACCATTTAAAATGTACACTCAGGAAAGCACTCAATTTGTAAGCGTTAGGGAGATGTAGAATTTAGTCAGTAAAAACATTGCATTACTTAATTAATATCTTCTAATTTTTAACGAAATTGTTTTGTGTAGCTATACTAATGAACATCATTAAAACTGCTATCGCGCTTGATTATTCGACCTTGTATTTTACGAAATACAATCACAGATAAAGAAAATTCTATATTGAAAAATATGAAATTGAATATATTTCGAATTTTATACTCAGTGGCAGATATTAGTAGTCATAGATATTAGTTGATTTTCGAATAAGATTAATATTATTTTTACAATGGAATACTGTTATATATTCATTAATAGAGTGATATAGAAGTAAGAATAAGAAGGGTTTTGGGAAGAAATTGGTCTAAATTTTTGAAATTGAACCCAGAGATTCAATCGAATAAGCAGAATTTTGGATATACGAAACAAAATGGATGAGAGTAGTGCTTCACCCAGATTTAAACGGAGGTCCCTGGAGATTGTCGACTTGATCCCAATCCGACGATAGGTTGAACTTCATTCTCGGGAACCGGATGTCTAGGTGCAGATAGTATGTACAAACACGTGCGCTCACCGTGTAACTCGTTCCAAAAGTTCTATCATCGTGCATAGCCAGTGGGTGTATGCATTTGACCGACACCAAGAATTCCACTGAAAACTCCAACCTCCGGACTATCAGTACAGCGAAATTGGATAGGTTTTGATATCTTCGTACGGAATACATTGCAAAGATAAAAAGTAAGCTGACGTTTCTAGGCTGCGGTGCTATCGGAAAGCAATTTTTCAATATTATGCAAAAATCGAGGACGGACCACTCGATACTGCTAATTAATATCAGCCGTATTACTCGGTCAATAATATCCAACTTTATCGATGAGTTCGCTCCACTGTTGATTTGAGTATTTTAGAATTTAGAACACAATACAATCTAACAATTCTTACAAATACGATATACATGTATACTACCACTTAAAACAGTTAGAACCACGGGATAACCTGCTTTTCGTATCTCACTCAAATTGTACGTTATTTATTTGATTCGATCCGATCGATTGAGTGAATGTCAGAGCGTGAAATTGATCTGATATATTTGAAGTAACGTGAAGTTTTGCTTGTATATCGTTAGAGGGTGTCGAGCATGGGTGCCCGAAGAGCCGGCTCGAGCGGGAGCCGTGCGAATGCCGGGGTCCTGAAGGAGCGTGCCAATATGTCATTCATGTTGGTCGTGATGTTTTTCGCTGTGTTCGGCTTAATCGTTCTCACGGAAATATTCTTGATCGACGAGAGGCGTGGCGTGGGTATAGGCGGGACAGGAGCACTAGGAGGTCACAGGAGCGGGCATCGATTGCCGGCTGCGCCCGATCGTCCGGATTACGGGGAAATCGGAGTAAGTATGCAATTAGGACCATCTGTATCCACTTAATTAAACTGACTGCTTGATACGAATCGCCGGGTATATTTAGCAGTTGCATGGAACAACCATGAAAGGGAGAGATATTACTTGAGATATTTTAACTGGAATGCTACGAAACTTGAGTTGCTTCCTCAAATTAATTCGTCTGTATTTAATCCGCCTCTACGGAGATGAACGGGCTATTTACTGCACGAATCGTTTTCCTTTATTGATTGGCTTCGGATCTGAATAATTGCTTCGTCAATGGCGAAAGCATATTATGCTGCGCTAGAACCATTTTATTTTATGGTTGTTAGTTTTCATTTCCCCCATTATTTTGATTCACATATAGATTCTCTGTTTTTGTTTTTTTGGAACGCGATGCATTTTGTGTTATACTATATTAATGCTTTTAATCGCACATATATACTACTATTAAATATTAGTTGATTTACTGCATACATAGAAATTAATTCGAACGTGCATTATTCGCAAAACAATTTGCATTATTGTGATTATGACTGTGATTTTTTAATAATGAAATTCATTTAACCGTGGTTGTTATATGAATTCATTCTGTTTAACGATAAATCTTTTATTTTTTAAATGACCTATATACGTACGTGAGAACCCACGTAACATGTGTTTAATAATTATGTGCTATGAATATTATGTGCTTGATATCATATCGGCATATTATAATGCGTTGCAGATTATGAAATGTATTATTGCCCATAATGCATAAAACCCTACGTTGCAATGATTTTGGAAATTATTACAATGTGCCACTCATGGTACCAAAAGTAATATCGTTGGAAACAGATTAAATGTGGAAAATTCCATTCACACGCTGTCCTAGTTTGACATTCTGGGACATATTATATTCGGATAGCATGTAAGGTATAATCGTCTGTGTAGAATGACTTGCACGATTGTCAGAGAGAATCGTAAGAGAACGACGTTCTTTCTCCCGGAAATGAAAACTGTTTTCCAACTATCGCGAGGCTCGCAGTCGTTACGAATAAAGGAGATGAAATTATGACCTAAAATCGGGATAGAGGGGCGTTTTAGTATTCAACAGCTCCCCTCCGGGAAATTAAAATGTCTCGATAGCCGTCGGCAATCTGCGACAACTGAATTAGTTCCCGTGACCACCAAAACTTTTCTCCTCGTATTTTGTAATAAGTAAAAGGAACACTTCGAAAGGGCGAAAGGGCGAAAGGGCGAAAGGGCTGGCCGAGAGCAGTTAACGTAGATTTTCCATTCTGAGAACTCCACGGTTGGTAATCCCTGAACCTTTCACATCGCCGGTGGAAGGAGCTGGGGAAAGACTTTCGAAGTAATGGTAAGGGCTCAACTTTATACTTGGTTCGGTCTTTGTCTGCACAAAGCTAGGGAAAAGTACAGATGGAAAATTCTACCGTCCCCAACCATCGATTTTACCGTGTCGTAGTCGCGTCGTAGTCTTTCACTTCGTCTTCTTTTTGTTCTTCGTTTGGTAGTGCCGGTTCTTCTTCGTCTGCCTGCTTGCTTGTCCATTGTAACGTACCCTGGATTTATATCCGTATTCCTGGCCTTCCAATGATTCACGGGAGAAAAGTGGAAGACCCAAAGAGATATGCTGCTTTGCAGGATATCCAATGTACTTTTATTGTCCTCTCTGTACAACTAGTAATATCAGGAAAGTTTTCATCCTGTAAAGAGAAGTTGGTTTGTTCGTATTCTATTGAGATATGTTTTCTCTCCTATTAAATAATGCTGTGCTTTTAAAATAATTGATTACAATCTGAACCGAAGGAATTAACGACAAGGATCTTTTTAGTATTCTTCAAAAATTATTCTACCTGTTGTTTTGAGAAACTGGATTTATTTGGGTTCATCATGATTCTAGTCATTCTTCAAAACATAGAATCTTAACAATTATTTTTATTACAACTTTATTATATTTTACAATTACTAATACTAATTAAATTAAAAATCATCCACTTTGCATGCAATATTTTGGATGTTTCGTAATTTTTGTTGTAAATGGATTTGCAGTTGAATGATTCTCGAAGTCAACGACGAGTCGAGTAAAAAATAACTGTTAGATTATACGGTGCTCGTGACCCTGTTTTCCGGCAACGTAAGTCCACTGGGAATTACGGAAACTCTACTGGAAAATAATAAATATGAAACCAATTCGTCCGTTGAAATTTTCAATTTCTCCTTCGTGTACTTTGCACAATTGATTTTACTCGGATATCGGAAGTGAATTTTACCTTCGGTGTTCATTTTTACGCGAGTTTTGACACACTCCGTAATAAAATGCCTAGATAGTGTGTACGAGCGTACACGTTATCAAAATAAATACGTTTCACGTTCGTTTTATTTTAAGCCAAAGTACTTCGCGATAGGGTAAGCAATTTCGAAAAAAGCTATTGGTGCAGTGCCAAACTAATGACGCGACTGTGAAACACTGGACATTTTACTTGTTAACCGGTAATTGCAGTGGGTAACGAGTGACATATGCTTAAAACCTGGTTCAACATATGCAATGCACAGTCGTATACAAAATTCTACTAATTATTATAAACTACTTTTGTGTGGTCTCTTTCTCTCACCACTTATTTGACCTATTCAAGCGTGCAGCATAGCTACGATTTTATATAAAAACTTTACAAGATTGTTCTTTGTGCACACGACATCAAGAAACGTGTCCCAGCAAGCGTAAGGCGTAAAACAAATAAATGCGAAATTATAGCGTGCACTGCTAGCTTTTTATTAGATTCGCGGAGCCTAAGAGGATTTGCAGCTATCCGATTGTGAGTTAAACGTAAAGCATTTACGAGCATAAGTGTTCTCGTTACTGTTCTATGGATTTAGTACAGCGTTGTTCAACCTTTTTTATCTCACGGCACACTTGTACCTATAGTAACTGTTTACATTTAAGCTATATAAATTAATAATGCACATATATTTTTTATTATATTATGTACATGTTTATTATAGCAATGATATACTCGCATAATCAATTTAAATTTATTTACGCATTTGTTCTTTCATACGTTCATTTTAGTGTCTCTTTCTATCAAATCTGTTAATTTCAATTTTGCAGTTTTTTGTGAAACAGTCTTTTCTTTATGAACTCATGAACCACAGAATTATAGTTTTTAATTATCCCCTGTAATAATGTAATATATGCATCTCTGAACTTTCATGTTTGAAACATATTACAAAGAAAGTTAGAAGAGTTTCTAGCACGCGAAATCCTTTCTAGCAATTTTGAGTACATTTACGCGATATACGACGACGCTGCCATTTTGATCAAATTCGTGATAGTGTTTAATGCAACCTGCATCTTTTGAATGCAAATACAAACTTTTGCAACATTGTCGAGGAAGTAGTGCCAGTTTTACTGCGTTTTGAACAGAATTGATCGTAACATAGCTTAAAGGAAAGTACACGCCGCGACATAGAAATAAATGCAATTTGTCACACGCGACAAAACATCGTGAACTTGTTAGACTCCCTTAATACACTTTGGGATATTAGAGTTTCAGCATGTTAACTGGACGATGTTTACGTGTGACATAAATATTCTGCTCAACCTGCGATGATTATTCCAATGCAAAATGGCAAATATCTATAGAAGAAGACATTTTGCACGAGTTCACTTGTTTCTACTAATTTGCATTGCTTTTACATGCTCGGTAATTCCCATCGAGAATAATAACAGAGTTGCATCCGTGTTTGTGCAAAAACGTTACAAACATATATTGTTGCTCTTTCCGTCATAATTAAATTAGAAGTAAACATTTATAAGGACATCGTTAATGAAACGTTAATGAAACGTTAATGAAACGAGCATTCCACGGGTGAAGGGGGATCTCTTGAACGGTGTTACGATTTAGGAAAGGAAGAGTAATTCGATTCCCTTCTTACAAATCTATACTTGTAATTTTATTAAATAGCAGATGTTTACAAAGATCGTCGTTGGTGCTATCGTCGCTAGCTATTAACTATTACTCGGGACTGCGAATTGTGTATTAAGGACTGATTACAACAACTGAGGGTAGAGTGAAGCTCACCAGGGTTCATATTTTTGTTTTTGAGAAAAGGAATATTGCGCGTCATCCCATGGTGCGTCAGATATTTACCTGACTATGTATTTTGGTTAGCCTACAGGATAAGGAATGCGTCAGATTGTCGATACCATAACAACGGGTACGTCCGAAGGTATTATAGATATCAAATTGGAATTCTCGTTTTATGTAAAAGAATGATGGATCCAAAACGCATTTGCAGTTTTGACTAGATCTAGTGGACAGGTTAATATAAAAATATTATACGCTTCAAAATGCGACGTGGGACTATGTATTCCATGTTTTTAAATATACTACACGAGGAATTTAATAGGACATATTAAACGAATATACGAATATAATCTATATATGAGCACTTGTTTATAAGTTTTATACTCTGTAAAATTGATTTCGAACATAAAAAATACGCATTTTTAGTGTACAAAATGATCGTTTTAATCCACAACGAAAGGGCTAATTTTAATAATGTATAAAATTATTAGGATATTTTTGGTCGCATAACTCAAGTATTACGCTGAAATGGAATACACATACATAATTATATGCTTGTTAAAATAACATAACATCTTGGTTTTTAAAGAACGTAAACAATTATTGATTTTAATTAAAGAACGGTGATCGGATAACACAAAAATTTCTGCAAACTTGAATATTATTATCATCAAGGTAATATTTTTCGATGTAACGCATAATTTTTTCGATGTAACGGAATTTTACTACGGTACTCGAAGCCGAACTTCCCAAGTACTCGAACCTGTTTAAAGCCTCGATTGCCGGCACTAATTAATTATCATAGAATAATTTAATGTAAGTGGGATCTCTAGTGACTAGTTTTTACATTCTAATTTATTGTACTTGAAAGTCCAAAATGATTATACCGCACTTACACATTTCGAAATAATTCATTGATTTACGCGCTTGTAATATCCGTAGTTATAATGGCGGTCGTATCGATGTTTCGTAACGTATCCTCAGATAATCTACATGGAAGCCTTCATAAAACGTTTTTTAACAGACTTCTATTACATAAAAGTGCAAGTTTTATTTCATTTATAAAGTCATATGATCCACAGTCTGAACATATACATACATACATGTGTGTATATCCAATCGTAAAGAAGCCATAACCATTGAAAAAAGTCAAGAAATATAAAACCAGTGTCGACCAGATATCGAGAAGAGAAGTTAATAACATTTCCAAGTATCCGTGGATAAAATAATGATGCATGCTTGTTAAACAGCATTGTATTTTGTTGGTTTACTTTCATAGTTTGTTTTCGAATAGGATACGCGTTACACACCGCTGAAATTAGATCTTCGGTGATTATAGTCAAGTCTCTGTACTGCGTGTGTCCTGATTTCCTTCTGTGGTCGGACTTGATCCTTGATTCAGTTATAATGTTCATTGTGGAATATGAGACCATACGAAATCTCGGTTGCAAAGGAATCGTTGCGTTTAAGAAGCGTCTGAAATCAATTCGAATCGAGAAAATAATTGGTTCTCGTACCAGAGGCCTTGTTTGATAAAAACCAGTCTATAGATTCGATGGCACAGGATAGCCAGTTTGCCGGTATTCCGTTGTTAAATATAATCGTACGAAACGTTTCCGTGGGTCTTTTATTGTTAGCCACGGTCGAAGAATAGTGAGACTATTTTTCACGTGCCCCACAGGTTTGTAATCCAGTCATGCAATCGATCTTTTTTGGATGAAAAAAAGTTGGAAAAAAGTACGAAAACCGCGAACGTATTCGAATGAAAAATATCCTATGTTTACGCCAAGTTCTATGGTGTAACTTGGTAGAACCGAGTTAAAAAACTCCATAGTAACGGACGAATAAAATTCTGGTGGACTACCGTGTTATTGTAAAGTGGCGTGATTCAAAAATTCATATCGAGCGATACATTGCGTAACGCATTCTGGCATCACCTTTTAATCCTTTTATGTTGTTTATACCTCTATCGTTATTGCATTCGGCCTCTATTTCGCGTACCGAATGTTAACGTTTGCGACATCCTGCAGTGTTTGTTATAGTTTATGTATGCAGTTCTATTCAGTAAACTCCACTGCTCGTGTGAACGAACTATCCGTGTGCTACATTAGACTATGTATGTGTATTATATTGTTTGATCTATGAAGTAAGTTTAGCGTCATATTATTCAACTCTTTGAATAATCTGTGAATAAAATAACATGATATTGATTAGGATATTGGATATTGATAAAACGATCTTCTTTAACTTCTTTTTTCTGATTTAACCGGTGAGTTTACTAAAGTAGTTTTTGGCCAGTTTACTGGATTAGGATCACCGATCGTTTATTATATCGTCATTGAATCTACGTGTAACATATTTAACATTCCGTTATTATCTTACAAATAATTTTACTATAAACTACTCCCATCATGCGGATGGATAAATTTAATATAATAATTCATACAACCAACAGATATTTTTCAATAATACATTTTAAAGTTTGTTTTACCCTGCCACACATATCAGGTTAGTCTCGTTATTTGCAATCGTGCAAGCGAAAACATTCAGTTTTTGCTTATCAATGATAATTTAATGATAGTTTAATTGTAAGACGCAGGAGGGTACAGTAAATGTTGGGTTTTAATAGGCTGAAGATTATGCTGGACTGAAAGGTAGCTTCGATGTTCATATTGGATTATTGGTACGAGGAGAAGACGGAGAGCAGAAGGTCGCAATTCAGCCGGACGCGAGAGGTTTACCGAACTTACCGCCAAGCTTGGAAGCTCACCTACCGCAGCTCGACCAAAGTTTGAGGATCACGCACGCCGAGTGGTTACCAGTCACGAATACCAGGTGCGTTCACTCACCGATAATAGCTTATCCAATGTTTCTAGGAGACACTTTCGTTTGGTGTTCAGTATAATCGATTTACTCCTGATTTACTACACTTTTGCCAAGGACAAAGAATTCATTATTGGCTCACGATAAGAAATCTGATCGCACACGCTTTCAAACACTTTCTTGGCTTGTACTATAATAACCGTGTTTAATCGTTATAAGAAGTATGAGGTAGGCGACTCTCTTTGTGTGAGTTAACACTAGAACTACCTACTACTAAATTATTCGAATATACCACGGCGAATTCTTTGAGATTTTATATACTTTTATTTTGTATACATAATGCGAATGATTGAATCCATTAATTAAGTTGTATTTGCGAGCTATAATTTATATACAGGGTGCACACCTAAGTTGAGCATTTTAAATATCTCGCTTTATTTTTGATCACATGTTACAAGCCCGGGCGAGTTCTGGGCAAGCATGGTCTACATTATATAGAAGGGCATCACACCTCGTAGATTTATGGGCCCACGGATGCCTCGGTGACGCGGTCGTCGTCACAAGGGTAGGCCTTGTGTAGACCAAATCTAACAAACTGTTGTCACACGCTGTTAAATATGTGTATAATTAGAAACGGAATATTCCGTTACCCGCAGGTAACGCATAGTCCGCAGAGTACGGAATATTCCGTGACCCGCAGAATAAGTGTTAAACGATCCCGTTCGCGATACATACCTTGAACTAACACAATAGATGAGTTTCCAGTGTAACTGTTCCCTCTGATTAAAGTTCTGCTGCACACTGCATCCTGGCCAAGGACAGACTTTTGGTCGATTAGCTGTTTTTCTTGTAATATTTTTGCAGGGGAAGTATTAGGTGCCCAACTAAGTTCGTGCGGTTTTTCCCGCGCGGACCACTTTATTGCTCCTAGAGCCAATGTTTTTATTGCTTTACCTGATTTACCTTTGGGAGGTGTTAGAGGAAGTCAAAATGAGTCAGTATGTAGAAAAAAATCGTAGTGTACACTTCATTTTCATCTATAATATTACTTCCAAAATGACCGTGTCTAACGCCGTAATTCGCGCATATTTGCTTTATGAGTTCAAACATGGAGCCAAGGCTGCGCAAACGGCCAGAAAAATTTGTGTGGCCTTTGGAGACAGTGTATTAAGTAATCGCACTGCGCAAAAGTGGTTTCAAAAGTTTCAAAGTGGTAATGAAAGCCTCGAAGATGAGCAACGCGACGGACGGCCGATTCTTATGAATAATCAAGTTTTGCAAGTGGATATTGAGACAGATCCCAATATGTCGTGCAAAATGCTTGCAGTCAAGCATGGTATGTCTGAAGAAACGATTAGGAAACATCTACACACTGTAGGTAAAGTGTATCGTGTAGGAAGGTGGGTACCGCACGAACTTACCGAGAGCCAGAGGTGCCAAAGGGTAGCGGCTTGCGTTTCCCTACTCACACGGTTCCAAAACGATCCGTTTTTGAATCTTATTCTTACTTGTGATGAAAAATGGGATGAAATGGGTCACATACACAAATAAAAAGCGACCTTTCTACTGGTTAACACCTGGGGAACCTGCTCCATCCACTGCAAAACCGGCCCTTCACCAACAGAAGATTTTGTTATGTGTATGGTGGACAACAGCCGGAATTGTTCATTTCGAATTTTTACAAAAAGGCCAAATGATCACCGCGGACCTGTACTATGCCCTATATAATAAATATAGGGTCAAACTCGAATGTGTAATCAAACAATAACACTGTATATATTAAATGAATGGTTCTACAAATTCGTCGCCGGGATAGTTCCTTACAAAGCTGTTTGTTGTGATGTAAGTCCTGAGTGTGCTTACTTATCTGGAGTGATCGGAGATTTGAACTTGACGAATCCGAACTCGCGATATAACGATCGAAAGGGAACTAATGCTCGATCTCAATAAATTGTCTAGCAGCACTTCCCTTTAAAGGGTGAATGAAGACTGAAAAACTATGAAAATGGTGGCCCTTTTTATATCACCCCTTTGAGTTAGGAAATCGTGGAAAAAGGGTGGAGGTGGAAGATGGATGCTGGGAAAAGTGACTTTGGGCCAGCGTAATCGTAAATTTAACCTGGCAAGTGCCTTTTCCTGTAGCGCCGGGCTCTAAAGAAACGATGGAAAAGAAATATTATGATAGGTAAACAATTTTTCTCAAAGTCATTTCTTCGAGATTTCAAGGTCATCGAAGTTTTTTAAAATGGGACTACATATTTTCATCACCAATATACGATCGTTGACGTCAAGATGATTCCAACGACCATAATACTATGACCTTTAAGTAACCTTGAGTACAAACATTCATAAAAGTTGAGCAATTGATGCAAGTAGTCAAATGAATATGATAGAAGGATTAATGACGGAAAATGAATTTTAACAGGAGCTAAGTTGTTAACGAAGTTAGTTTAACAGGAATGTCAAACTTTTTCCAACTCCAAAAGGTCATAAAAGATGATATTTGCCAAAACTTGAGTGGAAATTGTTTGTTCGATTTTTCTCGGCTGTAAGGGTTCATGATACATGTAGGAAGCCGTGTGAATAAAATACGTAAAATATCGTCAAGTTTTTACTTTTTTCCGACGAATTCGTATTATTCTCGGTGTCAAGCCGAAGTAAATGCCCTTCAGAACTTGTAGTAGTTTATTAGAATACTATATTAACGAATACATTTTCTTTCATTAATCTTTCCATTACAGTTATTTCACTGTTTTAAGTTTTACGAGTTTTTGTACTCAAGGTCACGCGAAGGTCATATCATTATAGGTATTTGTATTTATTTTGATCTCAGCTATCATGTCACTATGGTAGAAATGTATAGTCCCGTTTAAAAAACTTCGATATCCTTGAAATTTTGAAAAAAATGACCTTGAGAAAAGCTTGTTACTTATCATAATACTCCCGAACCGAGTATTCTTTTCGTATAACATTTTCTGTTATTATAAAAAATAAGGGAAGTATTTAAGATGCTCAAGTTAGGTGGGACATCCAGTATAAACAAATGTGTAAGCGTAAGTGAGTATAATGTTCGGTAGTTCTAGTGTTAAAGAAAAAAGTCCAGGAAACAATTTTCAAAGCATCTAAAAATCTTGGAACCGATTTCCACATATTCCATATATGTTCGTTTAAACATATGCTATTTTGCGTATAATCGCTATTAAGAGTTTTTATTTTTAATATGAATTTGCGATTTACTAAAACGGCGGGGCTATTTGTGTCGGATGCGGGGCCTATTTGAGTCATTTTGTTTCTTTTTCAATGCAATTACGATCCTAGTACACGTTTGAGTAACATCCGTTATCGAATCGGACCTTTTAAGACCAAAATCGTTGATGTCGAAATTTTGAGAATTTTTGGGGGAATAGCTCCTAAAATCTGTGAAAATATACTCGATGTGCACGAGTTCACAAAACTGCTGTTCGTGTTGAAAATAATAACTGTAAATAACATAATTAACTTAGACAAACCTGAACACTGAGGAGTGAGAAATCATGTTACACATGAAATGCATGCCTCATTCGTTGCCTTGTTATATGTACATAAATCAGTATTCCATGAAATCAACGCACCGTACACGTCTCAATAGGTACAATTAAGTAACAGCTAATCAATATACTGCTATAATTTCAAGCACGTAAATTTTGTAACAAATTTATCAAATAACAAATTTTTCTACAAACCCAAAAAGCCCCGCCTACCTTATATATAAAATTTAACTGTTACCGGGAAAATATTCAGTGTAATATTGATTAATATCGTTTTTGATAGAGTTTAATTGCAAAGTGTAGTATAATAATAAAGTAATAACATCAACTAGTTCTAAAGTAATATTTGCCGTATGTATATTTATTTTATATACATACGTATTATACTCTACATTACTTTTTATAGTCTTATATACTTGTGTATATATGTATGTTACATTATGGTTTCTAAACAAGGTTGATTGAATATGAATGGTTTAATAAAAATGTCTAATCTGAAGGTCGTGCAAACCTCGCCATAATAAAATGATCGAAAGTCTGTGATTTTGGCAAATGAGAATTGTCCGCATTTCTTTATTCTTAGGTTCAAATTCTTCGTTTATTCGGCGTATTTCGATGATAGAGTTGGTGGAGCGGGCACACCAGCAGGTAAATATCGGGGAATGGTACGTGTGATAAGTGCAACCAAAACGAGAGAACCAGAGCGTGTTTGGTGTAGACTTTGGTACAAATCGCAAAATGGGAGTAATATTACTACTTCTGTGACAGTACCTGCCAAAGTGAAGGTATGTGCATGGTAATAATAATTGTTAGAACCCCGTCCTAAACTGGACTCATGTATAACAATGAATTTATACTGTCATATTGCATGAATTCTATTTCTCCACCGTCAGTTTTCAAAGTAATATACGCTGAAGTGAAACTGATATATTATATGTCTACACATCTATATTCATATATTATGCGTATATCACTGCATTCGAAAACGAATATTTTGTGCAATGCTATTGAAATAGGTTTACAATAACGCATCTCAATTTGCGGTAAAATATCAATGGATTTTAGGTGATTAAAGAGAATTGGAACTTGAAATATAGTGCCTGCTTTGTAATTTGTCCGTTGCCTAAAGAATCTCCTACGGCCGATAAGGTGCCAGAAACTGTGAGTGTCGTAGCCAGGCTCAAAGCAACCCCGACGAATCGGATCCTTATCCAAAATCGACCGGAGGGCAGAGCAAAAAAGAAAGAACTCTTGGCCGTGTGTGTCAAGCCTTTGCATTACTATTATAACAGAGTACGTAGTGACATACTTAACACTTTTCTTCGCATGAGGAATATCAATTTTCTGATTGATCTATCTAATAATTGCATCACAATCAATAATCCTATCACGTATAAAGGGAAATTTAGATAGCCCTTGAAAAGAAAAACTTCGTTTATAGGTGTTGCAACTCGTTGAATTTATCGAACTGCATAGACTTCTCGGTGCTACCCACGTGACCCTTTACAATGATACTGTGGGTGTACAAGCCGGATGTGCACTTAAGTATTACGAAGACAAAGGTCTTGTCACGGTATTACCTTGGCATCATTTGGATATGATATCCCAACGTGAAATTCGAACGGAAGGATTGTTTGCTGCCCTAAATGATTGCCTTTACCGATCAATGTACAAATATGAGTATGTGGCACTAGTCGATCTTGACGAATTTATTATACCGCGGCACAACGATACGATAATCGACCTAATAAGGTACTCTATTGTGTACACAATGTAACAAAACGTTCTACAGTAGACTGCCGAATTGATTGGTTCCTAGAGATTCGATCAAAGTCCAAATACACACGAGTTTGATAACACAGTCCAACAAATTTTAACTTTTCTTTCGTATTTGTAACATCTGATAGCTGATTCTTGTAGATTTCTTTTAAACATTAGTTAAAGTTGCTGAGAAACACTCCGCGCGCTCATTTTTCGAGACTCTTTTCAAATTTCCGTAAAAATTGAGCTTCTAACGAGGATTTCAATTACTTTACGCGATAGAGCAGGTACATTTCTTTGAAAAACACTTGTCAAATATTCAGAACTGATTTTGGTTTCAGAAATAAACGTCAAAATGTTGTCGCAGTCACGGATTCTCAGCAGAGGTTCTCCGAGGGAGTCGAGTATGCGCAATGCGCACAAATCCTAAGCGGAATCCCACCGCAGCAATCCGTGACTTGCACGACTAGATATGGCTTTTATTTACGAAACCGAAATCTGTTTTGTGGATTTTATAAGCATTTTTCATTTCAAAGAAAAATGTCTGTTCTATCGCGTAAAGTAATTGCAGTCCTCATCAGAGACTCAGTTTTTACGGAAATTTGAAAAGAGTTAACTACTGTTTAAACATATTTAAAAATATATATTGTAAAAGTAATTTATACCATTCTATTCGCAAAAGACCGCAGATGTTCTTACAAGAAATAAAAATTGTTTAACTTTTATACTTACGTCACAAATCTTGTTTTAAAAATCATTTTTTTCAAAAACCGAGGGCGATGGAGAAGAACGGTTTGCGGATTTGTTTTCAGCGCGTCAAAATCTATACAAATCACCTATCAGGTGTTACAAATACAAATATGTGTTGGACAGTGTAATCAACTAAAATTAACAATTTGTTAATTAATATGAATTTGTGAGATGTTCGGCAATTTCTATTCAACGAAGTGCATTGAAATTAGTGTAATCATAGATCGGGAGTCTGCTGTATTCTATTAACGAGATCATTTTGCTTATTCCGACCTTATTTTACAGATGGATGGGTACTCGCGTGAATACAAAATCTACTGGAGCATATTCCTTTCAAAACGCCTTTTTCTACTTACAATGGGCCGATGATCCGTTCATAGTTACGAGTCGAACCCCTACCGAGGCCGGCTTAATTACATTGAGAAAAACGAGGCGTAGAACAAAACTACACCCGCACAAGCAACGATCGAAATACGTTTGCAGACCTCAGGATGTCGTCGAAGCAGGGAATCATTTTGTCTGGGAATTTATTCCCGGCCATGGGACATTAAACGTGCCCTCGGATGCAGCGATTTTGCACCATTATCGAGTATGTGAGTTTGGAGGTGATGATTGTATAAAGACTCAGTCTGTGGTCGATAGAACAGCTTACAAATACAAAGACAGACTCGCGGAAAGTGTTGGTAAAACCTGGGCGGATTTAAGTACAGAATGTGCTCTACCCGAATTGGATCCAATACCAGTGATAACACCACGGATAAAAGCAAGTCCCGTGTTGAAATCGGTCAGGTAGCGAAAGACCATGCTCGATGTCCTTTGGGATATTAGTAATTTCACTGGTACGCCCAAAATAGCAAGAACTTATTTCTATAATTACGGCGGCCCCTAGTTTCACGGTGGAATTGTCGTTTTCGGCGAATTCATGCCGCGTCAGGACTTACTGGGTGCTATTAGTTTTTTTTTTAACCTTTCCGTGGTTTATACCCGGTTGATCTCGATTGATGATAATATAAATGATGAACGGTGCCTGCCAACAAGTTAATATAATTGAGACTGCTGAAAAAGGCACGACGCTCATTGAAAAGCTGACGAATAATATTTTTCTATGCGAAGGACGTACAATCGGTCAGAAAAGTCTTACGGGACTTTCCTAGTCGATTCTCTGTCTCTTCCGCTGTGGTGCTTCTTTCACGATTTTATACATACACCTAATTCATGTCTATATTTAGATTTATTTTTCCTCAACTAAATGCTGATCTCTGTGAAAGTGATTAAGATATATAGATATTGTTACGCAAGGCCTAGATTTCGGTCTACACGTCGCTGGCTATAAATCAGATTTAAAATGACCCTGTTATCTTGTTATTCCGGATATTTTTTTGGACGCACTTATAAATTCGCACAACGTTTAAGCAAAATCTACGCATATCCATAGGATCAATACTTAATCGTAGTTTATGTATGTATAATATGTATTTAGCAATTACAGTATGTAAATTATAGGAAAAATGTAGGCTATGTAATATTTCTAAGGAACCGTTTGTATTAGCCGTTCACACATTCCAAATGACTTTGATTTCTATGTTACGCTGTGAATGTTAATTGAAAACTACAACAAATACATTCTTCTGATTTTGTTGATCATAATTGTATACAAGTTTTAAGCTGTTTAATTTACACAACAACATTCATTGACCAGAGATAATGTTGTATTGCACAAAAGTAATGATACTAGAAAAGTACAAGGTGTCTTCGTTAATCGTCATAGCAGAAACAAGTAACGTTATCGTCAGCTTCATTAGAAATTACACATTTAAGCGTAACGACAATGAATACGGCAAACTGTTTTTATTCCTTGAATAAGGAAAGTCACATTTTTTTACACGCACAATACGTCTGTGTATATATGTGTATACACAAATGCGTACACGCATTTTCGTACGCAATAAATATTATAGGTGAATATCTACATGTGACTGGTGCTGAGTCATATTCAACGTGTCGTTTGGCAGTGTTGAATAAGTTAATAAACATTATACGACGACAATACGCAGTTTTATTCCCTTAAGAGTGCATTTCATAATACTTGCACTTTAACGACCGCTGTCACAGTACGCGTATTTTCACGAATAAAGCGCAAACACACTAACGTTGGAGTCTATCTGCCGTGTTACAGTTTTTGTATGTAAAGTCATAACAATTTCTAATACATTGTAACAATGGAAGTAAATGGTGGTGATAGTATCAATGGAATATATGCGGACAAACTTTCCGATTATGAAGATGTGTGATGCGAAGTGAATAATGGCAGTAGTAAGGATAATGATGTATTCATATAAAGTGGCAGAAGACATGAAACGTTAATTATAAATGATTGCGTCCTCTGACTCCGATAAAAATGCAGTAGAAAATATACTCCCCGACAGGATTTGTTCCTTTCTCCTTTAATCTGGCGAATATCTCTTTCTTACCAACACCCGCATAAAATAGAATATCTTTTATTCGTTCTAATTATAAAGCAAGTGATTCAGAGCATAACATTTAAAACAGATTTTCCAAATTTTATGCGTATTTTAGTTTCGGAAGTTTGCGGTTTTCTACTTCGTGGTCGCGCTAGATCTACTGATCATAAAAATGTTATATTCAGATATAAATTATATTTCATGTACACCCAATTTTACACGATAGATACGTACCCGAAAAAAACATGTAAAAAAATTCGTGTGAAAAAATATACTGTATCTATATAAATCTAGAAGATTGGTTGCACACCTAAAAATTCAGCAAAAATGCTACAATAAACTATACGAAAAATCGTGTTAGAATCTTATCATTTTTACATGCTTGCAGTTTTCATTTCATAAAGATTGTGCATGTATATAAAAATATATTATATAAAGTAAATTATTATTTGAAACGAAAATAACATGTTACTGATTTAGAAACATAAAAATTAGGTAAAATAATGTGTTACACATAACAAGATTTTATTTGTTGTCATTTTCTGACAATATTTTCTTGCTCTATTGGTGAAATTCTTCTGTTAAATCAAAACAAATCGTGTCAAAGGAGAAGGAAATTTCGTGTAAAAACAGAATTAGGTGTACAGTTATCTAAAATGATTTTTCTTCTTAATGGATGTAAACGATATGTTGTTATATATTTGTACACAGTATACAATATGTATATCATACATTAGTTTCGGTAATATAAAAATTAGAAATCTTCGTCCGAATGGTCGATCTTACTAACAGCACGCTTTTCTTGTCCAACTTTCAGATCGAATCCCCCAATTTCCGGTCCTACTGAATTCAAAATATCATCATCGTCTTCGTCATCGTCGTCGTCATCAAGATCACCGTCAATTAATAGATCGCTATCACTATCGAGAGAATCGCCACTTCCATTTGATTCCCTCGTCGTTCCCCTTTGGCGACCTGACATACTGCCATATATTCGCCGTTGCGTCATTTGCATTCGTGAGGATCTTCCAGCTTCTAAAATATTTTTCTTATCTGATTGAACTGCTATTTTTACTTGGAAATGATTCTATATACGAAACCCTTTCGTGATTCTCATAGGGTTAGATAATAAATCAGAATATTTCTTACCTGATTTTACTCGATTGCTTTGCATTGTTTTTTCCGTGTTCTGTTTATCTACATCCCCAAGAGCTAATGGTTCTTGAAGATTTATCGGGAGTATGGAATCATTTCCTTCCATGATGGTTTCAAAACTTGCATCCTCCGCTCTCATCTTTTCCAGTTGCTGTTTCGTTGCAGCTTGCCTATTTTTAATAAAAATTTAATAGTTGTGTTGTCCCAATCTTATATTTTTTATTTCGACGCATACCGTCTTTCCACTCTTTCTTGCTCCGTCTTAGCTGCATCTTCGTACAAATGTTCGAGGTAGGCAAGATATCGAAATTTTTGTAGATAATTCTCGTATAAGGAACGCAATTCAACTTCGAACTTTTCGAATTCGTCCATGAAAGCGGGCCGTACTTTCCTCAAAGCCTGCAATCTTTTTTGGTTTCGATCTAATTCTGCTTTACGTCTTTCTATCCTTGTATCTAGATTTTGTTCAGTATCCTTAAGAAAAGTTAATCAATTAAAGGGGATCAATTATATTATGATCATAGTGTATTTGGAAATAGCGAGAGCTCGGATTTCTTAAAAGATTGTTCATACTTTAACATTATCAATTTGCTTTTTCGTATCTTCGATTTCTTTGCGTGTACTTTCAATCGCATTCTTTAAAGCCGTTTCAATTTCAGAGGTATCAAATTCTCTAGCAACTCTGGAATTACGGATTTCCCGAAGTTCAACTTCACGTCCCAATAAATCAAAAAGCGATGCGCCATTGATGGTCAAATGACTGGCCAATTGCCTAGTCGATTTCAATTCATTAATTTTATCCGAAAGATCAAAGTTTGATAAATTCGGATTATTATCATAGATACTGCTATTCTCACTGCTACTATTCTGAGCATCATAAAGTAACGTAGTAATTTTTAATAATTCCTTTACGGCATAGCCATCTGCTTGATACAATTTCTTTGTATTTAATTTCACGTTTGTTTTTAGTGCCTGCAAAATTTTATTACTTGAGTTCCAGCTCAGGAAAAATGAGAAAATATCAACATAGTAATCAAAATTGACATTGGGTTTATATGTCCCGTAAATTTGCACTCTCATATTCAATATGATTCTTTGAGAGTAAGTAATCATGGTGTGTACATTCTTTGTTTACGTTTCCAGGAATGTTATTACCATGAATTCGGCGACAGTGCGTATTGTGGCTACGCGCTCTTCCTCCGTATTGTTGTCAGTAGGCACGTCGGCATCCGGGTCGAAACGTTTCACTAACCATTCGAGAATCTCCGCGACCAGTGGAAAATTCGGCAATCGAAAATTAGCTATTGAAATTAATCTCGGATAACCGAGGACCCGCATCATTTCCGTGAAATCTGGCCAAAGTATATATAATCAGTAAAGTAGTTGGTGCTTAGAAATGTTTCTTTTTCGTATAAGTGTTTGCATACGCACTCCGTAAATCCCGAAAGGACATTTTTCCACTGTGAATATAATAACGTTTCAACAAGAATCAGTACAGTACGTTTTCTTGGCTTTACTAGTTCTGTTTTGAGTTAAGAGTTACACGTTGCCAGGGTAACGCGACACGTGTATTATACTCTCCTTTCCCCGCCATAAGTGCATGTTTTTTCCGCATTTGACTTTACTTGCCTTACGACCCTTTTACTTATGCAATTGCATATTGCTTTTTACTTGCAAATAAGCCTAACAATATGCTGTGCCTGTTTCACATATAGTAATTACAATAAGATAGGCTTTGGGTATGTTGGAATGAAAAAAATCGATCATTTTACTACGTTTAATTTATTTGAAAATCTTAATTACGTTATATATATATATATATATACTGTACAGTGATTTAGGTGTAACACATCTTCAAATATCTGTAATCAATTTATTTTGTTTGATTTGAGATCTCCGACGCTTCTCGTGAATTCTTTCTCTAGCCGCTTTAAGAATGCGTTTCCTTTTAAGTTCTTCAGTTTCCTGAGATATTTGTGGAGAAGGTTGTACAGTTTTTCGAATCATCGACCTAAGCTTTTCCATAGCATCTGCCAGATTTAATTGTTGGGATCGTGTTATTTCGGACTTTATTATTAAATAACCATCCTTGCTTATTTTAGAGTTATACTGAAATAAAAGTTGTGCTCTTGTTCATGACAATGATCCTCCCAACATTGTATCAACAATAACAATATTCTCTCTCTCGCAAGAGATACGTACCATTTCTATTAGCTTTTCTTTGATATCTTCTGACAACCATTTTGCATCTTTTATATGAAACCTTAAATCCACTTTAGTATTTACGCAATTTACATTTTGTCCACCAGCACCACTGCTGCGGCTATATGTTATTTGGAGTTGGTCTGTGGGTATGTACCCAGAAAATTTGGCATTGGGATCTTCCGGGACCTAAAAGAATAATAATGAACTTTTAATATAGTTGTTGTCTTATATATAGTTATATAAGAAAAAGATGTATTAACCCTTTTTAGCCCAATTTTTTCGTGTCTAAAAGAAAATCGTATGATGTAAATCTAGTTAAACGCGATACTAACGGAGGTATATTACGTAAAAACAGTAATGAAATTAATATTTAAACGCACGGAAAAAGGTAGCAATCGTTGCGCGTACTTTTATAATTATTATTATTACAACGAAAAATTAAATGGAATGAAAGATACGGATAGACGAATATATGATTTCAAAGTTGCATAGAGGTATAGAGGGTTAATAAGAAACTCTATCGTAGGTTATGTCATAAAGCATAAACAATGAATTGAAACACTGCAAATGTACGAACATGCTTATTGTTTATACTTATTTATTGATAATATACTTACAAAAGTAGGTGTGTAAAGTTTCAGATTACTCGTAGGATACAATTTATCTAAAGAAAGGGCACTTTTGTACGTTAGTGCTCTTCCCACGATGAAAAAGTTATTCTGATTCGTTATTTCCGATTTGAAAATTCTTAGACATTGTCTACTAACAATGTTCATTTTGCTGATTAACTGATAGTCGTTATGTCTCAATTAACTGTTTTTGGTATTAGTTAGAAAATATTCAGTTACGTGAACATAGCACAATTTGTTCACATGTGTGATGTTATCCAACTGGTTGTATATATATAGCATTCGATTATCGTAAAACCACAGACGAGATATAAGTAGACCAAGCACTAAATGGGCTTTCGTGATTCCACTCAAAAATTACCGGTGAGGTAAAAATCCACGCAACAAAAGGTGCTCCCTTCCATATGGCGTAATAATTAATATTCGTTTTAGTTGCTTAATAAAACGTGAATTAATATTGTGAAATCTTTTTGTATTTGCTATAAATTTTCTTTTGAATATCCAGTAATATATTGCTCACAGGTGTAAGAGATTTTGGAAAACAACACTGTCCAACACAAAAATAGGTTGTAACAACGAATATCTGATCCTTATAGATTTTGACGCGCTGAAAACGAATCCGCAAACCGTTTCTCTCCGTCATCATAAGTTTTCGAAAAAAATGGGTCATTTTCGTCTCTTGAACAGGATTTGTGATGAACAGTTTAGACTCTAAACTTTACTCTCTAAACTTTAGAGAGTTAGTCAGTTAGATAGTCAGACAGTTACATATTTATACAGTTTCTATTAATTGCAAAACATTCTGTGGACTTTTGCGAATAAAATGATACAAATTACATATGCAATATGAATTTGCACATATGTTTAAACATTAGTTAAAGTTGACGAGACACACTCCGCACGCTCATTTGTCGAGACTCTTTTCGAAGTTCCAAAAAAATTGGGCCTCCAGCGAGGATTCCAATTACTGTACGCGACAGAACGGACATGTTTCTTTGGAAACCTAGAAGAATGGACAACTTCTAGAATCCACTTCAATCGTCATTTTAATTATTCTTACGAGACACGTGCCAAGTCATATATGAACTCGGCTGATGCATTGCCAATTACTAATTACAGATTAATATGTGTGTGTGTGTGTGTGTGTGTGTTAAATGTCGAATAATATGTATGCTAATAGATGTAAGAATTTTTGAAAAAATAATTTCACGTTTTTTTGTATTTTCTGGACTAAAAATATGAAAAAACAGCTATTTTATGTGTTTGATGGGTAATGTCACCCGTGACTCAAAAATCGTTACCGGGTTCTAGGACTCGGTAACTCTGGAATTACAGATTGCATTGCGTGCTTGGTCTACTTGTATCTGGCCTGTGTTAAAACTTCGTTCTCGATGTATCGAATCATATGAACTTTTCATTTATCCATTTCTCCGCACTGTTTAGGCATTAAATTATTAATTAGTAATGATACAATTAGGATAGTAAGTGACTGCGGTTCTTTATCGTCCTAATAATTGATTTCATATTTTACGGTATGATCTTTTAAAGTTGTATTTTACACTCTGCTTCATTACGTTCATTACTAATTTTACCACAAATCATATTAATAAGGGTAATGTTAATATGCAGACACTAATATTAGCTCATCGAAAATATGTCAAGCGTATCTATACTTGATTTGCTCAAAGTGTCTAGCAGCTATTCTTCAATGACACAAATACATCGGATTTGTTTGAAAGGATTTAAATGTACTCATTAAAATGCAATTATTTCTTTACAACTTTTTTTATCAACATACTTCAACTGCACTCGGTTTATAATGGTTACCAAGTATTTTACAACTTTCAAATGTAATTATTGCGACCATTCAGGTTCAAGACTTACGCAACGTACTCTCGGAAGACAAATAATTATGTGTTAAGTTCTGCAGCCAATTTAATGACTAGTAACGCAATTGTCAGAAAATAATATACAGATTGTTAAAAAGATAAGTTCCGATACTTAACATTAGAACTACCAAAGCAGTCAAAATGACTGGTCAACGATTATTAACAAAATTAATCGAATATACAACGGCGCGATGTTTGAGATTGTTTATACCATCGTTTTATGTACATATTGCGTATAATTCAGCCTATTAATTAACTTGCATCCTTCAGATATAATTTATATGTAAATAAATGTGTAAGGATAACCGCGTCTTTGTTCGGAAGTTCTAGTGTTAGAGGGCTTATAGTTCTCCCTTGAGAGAAGTAAAAAATGTCTAATCAACATCTGTAAGTCCGAAAATCAATACTTTTCACGTAAAATAGTTTTTATTACTGGTAATATTCGATATTATGAACGAGTCTGTTCGTCTACATAAATATAGTAGAAATCTTCGTATTCGTAGTTGTTTGAAATGTCTTTCTTCCATTTGTATACAAAGTTCACATTTGCGGATTATAGACCGACGTACAGATACTCCCAAAAGTATTCGGACACTAATCAAATTTGACTACATAGTGATGTAACTATGACAATTATCAACGAATTCAACTAAACCTTTTTGTGTGAAACATCGTTTACTGTAATTTAAAATGATATATTGTTAGTTTAATACATTTTCATATATAACGTTGTAATATAAATTAATCGAAATCATGTATAATTATTCCATGACAAAAGTATTCGAATGTTAATATTTTTTATATCTTTTGCAAAATAAACGCAGTGTTAATATTTCGTTGGATATTCCTTTCGTTGTATCACTTGTTTTAAGCGTTTTGGCACATTTGACGTTATTTTTTTCAATATTCTGCACTAATTGAATGCCATTCTTCTGTTAGTCTTATTGAAAATTTATTAAACTAACAATATATAATTGCCAAGTACAATAAACGACGTTTAATGAAAAACAAGATTTAGTCCGATTTTGTCTTAATTAACACAGATACATCATTATGTAGTCAAATTTGATTAGTATCGGAATACTTTTGGGAGTAGCTGTACATTTACAAATATTCCTTCCGTGCCACGTAGTGTATGATGCATATTTGTCATTTTCACGTGAGAATAAATAACTGACATCGTTAACCACATGAGAATTACGCTTACTCTATTGGACGAATACTGAAGATTTGCACTATGTTTGCGTCTATAAAATAATCTTTGTTGATATTAGTAATAAACTTGTATTTTCAACCTGGAACTAACATTTTCAATCCTTCTGTGTCGATCGCGATTCAAATCGTCTAAAGTTACTATGTTGGCATACAGTACGCATGTTTTTCATGCTTGACTGAATTCACAATAACGCTACTTCGCTTCCATTGTCTACATATATAGCCTCGTGTGATTTTCTTTTGTTCCCGAAGATCAAGTTTGTACCAAAAGGGACGTGTTTTGAGTCCTTCCATGCAGTAAAGGCAAAAACGACGGAGCTGATGAACGACCAATCAGAAAAAGACCTGTAAAATTGCTACAAACAATGGCAGTTTCATATAGAGTGGCGTGACGATCGGGCAACGGACTATATTTAAGAAGATAATATGTCCACTGTGTAATTATTAGAGATGGCGCAAAAATCACTAACGGTGATTTATCACGGTGATCGCAGGATCACGATCACGGCCGTGATTTAACATCATTCACGACCGTGATTGTGATTTTTTCGTGAGCGCCATCTTCAATGAATTTAAACACTGGGGTCGTAATTCTTGCAATAATCTATACAATAAACATATTCAATATGATTTGAAAATGAATTGCATTACCATTTTTGTTTTTAAAAACCAGTAGAAAAAAAGGAAATTATAAAAGAATGATTTGGTATAATTATATATGTTATATAATATATAGTTTTGAATGAATGACAATAAAAAAATGTATGAATTCACGATTGTATTTCTTTATTAATAATAATGATTTATTCAGCCTCACAGCCAAGAATTGGACTTGGTTTATACATTTATATAATCTTACATATTCTTACTTATAAATCTAGCTTATCTATGCATTCTGAGCATTCACTCTCTCCCTTCCTACCATACTCCGTTCTATACTCTAACATTAGTTGCTTTGTTTATTACACCTCTCCCCGCTTGTTGCACCTATCTTTGGCATTTGTGTTCACTTCTGCTCTTTCCCTTCTTTTCTTTTGCAGTTTTCTTTTCTTAACCAATGTATGATCTTCTTGTTCTGTTTGCCGCTCACAACGTCTTCTATCCTGACCCCCCTTTCTGTTATCCTACAGTCCCTTGTTAAGTGTTCTAAGTTCCCGAACCTTGCCTGTGCTATTAATTTTTGCCCTTTCCCTTCTCTGCTTAGATATTCTGGCAAACCTACAGTTCTTATGTATTTGTACCTATGGTTGTATTTTGACTGTTCTATTTTTGCATATTGTCCCTGCTGTTGTACCTCTACGTCCCTTCTCTTCATACTCGCTACTACGTCTCTGCCTGCTCATCGCAACTCTTCTGCTCCTGCTTGGCTCAGTCCGTTTCTTCTCAAGTACTCTAGTTTGTTTCATTCTAAATGAAAAAAGAAACCGTTTGAACGTGGACTGTAATATGTAGTAGTTTAGGCTATTATTATTATATACATATATTTTCTCCTATTCTATCCTTGTATTGTTTTTTATATTAAATGTTGTCTTAATGTATTTATATTATTTTATTAAGATTTTATATTATTTGTACCAAGTGATTATGTATTTTTATTATATATTATTTTGTATATACAGAATTATATTACTAGAGCTATATTTTATTAAATCAAAAATTAAGAATGAAACTTACGCTTGTAATTTATAATCATTCATTTATTCATTATTCTTCATTGTTCCTCATTATGCCTTTGCTTTATACGATATATGTAACTTGCATTTTTGTTTTGACGTCGTTGACGTAAAACATACAGTCTTATGTGACGCGTGCAAAGAACTGTTATGTTCTCCACCAATCAGAAGCGATCACGAAAAATCACAAATCACAGTGAAAAATCACGGTGATTGAGAACGAACGTGATCGAATCACTCGTGATTCACAAGTAGCAGTTCACGCCATCTCTAGTGTAATTTGTTACATAATCACCGATATCAATCGACCGGCAGCAATAAACAGACCCGACCGATTTTAAAGGTAATAAAATCTTATTACACCCTGGTGTCAATACAATATCTGTCTGCATGGCAACAAAACAGTTTAATAATAATGGTAAAATTATAAAATGGACAAAGGTTATATATTCTATTTATTTTTAATGTTCATTCTGACGTTTACTTTAAACGTTAGATTCAAGACGAAGCAAGTGATCCCAAACTTATGGCCGGTAGTGTACATCCCTTGAACTTACGATAATATTTGTCCTTTGTCAAATTTTCACAGGATACCTTCCGTCGTATCCTGACAATTAATATCACCCGTATCATCCTTCTCAAATATTATTTATTATGTCACTCACTTCGTATGACACCTGAGTTGAAAGCTTGTCAGTGAACTCGCGTCAATCTTAATCTCTTTGCATCATAGTCAATGAACTCACCATAAACTGACATTACCGTCGGTCTTAAGTGTGCGTGTCGTAAACTTTCCTCGAGGAACATAATAATTAAGAGGAAGTTTAATATCGTAATGTGCGACGTGGCTTCGGATGAATTATTTAAAAATTCGCGTGTCCTCGTTTTCCACCCTATATCGACACCTTTTATATTCTCTTGCGGTTGCTTTTGACCATAAACTTCGATTCAAGGACTCCTCGATATTAGAGTAATTACGACGACAATATTTTTCGCGTTTTTTCACGAGGGTTGGTTCATAAAGTTATAGCTGTGTTCTTAAGAACTGCTAATGCAATTTGTGCAAAATACGATCAATGATTATATCTTTCACAATGACATTGTGAAAAACGACTTTTTCTGTATATTATTGTATTAACTAGCATATTATTTATTACACGTTCCTTTTTCAAACGATATTTTAAATATTTAGATCAAAATATTAATATTACTATTATAGTTACATGCGTCATGCAAGCATATCTTTAGAATTGCTTGCGTTATTAACTAATTTCCCAATTTATTAATTATCACGATTTCTATGTATATTTTGAAACGACAAAGAAGGATTTTACTAAAATTCTTCGTAATTTTGAAAGACTTTTGTAAAATAGATTTTTAATGCAGATTCTAGAAAAGATTAAGGAAAATGGCAACAAATGCATGTTTCCTTTTGCTCAAATTGCACATTTTTCTGTGCTCTATATAAATCGTAAATCAAAATTTCAAAGCTAATCACGAACTTTAGAATAATAATAGTTATATTTGAACTAATTCATAACTGTCGTTTAAAAATGTATGCATTTCATTACATTTGATATAGTGGGACCACTTTATAATAATTTACTTGTAATCATTTGTGGAAAATCAGATAATGTTAATAACAAAAGAATATAACAAGAGTACCAATTGCTATATCCGTCACTGGCGTCACCGCAAAACATCACGACACATACCTCAAAAAGCTAGGTATCAATATAAACATAAATGCAAGCATAGAGAAACCAGTAATACTCAAGACAGCCACAATAGTGAAAAAACGTTGCGACAGTAATAAAGGAACATACGATTTGATCAAGACCCGACGCGTGAACATTAGTCTACACAAATTTGAGAAGACAATAAGATAATAAGAAGACGAGAAGATAATAATAATAATAATAATAATAATAATAATAATCCCGCATAATAATAATATCCTTTTCTAAAAGAAAAGGATAAGCCTTAAACGAGCGATGTGACGGTCGGGAACATCGCGGGAATAATATGCACGATGAAAATAATGAATTGGCGGAAAGGTTATTCTGATTCATTATATCGGTTTTGAAATTTGTTAGACATTGTCTACTAACAATGTTCATTTTGCTGATTATTAATTGATAATCGTCATGTCTCTATTAAATGTTTATAATATTGATTGAAAAATATTCAGTTACGTGAAATAAAGTGAATAATTACGGAGATAATATGCTCGGCCAAAATAATAATGAACCGCCAAACGCAAATCGACTTTTCGACCCTCTGAGCGTGGTTTGCTTGGCAACCGGCAACCACCAAAGCAGGAAAACCTCTGCAGCGTTTTGCGTGGAGTACAGAAATGAACAGCAACGTTATGCGCTGCTACTATAAAGCAACGTAACTAGAGGTTATGCGAACGGGGTACGGGCTACAACTCAATAGACTAAGCAATCATACTCAAAACAACGGCAGCAGTCAGGAAAACGCGTCAACAGCAACGAAAGAATACAGTTGGGTCTCTTTTATGCGTTTCTTTTTAACGCGGTGAAGCAAAAAAGCAAGAAAAAATAAGTACCTCGAGAAATCTAGAAAGTTTTAACAGCGTAACGCGCTTATCCATTTATTTTCATTCTTTTTATGTTTCTCTGCTGGGAATTACGAGAGAAGAGAATAATTCCCACACACAGATAAAGAATTTCTCGTTCGAATTTAAAAACAACTGAATGTGTGTAAGTTGCCTCTTTTGTGCTGCTAATATTTCAATAAATTATCCTTATTTTTACTAAGAAAGTTATATCTTTTTTTGTGCGATATATGGTGGGGATTTCTGCGGAATCTACCGCATAAAAAGGGTTTTAGATGTACATTGCGACCTGGTGAAGACCCGTCGCATGAATATCAAACCACATGAATACATGAAGATAAACATCATCGTAGTAACAATAATAATAATAATAATATGAATTTTTCATATAATACTTTGTTTAATACAATTCTAATATAAATACTTAATATAAGATATACAGTAGATGTGTTATTTAATATACTCGGAATATAAATACAACCAAATTTCTTCTTATGCGGTAGATACATTCGACAAAATTCCGTATTAAAAGAACCGCATACGAAAGATATGGCTTTCTTAGTAAAATTTGGGATAATTTTTGGAAATACCAACAGCACAAGAAAGGTAACTTGCACACATTCGGTTGTTTATTTTGTTTATGCATAAAAAGATTTTAAATTCGAACGAGAAAAGCTTTATTTGTGTGTATGAATTATTCTCTTCTTTCTTAATTCCCAACAGAAATACATAGAAAGAACGAAAATAAATGGATAAGTGCGTGACGTTGTTAAAACTTCCTAGATTTCTTGAATTACTAACTTTTTTGCTTCATCGCATAACTTCATAACCGCATTAAAAAGATACGCACAAAAGGGGATTGACTGTATTTAATACAGTATGTTCGACCTATCATTTACAAATGAGATCAGAATCGTGTCTTTAACCCCTCAGCTACGGCTGGACTTTCCGCGGCGTTGTATTTTTGTGTTTGAGGGTACTTTCCACTATAAAATTACAGTAGAATAGAGTTACAGTCCAATAAATTATAATTTCTTTATACATTTTCATGTAAAGAGTTTGATAAAAAACATAATACGATAACAGACGGGAAAGCTACTATACTGGCGTATAATTCAAAAAGATGACGTACGCGAAAGCCACTAATCGTAAATGGCGTACACTAGCTAAAAGGTAGACTTCTACCACAGTCGAGATATAAGTAGAAAAAGCACGCAAGCCAATCTGTAATTCCAGAGTTACCGAATCGTGGGACTCGGTAACGATTTTCGTGCCACTGGTGAGGTTTCCCATCAAGCACATAAAATTGTTGTTTTTTCATATTTTTAGTCCAGAAAATACAAAAATAAAACATGAAATTATTTTTTCAAAAACTCTTACATCTGTTAGCATACATATTACTCTACATTTAACGTATATATAAGTTTCATTATTCTATAGTTATTAAATAAATATGCCACTACTTTATCATCATCGTGAGAATAAAAATAAATTATTACTATTAAATTATTACTTTGAAAAAAGAATAAAGACAAAGTGGCTCAAAATGCTGAATAAATTAAGTAAATAATAGTTTGTTTCAGCGTCTGAAATGAGTATTAATCCGTAATTAGCAATTGGCAATGTATCAGCCGAGTTCACATACCACTTGGCACGTGTCATAAAAATAATTAAAATTACGATTGAAGTGGATTCTTGAAGTTGTTTATTTAACGCTCTATTAGTTCGTATTCGCTCATTCCAACTTAATTGTCGATATGGCGTAATAATTAATATTCGTTTGAGTCGCTTAATAAAACGTGAATTGATATTGTGAAACATTTTTTAATTTGTTAACAATTTTCTTTTGAATATCCAGTAATATATTGCTCACAGATATAATTGAGAATTTGAAAAATAACACTGTCCAACACAAAAAAAGGTTGTAACAACAAATATCCTTATAGATTTTTATGCACTAAAAACGAATCCGCAAACCGTTTCTCTCCAACGTCATCATCAGTTTTCGAAAAAATCAATTTTAAAGAAAAGGGTCATTTTTGGCCCTTGAACCGGATTTGTGACGAACATATAAAAGTTAGACAGGTTTCATAAATTACAAAGAATTCTGTTCACTTTTGCGAATAAAATGATATGAATTACATGTGCAACATAAATTTTCAAATATGTCAATCATTAGTTAAATTTTACAGGGCACGCTACACGCGCTTATTTTTCGAGGCTGTCTCCCCCAAAAAATTGAGCCTCTGGCGAGGATTCCAATAACTCTACGCGATTTACCACACATTTTTCTTTGGAAAGCACTCCTAAAATACACAAAATGGACATTGGTGTCGTAAGTAAAAACCAAAAAGTCGCGGAAGTTACGGATTGTGAGCAGGGGTTCTCAAATAGCATCGAATGTGCGCACTAAACAGTGCTCTCGGAGAATCTCTGCTGATAATCCTTCGCTTGCGTTACCTTTTGGCTCTTATTTACAAAAGCATAATCTACTTTGCATATTTTTTTAGTGCTTTTTAAAGAAAAATGTCTGCTCTGTCACGTAGAGTAACTCGAATTCCCGTCAGGGACCCAATTTTGAGGGAAATTTGAAAAAGGCGTCGAGAAAAAGAGCGAGCGGGCCTTGTCTCGCGAACTTCAATCAATATTTAAACATATTACTTTTAATGACTTAATTTATGGAAATATTAACTTCAAAGCCTTCTTTGCTAAAAAACAAACAATTTTTGTTAGTATACGTATAGTAACATTTTATTAGTATACGAGATATTTAAAGAAACGTAGTTTGCATTTTTATTTCTGAGTCACCCGAAATTCATGGGGAAAAATGCCGTCCATCTAGCGGTGAGAATGTGGAACTAAAACCGTTATTCCTTCCTTCTAGCCCTTGTACAAGTGTGAAATTCGTGGGCAGAAAAAATGTCATTGGAGAGGAATAGCAGGTTTAGTTCCACATTCTCACCGCTAGATGGACGGCATTTTTTCCCCATGAATTTCGGGTGACTCAGAAATAAAAATGCAAACTACTTTTCTTTAAATATCTCATATACTAATAAAATGTTGCTATACGTATACTAGGCTTTGTTGTTAATATTTCCATAAATTAAGTCATTAAAATTAATATGTCTAAATATTAAATGAAGTTCGCTAGACAATGCCCGCGCGTTTTTTTTCTCGATGCTTTTTTCAAATTTCCGTCAAAATTGGGTCTCTGAGGGGAATTCGAGTTACTCTGCGCGTTAGAGCAGACATTTTTCTTTAAAAGCACTCAAAAAATATGCAAAGTAGATTATGCTTTTGTAAATAAGGGCCAAAGGGTAACGCAAGTGAAGGATTGTCAGCAGAGGTTCCCGAGAGCACTGTTTAGTACGCACACTCGATCCTGTTTGAGAACCCCTGCTCACAAACCGTAACTTCCACGACTTTTTGGTTTTTACTTACGAAACCAAAGTCCATTTTTTGTTTTATAGGAGTGCTTTCTATACAAAAATGTCTGGTCGATCGAGTAGAGTTAATGGAATCCTAGCCGGAGGCTCAATTTTTTGGGAAATTTGGAAAGAGTCTCGAAAAATGAGCACGTGGAGCCTGTCTTGTTAGATTTAACTAATGTTTGAAAATATTTGCAAAAGGATGCTGTGAATGTAGTTTATATCATTTTATTTGCAAAAGTCCATAGAATTTTTTGCAATTAAGAAACACTCTAACTTTCATACTTACGTCACAATTTGTATGCAAATTTGAAAAGTCTCGAAAAATGAGAGTGCGGAGCGTGCCTCACCTACTTTAACTAATGTTTAAACAGATTCGCAAATTAATGCTGAAAGTGTAATTTATATCCATTTATTCGAAAAAGTCTACAGAATGTTTTGCAATTAGTAGAATCTGTCTGAATATATAACTGTCTAACTGACTAACTGTCTAAACAGTTCATCACAAATTCTGTTCAAGAGACGAAAATGACCCATTTTTTCGAAAATTGATGGTAACGGAGAGAAACGGTTTGTGGATTTATTTTCAGCGCGTCAAAATCTATAAGGACATCTATTGGACAGCGTTGTTCTTCAAATTCTATTACATCTGTGAACAATATATTACTGGATATTCAAAAGAAAATGTTGAGTAAATACGAAAAGATGTCCCAACATTAATTCTCGTTTTATTAACCCTTTCACAGTGAGGTAAAATTACGAATTCTGGTCCAAAGAGTGTCTAGTTCTTTATGTTCGAAAACACTTCGGCATGTAATCAAAAATGTAAAAAAACGTGTTTTATATGTACCTTGTTAGTAATCAGTTCGTTTATACGAACTAATAGAGCGTTAATTAACCAACTACAACAATCTACTTGAATCGTAATTTTAATTAGTTTTGTGAGACACGTGTCGAGTGGTACATAAACTCGGACAATGTATTGACCATTGCTAATTGCAGATTAATATTCATTTCAGACGCTGAAACAAACTATTATTTACTTAATTTATTCGGCATTTTGAGCCACTTTGTCCTCATTCTTTTTTCAAAGTGATAATTTAATAGTAATAAATTAATTTTTATTCTCACGATGATGACAAAGTAGTCGCGTATTTATTTACTAACTATAGAATAATGATATATAAGCATTTGTGAATAAGATAGGTAGATGCATGCAATGCATTTACATTTGTTTGTAGCAAATATAATAACAATGCATTCCCACTCAACTTCTTGTAGTTCGTCCGCCACGTCATTTTTTAGGATGTGCTGTTGAGTGGTTACAGTACAGAATTCTTTTACTCGTTTCTGCAGGGGGGCACCTTTTGTTGCGTTGATTTTTACCGCGCCGGTCATTTTTTATTCGAATCACGAAAGCAATTTAGTGCTTGGTTTACTTATATCTCGTCTGTGCTTCTACATCTTCGCGGGTTCTTTACATTTCATCCCGGTCGGTAACCCCTTTTTCCCGCTACTCTAATTCGCGTTGTTAGTCGTTATTAAAAGTACATATTGTCATATTACATGAACAAAACCATTATCGCAATCAGTAGTTTTGCAATCCTTAGGAGGGATTGCAGCAAACGCATTCTGAAAAAGATGGTAATAACTGACAAGCGATCTCCCACAAGGACACCGAACTTCTCGAGTCAGCTGTATATTTTTCCCCGCTAAATACTGTGACAAGGCCGGTATGTTACGGGTTATTGCTCCAGCGAAATACCGCCAAGTGATCATTCATAGAATCGATTCGGTTCTTAGATTATACAGAGCGAAAGAATAGAAGGGAAAAGTATTCCATTTTGTAGGGGTACCGGGAAGGAATCAATTATCGTTTATATACTTTATGAAACTCCATTTATTTGTTCATATTAAACATTATTCTATTTGATAATTCCCATCGGTATTTGCGATTTTTGACAGGTCGAGATACGATTTTTGAAAAGGTCAACTTTTGACGTGAAAAAGTTCTCCACTCCTCAATTGATTACTTTCCGGTGCCCCTAATATGTTGACATTTTTACTTCAAAGGTGATCCATAATCTCTCCTTTAACCTGTTAATCGGAGAGTTCTTCCAAATATATTTGTGTTTATTTAGAAAGAACATCACACGGGTACTTACAATTTAGTAACAAAATAAATCCATACAAAATATTCATTATTATTGTGAATAGTTTTCCCATTTCATGCAGTCGCCTTGAAATTGCTGTGAAATAATAATAAATGGCGTTTTAGGAAGTTCAATTCCAACCTTACAAAAACACAAAACGACTGGAAGATATTTCAGTCTAAAAGAATTTGTTTAGGGGGCTGAAGAAAAGACGAAAACTTTTGCAGACACCTAATATTGTTTTATTATGTGATATTAACTCTTTTAACCTCTTAGATACTATAAGCCACTATAATGGCTTTCCCGTATGTATTACCAAACACAAATCGCAGTGCTATTTACAATATTTGTTGCGGGCTGTGGGCGTCGAACATTGCCGTACAAAAATATAGCGCGGCGAAAAGTCAAGCCGTAGCTAAGAAGTTAAGAGCGTTTAATTTATCTTGGAAGGTGAAAGAAGAGTTAGATATTGAGGATGTACAACGATAATGCCGATTTGTTTTTGAAAGAAAAATGTGTGATTTTACGCGGCTCCACACGAAACGTTTCTTTGTTTTTTATTATTGGTTTTTTGAATTATTGCCACAATCTCTTTGCGAAGTCAATGTGATTGCAAACGTACGTTTTAATTCGCAACTACAGCTCAAAGTTATGCGATCTAATCGTTTTATGCTGCGAGGTTTATCTTGGTATATGATCATATCAAAATAAATATTATGCATACGTATATAATGCAGAAATTTATTTGATCCCTGTAGGATTATAAATTTCAATAGTAATATAATATGTAGAATTGTAAATATAATTATTAAGTACATCGGAAATTATACTTGCATTATTCAACTTTTTATGTTATTCTTTCGTGGGTAGATAATTCAGGAGTGCACTTAAAAGTAGGCAGCTATAGTAATTAATAATGACAATCGGATAAACATTATTAAACTTCGATTAAACACTACAAATTTGCTAAATACAGGTAATGCTTTCTTTGAAAAATAAACGATTTTTATTTTTTTGCACCCCTAATGTTAACAATCCCCCTATTTCAAGAAGAGCTTGTAAAAATTACCTTTCAAGTAAAAATAAGAATGTGAACGGAATACTTTTCTTTCTATTCTCAACAACTCTACTTTGATTAAGATTGTAGCCACAGGAAATTGATATAATCCTGTTTCTCAGACCGCACCGAAGAATCACGTATTTTAATATTCCATTCCTACGATTTTCCTTTGCATTTTATTTCTGTACTTCCTCATAGCACAATTATTTCATAAAGCACGAGTGGAATTCAATGACCCGTGACTTTCGTTCTCAAAGATAGCGGTAACAATCCGCAGAAATTACGATCAACTTAAAGCGAATGCAATGTGGAGACAAAATCGTAATTAACATAATGGACATAATAGACATTACACGGCCGATGTGGTTTTATATAACGTTAGAGTTAAACCACGCTTATGATGTAATGTCACCAGTAATACACGGCGTACGTGTAAGATGCTTTACGCCGTTAGATAACGGTACGTCCGTTTTCAAGAGTTGTCCTGTCGAACGTTAGATACTGCATTTATCCGTGAAAGAAAAAGAGAAGCCGTATTGCACAATTTCGCGCGTGATCGCAGCCTGCTGGAACGCGCGCGCAACAGAAACGATTCATCTTCGTGTAATGCCGTACTTGCTAGTCTTTGGAGCTCCAGAGTTGGCATCTGAATATTTTCAGATTATCATCTTTTTATATTTCAATTTTTCATATTATCATCTTTGTATATTTTAGGTGATATTATGTAAAAAGTATGTGCCGGTAATTATAAAAGTGGTCTAACTCACTTTTCCGGAAGGAACGATTAAAAACTTTTTAGGTTATAAATAGGTATAATCTTCTCATCTAGAATCTATTTATTGTCAACACGTTTCAACATCTTTATCATAGGATCAATAGAAGTTGTACATATTAACCGGAATTGTAAATATATTTATTTTGAGGGTTACAGGTAAAAAGTGAATAACGATTAGACCACTTTCATAATCAGCGGTACATATATTATAATTAATCGTAAGACAAATTTATGACCACTAATGCCAATATTACTAACAATAAGATTGGAATAAAATATATCGCTAATATTCGTAAAAGTTTTAATATGTTTAACGATGTAATTACGATAACGATGTAAAGTAACTAATGTATCGTAGAGCGCTTAAACAGTTTTATTTTTAGACGTTATATACACGCTACGAATGCGTATTGTGAGGTACCGTATAACACGGGTTTCGGCCCGGCACTCACGTGTTAATACGTCCGATCGTAGGATCCAACTTCACCTCACTTCATTGAGAAGGTTATTTAAAATATAAATAGATATAATACATATGAACACATACGAATCTAATATATATACATATATAAATATGTATGCGTTCTCAAGAATATTTTACACATGTGTCTGTATAAAAAATCCGGACTCGCGGCATGCGAGTGAAACTCACTGCCCTTTTCTACTAGTAATTTATCTTCTATCTCAGAACTATTAAAATTATTGTAAATGCATGGATCTCTTGCAGTTTTTGATGTATTTTGATGTACTTTCGACGTATTTCCAATCGTTCTAAACTCTTATTGCAAGTACTTTGAATTCTGAATTTAATTTTAATTTCTGTTGCTTTTTAAATACAAGATTGGACAGACTGAAATTACAAATAATAAGGAATTTCAATATAAAATTCAATACAAAAAAGTATTACGAAACAGTTCATAAATGACGGAACGATAATACTGTTATATTTATTAGAAATCTGTCCGAAATTTTATTTAAAAACATACCGAAATATAAATTTAATTGAAAATTCAAATTACTTACAATAAAAGTTGAAAACGATTGGAAATACTTAGCACAAAAGCGCAGATTTTAAACAGAGTAAAAACAAAATTCTGTTTTTACACGATATATACGTTCTCGAAGTATACGTGTAAACAAATATACTGTATCTATGGAAACTTTAGAATTACCATTTCATAATTTGTAAAATAAAAAGAATTTTGCTTTGACTTTTATTATATTTTTATACAAAATGCATATACAAATGTTCGTGTAAAAATGGAATAGTGTGTATTCACAATGTTTTCACATAATAAAGAAAGAGACATGGATAGGGCACGAGAAATTTTTGCAGTGAAAGAATTGTGATTGGTTGCAAGACTATGTCCATCAAATATTTAGAATTCTTTTTTACTATACAAACGGATTTAGATAGAGACGCATTTTTATAATAGGATAATGACACGTTGCCAACAATATGATCGTATGCCGAAGACAGAAAAATGCATGTTCCGTTAGTGTAATTTCAGCCAAGCGAACGATGATATTCTTGTAATAAGAAGAAGTAAGATGAAGTAAGATGAAGTAAGATGAAGTAAGAAGAAGTAAGGAGGTTATTCGCCAAATGATTATAATTACGAGGTGTTCGATGTCGGGGAGTCAATGGCTCATCGAGAAAGTTAGGAGAGAGAGCCGACTAATATTAATTTGACCTTCGTATATTTTTGATCGGTGATTTGCATTAAATATGCAATGTAAAATTCAGAATCCCTGAAAAGAGCAGGTTAATTCTGTATGTAATACTTTCAGGAAATCAGCCGTGAATTATTAATATATGTTAAATACTTTATTGGGTACAGAGATATATTTATCACATTTATGAACTTTTAGCAAAAATATCTTTATATAATGTCTGCTTTCGATCCACTCGTTTTAGAAAATGTATTCATTATTGCGACTTTGTTTAATTATGGATAACTTTGTTTAATTTTTAATATCTACGCTGCTTTTTTCTGAATAATACTTTTAAATAAATATTATTATAATATGCATACGAAAATGGAGTAAAAGTATATAATTGTCGTGAAATATTATGGATTGTACGTGCATGATCATATTATACATTATTTATTTTTGTAAATGTTACTGGAAGATTAGCTAGAGAGTAATTAATAATTTATTTCCTCTTGCAACATTAATTACTGTGTTGATGAATATGCGCTGTGAGTGCCGATTTATATGCTGATTATCATGCTATTACGAGCGTTGCTTAATTATTACGGTAGTTAATAAAATTTTATTTAATTACAGCATATATCAGTCTCGCGTTATCTTTCGAATGTTATAATTCAAAATCGTCGTTGGAGGCTCCAAAAATACCATTTTTTAGCATTATTTTTAACTGTTTACAAAAGGAAATTACTCTAAAATTCTATATTACAGTATTTCCACTGGTATATAGATTACTGATTATAAATAAACTTTTAAATTTTGGCACTTTCTGTGTTTTCTACAAGCAGTCTCCAATTAGTAATTATAAAAGCTAAAATTCTTAATTATTTATTATAAATTGTAGATTTATAAGTTTGAAATCTTTTTCATTCTAGAAGTATGATGTCGATTAATTTCGCTTATAAACATATTTACAACGCATCCTTAAAATCTAGGACGCACGAGGTTTCATTTTCATTTAACGGTTTAACTTGATTTTGCTTTCCTGCAGTTCGCCATATTAACTCGTTTACCACGAATCCTCATTACCATTTAAGTTCCTTCGTATCTTATGCTTCCACCTATTATGTCTTCAAATTTATTCCTAAGGTTGCTGGAAACACTTACGATTTCATTATTTACTTTAAGAATAATACGAGGAAATCCAGTTTATAAATCAGTTGAAGTAACCGATATTACATACTTTGCATAAATTCCTAATTAATTAATTTTTGGTATTCGTCATTCGCGCACTATTATACCGATGATGTATGCGAATAATAAGAATCCTGTCTGCAGTATATTCTTGGTACTTACGTATCTTACATAAAAATATACTGATGTGGAAGAAGAGTGCGAAGAAAGATAAGAAAACAAAAATAAAGCTAATGGAATAAAGATTGGACATTTCGAAAGATAAAATTTAATAATACTAACGAGGAATATTATTAATATCAATAAGGAAGAAGTAACAATCAATTCGTGATCTACAGTATTTATTGATTAACACTTCCGTAATTCATCATTTATAATACAATAACTAATAAATCTATAATTTATAATAAATAATTAGAAATGTTAGAATTAATAGTTACTAATTAATGACTCCACGTAGAAAACACAGAAAGTGCCAAAAATAAACATTTTTTGCTGTCGATAAATGTTCTACATACCAGTGGTAATACTGTAGTCTAGAATTTTAGAAGAATTTCCTTTTGCAAATAGTTAATAATATTGCTAAGAAATAGTATTGTTGGTGCCTCCAAAGCGGTCTCTCAACAAGTTTGTTCTCTGTCCTGACAAATTTGACTTTCGGCACATACAGTGTTTATTCAGAATGAATAAATAAGAATGATATATTTAATGATTAACAATTCTATAAATAATATTTAATAATTCAACATTGGTGTACGGGAAAGCTTCTGTTGTACTAACGATCCAAGAAAATGAATGGTGCGAGAATCTATACTGTTTCGATTGTATAATAGTAGAAGAATATAGTTGTCAACTTCGAAGATACATCGGTAAAGGAGAATTGAAAGATAATCATTAATGATCTCCTTGTATATTGTTCTCATTCATTACGTAGTCAGACTAAGATGTATTTCCTTCGGGTGCACCGGTATTCTGCCGTTTTCATAATAAATTATGCAGGCAAAAGATGCGCCTCACGTGTTTCACACGCGGAACCGGATCTGAATTATTCCCCTCGCCCGAAGGAAACGACAATTCCGCGGAAAAGTTAATCATTCGCCTCCATTGTGCGTCAGAGGGAAAGAAGGAGCGAAGAAAACGAGCTATCGACGATGTTGCGTTGCGTAGCGATATACAATGCATGTTTGTACTGTCGGGTTCTGGAGAGAAGGCACTCGTGAGTTTTCGATCTCCCATTTGTAATGTGTGTTATATATTACAAAGGTTTTGCACTCCAAATTAACCATTTTGCAGATTATATTCACCTTTTTGCAAATCAAATTCATCCTTTTGCAAATCAAGCTTTTCTACAAGTTTGTTTTCTCAAGCTATTGTAATAAAAATAAAATCCAATGTAAAGTTATTGTTTTGAAATAAAAATTTTATTCCATGTCGTAATAATACTTAAACATAAAATGACATTAATTTAATATGAAATATTATACTTCTTTAACACCAGGATGAAGCTATTGAAGCTATTGATATATATATCAATATTTTTAGTGTTAAATAAGTATTTTATGTTATTTTATGTTTAAGTATTCTTACATACATGCATTTCAATTTTTATTTCGGAACAATGACTTTGCTATAGATTTTATTTTTATTACAATTGCTTAAGAAAACAAATTTATAGAAAAGCTTGTTTTGTAAAAGGAATTTGATTTGGAAAAGAATGAATTTGGTTTGCAACAAGGTGAATTTGATTTGCAAAAAGGTGAATATATTCTGAAAAATGGTCAATTTGGAGTGCAAAACTTGTATATTATATTTATATTGTACAGTTTATAGGTTACACATAGTTTAGATATGGAATTGTCTAAAGTTGTCGTCTGATAATAAATGTGTAATACACGTTACGTATTATACATATGTGTAATGTCACCATGTGCCTTTTTTTCAGCATCCTGCAGTACACTTACTTCATATGATTTGTATGTCATGTGTCGGTTACGAAAATCACGGGGTAGTCGGTAACAATCGTAAAATGTACTATATATTATAATTATTATTGATGAGATTCGAAGTTGCAATGTCGTCACTTTATTCGACTTTATTAGTGTATGATTTGAGGATTGTTATCTAAAGTTCATTTATAAATACATATTTTGCGACGTAAATTACACGAAATAAGCGAAACATTGTTTTGCTATTATCTTTGAAGATAAATTCATGAAATTGCCGTAACAGTACTTTCTCTTGCAACGAGGAACATTTATATTTATAGAGTTTTCATGCATCACGTTTAAACGAGAGCCAGTAGAGCCTGGTCAATGAATGGCGTAGGTTATCCACATTAAATCCATCATTGCTTCATACGAATTTTGTAACTCTAGTATTGAGAACTGTGCCGATACTCGTGGTACATTAACTCTTTCCCGTCCGCTGGCACCAACGTGGTGCTATGCGCCCGGCGATACGGAATTGTCGGTGGTGCCACGTTGATACCATATGCGAGCCGATACTCGATTCAAATACTTCATTGTATGTATACTGGGTGATCATTTCCGTAATACTGTAAAAATATGTTCCTTCATAGTGGCAATAACTTCTTCAAATCATATTTATTTAATATACTATTTCATATAAAAGAGGTGCGTGAATCACAGGTTGCAATGATTTTTATGTTTGACTTCTATTCATTATGACTGCACTAACAAGAGTAAGATTTGCAATAAGGTTAATTTGGAGTGGAAAAAGGTGAATATGATCTGCAGAAGGGTTAACTTGGAGTGCAAAACGTGTATAACATTAGATATTGTTTCGACTACCAAGGAACCCTAGGTAGGTGTCCGCCTCCGATTTTGTTCGTTTTCACATATGTTGTGCAGTGCTCAGAAAACTAAGCGACACGTATTTTTTTATATCTGCGGAATTTCGATTTAAAAGGGTGAAACTCGCGCTTAAGGATTGGACGCATAACAAGATTAATTGGAATTAATTTGGATTTTTTATAGAAATTTCGAATTCTTTTGAATTCTATTCTTTGACAAATATTTTTTATCATAAATAACGTAACATCAAATTCTAATTTTTCAGATGGGTTTCTTTTTAAGGGTAAACTACCCCCGCGTAGAATGTTTCTTTTCTACATAAAAAATTTATTTAACACATTTTGCAGATATAGCAAAATACGTGCTGTTTAGTTTTTTGAGTACTGAACGATGTGTAAAAAGACCAAAATCGGCGAGGGTTCTTGTAAGTTGGATAACAGGGATGATCGCATGACTCTTATAATTATCCCAGTAAAATGATCCCGGCCTTTACGCAGAATCCCGATTAAGGTAACGTCATTATTAATTTACTAGCCAACTTCTATATTTAGAATACAAGTCTGCAGCATGTGTAGATAGCGGTTGACGTACATGTATGTGTGACTAGATTATTCCAATTTTTATAGTACCCGTAGTAGAATCCTTTCGCAAGGACTTGAATATATTCTGAAAATTATTCACAATTCACAAATTATCTCCGACTTTGATGCAACCAAGCTCTCAGTTTAAAAGACTAGATGTGGACCTCCAGATATAATTTTCGGTTTTATCGTAAAACATGAGTCAAGGTTTTCATGTTAATCGCTGGCTATTTAAGCCTCGTCTACTCAGTGCTCGTTTTACATGCTAATTGCAATTAGCACTGGAATTATATTACGAAATCAATGTGATTTTTATATCTTATGCTAATTTAGCATTTGTTGCTTAATAATGTTCTCTTTGTTTAATGTAACTGTAAGTAATATATTTAAGATTATGGCGCAGGTTTCTCTTTCTATATGGGAATAATATAAAAAACGTAAACTTTGTATTTAAATAGTTGATTATATAATAATATTGCTTAAGTTTGAGAAAAGAGAAAATCATGGTAGGAGGTCCATTTTGAATATGTGAATTTTGAACAGAAACGAAAATAATATTTACACAACAATTTTATGCATTTTACACAGTTTTTATGTTATGGAATTAAATGTATCAATCGAATGTCAGAAAATCTGAAGAATGTGCAAGATCTTCCACCATCGATGCCATATTTACTATAATTTCTGGTTCTTCTTCCGTCTTGATGGTACACAATAATTTTTTCAAATTCCATCCAGACGTGTTTTTCAAACATCCATGTATAATGAAACAGACCACCGAAAGTAAATAAAAATGTATTTTAAACAGAAGTATTATAAAAAGTGATAATTAAATTCACATGTCTGTCATAGGCAAAAATATGATCATTCAAAGAACATTATTTATCTTTTTTAATACTTAAATATATCGATTTATTTCGAAGTACAAGATTGCAGTTGGGAGCCAAGAAACATTTAATCTCCTCGAGACCTCGGATTTATTAAGTCGTTTGAGGAGTAATTAGTGAGTAGATTTGAAATAATGAAACTCACCTAAACGATGTTTTAATGAATAATATAATTACTGTAAAAAGTGTTGAAGTGACCGAAAAAGATGGTGATCATTAGGGGCCAGATCGTGTGACTAAGGGGGAAGCTGCAAAATTTCCCAGCCAAAACTGTTCATTTTTTTGCACTGTTATTGTCGCAGTTTGAAGCCGGCGGAGTGCGTCAGTCAATTAACGGGAAACCCCTACTCCTTCATAAATAGCCTTTCTTAGTTTCTTTAAGTGTTCGAAAACAATCGAATGAACAATATTCGTTAAAGATGCGGCTTCCCCACACGATAATCTGCAGTTACACTCAATTAATATTTTCATTCTATCTGCATCGGTAACAGAAGGATGACCCAATCGTGGTTCATCAGTGTAAGGACATAGGATATATGTATGTATACTACCGGTCAAAAGTTTGCGATCACTTGCTTTCTTTTCATTCTAATGTTTACTTTAAACGTTAGCTCCCGAATTTGAGCTACCAAATTTTTCGCATTTCATGCAGTCACCTTGAAACTGTTGTGAAATAATAATAAACGGCGATTTAGAGAGTCCAGTATCAACCTTATAAAAACACAGAGCGACGGTAAAATATTTCAATTTAAAATAATATTATTAGGGGACCGAAAAAAGACTACTTTTGCATACACTAATATCTGCACCAGATTAAAGCTGACACACGACTGAACGTATATGACAAAAAGTTATCAATTATGCGTATGGTACAAAACGGTCAGAATGCATTAAATAAGATAAAAGACGACGTTACTTATTGAATGGTCTAATATTTTTTGAAAATATTATAATATATAAGGAATATATAACAAAATTATATATGATTATTTATTGGAAATGATGCATATTCTTAATTTGGCATATACCATTATAATTCTTTATTATTTAAAGACTATACTCTAGGGAGGGAATGAAAGATATTTAATTATATTATTTATTGTACAAATAATTAATTTAAGCGAAATTAAAGAGAACATAAGCATTAATTGACGTATTGTGCCGTTTTTTTGGAAAGTGACATAAGCCCAATTTTTCTTTTCGCTTTAATATCATAAACAATTAAACGGTAACCAATTTTTTAAGAAATTGAATTAGAAACAAATCCTATTTTATTAAAAACGAAATTGCACCATTGCCAAAAAATAACGGACCAATTTGTACCGAATTGATATTTTTGCCACATTGTACACAATTAATTGTCTTTAAATAAGCTGCACAGTATGAAATATTTCCTCTGTTTATTGGAATCATTGTTTAACAGCATCATGAATATCTTGTTTATCGGTGGCTATTTGAATCTGACATAATCTTCAAGGTTGACGGGATTATATTATAAAATTGCATTTCTGATTTGCGTGCTTTACATATGCAAAATATTATAAGTACAATTACGTTATTTCGCAGCAATGGAAAACACGATGAGCGTATGTTTATGGAAAAACAGGGTGGTGCATCTTCGGCGTAATTCTTCAATTTGTTGTTTTATTTAATTTATCTCATTCGGCGTAAAAAAGTATTGCACTGTTTCCTGCGCTCTGCCCAGTTTTGATAAAAGTGCACTTCAAGATAAAAGAGGTCAAGTTCGTTATTCTATGTATGTATATTCAAATTGTCGACTCGCCTTGAGTTCCTACGATCGAATTACATTTCACCAAGTTCAAAACAAATTTCTACTTTCCGTATAAGGAAGAAAGGTTGCGGATTCCTAAACAGAAACTACTAATCGTCGAGCAAGGAAGCTTCATTACTTTTCGCATTTCTTACAGGAAATTAGTTGTATCCGCATATAATAAATTCCAAAATAAAAACTGTTAGTTTTACTGTAAGTGGTTGAATGGCAGATGTTTTACACTACAATTACCAAATGAGTTAAAAAGACTTGTCTGCCGTTTTTAGTTAAATTATTTGAATATCCCACGGTGCATCGTTTGAGATACTTTTGTTTGATATACATAACGCAAATAATTGAATCCATTAATTAACTTAACGCTAGAACTACGGACAATATATTCATTCATATTTATACATTCACGTACACGTCTTTAAAAATAAGGATGAATAGAAAAAATAAATTAATCGATTTAATTAAGCAAGAAATGTCAGAAAATGGAACCTTATAAATTTGAACGTTTTTATTGAATTCCGTGGACTCCTCATTTCGACGACTTCCGAGTTCCGTTAAACGAACACAAGGAGTACGTGAAAATGACTTCCAAGATTTTTAGATGCCTGGAAAACTTCTTAAGCCACCTTTTTCTTCAGCTGACTTAAATAGCCTCGCCTTACCATATAGAAAGTTAAACACTGCATTTTTCAATTCTCATTGTTTCATGAGTATGCATATTTTGATGATAAAAATTTCAAACCAATATTTAGTGAACCATTTTAATCTCTTTATCCTTTCCGAATAATTGCTTGATGATTGTATACATTGTATTACATTTTACAAAGAAACCAAACCTCGATTAGTTCGAAAGATCAAGCGGTATTCTGCGGAGAAGGTTACAGAAATATCGAGATAGTTTAACCAGAAAATTGATGACCCTGCTCGTAGAATTGGAAGAAGATATCAGTGGTGTGATTACACGTTCGGCTTAATCTTACCATTTCCGTTGCCAATGATTAACATCAACCTTGTTGACAACCTTGTTGTACTTTTTCTTTACTACCAATTCGAGTCTTAACATTGAAATGAGGACACTGCATGGGAAGCATTGAAACCCTATGCATATTTAAGGTTATGACACTTATCTCTGTTTATCAGAATTGGTGTTGACAATTTGAATATTTACGTCACGGATATAACGCAAATAATAATAGAAATATAAGTTTGCAAAAAGTTGTATGTAAGTACAGTGGAGTTTCTTTTTGTGCGTATCTTTTTAATACGGTTTTGAAGTTCTGCGGTGGAGCAAAAAAAACAAGAAAAAAGAAGTGATCCAAGAAATCTAGAAAGTTTCAACAGTGTAACACGCTAAATCACTTATTTTCGTTCCTTTTATGTTTTTCTGCTGGGAATTAAGAGAGAAGGGAATAATTTCCACATACAAATAAAGCTTTTCTTGTTCGAACTGGAAATCTTTTTATGCATAAACAAAACAAACTGAATGTGTGTACGTTATCTCTTTTGTGCTGCCGGTATCTCAATAAATTATCCCTAATTTTACAAAGAAAGTTATATCTTTTTTTGAACAAATTTCTGTTGCACGTATCTACCACATAAAAAGAGACTTTACTGACAACGTAAATTTATATAAACGTGAATAAATGTGCAGGATATAAAATATTCTTTAATTTACTATAAAATGTAGTAACTTCATGCAACTTTAATGAACGCGAAGAATAAAATAAACCACTTTTATGGAAGCATTTAGTAGTCATAAAGCACCAAATATAATTTTGCCTGTTGTCTCCGTAATAGTAAACAATAAATACTTTTAAATGCCAGCAATATATATCTTGCGGCTGCACCTGCAACGGCAGAGTTCTCGCGAGTTGCGCAAGCATCCACGTGCCGTGTTTATTAGTGGTTGAGAGACAATTATCAATGCAAACATTAATCTTCAACTTAATAAAGCAGGATTTACAAATACACACATATATAGACTAAGATTACAAGTTCATTATTTCCGTCTACTATCTAACAATAAGAAGATTGAATCATAACATGTGTTTACTACTGTCTTTCACTTTCGTGCAATTAACTGCAGCTTTTGATTCATTTCTTCCAACAAGCACTTTGAACTAAGTAAGCCACATTTAGACTGTAACTTGGATAATGAATCATTAAAAATAGAGAAAACCAGTTAAATACATTATTTTTTAAATTGCAAATATCTCTGAAAATGAATACAATCTCAAAAAGAATGCGCCAAGGTTATTTTTATCAGCGGATCACAATTTCATGAAATAATAACGATCCGTGTAAAGTTATATTGGAACACCGACAAAAAATGCTATACAAAAATAATTATAAATCATGCAATATTAATACAGTTCAATATCAATTGCCGTATTAATATTAATACAATATAAATAAGTAATGAAAAAGTAATAATAGTTCCGCGTTTATCGACTCAAGCAGAGTTTTCGATTAAAGTGATCCTGGGGTAGTAATATTGAAAATATAAACTTTCATTTAGAGGTACATCCGAAAAGAAGATGTGTCTGAATAAAATGGCGCAAAGCCAGGATAATATTTATTCATTATTTACATGGCAATGTGTGGCGCATTGCGTCATAGAATTTACATAGATCCGAAGCATGCAGTATCCGCGACATCATTAAGGACCAATCCTACGGAATGAGAAGAATGTGTCTTCTCTGGTGTAACTGCATCTATTGGCTTAAGCTGCGTTGTGCAAGGGTCCAGGTATCGTGTCCGCTGTCGAGTGGGTTTGCTCGAGCATCAAAACAGGGGGAAAAAACAGGGGGGGGGGGAAACACAGGTTGACTAATGCACGAAGATCTGCCTCTCCTGGATTCTATATCGGGTCCTAACGGCTCGAGAAGAGTTATTATGAAACAAGGATGTCTCAGGCAGAAAGCGGGTCAGTGCACGGCTCGTTTGTCTTTTGCCTGGTTCCTGGATCGTTTCACCGACGCCTCACCGTGTCTCTCCCGTTTCTACGTCCCGGGAAGAAAAAAAACACTCGACGACCGATTCGCCTCATCGAAGAAGGTGCAGTGCACTCATGCTACTTGTACTTTGCTCTCCTAGATATGTTTTACACTGCTGATGCCTTTAACCTTTAGAATCCATAAGTACCACCAAGATGCATTATCCCTTGGTTACAGTTCAACTGTGTAACGACGCTACTAGCGCCATTAATGTAAGAGGTAATCCTTATCACTAAATATAAAAGAAAGAATTAGAAGTTGCAGGTTTAAAGATACGGGCCTAACGAGATTTTCGCATTATCCGGTAAATCAAATCAAATCGTAGCCATAATTTATGGTCGAAATTCTTTTATCCTGATTTCATAAAATTGCGGAACTTATTATATACTTTCGATGGCACGTGAATCTCTTAAAAGCCGCTTTCTCAAGTTTTAGTGTTATTTTTCTTCGTCTTCACGTTGAGAGAAGATGATATTGGATTCGCATTTAAAAAGTATAAATTAGAACAAGGTTGTTTGAATATTATAAATGCATATATTTGTAAGATCTTACGAATGTAATTAAGCTGTACCAGTCAGAAGATCGATCAATAATTCTGACTATTAACGTATCGCCTGCTGAAATATCATTATCAGGGAATTTATTACGGTGTTGTGAGAATTCGGAAAGTGACCGTGCCCTTTCGCACGTCCGCCAGTTTATGGCGCGTGGATCAGCGGAAAAGAGTACCAACCAGCCACGAGTTCCTTATGATTGGATATAATCCGTGTCCTTGGAAGACACGAACTCGTGCTAGTCCTTGACTATCTCGGAATTATATTCCTTTGGGAAGATATTGACCTCCATCTTTTTATACCGATCGTGTTGTACGATCGCGAGACCTGGACTAAACTTTTTCCGATCTTTTGCACTTTGTGGTCTGTCACCACTAACGTTAAATATGCTAAACATCTTCCACGTTGCATATGATTTTATTCGCAGCTCGTTTCACGAATCCTATAAAACCGCATATGTATATTTTATTCGCGCTTCCTTCTAACGGAAATTTACTTAAACATCCAAATCAATGAAATTGATTTATCAACATATTTATGATTAATATCCGTTCAACGCTTATTTAATCGTAGTTTTTAATTTATCCAACAAACTGTGCCAAGAAAACGGAGTTTGGACCGAACCTTAGATCGGAAAAACGAATGGCTGGTTAACCCGTAAAAGCATAAACAATAGCATTTTTAAGTTGTAAAATAGATTGAAAAGTATGCAAATATTTCTTAAACATTTATTTGTAAAAGAATTGGTAAGTCCGGCTTAATTTTAATTTATTTTTTTATTTCAATTCTTGTTTCGAAGCAAAACCATGCCACTTTTTCATTAACCCTTTCGCTGCGAACAGCGCCTTTAGGCGCTCAACTATAGACGCTTCCCCTGAGCGAACAGCGCCTATAGGCGCCGTGCATTTATTTTGCATTTTTGCTATTAATAACTGCAAAATAATGGCCATTAATTCGTTTGTCTTCGATTATTAAAGATTATTAAAAATTACTAATATTGTTCTTCTTATTATTATTATTGTTTGGCTATTATTATTGTTATTCAAAATTGGCTCCGCACACCGTTTTAGGAACGATGTTATCGCGCGGACAACCTTCTACTATCGCGCCTGCTGCGGAGAGAGCAATTCTTTTCTGAGCACTCCGCAGCGAAAGGGTTAAGATAACATCAATGACAGATTATTTGTTTTCAAAACTATGATTACTAGTGCTCTTATTTAACTTCAGTTTACTTGCTGGAGGAACTAATACGTTGATTCTCGGAAAAAGATCTTGACGAAAATATGGTCTGTTAAATCGAGATCGGTTAAAAATTATGTATACATACTTTATCTTGATAAAATATTGTAACAATTGAGAAGACAAAAGAAATCGTTAAGTAATGCACATGACTGTCTACGATGCTTAAAGAAACAAAGTTCTTTGACGTAAATGGATTACACGTGTTATCAACTGTTTTTAAATCGTTGATGTAAATCTGAACAATAACATTTGTTTGCGTACGTCCGCATACCGGAATAATCCATCTGGTATAACGAGATGTAACGCAAGCCAGAGAAAGTTGTTATGTCTTTAGCGCACATTACTCGCCATATTCGATGCCGTTGTACATCCAAATTAGCAATGCGCATGCTTAACCCTCTTCGGTAAAACGCTAGGACCGAGTGGGCCGATATGTCGGCTTTGGAGGTTTTTCGTGGAATACCTTGAGCCGATATATCAGCTTTCAATTTTTAATATAACTTAAACACATGTAACGATATGCAAAAATTAAAAGATACCTCAAAAATTGCATAATTTTCAAGGTATTTTTTTACTTTACCCGGGAAACTTATAAGGTATTATACTATAAGGGTTAAATGTATAAGTTATACTTATCCTTTAATATGTAGTTATACAAGTAAAATGTGCATGCATTGCGTTCCATATATGTATATATGTATATATTTGAAGGAATCCACACATTATGAGCAACCACATATGTATTCTTTATGTTATGTATTTATGCACATTTAGATATTCAATCCATGATTTGTATACCTTAGGGTTCTTGAAGGATCGCACACAGTGACTTTGGGTAAGGAAAGTCTCTATATGATAATTATAATATCTATATTATAATCTACATAGTATCTAATATATAATGAATAAATCATATTGTCAATGGAAGGTCGAAATTCGACGTGACACTTGTGTCTTCTTTCCAAAACTTAATTAGCTTATGACTTAATTAGTTTATTAGTTTATGACTTAATTAGCCAAATTATTATCATAAAATAGTATAGTGTAAAATGATTTACATAATTTTCTCAAATAAGACTTATAAGTCAGACATATTCGTGAACGGTAAAGTCTTTAATTATCACTTGTGCCATTAAAACATACTATGTATGTAATATATACATGCAACTCTTTTATTGATGACGATTTAATCTTGCAACGATTACATATCTCGCGAGTAATTAATGGAGGGATTACGTTAACGCCGGTTCCCTGAGACTGTAAAATATTACATAATATGCAAACATAAGAAAAATGAACTTACAAGAAACCACTGTATAGCGTAATTCACTCTACGCGATTCCAAACATTTCCTTAATCGATTACCGATCCTATGTCGATTACGAGATCACATGAAAAAGATTAATAAGTGGAGTCGCGATGATTATACCGTAATATGTATTATCCATGACATTTCCGTACTTTCTTCGAGGTTTTACTTGAAAAAGGTAAATGGTTGTCTAAGCGCTTCAATTATGTTATTCAATTATTGAATGTAATATACAAAACACACTGCAGCTATAAAGCGGCATGCTAATTATTAACAATTTAGCATCAACTTATCTTTATAATTAAATACTTATTACATATAATAAATTGCATAATAAATAATGTATTAATATTGTAGAATATATAATATTATATATACCGTACTATATACTATTTAATGTACTACATTTATATGTGTAATGTTCTTTTTAATTACAGAAATAAGATGATGCTAGATTGTACGTAATTAGTCTTTTACAGTTGCAGTAACATGGTTCTTGCATATTACAATTAATATTTGGATAACATAATTGAAATATTTTTAACAATTCATGCAATATATCATATTGCATTATATTATACTACAGGTTTTTGCACTCCAAATTCAACTTTTTGCAAATCAAATCCATTTCTAATACATGTTTTTCTACTTTGTTTTCTTAAGCTTTTGTAATCAAAATAAAATGAAGTGTAAATTTTATTGTATGTAATGTGAAGATATATGTACATGAAACATTTATTTAATTGTAACTACCAATTAATTGCATATGAAATTATTTTTGAAAATGGGTGAATTTGATTTGCCAAAGAGTGAATTTCGAGTGCAAAACCTGTGCATTGTATTATGTATCTGCCACAGATGTGGCAACGTTACTTATTTCTCGTTAAAGTCAGTGTAAGGTGTTACAGATTAGAAGCACGCATCGCAAAATCGAAAGGAACCCCGAATGCGTACGTGCTGTGTGTCGTGTCTTGCTTCCGTTTACGAACCATTACATTCCAATGGGACATGAGCTAATCGATGATGAATCCAAACCTTGAACCGATTTCGATCGCATGTCAGACACGAATGTGGGTGACGCCATGTCCGTCATTGATTGGCGAACGTTTCGACCGACGATAGTTTCAAGGTACATTTTGCATCCGCTTATGCATAACCATTGTGCGGAGAAATTCGGAGAAATTTATCGATTAATCTTAATCGCTCACCGTCGACGTACAAATATGTACGATGACTTCATGCGAATTGAATCATTCGCCTCTATGGAAAATCTATCTATGATTGTATGAGTATTAACAAATTATTCGACAATATTTGCAATCTATTTATCCATATAATAAAATTTCATAAAATTTCACTTTAGTAAATTTCACTTCTTATACTAATATTCAATGTTTAGTATTCTACTGATTTACATGAATATTTATAATAAAGTTTAATTCAACTTTAATTGATAAGATAAATTGCAAAGCACACTCCGGAGGATGAATTAGAACAGCACGAATTCCTTCGGATTTAATGAATTTCAGAAACGGCATTCTATCGAAAGGAATCTCATCAGGAAACTGTTAACGATATCATTCACTAAAAATATCTCTACCGGTTACGATTTCACAATTTTCTCGTGGCCGGTCGACTGATGGACACAAAGACATAGATGTGCGTACCAATTAAAAGGAGTCATAGATCCAGGAAGTGTATTCGAGGGAAAATCGTGATTACAGTTTGCACGATTTATTCTTAACTTTCGCTCATGGCTCGACGATGATGATAATTACGACGACGACGACGACGACGATGACGATGATGATGATGATGATGATGAGAGGATCGTGATGTCGATACTAGTTTTTACTACCGATGACTGTTGACGCTTTAGCAATGATCGAGATCGGTTACGTCGATTACGGGGACGAAAATTACTGGATCAACTACAACGTGACGTGACGAACCGCTTTGCTCGTATGCTTGTCACATGCGGGGATTGCTCATTGAGTAACGCACGCAGTCACTCTCGCTACTGATACCGGCCCCTATGACACACTGACACAGAATTCGACTTCTGCTACCTGACAGACCGGGCCTATGCGATATAAATAATCTCAGAAAAAAGAGAGATTATTATTATTATCATAATTTCTGCTTCTTTGTTAAACCAGTTCCTGGGGCAGACAATTTGTCTATTCGACTTCTGATACTTGTACAACTACACTACCGGTCATAAGTTTTGGATCACTTACTATCGTTAAGCAAATTATTAAATATCTCGTCTATAAAATGGAATGGGATACTTTTCCTTGAGTATATCTGCAGGTTGATGTATGTTGATATTATAAGACAGAGGAGTTGTATAAATTTCGTATACTTTATTCTGTATTAATTACACATTTCCTTTAATACGCGACTCGTCGAAGTATCCCCCATTTTTCATTATTACTATTTTACATATTTTTGACATACCCCAACAAGTTTGTGTAATGTTTCTTGCTGCATAGTTCGCCAACCTTCTTGTAGTAAAGTAATTTGATGTGGGGAAATTAAAGACCGACCGATAGCAATCACCGGACCCGACCAATTTTAAAGGTAACAAAAATATTATTACACCCAGGTGCCAATACAATATGTGTCTGCATGGCAAGAAAATAGTTTAATATTAATGGTAAAATTATAAAATGGACAAAGGTTTTATATTCTATTTACTTTTAATGTTCATTTTAACGTTCACTTTAAACGTTAGAATGAAGACAAAGCAACTGATCTCAAACTTTTGACCTGTAGTGTATGTGCACAGCTAAAGGATAACAACAAGGTGTAATGAAACTATCGTATATATTCTAGCATTAATTTATAGGTGCGTAAACATAGATAATAATAGATAGGTATATAAACTACAAATAACGATCGTATAATGAAAATTAGTTTATATGTATGTGTATATCACATAAATGTATGTGATATATGTTTAATTATGATGATATATGTTTTTGTAACATATGTTTTTATTTACTTATACTATATAAATACAAACAAAATAATTTGATTTTATATTAATAAATAAACAAAAACAGATGAAGAATGCCTATTGTGTCCATAATGGGAGCATCGGAAGTAAGTTGACACTTCAAAAACTATACTAAATATGATATATTTTAATTGAACTAATAGCGGCTGTGGTATCCTTTCGCTTCTATAATATTATATTTTAGCTTTAAGTATATCCATAAAGCGTGAAACGTTCGGTGTTTCAATTTCCGGTTTGTTGATCCAGAATTGAAATTTGTAACTGATATAAGAATCGGTCAGATATATTTACAGGTACTCCCAAAAGTATTCGGACACTAATCAAATGATGTATCTGTGTTAAATATGACAAAATTGGACTAAATCTTTTTTTGTATTAAACGTCGTTTATTGTACTTTGAAAATTATATGTTATTAGCTTAATAAATTTTCAATAAGATTAACAGAAGAATGGCTTTGAATTAGTACCGAATATTAAAAACAAAACACGTCAAATATGTCAAAACGCTTAAAACAAGTGATACAACGAAAAGGATATCGAACGAAATATTAACATTGCGTTTCTTTTACAAAAGACGTAACAAATATTAATTTTCGAATATTTTTGTCAAGAAATAACTTGATTTCGATTAATTGGTATTAAAATTTTAGATATGAAAATTTATTAAATTAACAATACATAATTTTAAATTACAGTAAACGACGTTTCACAAAAAAAGATTTTGTCTAGTTCGTTGATAATTGACACAGATCTCTATGTAATCAAATTTTATTAGTGTCCGAATACTTTTGGGAGTAACTGTACACGTATAAGCTGAATAGTACCATCGTCTGATGTATTACAGCGAGATTCATAAAAACTCGTGTATAAAATAAGTTTTGTTATACGATCTCGAATAACTAATGTGAATCTTTTAACCTCGATCATAATTAAATAACTAAAGAATAATATAACATACCGATCACTGAGATTTCATAAATCTGAACGATTGATTAATAACCTGTTGATACGATCGCATTGGACAAATGTGACATCAATATCAGGATAGCGATATAATTATTACCTTTTATCAAGTGTGTCTGGGGATACATTTCTTCTACAGTTTTTTCGAGTAAAACGTGGGAAGACGAAAATATAATTATTGGTAAACACGCGTATCGTAGATGATTCTAGAGTGTAAAGTATTATATTCCGTACTGTATGGTTATGAGGAGTTAATGGAGTATTACGTTAATGTAGTTTCTGCAGTCGAGATCGTTATTACTATTCGGTAACAATAAATGATTGTATATTTCTGTGTACTTGTATATACAGGGTGTTTGAAATTCTGGAAACGGCGAAATATCTCCTAGAGGAAGCTTTTTGGTTGAAAACATTAAATAAAAAAGTTTTAGGATTTTAATCGAGCTGTCAGATGAGCTCCGTGATTTTGGGTCCCGGGTTTCTGTTTGCGGCCAATGGGGCTGAAGTAAAAACTTTTAAATGCTGGTACCCCTTGTTTCATTACAGATTCTTATTCCGCGTGATATTTCGCATCTAGACATGGTCTACTGGATTTTACATCGGATCCCTGTAGAGATATACAGGATGCTTCAAAAGTCTGGAAACGGTCAAATATTTCCTAGGGGAAGCATTTTCGTTGAAAGCATTAAATGGAATAGTTTTCTGATTTGAATAAGGCTAACGAATGAGTTCATTGGTTTTCGGTCAAGTCGGAAATGGGTTCCAGCCTACATGTGGCACATGTGGCTCAAACCGAGGACTAAAAACACTTTTTATTGTTTTCTGACCCAAAATGGCCAAGTAACATTTGAATCCTATCTCAGAATGTTGTATCGTATGGCGAGAACTCGTTTAGGGCCCTATGGGCCTCACTCTCTTAGGAAACATTTAGGTCGGGGCCCAAAATCAACGAGTTCATCTGTAGCCCGACTGAAACCAGAAAACTTGTCTATTTAATGTTTCCAACGAAAATGCTTCACCTATTAAATATTTGACCGTTTCCAGACTTTTCCAACACCCTGTATATTACATTTATGTTACTGATATGTTTTTATGTGAGTGAATAGTAATTTATTTATTCGAACCACATTCATTTTTATATACTTATGCATTTTCTCAGCTATTACTTATGTGTTTTCAAAAGTATTAGTCTTTCCTTTCAGCACACGAATAGCATTATTTTCATTTGAAATATTTTCCCGTCGTTTTGTGTTTTTGTAAGATTGGTATTGAACTTTCTAAAACGTCATTTATTATTTTATTTAATAACAATTTCAAGACAACTGCACGAAATGGGAAAAATTCAGTAGCTCAGAAAGACCAAAAGTTTTACATACAATTAATAAAAAGCTATATTTCCTTTAAGATGGAAATCGATCCAAATATGAATTTATTTATAATTCAATTGTCTATTGAGAGATTTGAGGACGTTTTGAGTGCAAATAAATGCATTTGATGGAAATCGTAGACTCTTTCGAAGCCCATCTGTATTTGCGGATAAAAATACTTCGTTGAAATTAATATCGTGAACAGCTTAAGGGGATAGTTTGCGGCACGTGCCTTCAATATATTAAGAATAATTTAAAAAATCGAGTTGGGAACACACCTTAACTGCGGGTAACCTCGAAAAAATGACCTTTCGAATTTCACTGGAACATCGACCAAATTTCTCTCTTTTCATTACTCTCTTCCCTTCTCTCTCTCTCTTTCTCTCTGTCTCCTTCTCTTCTACCACTTTATAGCTCGCCTGATGGAGATTCTCGAAGATCGAAGTAAAGTTGTAAATTAACTGATTCGACCGGAGAAATTTCCTTTCGAATACGAGATTCCTTAATTCCTCGAAATCATCGGGACTCGGATGTTCCTTAATATTGAATCCACGGCGAATATGGAAATGTAGCCGATACGTCTCGATAATGTTCGAACCATGCAACAATTACATGGTTATAATTATTATAAGCAGTCATTTTATTCATAATTATGACGAACAAGTTACACGACAGCTCATTTTGAGAGAGCTCTACGTTTATTCTAAATTTCACTGGAATAATTCGAGTACGTCCGGCAACTGCTATTTTTAAATTGACAATGTGGTGTGTATAATTACGTAAACCTTTTTATTTCCCGCTTCGATATGATACTCCTGAAAAGATATTGGTGTATTTCTCGGCGCCTCGGGCCATGAGATTTATCTTTCGCTACCGGTATTACTCGTTTCATTCCTCTTGCAAGGTGTGTGTCCTCTTGTTAGTGTGAATTCTTTCATCCAACAGAAGCACAATACCGATCACATGACCAATGATTCCACATAACTTTATATTAACCATTTTTCCTTTATTATTTTTCTATCAATATATCAAACAAATTTATTAGTGTGCCAGATTATATTTGTAAGATTTAGTGTATTTGAAATTTCTTGTGGCACTAAATATGTATTGTTCTCCATCGAGGCAAAGCGAAACTTGTTAGTAACGTTCCTTTAACTTTCATGAGATTCCTTCGGTAATCAGGGGCTAGGAAGTTATTAATTCATCGAGATAATATTTTGTTGTAATAAAGATGTAATGTTAGATTCCAAAGGGTACAATCAGTAGGGGATAGAAAGTCAGTGATGCTCTAGAACTTCTCGAGCACGTCGTTACGACGATCCTTAGACATTAATCTTCGTTCCGAGTTTAAGACGTAACACATATCAAGCGAAGAGTGAAAATTTACACGCGTACCGATCACTTCTATTCATCGATTTGTTCGGCTAATATATTTTGACTTCCTGGCTTGTTGCTTGATAATAATAGACGAACCGCTTTCTTCGCTCGACCTTGAATGATATTTAATTAAGACCCTCTCGGAATTAGCCCTCTTTTTTAACCTCATTATTCTTTCGACGATACACAAACATAAAAATGTATCGGTAATTAAAAATGGTGGTCAACCTGGTTTCGAGAGAAAATTTTATTTCGTGGAAAGTGATGTCTTTTATATCCTCCTTAACATTGTTCGTCCAATTTCGAAAGCGGAAGTACAAATACTTATCGATATGAAAGTATGAATAATAAATACCTTATTTGCTCAATAGAATTCTTATCACACATCGTACGTATATTTTCCGTGATCGGTAAATGCATAAATATCCTTATTTATGAGAATCCGCCGATAATTATATGCAAATAACAAACGTGCGTAAATTCATATTGCATTTGTCGACAGAACACAGGGAAGTTCAGTTTAATGTAAACAACTTAAATACGAAATATTACAATAATATATTATTACAATAATGTATTATTGTTTCAGCTCTCGAATCATACGTATCGAATCATCCATAACTTTCCCTTGATATTATTCAATAACAGATGAGCCTGAACTTAGAAAGGACATATTATTAAACCGTAAAGGAATAACTTCTCGAAACGGTTGTATCGGCACCGTTCGGAATTTCCGCAGCTCTAGGCAGTTTTTACTGGAGGCGCGTCGTTGTTTGCTGTTATTTGTACCGTGGAAGGAGAAGGAAGAACTAGGATCCTCCTTCTTTCTCCTTCGACACAACACTTTCACTGCGAGTCCCGTGACTCGAGCGCCCCTTGCCCCTCCTACACTTGAATCCCGTGACTCGGTAGCCCCTTACGTCTCATACGTCCGAATCCCGTGATTCTCAACCCCTTACCTCTTTCCTCGCTCGTGTCCTCCTTTAGATTTGCTTCCTTACACGCCAAAGTTTTGTTTCTTTTATAGTCCTACACTTCTTTGCACTAATGGGACAATAGTTTTTCCGCTTATTAATTATCGGAAAAGTAGCGATGGGCTATTTTTTTGATCGTAGACTCGGCTGCAATTCCTCGATGAATTTGGGAAATTTTATGGGACGAACGGTAAACGCAAATGCAAATGGAACTTTAGTTTTACATTATGCATCCTTATTATTTGTATCCTTGACTTTATGTGTATTTATGAGTAATTAATGTCAATTTATATATGTATCCTTTCATGACAGTCTGTTCACCTCGATTAAGAATGCGTAAGATTTGGTGTAAAGCATAATTTCAATGCAGATAAAGTCAACCAATATTTTAGTTCAGTTAGTGATTGCAGCATATAAGTAATTAGTATCATTTTTACATTATTTACGTCCTTGGGCCGTCCTAATTTTGATGTACCGGTTAATTAATGAACGGTAATCCAGTCGGCTTGAAGATTTTACTATCTTCGCGAAAGTTACTCTTTATGCACATTGTCAGAGTGTTTCTTAATAATTACAAACGGAACCGAATACCGCCTTGCGTTACAGCCGTAATAAGAAGGTATACGTTAGGTAATAATGATGTTAATGCATGATACTGCTATTACGGATAAAAGTATAGTAAAATTAATATTGATATATCATTCGATTATTTATGATGTCAGTATCGTTTATATCTTACATTATTGTACCACACCAGGCTGTGTAACAAAATTGTCCCGTAGGATTATTATTGCGCTTTTATTATTACATTCCAAGTATAAATTTTATTAGCAGCGAACATTAACTCTTTGCATTCTAATTATTTTGGTAGTTTGTTCTCCACTCTGATATTAGTATTTTATTCTTTTAATGTTTTATCTAAATACAAAGTAAATATTCGAGACACATACTGTGCGTCTTTTTTATAGACATACATGATTTAATATTCCGTATACATTTGAAGGTATTCTACTTCTTAAAATAATTTAATCTGATCCTATAATCGTATACAAAGCAACTGAAAATAAAGCAAGTCGAACACGAAAGAAATATGACTTTGCTACGATTTCAAAGTTCCTAATTGTATTAAGTAAACATAGTATCAACTTTGAGGTGATTCTAGAATGCAGATGGTTACGGTTATACAATCATTACAGCATTAAGCGACTATTATTAACTCTATACAATATCTCAAACATTTATTCGCGTCTTAATCTGCTCGAGATATTCTTGATTATCGACATCGCAAATCATAATTTAAAGTGTCTAGATATCACGCCTCCATCGTTCCTTTAGCGAACGAGCAATATTATAATAGGTTTATATTTATATAAACTCTGCACTACTAACTCGCTGACTGTAACTGAGTTTGGCATTTACTGGAATAAGATTTATATCTACTACGATAGGCGTTCGATCTCGATATTGTAGTTCGTGATCACTTGTGAATACTACTGGCTGAAAGTGAAACGTGTTTCCATTGAGTAGCTCCGACTCTTCCTCCTTTTTTTGCTTCTTACCCGAACAATAAAGCTTTTTATTGTTCGCCGTATTTGTCTTCGGGTCTTACTTCTACAGCTCAAGCTATTTAAATGAAGATTGCGCTCGATTAAAATAATTTTAAATGTGCACGTAATCATTATAATACGTATTCGTCTTTGAGTTGCACGGTGAATGGAACAATAAAAATCTTTCCGAAAGTTCGTCACTTAATGAAGCATCTGAAAACATTGCTTTTGGGAGTGCCATGTTTGAGTGTTTCATCGGAATTTCTATGGCGATGTCGATCGCACATATACAATTTTAATTGACGTCAATAACTAATACTTTTAATTGATTAGGAAATGCACTTCCTTTCGGAAAGGAATTTTAGACAAAGGCGGAAGTAAAAGCTAACCAGAGAAATATGAAACTGGAGTGCACCAGCAGTGTGCTGGTTTGTATATCAGGAGTTCAAAGATCTGGATGCAGGAAGCCGTAGTTGCCCTCGGGCGAACAGTTACCTTGGTCTTAGAATCCCGGTTCTCTCTCCAATCACTCCCTTTTCCTCCTTTCCTCCATTCCTCCTCCCTCTATCTCTTTGATCCTTTTCGAATCAAGTGTTTCATCGCCTGCGATTTAACTATGGATTTAGTACACTTTCCCACGATAATCGAAAGTAATAAATGTTGCAATGTCCACGGCAAAAAACGTTGGTACTTATTTATACTAGAACGAACACTTCGAAGTTGAAAATTGAGACTAAACTGTATCCGAGTTTATTCTCTCTTTCTAATAACATAATACAAAATTCTATATCCAAACACATTCTTATGTTATGCTTTCAGCAAATCCTATCATGTGATAAATCAATGAATCAGGTTAACGATATTTTGAATCTCGTTAGATTGTTATTCAGTTGTGTAATCAATTACTGTGTACACATTGGTTATAAGTAAATCGAACAGAAACAATATTACGTTTTGAGTAGGATGTTTAGTGACAAATATCAATGAGATGTCGGTATGTTTCGCAAGGTCCGCCGTTTGTGCGGTGAGAAGTAGCATCACTCCAGTAGCAGAATTTCGGTTTCTGTTCGGGGGTCAAGGTTACAACGTAGCGTAAGTGTTGAGTAGCAGAAGAAGCAGAGTAGCAAAGAACCGGGGTTAGGTGTCACAAAGCGGCATCCTTGTGTCCCAGTTAACGTTCGTGTGACCTTCTTCCAGAGTAGTTTGCCAATTATCGGTTTTACGGTGAACGATCGAGTCTCTCGCAATGCAATGCACATTTTCCAGGGGTTCTCAATATCTGACTATAAATAATAGAGTTAATTTCGTGCCGTGATTCTTTTGTCGATGAATACATATTTAATGAATGTCTGGCAATTATAATATTTAAATGAGACTAAATTGTAAGTTGCGTACCTTCGAGATGAAATATTTTCATACAATCTTCCATGAAAATCTCTGAATATATTTTTTCATGCATATTGTATAAACATTCTGTTCATTTCTAATTCGATTATTCTTTTAGTTGTATATTAATATCTAGGAATGAATGCAAGTTAAAGATAACTTTAAAGTAAAAGAAATATTGATTATAACTACATGTCAAATGGCATTTAGTTCTAGTTTTATACATTAATAATTGAAAATTATAGGCAAAGGACATTCAATAAATCAGTTGAATCTTTAATTTGAAACATATTCTTTTTAAGACTGATATAGCAAAAAAATGACTTACATATGTTCCTCTGAATATAAACGGCTCTGTTATCGATCTCTAGAGTCAAGGAATTTCCAATACCAATAAAAGGATCGCAACATTCTCTTTCGATGCACCACGTCCTGTATCGTCGTTTCTTAGAACTTTTGTGATTCTCCTGCCCTTCCTTCGTTCTTCCCTGAACTCCTCTCTATTCGTGCGTCAACTTAATCGCTTCTCCGTTGCATCCTGATTGGATGCACACTTCGTTCAGGATAAAAGTATGCGCGAGGATACAGGACTCGTGAGACGAAATAAACATGATATCGTCATCGCTTGGAGTACGCCGAATCGTATGACGAATAATATTTACGATACGTTAATCATGAGAAATATGTAGTCTGGACACAAATTACACGGTTATTGGAGGAAAAATTATTGGAGGAACGTTTAAGGCTAATTAGCTTTTATAAATCTTTATTTACTTTTGTAGTTCTGGGAGTATTTCAGAGAACGCGTTTCTTGGAGCAAGATGGCTAAGGTGGGGCAAATTGTTTCTAAATGTGATTCTACCTCTTTTCTTAGCAAAACAGAATCTTTTGGTTTTAAAGGTAGGATAGGAGATTCGTCGAAGGAAACATACTTCCGGGTTGAAATTTCCAAAGTAAAAAGAATTATTCTGCAAATGTACATTTATTAACAAATCCAATTTTAACAGTGCATAATTATGAATACTACCTGGGCCAAATATTGTTACGAGAAACATGAAATTCATCGGCGTGAATGAAAAGCGTATAAGATAGCCTATCACATAATTTTATCTGATGCAATACTATTAATGCATCGATTCAAAGTGCTTCGCACTCGCATTTGGTTCAAGATTGAGACATTTAAACGGGAAAGTGCTGAAGGGAATAATATCACATAATCACGTATCTAGATATACGTTGACATCGATGACACCTGCGTAACCACATCGTTCATTCATACTACCTGAATAATTACGTACATATTTTGACATGCCTTCGATCAAAAGAATATTCAAATAAGATAAAGGAACCGTATATAAGAAATATCCCTGGCTACGTCATTGAGAATCATTCAGTTACATCGTGAAAAAGATTCTTTGGAAAACGTACATTGGAAAATAGCCACAAGATGGAATGAAAGAAGGAGGAAAATCCTTTTCGCAAAAACAGAGATAAGGATCCAGGCAATGGAAGTATCGGCGAAGCACACGAAGCACGCAAACCTGGTACGAATAGGAAGCCTCCTTCCGCGTGGTGCTTTCGCTGTCGTTCTTTCTGGTTCCACCACTTCTTTCCCTCACCTGCACACAAAATTGTTCTAACCCTACTCTTTTTCTTCCGGATCTGCTCGTTCCTTTTACCATCTCCGTACGTGTCACGAGCGCAACGATTTATCGCACTTCAACCAATAATTCGTCCTTCTTTTCTTTCCCTCACCTGGGTGCGAAACTCTCGTAAGACCCTTCCTCCTTGGCTGCACACGTGACGAAGGAGCATCGTTCTTTCTCACCCTCGCGAATCACTCGTCTTCCTTTCGTTTCTCCATCTCCCTCGCACCCGTTCTACCTTCCGATTAGTCCCTCTCGCTCGAGCCGTGGCACCTCTCGCTTTCACTCGTCCGTGTGAAGAGGCTATCGAGGACCGCGAATGCTCAGTATCCGCCGGACCGTCACGGGAGACGCGTACCTCGATGTCGTGCGCGTGGCACGATTGGTGCACCACCTGAAAAGAAAGTTCATTTTCCATCGTTCTCTGCTCTTTCTCGCGAACGCGATCACCCTTTTTTTACCGCTTCTACGATTAGATAGTGATTTGCTCAGCTTACGAGGGGATTCGAGCACAGAACTCTGTTGTTGCTATATTTTTGACGAGGGTGGATCCGCGGAAGAGATGGCGAGGATCGGCTTGCTGAGGTAAGAATTTCTTTACTAGTTTCTTTACGATTCCAAATCAACGGAAGTCACGAGTCGTGTTCAAAGAGATCATCTGGTCATTCCACTTTAACAAGATGTAAACGTAATTTTTAATTACGGGTATAATTAGCAGATATTATCTTTAACGTCCTTTGTTATACGCAACTGATAATATCTATAGGTGTTTTACATGGTAAATATCCGAATACAAATCTTCGATTATTGTATACTACTTTGAAACATTTAAGTAACGAGGTATCACAGAAAATGTAATGGAATCATTTCCGATGCCATAGCGTGTTAATTTATTTCACCGCGTATACGAGAAGCCGATACAACCCGCATAAAGGAGTTAGATTTAATTATCGGCTTGGTTTCTGCATTTGTAACTCGTTACACTCGAAAATACAGGAATCATAGAATATATAAACGAGCATTTGAGACTAACTACTGACCATCACCCTGACATTGGAGTAAGTAAACGATTGTAGGAATTAATGCCTTGAAGTAACTTCCTAGATTACTAATACACCGGAAAATCGCATTCAATTAACTTGGAAAGAACCACAGATGGATTTCCCGTTCGATAATCGTTTAATGATCGTTACTGATCGATGTGCACGATTAAGTTATCTTATTATCCCGAAGCGCCATGTAACATTTTTCCTTCTCTCATTGATTACTCATATCTCTTCGATTAATTATACTTGGATAGAACACCACTTCTTTGTCGAAATATCTTCCTGTTCGTTGACCGATTTTCAACCTGGAAATATTACAACAAAATTATTAAAAAGCATTGCCCTGATTCTTGTGCTCGTAAGCTAGTTAAGGGCGCAAGTAGTACGAACGATAATTGATCAGACACACGCGTTATCTCTTGTTAAACTTTGACGAAATTATTTATCGCGGATAGACGAATGTGAAGATGCTGCTGTATTGTTTTAAGGTTGAAACTGTATAAATGATATTCGTTAAATTTTAGTGCAAATGGTATTATTACATACCATGCTGTAAACTGAATTATTTCGAACTAAATTCTTTGAAGATTTCTATTTGTTTCTTTTTATGGTGTTACTTTAAATTGGCTGGTTAACGATAATTGATAAAATCTCACTGTTTCTTAAGAATTCTATTTTTAGTTAATGTTTATCTGTCGAATATAGGAGAGTTATTTTTAGCAAATCGAAAATTGTAGGATCTTATCTGCCATCAAATAACACTTTTTATTTTATTATTGCAAGCGCATACATGCGCGTGACTGTATTCTTCTTATAGTATGAATTATAATGGTTTAAGTAAACGAAAAGAGTAGCATTGTTATTTCAAAATATGCAACGATGTAATGCAAACTTGCCAATTGTTTGAAAGAGGTATGTTAATTATAAGGAAACTTATAAGGAAAATTTGGCGATGCATAAATTCTTTAATAAAAAAGACTTACCATTAGTATTCTTAACTTGGAGCCTTATTGGATTTATTATATGTTTCTTGACACTACTATAAAAATATTAAAAAATTGAGGTTATCATATACAAGGTACTCTACGCAAAACAAGTGTTCTAATTAAACAAACAATATTTTATCCGTGTGAAAAATAGAAGTGATCCGGAAAATTTTCTGAAAAACGACAAACGAAGAAATTCTCTTTCAAGATATTAGCTGTTTCAAGCTACTCGTTTAATGCAAAAATCATTTCTGTATTAACGCCATTAAAGGAGAAAATTGAGTGACTTATTTTATATGGGATCCTGTATAATAGTCCATAAGATATTTTAATTTAGTACAATATTTTGATAAGAGAAGGTTCCAATTCTATTCGTATATCACGATTAATTGACAGAGATAGATTAATTCGTATTGCAAATTCCAAGAATTTCAATAATATATAATCGCAGTTTGATCAAACCAATCAGCCTATCTTTTTCGTATTCTGTTTTAAACGAAACAATCTGTATGTACTCTCATAACAGTTCAATGATAAACGAAATAATATATGAATTATCTTAACTGGTTGAAAGAATTGACTGCGTAAGTTAACATGCCACGGAACGAAACAAAATATATGTGCGTTTATTCAGAAAATATTATGTCATCGTGCAAAGTTTATTTTCAATGATTGTACTATACAGTGTTGCCTGATGTCAATTAAAAGGAAAATAAAAATTCATTTATTGGGGAATAAAGAAGGTATGTAAATTATGGTAAATTCAAATGTACTCATACCAGGGAAAATCCCTAAAATCTTGTACTCCTTTGAAGGAGGAAATTACACACTAATCCGCAAGAAAGCTGTAACTTCACGCGAATACTGAAATTTCTTGAATAATATCGAACACGGATATTTATGACTTCGTAACATACTATTAGGTACCGAAAAAGTTCGTGCGGATATTTAAATCAACATTCAAATACTCTGGAAATTCCGGAAATCAATTTTATTTGACAAAGTTGTCACCATTTATTAAAATAAACGATTTCGGATGAGAAGTTTTACCTCATCTTTCTTACAGTCCTGATCTGTCTCCTTCTGCGTACCACCTTTCTTATGAATTTCAACCAACCTTGCAAACAGGAATTTTAAGAATGATGCCAAAAGCAAATCAGCAGTTAATTCATTCTTTGCGAGTGAAACATCAGATTTTTACAAAAAAGGAATGCATGAGCTTGTGAGAACGTTGGAAGAGAGTTGTAGAAATAAATGATGACTACTTCGACAAATAAAATTACTTTCCAGAATGTGCAGAGTATTTGAATTTTGATTTAGAAATCTGCATGAACTTTTTCCAGTGCCTAATACTTGTTGGCAGATGATCAAATTATTATCGAAGTGCAATTTTATAATTTACATTTATAAAAATAACTTGTCACTTACTGTTTTATGTCCACTTTATTATGTTCTAATTATATATTTAATATCTATATTTAGTTATGTTCTAATTATATATTTAATATCTATATTTAGTTATGGACGATATTAAATGTGCTTATCAGTCTTATATAATTTGAGTAATGAAATCAAAAACTTTCAAATCTGAAAGTAAAAAGTATCGACGTAAAATATTGAATAAAGTTCTTTTATTTGCAGGAATATGGAAAGAATATATGATCCTCTTATTATAATATAAAAATGATTCAACTTGATTGAAAATCTGGGTCCTAAATTGATTACAAATTAAACGTTTACATTATTAAAAATAAATATACGTTATTTTAATAAAACATAATCAAACTAATTTCCGAAAATGTTTGATTTTCGAGTTTTCCAAGGACGGAGTTACACTACTTTTATAATAAACGGCTTGTATGTTTTTGGGTGTTGGTTAGATTTCCGTAAATAATTTACAAGTAATTTTATAATTATGGTAACAATTAACTTGAAACAATGTTGTAGAAAGTTGCGATTATTATAGACAACCACTATTATCGTCTTCGTTGTCCTCTCAATTGCGGTTACATTTGTAATCCTTCTTTGTGTAATCATACCTTATTACTAATAATGGCTATCATAATAATATTACTAAAATTGGCTATGCCATTAATTGTTGCCTTAGGGAATCTTTCTTTCGTTAGGGAATGCGGTAAAAAATCTGTTTCAATGTACTTCGCGAAAAGATTGTTTCCTAGATTTAATTAAAGCTAACCGCTGAGTACCTTAATAATCTGCATGCGCATCTGCAATTATTTATTACATTCAGATAATCGAACTTTCACCGAAATCAATGGGGAGATGTTTCTCATTTCGTTCGAAATAATCGAAATAATAACATCTCAGTAATGTTTCGCTAATTGAAATCAATTAGGAACATAATTCATCGACATGCAATTGCATCGCACAAGAATCAAGTTTTGTTTATCTAAAGGATAATTAAATATCTTTCATACTCATTGTGGCCAAGTACAATATCAAATAATTAAAATCGCACCGGTGATTAAACTCATTATGCTTATTACCGTGATTTGCTTGCGACACGGATACTGAAAGTTCTTCGAAGGCAGAACGAAAATAAGTTGATATCTTTACTTCCATTCAAACCGCAATAAGATTTTGGTAAATAATATGTACAAGTCTTAAATATTTGGTTTTATTTATTAGAAGATATAAATCGTTAAACTTCTAATTAATATTGATTGCAGAACGGGATATTATTTGCTCTTAGAACATTTATTATATTATTATAATATCGCTTTCGCTTTATCCTTGCAATTTTTAATTCTTTACGCGATTGCTGATTTTTATAATATCTCTTATTTGGACGTATAACCTCAGTTTATTTGAGTGAAAATATTAACTTTATTAGTTGTTTACCAAACAAATACATTCGAAGCCCCGATAACATATGCAACAACAACAAATATTTTTATAATTTATGTTTTATATTTGTTATCTTCTCTTCTTCCTAATTATATTTCATAAGATTAATTCTTAAGAATAATAGACTTACAACTGGTGCAATAAATAAATATTAAAATATCCATTTTAAAATGATATATTGGGTAGCCGGTGGAAGTTCACTTCCCTCAGAGTGTTGACAATAATAATCATATTCATAAATCGTGTTGGAATGATGCTTGAATGCGTGTAAAAAAATAAGGTGTAACTACCGAGGATTATTACTGTATTCTTAGCAGAGACAAGAATCACCGAGTCATGCACTTTCTCTCTCGAGGCTACTAACGATGAGTTCTATACATTTCCCGTTGATAGCCGCGAGTATCCTGACTTCTGTAACAAGGAATTAACAATGATAATAACAGAGGACTTCATTAAGGCGAACTACCAATAAAACTTATTAATTCATATTGAATTATTATCCTCCTAAACCGACCACATTTCCTAATCGTTTTTGTGTTGATTTTAATGACTCGACTAGCTGACAATCATTCTCCATAAGATCACTCACATTCTCCTGCTTTTGTAATTAAGAAATTACCGTCTTACCGACCACTTTGCCACTATAATTATTAATTACTGTTGGAACGGCTTGTTAATACACGTAACAGGAAATAAACTGAATGTTTGCAATCATGTCGGATAAATACTGTTACAGGATGAATTCGAGTAAAAAAGTACATATATCTGTATATAATAGAAAGCAAAATTGAAAGTCTGATATGAAAGTACGTATTTATGTATTTCTCCGGGAATATTTATATTTGTTAAAAGAAATATTCACATTCCTAGTGTCTAGTAACATTCGGCTGGTTTGGATTATGAATATGTAGTGATATCATTATTCATGTATTCGGATAAGCGGAGATTCGGATACTCCTGGTCCGGAACTACACTTTCTCCGTTTCAGTGGCCACGTGTTTTTCTTTCTAATTTTACGATTGATGCGAAGTTGTAACTTGTTAACGCTCTACAGCTCCGTGTAACTTTGAAGTCACATATTCGTCTATCCGTATCATTCATTTCACCTTACTTTTTCGTTGTAGTAATAATTATAAAAGTGCGCACAACGATCGTCATCTTTTTCAGTGTGTTTAAGTAATAAGTTCGTTACCATTTTCGCGTAATGTATCTTCGTTAGAATCGCGTTTAACTAGATTTTCGTTTTTCGATTTCCTTTTAGATACGAAGAAAATTGGGCTATAAAAGGTTAATTATTATCCGCGTCTGATTCGATAAATATTCACGCAATGTGCTGTTCCGCGTATGTTGTTACGTATCCACGTCAATTAACTTACTTAAAAACATGTTTCACAAGTACTATGATAGAATAGAAATATAAGTAATATAATCGGTATGCAACGATATAATGCAAAGATCGATCATTAAGGATTAAAAGTGAGAGGATAAAAGTCACAAATGAATTATATTTATTTTGTTTAATTACGGCATTATGGTTTAAGTAGCAGGTACATCTTAACTTCTCGTAAAATACTCCAATTGTTCCATTAATCATGTGCGGTACGTAGGCGAACGATCGTATTCGTGTTTCATGCATAATTCATGCGACTTAATTTTTATGGAATGAAAGTTCCGTGTTATTTTTTGAAAGTCTCTCGTGGCCCACGTATCGAGATGGAATTTCGTTCTCCTGGCTCTGCGATTATAGATTACGGAACGCTTTATTATCTCCTGGGTAGAGGGCTGATCATTATACTACTGAGTACATTTGCCTTCCCCCTCATTATTACCGCGAGAATACAAACGTATCATGTACTACCTGCGTCCAGAAATAAGTGTCCGATTTGCGATGTTTAAATGTCCGTACATAAGTGCCCCTTTTCGAAAGAATAATTTAACTCAATATAATTTAATTTATAAAATTATAAAACATATTAAGTAAATGGGTTATACTTATATAATAATTACGCTGTATTTACGATATTTGTACTTTTTATACAAGATCCATGTAACAGCTAATATCAGGGGTACCCATAAGTAATGTTGTTGTTTATACTTATGTATATAACATTTTATTGTATTTAGCATTTAGTACGGATTAATGAAGCAGACCGTCGATTCCCTATAGTCAATAAATTTAATTAGTATATAGGTTGTGTAATAACAAATCACGTCTACGGAAAAGGCGTTTATTCAATTTGAAAAAACGACATTACATTATATGGAGCTTAAAAAATTCTTTTTCTCATCTACAAATAACGCAAAATGGAAGAATAAATCCAACTTGTTTGCAAAAAATCAACTCACTGTAAGTGCCAAGTTGGACAATCATTTGTCGGCAGTCAAGACTTGCTTTCGTTAAATCTTCAAAATGATCCCAAATCGGACACTTATTTCTGGATAGAGGGAGTATTATTGGTTCGCATACAAATTTTACCCGAAGTGACATTGATTTTATCAATAAATGGAATTTCTATAAGCAAACAAATTCGGCTTTAGATGTGATAGAACGTTATTGTGTTGTACAAGAAATAACTCGACAGTTGTATGTGGAATCAAAGAATAGTCGAGCTAGAAAAAATCGCATTGTTAATCGCGGATGTCTCACCAAGGTGACAATACTTCTCCGTGGCACTGACCTATCACGATCTGGGTTAAAAAATTCTTTATTATGGTCCACGTGGTACACAATAGGTCACAATTCTCATAGACTAGAAAATAATTCTTGCACGGTGCATCGATAAATAAATAATATATATTGCAACCTTTGCCTTAGCTGACATTTTTTATTTAGAATTCTACGTGCGTCCATGATTAATCGGATAAACATATTATTGGTAACTTATCATTACAATTTCTTCTATATATAAGTACATAAGTATATATATGAAGAATGAATGTCAGTTAGTAATTAAATAGTAATCTTCTCGATATCAATTACATTAGTAATCGGTCTGCAGCATATTCTTTCGATAACGGAATTAATGTTACTAATATGTGTGTGTATTAAAAATAGGTCTTTATTTTTTAAGTTCTGCTAAGGAAAATACGCGAATTATTGTCACACGAATATTCTTATTTGATTACGATAATATACGAATGCATCCACGAGGATAACGATGTCGAAGGCGACGATGAAGTCAAGGAGAGCGACTTTCCGTGATAGTCTCCCTAGAATCCTCTCTTTCCCATTCAATTCCTTCGATAGTCCTGATCTGTTCACGTTTCCCTCTTAATCTTTGAATAATTACCGAGTAATTAATGTTATTTTTCTAACGAAGTTATAGAATAAGTTTTGGATCACTTACTATCGTTAAGCAAATTATTAAATATGTTGTCTATAAAATGGAATGGGATACTTTTCTTTAGGTATATTTGTAAGTTGATGTATGTTGATATTACAAGATAGAAGAGTTGTATAAATTTCGTATATTTTATTCTATATTAATTATACATTTCGCTTAATACGCGATTCGTCGAAGTATCCCCCTTTTTCAATTATTGCTAGTTTACAAATCTTTGACATACCCCAACAAGTTTGTGTAATGTTTCTTGCTGCATAGTTCGCCAACCTTCTTGTAGTAAAGTAATTTGTTGCGAGGAAACTAGAAACCGACCGATTTTAAAGGTAACAAAATCTTATTATACCCAGGTGCCACTACAATATGTGTCTGCATGGCAAGAAAATAGTTTAATATTAATGATTAAATTATCAAATGACAAAGGTTTTATATTCTATTTACTTCTAATGTTCATTCTAACGTTTACTTTACACGATAGAATGACAACGAAGCAAGTGATCTCAAACTTTTGACAGATAGTGTACGTACTGGGTCGGTCCATATCTTCGTGGATTTTTATTTCATATTGAATATCTCGTAATAATTGCCTATCAGCTAGGTATTATGCGCCATTCGATGGCTTTTCTTTTCTACTTCCATGTGATTGGTAACCGTTTGAGTGGCAGACGGCGCGATCGCGCATCTCCGATTCAACGTAGAAAAATGCCAGCGGAGGTAGCAAGGAACTTCTATCTCAAGCTTTTAAAAGGCGAGAAAAACCCATACGTTTAATAAATATCTTTTTTTATACGTTCGGTTGAAGTGCGATCCTTCACATTAAAAGGAACGAGAAGGAAGTAAACGTGCTAGACATCTATGGGTAAAGACGAAGTAAACCAAGTACAATTACACGAAAGTCGACGAGCGTGGAGAATACATTGTAGATTAATTCTTATTAAATATTTGATTAAAAGAGAGTATTATAAAAATGTAAGAATTATGAGTGGGATAATTCCAAATGAATTTGTAATCGGTGAGATATGTGCAAATACAAATAGTAAACTAACTCGTCATGCCCGGGTAACAGGTTAACAAATACGTTACGATGTCGAAAAGAGTTTCCATAAAAAGATTGAACGTAAATAGCAGGGTGGGAATTTGATGGAGAATATCCAAAACCCAACGTCACCGTGAATTACAACGATCACCGATGTTGAAAACCATAAGAATTCATTGAAACTGCCGAGAATATCTTTCCTAAACGGCCTTTGCATTCATATGACGATCACGCAGTTCTTAAATCGATTGAGTCGCGTCATCCATGCGGCAAAATACTTCTTTCGAAATGTCGAAACTCACCGTAAGTTTTGCGCGGTGACCTTCGGTGCGCCGAAAGAAATACCGATCAATCTACCGGGTTTCAGCACCGTGATTTAACGTTGACAAAAGTGAAATGGAATCCTCCGTAGCCGTGAAACGACGGATTTCACTCTCCGTCCTCTGCGAGAACAAATCGTTTTGTTCGGATCAACGCGAAGGTCTTTAAAACCCCCAGTACCATCCAGGCGACAGTAATTCGAGAATGTTTCATTACTCCTATTAATCATAAATTGCGCATAAAGAAGTATCCAAATTATGTTCTTCCTACATTTTTAAATTTGATATATACCGAGTGCCTTTCGATTATGTTCTTAATCATACTCTTTGTATAAGCTTGTTTTACAGGGGATTTTAATTGGTCTTAATACAATGATAGTATAATAAAAATATTAACACAACTTAAAGGTAAACCTTTCCGCAGCAACAATATTGTGAAACACCCGATTTCTTGGGATCGGAAATGAATTAGTTAATTATTATGACATAACTCTCCTTCGGGATAGACCAAACATCTTGGTGAACAGAATTTCGTGGATTTCTCGGAAGGTTTCGAAGCGTGACTTCCATTATTACTGATTATCGTGAGCAGTGGGTTTTTTGATCAAGGAAAAGTGGAAATCCGTGTTCAATTTACGAATTTATATGTTTATATGCTGAAACATGATCCATCATTGTTTACAAGACTCTCAAAAGCACGTGCATATTCTGCAATTTCTAAAAGTCTATCGATTTTATTTAAGTTATCTTCCTCAGATATAATTTGTGTTATCTATAACTACGTGCGCGCACTCCTTTTGTCTCCTCGCATCGGTCCTTGAATAATCTTCGAGATTGCATGCGCTCTTTCGTGCTAAATAACCAGGGAAGAAACAAGGTCGTTCGAGGTGTATTATGAAAATCAAGTTTGCCACGTCGAAACGTTGGATAAGAATACGCAACGATATCGTAATGCCTCTCGTTTTTATTAAGATTCCGTGAGCCGTTTTTTCTCGGAATAAAGCAACCGTGTAAAATACGGGTGATTTAAAGCAATAAACATATCAGGTTTTGGTTATTCCCTTACAAATGCCGGATACAATGAATTTCTCGAATCTGTTTATTAATAACCGGTTATTAGCATCAATTATTGAATCAAATATTAACATACTAATTCCAATCGGAAGATTTATCTTTATTATTCAATAATTCAAAATATGTAACAATGATTATAGTTGTATAAGTAATGCACATAACAATAATTAAATAATTTTAACACGTGCCATCTACAATTACTGCTTAAACCGAACTGTATTAACACCGTCACGCTGGTGTGTACCACCGGTGGTCCAACGGAGCTAATCAGATAGCTCGCTTTAATATACAATATCGTTCCTGTTGGTAGTAAAAAGTCTTCAAATTCCAGTTCCAAAGCGAATAAAAAGTGAAATAATTTTGAAACCACTATTCAGTTATGCACGTCGATTTATATCACGTTAAAAGTGGTTTCCCAATTTCTAACAGAGTGCCGTCAGAAGGAGAAAAATACAATTAATAGTTTATATCTTAAACATTTATTGAAAGATATTCTTGGCAACGACTCTCATAAGATAGTTGAAATCATGGGTTCCTTCAATGTGAAACAAATTAATAATTCAATGCAATGCAAACACCAATCGATGGTGATGCTTTCTGGTCCAATGACGATGTCGATGTGGATGCCCCACGCAACGCGAAATCCCTGGAACAGACACGTGCGTAGTCCCGGAGAAAGATTTCTCCAGTTTCCGTTGACCCACTGACACTGAATTATTCTCGTCCGTGTGCGCCTCGTGCTTCAGGATGCCGGTGAGGAGATAAGAAAGTACACCTAACCCTCAATTTACACGGTGGATTGGTTCCCCGAAAATGCCGTGTAAATCCAAATCGTGCAATTCGAATCCTCATTTCACATTGAAAAGAAATATGTAATATATTTAACAAACCCATATGAAACAGTATTATATATTATATTATATATATATATATATATATATATATATATATATATATATATATATATATATATATATATATATTTGTAATTAGAGTAGATATTTTTAAATAACAATTCGTTACTTCAAGCGAGGTATACATAAGATAATTCAAAAGTGCATGTTTTCTTCCGCATTTCTTCAAGCGTGTTAAACCGAAATTGTGCAATTCTCAACGCAACATCATCGTCAAAGTATATTAGTTTTGGATACCCGTTAGGCCCTGCATATTGTCTAGGTGGCGCATTCCTATATGCTCTCTCTCGCTAGTTCAGTAATGCGTCCTCATTGAAATATTTAAGTTCCAAATCCATACACTCCACGTGTCTGTGGCAAGAACCGTTCACATTAGCCCTACTGATGAGTCTGCGGCGGTTCCAAGAGGAAATACCCTTTCTTTTACGTTCTCCTCATATCTGCGGCAACCCCCCCCCCCCCCCGATTAAGATCCTTTTTCTATCCTAAACTCTATTTGGGATACAGCATTACTTTGGAGCCTCCTCAACCATACCTGAGAATGCTCCAAACCGTACAACTTGTTTTCCACATGAAACGTGTCCCTTTATTAGACGAAGATCACGTTCGCACGATAAGAGATTATGTGAAGATGCTCTTGGGCATGCAAGTCCAAGAGATAATCTCATTATTTTGTAAGATACGATTACAGGAGCTTTACTAAACACGATGAAGAATGTTAATTTCCAAAAATGTTATGCGAGCTTGAGATCATCAGATATGTACATGTTTGGTTGATATAAATGTTTGCTTCGTGGAATTCGATACAATCGTTTTATTACATCTTTGAATCAGATCGTGGATGACTGTGAAGAATGATGATGAAGTAAAAGATCTGTTTTTATTAGAGAAACGGTTAATGATTCATTCAAGAAAGCAGAGTGCAACATCCTTTCTGTTATTATGTAAATCAGCTGCAGCTTATACATAGAAGCGTTTGAAATACGCCACCTTAACGATAACGCGTGAAAAACGCAAGTGTTAATTATCGTCACCGCAAGTAGCAAAATATATTTCTTAATCATAAGTTACAATCATCTGCACAATGAGGAATGGAATAATATATTTGTTGTCTTATAAAATATCTTTTTATATCATTTACGCTCGAGTAGAATGTGAATAAACGAAGTCTGTTATTATTAAGAGACCTAGATCTTGATCGAGATAAGATACATGTACAATGTACACTACCGGTCAAAAGTTTGGGATCATTTGCTTTGTCTTCATTCTATCGTTTAAAGTAAACGTTAGAATGAACATTACAAGTAAATAGAATATAAAACCTTCGTCCATTTTCTAATTTTACCATTAATATTAAACTATTTTCTTGCCCTTTTCTTGCCACATATTGTAATGGCACCTGGGTATAATAAGATTTTGTTACCTTTAAAATCGGTCGGTTTTTAGTTTCCTCGCAACAAATTACTTTACTACAAGAAGGTTGGCGAACTATGCAGCAACAAACATTACACAAACTTCTTGGGGTATGTCAAAAAGATGTAAAATAGCAATAATGAAGAAAGGGGGATACTTCGACGAATCGCGTATTAAGCGAAATGTATAATTAATATAGAATAAAATATACGAAATTTATACAACTCTTCTACCTTGTAATATCAACATACATCAACTTACAGATGTACCTAAAGAAAAGTATCCCATTCCATTTTATAGACAAGATATTTCATAATTTGCTTAACGATAGTAAGTGATCCAAAACTTATGGCTGGTAGTGTATATTGTCATAAAAGGGATATTTCCTTGCATGAAATAGGAAGGTCAAAGAAGTCGAGTCATTATTGGATAGCTTGATTTATTGGTAAAATTTGATATAAATGTGTACGTCATATACGTATGCCTGTTTCAAGATTAATTGCGTTTGTTTTCTATAATGGTATACCATCAGTATTAGAGCACCGAAGAGACTAAGTACTCAAAGAAATTACTTCTCTTATTTAGGAAGTGGTAAAACAACTTCCGCGTAGAAACCGTTTACGTCCCCGACAGGAAAATAAGGAATGAAAATCAGTGCGTACTTGAAGTGTAATTGTCAGTTGATTGATTTCCACTAATCAGAACTCTGATAAACTGGAAGTTGGTGCTCAGTGAAATCGTTGAATCCCATATCTTCACTTACGCTGCTTTCGACTTAATTGAATTATCGAGGCGATTAATTAACTTCGAAGGAAGAGGGACTATAAATATTGTTATTGTAATTATTATATTCGTTATGACAGAAGTATTAACCATTAAAACGAGGACTGTTAAGTATTCGCATACAAAAGCAAGTACATATTCCACTTTTCCACTAAATTTCGGTCACTCTCGAAAATTCAATTGGTATTTGTTCGTAAATGATACAATTTTGTGGATTACGTATAAATTACGTGTAATTTCCATGAAGGTACATTTACGACGTACGTTTCCTAATATGTAATAATCGTAAAACATCGAGCATAATGAAATTCAAGTAATGCTATTATGGATAATGGAAAATCATAGATGTAATTAAATATTGTCTGTTACTTCGGATATACATATATGGAAGTTGATTAATAGAGGAGATAATTCATCTTGATCCAGAGATTCCACGCACATACCTGCGATCACTTCTCAAGAAAGTTGACTTCGGGAAATAGATAAATGAAGGAAACTATATGCAGTAACATTCGCTGGGATTTAATTTTTCTTTGTACAGGAAGAAAGTTGTACGCCTATACGAATGGAGGGATGAAAGTGCATTAACACGTTCGCTACCACGTGATCACGTACTATGTACAATAATGTACATTCATTTGCGGAATCGAATAAATTTTCTTTTAATATATTCATGTATCTAATTGCTGTTAGTTTGTCATTAATAATTACTAAATTGCCTAACCTCCGAGCACTGAAGTCATCCCCAGGTCAGAATCAAATCACCCCCATGTTTCAAGGTGATCTTTACGTTGTCTTTTTTCAAAACTTCTCCCGCTTTTCTCCAAACTTAATGTCATCTATTATCATTCAAGATTCCGAACTTTGACTCATCACTCCATACAATATTTTACCAAAAGTTCATCGGTTTGTTTAAATGGTTACATGCGAACTGTAATCGTTTCGATAGTAGGAGTATTATTTCTTTTCGAGCTGGCTGTATGTGTGACATGCCGATTCACTTCGAGAGCCAGGCGTCACATATATGTGACATTTATATAGAAGGCTTTGTTTGCCTTAACACTAAAACTACCGAACTGTATACTCAGTTATTCTTACACATTTATTTATATATAAAGTATGGCTGGGGGATGCGTGTTAATTAACGGATTCAATTATTGGCGTTATGTATATAGAATAAAAGTCTACAAAATCGCAAATAATGCAATGCGGTATTTTCTTATAATTTAACTAAAAATGGCAGACATTTGACATTTTGACCCCGTTCGTAATTCTACTGTTAAACGTATATTTTTATAGGAGTAATAAGATATATACCATCGTTTTGACGAACTTAAGACTTAAGACAAATTATTGAGAACAATTATAAAAGTCCATCAACATTAATGGTGGTAATTAAACCTACAAAATAATTGTGTTTAAAAGTCGACGAAATCAATAATGCCTGAAATTATTTCCCCCTTGTCTCACCTTAATAAAATCCAAAGTAACGCGATAGGCATTCCTGAGTCATAAATCTAACGCCGCATGTCAATATGTATTCAAAAAATATCGGCAACAATTATAAGAAATAGATATCAGAAGTGAATTTAATAGTTAAACATACAAAATTGTACAAATACAAATTGTATTTAAAACTCAATGAAATGCTTGAATTCATTCTTCGTTTCATTCCGCGACTTAACGTATCTCGAGTAAAATTTCAATTAAACGAGTGAAAATTCGTTTATTTGGGAATCCCCAAGTTAATAATTGTAATGGAGAGCGTAATATGCATTTAAAAAATACCAGCAGCTGTTCTAAAAAGTGTTTACAGCAAATGGATGGATTTGATTGTTCACTCTTGAAGTTGTACGTACTAGAATTTGCGAATTATGAGAGACATAATATCAATTATGAAATCATTTAAATAAGAGGAGGTTTAAATGACAAGTTAACTCGTCATCTCCGGTTAACAGGTTAAATGTGAATTAACTTGATAGGTAAACGTATAAAGTAATTGTATGTAAAAGTCAAGAGAAATTATTCTTAATATTATTATTAATCAGAATACTTGAATTCACTCTTCCTTTGTCCGGCTTAACGAGATCACGAGTAAAGTTCCACTCAAACGGATAGGAATTCCCGAGTCAATAAATCTAATGTCGCGTGTGCTTTTACTATCCCTTTCCTTTTCGTCGATGGACGAAAGAGCATCGGGTCTGAAAGAAGAGCAGGAAGAAGGAGTCCGATTTAGCCTGAAGCTATCAGAGTCCCTGGACTTGGTCTTCTCTCGTCTGGTTTCGATTTGCCCCGAGGCCCAAAGTAAGACCCACCTTTTCCTCTGTCCACCTACGTGTTATCGTTGAAAGTCGACGCGGGCCCCTTTGCCCAGTGTCTTCCAACTGGTCCATATTGCTATCCCACTTCCGAACCGGAAGTTAACTTCCGAACCCCCCCCCCCTCCAATTAAAAAAATCTCCGTTAATTGATTCCTACTACTCGATTATAAAATGTTTTCCTTATTCTCTGATGTATTTAAAATGAGAAAAATGAAGTGTATTTACGATTCAATTATTTATGGTATTCAGATTTTCGAATAATTGTCTTTAAACAAGTATCGCAATTTTCCTTAATACGTTATCAATAACGAAGAATATTAAATATTCGACATCGAAGATATAATAAAAAAAAGAATTTTCCAACAAAAGCTCCTCCGACACACGATTTCCACCGATTTTTCTTTAATCGATATATTTATGATATCAACCTCAAAACAATATTGACACGTTCTGAAACATATCACTTCCTTGCATCTCTTCTATCTTTCATTCTTCGGATCGTAATTCGTGTCATTTTTTTCCTTCATATTTCCATGTAAGAAATAAAAACTATTATGCGTGTTTCATGCGTAAAAATAGAGGTTCTGGTAGGTGTAAACTAAAGCTGGTAAAAGGTCGCAGGCATAAATAGTTTTTCGTGCGTAACGCGTGTTAAGATGAACGTGAATGTCTGTCGAATCATGGAAGAATTCTCGCGCTCGGCGATCGAGTAAATCCACTCGCTTGCTCTTGATCTTTCTTGCCCTCTTCCTCGCTCTCTCTCTTTCTTTCTTTCTTCCCCCCATTCCCCCTCCGTAGAGAAAGTGTGCGCGGTTACACGGAGGCATTTCTGAAGTCGCCGCATACCGGCGATTTCGAAGGTACGCCGGACGTCGTCACACTGAACGAACATATCAATGTTTTTTTTCACTCCATGCTTCTTAGAATCACATTATACGCCTTAAGTTTTTCGTTCTTCGTCTGGCATTTCAATTCACATCATTTTAATTCAATTATATTTCGACTCATCCAATGAAAATCTTATCCCAAGAGGGATATAATACATTCAGCGATGTCTTTGATAAAATTTGAATAAAAATGCAATTTCGTTGTAACCTTCTCTAATATTTATCGTGCATTAATGTAGGCTATAAATTACTGTGTGTAGTGCTGGATTTAGCTATAAAACTATGATGACTAATATTAAAATTGTATGAAAGTTATGTAATTATTAACCGGTTAGGATGTGTGATATCACGAATGTAATTCTTTATCGAGTGCATTTAATTAATTCTTTTAAAACAAGCTAAATATAGCATGTTATACAATCTGGTTTATTAAATGTATGAAAGTTAATCATGATATCCGTGAATTTATTTATGTTGCTATATATAAACTAAGTAAATGATATTGCTGATATAAATTATAAATACTGTGTATTAAATACCTAAATATGAATTGTATGATTTAAGCAGAACGTTTTAATTCCATGCATTCTCACGCATTGTCGAGTAACGAGGAAATGAATTCTTGTTCCAGATGCAGCCTCGGACTGTTGTCCACCTTGGTTGTCGTCGCATTAGCACTTTCACCGTCGGACCGGCAGTTCGATATTTCGGGTAAGAAAAGGCCATTATTTAATTAGCACTTCGTGTCAAGAAATCTTTTTAAGCTGACCTACACTAGTGGTATATACTTTGACCAGTAGAATATGCATTTCACACAAACGTGTGGTATTGTTTTCAATATTTTCATGGTCATTGACAAAGAATTTCAAGGGTTATCAATAGTACTATTAGTAATATTAGTAATGGTACTGTAGTTAAAGATATCCATACAATATTTTTTAAAGAATTTAAGGAAAAACAAATTCATTACGATCTTTAGTTAAAAATTGCACCGTATATTTATTAAAAATGATACGTTTCGAAGATAGTTTTTCGCCTTCTTCCATCAATTTAACTATTCTATAATACAAAAAGTGGACAAAACTAAAATATGAAACAAGATACAAAATTGTACAATACTATTCTGCGATATAAAAAAATCTGTTTATCTTGTTATATGCCTGAATGTTTTGTACTTTTTGTATTAGAGAATTTTTAAACTGTCTATAGAAGTCCAAAAACAGTGGACGAAACGTATCACTTTTTATAAATATATAGTGTAACTTTTGTCTTAATATCGTAATTAACCATTTTCTCATCAAATTCTTAAATATCATGCTTGATCGTTTTATTCATTAAAACTACCTTTCAGTATCAGATATGAAACCTACGTTTATTATTTCGTACGCGCATAAATCTCTTAAATGAAATTATGACCAACTACGTCTCATAATAGACATAAAAAAATAGCAGTTATTGAAGTAACTATTATTCCTAACAGGTAATAAATTATTTTTACGACGCATTAATTATTTCTGTAGATCACGAGGATGAATGCTCGTTTTTATTTCCTGCATAGTTTATGTTTAAAAATACGGTAAATCAATTTCTGATGCAAGTCATTATTTGTTATCGAATGTAAATGCGAATGTTATAGGAAGCTGAATGAATGTTTTTGTCATATTTACAAGAATGAACTTATAGTGACAAGGTGTAATTATGCAAAGAGCTATATGGGCCAGTGTAGGTGTTACAAATTTAAAAAGAACTCGTAGGAACAATAGTGGGATTTCTCTCACGCCAACACTAAGGATAGGCTAAGCATGGCTTTCTTTAATCGTGATGTTAGCATACTTATTTACATCGGAAAAGAGATACACGCGGAATCTTTTGTTAGAAGGAACAGCTTGTTAACGGTAATAATTTTTCATTAACTCTATTAGGTAACATTTTCCATTTAGCACTGTTTCAATGATTCGCTTTACGAACATAAATCTTTATTACAGTAAACGATCAATAAAGCTAAGGATAGTAACAATAAAAAATGAAGTATCACATAAATTTTATCAACGAATGTCGCGTATTATACCTGTTTTGATAAAACTTGCTTCAATTTGGGATAATTAATGTAATACGTGTATAGTACGAATTTTGCAGTACAATATAATTTTATATTATTATTATTATAGTTAAATCTGTATTATTTGTTCTTTTTTTTACGAAACAGTATGAATATCATGTATTATTGTATAATTTAATTTAAAATAGTAATTTGCTATCCAAATATTGTTCTATTAGTATACAATATCATACATGAAAATATGTTATTAGTACTTTAATTTAATAAATAATAGTTTACCCAAGATACAAAATTCGTTCCGTATAAGTTCTTTAAACTTGTAACATCTTACTAAATATTTTAAGAATATAATTGCCCCTAAGTTATTATTATTGCTTACTGTTTCTTAAATATTTGTCATGTTGTAAAAATGAACAGAAGTTACGAATACAGGAGATAAAATGATATTCCATTTGCAGAGTATGTCTACAGAGTGGATCAAGACTTGCAAGCGAGAGCACGTGCGGCGATCGAAGCCGAAAGATTTGCCTATCAGACGAAAACGAGGTAAATCTCCCAATTTTGTTTCTTTCCAAGTAATATTTCAAACATGAAAAAATATGAATAATGCTATTCGGGATATTTGTGAAATATGTGTTTCATTACTTCTTCTGAATTGGATTTACATTCTGTATTAATTTTAAATTAAATTTTTGTTTAAACTGAATTAAATTCAAACTTTAGATTTTGAATTTATTTTAAATTATATTCAAGACTAAATTAAATTAAATTAAACTTTTATATTTTGAAATTGTTTTGAATTCAATTTTTATATTTTGAAATTATATTGAATTTAATTCTAACATTTTGAAATTATATTGAATTAAATTTGTATATTTTGAAATGATTGCGAATTAAATTTTAGATTAAATCAAATGAAATTCTTAGATATTAAATTAAAGATCACTATCTATTCTCTACGTTTGTATGGCATTCTCCCTGGGTTCCCTTTTACAGTATAATTAATTGCTCTTCAAGAAGTTCCTGATGTTTCCAACTGAAAGATGACAAATTGTTCGCAGTAAGGTCCCTGGTACTCGTTCAACTTTCGTGTAACTAATTGTAGAGTAAAGAATTGTTCGTTCCTCGCGTAGCCGGGATATTTCGTAAGGTTTTACGAACTCACTAAACCCATTTGTTTCGGTAAATTTTCTTGCGCTCGGAAACAACTAAGGCTGCTTTCTTTGTCAAGTATAGAACGAAATCAGTTACGGCCTGTTTGATCTAACTCCGTGAATTAAAGTCACTCGAGCAATGATATTTCGTAAGTTTCAAGGACTAACGTGTATGCAATTGTTTTACATGAAAATTTTATTGGCGTAAACCTTACATACATATAATTATAAAGTACAATATATTATAATAAGATCGCAATTAGCCGCTTTTTTCATTAAATCCTTTAATATTATATCCGATTTGTTAGTTTTATCCAAACTTATTAACATTTACAATAAATACATATGAAACGCAAGAAACTCCAAGGTATTTCATATAACAAACATATCTCAAAATTAAATTGTCTCGATTAATTGTGTGACAGCACTTTTATAAATCTGTTCTTTTCAATTAATCGGATGTGCAAACGCTGTTAAATTTAGTGTATGGAAAGACAAACTAAAAATATTGACAATTCCAACATTCTGCATGAAATCCAGAAGTATTCACAGTTGGTTGATAAGCTTGTTTACTTTCTCGCGGTGCGATTACCTTTCGGGAGTCATCCGGAATAATAAGAGCGGAGTGGTGACAATTCGAGATTTGTCACGTATTAAAGTGGCAGATTAATAGAGCATTAGCGTTGCGTAAGAATTCGAAGTTGCAGCACACGTCGCTGAAAGTGTAACTGCAATTATACTAAAATGCGCTAGTTTGTTCGAATCAAAAGTGACGGTATTCCGTGCGCTTCGTTGCGGAAAGTGAATCGCAATTGTGGTAAAATGCGTACTATCTTACGCCTCTATTACGAAAGATTCTCCGAGTGGGTTCACTGTGATTCGATGCGATTCATTGTGATTCGCCGCCGAAAGAAATGCCGGGGCTTTATTACGTATTAAGCAACCACTGTTTTCAGAAGAACCGTCCACTTGTATTTTCTTCTAATGAGCAATTATTTCCTGCCGACGCTTGTAATTTTCCTGTAAGTACCCCCGGTAATCGCGAGAATTATTAACATCGATTTTTAACTACGTACACCTGCAATGTCAATTTCCCTCAATTTCCTTCTATTTTTTTGAAAATTATGTTTAAAGAATTGCCTTTTTCTCTAAGTTACATTGCACGTATAATCGCGTGACGACAAACGTCAATAATGTCGCTGGCTAATCTGTCGGTTTAAAGTTCTGTAATTGGTAAAGAACGAATAAACGTCGTTCTTATTAAATATTGTTATAATTATACTTTGTAGTTATTCTCGGGAAATATGGGGCTATATTAGGCTATGTAATTGTATAACAATATTTGTTTCCGTGTAAAAAAATATCGGTGAACTGTACAATTCTTTTAAAAAATTAACATTGGAATAAATTCTCCTTTAGGATATTGGCCGTTTGAAACCATTCGTATAATGCATACAATATTGCCTCTATTATCACAATTACAGGAAATAACCCTTTGTAGCTCCGTGTAACTTTGAAGTCACATACTCGTCTATCTGTATCTTTCATTTCATTTGATTTTTTTCGTTGTAATACTAATTATAGAAGGGTACGCAACGATTGTCACCTTTCTTCAGCGCATTTAAGTAATAATTTCTTTACTATTTTCACGTAATGTACCTTCGTTAGAATCTCGTTTAACTGGATTTATTTTATACGATTTCCTTTTAGCCACGAAGAAAATTAGGCTATGGAGGATTAAAAGAAAAGAAACTCTTTAAACACACTCTTTAATACACGGCGCTCCAACTGCATAGGTGTTGTAAAACTCATTAACCATCGTGAAAAAAATCACGTTTGGATGTTAGTAAATCGTTTCAACTGGCGCACATCTGTTTGTACCGAGGAGCAGCCGGGTGTCCTTCCTGCTCTATTTTCCCTCTTTTTCTGTTCACCGCGACGTAGACTTTTACTTTCATGGCCGAGGAAAGGAGCCGGCCACGTTGTTCCGCGGTGGCATTTCAGCCACGAGGAAGGTTTCTCGTCCGACCATTACCGGCTGTATCCCCTTTCCTCGACCTCGAGAAGGCTGTTGCCCACGAATGGCCATCTCTACCTACACCGACACTCTTCTACCACTGGCGTACAATCATTTCGACTTGGTTCACTCGAACGAAGTGACTGTCTCCGAGAAACGTCAACCGTAGCCCGCGGCTTCTTTCCTGGTAACCGTAGACCCCTGCATTCCTGCGGGAAAGGCGGTCGATTCTTCTGCTCGCTTTTTACCTCCTTGTTCTTGACTCCTTTCCTTGCTCAATGGAAAGTCCCAGTACTTACTTCTGTCATAATAGACACGCTCTTTAAATATCGGATAATTACTGGGAACCAAAGCCTTTATCGATCTATCCGCGCACACAGAGTGGTGTTCGCAATTGTTGTAGATGAATGTGGTGCACGATAGTTATTTATTGATTAGGAAGTACTTAGCTTTGTAATCTCTGCACTGTTATCCACCTTTCTATTTCTATGTACTTCAGTGATCTGACGCTTAGATAGTTTATTAATTATAAAAACAATTTAAGCTATATTTTGGTAGAATCTTTGTGCCGCCTTAATCGCCTTTTTATTCTTATGTTCTTCGTCGATTTAATGTATAGATATTTAGATAATTACACAAATAATTCGATATTCGGTATGTATTTAATTGGCAAAGTAAATTTGGCTTAGTTTAAAATAAGTTTGATCTATTAAGATATAGTTTAGTTACGAATTATATATTTCGACTGCGCAGTTATAAAGTGACGCAGTGCGGAAGTATTATGCTGGAAATTAATTAATAATGTATTTCAGAATCCTCATTAATTAATAATTTATTACATGGAGTTTAATCGTCATCATCAACTGGACCCATGTACAAATATTTAGATATAAAAAGTCAGAGAATTCGTTTTCCGAGGTATTTCTGTTACAATGGTACTTCAAGTATTCTTAATTCGCCTTTTTTAAGTTAATTAACCGCAGTAATTTCTTTTATTCGTACGCCACGTGTGCAATTCCCAGGAAATATTTAAAAGATCAAAGCTGTACTACTGGGAATCTGTAAGGCTAAGAAAGTGGAGTTTGCTATCTAAATGGCTGGGATAACGGCAAATTGTGTACGACAAAAGCAACTATCTTTTATATCGGTTCTCACACTTTCCTGTGCACCGATGTACTCGATTAATCCTTATTAATCACACGTTCCATACTACTAGTTAATTAATATATAGTATATATTTAGTTGCAGATTATTCAGGCATATTGTACTCGTTCGATCATTTATTTCCTTGAAATGAATTGTCTGGAGTTAATTGAAACATTATTCCACATTCTTAAGGGGGATATCGTCCGGATCGTTGCCCGCACAGAGGCTTTCCTTAAATACAATTTTCTCCTTTCTTTTTCAGGTCCCAGGGTAGGCCAGAATCGAGTGATACTTCCTGCAGAGTCAGATCGGGAAGGCCTTGTCCACCGAGCAAGTACAGCACACCTTCCGGTGTCTGCAACAACGTGAGGCATCCTGTTTGGGGTTCTCGTGGATCGCCATTCATAAAATCACTGCCGCCGGCTTATTCTGACGGTAAATGATTTAATTTCATCTTTTTCTAAAAGATTCGTGTCACTCGTTCTTACGGTTGATGACATTCTAATTTTTAGTTCTAATTAACCGTTTGGACTCGAAGATTATTTCTGTTATAAATAAGGACTTATTCTAAAACGTTTTCTGATAATTAAAAATTACATGTATTTGTGGTATACTTGGTGGTCGTAAATATTTTAATATTGAAACTTGTAATTCGTTTAAATTGATGAACTACATTGCGAGCATAAAAATTTGGGCATATTGACATTGATTTTGAAGCGCTGCTACTTAGAATATTCCTTTGGTCCAGAGAAACGCGCATGCCCTAACATATAGTCTTATTTTCTTTGAATGATGGCTCCATCGAAGGTTAAACTCTATCATGATCATTTTATGGTATAATGTATGGCAGCTTTCTATTTGAAATGGCAAGATGGCAAGATGATTACCCCCCACCCCCTAATCGTGATCTCGTTAAATTATCCAATTTTACCTTTTTCTGGAGGAGTTTGAATCACTCGTTCTTACGATTGCGATATTTCAATTCTTAGTTCTAATTAAGACTTGAATTTTGAAGTACATTATTATTGCGAACGCATGTCGCCGTTGGGGCACCTGCGGAGTGCAAGTGGTTAAATAGATATTGTATTTCTCGAATTCCCTATGCATTTCGTTAACCCTTTCCCTGCTTTAGGCGCCATTTCACGTTCAATTGATACCGTCGAGATGGTGCTGTTAACACGCTGAGCGCCACGTCGAAACCCGTGTTATACGATACCTCGTGATACGCACTCGCAACGTCTGTATAATGTCTCAAAATAAAACTGTTTAAGCGCTCTACGATACACACTCATTACTTTACATCATTATCGTAACTTTAAAAATGCTGAATATTTTACGAATATTAGCGATATATTTGATTCGAGTCTTACAATTAGTAATTTTGGCATCGGCGGTCACCGATGACCGCCATTGGGTTCAACGTGTTAAAGCGCCTTTAGGCGTTTATTGATACTAACGATTGCATAACTTAGATTGCAACTTTGTGTTTCCTGAATTCCTACGTATTTTCTAAAAAATGAAACAAAGCACACTGTCATGTGTGCTCTGCGTTAGACTTCGTCACAGTGAAAAGGTTAAAACAGTTCTAATCATTATAAACTCTAATTATGCCAAAATTTTGGAAATTATTAACAGAGCGAATAATTCGGGGAAAGTGTGCAATATCTTTAAAAATATATAATTTTGTACCCGCGAGACAGTAATGGACTAAGGAACAAGGCAAATTCATTCTACTCAAACCTTCATCTTCAAACTTTCGAGTATTCTTTTCAACTATGGATGTATTTCAACGATGTACGTAAACGAGGCAAAAAGCTTCATAAAAATAAGAATAGAGACATAACCGGCTAAACCTGGATAACAGTTTTCAAATTAAATGATGATAATTATTGTGAAGAAGATACAGGATGTACTACAACCTACTTTGCTCAGCTCGCCATTGAATATGGTTAATTACACTACAGGTCAAAAGTTTGGGATGACTTGCTTTGTTTTCATTCTAACGTTTACTTAAAACGTTAGAATGAACATTAAAAGTAAAGAGAATATAAAACCTTTGTACATTTTATAATTTTACCATTAATATTAAAATTGTTTTCTTGCCATGCAGAGACATATTGTATTGGCACTTGAGTGTAATAAGATTTTGTTACCTTTAAAATCTGTCGGGTCCGGTTATTGCTATCGGTCGGTTTTTAGTTTCTCCACAAGAAATTACTTTACTACAAGAAGGTTGGCGAACTATGCAGCAAGAAACATTACACAAACTTGTTGGGGTATTTCAAAAATATGTAAAATAGTAATAATCAAAAAAGGAGGATACTTCGACGAATCGCGTATTAAAGGAAATGTATTATTAATATAGAATAGAATATACGAAATTTATGCAACTGTTCTATCTTATAATATCAACATACATCAACTTACAGATATACCCAAAGAAAAGTATCTTATTCCATTTTATAGACAAGATATTTAATAATTTGCTTGACGATAGTAAGTGCTCCAAACTTATGACCGGTAGTGTACGTGTAACCGTGACACATAATTTTGACAGCTGTGATTGCTTAAGATCGGGGAAAAGTGCACCATTTTTAAATAATCCACTCAATTGGGATTAATGCACATAAACCGAACAAATGTGAGTCGCGAAAATGAAATAAAAAACATATGTACAATGTACATAGGTGATATTATGTGCGAATAATTATGAAAGTTATCTAATTGTAGCTCACTATTAATCTATGCCCCTTATAGTGAATTCATTTACAATTCCGGTTAATATGTAAAACTTCTATTGATCCTGTGGTAAGAATGTTGAAAGGTATTGCCAATAAATAGATTCTAGATGTGGTGATTGCATCTATTTATAACCTACAAAGTTTTTAATCGCTTTATTCGGGAAAAGTAACTTAGGCCCCTGTCATAGTTACCGGCACATATAACGAGTGTAAGAGGTACTCGTACAGCATCGAATTTTAAGAAAAACCTCGTAGAACTTTATTTCCTCGCGAAACAAATTATGAATATTTCCATTAAAGGTATAGATAAGTAATATTAATTTCTCTATATTTCATTGCGAAGATCTCCAAGAATATGTACATACCAGTTGTCTGTTAAAATGTTTTAAATAAGTAAAGTTCTACGAGGTTTTTGTTAAAACTAGCTGCTGTAGGAATATTTTTTACACTCACTGTATATACATTGCATATGGAACATAATGAAAAATGTAGGAAAAGAATGTACATATGTATATGTATATGTATATATGTATGTTCCTCGATATAAAAGAGCCGCGGTTGTATTCGAACGTACGTAGATACTTCCCATTCCGAGAATGGAAAGTGAAAATTGGAACGGGCTAAGCACACGAGGCCGGGTACATTTCGTCGAACGTTGGCACGCTTGTAAGGATTAGAAAAGACAGATTAGCATGCTGGGAGGCGCTTCGCCCCGTCGAAATAGAGAGTCTCTCGGTGAACATCGATTGCACCATCGCACGTACAAATAATAAGTGATTCCACCTGCGACTTCATCCATTCGAGCCGCTGTTACACACTAAAGCGTAACGATTATTATTGTCGAGAATGCTTCCTGAAGGAAAAAGGAAGGAAAAAGAAAGGAAAACAGAGTGGAACAGCGTGCTCAACATAATCCTTCCTGGTGCACTCGTTATTTTATACAAACTCTACATTTATTAAGATAATAATCTCTACTTTCGTATGACTTTTCTTAGACGAACTTGAAGTACCTTATAGTTTATTTCACTGTTCGATAGAAATATTCGTTATTAATATTAAAAATACCGAACATATACTCATTTATACTTATATGTTTATTCATATATAAATAACGACTGACATGTGTAAATGAATTAATCGACAAACACTGCACTGTCGTATGTTGGAATAATTTTATTAAAAATTGTAAACCAGTTACTTGGACTGTTTTAGTGGTTCTAATATTAATATTACATTTCGTAGTCTCAACTTCTGCATTAAATTCAGATTTTCGTCAAATAGGCTTACTTGGAATGCTTTTCGTGAATGATTCGATGAATGATTCGATGAATGACGTCCTTTAGCCCCATTACTAACAGGGAATACGTTCGTGTATGTGAACGCAGCAAAATAGACTACTATTAAAATTCGATACGTAACTCGCAGGCTTCAATTATATTTCGAAAGCGAAATCGAAATTTCAAGGTGAAAGTGAAATTACTTCGATAAAATTCCGTGGTTGGAGTATAGATAATTAGTTTACAACATAACTGGAGTATTTTTCCATGTCTTTCATCCTTAGTTATGGAAACCTCATAAAATTTAATGTTTCGTGAAAAAAATACATCTGATAAAGTACAGTTATACATTTTCTTAACGAGGCATAGAATATAAAAGTGTTTTAAACAGAATCTCACGGAATATCCAAATTATTCTAATGAATAAATATGAATCATAATGAAATAAATATAATTCTCGGAAAGAAAATAATGTTTTAACGTATAGAATTAAACACGCGATCCGCCTACTATGTAATTCTACATGAAAACAGAGTATTGGAATCACAAAGTTTCTTATCGGAGATATCTGTAATACATCCAACCCAATTTTCGTCAAAGCCAATGATCCACCGACACCGACTTTCTTTCACCTCCTTAGACATGCGCGTGATATTGCAAGCGGTTTCGTGAAAACATTCCCAAATCACGGGGAAATGTGTATAGGAACGATCGGTGACTAGAGACACGTGTGTATCTCATATTAATTAGAATCGAAGGTAAATCCGGCCGGGCGTGAATTAAGTAGAAATGAATATGAGATCTCGAATATAGGGTTTATCGGGAGAACTTTCGGAGGCAGCCACCGGTAGAAAGAGAGAAACCACCGCGAAAGGCAGCTGACGCCGGTCTCCGGAAAAGAATCCAAACGAAAATATGAAAGTGAGAAGACCGAAGAAAGTGACTCTGGTCTTCTGGGCAGTGGTTGCCGGCTCTGCCTTTCAACCGTCTTGACCCAAAACAGCTCGATCACCGAACAGCCTTCCAAGAATTTTTCAGCTCGCCTTAAATTGCTACCTTTTATTCTACCATAAAGACTGAAAATTGCAGTACTATTATTGCAGTACTCAGTTATAGAATGATATACAAAGATCATTATCCTAAAATATATTTAATATAGTATCTTAATATTAACCCTTTCGATACCATAGAGCCGAAATATCGGCTTTGTAGTTTTTTGGAAAAAATCCTTCAGCCGATATATCGACTTTCCATTTTTAATATAATTTAAACGGATGTAATGTGCTGCAAAAATTAATGGATATTTCATAAATCGCATATTTTTCAATTTTTTACCGGCACCCGGAAAACTTATAACGTACTAGGGTTAATAGTCAGATCGTAAACAAAATTCTTTGCTCGTTCTGAATTCGTTCTAAGCCCCATAAATTATCGAAATATATATACTGTCGTTTTCAATGAACTGTTACCTAAAAACCGGACTATTCGCATGACTATAATTTATACGGACATTTAAAGCAGTGAAGATTATATTAGTACATTAGGCATAGAAAAGAGAATTTATGAGCAATCAGGCGACTCCTTCGTTCCTTTACGGGAATATTTAAATATCCAGGTTTCTCATGCTTGTCGCCGTACGTACACATGAATCAACTTAATTAGGCACAAGGACAGAACTTGTTAAAATACTTCGCAAAGTATTTGCTTGATGTCCACCGTCAGAAAAATATTTATACGATTCGAGAAGATGCTACTTTTCGCACGTAGTATTCCGTCTCTGCCATAACAGTGCTGCCATAAATCTAGGGAATTACGAGCAAAGACACCGGCTTCTGTTGATCGGCGTGCTGCAAGCGGTATATTAAATTAAATGATGATAATTATTGTGTAGGAAGATACAGGATGTAATACAGCCTACTTTGCTCTGCTCACCATTGAATAGGGATATCTGCGTGTAACCGTGACACAGAATTTTGACACACATTGCATATTTCGAGACTTGACCCCCTCGGCGACATTAGCATCCCTGTGTAATCGGGTGATACTTCATGCACTTACTTGCATTCAGTACCAAAAAAAAAAAAATACCTCCGAATGGTTTTCTTAATACTAGGTCTCCTAATGCTGTCAAAATGACTCGAATCGAATATATAACGGTATATTATTATTTATTTTGCGTAGAAATCGCGCATAATTAAATCCATTAACACTAGAACTATAATCGAAACCGAATGTATAATCGGTTATACTTACACAATTATTTATACATAAATTATGGCTGGAGGATGCAAGTTAATTAAAGGATTTAATTATGCACGTTGCGTACATAAAATAATCATATATAAAATACATCAAATAAACGTATAAAATCGCAAACAATGCGGCGTTGTATATTCGAATAACTTTATTACAAATCGTGGACCAGTCAGTTTGATTATTTTTGTAGTTTTAGTGTTAATTAACATACTTCCTTCAGCTATAATTTATATATAAATAATTGTATAAGTGTAACTAAGTACATGCTCAGTAGTTCTAGTGTTAAATTCTTCTTTCTAAATTGTATATATCGGGGTGATTGTAAAGTTAAAAATGATACTTTAATATTGAAATTTGTAATTCGTTTAATTGGATCAACTGTATTGCAAGCATTAAAATTTGGACATATTGAGATTGATTTTGAAGTGCCGCTAACATGTAGTTTTATTTTCTTTGAATGATGGCACCATTGAAGGTTAAACTCTGTCATGATCATTTTATGGTATAATGTAAGGCAGCTTTCTATTTGAAATGGCAAGGATGATTAGCCCCCCTAATCGTGATCTTGGTTATTATTGGAGATAGCTGATATTTCGTTCAGTGAATTCATCGTGCCTTTCTAGGTCGGGGATATATCAGGTATTCACCTTGATTCCCCTCGACATTGAAATTTCGTGTTCGCTGTTAGAAATCGAAAGCGCGTTATTTTAATTAACCGAATATCGCACACCTTCGGGAACCGAAAGAATTAAGCGACTATTCGAACGGAATTCTAGCCTTACAGAATAATTTTCAAAACGAGATTTACTAATCTTTCTTTATTGCGAATTCAAGCATAACGCGATTTGGAATAATGTTAATAAAATATATAATATATTCATTATGCGGTCCAATAACGTTTAATTTCACAAAATGTTCTCTACATTTGCATTTTTAGATAGAATAACGATATATTATATATGCTGATCTTTTTTACTTTCGCGAGTAAAATTAAAAATGAATCCGAGTTAATGAAGTAATTCTAACATGATATAAGGTATGATGGTTCCGGGTGTAATGCAGCCAAAATGACTCGAATCGAATACATAACGGCACATTATTATTAATTTAATACGGATAACAAACTCCCTTACGCAACGTCTGAATTAACGCGAGTATCGTTGATCGTAATCAGTGGTAGGCACCGATGAATTTAATCTCGTTTATATCATACACCCTCACGAGGAGAGAGTCGAGATCGCGTCGATAACGAGTCTTGGCGAAAAAAGAAATTGTCTTTGCCCGCGGCAAGGAAGAAGAGAAAGACACGCATGGAAGAAGTGCGCCACTTCAGCAAATACACTTACATATTCACTACGTTATTCGAGGAATTTGTTAATTTTTACCGATTGAAATATTCATTAATGAACTTATGTTTGTGCTCTTTTAACATTGGAACTACCAAAGGGGTCAGAATGACTTACCTGCTATTTTTAGTTAAATTATATCGAGATTTTATAGACTTTTATTGTGTACATATACGTAACGCAAATAATTGAATCCGTGCATTAAATGAAATCCTTCAGCCATATTTTATACATAAATAAATGTGTAAGCATAACTGAGTATATTTCGGTAGTTCTAGTGTTAATATTATCAGCTAACGCAGGTCAATATTGTCGACTATTAAAAATATATCTTTACATATCACAAATTAAAAGTAATCAGTTCTACGTCTGCAACCATTGCACATTCCATTTAATAAGAAGAGAATATAAAAATCATATTCCTAACGTCATACATAGAAGTAAGAATGGATAGGAAGTATATCATTAAATGATTTCCAAGTACCTTTATTCTAATCGTAAGCATTTATGAAACAGATCGTAAGATTCGTATATGTATAATATAAGCAACTGGTTTTTTGCATCCGTTTGGAGTCAATCACTCGCGCACGTGTAGAAATCACCGAGGAGCACATTCTCCTCTTGCAATGAGCGTCACAACCGGAACACGTCATTGCCTTAGTATGAAATTGAAAATCTATGAAATACTACTACCATCACAGTATACCACGGTAATTATAGGATTAATACATATATCTGTTTCACAATCAGGTATCTCGAGTCCACGGCGTTCGGTAAACGGTCACGCTCTACCAGCTGCTACCGATGTGGTTTCGAAGATAGCAAGCCGGAAAAACTCTCCCTCGCAGACTCACGAAGGTCTGACTAGTCTGTCCGGCATCTGGTCGGAATTGTTACTCCAGGATATCACCACATTGGTGCATCCGCACTATCACCGAGATCTCTGTTGCTCAAGAGACATCAGACATCCAGAATGTTACGGGATCCAGGACAAAGAAGGATGCAAGAGTTATTGGCGTTCAGTGCCAAGTATCACGGTTCATAAATGCAACCACGATGACAGAGAACAGATGAACGGTGCATCCAGTTACTTGGACGCTTCAGATATTTATGGTAACAATGACGAGAGAATACACGAAATTAGGACCTACGTGCATGGGAAAGTAGATATCGCAGCTTGCAAACTATGTAATCAAACCGATCAGAATCCTCTGGGATTGATTTACACGGCTCTGTTAAAAGAGCATAATCGCATTGCGGAGATTCTTACAAGAGCCAATGAACATTGGGAGGAAACGAAGATCTTCCTGGAGGCTCGACGTGCTGTGATCGCTCAAATTCAACATGTAACTATGAACGAGTTTGTGCCTAGTATCATGAGTCAAACGGCTCTTACGGATCCGGAACTGAAACCAGTTGCAAGTGGATTTTATCAGGGATATTCATCGTCGAATAGAGGAGGAACATACGATTCTGTTGCTTTAGCTGCTCTTAGTGCTCTGACGTCACTTCGAAATACTCAGGGAAACAACAAAGCTAAGGGATTGGAAGACCATATCATGACTTCTGCCAATCGTCTGAACCTTGGCTTGAATCTCTTTGGTTATAAATCAGACACTAGTGCACGTATCGTGCACGAAGCGCGTGATCACGGAGTAGCTGGGTATACTAAATTCATGGCTGATTGTTCCGAGGATAAGCTCACGGTAAGGATTCTATTATAACAATGCATTTGCATTTACACTAGTACCACTAGACTTCAATCAACATAATGTTGTTTCCTTTATTTAGGTACAACGCTTCAGGGATTTAGAGAAAGTTATGAGGCCAGAAGATGTAAAACTATTGGAATCCATTTATTCACGCGTGGAAGACATAGACCTTCTCTTAGGAGGAATTTTAGAAACTCCTGCGAAAGGAGCGGTAGTTGGCCCAACGTTTGAATGTCTCCTGAAGAAGCAATTCATTAAAATAAGGAATTCTGATCGTCTTTGGTACGAGAACGATATCCCACCATCTGGTTTGACGGCGCAGCAACTTACCGAAATCAGAAAAGTTTCACTTGCTGGTATTCTATGTAAGAACATAGAAATTTCGAAAATTCAGCCGAAAGTATTTATACAGCAAGATCCTTATTTGAATGCTAAAATTAACTGCGATCAACACAGTATTCTCGATTTGACCCCATGGATGGAGGAGCATGTAACTGTACCTACTACACCAAATTTGGAGACCAGTACACCCCTACCACACGTTGCTCTTAATATCAGCCCAGATATATTGGCCGCTGCGGTAAAAAAAGCCGAAGCAGACTTAACCGAGAGAAAACAGTTGGAATACAATTCATGGTTGCAACAAAGAATAGCTGATCCTAAATCGCCAACGGGAACCGCTGCTAGCTTCTCGAAAGCTAACAGAGATGCTCTGCTATTGGCAAACTCTTCCATCATGTACGAATTGGCAACTAATGAGATTCTGAATGGCGTACATGGCTTGAAACGTAGAAAGCGACAGATATTCGAGACCACCGAAAATGTTCTCGGTTTCCGTAACAACGATTTCTCCGATCTCCTTCAGAACGTGGACATATCAGGATTTTTGCCTCAGAAGAAAGCAACGAATCACGAAGAAGTGGATTGTCCACCGGACGACAGTCCTTGTGATCCCACAACACCATACAGAACACATTCTGGCCACTGTAATAATTTACGCAGCCCTGCTCTTGCAAAGTCATTGACAACATTTGCCAGATTACTTCCGCCTGTTTACGAGGATGGTGTGTCGAAGCCACGAACCACGTCGGTCGCAGGAATACCATTACCGAACCCACGTGTAGTATCCACAGTTATTCATCCAGATATTTCGAATCTCCACAATCGCTATACTTTAATGGTGATGCAGTTCGCTCAATTTTTAGATCACGATCTTACAATGACTCCGATCCACAAAGGTTTCGCGGAATCTATTCCAAGTTGCCGATCTTGCGATTCACCTCGAACCGTTCATCCTGAATGTAATCCTTTCCCCGTACCACCAGGTGATCACCATTTCCCTACAGTAAACGTATCTTCAGGTGCACGAATGTGCTTCCCATCTATGCGATCTTTGCCTGGCCAGCAACATTTGGGGCCACGAGAACAGGTTAATCAAAATACAGGCTTTTTGGATGGTTCAGTCGTTTATGGAGAAAATACATGTATTGCTAATATTCTGCGTGGCTTTAATGGCCGCATGAACATCACTCTAAATTCAAATCGGGGTGGAAAAGATCTCTTGCCACAATCTGCAACTCATCCGGAATGTAAAACCAGATCTGGTTTTTGCTTCATCGGTGGTGATGGTCGAGCCTCTGAACAACCCGCTCTGGCTGTTATGCATACCATGTGGGTGCGCGAGCATAATCGCATAGTAGAAGGATTAAGACAATCGAATCTGCATTGGAACGGAGAGAAACTTTATCAGGAAACTCGACGTATTATAGCCGCAATGATTCAACATGTTACGTACAATGAATTTCTACCCAGGATTCTGGGTTGGAATGCCGTCAGTCTTTATGGTTTGAAGTTACTTCCTCAAGGGTACTACAAAGAATATTCTCCCACTTGCAACCCAAGCGTACTGAACGAATTCGCCACAGCTGCCTACAGAATTGGTCATTCCTTGTTAAGGCCACATTTGCCGCGTATGGATAGTAATTATCAAAATATCGATCCACCTATTTTGTTACGTGATGGATTCTTCAATCCAGATATGCTGTACGAACAAAACATGATAGACGAACTCATTCGGGGATTAGTATCTACTCCTATGGAAACTCTCGACCAGTTCATAACTGGAGAAGTAACCAACCATCTCTTCGAGAACCGCGCGATTCCACATTCTGGAGTTGATTTAATAGCACTCAATATTCATCGTGCTAGAGACCACGGACTTCCATCTTACAATCATTACAGAGCGCTTTGTAATTTAAAGAGGGCTACCACATTCGACGATCTATCGAGAGAAATGGCACCTGAAGTTATAGCACGTTTGAAACGTATTTATGCGTCAGTGGATGACATTGACTTGTTCCCTGGTGGAATGAGTGAAAGACCTCTTCAAGGTGGTCTCGTAGGACCAACCTTTGCCTGTATCATAGCCATACAATTCCGACAATCGAGAAAATGCGACCGTTTCTGGTACGAAACGGACGATCCAAATATTCGCTTCACCGAGCACCAGTTGGCCGAAATTCGTAAGACCACATTGTCGAAGATCATGTGCGAAAACATGGATCACCAAACAGAAATGCAAAGAGCAGCTTTCGATTTGCCGAGTAACTTCTTGAATCCACGTGTACCATGCAGTTCTATGCCACACATGGACTTCTCTGCTTGGAGAGAAACTAGGCATGGTTGTCAAATTGGCGGAAGGAATGTTGCTGTAGGAGACTCTGGCTTCCCTACGCCTTGCACTAGTTGCGTTTGCACGGCCGAAGGCGTAAGAGACTTTCGATTGTTCTAATGTTATATTTGCATTTATTCAATTTTATTCAGTTCGTTGATTTTATGCTTTATAATCTACTAATCTGCTTTGTTATTTTATATCTTACTTGCAGATATTTTAATTTTACATTTTTATTTCAGACTCAATGCGCTTCCCTGAGAGTGACGGACTGCAATCAGCTTTTACGTGAAGCTTCACGAGAAGCAATTTTACGGGACGATGTATGCACAGCTCAGTGCGGTTTCGTTCTAGCAGCTTCAGAATCTACCTCGAGACTTCAATTTACGACGCCGACTAGTTTCCCTGGCTTCGTGTCGCAGAGGAATAGTCTGAGAAGTGCACCAATGCCAGTTTCCTTCAACGGCTTTAAATTGCCGGATCTCTCACAGTTCATAGGTTGAAGGGTGAACTTTTCGAGAGAGAAAGAGAGATCATGCCAGAAAAACGTAAACGAAATTCGTTGCTTACTGACTACACACGCAAAAGGCACACTGCCTTTTCCTCGAGAGACTGTATAATAGAAATACATCCAGTCTAACGAGCTGTGCTCAGATTGAAAATGACACATGTACAGGAGTATATCGAGATCCACAATGACGTATTACGCGTGCGTGCACGCATACTCCAACTCATCAGAAGATAGATCGAGAGTACCTGCAGGCGTGTAAATATAGATGATAAGAGAATATATTCTGTTTAACAATAAAGAGCGTGCCCTCGAAAACGTTAAAGATCAGTGCCTAATGCGTGCATGCACAAGACGTGGAACTGTCATTGTTAGTATAAAAAAATGGTATGGTGATCTCGTAGTACATAATTGCAGAGTGAAAACAAATAAGACTCCAATAAATTATCTTGGTTTGTGTTAATACTATGGACATTGTCAGAAAGGGGAGTTACAAAGTGAATATTATTGGTGAATGCGTGATATATATATATTACAAGGAATCGTCCTGGCAGTGCTCCAGGCAGTTCGTTTTTGTATTTGTATAGAAATCATTGCGGAGAAAAATAACAAATGCGATTACAAATTTCGTTTTGAACGGTTTTTCTTTCTGTCATTAAACCTCTACCTAATTTTGTATAATAATGACATGTATAATGTTAATAAATGTTAATGTTTCTTTTTTATTTTGTTCTGTATAATAAATAGCGATTGTTCTGCCTCGCCTCCACAATCCATTAAACTACTGCCAAGTTTGGTCCTCTCTTTAATGTTGTAAGGAATAACATGTCCAGTAAGTTTGACAGAGATGGAACATGTTTTGTAATGAACCAGTATATACAAAGCATTCTTGGCAGCCATTGGTTAGTGAAAAAAACGTGCCATTTCTTATCAAACATTCATTTGCTCTTGTCTATCATTCTCTCATCTATTCTAAGAAATTGCTTCCCTCAGATCTTAGAATATTTTACACTATGTTTATAAACATTTCTTTTGCATCAGTGCTTTGAGATACTCTGATTTAACTGGCAGGAACTTCTTGTTTGTTGTTAAGCACTGCAGCATTCTCCTGTATCACGGGAGTTTGTTCGATACAACGCCAAAGTCCATATGTCTTGCCAACAGTAGTCTGCCACAGCCTCAATGTACCATCTTCAGAACCACTGGCATATAATTCACCATCTGGTGAGAATCTAACACAATGCACTGGTCCAAAGTGTCCTTTGAATGATTCTGCAAATGAGAGTAACAACTTTTCAAAATGACAACCCATTACCATATAATTATTAAACGTAATAATGTGTGTTAAGGAAACGTATCACTACAGATTAAATAGAAACTCACCAATTTCAGTGCCCGTTCTATAGTCAAACTTATACATTTTTAAATCTTCACCACCGCAGACAAAAATACTACAATCCGGATGTAAACTAGCACTATTCATCTGTGTTGGCACAGTGTATTCCCCCAATCTTATTAAGCTGCAGAAAAATCATACATAAATAAATATCATCAGCTACTTTTAAACTATTTCTAAATTCTTAAAGTCCAGCCATGCATATTTCATTAATATAAAATCCAAACTTCCTTTGTTAAAACAATGAACAAAAAAACAATTTATTTATAATTATATTTTTGATAGCAAAGTATCTTAACTCTGTACGTATTGTAAAGAATTACAAATAATGTATATAAAATGTTTGTCGTAAAACGATGTTGGTTGTAAAACAACCCAGGAATATTTGAATCAATATATAAATTTCATCATTAAAGGTTCAATCTGATTCTACCATTATCTTGTATTCTTTTGATACATTTCTTTTCTTATTTTCCACCACCCAATAATATTATTATTATTATAAATTGATAAATAAATGCCAACATACTCTTTACTGTCCCAGAAAGTAACAACATTAGAGTGTGTAGTTGTGATGATGCTTCCATCCTTGGATACTTCCATAGAATTTGGAATTGCTGGAAAATCTAGCCTCTTTATTTCCACACCACTACTTCTATCCCATACCCTCAATGTTTTATCGTCCCCACAAGAAACCAATGCAGTATCATTATTAAAAAAAGTTACATGTCTGATATAACCTGTATGGCCTGAAAAGATCTATGATACCACTTATTAATTGCTGTCCTGATAATTAAAAATAACCATGATCACAAACATTCAGAATTATCCAGAAATATTCACCTGTGGTGTTGCTTCTGGTTTATTGAGATCATAAATTCGAACAAGTTTCTCATTAGAGCCTGTACATAGGTAATTGGAGTCAGTACTAAAATTAACAGATTTAACTATATGTTTGTGTTGAAAAGAATAAATCTCTTCTCCTTTAATAGCATCCCAAACTTTAGCATTGAAATCTGCAGCTCCAGATGCAGCTCTAGTGGCTTGTGGATTTAGAGCTACACCCCATACTGCTCCTTTATGACCCTCAAATGTCCCAATCCAATCACCAGTATCTCCTTGTCTAAGCATAGGTTTGCCATCTACACATGCATTAATCCCAAAATCAATCTAATAGTTCAAATAGTGTTTTCTAGAATGTGTATGAAACCTCAAATGAAGGAACAGTATAGTTGAGCTAATATATTTAAAACGTAGAAAACAACAAGTCAATCTCATCCAATTAGAAGGGTGACTACATGTGCGTCAGCCGGGCCTTAATCAAATTTAATCGCAACCGATACGGCGACAATTACTCTGGTAAAAAGAAAAAGAAAAAGGTGCGTCATGATATCGGAAGAATGTAGTAGGAAATCACTGCCGCAAGCATGCGGTATCTAACCTCGAAGCATCGCTTGCGGAGCCTTGGTACCTGAAGGAACTGGGCCAAGGAGATCGAGAATCGAACGTGGTCAAACGAAGAATAAAAAAAAACAACATGAACGAAAGAAGGACAGAGTAATTCTTAGGCTAAAAGAATCGGAAACAATCCGTACCTTTACATGCCGAAATAAGATAATATCCTGAATCTGTGACGTCGGAAAATGCAAGATGCACCACAGGTCTTGTGTGACCGCTACACGTTAGCGGAGTTTGCCTCAAATTCGCCATAATTTCTTGTCACGGTCAACTTACGGTGCGATCTTATCTTTTCCCGATGCGCCCACCCGCGGTAGGCCGCGACTAACAAAATACCTGTTAATTTCTGTCAGAATCCAATACGAATCACTCTCACTTGAAAGAAACGCGTCGTTCGGACAAACCGTCACGATGAACGTACGCCGCAACACTGAATGTCCCGAACGTAGCAAACCAACTGGACTGTAGGCCAAGTTCATAGAGGAAGAAGAACATGGCGGCCTCGAAGACTTTTTACCTTACTCCAGTCTCCGCACTTTCGAGGACGGAATACAGGTACGCAATTTACTCAAACATTTCCTTCCACAAATTTTCCGTAAATTGTTATTCAGTCGAAGGTTGAACAACATTATAAGGAATTCTCATATTTTTTATAAGCTAGAAACTAGCGCCATCTGGAACACATCATTTCGCCCGTTAAAAAATTTAGAATCTTTGCGTAATTGTTGAAAGATTATTAAATTTGATGTTTGATTTTGACATAATTCTAAGAAGAAACATACATTTTCAATTAATATGACAACCTTTGGTTGTTAAAGTAAAGTAGTGTGTACATAATACACCACGTATTTAGTTTGTAAAACCGTTTAAAATATTAATGAGGTTTTATTATGTACATTTTTCAACCCAGGTATCAACCTGTATTCAAAATCTTAAACTTACTAAATCTCACTACTGTTATTTATTTTAAATTATATATAAACCTTTAACATGTATTATTGTGAGAAATACGAACAAATATGAGCGAATTTCAATATTACGCCTAATCAAGAAATTGCCTTTGAGAAAAGTATCCGATAAGTTCACGATACACTTTCATCTGATGTACTATCTTGCGACGTGTTATGTCTCGCATGATTTAAGGAGTAATTGTTTGAGAATCGCTGAATTAAACTGAATTTAATGTCCTTGATTCTATCTACACGTATCTCACTCTCTTTTACTTTGTTCTATCCCTGTCGAATTCGTGTTCTGCTTTCGTAGTGCGTGAATCTGTCTTCCTCTTATACTCACTTTCTCATGCGACCGTGAGTTCAAACCAATCTCTTCCCCTTCGAATAACCTTAACACGTGTTCTGGGAAACGTAAACTTCTACGGCGTGCAAAGACTACGGACAACTTACAGGACACACGAGACAATGCGAAAAAAGTAGGCCAATACAAATTTTGCACGGAATTATTTCTATAGATTTCAAGAAGAGATTTGCTCGCAGAAGCAGCAAATTATGTATAATATTGACCGAAGATGCGTTTGTTCGAGAATTAATTAAAAACTAGATATACGTAAAATATAATTAACTGACAATATTAATTGTTTAAATTATAACACGTAACGAACCGCGAATTATGGAACCGATTTATATTTTATTGCGAATAAGGTATAATGAATACTTTCGGTGTTTTGGTTTGTTACTTACAGTCTGCGGGAAACATGAATGACATTGCCATCTACTAATTAATATCCGCACATATAGGAAGATTATTATACAACGTTGTCTACGTTTTCACTTACAAATTAAGCCCGACGATTAAAGCCGACATAGTTTAAAATGGTAATTTTGGCCTTCTGCGCTTCCAAATACAGGCAGTTCTGTCAAAATGCGACCACGTTTACGGTTGAAATAACAACAGTCTTTGGAAATGATGAGTTAGTCCGTTGGATGCACCTGACAGAAATGAATACTTTCACGCGGGTAAACAATGTACGGCTCGGTTTTTCGACGAGTAACAATTCAGTTTGGAATTATGATGCGTGAATAATGCATCAACGGAACGTGAATGAATAGGGGACGGAAATGTCAAACTCGAATTCACCTATACTTCGAAAAGCATTCTGTTTCAAAGTATAGATAACGCTTTTGAGGCGATGCACAAAATAGTATTTCCAATTAAATCTTTCAATGCAGATTTCGACATTTTTTATCGAACTTGTAGTACCTTATGAACAAAAAATTAATTCAAAATGCTTCTCTCTTTTGTGTTTGAGTTGCATAGAATGATCTATATTTGTTAATGTACGAACAATATATATTTCCATGCAGTTAATCCACATCCAGCTCACACTATATGGTACGAAACGCATTCATTTGAAAAAGTTTCAATAGCCGAAACGGATAATCTTGGTAATACGTCCTTTCATTGAGCTTACGAACGGTGTCAAGTTAAATTTAATAAAAGATTACGCGCCGTGCTATAATCCAGTCTTTCACTGAATCACGACTACAGGGACCATTCGGGATTGACCATACGGTAGAAATGCTTTTGTCCTGCATCGGTATTGTACATGTTGGTGAAACAGACTACATCTACACGAACCCCACGTGTAACATTTTCTCGCCATCAACTTTTCGTCTAGTCCTTCGTTTTTTACATCAACCTTTTAAATTCGGCGTGTTGGTCACACAAGAAGAAGGAAGACAGAATCGACGTACATTTTCGTAGCTAAAAAATCAAAGTACAAACTCGTGTTCAAACTTTCTATGCAAATTTCTTGCGATATTGGATCTACTTAGAATTTTGATAAAAAATATTTAAATTTACGATTATAATGATTTGAATTATATATGAAGATTGCGCAACTCGGTAATATAAATCCAAAATGGAGATTGTGATGTGTAGCTTGTAATTTGCGATCTGTTTATCGTATTGCCCGATTGGTCAAGAGCAACGCAGGCGCGTGATAGATTGTCTCGTGCTGCGGCGAAGTCCCGGCGTTCAGTCGGTTTGAGTCGTTCGGAGAATGAGGGTGGTGTTACTGCCTCCATCGCGGACGAAGCATGCAGTGAAATTTGGTTAAATCTGCTGCGTTGAAAGATATTTCAAGACTAATTGTTAGAATAATGCGAAAACAAAGACAAGAATAGCGCGGCAGAATCAGATATATCGAGTGTATCGTTGTCCGGGTGATTCTTGTTGAATGTTTACGTCGTGAAAGCCAGGTGTGACTTGACGGAACGTTATTGTCCGGCCGCGACAGACAACCGCATTCACGTGCTCTTTGATTCGGCTGAACACCGATCGACCACTCCATTTATCACAAAGCTTCGTTTGCAAAAGGTGAAAAATGAGAACTACATCACTGCTGATCCTTTTTGTCTGCTTGCAATGTCACGTCTCCACTTCTCATGGTGGTAAGTCACGCTTTTAGTTTTCAATATGTTATTACCATTATACAATAGACAGTTTGAACCAAACTTACTATCTCAATTATTATTACAATTGTGCAGTTAAAAACTTAATTATTTGTTATTGTCATAACAAAACGTTATGGATCCCCGTACGAAAGAGTTAAGGGAAATTGTAACGTTTCAGTACATCATAAAATATTATATTATTATATAAAACATGAATATAAATCTCCTGCAACTTTAATTCCTCACCATTGCAATTTCTGGTTACATCGCCCACAAAATAACAGCTTTAATATTCAATTCTATATTTTCACTAATGGGAATATGTATTGTATACGTATATTATTGTTGATACAATGAAACCTGCAATAAGCGATTCGAAATGAGTTTGCCGTTCATACTTAAATAATGTAGGCGGTGACTTAAAATGGTAAAGGTACAAACATATCGATATAGATATTGTGATTCGACGAATCAAAACTATAAAAATATATTAAAAATTCGCATTGGGTTCCACGCAATTCTACCGGTGTTAAATAATTCAAAAGATAAATCATAACCCATGCATGGATGGAAAGAGTAATGTAATTTACGCACGCGCTTGTAACTCAAATGTTTTCATTTCAATCAGTTTTCAATCCATTCAATAAAAATTTCAATGGAATTTTCATCAGTTTTCAAATATGCATTATTTTTGCCTTTTACGTTTGATATTTTGAAAATTCTTCTATATATTTATATTATCTTTACAATACGAATACAGAGGCGTAACTATCATAATTGTTTACATCGGAATACCTCAAATCATGCAACCGTTGACAATCTATGATGAATTAGATCTGACGCGTAATTAATTAATTAATTATTGAATGATGTCGAAAGATTTGCACAGCCTATCACAAGTAGATCACGTGGTAGCAGTAATTGAATTTTCTCGTGTGATTAGCGGCGACTTTGAACTAATACAATGAAGACTCAGGTTTCTGGATAATGTTGTCAGTCAAATCCAGTGTGGATTATGTGGAAATCGTGGTCGTCTGTGCATCGTTGATAAGGTGCTCAGTCCGTTAGTATAATACATTTTCGACTGTTGCGATACGAAAACTGATCTCTTCAATCCATAATAGCCCTCTAAGTCGCAACTTTGGTATAATCAGAATAAGCTATATTATACCATTAAGTGATCTTAAATGTATAGTTTGCTGTAAGCATAGTAGTTCCACTTATATTATGAACATTTATACTTAACCTAAGATTATATGCTATAAGTATTAATTTATACCAATTGCAGGATAACAAGGCATGATATTTTACAATTGACACTTCTATGTATATTTATAGGCTCCCAACATAATAATGAAATAATATACGCTGTAGCTACGACCCAAATCTTGCAAATATTTCATAAATCAATACAGGTAACCCTCGTACAACGCGATTTCGATATAACGTGTTCATACGAAGTAAAGTTTCATATAAGATCATGTATTTCATTTTACACTGGTATCGTTCTTCTTCACACTACAGCGTGGCTGTATTTTGTGCATATATGCAGTTAGGCAGTATTTACAGCCAATTGTAATTCGGTTTTTAATTTTACTAAGTTTAATACTGTTGCTTTTGTTTCACTAAATGAAATTTTCTGAATCCAATAAAACTATGTTTTTTCTTGACTCAACCGATAAAGTTTAAATTTTATTAAAAATAATCATTTTCGAATCCTTACACATTTTGCCCACTTTTTGTATGTACTCCGGGTCTCGCATAATGCGATTTCTGTAACGCGACATTTTTCTGCAACTTAACTCCCGCGTTATACAAGGGTTACTTGTATTTATATATTCGATTTTAAACTACTGTTTACATTTCTCGTTAGATCAATGCAGTAATTAGTGCACAACAGTGTACCACGAAACATATTTTCCGGCATATTTATGAAACGTAATCATTATTTCCATACCTCGATTTATGGCGCTGGTAAATTCAGACGGACTAGTTGGTCTTGCAATTCGGAAATTTTGGATGCGTTCGGTACGATCAGTAAATTTTACGAGACTGCGTTTACTTCGCTTGAATAGTCTGCTAAGGGTATTTTATGGGAACTGAAATCGCGCGTTCTCCGGCAGCCGTAGAAGAGTTGTAAGAGCTAACGAGTAGGGTGGTACCAACCCATCCTCGAAACTTTTCTCTTCCTCTTTTTAAGAGCGTCACTCTCCGTATGCCTTCCTACTACATTCGCCATACTTGTCCTCAGAAAGGTTTGTTTCTATTCTCTCGAGCGTAGAAAGGAACTTAAAAAGAGCTAACCGGGGAATAATTCTCAGCAGAGTTTTTACAGCAAAAGTAATGCCATTGTGAATGATTATTGGACGAAGGAGTTTTTATTCGTCTGAAATATTTCGCATTCTTAAAATGTGTATATTATTGTCATTAAATAAGTCAAAATAAATATTTGAAGTTGATGATTTCGAGTAGCAAGATGCAGTGTTGTTTACGAAAACTTTCTTTTCGTAATGGCATAGAATACGCGAACGCGTCGTTTTCAGAATGTCCTGCAAAAATAATTGATATCTCCGATTCTTTTCACGAAACTAGTGTTTGACGGCAGAGTATTCATAAAAATTCTTTGAAATCGCTCATAATGAACTCTCGTTAGCGTGCTATTCCACAAAGCACCATTAATTTACGAAATCATCAATGCACGACATTATTATGTATCCGACGAACGACGTTAAACTTGGAAAATATGTTCACTCAACTGTTTTTTTAATTAGTGCGCACCCACGATTCCTTCCATCTTGTCAAAATGCAGAGCTTTTATTGTCACTTTCACTCCCATCGACCTTTCCTTCACAGATCTTAAATTATTCCCAGCACTGTTCGCATATCTTTCTTTCAACTGAATCGAGAAATCCTTTTCATTGTACACAAATCTTTTGCATTATCTAATATTTTTCATTATAAAGAACATCTACAATTTTGTAAACATTTATCGATTTATTGCCATTTCGATTTTTGCGGTTAGTCATCTTTCTTTCGAAATAAATGTCAGAGCTAAATGCATATAATTATAACACAAAAGATAATGAAAAATATCTTACATATACATACATATGTACATACATCGCAAAATAACTAATATATCTACTATATAAGCACATATAATTTATTATAAAATACATGGAAATAATTCTTCAAACTCAACACTTTTTCACCGGCTAATATCGCAATATAATGCAGAATTTAAATGCATCTCTGTGTTCAACTTTGACTATATCTGCTTAATATAAGGCATAAAGTTCTTATTATACAATTATCGCTGAGCCTTAATCTTTCTTCCATTTGATCTACGAGTTCTTCGCGCGAATTTAAATAACCTTCTTTCAAGGAAAGTAGATGGTATCTCGTTATCTCTGGGAGACGTTTCACCGGTCTAATCGTAAGAGCTTCAAAGATTCAGAAAGAAGTAGAAATGTGCAGTGGCCCGGGGTATAAAGTGAAATTGAAAGGAAACCCCAAGAATTTCTTTCTCTTTATCTGTCTCCCGGCTGTCTTTCTCCACTTTTATTTCCGGCGTGTATCTGCGTTGGTTGCAAGGACCGCGCAAAGCCACCGGCTTTAGCACTGTTATTTAAGCAGTGGAAAACTCGCATGTACGGTCAGCCCAACACTGTTATTCCCTTATCCTCCGTTCCACTGGCTCATTCAACAAGGATCTCTTTCCTTCGCATTTTCCTAAGTATCATTATGGAAATCTATGTATTAGGTCATCCCATAAGTAATGTCGTTTTTCGACTCTAACTCTCAGTGCTTGAATTTTTTTTCAAATAAAAAAGAATGCTTTTTATGACACGGAAAGAAAAGTTCCTATAATTATATCAACGAAACATGATAAGAACGTTTATATATTGTAAGTAGGAAACATTACTTATGGGATGACCTAATATGTACAATGTACGTACATATGTATTTACGTATCCTGATCGTATTTCACCATGCGAAATTTGTATTTTAATATATAATTTGAAATTAGAATATAATTATCCGTGTTTGTTGTACTCGGAAACTGACTAGAAAGTAGATCGCACGAGCTATTTCTATTATAAGCTATGAATCCTTTCGCTTCGGAATCTCGGAATCACCGGAGTCAACTTGGAATCTAATGCTATGAACTCGTATATACAATATACATACATAGGTTGTTACGACATCCCTTGTAACTCGTAAACTTGTATTGTAGTTTTGCGATACGAGCCCCGAGAGGAATTCACGAATGTCATTGATACAAGTATATATCGCTGTTATTTTTCCCATTATATCATACCGTTTTTGTCCTTTGCTTCTTCCATTATTACTTGCGGTTTTATTGTTCTTAACATTATACAATGTTTTGTTGACCATCGTTGCACGTCGAATTTATTATAAACGGATAGTTTTTTGAAAATTATCATTTACAGTTATTAAATATGCAGTATATATTACTAGTATATTTATATGTTGCAATGAAATATTTCGATGAACGCTTCTACTATTTAGGGCATACATTTCGTGTAAAGATTCATCGTCGTTGAAGCCTTTATAATTCATCACTCTATTGGTGCATATGCAACCTTTTAATAGAATTTCAAGGGAAAGGTTGGAAAAAATATTTTCATTTAAACGTTCCTCGTTCCAACCTCAATCAGAAATACACTTTGATTGCCAGTCGGCACAACATTCCTCAGTCGTACTGTATATGCTAAAAACCTTCCGCAATAAATTTCGATCTAGTTTGGAAGTTTGGAATAGTTCGAGTGGCTACCGTTTAGCAACTCTGCATTTTCACGAACAAATGGAAATGTTTGATTTGAAACAGTGAATAAAACATAGCATGTGATTTTGCTTATTTCATATGTATATGACAGTCGGCTGTCAAAGAGAAGAATGCTTTTGTTTTGCAACGGTTTGGCAGGTATTATTTCTATTTTTATTTTGACACTCTACCGAGGAGCCCATCCTGAAAAGGATACATGTGTACTGTATAGAACTCTGCCGTAGGGCTGGAACTCTTATTTCCTTGGAACTCTTTCAGCATCTCGTAGTTTGCAACTGGAAAAGATTTCCTTACTGCAGGCTTCTCCACCGCTGTAAACTATGGCGTTCTAAACCTTGGCGATTTTCACTCCTCTGCGGAAGATTTCTTGCTTTCAACTTGCCTTTTATATCTCAGGCTCTCTTCTTACATACAAAGCTTTCCTCTTCATTCGTTACTCTATATCCAAGTACACGATATTATACATTGTATGGGTAATTACGAAAGTATCACTAGAAATATCATTGTCAATGATGTGCGGATATAAAACATTTGTTAAGGTGGCACTTGTGATTATTACATTAATTGTAATAATCGAACATTTTAGGTGATCTTTGTAATGAAAAGTATTAGATAATGAGAAAGATTGATAGATAATTACATAATGTGTTACTAAATATATACTTGTAATTCATAAAACTGTACACGTATATCGATAACATACACTGTATGTAGAAAGGGTGAACTTTTTTACCATAATATATTTTCCACTACATCCATTTTTCAAACTAACGGAGCTGCTGTCGACTGCGTATGCACATCATATTCACGTTCTCTGAGCTTTAATGATTGTATTATGGGCCATGACTTTCCGATAAAAAGGTTATAATATAAATTATATCGTGGTTAATCTTTTAAATAATTTGGTTACAAGTCTTATCAAGAGGCAATTAAATAATAGAATATATTACACAGATAGTATCACAATTACAATTTTATGTAAACGCAATAGAAATTATCACTATACTCATTTGATTAACAATTAGACAGTTACACCCGTCTGAGCCTTTACGCGGTAAATTGAAACACTATGTACGATGTACTTTTTTACGCGATCTGACTTTACGCAAACACCATCACGAAAACTCATAGCGTTGAAATTCACAGTTGAGCTTGCAAATTAATTACATTAAACGGACATTTTATGACATTTTTAATAAACTTGAAAATGATGAATCTCTCACGATTTCAGAAACTTGGAAGAAAATATTCTATTTTAAATCGTGTTAAGAATATTGCTTTGACTGTAAATGATATAAAACAGTCAACTTTGAATGCTTACCGGAAAGCAATATGGCCGCAAGTAGTTGTATCAGGTAATTCCGACAACAGAAGAAGGAATTACTAAAATTGTAGATTTATCCCAAGGATTTGAAAAAAGGTTTTAGCACTTAAATCAGGGTGAATTACTGATTTACTAGTGGATCACGAATTACCGGATACTGACTTAATTCGTATAATATCCGAAACTCATTCTAATGATGGAAGTAACTTCGAAGAACCAGTTTCATTTACTGCAGACAATTTTTATAAAGCTCTTCAATTAACCACAAAATTGGAAAGTGCCATTGTAGACATTGATCCGAAGTTCAACGAGCGTTCAACTTTCAACAAGACTGAAATAAATGTTGTAGCGAAAATCAACAAATGTATGAAAACTTATCGAAAGATAAGTTTGAGAATAAATCATACGAAAACAATAATAATAATAATGAAACTGAAGTCGCACTTCTAAATATCTCAACCGATGTGGATGAGTTTGTGCCAATTAAAAGAAGTTAATTATTTCGAATTACAGTAGCGATAGTGACATCAAATCAAATTTACTTTTCTTCCGATTTTCATTTGCGTAAAGAGAATCCAGTATAACGCATACTCCGCGTAATTGGAGGGACGGGTGGATTTTATTGGATTCGGCACATTTATATTTCGATTCCACGAAATTATCATTTCAGTTTAAATTCAATTTAATGCACGTTGGTCGGGTAATACGAATAAAATTTTTAGAAATACTAAGAACAAGTTACTCATTGAGCTTGTAATATTTTCCGTGAGATCTTACAGAAGCTGGTGAAAAAGATCTCGAAAAAAAAGTATTCGCACAGGGCAGGAGAGCGTCTCGGTAAACTGTAGTAGACCATGGTATACAGTTTTCGAGGGAATAAATGGGAGGGAGTATGAGGGTAATTTAATGGGCGAAAAGGCAATGGACTAGGAGTAATTTATCTTGCGACCGGTTCTCGTTTTCGTACGTTCTATCGCGGGGAAGAAAGCGCAGGAAATATTGGCTGGAAGAACGAGAGGGCGGAAAAAGAGCGTAGGTGACCACGAAAAATGTCGGCCTTGCCTCGAGAAAATAGAACAATCGAGGGGTTTTCTTCCATATTGTAATATGCTCGTTATGGTAAATATCCGAGTGAACGGTAAACCACAGTTTCGGAGGTTATAAATGATACCTCCATCAACTGTTTTCGGCAACATAATCGAATGATTTATTCCAGTTGGACGAATATATATTTACGTTATTTATGTCGCTACAAATATTTGAAAGATGTATTTTACTTCCTGAACGAAACAGTAATGGACAATATTACAAGATTTCAGCTTTTAATAAATCCACAATAATATAATCCTCGAATAGCGCGTTAAAAGAATATCGTTCTATTCGTCACTCTAATTTGTCTAAATTCATTTTTAACCACTTGCACATTATTAATGTGAATATTTGTAATTAATGTGTTATATTTAAGTGTGAGTATTCTGAAGCGTATAAAAATATGTTTAACTTGTTCACACTATTTTAAATTCTACCACTGTCGAATCAGTGTCGTATAATCCTATGTGTTTAGCAAATTCACATTACTCCGAAAAGCGGATATCCTATAGAGGATTAATTTTTAAATTTCTTCTCATTCCATATTCCCCATTCTTCACGATAATTTATCCACTTATATTAATGGAAACGAAAATTTATACTGGCAACAATGGAAGGCATAACGAAGAAATCATCTTTGATTGCTTTCCGTGGACGAAAGAGCCCGTCTCCCTCGAGACATTACGCCTGCTATTCAAGTACCTACTATTCTATATAGTATACATTAGTCGAGGGTTATAAATGGTATCTGAAGACAGATTTAGAACTCCCTGTATTATTTCTTATTATCCACATTTTATCCTTCTTCTCCCAGGGTTATAACTCGAAAAGAAAATTCATTCAAATCGAATTATCCACCATAATTTTTGCAAAATTACCTTTGCTTTTGTACAGTTACATATTTATTTAATCCTCAAAACTTATTAGAATTTTGACAAATAATTTAAACACAAAACCTCACTTTATGCAAGTACAAAGTTCCATCTTTGGTTTCTAATTAACATTTGATGGTTACAGACATTTGCGAGTATAGGAATTTTGAATCACTTTCTATTATAAACGGACTATGCTATTTAACAGTACATATACCGATAATATATTCAGCTATATTTGTATATTTATGTATATGCCCTTAAACATAATGGTGGATGCCAACAATAAATTAATCGAGTTAATTATGTCCATTATGCAACATGAGCCGCGAACAAATTTGATCATTTTCATGAAATACTGCAATTCCATTAATTTTACTGCTTTGGTAGTTTTAATGTTAAGATCAGAAGTGATCGAATTAAGTATTTATTATCTACCAAAGATAGCAAGGAAACCATTATTTTTGAAACCTATTCCATATTCACCTAGATATATGAATACTGCCCCTACATCCAGAATGTCCGGCTTAGTAAATAACTACAAGTAAATAATATATGGAGAAGGATTTGTTCAATGTAAATCATGTGCATTATTTACAGTAATCCTAATCACCCACTTAATCAGCCATGATCTAGCTTAACCATATTGTAATAGTAATTATAACTGACATTTTTATATAATTATGTATCCCACGATTGAATTATTTTTGCATTATGCCGTACCGTTTATTTTAATAAATAAAATACGTGTGCGGTCAGTAGTGGATTGATACGTAGGAGTCATATTAAGCTGCGATATAAGATGAAATTATTGGGGAAGTCGTAATAAATATGGGTATTGTGTGGTACACTGCAGAATGTGTATTGAAGTCTCATGTGCAATGCTCATTCACGCGGGTATAAACAAAAGCCTGCAAGCAAACAAAGGATCGAAAGCAAATAGCTGAATTCACAGCTGAATGTGGAATACAAACAGAAGCCTTTGTTTCTTTGAGTTTCATAATCTGTAACCGGTAGCAGGTTCTCTATGCCAGTAACATCAGTGTATCCTGTGAAGTGTGTTCCACGCATGAAATGTATATTTACATGTAAACGCGGCGAAATTTGAGGAAAATCCTTAATATTTGCATCATAAAGTATCACCAGTTAGCAAAATCACGAATGGATTGTGCCATAATGAATAAACATACTTAAATCTTTTAATATTAAATAAACGGAATGACGTGGTAATAAAAAATGCGAATTTCGTAAACTTTAAAATAGGAACATAAGGAAGATATAAGATGTTACATAAATTACATAAAACTGTATAAGTAGCATCGTTTGACTTGAACATTTCGTAAATCTTTCATAAATCAATTATTTTTACAAAGTTAATCAATATTCAAAGGCTTATTGTAATAACGAAAATACTTGTCATTGATTTGTTCATCGTTAACAAACCTTAATAAAAGTTCTAGTAACACCTTTTCAAAAATAAAATCAGAATAAGAATATTCGGTTTGAGCGAACGTCAAAGATTCGCGTAATAGACGGTTATTTATTGAGACGGTTTGAAAGAGTACATCATAAACGATATGACTTTTATCAGCAAGAAAAGACAGTGGGGGAACACATAGGCCTAGTGTAGAAAGTAATCAGGCAAAAAGTGAAATATTAAAAGCAACCACCATCCTCTTGTAGCGTGGCACTTGAGAAGATAACGCAGAAGGCACGGCTCTGCCAGCCGTGCCGTTTTCACCTAAATGTTCTCCGCGGCTCGCCGCTTTTAGCGAAAAAGCCTACCTACACACTTCCCCTCTCCTCGTACGTGTAACTCTGGTTCCGTGTGCCTCTGTCACGGGTTTTTATGCATGCCGCATACTTGCGAGTATAAGGGAGGTGGCCGCTAATGCACGTTTCTCTCACGAAAGAACAAAAGCCTTGGCGCGATGAAGTTTGGCAAGCTCTGTGTATGTCTTTGCTAAAATACGAGGTTCTCGTTCTTCTTGAATTAACGGCCTGTATTTCCGCAAAGTCCGAGAACAAGCATTCGTGTCAGTAAGAATTACGATTACTAGAAACACGAGCATGTATCGATGGTCGTATTAAAGCCGAGAAAAATATACAGCTACAAACACAACTCACGAGAGAACAGTTTTTAGTAGATACATTGAAAACTTTATTGAAAGAATTGATCACTTTTAATCTTCCTAAAAATACGGTGGAATATTGCATTTCGTGACCTGAATTTTGTAGGTGCGCTTTTATTGAATTACAAGCGACTCGATTGCAAATATTGGCAGACACGTGTTTCTCTACGTGCCGGTTAAATGTAATTCATCACCGGATCAGTAATATACTGTACTCCACGGTTTATTGTATTGTACACGGTATATTGTATATTGATTATTATTGGATCGTTTGATAATAATTATGGCGCAGATAATATTAGAGGTGTCCGATATATCAGGAAATAAATTGATACAATTGGAAACTCGACATTTAACGAATATACAGGATACGATTATATCAGAAAATGATAGGTTTGGAAAATTATTTCCCTGTTGAAGTATAAGTTTCCACTTTCTTGTGAGTTATCAAATGTACACAGTGAGCACCTCAAACAAACGGGAATCGTAGAATGGAATGTACAGTGATAGAAAAGACACGGGCGCAGAGAAGAGATTGTATTGATGTTCCATTTTAGCGGGAAAATACGATGAGAGATGAATCAGGGAAAACATTTACGTATGCTAGTTTATAGAATCGATAGTTGAAAGTAATCGGTTATCGAAGCACGGTATCTATTATACTATCTCTCGCAAAAAGATAGAGATATATTGTATATCGCGTGCTGATTAGTTTTCAGACTCCTCGATGATTTCGAAAATGTAATCCATTTAAATGAATATAGTCAATATTATATCTTCGTACTAAAAGAGAATGAATTTCATTGGAGAACGATTAATGAAATTCTTCCCGGTTCTTTTATTACAATTTAATTATATTTATTCAAAGACGTCGAATAAATCCCTGCTTGCTTATGTACATGAAAACATTGTCATTTAGTGTCTTGACGAATTGGAAGCTTTAAACAATTGTATATTTGAAACAATAATAAAAGTCATTCATTAAAATATAATAAGACGGAAATCAAATGAAGTTCGCAATTATAAGCGTAAAAATGTAGCTTTTTAAAATATGCATTAGATTGTCGATTCAATGGAAGATTAACTTAATATCGGCCTCACGATCCGTTTAAAGTGTTGGTGAACGGCGAGCCATGATTTTCGCCGACAAAGTTAAAGGCTTGAGCAAACATTTCAAGAAGTTCGGCGCATTAAAAGGGCAGGGTTTCCTCCTTATGTGAAATGAGGTTATACGAGTACCTTCCAATTACAGAGTCACTTGACACAGATTGTCGTACTTCGAAGTTCTTCGTTCGTAGAAGTTTAACCGCGTCTAGAAATTAGTCGCGACACGCTTCGTAGGGTCATCAGTCGTGCGTGATACATTAGTGTGTCTGCAGTTCACAAAACTTCTCTACCACCATTTTCCTGCTTAAATATACAGTTTAATTAAGAAATTGACTCGCGCAACTGGCATCCACCGTATTCAATTATATTCGTTTGGTCACACTGTTAGGGGATAATGGCAGAATTATACATTAATAGGATAAATTGTTGGCGCAGCTTTAATCGGAAACATACGGCGATAGAGGAATGTAATATAGATTTTTATTCCGACACGGAAAATTGCTGATGTAATTTGCATGCCGTGCTGTTGAAATACGTTATCAGTAAAATAGGGTATCAGAAGTGAAGCATATTGCGTTCGTTGGAAATTACATTTTCCATTATATATCATTAATACTAATTACAAATGATTGCAATATTTACTAGGAAAATAGATAACGATATACGCGAGATATTCTAAATGATAATATAAAGTGTATAGTACAAAGTACATAGTAATAAATAGTAGGTTTCAAATTAAAATCAAATTTAATATCGTGAATGTATAGAGAGAGGTTCCAATGAATTCCAAGTATACCAGCATATAGAACGATGATTAAATTGAATAGAGCTCATTCTAAATTCATCGGCAAATGGGTTACCAATGGCATTGCGGTATCTTCGAAATTCCAGGATGTGAAATCCGAAAGAAGGGCAAGAACCGATATCCAGAAATCTGCGGTAACCTTTCTAAGGTTTCGTGTGGGTTTCTATTCGAAACGAATCCGTGGGTGCAGGCACGCGAAGCACATACACCACGACTGCCATTTAAAACGGATTTCACTACTGGCTTATAAGTCAGCTATGCGCTCCCAGTTCTTTATTACGTAGGCACATCTTCCATGACATTCGACTTTACTGCTTTTTTGTATCACGGCCGAACCATTTTATGAATTCTAATGTCTCGAAATACAATGCACAAATATTTAGCTCAGCCGAAAGACAGGAGAATTAAACGAATAATATAACAGCGTTGGCATATTTTAATAACACTATTGAATTACATAGCTAAATGTATCGTAGATATATACTTATTATAATAATTATCGCCGTAGCTCGCGAAATCTGAAGAATAAAAAATTTGAAGAAAAATAACATTTATGGAACTAAAGTCTTCCTTTAATTATAATGATTTATTCGTAATTAATGACTATCACGATGTTAAGATGTAAATGAACATTAATAAATATTGCTTATTATATGTTCAGTTCCACGGATCTGATTACCAAGAAAAGAAATTAAATACCAATTTACGTCCAAACATAATTATTTGAATTTTTTGCAATATTGCGGTGCTATCAATTTCTAATCATTATGTATTTATGTATTTATGTTTATGTATTTTTAGTTTCTATTCTCATTTCACAAAACTATATTCCAGTGACATGTATCCGAGAGCATAGTGATTTTGCTTTCCTTGTTTTATGGTTCTAATAATCAATGTGATAATTCCACGCTTGTAAAATGGCATTCGTTTTTCAAGTACAATTATAGTCTGGTGTAGAAGAAGTGTTCAATAAAGCATGGGAATATGTTTCGGACAAAGATCCGCTTCACCCCTCAAGTTTCCGGTAGAGATGTATTCGGTAATGTAGTCGTACTAACAATAAGACATGTATAATACGACTGCAATTTAGAAGAGATTTCGTTGGCAGCTTATAAGCCGTCAGCGTGCACTCCTCTTGTTTTTTCCGCTTTGTCGGATGGCAAAGCAATCGAGAAAATGGGTCACCAACGCGCCGCGAAATCAGAGGACTCACTTTATGAATTGCTTTGTGAATTTCTAAATTGCGCGCCGTTGAAAATCCCCATCCTTTTGTTTCTTTAAATCACCTTCGATTTTGAATAATATGTTAACGGATTTATTCGCTTTTCACATTCACCAAAAGCCTTTTGACCTCGAATATTATACCATTTGACGAGAATTTTGCTTTTCTTTTATTACTATTCAGGCTTTGAACATACCAAGAGTTTGAAAAACGTTTTACTGAATCTTGAACAATACTTTTACCGGAAAGCTGGACAAAATCGAGTTGGAGAGTAGCATGAAGTATGAACCTGATTATATTTATATGTTAATGAGTAATATATGTAGGATCATAATCAAAATGTTTTCATATGTAGAGTGTTTCTTGTTAAAACAAGAAGTCAGTTATTAAAAAGTATACAGTATAAAAATATGTAAAACCTCCGGTGCCTTGGAATTTTTACAAGCACAGCATCGACGTTGCACTTTTTCGTTTTACCGAGATCCTAAAGTAAAAAGATGCAAGATTTCGCAATTAAGACAAGGATAAAATTCGCGAAATCTGCTTTCAAACGTTGTACTTCGAAACACTTATTACTTGTAATTATTGTAAATTTCAAATAAACACGAAATTGGGCAAGCAATTAAATTATACCGATTCGATACTGGAGTAATATTTCTGCATATCGACGATGTGGCAGCTTTTAATATAAAACAAATGAATATTCAATAAATTTCCAGTCAACAAAATTTCAAGCCTCTTATATCATATAAAACCTAACTTTCAGTGATCGCAATTTCGGGTGTTTCAAACACTCGATAAAATAATTTGCACGTTAAAAAAGAGGTACTAAAAGTCGCTATGATTTCATTTCGACTGGTCAATTTTTATACTAGAAGCTACGTATACAATATTTCATAAAATCATTTCGATATCACCCGCCAAACTTGAATAGTCGTTTTTCATCGTTTGAGATGCAATTTCGAATGAAAGTAGTATCTGCGTTTATACCAAATATACTGTCAAGTATTCAAAGTGGCTTCATTTTGTAAATGCGGTTACTCTGACGTTGATAAAGCATGGTTTAAGTGCCGCTTTTGGTAGACGGATGCTCGTAATTTATACTCGAGGATCAATTAGAAGTCCGATAGGATAATTTTGGCAGTATGTACTGTACATGTACACTATTGTACACACATCGTCATGGAATGCTTTGTACAATCTGCAAGTTCTTGTATAGATCTCCCTTTATGTAATGTGCGCTAGGTAAACGATTGTTTACCCATACCTTGCAGTTTCGTATTTGTAGTAGAGAATAATACCCGCAATATGGGATCCAGTGAATTGTTTGATTAAAGGTTTAACCATTGAACATACAGCGACGTGACATATTCATGCACGCCTAACCTAAAAATATTCAGAGCCATCTATGTCATGTCCATTGTCATTACAAGTAATACAAATATTTTAATTGGAAAATATAGTACTTTTTCTAAAAAACCAGAATGGTCAATGTGTACTTCGATAAACTGAACTTCGCAGTTAGATTGATTAAATATTAAGTATAATCTCTAATTATTATTATAAAGGTGACATTTGATTTTTGTTGTATAATATTTTCTTGCTTACACACACTATTTGTACGAAATAACTATGGAGAGCTCTCTCGTTTCAGAAGTGAGAGGATTGTAATGAAGTAGTTGTCGTAAAGCGTTTACATTCTGCATTCATAATTACTGACCCAGAAACTTTTCTCTCTGTCGTTAACGTTATTATAAACTATTAATTACAGACGTTAGGTGTATTCGGGTGAATTAATTATCATCTAATTGCATTTAAGTGGAATGTCAGGAAAACAAGAATTACAGAGGTAAAATAACAGGAACATCGCATTTCAAAGTATTCGTTCAGATATTTGGTATTCTATAAAATCTTGATTATAAGATTATAAGGGGTGAACAGGTGGTTGCACTGTCGTTCAAAAGTTGGCTATCTTAATACACGTATCTCGAAAGCTGATAAATAAAATAAGAATCGCATGATACTTTTGTCGATCCCGGTTTATTATTAATGTCGAATTATTAATGTTTCTATCTCTGAAATCCGGGAATGATAGTAGAAATCACGAATCTACGGCGGAGAGTTAATCTAATCAACGTCGGGAATGTTTTCCAGCGAATTCCCCGCGATTTAATTCTTAAGCACGGTAATCCGCTTTAAAACTATAAACCTTCGTTGCGTCGGAACTTAGAAAATTGTCGCGTTCCACTCTGTAAAATGTTAACGTGCTGGCGAGTATCAGAATGATAGCTAAACTGCACTTAAGCAGTTTAAGAGTTGGCAATTTGACAGACGTAGTAAGGCTTTCGCTAAACTTTCCCCACCATATCTCGACTTTTTAACCGAGTTTCCCTCGATCCCGACTCCCTTGGGCTACTTTCCTCGTTAAAGGCCAGCAAGATTGCTAGAACTTTTTCCTGCAATTAAGGTAAAAAAAATAAAAAAATATCTTAAGCCAGCCCTCCTTCCTCGAACTTCTCCTTTGTAGTCTTTATTTTGTTTCAATAGCAACTAAACGAGTGTACGAACAATTCCAAATTAAATAAAATTTCAATGAATGTATTAAATAACGCGACAATTGATATAAATTATGCTGCTGCACACATTCAATTTAGTGCATTCATATATTCCATGCGCTACCTTTCGTTTTTATTATGCAGCAGATCAATACATTTTAATAAGCAGCTTTATTCCTCCCTTAAATTCAGTGCTCTACTTACTTATCCGTGAAAAATAGAGGTAAAGAAAGGAATATATAAAGTATAAAGTAACGAAACATAATCTTTTAAGAGCATTTGGTTTTTGATTCAATTTCAAGGAGCCTGCACGGTGGTAAACAAATTAAAAGTGTCATAGAGATATCTTGTATCCTGTTCCATTATTTTATAAGAGCATATCTCGATGGAAAATATCTTTATTCGAGAACTCCTTCAACTTTATCAATCCATAAAATAGCATTCGATACCGTGATTCCTTTCCATCTTAAGTTTCGTGCACTTCGATCCGACGTACATACATACATATATATTATTACAATATCATCCTGTGGGACAAAAATTCCTACATAAGTTTCTGTTTTGCACTTACAAAATGAAGTACGTTTTCATACATCCCATCCACACTTCTCAGGCATATTTATAGTGGAATGGAAATGGAAAAACCATAAAAAATTAAGAAAACATAAAGTACACACCAAAAGGTTTACACAGAAGATTGAGCTATTACGCGCGCCATGGCTGTTACATTATTCGTCAAAGTATTAAAGCACTCATCGGAAATTTAGTGAGCACTTGTAACCGACAGTAATTTCCGGATAATCTCCATGAACGTCTTGTGTTCGGTAGGTACACTGATGCCCGTATACCAGAAATAATACTATCAGTAACATGTACATTGTATATGAATATACCGTGTGCCCCAAGAAAATTTAGAGGTATGTACAATGTACAATGTACAATGTACATTGTACATGCTAATATAAACTGGGCTTTTTTCTCTTATCTAACGAAGATTTTCCCTGAGCTTTCTATTATCTTGTTAATAAAAGAGAAAGCGCTTCAACGTACGATCCCATGCATTTTACATATTCACAAATTATTGTACCTTAATTCGGAAAGCAGTTAATCATGAAGAGTGATTTAAATTATTATAGATTTCGACGTATTTAAATATAAATGATCTTTTTCATTTTCTTGTGATTACTTATATGTATGTACTTCATGTTTCTTTTTACTTTGTAATTATTTCAACGAGTTTTTGCAGAAATAATATATTTAACACTGCCATATATTCAATAACACATGATATTTAGTAAAATTGCTAATTTACAAAAACACACTTTGGAGAAAATGCAAAATATAGAGGGCGCTTCATATGTTATTAAATAATTGATTTCATTATATGAGCATTTAATTAGCTGCAACATCTTTTTATAAGCCTCCTCCAATCACGTGATCGTTATATTACGTAGAATAGAATACGACTAGAGAATATTCTTTCGTAGACACCGGGTGTGTTGCGCAATATTAAACGGCGGAAGGAAGTATTCCAGCGAGAGAAAAAAGAGAGCCGCGAATGAGAATTCCTCGTTCTCCTGTTCCGTGCGAGTGCTCCCTCTTCTCTCTCTCTCACGCTTCTCGATATCCTCTTCTCTTTTTTATTTCCCTCTTCCTTTTGTTCGCATCGTTTCCTTTTTTATTTCCCATTTATCTATCCGTCTTCCTTTGTTTCCTCGTCACTTCCATGCATATCTCTTCGACCCGCGATACTCCCCCTTTCTGTCTGCGTCGTCGCAACTCATTCTACGTGATGCAATTGCATTTGTGTACAAAAAGCCTGTTACTCAAACTGTAACCTACAAATTGTGAACAAGCATGCTATATAGACAATTTTCTATTCGTACTTCTTACTTAGTAGCACCTCTAGAGCAAAGTGCTTTAATAAGATTTAATTCCTCAATGGATGCTAAGTAGAATAAACGTAATATTAACGAGAACATGGACAAATCTGCAGTCCGTAACTTTGAACTGAAACAAAGTTGTGACGTGCTTCAACATTGAAACGATTAAGTTAAACGATGCTCTGATAAGTCAAATAACTCAATGAAATTAGAATTGTTTTAGTTGTCGTCTTAATTAATCATGGAGTAATTAGAAGTAATAGTTTATATCTCCTCGTGAAAGATATCCGTTTTACTTTGAATTCCCGGTAACTTTGAACATCAATATGGTAATTTCTCGTCAACAAGATCAGATGTTAAACTTTGATTATATTTCCCATTAAAAGGAGATTACGGTACACTCTGCAATCTCCAGCGCGACAAAATTCGAGGGCGACAAAAGAAAGGTATTCGTAACACGTAAATAAAAGTATCCCCTTTTAATTAAATCCAATTTCACAGTTCATTATGCTCGATACCCGTTCCCGTTAATAGTGCCGGGACTTTGAAAATTCATCGCGGTTGCTATTAGCGTGAACCTTCCTCCGACTTTCGGTCCCGATGGAGCTGATCTTTTAGAAATTCATCGCGCGCGAAACTTTGATTCTACCTCCCCATTAAATCGAAGTTATGCGACATACGCCTGCCACCCCGTTACAGAACGTATGGAGGGAAGGAATGCAGTTGCACGTAGTTCGATAATCACTGGCATTGCGCCGTATCGGACGGAGGAAGTGAATGCTCCAGATCCAGTTCGACGAGGAATACGCAAACGAGGATCCTCTGTTCTACCTCGAATCGCATTCGGTAGACCTATTTTTACCCATTCTATATTTTTCAACGACACTTTTCTTTTTTCGTTTTGCGTAATTTCAGCATGAAATTCCGATATTCGGACTATCCACCGTCGATTGTAATCCAACGAGGTCCCCACGATGGCCATCCTGATCTAATCTACCCGCGAAAATTAGTGTTCGTGTAAACGTAGCGCGGCTCGGCACGACCCAATTTCGTAATTAAAGTGAGCGTTAAGCACGTCCTGGATCTTCGTTGGTTTCAACCTCCTGGCGTGTTCCGGCACGTTATCTTCCCGCAAGGACTTAACGATCGCCAGCCGATCGAGGAATACCCAGATTCTTTGGTAGAAGTCTAAAGGTTTTCTCTTGGATTAAACTACTTACGTTTCTAGTGGACTCCGCTTGTCGTTCCATGACTTCTGTCGACTCGGTGCTTTGAATAATTCACACGATCAGAGACTTAACTTGATTCTGGACTTTCATTAAGGAACTCTATTATTTATTACCGTGTCACTTTCTGCCTTTCGATACTCTAATTCCCACCCTATTCTTGAATTATAGTTGATTCGGAAGTACATTAATATCTGCAATCAGTTTAATCGAATGGGGTAAGAACGAAGGTAATATTTCTTATAGTATGCTTTGTACTTTAACATTTGGTTCCGTATATTTCAGGATCACTCAAAGTTGCATGGGTTTATTGTATCCAAATTGCAGGAGATGAATTTAGTAAATACAGTTTCATAAGAATAGGTCATACGGGTGTTATGCACATAATTATTATCTTAGCTAATCCTTTAATGAATATTAAACTATCACTGTAATTTAATTAACCCTGGCATCTATTTAAAACACATGGATCAGCTGTTCCGAATCAGCTGTTCAAATTTGAAGCAAATTTGGATTTGATCAAATTTGTGGAAGTATTCCTGTCACCGCTACCACTACAGATGGCAAAGCTATCTAAACCGGAGATTAGACTAATTACCCTGTGATGTCCTCGTTAGGCTCGATTTAGGTTAGGTATACCCACTTAGTATCAGAATGGAAAATAGGATTTATTTTAAAGCTAAACTGACTTAAGATATTATACCCCGGATCAGCCTTTCTTGTACCACTTTAGCCACGTTTTATAAAATCCTTGCCACGAAGAGCACATTAATTTAACGCGTTACACTTTCGATATAAAAACATCGTTTTACAAAATTTGTATTTACAGCTTCAATAAATGTAACAAGATTTATATCAAGGACTTTAAAAGTATACGCGCTAATTTCGTTATACTATTATATAACCAAAGATGTCATAATATAATAAATGATTGCCAAGATTAAATATAAATATCATAGAATCTTAAGCTGCACTTTTATAGATCAGTTTCATCGATATTTCTATATTTATTTGTGTATTTATGTGCGTTTACCTTATCAAGATTGCTCAAGTATTAGGATTGGAAAAAGTTCATGCTGATTGTTAAGTTAAAATTGAAATACTCTAGACATTCTGGAAAGTAATATTATTCGACGAAGTAGAGGCCATTTATGTGATTTTTCTTCAACTTTTCCCCATCGTTCTACAAGCTTATGCATTCCTTTCTCGTAAAAATATGGTGTTTTGCCCGCAAAGAATGAATTAATTGTTGATTTGCCTACGGCATCATGTTTCAATCTGCTATTTGCAAAGAAGTTTGACATTGATAAAAAAGGTGGTAATCGGAAGGGGAGAGATCAGAACTGTAAGGAGAATGAAGTAAAACTTCCCACCGCACATCCCGTATGTTTTGGCGAGTCGTAAATGCCTTATGAGGCCGTGCGTTGACATGTATTATATAATAATTCATTCTTTGTTAGTAAAACACAAGATTTTTACACAAAAGGAACGTATAAGCTTGTAGAACGTTGGGAAAGAGTTGTAGAAATAAATGGTGATCACTTCGTCAAACAAAATTGCTTTCCAGAATATCCAAAGTATTTGAATTTTGATTTAAAAATCTGCACAAACTATTCCGGTACCTAATACATTTATCGACAACGCGTGAATGTATTGTAGCACGAATGCACATGTATTATACATTTAAACGTGTATAAGGTGATATGTAGATGAAAGTCAACTCTAAAATTTGGTGCGTCCTTCAAAAAGTACCAGCCTAAGTTCCAGCTGGCAGCTTCAGAGACGCTTGGAACAAAGCCTTCTGGTACTTCGGACCGAAAGACACCCCGTAGTAATTAAGCGTCTCGTCTTCACCATATTTCCAAAGGATCCTCTTTTCCTCCTTTTCATTCTCCCCGTCTACATCTCTCACATAACTTTCCGCCTCTTCTTCCGTCTGTCTCGTACTTTCTCTCGACAACGACGCCGATGACGACGAAGTCTACGTCGACGCAGTTCGCATATGAATCGAGCTTAACGACTTCGTCCTATGAAAGGACTTTCTGGTACAACTATTTCTACTCTGCCGGCTCGCCAAAGGAAAGGGTGAGATAAATTTGACGTTAGACTAACCTAAGTTTTTTCAACTCTTCGGTGAGTTTCCCGTCGCAAATAACTCTCGTGTTTACTCGGAAATGTTGCCATCGAAAAATTGGTCGACTAGGTTCCTTTGAACTGCTAACAACTGTACCGCACTTCGGAAGTATGAAAATTATGCGAGGCAGAGGGTGGCCTTGGGGTTGAACGTCTCATTGTCAGAGTCAGGTGAAAGTTTTTGCAAGTACACAAACTGCGGTGATGTATTCTTTAGAAATTGCTCCCTTAAAGAGGTAACAACGGGAGGATGCCGAGATGTCGTTTAATGTGAAAATCGTTAGACAGCCTTGCTGAAGTTTATGATTTATTCAGGAAATTTATTCATATTGCTAATTGATAATTAATGAATGAGTCTTTGGGTTGAAATTCAAAGGGCGAGCGTCTGTTAATAAATTATATATGGATGTACATTATTTTATTGAATATGTTAATTTTAATTTGAATGCGTTAATGGCTTGACGTATGAACCCCTTTTATGTGAGGTGCAAATTTACAAATTTACAAATTCGATGTGTAATTAACAGAAGGTCACTTGCCCTATTTTCATCTTCCACGAATTTAATCAAATAAATTAATTACTTTGTAAGACACAGTTTTCACATATATGCAAGTGATTGGAGATGTAGTAATATGTTGATAACTGGTTTGAGAATTAACATTTCTATTCGGATATCATTCCCCGTTACATGTACCAACACTACATAATCCTTGTAAACCAATAAATAATATACCGATACATATTATCGAATCGATCGTTGAAGTAATTAATTGGTTCCGCTAGCTCGCACTATAATCGCTTAATTAACTAGCCAAATATGTTCCAGAAGTAAGTACACACATAATAATAAACAAAATATGTCGCATGTTCAGCATCAGATAGCTCGGCTGACTAATCGATTTTTAAAATTAATCCAGGTCAATTTGCAGTTTCACCAGCGCACCGAATATTGATTAGTAGTAATTATACATAAAGAAGATTAGGACTAACTTCGATTCATCATTGAATACGATTCTGCTTTTGGGGACTTGTTTGCAGATATCAATATCCGAGTCTTCGATGGCACAAAAATTGTGGGAATAAAAAAGCCCGGCTTTTGTCTCACCCGATAGACACTCATCCGCCTCATCCGCCTCATCCCTTTGTTTCATCCGTCCATTTCAATATTCCTCCGTTGTTTTGCACGTCCGTTCGTTCATTAAGGCCCGCAGGGCCATCCTCGTAATTTCCAGGGCCGGCCACTCGACGTTCGACTCTGTATTAGGTTGCCCGGCCTATGCATAGTTATTACGTACCTACCATTGACAATAACCATTGCAAGGAAATACTGCATCCTATCCAATCCGGGGCACCTCGATTGGACTTCGACACGCGAGATCCTTTCTACAAACTAGCAGTCTTCCTCCACTCGATTTGTTCCTTCGTGTCGGACTACTTTTACGAGGCCCTTGAATTTCAAACCCGGGGAGCAATGATTTGTTGGAATTTAATTAGAGGACGAAGCTGACGTATAATGGAACAAGGTATGACGTAGTTAAAGTTTAATCCCCGGTTCTACCATGCTGCCTCGCTAGAACAAACGGAACGTGACGTTTAAGCGAATCTTTGAAATACCATCCCGAACTAAGATTGTTTGGACGTTAATTGAAAAAAGTTTAACAGTTTTGATGAGTTTCTTATTCCGATGGAACAATCGTGGAATCGAACGACGAGAATGAAAATAGTAGTATCTCTTCTATGATTCTGGTCGAGGAGTTTCATCTTGTTGGACTTCGGTACTTTATAAAATTGACAGAAGAAAAGAAGTGTTTGTAAGACAAGTATTATATCTATACGGTACATTCTAGCTAGACTATCTACCGCTCGTTTTTGAACTTCGCTCTAACTGTCCAAGTCGAATCGTCAAATCTATACACTACCGGTCAAAAGCTTAGGATCACTTGCTTTGTCTTTTTCTAACGCTTACTTTAAACGTTACAATGAACATTAAAAGTAAATAGAATATAAAACCTTTGCACATTTTATAGTTTTACCATTAATATTAAACTATTTTCTTGCCATGCAGACACATATTGTATTGGCACCTGGGTGTAATAAGATTTTGTTAACTTTAAAATCGGTCGGTTTTTAGTTTCCCCACAACAAATTATTTTACTACAAGAAGGTTGGCGAACTATGCAACAAAAAACATTACACAAACTTGTTGGGGTATATAAGAAACATGTAAAAAAGCAATAATGAAAAAAAGGGGATACTTCGACGAATGGCGTATTAAACGAAATGTATAATTAATGTAGAATAAAATGTACGAAAATTATACAACTCGTCTATCTTATAATATTAACATACATCAATCTATAGATATACCCAAAGAAAAGTATTCCGTTCCATTTTATAGAGAAGATATTTAATAATTTGCTTAACGATAGTAAGTGATCCCAAACTTATGGCCGGTGGTGTATCTCAATATAGGGCGACGGACCCATATCCCCACTCCGGGTCCTTTTAGGGCCTGTCGTCAAGACTGGTCTACGCCTCCCCCGTCTTTTCCCCCTTCAAGGAATCTTCACATTACATGTTGTAGAATATCGGGATGTCATGTATCCTTAAAGTGGAGTGCACGCAGCACAACCTAGAATTATATTTCACTCAAGAAAATTGCTTCTGAAAGTTCCACGAAACTTTGTGGTTTGATTTCCTACGGCATCTTACATAAATATCTTGTACATATATAATGAGGAGAGCGTAAAAAGAATATGTTTACGGTTTATATACGAAATTTCATAATCCACATTTTCTGCATTTGGATTTTGCTATTTCTCGATAAAATATTCGTTAATTGGAACCTTTATCAAGAAAGCAATAGAACACATTATAGTTTCATTGACAATTAATCTATCACTTATGCAAACATTTGCATGCACTCTGTATCGGTTGATTGAAATATCATTACTCGGCTCAATATTAGTTGATAAACGGTTTAAATAATAATATTTGAATTATTATGCTGTTTATCGCTAATGGCACGATAGAAATATTAAACGAATAATTAAAGATCTGCAAACGTAAATTCTCATCTTCCTAATAATAAATACTACAATTTCCATGCATAAACAATCTTATCGGCATAAAATTCCGGCAGGAATTTATCTCCAATAAACACAATTAAAAAAAAGGCTTATAACAAGCTGCGCTCTCAGGATCGGTTATTTGTTGTGCAGCTTGATATTGTAACAAGAAACTATTTATACCGTTAGTCATTAAACGTTACTTCAAAAACTCGGCATCTCTAACAAAAAAGGGATATAACATTACTTTAAACGATAATTAACGGTGAAGTAGTATAAAGTATAAATATTATACATTTTATTTTCTCCCGGAAATTCTGCACAGGGATGAGCGGTTGATGAAACATTATACGTTATAATGTTAAATAACCAAAAACCATTAACTTCTTATGCTAAGTTGGAACTTGAGATTGAAAGCGGTCTGATGAGCCTGTCTCGAGCGGTGAACATGTTTTCGTGTACCGTTCACATAATATTTATGTGTACACATGGCTCAATCTGGGAAACGCAATATCCTTTATCCAAGCAGTTTGGATTAGCAGCCGAAAATTTCACTGTGAAATACGTCATCTCCTTGTAATACCAACTTGAAATACCAACAAATGATATATTCGTGTAAAACATCCTGCGGATTCATACCACTTGCTAATTTATATTTGTGCCGGTAATTATGAAAGTGGCTTGAGACATTTTTCCGGAAGGACTGATTACAAGATTTTTAGGTTATAAACAGATACAATCTTCTCATCTGGATTCTATTTATTGTCAATGCTTTTCAACATCTTTATCACAGGATCAACAGAAGTTTTACATATTAACTGCAATTGTAAATATATTTATTTTAAGTGGCATAGATAAAAAGTAATTTGATACCAATTTTACCAACATTACTGGAGCAACCGTCAACCTGCGAGTTATTTAATAATTAATATTTAATATTAATATTTAATATTTGCCGGAAATTCATATACAATGCAGGACGATTTGTTCCCCGATAAATCTTTAATGACAAGAGAATGTGACCGACTATGATAAAAATGATATTGGAAACATGAAATTATAAATCGACAATATAAACCTTACTCGTTCATCGTGAGATTTTTGATTCAAGGAAGTATGCAACGCCTCAGGGGGTTCAAATATTTTAGGAGTTTGACGGAGAATGTTATTTATTATTTTTCGATTTCCAATATCCTTATTTGGATGATTAAAAACACGCCGGATTTACATGAACCGTGATAGATTCATGGAGATGGTATGACTATGTACCATCAGCACCCTCTTATTTACATACCGCGGCACCAGCTGATACCGTCAATTTGTGATACGCAAAAGAACCCTGGCAAACGCAAACTATTTTTCTATGCTTTCAGTTCTGCCGTTTTTCCTGTTTGACTAAACGCAACGTGTCTTGTTAAGCTTTTTCCTCTCCGCTGCACAGTTTGCAAAGGTTTTCGAATAATTCGCATTTTCTACTCAAATTATTTCTTTTTCCAAAAGTATGACAACAACACTTTTAACGAATAAGAATACCTGCAGTCATATTTAGAGTTCCATTTATTTCACTCGAGTAGACAATGCATACTTGCAATCTGAAATACATTAATGCAGTTATGATAGGACAAATGAAAAAGTAAACGTTCGATTAATATAAAATAAGATTTTATAAATATGAATGTTTGCACATTTGAATTAACGAACGTTTAGCGGAAAATCGGAATGAAAAAAGAGCAGCGACTGTCAGATCTGATTTGGAGCTTTTGTAGGCACACGACACGCCACTTTCCGTCCTCTTTCCCCCAGTTCTGTCCGTTTATCTGGTTCTCCTTGTTTGCGAATTCATTCGTTCATTGAGAGTACCTCGCGGTCACCCTCGTAATTCTCAAGCACTGGTACCTCAAACGGAATTTCTTCAGATCTCGCGTAATTGTGTAGAAAATTGAAAAACCCTCGTGCCTTTAATTTCCTCGATTTTCTAATATTCCACCTTCACTGTTTTCCCTTTTATTCCAATCTCAATGGCTATTCATTCATCGAGCCGTAATCTATACGTGATTTCGCTTATCCGTGATAAGAATTTGGTAAACCAGTCCCCATCCAGTATTTAATGGCATTATAATGCGGTGGTTATAATGTTGCGCGGTACTGCATTGTCTTCCGATGATAATACAATAGAACCCACCGTGATTATATCCACGGTATCCCCTATCTGCTTCGCGGTTCTTCATCAAATTCCTGATTTTCGGAAGTTAGTAATATTCCTGAAAAGTGGATAATATCCTACAGCATATTCAGTTGTACAACCACTTAATATGATCACCATAGGCCACTGATTCAAGAAATATGAAATAATCTAAAAGACATCATCTTTGATCATAATTTAATTAAGAAAGATACAGGTTATGGACAGAGTGCAAGCATCTTTTTTACACTCCTTTAATGATTCTGCAAGTAACCCGAATTTAATTAGAACCCGAAATAATGATATGTTTAGCAATCACGATCGCCTATAAACCTTTAATCTTGATTATCCGTTAATTCTTAATTATTCTAAGAATCCGTAGGGAACATCCTTCCGCCGCAAAAGCGTGTTCCTTGGTACCTTGTATCTTTACCCTCATCTCTCCTTGTTTGCACGTCCGTTCGTTCATTAAGAGTTCCACAAGGCCATCCCCGTAATTTCCAGGCTCTGATGCCTCGTTGCCTCGATCTAGCCTCCTCCAGGCTTTGTGTGCACCTACACACGATCTCCATCCCCCCCCCCCCCCCCGCCCCCTCTGTCTCTCGATCTCACCCGTGTCCTGTATATCTACCCTCGTTGTCCCTCGATGGAAACCACGGTCTCGATTGGTTAATATCCCGGTATCGTTCCAAGCTTGATAGCCAATCACATGACCCGGCCGCGACGTTCATTTGTTTTGCGGCGCGACGTGCCATCCAATTTTCTTCGCGTACGATCGATTTCCCGGTTCGCTACATCAGGACGTATATTCCTGTGCGCCCTTTGCGAGGGCTCTCTCGTTTATCGCGTGTATCAGGTGCCCTTCTTGTCCAGGGCTACACGGAAAATCAGAGTTATTTGATTGATAGAAATTCATCCCACACTAGGTTCGCTCAGTCAGTCTATTCGTCGTATTATACTCCCTTTGCAAGGCTGTACTTCTGAACTTGGATTCTCCCATCGTTTCTCTCAAAGAAAGAGATCAATTTCGTTCAACTTTATACGTACGCTGTACATAGTTTCATTCCAGCATGCATTCCTTTAAAATGGTTGAAATTTCGTTGAATATAATTTGCATTTTTACTCGTTATATTATTATATTACATCGTTATATCACTATCATCCGCTTCCAAATTTCTATCTCCGTCACAGGATAGTATTCCTCCACATGGATGATATAAGAACTTCGAAATACGAGAATGCGAACCGTAGTTGGCTACGTAAAAGGTAACATAATAATATATATATTATTATGTTACCTTTTACGGTTAGTATGGATATCATATAAATAATAAAGAAATAATAACACACTGTTATTCATTTCACGTGATACGTCATCCGATTTTGATTTGAAAAATAGTATAATACTTGACATACTATAATATCATTTTAACAAGCTATGGATGGTATGACAGAGGTATCAGCAAATTGTTTAATCCGATTTTACGAAGACATACGGTATCTGTGGAATAAGATGATACGTGAAAGAGGAAATAATACGAGGAAAATGGAATAGGTGACTTTTCAATTTCCTACCAAGAAATACATAATCTTCCTTGGGAATCGAGACACAGGTGAAGCCATGCTTGGAAAGAAGAGGAAAGGAGAGGAAAGAAGAACTGGCGGACGACCCTAATCCACAAATCTCACTCATGTGGCGAATATCAGGAGGCAGGTGTTCCTCCAGATTCAACTACTCCAGGTGTTACACTAATTAGAAATGGTAGCACGTCGTTGACTCAGTCGGAAGTGAAACAAATACTGGTTCCGTTGAATGTTTTACTAGATTTTAGATTTTTATTCTCATTGCAGAAGAATTAATCTCACTTCCATGTTACGATCTATTATAGATACCTTCGAAAATCATTTAACACAATTTCAGAACAGACAATTTCTTTTTTAGTTCGACCTTGATTCTGTTAAAAGGAAATATAAATTATGATGATATTGCGCTTTTAAGAAAATTAGAATACTTCTGTTTGGTTATTCTATGATGGTCACAAGGAAAATGAAATTCGAAGCACGCCAGTAAAGTTCCCTGAATTAAGTTAATTAAAAATCTTGACAAATGTATCACCGTGCTTTGAAGGAAATCAAGGTTTAACTGTCTTCGTTATGTTTCTTAATCTCGATGCACTTTCCTAGATTACGCGTTCCTTTGTTAATAGTTAATAAACGTAATATCTGTAAAGCTTACTTCTGGACTGGATACTTTAAATAATTCCCTTTCTGATTCGAAATTCAACGTAGTTCGGGAAATGTTTTGAACATCCAGACGTAGATTACATAGATTTATATAAATTGATATATGGAGTCGTCTATTATTCAAGGTTTGACAGAGTGCGATATTCAATACGTTCCCTGCCAGACCGATTTTTGGTGACTTTCTGTTTATGTCGCGTGGGTCACATGTGCCCCACGTTGTGGAGACTAAGTTTTGTTTATGACATACACTACCGGTCAAAAGTTTGGAATCCCTTGCATTGTCTTCATTTACCGTTTACTTTAAACGTTTGAAAGAATATTAAAAGTAAATAGAATATAAAACCTTTGTCCATTTTATAATTTTACCATTAATATTAAACTATTTTCTTGCCATGCAGACACATATTGTATTGGTACCTGGGTGTAATAAGATTTTGTTACCTTTAAAATCGGTCGGGTCCGTTTATTGCTATCGGTCGGTTTTTAGTTTCCTCACAACAAATTACTTTACTACAAGAAGGTTGGCGAACTATGCAGCAAGAAATATTACACAAACTTGTCGGGGTATGTCAAAAATATGTAAAATAGCAATAATGAAAAAAGGGGGATACTTCGACGAATCGCGTATTAAGCGAAATGCATAATTAATATAGAATAAAATATACGAAATTTACACAACTCTTCTGTCTTATAATATCAACATACATCAGCCTACAGATATACCCAAGGAAAAGTATCCTATTCCATTTTATAGACGAGATATTTAATAATTTGCTTAACGATAGTAAGTGATCCCAAACTTATGGCCGGTAGGGTATGCCTTGTAATCATGTAGAGTTCTATTTCTTTATTCAGGAGATTAATAAGGACTAGTAACTGCGAGTGTATTTTAACTATATCTAACACTGCCAATAACAATAATAATACCCCCATGAGCCACACTTGACGCTGGCCGATAAATATACCAATGCTACAATATTTATAAAACTGCATCATTTTTTATTTAAGCAAATCAAGAAAAAGGCGTAATGAATTGTAAAGGTATAAAAAATGGTTGTTTTAACAAATTAGCGTCGTAGTTTAAGTAAAAGAAAGGAAAGTATTTGATTAATAGCGAAAACATCATGCGGTTTGAAGGAAAGGTTCATAGTGGGGCGTTAGCTACCCACGTGGCAGAGAACGTGTTAAAGGGTCCTTCGTGATACTTGCAAACAAATGAAAGATTTACGACCATGCTCTTTGAGAAGTCGACACTAGACCTCGCTTTTAGATAAAAGCGTTTATTCGATTTCCTGGCCTCGCACATCTGACCTTCCTTGCAAGCTGATATGTACGTGGAATTGTTGAAAAGCTCACGACTCGCCAGTCTAATCCTTCGAACGTAATCCGAAAATCCTGGATACTTAAATACCTCCTTGCACAGGAAATATCGGAAATCCTAGGAAGTAATCTAAGCGTTGCACAGTTAATGCATAACGACTTGCACCATTAACGCCAGAACTACTGAACTTATACTTACTTATACCTACACATTTATTTATATATAAATTATGGCTGAAGGAATTAAGTTAATAAATGGATTCAATTATTCTTGTTATGTATATAACATAAAAGAATATAAAATCTTAAACAATTCGCGGTGATATATTCGAATAATTTAACTAAAAATGGCAGACAAGTCATCTTGATTCCCTTGGTAGTTCTAGTGTTAATATTATATTATAATATTCATTCATGAAGATTTTAAGGGAACTTATTTAATTCGTTTAAACGTCTTATTATTTAATTGCGACTGTATCAGAAAACGAAATACAAATGTTACGGCTAATAATTTGGCGAGTTATAATGGAGCCTTTAATACACATGCAGAAAGAAGTTCTAGTTTCACAAGATTTAACGAACTATCTGGCTTTAATCTTTTAAGAGGAATTTTCTAGTCTCCGAATGAAAGGTAGAAGGTTCATTCTTCTTCTGGGATAGACCTTAAATCTCCTAGTTGTTCTGGCACACTGAAGAAGTAAATCTACTTAGTTCCACCAAAAAATATCCTACCAGCGTATAACTCATGTTTTAATACTTTGAACGCGTTATAACTTCTGCGTTCACTCGCTCCAATGTTAACGGTAGTATGCAATATCTGCTACTTTCATTGTAATCTGTGCTGTATATACTGCAATTGAATATCTCGCGACCTTTTGGAACAATAAGAACACTTGCTATGTCCATTATTTTCGTATAAATAAAAATCCCCAAAAAATAACGAAAATTTGGTTTTTGTTCGCAACATCGGTAATAGTTGCTCTTCACTTACAGTCGAGTCTCTTTCTATGCGGTGGATATGTTCCAAAGAAATCCGCAGAAAAAACGCAGAAAAAAAGATACAGCTTTCCTTGCAAAATTAGGGATACTTTGTTGAGACACCAGCAGCACAAAAGAGGTAACTTGCATAAATACAGTTGCTTTGTTTATACATAAAAGGATCTTAAATTCGAACGAGAAAAGCTTTATTTCTATGTGCGTGAATTATTCTCTTCCCTCTTAATTCCCAGCAGAAAAACATAAAAAGAACGGAAATAAATAGATAAGCGCGTTACGGTGTTAAAAGTATCTAGACTTCTTCGATTACTTATTTTTTCTTGATTGTTTGCTTCACCGTGTAACTTGAAAACCACGTTAAAAAAGAGTACTTACAAAATAGACATAGTTAGAAGAAAGAAAATCGAGTGTTCATTAAAAGTCCCTGGCAAGTTCTTTCAACGGAGATTGTCAGACGAATGGATGGTTCGGTGTGGAAGAAGGTTGAAACCAGTTCTAAGCGCGGCAAGTAAGTTAGTCGATGTTCTCACGTCCTCTTCGAAGCGTGGGCACGTTTTCATCCGCGTCTCGTATCAAAGCGGATGGAAGTATCTCGTAGAAGCGAGATGCATTAACTCTACCCCCGAGCCCACTCTTGCGGCCCATTGATTTAAGTTCCAGGCCGAGCTACGATGAATACATTCGCGAACAGCCCGACTCAACCCGGGGACCGAGTAGTCGAGAAAAAAGAAATCCCCCAAGGTGACTCGTACTTAGAGACTGACGGCGATCACTATTAATTCCTTTGACGAGTGGAATTATCAATTTCCACAATGAAAGAAAGTTCTATAATGAAAACGTGACCTTGATGGAGAACAATGATAATATCCTCGCCCATCGGTATTGGGAGACTTTAGAAATTTCCGACACTTTCGAGGTTGGAAATAACCAGATTTATTTTCATCGTCCTTCGTAATCCTTATTTCTATAGTGCGCAATAAAATGATAGCCGATTCAACATTTTTTTTTGAAGATGTACACAAGAAAATATAATCTTTGTCTATATTATATTATAGAAACCAAAATTGGTGCAACAAAATAATAGCATGCTATACGCAAAATATGTATATACAATTAATATTTTTTATTACGTCCACGGTTTTGCAGTAGTTCTATTAAACGGTTTAGTATCGAATCATATAATTTTTTAATTTGTATTGTGTTAATTTGCGTTCCACCTGCAAAACATTTCCGGCTAAATCGGTTCAAACATTTTCACTTATATTTAGGTCTATAATTAAGAGGTCTGTGTTTAATTGCGCATAACTTGTAGAAGAAATGGTCACTCGTGTATAGTTAGATTTGTTAGGAAACACAATTCTTCAGAAAATAAGATCTGGATATCGGGAGCTCTTGCTTAGTACATTTAATTAAATCGCGCATTGTATAATTGAAATACCTTCTTCATTCTAGAAAATCAAAGTGTAATAGATACATATCACGCAAAACGACGTCGGATTATGAACAATCTGTTTCTTTTAAAAATTTCATCTCCAGTGGTCTCTGATATGTATGTACATAAAATATTGATTACATTTGAAATATTAATATCTTACATAGGATTAATATTTGTAGAGTTTTCACGTACAAAATGTCTATAATCCCGGTACCATAAAATCATAATATGAGGAAATACATGAACGGTTTATATTACATTTCAATGCACCTGCATTGGCGGTCGAATGAAGTGAAGTTGACGCTTTAATAAACTCATCGCCGAACAAAAACTGGAGGGTTGAATGTCGGAGCATCTATGAATACGTTATTGAATGCATTATTAGAAAACTTGACATTGAGCACTGAGAGAAGAGTAATATAAGCAGTCTGGATGCGCTAGGACTCGTTCGTGTCGGGTTTAATTAAATTTTGGACGATTAATGAGCAGCAGGGGTGGTACGTCGCAGCTTTGAGAACAATGGAGGTCGATGTCGCGCTTGATAGATTTGAATCTAGGATCAAGTACTTGGAAACTAATCGAGAACGCTCGAAAGAACATTTTCGAGTACTCCAACATCCCCGTTCGACATTTTTTAGGCACTTTTCTATGTACAAATTAGTGTTCATTTATTTAACGATTATATATCGAACATTTTGCTCTACTGCAGGTTTTAATTTTGATGGAATATAAAACATATTTATGTTTAGCTTCTGCAGGTAATTCAGCAAAAAAATTCTGCAAAAAAGTGGTGTGATTTTAAGAGAAACTAGGAGAGAGCGTGGCATTAAAAATGTATACGTACGAAACGCCACACCGGATGTTGAGCCATTTTTCTGAAGAGTGAACAAGTAATGGCGCGCGCTAGTATAATTGCTTGTGCACGTGACATTCATTAGGTAATTTGCAAAACGTTCCCGTGAGTGGGTTCAAATTCGACAGGAACCAGCGGGAGAGCCATAAGGATGGTTGCGCGAAGGAAAACCGAAGGAAAACCGAAGGAATTTTTATTTCTTGAATGTCGTTGGTTGCGGTTACTGAACGGACCACACATGGCGGACGATTCTCCATGGAATTCATAAGTTCCTTTTGTCTTCGCTGACGCGTGACGAAAGCATTTTTAATTAGGCTCTTAGTTGCCTCCAGGTATGTTTCGTTATACAGAAGCGCCTTCCTCGTCAAACTGTCGAGAAGAGTGGCACCATTTTACACGTGTGCGCTTACGAAATAATTTCATTTCTAAAGCTACACTGATTCGTTATTATGCTCTTCCCACTTCCTATTATTTTACATTCCTCTATTAACTTATTTATTTATGGATTTATATATTTAGCACGTACAGGTATACACATTGAATACAAAGATAGATAGATGTGAACATATACGGGAATAATAAGAGTAATAAAAGGAAATAGAATACAAGGATAGTAATATAAATAATCTCGCTCTGGCTTAAATGGATACATGTACAATACCGGTAATAAGTTTGGGACCACTTACTATCGTTAAGCAAATTATTAAATATGTTGTCTGTAAAATGGAATGGAATACATTTCTTTGGGTATATCTGTAGGTTGATGTATATTGACATTATAAGATAGAAGAGTTGTATAAATTTCGTATATTTTATTCGATATTAATCATGCATTTCGCTTAATACGCGATTGGTCGAAGTATCCCCCTTTTTCATTATTGTTATTTTACATATTTTTGACATACCCCGACAAGTTCGTGTAATATTTCTTGCTGCATAGTTCGTCAACCTTCTTGTAGTAAAGTAATTTGTTGTGTGGAAACTAAAAACCGACCGATAGCAATAAACAAAATCTTATTACACCCAGGTGCCAATACAATATGTGTCTGCATGGCAAGAAAATAGTTTAATGTTCGTGGTAAAATTATAAAATGGACAAAGGTTTTATACTCTACTTACTTTTAATGTTCATTCTAACGTTTAAAGTAAACGGTAGAACTTCAGAACACAAAAGTTAAAATCTTTAATAAATCTTGTGTACTCGTGTTTGTAGCATATTAGAGAACATATTTTACCAATCATTCATGCTATTTCTCACCAATAATAATAAAAAATAACATCTTCTTCTCATCTACATATCCACCGCGTGCTGTTATAACCGCGTTTACGAGTGGCATCCTGACTACTAATTTTTGCAATGTTTCATTATTAATAAAGTTCCGTTCGGATTATAAAATCAAAATATGTACTAAATGCTACAATTTTTGAATAACATATTTCTGAATTTGTCACCTTCCCCGCTTATGTTACAAATATACAATAAATGATTATCACTGTGATTATTAATTATAATTGTTACATTTGCGCTCATCTGATAATTTCTCAGTAATGAATTTTATACAAAAAATATCATTTGCACCATTTTCTGTTTCTTTTCTGGAAATCGATGTATCCTAAATTTTAAATCCTTACCAACTTTGCAAATATATAGTTTTAGTATTTACAGTATAAATGTCTGTGTATTGCCAGTTGAAATTATATGTAAAATCTAATCGAGATGTTTCAAATTATTAATTATTTTCATGGATTCAACTTTAGAAGCAGCACAGAAATATGAATATAAAATAATCTAGTTCAATTTAACATGCTACATAAGGCACATAATTTGAACTATAATATTATTCATGTAACAGTCTAAAGAAAGTCTATTTTGAAACATGTCAATTTACATAAATCAGAATTCAGGTAGAGTAATCTGCAATTCGAATTGGTTTTTTATTCGTTCGGTCAATCGTATCAATAGAACGATAATCGAACATGTGGGTTTAGTGAGGAGATTTATGAGAACAGCCGCTGGCGCTGATCGATGTTGCGGTTTTATTACGAAGAGAAATTTTAATCTGTACCTGCATAACGATCTTGTTAACTATAATCCTCATCATCATCTAATCATATTACTGGGGATAAGCGTAAACACTAATGGTCTGCCGTGACGTCAAATCTAAATTGAGTTTTTACAGTAAAAAGACAAAGATTATATACATATATTTATAATACCATTGAGTTTGGATAAGATGATTAAGGGTTTAAATCTTCTAATTTATTATGACACCGCAAATTAATATTACACGAATTATTTTCTTAGCATATATTGTAATTTTACACTGCTCTAAATATTGCTATAATTCAGACCTTTTCTTATTCGACTGAAAAAAGCGAAAAACTGTCGCCGACACGTTTCACTTTTAAAAATAGACTTGAATGATGTAACTTCTTCATCTTAAGATCGAAATTATCTCCTTTAACTGGGATAATACGGAAAATATTTGAGGCATTATACGAATTTTACAGACCCATATTTTTTACAAGGAAAGAAATATTGATGCATACATATGATATGAAAAGAGTTCTAATTATTCTGATATTAATAAAATATGTTTCATTAAAACAAAATTAGTACTTAATTTATTTAGAAATACTGCGAAATAGAAGAATATATTTAATTGATATTGTTATCCGTAAAATTACATTTATAATTATATATATTCCATTATTTATGAATATAACTACTTAGCAGTGACAAGAGCTATAATAAGATCAATCAGTAACAATGATTCAAAACTGCTTTGTCATACAGCCCGCGAAATTTCTATAAAGCCACCACGTTTTTTGCTAATATCTTATAAATATTTCATACTTTTGATAAGTTTGTGGGTGATATTATTTTAGGAGTATTAAAGACACATATTTGTCGGTTTAAATAATTGAAGTAACATTTATTTAAAATAGGAAACGGAAATATGTAATATGACATAAAATCCAATGCGAAATTTCTATAAAGCCACTTAGTTTTGTGTGGATAATTTTGCGTCCCGGAACCGTTACATTTTCGTTTTGCAATTTGTGCACGTGGTACTACTTTCACGGTTAAACGGATGTACCATTTTGAACTTTTTACCATTTCGGACGGAGTTTTTATTACCTTAAAACCGCACGGTCGTCTTGCTTTGGGACGGACCGATGCTACAGCGGCCAGAGGACCTATTGTGTTGTTGGTCTATTGTTGCTAGTTATGCATCGGTCCTTACGCCCTGTACCTAGCTTCGCAAATTATTACTTATTTTTGAGCGAATGGATAAGTCCCACATCTGGGGACCAAACGTCGATCCTCGCGGCCCCACCTGGACGCACGACCCATAGGAGTTCGCGGATTCCTGGAATTTATTGCAAACAATGGAACCCAATGGTAAGGTTCCAACTTGGTTCGACCAATTAATGCAAATTACAGAAGTTTCTCCGCCTCCGCGAAGGTGGGGACCTGGTTGTCCATCCATAAATAGTGAGAGAAAATCGGAAAAATCAGGCTTTCTTCAAATTGACTTCGAGATGCCACAAGGAAAGTTATTAACGAGCGAAGAAAAAGCATCCACTGTTGCTTATAAAAGTATGGGATGTTCTAATCGCACAATTGCAAATAAAATTAATAGATCACGTACGCTCGTAAATAATTACGCGATATTGGGCGAAGGAGAGGAAGGTGTCAATGAGGTGGTGGTTCACCAATGATTTGGGCTGCATTTCGTGCTGATGCAAAAAGACCTATCTGCCGAATCAGCACAAAAATGAATTCTGTAGAATATACAGAATTATTAGATACAGTGCTAATACCTTTTACAGAAGAAATTGAGCACGATAATTTTATTTATCAGCACGACAATGCCAGTGTCCATACGTCGAACCACACCAAGCAGTGGTTTTGTCAAAAAGACATTAGAATTTTATCATGGCCAGCCGATCTAAACCCAATTGAAAATCTTTGGGGAATAATTGCGAGGAAAGTTTACGGTAATTGCAAGCAATAATCGTCAGTTAATGAATTATGGACAGCGGTGAACGAAGCGTGGGCATCCATCGAAATTGACACACTTCGAAATTTAATTGTATCAATGCCGAAACGAATTTTCGAAGTTTTTCGAAGAAATGGCAGTTATACAAGCTATTAATATATAAATTAAAAATAAATTATTATGAATATTGATTTTATCCCTCAAAAAATCTGGTGGCTTTATAGAAATTTCGCATTGGATTTTATGTCATATTACATATTTCCGTTTCCTATTTTAAATAAATGTTATTTCAATTATTTAAACCGACAAATATGTGTCTTTAATACTCCTAAAATAATATCACCCACAAACTTATCAAAAGTATGAAATATTTATAAGATATTAGCAAAAAACGTGGTGGCTTTATAGAAATTTCGCGGGCTGTATAATGGAAGAACTATGAATTTTGTTATTATCATAGGACCGATCATCTCATAACACAGCTGTTAAATCATCGTTATCGGTGTCAGGTTCATAAAGTAATCCAGCCATTATCAACAGGAAAATCAATGCAGAAATAATTACCGTAATCGACAAATTAATGCGAACGTCGAAGCCGAAAGTTGAATATGTTTTAGAAGTGATTGTTTAAAATTAACTCTCCCTATCGATCGACTATTCTAATGAGTGATAATCATGCACTTTCAAATCGCCATTAATCTGTTTTATTATGAATGGAGGAAATACCTTCTCATCATACCTTCACTCATATTTTATCATTTTAATCAAAATAAGAGTTTATGTTTCGTCCTGAAACCATTATAATTTATTTTTGCATTTAGTATATATGGTACAATTATCACGATCAAGCGGATGTACCATTCGGACCGCTTTACAATTTTGGACGGAAAAAAGGAGTCTGTATTACCCCAAAACTTTAATTATTTTCTGGTCTGAACAGTGGTCTTGCTTTGGGACCTACCGGGAATCCGCGATAAGTTGGATCACGACTCGGACGAGTTTTCGTTCGTTGTGCGCAAGCCCCCACTACCATTCCTTTCTCCGAACACGCTATTGGTTTAAGGCCCACTGTGACGTCATAGAAATCGAGGATAAAGCAGCGATGAGAAGAAAAAGTAGGGGGGAATGCGCGAGATTTTAGAAATTGAAACTGGGATTCAGTGTAGCTTCGCAAATTATTACTTATTTTTGAACGAATAGATAAGTCCCAGCTATCTGGGCGCGACCCAGAGAAGTTCGCAGATTCCTGAAATTTGTCGCAAACAATGAAAATCAATAGTAACAACCCAACTTGCTTTGACCAATTAGAATAGTGACAAACTCCAGGAGTTTCTATTCACGAAGTTGGGGACTTGATCGCCCATCGTGAGAAAAGATAAAAAAAATCAGTCTTTCTTCAAGCATTTCAGTGACGTGTTAAATTTCGATACTGGAGACTTCTAACTCTAAAGGAATCTGTTTACTTATAGAAAATTGCAGTTATACTTGTGTACCGACTGGTATTAGAAGATAGCCCGAAGCTCGCCAAAACAAGTCAGCATTGAACAGTTTGTTTTAAAATCAATTTGTTGAACATACAAAGCCGAGTGTCCATTTCACCGACATATTTAAATTTGTTTATATTATTTATTGCCATTTGATAGAACGTTAGAATAGAATGATATTATCAGAATAAAAATCTGTTCGTACTGTGGTTGTCGCCAAGATTAATTAGAAAAGTATTTCAAAAATAAGGATTACTACAAAATTGGTTTACTGTATCGAAAGAATTATTACCATTCTCGAAGATCCATCGCGAACTCGGTATCTTTTGTTTCGTGGAAAAACAGTCTCTCTTTGTCTTCAATCAGCAACTCAGCCATTACAGAGCTTAGCGTAGAAGTGAACTGCCACGGGAAGTTTAATAACGTCATGTTGAAAATGCACTTCGATATAGCACTATCAATATCGTATGTACGTACGCTTCTCCGAGCAGCAAATGCGACTGACATATTAATTATTAAATACATGAGCACTACTATACGCCAGCAGCCGATATATTATTTTCAAACTCATAAAATCAGAAAAAAGAATACCACGCGTTCTAAAATATGATTGTCCAATGACATGTCTCTACATCATACGTACGGTTGGAACGGTATAATTTCAATTCATATAATCGTAATATCTCTATCGTTAAGCAAATTATTAAATATCTTGTCTATAAAGTGGAATGGAACACTTTTCTTTGGGTTTATCTGTAGATTGATATATGTTGATAATATAAGACAGAAGAGTTGTATCAATTTCGTATATTTTATTCAGATCTATATTTCTCCTACACGATACAAATCTCAGTCAGTATTAATGAAAAACAAGTGTTTATAATAGATGAAATTGTGAGGCTGTCGATGTGCATATTATTTTGATACGACAATATGTTTTTAAACTGTGCTAAGATATGTAAATCTTGTAGGCGATACAAGTCTGACGATCAGTTAGTAGGAGTGAAAAGCAAGTGCTTATAAGAGATGAAATTGCGAGGCAGTCGATGTGCATATGAGCCAGCGCAACAAGCATAGAATCGTATCGATGCCAATTAAACAGCGAGTAATCCAGCGACGCGTCTAAATGATCGACGTCCCTTGATATTACTCGGCAGTAGGTACTTCCGCATCCCCGATTAGACAGCCACTCGATAAGCAGTAGTAGCAGCTGTGCTTGGTCAGCCGAGGTACGTCCGATCTGGCTAGTGATCGATATCCGGCGTTGATCAGACGCACATGCCAACCGTATCAGTGCACGAGATTTATCAACCTTTCATTTAGCCCGTTATTCGCGTTATTCGCGATTATTTCAATTTTGTATTTAATGTACCTCACTGAACCGTTAGTTAGATGGCACGAATTCATGCTGAATCAAACATCTCCAAAGTGCAGTGAATAAACCAAGCTTTTGGATAAATTAATGTTTTCATGGGAATATAGCGTTGAATGTATCACTTGGCAGCAAACATGGTTTTGGTCGAATGGAACAAAAGACCTGTGTTTATTTACTTTTGGGTAGACCAAAGTTGAATGGAATTAGAATTCAGTATACGCATTTGTCTAATATTTGAAGCAAATATTATTCCGTGTTCTTATTGTTTGGAATTATTTCTGTTAAGAATATTTACGCAATTCATATCATTTTAACTCAAATGGATTAAAGTTATTCGATCAATTATTGCGTTCTAGGTGACTGGTATCTCTCTAAGTAGTATAGCCCCTATGTGGCCAGGCAGGCACGTTCACAAATATTTGTAGTTGATTATGTTAAAGTTTTGACAATATAAAGGAATCCTTGACTTCCGACGAAGCTTTAAAAATACGTAACATAAATATTATCATATAATATTAACATTTTAAAGTTCTTGGAGAAAAATGTTGCGAAACTTTAAGTATCGGCCGTAATTTTAATCCACATCGAAAACCTTTCATCTTGGATACTGACTATCCATTATACACCAAACAGGTTAAAAGTAGGTTAAACTAAAAGAAGACTCCAGCCAAGCGAGAATGTAGAAACGATGTTTCAAGAATAAACGTAAAACAGAAGAATCCTCCGAGTGTGCCTAAATCACAAAGTTTTTAGTTCCCCCGCTTCCTCGTACAAAACTCCCTTAAGCTCCAAACCTTGACATATGAATATTCGTATAAGACTATTCAATATTTTTCAACCTTTGAAGCATAAAGTTAACATCGAAGTTTTTACTACACATCAACATTCGAAAATGATTACTTGCTTCATTTATTACCATTTTAATTTGATCAAATTATATGAATTATCGGGAATTAAAGCAAGCAAAGTCATTTCAAAAGCTATAATGTTAAAATTTGGCTCAAAATACATCCGTCTTCTGTCAGGATAGATTACACTGGTCGAACAATCGGTATCGAACAAAGTGAAAAGTTTCACGTCAGTTGCCATATTCATTTAAAACTCTGTACTTCGTTAATATTTAGTTCTTCCGGAGGATTACGTAGCGGCGCAGTTTAAACGTAAATGCTTCCTGGGGGCGCAAAAAATCGCGTAAATGCAAATGTCAAGTGCCTGTAGAGTCTATAAGCAGAAGCATATTTAAACACGGTCGAGTATTGCAGCTGCTACGGACGGCATATTTTCACCAGAGAAAGTCAAAACAACCTGAATTATTTGTCATATTACACATTTACTCGTTCTCTACAAGTGGTTCACTATTTACTTGTTATACTTACTTGTTAGATTCGATTATTACACCCTCTAACCATTTCTGCACTAATCTTATTACCACAAACAATAACCAGATAAGGATCATTATCCTTATTAATCGTATTAGTACCTTTGTACAGCTATTTTATGTTTGTCCTACATTGGAACACATCGTTTCCATATTTCTTTGCCTTTATGAAACGTAAATATATCCTATTAAATCTCTTCTAACGCATGTGTATAATTAAGTTCAAACAGTCACGTATGAGGTGTTTTCATATGAAATAGCGCATTGTGTATTTAGCGCGCTGTACCTTTTGCAATAGAATATTTATTTAATCAAACCACATCACATTCGCTTCTATGGTCTTATCCCATTGTAGAGGTAGCGATAATATGCCTTCTTTTATAAGAATCGACAGATTTTTGGATCAATCAACTAATTTTGCATGATTTTATAGCGCAGAAATAATTCTAAATGCTTAAAAAGTTGCTATTATAAAAATACAGAATAAATTATCATTCTTCACATACAATGAATAAAATATACTGTTGTATTCTATGCATTTGCGGGATGAGAAATATGAAAATATTAAAAACTCGTGAGAATATGATGCACCAAAAATGTGGAGTATTTAAGTGGTTGTTTTATTAAATAGGTTATATACGTTTGTAATGATATTTCGAGAAAGAGAAACAGCTAGAAACTGCATGGATCAATGCGCCGCGTAGCCAGGTTCCTAGATAGAATTTAGTGGAGAATAGGTTGGTGGACGGCGGAGGTCAGGCGGGGAGGTAGAATTTAAACGCAAATGTAAATGACCCGTTTACAGGAGGCGTGCAACAACTTCTACAGCGCGCAGAAATCGATTCGTGGTGTTCGCACCTCTGTGCTAGACCAAAACTAAAGATACGTGCTAAGAATAATGGGATCTTAGATTAGTCGGCGTAGAAGGATTTCCTCTTTTTGCACCCTTTCTCCTCCGTCTTATCTAACGTCTGGATCCTGCGGGAGATCCTCACAGTGGGTGTTCCTACTGGTCCAGGGATACTTATCCGATGCTTTCAGCGGTTGCCATTTATTCTTGAAATTGTGATCGCGCTTTTCATCGATAGTCTCGAAATATAGTTTCATTAGTCCGTTAAATATTAGGTTATTCAGTAAGTAATATCATTTTTGGTCTTTAACCCCCAGTGAAAATTTGTGTTTACTTTAGAAAGAATACTCTTTATGACACGAAAAGAGAAGTTCCTATAATCATATCAGCGAAATATGATATGAACATTTATATATGGTAAATAAGAAATTACATTACTCATGGGCTGACCTAATATTATTAGCAAGGGATAAATGTTTCAAGATTATAAAAAGATGCATAAATTAATATACAGGGTGATTGGTGTTGAACTTTGTTCACCGTTCAATTTTAACGTAAAGGTGAAATCTTGAACATAATATTTGTTTATTAGCATTTTCCCAGATGCATCGGACCCTACAGGGTGATTGGTGATTGAACCAATTGAGATTAATGAATTACATTTTTTCAAAAGTCAAGTATTATCAGTATCTGTTGAAAGAAATTTTCTAATTGTAAACCTTCCTCATCCGAATTCTCGCAATGCTTATTTATTTTAAGAACGATATTCGAATTGAAAGCGATTATCTTAGACGAGGTTGATGCGAATAAAGATCCGTAAAAAAGATCGACAAGAGAAGCTTGAACTAAAACGGAGTATGCGAGTAAAACGCCAGATTCTTACGAAAAAGGAATGTATAAGCTTGTAAAAGGTTGGAAAAGAGTTGTAGAAATAAATGGTGACCACTTCGTCACATAAAATTACTTTCCAGAATGTCCAGAGTATTTGAATTTGAATTTAAAAATCCGCACGAACTTTTTTCGCTACCTAATACTTTACACTAACGTAAGCCAAATTGGAAAAACAAGTAGAGTTTGGCCCACCTCCATGCACTAGTATAATTTCAAACCTTTGGACGCAAAGGACAAACTGCTCGGTTTTGATAATCAGCCATTACAAATACGATATTTTTATATTGGAATTAAAGCGAGTCCTTACTTGCTAAAGCTGGCAAACTCTTTACATTAATTTATTTTCCCCTAGTTGACGCCCCGAGGGACCCACAAGTGCCGGGATTTACGATAACTTCAGATTCTTATAGGTTATGTCAACCATGAGTACATAATCACTTGATTCATTCAATATAAGAAATGACTAATCAAATATTTATCATTGTAAATGAAAAATACAACCACTTATATTTTCGTTGTGCTCGTTACAGTGATAAAAACTTAACAAGACTGAGACGTATGATTTCACTTGATATTCTGTGCTTGGTGTAAGGTAAACTTGAATTCATGCAAACTATAATTGCGTATAATATCGGAGTTAATATTAGGGGTACCGGAAAGTAATCAATTCGAGATTGGATAATTTTTTCGCATCGAAAGTTGGGAATTTGATTTCTTTCACAAAAGGGAATTATGGCATTGGAGGATCATCGATAACGATAAGGAGTATCTAATAGGATAATGTTTAACCGTTTAAGTTTCAGAGGGCGCAAGGAACTTCTATCACAAGTTTTTAAAAGGCGATAAAAACCCATACATTTAATAAATATCATGTTTTTATACGTTCGTTTGAAATCCGATCCTTCACATTAAAAGGGACGAGAAGGAAGTAAACGTACTCGTCATCTATGAGTAAAGACGAAGTAAACAAAGTATAATTACACAAAACGACCGGATTTTTGCAAAGGCACTTGACACTCTAACGGTTAATATGAACAAATAAATGGAGTTTCATGAAGAATGTGAAAAATGATTCATTACTTATCGGTACTCTTAATATATTCTTCCAATATAAATATTGCTCTTATCGCCACGTGTAACATTTATAAACATTTTGCAAAGCTGTAAGTTGTTAAGTGTGCCCAATTTTTAATGTTAACCTTCTATATTATAAAAGTACGCGCAACGATTGTCATCTTTTTCTGTGCGTTTAAGTAATAATTTCGTTACTTTTTTCACGCAATGTGCCTTCGTTATAATCGCGTTTAATTAGATTTACGTTCCACGATTTCATTTTAGACACGACAAAATTGGGCTATAAAGGATTAAATATTTGTATTACACTGATAAAAGTTTTAAAGGGCTTTCATGTTCCTACTTGAATCGAATGATGCGCGAGTGGAAGCAAGAGCGTCAAGGAAATTTAAAGCATGGCGCAAACTGCATTCCTATAGACAGACGAATTTCCGTGAAGCATAGAAATCGATTTGTCGTGTTCACGCCCTCGAATCGACGCTGGCCAGACTACGGATGTAAAGAGATTTTATTAACAGTCGAGAGTGATTTGTTTTCTATTTTGCCGATTTTATATCGCTGCATATTTTGATCCAATGTCCGTTGGAAGTTCTGCTAACGGAAATAATGTGTTTATCCGCTTCAATTATCAATATTATCTGTATCTGTTTCCAAGCCAATGTTTACTTTCCATTCCATGTTACTTATCACCGAGAAATTGTATCTCAATAATTCCCATTCTTCTTCTGCATATCCAATGTATTTCTATTTAAACATACATAGGAAAGAAAATGTCAAAAGTAAGCATTAATCGAAAGGTAAATTCGAAAAACTTCGATGAACAGTATGCCAAGGTAGAAAATAGGTAAAACTCAAGTGAGTTACAAACATTGACAATCTTATTCTTTCTCAAAGACAATGGACGATGGATGATAAAATGCACATTTTCTTCTATTAATTTACACTTTCAAGTTTGTCATATGTTCTGGAATTAGGAATATTATTTGATGTTGGATGCCTGGCACCATGCATTCGAAGCATTTGTATCACACGATTAGGTAAACTAGTATTAACGGAGTTCGTTCGGAAACATCAATACTTCGCAACCGTCATCCCCCTGTGTTAATGAAGTTCTGTACCACTAACAAGGTACATACATCGTGGATTGTTGCAAACTAACCATCCGTATTTGACAGTTGCTCATATCTCATGGAAGAGAATTCAGACGTGCATACTCTGTATTTCCATGGAACAATCTATATCTTTATTACTGGCCAATCTCGTCCTAAACTGAAGCTAACCGATGAAGCTACCTATCTACGATTTAACTTTAAACCTACTTGTATTCAACAGAAGTGAACAGTGTACACTATAGAAGAAAGTTATTCTATCAAAGTAACGTAGCAAGAAAGCTTTTTGTACCTTATTATACGCTATAAAATGATCAAATCATTTTGATGCCTTATTCTTAATACTTTGAACTACTGACAATATATTCAGCTACATTTATACAATATTCACGTGTACGTCCTAAAAAACAGGGATGTATGGAAAATATAAATCAATCGATTCAGTTACGTCCATTACGCAACGTGAGCCAATTATCAATTTGAACGTTTTTTCTGTAATTCCGCAGATCCGTCATTTTGACGATTTCCGTAGTTCTAGTGTTAAGGAATGAGGATGATTCTTCTATTATCGAATCTGTGGAATGTTAGTAGCAAGATATAACGGACCCTCATCTGGCAACGTCATTTCCTTATTATCCTTATTAATTACCCTTGGCTTTAATCGTATCGTGGCCATTACCAAGAAGTCGGGGTCGATCTCCCTTTAGTAACTATAAACACAGAGTCATCAAGAAGATAGTAAAAGGGAAATTTGAAGGGCGGTGTAAAGCGGCTCGTTTACGAGAGTTACACAATACCGCTCTTACGGACCTCCCAGTTGGGTTGAACCTTGAGTGTGCATGGGGTGGCATAGGGTGGAATGGGGTGGCATGGGGTGGCAGGAGAACCGTACTACGAGGAACGAGGATCGATCTTCGTCTTCATGGTCCTAGAGTGCAAGTGGAAGAGAGTACTGTCACGTAGAATGCAGACAGACGGAAGATAGTGAGACAGTCAGGATTCAAGAGGAACCCGAAAAAGGGAAAAAAGGAAAAGTGAAAAGGGGGAAGGTAAAAAAAGACGATGGAAAAGGACTGAGTGATCGGGAAACACAGCCAAAGATACAGATCTACAATATTACTGGTGATTCGGCCTCCCTGTAATCTTGTAACGATTTGCGCATCGATTTCTCCGAATGGCTTTCACACTTCGCTCTACAAAGAATCAATTGATATCGAAATTTTCCTCGTAAATCGCTTGGAACTTTCACCTCCTTTCAGTAATTCCTCGAATGCAAATGGAATGGCATTTGTCTGGGTGTTTCGTAATTTATATTACACCACGTATACATGTACAATGTATAATATGACTTGCTTGGGATGACTTGCTTTGTGTGCATTCTAACGTCTTCTAACGTCTTGGCGGGGAGTTTTAAATCAAAATTTAAATTCTCTGGACATTTTGGAAAGGAATTTTATTTGACGAAGTAGTCATCATTTATTTCTACAACTCTTTTAACGTTCTACAAGCGTATACATTCCTTTCTTGTAAAAATCTGAAGTTTTACTTACAAAGAATGAATTAATCGCTGATTTTGATTTTTACATCATTTTTGGAATTGCTGTTTGCAAGAAAGTTTGACATTGATAAAAAAGGTAAGGAGAATTAAATGAAATACGTATATATTAGAATTGTATGAAGCAGTGCATTTTATAGGACATCAGGCTAGGATTATTAGTGACATTTGTGAGGGGCAATGACAAGTACGTCATTTATGTATTCGATATCCTTTATTTTTTCGCGTGTCGTAGATGCAATATCTGGCCGAGCGTTGTCACGTATTATAATTCATTCTTTGCGAGTAAAACACCAGATTTTAACAAAAAAGGTATGTATAAGCTTGTGGAATGTCGGAAAAGAGTTGCAGAAATAAATGTCCAAAGTATTTAAATTTTAATCTCAAAAACTGCACGAACTTTTTCCGGTGCCTAATAAAGTAAAGTTCTATTTAATTCGGAAAATTTAATTTATCAAAACCAAAACTAAATTATTAAAATTAGTAAAATTATACTGCGTAACTGCATATGTGCACAAAATAGAGATGTATTTTAGTACCAAAAAGATGATTATACCGGAAATTAAAACAGACGATTTCATATGAAATCTGATTTCATATGAACACGTTATATCGAAACCGTGTTGTATGAGTACCCCATAAGCCACCACGTGCCTTCTATCCAGAACGCTTTAGTACATATTATGGATTTATATAAATGATAAAGTGAATACATTGCCAAGAGGTGAAAATAAAAAAACAATTTTTATATTCAATATTTATCTTCCTTTTATATTTAATTAATAAGAGATAATTTCTAACAGATTCTACAATATAGCGTTCGAATATAATATTGACACAGCTTGATTCTACATGTGCATTTTACTATGTATTATATATGTACCACTGATTTTGCCCCATATGTATTTGCAACACTGCGCGCAGCATAAGCATTAAAACACTCGCGATGAAAGGAGGGAGCTCTAATGAAAAAAACGATGGAGAGGACGAAACTTGTGAAACGACATTGAACAAAAAAGACTACGGAAATTGGATGTTCTATGTACGCGCAACGACATTTTTACTATTTTCCTGCTTGCAATTTTCTATGCATATCGTACTCTATGCAATATGAAGCGGTACTGGCTATTGTGTAATATGTATTTACACTTTGCTATATAAATATTCAACGTGCACGACAATATATTTATTCCTTTATGTACCTTAACTTAATTACGCAGTTCTAGTGGCAGCAAATAAATCTTTGCGCCCCGAACATTGTTGTTAACATCTAATCTTCATCCTCCATTCTGTTTTATGCGAAATATTTACTTCCTTTCTAGTGTATTCGTAAAAGTTCGGAATACATTACTGAATGGAAGAATTTATTGAATTATTTATAATTCGAATGGAACTTGTAACCGAAGAAAAATGATGCGTAATTTAAGTTACCTTAGAATCCATTCCTCTTTCATCCATATTTCTTAATATCTTATATTAATGTGGTGTCGAAATGCGTACACGTATTTACTGAGGAAGTGATCGGATGTATGTGTGTGTATGCGCGTGTGCGGTAAGTTAGAAAGTAAGATGATGCATTATCGTTATCCTTGGTGGCGATGAAAAATAACCGACCCTCGCAAGGAACGAGAAGAGTTAGTTGTATCTACGATATTATTATGATTATTGTTACATAACCCTTATAATATTATTTTTATATCACTTTTATATGATTTAATAAACTTTTATTTTATTCTTACATTAATATTAATATTAGTTCTTAAAATACTGAAATTATTTTGTTATTTAAATATAATATCTAGTATTCCACATAAGAAAGGAAAATAAATATTGAAAATCGCTTCATAGCACAATATTATATTTCACTGTGATTAAAGCAATACCAATATATTAGAACCTCCTAGTTCAGATATATGCCGCAGCGTTACTTTCGAACATTATAAAATCATCATTAATAGAAATACGAGAAAGCATTCATAACTTGCAATATACTGGGAGAAAATCATTTTTCATGGCGCGCACATCGAAAAGAAAAATGTAGCTGGATAATTATACTGGAGTTGAAGGGTCAGCAGTGGAACGTTAGTAATATAATGGAATATACATTTGAGTGTAACCCAAGGTAGATAAAGGTTGGTATAAATATTCGCTGGGGGAGGTCAGGTATAATAAAGATAAGGCCGAGGGAAAGTACGGAAGCGCATAAATGAGATAAAATGAAAGCAGTGAAAAGAATCGGTGGTTGCGAAAGGAAAATCGACGTCTATACACTGTACAGGTCAGTTTAATGGTTGGTTCGCTGATCCACATAACGCCGCGTGTTCACGGAACTAGAAATTTTCGGAATGACAAATAGCACTTTGCACATTCGGTATTAATGGTTCGACAATCTGTCGCTGCTTGATAATTTCGTCCCACAGAGTTCATTTAATTATGTACAATTCTATCGGCGAAAAAACATTGTGTCTATAAAAACGAAAATATACACTACCGGCTATAAGTTTAGGATCACTTCCTATCGTTAAGCAAATTATTAAATATCTTGTCTATAAAATGGAATAAGATACTTTTCTTTAGGTATATCTGTAAGTTGATATATGTTGATATTATAAGATAGAAGAGTTGTATAAAATTCGTATATTTTATTCTATATTAATTATACATTTCGCTTAATAGGCGATTCGTCGAAGTATCCCCTTTTTTCATTATTGCTATTTCACATATTTTTGACATACCCCAACAAGTTTGTGCAATGTTTCTTGTTGCATAGTTCGCCAACCTTCTTGTAGTAAAGTAATTTGTTGTGGGGATACTAAAGACCGACCGATTTTAAAGCTAACAAAATCTTATTGCACCCAAGTGCCAATACAATATGTGTCTGCATGGCAAGAAAATAGTTTAATATTAATGGTAAAACTATAAAATGTGCAAAGGTTTTATATTCTATTTACTTTTATTGTTCATTCTAACGTTCACTTTAAACGTTAGAAAAAGACAAAGCAAGTGATCCCAAACTTTTGACCAGTAGTGTATGTGATACTAAGTCTTTTTAACGTAAACGTGGATAACGATTTTAATAGAAACGTCATGTCCATTGTGAGAAAAGAACGATTTTAGTTAATTGATTTTATATTGCGAGGAAAGTATAGATTTTCGTTTCAAGGTACGCTGTAATATGAAAGAATAATGAGAGTAAAATATACAGTGAATACAGCAGAAGTAAAATGACGAACGAAATAAAGAGAATATGGGAAAGGAAAGAGAATGTAACGTGGATAATAAAAGAATTACCGCAAAAATGCTTGTTGCACCGGAACCCATGTTACGTCGGTGTAAAAGCATCGAGTGCGGTACTTTAGTTTTCTTGAAAGCTTTAAAAAATGACAGCCATTTTCGATACCTCAAGGATTGAGGATAAAACTGAAGATAAAATTGGAGATAAAAATGAAACCACTCGTTTACCTTATCTTCTGAGTCGCCAACTTATAAAACAGACGTTTTTAAGTAGTCACAAAATAAACTAAATCAAACAATAATAATTCTGAAACAGTAAAACTCCCCGACGGTTGTAAACGTTATAATTAATGAGTTAGCACAGAGTACGGATTATCGATTCGCGACATACAAATTATGATTGACGTCCATATAGTCACATAGGACATTTTTTAAACACAATATTAATTAAAGTAATATTAAAATAAAAGTAAAATACAATATTACGTCTCTCGGTATAATAGGAATTGGAAACAGGACGTGATTTGCTGGTATTTACATGATTTTACCTTACGGGTCTAAAAACACTGACGAATAGTGTATGTTACCAATTTATCGAGAACTTAACGTCTATATTTTCGATGACACTGTTGCGAGCAACAAGAAAATCGATAGTTCTTCCTTTATCTAATTTCGAATTTTCGTGTTAGTTCCAGCACGAGTTACCGGGCAGGTCCTCCTGGGAGAAGTCGACATCGCAGTTAAAGACGATACCGCCAGTGACGCCACGACGGAGGAACCATTCCTGAAAAAGTGCATCGTCGATGGAAATGCATATTCCCATAGCCAGACGGTGAGTAATGCTCACCACCTGTAACTGACATTCATTATTCGCCGAAGCTTACTATTACATAAACCACGTGAAACGTCAATAACTATATTGATTTCCACGTATTACGCGAAGTTAAACACCTTCGGAAATTCAGAGCCATTTACATAGGCGAATTAATATTGAACTTGCTAATTAACGCTACAGCTCCATCGATCGAAACATTTGCATTATCGCCTTGTTACGAATGTTCGAGGTAATAAACTGTTAAGAATAATTATTTTATCAAACCATCCAGAAGAATTCAGTAATATCGTGATGTTCGAAGTTCACAAAATATATTTTGTATAATACTAAAGCTTATTACTTCTATTGGAAGAGTACTTATAATATATTCAATAATATATTATAATAATTTTCGTCAATGAATCTGCAATAACTGAAACAGTTGGCAAGTAGTATGCATTGCGGTCCATCATACCGACTTGAACATCATTAAAGTATGTAGTAGAAGCCATACGAGATATTTTATACTAAAACTACTAAAATGTATCATTAACATCGCCCGATAATGTATTCTTTTCCACGCAACGATTGTTAGATAAATAACAACTTATGACTCCAATAGTTTTGATAACATGTAAAGAACCAATTGGACTACTCCGTATAACTTAATCTTTATTCAGTAAATAACGACACGATATTCTGTTTTTGGAACAAATTAAATAATAATCGAGGGAGAGAGAAACAGATGTACGGTCGCGTATCGGATCCATTAATTGCGGAGAAAATAAAATTTGTCCCCCGGCATATTGTATCACGATAATAGCTATAAAACGCTATACCGGCTGTTGGGCCGATATTTAGTTCTGCAAGAACGCTTCATAGAAGAGCAGTCTGATGCGTTTATCAGTGATATTCAGTTCGCGTACGTTTACCTGGTACACGTTAATGCCCATAACTTTGTTGAAACGTGACACACGCCTTGACCATGCACTATTTACACGAACCCTATACGAGCTACTCGAAATTCCATACGGTCTACTATAACGCAATAATGCACTTACCGCAAAGGTAGAGGCTAAACTTGTTTGGAATCTGTAACATATACGGCTCTTGGATGAAATCTTGATATCCTTGAATTTTGCGATTTTGTTTATCACATTTCATTTTTTGCCTTATTTTTCTTCATGCATGAATATCAAAGAGATAGGTGAACATTATAAGACAGCATCAGTTCGTTCATCTTTCATAGTATATTTAATATATGTACAATTATGTAGATATAGTAATTCTGAATTTTATGATCATATATAGAAATAAATATGCGATATGTAAACAATACAATACACTTATAAGATGACAACTAAATATCAATTATCTTTATGTTTAAAATAATGTATTAAGGTTATATTACGATAATATTTTTAAAATGTAATATTCAATGTTGAAATTAGTATTTGTATATAAATATTATTAATATTACTAATGTTTGGTCAGCATTATTTGTATACAAAATATCCCATTATCATGGCATACTGCGAGGAAACGATAATGTTACAAATTCTTCCATTGTTTCATAGAGATCAATAATTAGAATTACAAGCAAAATGCAGTCTATAAAATATAACACGTCATTTTCATTTGCTAAAATAGTAATCTGAAGCAATGTTTACAGTTCTACGCGTTCGTTAAAAGCGGGAGGAATAGCGAATAGCGAATAAGTGGTAGGGAAATTGACATATCAACAACAATTGAAGTAAATTGACTATCATAGAACATGTTTTTAGTATAATGTGGGCAAATCCAAACACTGAATTAATTCCTCGGTCTATAAATTGTTTGCAAAGAGAAATTAAAAATGAAGCGAGTGAAGAGAAAAAGAAAGTTATTATTTCTTTGGGTAATTAGAGATTATTACTGTATTATTAGGTGCCCAACTAAGTTCGTGCGGTTTTTCCCGCGCGCACCACTTTATTGCTCCTAGAGCCAATGTTTTTATTGTTTTACCTGATTTACCTTTGGGAGGTGTTAGAGGAAGTCAAAATGAGTCAGTATGTAGAAAAAAATCGTAGTGTACACTTCATTTTTGTCTATAATATTACTTCCAAAATGACCGTGTCTAACGCCGTAATTCGCGCATATTTGCTTTATGAGTTCAAACTTGGAGCCAAGGCTGCGCAAGCGGCCAGAAAAATTTGTGGGGCCTTTGGGGACAGTGTATTAAGTAATCGCACTGCGCAAAAGTGGTTTCAAAAGTTTCAAAGTGGTAATGAAAGCCTCGAAGATGAGCAACGCGACGGACGGCCGATTCTTATGAATAATCAAGTTTTGCAAGTGGATATTGAGACAGATTCCAAAATGTCGTGCAAAATGCTTGCAGTCAAGCATGGTATGTCTGAAGAAACGATTAGGAAACATCTATACACTGTAGGTAAAGTGTATCGTGTAATAAGGTGGGTACCGCACGAACTTACCGAGAGCCAGAGGTGCCAAAGGGTAGCGGCTTGCGTTTCCCTACTCTCACGGTTCCAAAATGATCTCAAAATGATTCCAAATGAAAAATGGGATGAAATGGGTCACATACACAAATAAGAAGCGATTCCTACTGGTTAACACCTGGGGAACCTTCTCCATCCACTGCAAAACCGGCCCTTCACCAACAGAAGATTTTGTTATGTGTATGGTGGACAACAGCCGGAATTGTTCATTTCGAATGTTTACAAAAAGGCCAAATGATCACCGCGGACCTGTACTCTGCTCAGCTTCAAAAAGTACAGGAGGAATTGAAGAAAAAACAACCGGGACTTGTAAATCGGAGAGGTGTACGCTTGCTGCAGGACAACGCCAGACCACACGTTGCAAATAAGACCCGAGAAACAATTTGCAACCTCGGATGGGAAACTTTAATTCATCCTTCATATTCCCCGGACCTTTCCCCAACAGATTACCACCTTGTTTTAGCATTACAAAATTATATAACCAATAGGAACTTCATAAACGGAGAGGAAGTAAAGAGGACAGTGTCTAAGTTTTTTAATAATAAAAGCGTAGATTTTTATAAAAATGGGATTTTGAAACTTGTGTCACGTTGGGAAAGGGTCATAGAATATGGAGGAAATTATTTACCAGATTAAAAGTTACTCATTCGGTACCAAATTTCGTCTCGTTTTTGGACAACGAAAAGCGCACGAACTTAGTTGGGCACCTAATAGATTGCAGAGAAATGTGAATTGAGTCATGTAATAATTTCAAAAATACGAAAAACGTATGAGTATACATCAACATCATCAAAAATGGTAGACCGCAACATATTGGGTTGGCAGGAAAGTAATTTCGATTTTCACAAATATATAGCGTTATGTTTGTTGTAAAGGACTTCTGTTAGTGTTATGATTTTTTTCCTTTTGATATTTAATAGATGTCGCTTTTAGTTTACAAAATGGAAAATATGTGCTTGATTAAAGTTCATTCTTTGTTTAAAAGGAATTGAGTTTTATTTCGCGCTACAAAATCGAAATTACTTTCTTGCCAACCCAATATTATATTTCCGATCGAAGAGAACGCGAAATTGCACGTCGTATTCGATCAGAATATCCAAAAACGCAAAAAATCGCTACTCAAAAACTTGGTATAAGAGCTTATGAATGTACCACTCTCCGCTCTTTCAAAATAATTGGTTTAAAGGCTGAAGAAAAAAAACGGAAACCAGCTCTTTCTAATACAAATAATCGATTACGTAAACAATTTGTCAATACATACAAAGAATTAACTACAGTAAACTCTCGTATAACGCGGGGTCTTACAACGCGAATTCCTACAATGCGCTAAAGATATTCCGACGCTTCTTTTTCTTTTTTTTATATACCGCGATTTTCGTTCAGCGCGCTGTATAATAAAATACGGAAATTCACCGTTTACTAACGGTTATAACATTATGTTATTTATATTATTCGTGTTATACGAGAAAAATAACGCGGTTTCGTACAACGCGTAACTTATTAACCGCGTTATATGGGAGTTTACTGTATAGAAGACTGGAAGAGGGTCATATGCTCCAAAAAAGCAAAAATAATCCAATATGAATTTATCACAAATTCGGATTCAAATCAACAATAAAATTTTGGTTTACATGCAGAGGTTTCAGTCCCCTACTTATGTTAGAATTGAAAGCATTGTGTGCAAAGAACAATATTTAAATATCTTACAAAAGAATTTACACTAAGCTATTAGTGTTCTATTGGTTATAACGAGGAAGAAGCCCCGATGAATTTGATCTGTGAAAGGGTGAATTTGATTCGCAAAAGGGTAAATATAATCTGCAAAAGGGTTTACTTGGAGTGCAAAAGCAGTATCTGTGAATGTTATATGTCAACATTTACTTGTACGTAGTAGTTCCGAAATAGTAATTACATATTCATTCTAATATTGAACTTTTAAAAGTTCAATACGTAGTTGCTGACGCGGTGTAGGCATTTCTTTGGTTGGAGCAGTTTTAATTGTTTCAACTCTGTTAGAGGAAAGTTGAAAATTCGATTGAATTTCCAAGGAAACTCAGGATTGTGTCCGCTGAATATCTTAGCCGGAGATAAACAGAAAGTTCCGCCTTTCCGTCTAACCAGTCTTATCGCATTTGAAGCACGTACTACATATTTAGTGCAACATAAGCAGACGTACGAAATGCGAGGTACTTATGATTCATAGGTTATGTATATTCATGCAATGTGCGCGTGATCATTGATGTATCACATTTGCAGGATGATGGAAGAGTTGAAATATCAGGGTGTCCAACTAGAAAACATATTAACGTCAGCTTCATATAGGTACAATTCTAGAAGCTCACAAGGAAAGGACCAGGTTTGTATTTCTGGTTTTTTAACGTGCGATAGCTCAAATTGTAGGTCTCAGTGCGTAGATTACGATGCTAAAATTTTAAGCGTATATAGCCACGAGTTTTTCAAAAAATCGCCCGTAAAACCGTTCGTCATATACACACCGGTCTGTTTGCCCTGCCCAAGAGTCTACAATTAACAAAAATTTCTTACTATTTACATACGGTTTTATTACTTTCTCTAGGAATAAAGCATAGGTGTCCGATTGCAATTTACGGTAATTTCTTACCTGGCCTTCTACTTCTTTTACGACACGCGGTCCGAATTGTCCTCCGGTTTCTTTTGTGTACCCATTTGTTAATCATGTCGTACTTATCAATTGTACTTCCATTTCTCTGCACGTCTTCTTTCCACCTGACTAACATATTCGCCGATTGTAGTAATCTGCTGGTAGTCGACCGAATGGATTTCCATGACCAAGTAGGGTGCAATTCTAGTATTGTCACCGCCTTTACTTTGGTTTCAAATGGAACTCGGTTTGTTAATCGTTGCCGTTTTAGTTCCGGTTGAAATAATTCTCCACTTTCCGATGATGTGGACTGCACTTCCTCTGCAATTTCTTCATTTTCTTCTATTTCTTCCAATATGTTGCTGTCTTCGAATGTAGTATGGAAAACTTCTTCCACATGCACCAAATTCATTTCCTCAAGCATTTCTTTAATTCTTCTAGAAATTTCTAACGAAATTTCTAACGATTCAGGCTTCACTTCACCACTAACCCGACTGAAAATAACACCTTCGAACTTTAATTGTTCTACGGCGTGATGTACAGCATCTGTTAAATACTGTTTAAACCGCGTATCTTGTTCTTCGGATGAAGAACTACTACAAGTCACTTGTGACGAAGTATACGGTACACTCTCCATTTCTGCGTCAAGAAAATATATAATAATATCGCACTGTAAAACTTCGATGCAAACGCTACGAATTCTCACAGCTAATTAAAAGTATCATTTCCTTGCAAGTTTAAATATACTCGTACGGTATTTTTAAGAAAATCTCATTTTTCAAAAAAACGGTAAGGTTTACAACAACATTGTATTAAACTTTCTTGTTTCCCTAATCAAGTTCTACATGATGATAGAAAGTTTTTTTTATTTGGAGGATCTCGGATTATTCATCTTTAAGGGCGATTTTTGGAAAAACGCGTGGCTATATACGCTTAAATTTTTATCATCGTAATCTACGCACTGAGACCTACAATTTGAGCTATCGCACGTTAAAAAACCAGAAATACAAACCTGGTCCTCCCCTTGTCAGATAATTCTATATGTTATACAGCGCCAGGTTTGAATCAAGTTCGCTTCTATTTCTATATTTCTCATTTATAAAACTATATCATAGTGTAAAACTTATAGATTGGACATTCGACAGGATGAGACGACGCTATTTAAGTCAGTTGAAGAAAGAAATCGGATAAAAAAATGTTCTGATAAAAAAAACGGATAAAAAAGGCATCTGAAAATCTTGGAGGAAATTTACACATACCCCTTATATACTTGTTTAAACGTCTGCCATTTGGCATAAAAGCACTGCTTACAATTTTTATTCAAAAATGACATTCACCATTTTGCAAATTCAATTTTTCTGCACATTTGTTTTCCTAAACTTTTGTAATAAAAATCAAATCTAGTATAAATTTATTGTTCAGAAATTCAAAACTTGATTGCATGGAATGATGAACATAAAATACTTATTTAATATGATATTATAGTATACATAGCTTAATCTATAATAAGTATTCAAATTATGACAAAGCCAAAGGTCAAAGCAGTCTCTTTTGCTTTAAGTAAGGCGCTATTTCGGTCACTTTATTTTGTTTTAATGCATAATAATTATGGGCCTAGAACATGTTCAGGAACCATGTACTATGAAATTGGGCCCTTTAGAACCGAAATTGGCGAGGTTGAAATTTTTACCATTTTTTAAGATATACCCACAAAATACTCCTGCATAGAACATGTTTAGGCACCATCTATTATCGAATTGGACCGTTTAGGAGCAAAATTGACGACGTCGAAATTTGGACTTATATAACATTTAGATCAATATACAATATTCATATTCTGTCGGATGACTGTACATGATTACCGATGTTTTTTAGCTACGGTACTTGTTTTTGAGGAATAGCCGCTGAATCACATCCGGTAAACATGTTTTTGACCTAAGGGACTCGTTTGTGGAATAAGCCAAAACAAGCCCCTAGTCAGCGGCTACTTCCTGACCTGGCGACGGTCCTCTCTACCACTACGTTTTACATTATAGAATATATTCTTAAAAACCTAGGACCAAGTTCAATCCGAGTTAGTTCAACCAAGCTAAGCTCATTCCAATTCCAGGTTCTTTTGGATCCTATAATCGAAGGCAAGGCGTAGGTTTCCCCCTCTTCTCTTCCGTCTTCAAGGACGCTTCGTCGAACAATTTCAAAAATATAAAAATGGCTATTTATCGACCAGATCAATTTATCTGCTTTTTATCATGCTAAATTAAGACGACTTTACCCTAACTAATTTATTATACATACATATATACAACTATATCTCGAATGTCCTATATCTTACATTAGATATAAAAGTATATTATGGAAAGTAATGAATAGTAGACCTAGACAATTACTTATACATATATTCCTAACAATTGTACATGATTCTATATGAAATTCTATATGAAAGAATGAAAAATGAATGTTGATATAAATGACAAATATTTTTGTATAATTCCAAAACACTAATTACTACATTATTGATGAACATTCATAAATGGAAAGTCAAAATCAATATGTACTTTGTTCTCGTAATTGTTACATGACTGTCGCACAATCAACTAGATTTGCATATGTCGATTCGTTTCCGATGATCGCAATTTCAAATGCTATATCTACGTTCTTTCGAGGCATTCTACATAAACGATTTTCAGATAACGACGAATACCGAAAATTACGTTTTTCATCCTATAGAATACATTCCTTCGGCAAAGGTTTATATGGTAAATCAAACATTCAAATTTTTCTTTGTGGTATCTTTGTATTACGATGAAAAATGAAAGGTAATCATTCCGTTCAAAACAAAAATTCTTTTACAATTCTCTTCAATTCTCAATAAGTCAGCCGTTTACTAATAAAGTGGATGTAACTTCATTTACAATCTAGATTGTAATTTATTTATAAATTACAAGTTCTTGTTAAATTGCACCAGTAAGTACCACTTTTATAATAAACGACTTGGTTTCTAAAGGATACCCCAAAAGTCACTTAGAAATATAAAAACCTTTTTAAAATCATATTTATTGAAAAATTTTGCTTGAAATAAAAAATATAAAGTGTAAATTTATTTTGAAAATCAACTTTTGGTGATTATGTCATTCAAATGATCCTCCCCCTTCCTCTTCGTAAATTCTTAACATGTGCCTTTCCATAATAAATTCTAAGGGACTACCAAATCTGGAAGAAAAAATTTATATAGATAAAAGTTATTTACTTTTTTAACTCCTAGGTGACTTTGGGGCCACCATTTACATATTTAGGTGACAATGACCAATTATTATTTAAGTAATTACGCATTCCGCATAATCATTAACTTTCTGATGATGTAAAAGAAACCATTGTTGGAATCAAGAATTTTTGAATCCCCTTTTTTCGACATTGATTGTCGTATCGACTAAACAATTCGAAAGCCCTTTATTTGTTTTTTCCAAAATTGTGAACAGTCGTTTCATTACTAGAGACAAGCAATACGAATTGTTTTTACTTCTTATTTGCGGATTGCGATTGCGTTACTGATTGGATTTTCCTGTGCGCATATTTATCTCGCAAATTGCGTTTCATACCTCGTGAAACAATGTCAAAAGTTTTCACGGAGTTCGGCTAAATCATGTGAGCCGGGTTTTTCGGTATATGGGAAAACAAGGAGGAGATGATTAAACGCACATCGACCAATACGAAATGAAGTAAGTATAAACTCATTTTAAGTTCTACAATTGAACTCCGAAACTCGATTGCATACAGTTATTACACGAAATTTTCCGTGTTTTCAGTCAAAATGGCATTCCGTTATATTTAACCCTCTATAGCTCCATGTGACTTTGAAGTCACATACTCATCTATCTGTAACTTTCATTTCATTTGATTGTTTCGTTGTAATAATAATTACAAAAGTACTCGCAACGATTGTCACCTTTTTCGGTATTTTCAAATCATAATTTCGTTAGTATTTTTACGTAGTATACCTTCGTTAGAATCGTGTTTAACTAAATATACTTTATACGATTTCCTTTTAGACACAAAAATAATTAGTCTATAGAGAGTTAATAGAATTTCTATATTAAACTCGAAGAATATTTAAAGTTGATTGGATAGCACGTATTTACGTTCGATTATTATTATTTTATCATAATTAAAGCCGCAAATGTTACATATACTGGTGCACATTAAAGTCAGCTGCGAACACAGTCTAATTGTAAGTTTCCTGTAATAATATATAATATAAACATAACAGAGTCGGAATGCAATCTAATTCTAAATTACGTCATCATTCGCCGAATTATTTATGTTAAAAGCCAACGTGCACCGTTAAATGTTAATAAAATTTTATCAAACTGTCAATACTTAAAATCCAATGAAAACATTCAAGTATCGTTAAATACAAAGTAAAGTCATATTTCACATTAATATCTGCGGAGAATTATTACAATATGAACAAATAACTTACACGGAGTTAATGATATGGTAATTAAAATACATTAATGAACATTTCACAAATGTCCACGTATTATCCCGGTTCTTGTAAATTCTCGTAAGCCATGTAATTCGTAACAATTATTAATATTGTTCGATATTGCAGTTCAAATGAAATAGTTTACCTAAGTGTATGCATATTATTATTACTACATTTTATTAATATTAATGTTATTCAATTTCATTTGGCCATTAAAATTATTATCAAAGAAACTTTAAAATGAAATGTAACGTCAGACTGTAAATATTTCGACAAAAAATCGAACTTATGTCACAATAAAAAAAAGAATATCCTACATCAAGTATATATTATTGTTGGGTTCTGGAAAGAAGGCACCGATGTGTACCGACATGAATTAAAACAAGCGCAATCGCGTCGCTTGGGTCTTTTCGACAAAATTTTTGAAATGAGCCCTTGGACTCAAACGGCTAGAATCCACTACACATTGAAACGATTGCAAGTATTTCATATACAAAATATTGCATGAATGCGAAAGATATTGAATTTGCGTAATTCACGCTTGGAAAACTGTAAATGTGCCTGATTCATTATTCATGCGTAACTTGGTGATCGAAATTTGCCATCGTCAGTCATGAAGTAACTAGGAATCTACTGCGAATGCATGCAGTGATACACCGCCAGGATCCAATTAGGAAGGTGACACGTTGTCAAGAGGCTCCGGCAGGAATAGTTCGAAGCGCAGATCATCTCGAATCTCTTCCACCGGAATTAATGTCACCGAATTTTTTCCCTTAATTTAAACGAATCTATCACCGTTCGAATATACCCTCCTGCCCCCACGATGTGTCCCTTTCGATACGCGAATGCCGTACTTTTTTCAGTTTTTTTTTTGTAAAGCATTACTAGCGCGACGGTGTGACGAACACCAATATTATTAATTAGTGCCGGGCTTGCGAGATGGATTCAAATGAATCTCAAGAGTTGACGATGTTGCCAGCGACACTCCTATCTAGATATATTTTCCTTCATTACTTAGAGAATGTAATTAACGTCTCGCTCTTGGGGGTTTTCTCGCCCCACTGGTAATGATAAGCAAAGTGATATAGGTATTATAACATAAGAATTATTTTAATCAATATCAGCGGAGCGTAACACAATTCATTCCCATCTCGAATTATTAGATTTACAAATATTATTACAAAATACTTGTAATTTCATTGATGGCTTAACACGATGATTCGTAACGCACTACGTGTATGATAACCGATACGTTATTGGAAATGAATAGTATTTATTAAAATTATTTACACGAATGTTACATCTGAAGTTATAGTGACAACTATGTTTACCAACGAATTCTATCGTTATTAATATTTAGTGGTTTTAACATTTCTGTTTAGATACCATCATACGATGTGAACTCCCACTGTCTCTGCGTCGCTGGTGAGGTATATTGTTGGTGGCAAAATTACAACCCGAGCACCGATGCTTCCACCGGCCCCTCATCCCTTCCGCCTACTACGATAGAAAGTAATTACACACCCTCGCTGGAGGGAAGTACAGATACTGCCGACAGTTTCGAAGCTTCCGGTGATCCGGTCGAAGAGCCTTCCATTGAGCAAGGATACATAGAAGTTAACACAACTTACTCGACTACTTCTCTGCCTCCGCCAACTACGTGTCTCGTAATGGGTAATAGTCAAGCCATCGACAATATCCATTTTGCTGTCTTACTTGATCTTATCAGTTAAACTGTTAACAAGGGATGACGAGTTTATTTACAAACTAAAGTAGAATTATCCCACCGTAATTCTCAATGTTTTATACATATAAGTTATATTCATAACTATTATAAGACTCATAATAGTTATGAATAAATCGCATGAATTGATTTTATTACTAATCTGTAACTACCCGCATGAAATTGGTTTTTGGTATAACTCGCGATAAAGAGGTTAAAGAACTATCATTGTTAGTTTGTCCGAAAAGAATAAGATGTCTAATCTTTTTTCTTTGCAGTCGTCTAACGCACAAGAATCCATGTCTCTTTAAATAAAAAATAATTAATAGCCGTACATTTTTGTGTCTGTAGACATATTCTAACCTAATTCGTAAGAGAATATATTTTTCATGATACCACGATGCTCGGTTTAGCGCAAAAAAGGGAAGCAAAAATTAGCATCTCGTCGTTTTAATAGAAGCTAGAGGTTGGGCGTACGGGAAGTAGAGAGAACAGAATGGAACTTTTATTACAGGTAGAGAATACCGGGAAGGCGAGATACTACCTCACTCGACCGGAAACTGCATTGAATGCAGCTGTGGCTCGGAGGGTCGCGTCGAATGCTCGCCTCGGGACTGCGTGGCGCTTCGTCCAGAGATACCAGTTGCACCGGACATACCGGAGGCACCGGATGGTGATTTCGAAGTCTTCAATCTTGGCAGAGATCGGGGAATCGATGAAAGCTTCTAAAGAATTCGTTAATAACACTCGTGGCTCTCTCTTACCACGTTCTTTCGATGCGTTTAACGCGCAACTTGGCTTTGGCTTAATCGCGGATCTTCCCGAGGGACACGTTTCTGCCTTTTTTATTCACCCTTTAACGATAACACTTTCCCTACGACTTTATCCTATTTCGAATATTTTCTTAAGTCTCTTCATCCCTATGACACTTAACTATTCTACTTTCCAACCAGTTTCCCGAGATAACTCTAATATCCAACTTTTCAAATACAATAGAAACGGACTTGGATCGTGGATTGTTTGACAAAAGACGTATCCTCGTCGTTAAAATTTAATAGGGAATGCATAAACGCTTGAAAAGTAACGTACCAGGTAGGAGAACATTATGTATTTTGCTAGGCATTTTAAGCAGTCTATCGACGTGGTTTGATAGAAATGTCATTTCCAGCAAAGATACTTGTGAAATACTTGTTGGTATTAAAACAAAAGTCTTCGTAAGGAATGTTAATAGCTTGCGTCGTAGTGGAAGTGTTAAAAGCGTTTACTAACGGCCTCGTTTAATGACCGATTAATGAACATCCTTTTTAGAGTGACATATTAATGGCGATGTAAGAAATCCTTGAATTGTATCAGGATAGAACCAAAGGACCCATTCACCCGTATACTTTCTCTTTGGAGCTTATATCTTCCGAACACCTTTTCCTAATTCCAGGGATGTGAACGAATTTTTAGACCTAAATCGCACCATTGCGAATTGGCACAATGGTTGTAAATGACCAGGTAGTAGTTCGTCTCCGATACTGTAATTATAAATTGAGGGAATACGAAGTTTAGATTTAGTTAGGATTTGTAGTGAAATTGATTACTAGGTCAAAATCAGGGTGCTCTTTCGAAGTATATGAAGACATAGTTATTCCCGATAACCCACATCGCTTAAACGCCATCGAGACGATGGACGTAATTAAAAATGTTACAAACAACCGATAAACATCGATTCATTATCGTTATTCTTGCGGGTTGTCGCCTTCTAGTCAATTTACGTTTACGAGACTTACTCCCCTTTTTTAAAGAAAGATATTTATTCGTAAGTTACATAAAGATATGATATTGTACAATGTAACTTATTACGCGTAAGTAAGGTTGAAAGTTTGAAGTCGCAACTGTGCGAAATGTATGACAGACGTATATCGAAGTTTATTGTACAATTTTATTATTAATATTCTATATTTAGTCTTGTAGTAAGAAGTTTCGGGTGTACGAGTTTTTCGTAAGAAACTTGAGTTCTCAAGAGCAATCTTATATGAAGAAGGGCGGAAAAGAGTGGTGAATTGCCTTTTTTCCGGTTCCACGGATTCTGTATTTCGAAGCTTGTCTGGATTAGGGGGAGAATCCCAATACTCACGAAGCAGAAAACGGGGAACAAAAAACGTTTAAGATGTAAGACGTTGACATAGCATCTAAAAGCTGATGCAGTTACCGGGGCAACTGAGTGTGGCTTCGGGCTGTCTTCTAATCGTAAGAACAAAAAAACGTACACCTGAAAAACTTCTGAAGCGGAATTTTCGGTAGACACAAATGAATTATTTTTTCTTCGTTTCGTCAAGTTTACCTACTTACAAAATGTATTTGTCATAAGAATTTCTCGCAAAGTTTGCTTAACTGACCTACATAATATTTTCAAAAGATTTCACGCTGCTAAAACTTTGCAAATGAAAATCCTTCATTTTTAACGTATGAGTTCGGAATTTAATTGACTTCCATCATACCTGCTTTTCACATATGAATATGCAAAATCCATAATAATTAATAAACGATCGGTATATTGTTAAGAATCGTGGAATATTTAGTGATATAATAATGAAACTCATTATATCATTATATATCATATTCACTTTTGGTATACTTTAATGAAATGATTTTCGTTTTATAAAAACATCTTAGAATGCAGATGCATTTTGACATACAGGCTTTTATGTACATACATATGTATGATGTAACCTACTTCTGGATTTTCCATGCCCTTTAATTTCGTATGTTAAGGCGATATTCTCTTACTGTATTGAATTAGATTTTGTATACATGGAAACTAAAACTTTCGCACAGGTTCGATGGAAAACAAATATTCCCGTAGACGTCGGCCTACAATGTACGAATTAATTATTGATGGGTATAGGCATCGGCCTACATACACAGCTGGAAGAAGTACCCATGAAAAAGAACGGTATCGCGGAGCTTAATAGTTCTGGAATTTAAGTAAGATCGTAGATAATATCCTTCGCCATATCTTTCTCATATTCTAGTCGAAATATAGTCATATCGTATACATGATCAATCGAACGTATCATATATTTGAATAAACTACAGATTATACAGAGTTTTCAGAAAAGTTGTCTGAAAATCGAGGGTTTTTCCCGTGATACGATAAAAATGATCAATCAAATTACAACTCTACTGTTCTTGCAAATCGTCGGCGATGAAAATGTTGAACTGCAGTTATCTTTCTTTAGAACGTAGAATGTAAAAACATTGGGATTTTTATTGAAAATGATTTGCATTATAAATGCGAAATGAATTTCAAAGTTATCGTTTAATCGGAAACCCTGTATATCATATCATGGCTTCAAACAGCGTCACAAGAGTTTTAAAGGTACATTAGTATAGCGCGATTCTGTACAGTAGACTCCCGTATAACGCGGTTAATATGTTACGTGCTATATGAATTCGCGTTATAGGAAATCATGCTGTACGGGAATTTTTCTCGTATAACACGCATAATCTAAAGTAACGTGTTTGAAATGATTTTATTTTCTATGTTTTATCAAGTAGAACAGTATTTTAAAAATAAATATCATTAATTCTTAAATCTGTGAATTCCTTTGTTTTATTATTTGGCGCGTTGTTCGAAGAATCGCGTTAAATGAAAACAGTAGTCGCAACGTCTTTGACGCGTTATAGGAAATCGCGTTATAAGGACTCGCGTTATACGGGAGTCTACTGTATAAGAAAAAGTGAAAAACTATTGTCATTGCGACGAGTGCATAACAATATGAATATTTGAGAATAATCTTATTCTTAATCCTATATACAGGTTTCATAATATAATATTTATTGGAACACTACACCGCGTTAAGATGATAAAAGTTCTTTTTAGTAAATAGCGTTATTCCTGTACACGCAGGGGTTGAGTATTTAATAATGATCGAATAGCATAACTCACCGCCTGTATTCTACCTTGAAAGAAAATGTTCTAATGTTCATATATTTACCATCACAAAGAATGAAGAGAGCATTCCGTGTTTATTCGATACATCTTACAAAACAACATGCACAATATATATAAATATACATATATTATATATTCATATATATACACAATCCTATATACGTTACACAAGGAACCAAATACTAAGAAATAATAAGATTATACGTACCTACAAATACATGTAATACCGACACGAATTGCTAGGTTTAGAATACAGTCGAGTCTCTTTTTATGCGGTGAATACGCTCCACATAATTTCGCATCAAAAACCGCACAAAAAAATATAGCCTTCTCGGTAAAATGAGGGATAATTTTATAACAGAGAAACATAAAATGAATAAAAATAAATAGATAAACGCTTTACGCTGTTAAAACTTCCGAGATTTCTTGCATTACTTATTCTTCCTTGCTCTTTTGTTTCACCGCATAACTGCAAAACCGCATTAAAAAGATACACATAAAAAGAGACTCGACAGTACATACAATACCTACACGCATTGCTAGGTTTAGAGTACTAAATCGCATTGCAAAGTTACGCATGTTCTGTGAATTCACTGCGACTATTTACTTGCACGATTCCTTTCTGATTGTTCTCCCTGCGTTACGATATAGGCACGACATGTAAAGTGAACTGTATGATGGAAGAAGTGACCGAGTGTTTCGAAAGAAATTAGTATCCGGATGTTACTCGTAGAAATCCCGCCTTCATAAAGAAACTCAGAAACATTTTGTTTATTAAGAAAAGACGTATATATTCTTGACGTTACCGTGAATCTTATACTATGTCGTAGATCCTTTGTACTCTCTGAATATTTAGTAATTTAAGATAGTACCGATTTTACCAGAAAATCACTGTTCCAGGAAACGATGGAAACATGTTGTAGTTATACACTTTTATGACGACGAGAAATCAATTGTTTATAGTTAGATGCATAGATAGGTAGTTTCCAATGTGATATATACATCCAAAAGATAACTTTGTCTAAAAGTTTACAATACTTATGCAGCAGGTTTCATTCCTAAGCCAGGGTCGACAAAACTTCTAACAACATTTATCACGACGTAAATAGAACAATAGAAGGCTGGACAGAAATTCAGACGGCACTGTCCCACTAATTCCTTGCAACGACTCATTTATTGTCGAATAGTATTACATCGATTATATTTTTGTTAATGGATTTACCTGGAAAAATGTTAAAGACACGACCAATGTTCGATTCATTTCAGGGGTAGTGAACGAGGCAAGATTTTCAACGAGAAAGCATGCGTCTTTTAAGGAATTTGTAGAATCATAGTACTTCTTAAACTCCCACGAAGGTAATATATTTTACTCAGTCCTTGTTCAAAAATATGAGAAATATCGCAATCATTATATGTACTCAAGAAGAACCTGGATGGAGCGTGGTAGAAAACAATACTTTATACAAACGTTAAATGGTACAATTAGAACTATATAATATTATTGTTCTTAAATTAAATTACTTAAGTAATTAAATTATGCGTATAATATTCTTTCATATCTCGTTCCATTTAAGAAGACCATTAGAACACCCCGCAAAATGTGCAATACTGCAAAGGTTCGAATTAAACCGAAGTTTTACTTCAAAAATCTTGTCAAAAAGATACAAGATGATCTCTAATAATGTGCCCATTAAACAGTATAATGACCGAAAATATTTTTTCATGATGTCATTTGCAAACTGAACTCTTTTTTTAACGGCAAACGTAGGACAATCTCCATTTTGTCATTCGGTAAGAAAGCAAAAACGAATCTCGTAGATTGATAAATTTAAGTGGTATATCTGAATATGTTTAAAATGAAAAAAGGGTGGCGTACCGCGGGACCATCTTGGCGTCTTGTTTTTCGTTAATCTTTATATTTAAGTAACGATCTCGTACGTCTTCCAATCATCCCAAACACACCAAGTTGTGTCTGTCTTATACTCGTGGGATCCTCCATCTTCTTGAAAGAATTGTATTCGAAATAAAGGATGATCTTACGATATAATTGTACATTATTATACCAAGAGCGTAATTAGAATTGAATTATTTGCCCAGATATTACAAGCTTGTACATTTATTTCCCTCAAATAAAACATCGACAAATTTCTTTGCTTGAGTTGCTTTCTTTGATTTATCAACCCTTTTAGGACCTTAGAGCCGATATATCGGCTTTAGAATTTTAATACAATTCAAACACATTTAATGACATGCAAAAATTAATAGATATCTCAAAAATCGCATATTTTTCAAAATATTTTTTGACGGTACCCGGAAAACTTATAAACTACTATAAAGGTTGAAAAATACAAACGTATAACATAACTACTAACTTTTTGACACGATTCACCGTCACTTTAAATCTCTATGTATTACTTACACTTATTTTATATAGTACGATATGTAATAAAAAATAGTTATTATTTTTTTATTTAAAAAAAATAGAGGACCTCTATCGTCTTTAATTTAAATTAACTTTGCCGGAATCCTAAAAGGTTAAGCATAATATATGATTAGGTTCACTTTTATACTGGCTTTTAATTAAAGAGAAAGCTATGTAGATGTATTTATCAATGCAATTTTGTTAAGTTTGTATTTTGTAATTAGTAGTTTTATATAGTGTTGCCGAAGATGTGCCAAGATATGTGCAGCTATTAATGTAAGTATAGTGTAAATACAATACAAACACAAGTGTCTTGTGATAAATTGAGTACTATGATTATGCTTATTTGATAATAGCAAAATGTTTATCATTACTACATTCTAGTGATATATTATCTGCCTGTATGACAAACCAGTAGGGTTAATCACATATTATTTATTCATTGTTATAGATAAGGATTACATGTTATCCATACTTGGTGGTCAGTAGATAACACTATGAAAGAATTCTATGACAACTGATATCAAAGTTCCGGTAGTTGCAGGAACTATCAGTGTGCCAAGGGTTTCTATTATCATTCTGCTTTCCGGATTATAAAGAAACAAAGGGAAATCTTCCTGCCTATGAACTACTTATGGAACAGTCTGAAGCAGAAAGTCCATCGGTGCAAATCATGGAGAACAAGGCAGAAGTTTTGGTGTCACAACCTTTTAATAGTTTAGACGAATTATATGAAAATCTAAATAATTTAAAACCATGGCCAAATACCATACCACTAAGAGAATCCGCAGAATATGTGTACAGAGGATCAGATGTGAGTGTACAGAAATTGAAATTGGAAAAGGTTGATAGAGATGAACAACCTAGGACACTAGTTTGCCATGACATGAAAGGGGGTTATCTTGAAGACAGGTAATTATTAATGTAATCAAGAAGAAGGATCTAATATAAAAATGCATTTTATGGTATAAGTTTAAAGATTAAGTATTAATAAATACTCTAACCACTTGCATTAAATGTTGCACTTTTTCTTCCTTTCAGATTTATTAATGGATCAAAATCACATGATTCTTATCTTTTTTATCATTGGAGTATAGTAGATACATTTGTATATTTTAGTCATCATTTTATAACTATACCTCCGTATGGTTGGATTAATGCAGCTCATAGTCACGGAGTGAAAGTCCTTGGCACTGTCATCACTGAACAAGCAGGAATTTGGGATACTATCTTGGAATCAGTGGAAAGTGCAACAAAGTTTGCAGATGCTCTAATCACATTGTCAGACTTTTATAAGTTCGATGGATGGTTATTAAATGTTGAAAATGTCATTAAAACTGAAGACGTGGAGAATCTGATTTTCTGTATAAAATATTTGACTAATCATATTCACTGTAAAATAAATGGTTCAGAAATTATTTGGTACGACAGTGTAACCAAAGATGGAAAATTGAAATGGCAAGATGAACTTAACGATTCAAATAAGTAAGATAAATTTCCGACCTTTTCTATACATTCAGACATTTTATATGTACATATATCAAAACCTCCTAATCATTAACCTTAACAATAATACATTTTCTCAGAGACTTTTTCCTTAACTGTGATGGGATATACCTCAATTATAACTGGACTGAGACCAAATTAGCAAATAGTTGTATACTTGCAAAAGAATATAGACGTGATATTCGAGATATATATGTGGGACTGGATGTTTGGGGAAGAGGTTGCCCTGGTGGTGGTGGTTTCAATTCTGCCTATGTAATTATATCATATAATATAGTATAATAAAATATTAAATAATATTCTGCAGCTTATTAATAATCATTGTATTTTAGGCAATGAATAAAATACGGCAGCACGGACTCTCCGCGGGTATTTTCGCACCAGGTTGGACGCACGAGTTCTTTGGTCCAAAGACGTTTCACATTTTAGAAAATATATTTTGGGCACAATTATATCCGTACTTGTACATACATGTGCCTATTTATGATAATGAAGTATTTAAAACGTCTTTTTGTCGTGGAAGTGGTGCATCTTATTATCATTATGGCGAGGTAACATAAAGCATTTTTCACTAAAATATTGTGCCTAAGTATATACTGAATATAATGTAAATATGTTTTTAATTTTAAAGGTGCAACTGGAAATTCAAAAGGCAGTAGAAAAAAATGCATTTCTGGATACTCCGTTTTTTAATTTAACTAAGCAGCATCCACAAATTTCTGTTTCCGCTGCACACTTACGATTTACGTCGTTTACTATTCCTTCTAAACGGAGAAGGGATGACGAAGATAAAAATAAAGATGATAAAGAGTCTCCCAAAAAACCGCAGGAGAGTGTCTTTGAAACCCAAAACAGTATTATTCGTGTACGCGGAAACGTCGTAAATTTCGAAGACAAATTACCAACAACGAACGAAAACTGTTTCGATTACTGCAATCAATTCTCTTACGAAGGAGGAGGTTGTTTAAAGTTAATTACAAAGAATCCAAAACTGTATCATAGGTAAATATCGTTTATACGTCTCAAAATCTATATTTAACCACTGGTACTATTTATTTGACATTAATTGATTGATTATCATTTATCATTACAGACTATTCCTAGTACACATTGAGTGCCATCAAGATATTCAAGCGACGATTGTATATGAACATACAGAATCTGTAGAAAACGCAGCGCGAAACGAACCAATATTAATTTTGGGTAACGATACAGGCCTCAAATCAATCTTACGATCTAAATCCGAGAGAATAAATCCCAGGTGGAAGAGATGGTAAGCAAAAGGAATTTAATGATCATATTTTATGCATTCTCTAAAAAAAACTACAAAAATATATTTTTGTTTACAGCATTTACTACAGCAATATGAGGACAGTGAACGAGATTGGGCTAGCATTTACAGCTGAGAGTGTGTGCTACGTGGGCGAGATAGTTCTGGAACAAAAGCAACAACACTTGGGTGAGTTTGTTTTGCACGATTCACGCCACCAGTTACATTCCGTGATATCACGAGAGGTATACATAGCAGGTGTTGCGTCACATTATAAAAGTATATCGGCTGGCAAGGTTCTCGACCGCGTAAAGCACCGTTCTCTCGTGGTCGCACCTGTATACTTGTTTCGCTCGATAGATTGAGAGTCACTTTGGTGAAAGGAGTACCGACATTCCGCGATAGAACGCCTATCCTATCTATTCTCTGTGACTTATAGCTTGATATTTCACCGATTGAACTCGAAATTATAAAATAAAGGTCTTTCGCATTCGCGAACCTGTATTATTGGCAACGAGTGCCGGATCTGAATTTTCGTAATTCTCGAAACAATTATACCATTTACGTGTGTCAACCATATTTGTGCACACACATGTTACTTTCTTAGAACAAAAAAATAGACATTCCGCAACAGCAATTTACCCGGCGGAAGGACGAAGAATGTCCATGAGTTTCCATACTCGTACACTAAGAATGAATGAATGGTCTTGTACGAAGGAAATCGGGTCGCTATAATTTCAGCAGTTTTTTCATTGATTGAACTTATTTGTCAAACAGGCAATATATGGGCGCCATTAAGTATGACTCATAAATGATGGTAGCTATAGTTTCGTCGTTTTGCACTCTAAATTAACCCTTTTGCAGATCATATCCACCTTTTGGCAAATAAAATTCACCTTATTCCAAATCAAACCCACCCTTTGACTTTACAGTGGATTCAATTGTTATTACAATAGCTGAAGAAAACAAATTTGTAGAAAAGTTTGATTTGCAAAGAATGAATTTGATCTGCAAAATGGTAAATTTGGAGTGCAAAGAGGTAAATATGATCGGCAAACGGGTTAATTTGGAGTACAAAACCGGTATCAATTGTTAACTCCACTATTTAAGTCAGTGCATTGACCCAGTGGCGATATGCGATCTTACGAGTAATCTCAGTTTAAACATGCAAAGATCATACGTGCCTTAAAATTCACCTTACATTGTATTACGGGAATCGGCGGTCACACCCACGTCGAAACGAACGGTAGTTGTGAGAAAGAGGGCACGTGAAGTAGAATTATTTGTGGGTATAGGTGTCGATGATATGCAAAACTGCTTCAATTGCAGGGCGTAACACAGTCTCGATACTCGATTTGAATTGCAAAGTAACCATTAATTACCAGTAACTTTCTATGCAACTAATGACATCGGGAAATACCTTCGCATCCTCCATAAATATTTCATCACCTTTTTAACTTCATTTCATTACAAATCATTTTTAATCTCGTTTCATTTAACTGCTCGTAGCAAGCAGCTGTTAATTACGATTGGGATTATTAATTGGCGTAGTTAGTAAATTTATTATTGAAATTCTGTAATAAATGAAGTACATTCGGGGTAGGAAATCAATATGAGCGATGGTAAATAGAATATCAAAGTTCAGATAAAAGCTTGGATTATACGGCAAGATAATATATTCACATATTAATTTCAGGATAAATGGAGTGGTAGAATATCAGCTGTAGTTTATAATAATCAATGGCTTCATTCGTATTGATAAGACATTCAGTAATTAATGCTTCCGAGTGTGCAAAAGGACTAATGACACCATTCACGATAGTCGCCGTATTCGACACCTCTACGATTCGCCTCACCGAATTCTTTATTTTAGCAGTCAACTCGTATTCTAACAGCCCAAATTACGTTCTCTTGTGTCGCAACATCAACGACTATTTGTAATCGGAGAATGCGACCGGTTCATTGATATTCCTGCGGCTATCGGTTCGAATTTTTCTGGGGAGTTGTCTGCTGTTACACTTTGCATTATAAGACTTCTTTCTTTCTCTCTTCTCATAGTCGTTTCACTTCTGAATTGCGTCAAGCGCACACCTTCGTACGATACCCGGCCATTTTCGAATTGCACGTAACCTTTTGAAGCGCATTGTTCTTGCTTTTTATTCTTTACGTGGGTACCTTTTCCTTACATTCGCCTGTCGCAACAAAGATTACAATTTAAAAAGCAAGGAACATTGATTTTCTGGCACAATGTTTACTGCCGTTTATCAATTATCAAGAAAATTAAATTTGTCTAATAACCTTATTCACAATCTATTAATAGTGTACTTAATATATTCATAGTATGCTTTTCACGTACAGTATAATATTTCAATTTGCTGATATCGTTCGAAAAAAAATAATCGTATTTTGTGAGATAAAGGTATTCCAAGTAGAATGAATGAAATTATGTAAACGGATATTGGGTCGCACGATTTATTGAATTTAAAATTCGCATCACGGCGAGGTCGAGTTGATTAACTGCAAGAATGTGCTGAAACTCATCGGGATATCGGCTGCACGGTATATTGCCGTTTCGCAAGTACCCTTCATGACATCCTAGATTCTTCTTCTTACTTAGGGAGGCAGTGAACCGTTCATATTTATAAGACATGATCAATGACTACGCTCTTCCGTCATCGGTATCGAGTTGGCGCATCTTCGAGGTTGATGCTGCGTGTAGGAGGGGACTAGTGGGTGTTGAACTCTCCTAAGAATACTTACCAGCTATCTCTAGGATCATTAAAAATGTACTATTATTCCATTGAATATGCTTTTCTTTTTTCATCTGCAGTTATATTCAGCCATGTTTGAATCCCCCGAAGTTGAATTGAAGGTATAACCTTACAATATCTTGACATTTATTCTCACTCTGTACTCATTCTCAGTGCTTAACACTTTATCTACCGCGAGCCTATAGATCGGCTTCTTAAAAATATAACTTCTAAGAATATTCTTGAAATCGAAATGAACATGAGAACATCTAAATTCGATTTTGATCGAATTATAGACGATATCTTATATGAAAATTGCATGGAATTTATAAAAGATACTCTACAGGTACTTATATGTACCACATATTGCTCTAAATATTTAGAAAGTGGCAATAGGGGAGTATTTGAATTCCTTGGCGTACGGACAACATACCGAGTACACAATTTATATAATTCTTCGGCACAGGTTCAATGACACACATTTTTATTTCGCGTCTATCAGGTCAATGTCCGAATAACTCAAAGGTAAAAATCTCGGAGACATCGGCACACGTATGTATATTTGATGTGATCATAGAATCCTTACATATTCATAGGATCAATAACTTTACACTTAACTCTTACCTTTCATTTATGCGGAATATTGCTAAGAAAAGATTAAGGTGTAAAATGATCACTTCCAGTCTCGTTTTAAAAGATCACGGCTTTGATTTAGTAATCGAAATTTTCAAATTGATGGTATTTCGATTTAAAATGCAAATGTAAATTATGCGTTTTACAGACTTTCATATTAACTCTAACAAGCTCGAGTGTTCCTCGGAAATGATTAAATCATGTGAGTCTTGATCTTCGTTTAATTCGACTCGTCGATATGGTTGTACCATTAATCCCAGACAACAATACTTTGAGTTTCGACCTTCGTCCTTGATTATCACAAAACATTAAAAAAAACGGGAGACAGATTGTCTCCTCAATCTTTTTCGAAGGATATTCGTGATATTTCCAGCGAATCTACGGCATTCCAACGAAACGCTCCTTCAGAAGGTAGCAATAGAGGCATGTTCATATTTATAAGATGAGATCAGAGTGTTTTCCTGCTCGGCCAAGGCGATCAAGTCAGTTCGTTTCACGATATAAGACACGGGGAGGAGAAAGAGAGAAAAAAGAAAGGGACGAGCGATGGCTCGTGCCTGAACCGGGGAAATATTTTCTGCGAGGCATAGCCAACTTACTCCTTCGACTTTTGACGCGCGCTTTTGCATTCCACGCTACGATACTCGCAGATAAACGCAGTCATCGTGTCGCGAAAGTAAAACGTACGAAAGACATAAGAAAGCTTTACGTTATATCATGCACGAAAAATATATAAAATTATTGATGAATCCAATAAAACTAATTGGAAGTCTAGAAATAACCAGTCATTTTAATTTAATATCTTTCAAAAAGTATTTGTTTATTATAACTTGCATGAGATAAATCTTTTATAAAGAGGCATTTATTTCGGGTGCTATACGAGGTTCTATATTTTTCATATTATTCACATGGGTACTTTATAAACCTTATAAATTTTCATTTTTTACGAATACTAAATAAGTGTTCAACTATATTATACTTTACTTTGCACGCGCATTTGAACATTTATAATATGCATCCATTAAAAAGTTTATACGGTGCTTGTTAAAAGTCAGAGAATCTTACGAAGACATCCCTTAAAATCGTATCTCATAAATGGAATGAGCACTTTCTCCCAACCGCAATTAGCGTGATCCTTAATCTTCGCGTGACGATACCAAACGTGATCGTGTTAATAAAAATATATTATGGCAATACCGATGAAGAAATACTTAAAGCGAATCGCTTCCGCGATCGCCATAATGCGACGAACAAAATTAATTTTCTACGCTGCACCCGAGCCTTCGATGCCGAAAGTAAACCCGCTGGTGAAATCTAACACCATTAAGGTAACATAAATCCCCCGCGTCTTTTAATCTTCGAACGTGTTCTCTAATTGAAACGATCACTCGAACGAATGGAAGAGGAACGAATTTTCGTGGAAACGCAAGAGAAACGATTTACTCGATTCAACGGAGGCGGAACGATTTCTTGATGGAATGGAAGAGAAAGATACACTTGTCGTCCCGCGAGAGAGTATTACGTCAATTGCATCACAACGATGCCGCCTACTCGTTGCATTTACGATGTTGTCGAGATGCGTGCAGTGACATTTTTATGCAACTCAATGACACACTGACTTCACAACAATTGCAAGCATTTTTCCACTCATTACAATTACTATTTCTACACTCATAACGAGTGTTCACTTAAAGTCGAAGAATTTCTACGACGTAAATAACCATTTCATTTCTTTATGTTATAATTCAGCAATACAGCATTAATCACCAACAATAAAAAATTGTTATAAAAAGCAATTAAATCCATTGAAGCTAATATTAACACTAGAACTACCAAAAGGGCCAAAATAACTTGTCTTCCAAGTTTGGAAATATCTAACAAATTTTGTTTTATCGTATTCATTATCTTTCTATTTTCTGTATAACAAATTCAAAATTTGCGTTAGATTGTTTATTTGCTTATTACTTATTTTCAATAATTATATAATAACCTTTTCTAATTTAGAAGTATTCATTTTAATTTTTAAGAGTATTTATTATCTTGCTTTCTTTGTCAGCTATCTGATGTAGTGTGAAATTTTGTATCCACGATAAAGCGACAGAACCAATCGTAATATTTTCCGCAATATTTGTGTGTTAAATGAAATTCTATCGCAAACTATTACTAATGACGTCTAAATTCTTGTGAAACACTTAACAATAGAACTACCAAAGGTGTCAAAATGACTTGTCCACCATTTTTAGTTAAATTATTCGAATATACCACGACGCATTGTTTGAGATTTTATATACTTTTATACACATAACGCAAGTCATTGAATCCATTAATTAACTTAAATCCTACAGACTTCATTTATATGCACATAAACGTGTAAGCATAACTGAGTATATGTTCTGTAGTTCCAGTGTTAATTAATAATTTTGCTCTTATATTTGTTATGAAAGTGAATGTCATATAAGTAATAATCTGATCATATTTGTTGTGTTCATCGTATAGTTATTGTTATAATAGTGTGATACTCCTAGCTTGACCTATTTGTTACATTCTCCGGAGAATATCAATTAGATTGCGCGAATTCTTGATACCGGAGGAGAATTATTCCTTCCGGCTGGGAAACGGTGATTAAAGTTGTGGTTAAAAAATGTGTAAAACTCGTAATGGTTTTATACCGTATCCGACACGATTCTAACTGTTAACGCTTGAATCGAGGCAAATCAGTGACCCGAGGAAAAGTAACACGCCCCTGTTATTCCGATTATACGATTCTAACCAACTCCTAGTTAATATACAAGTAATTGCTCTTCCGCAGTTAACCCGCCTTTCGATTCTAAACGCTCTTTAAAGTGAAATCGGATACTACCTCTGTGCAGAAATAAGTGTCCGATGTGGGATTTTCATGAAAATTTGTCAACTCAAGCCTTGACTTTCGGCAAATGAATGTCAAATTTGACATAGTGAGTTGATTTTTTTGCAAATAAATTGAACTTTTTTACGCTATTTGTAAATAAGAATAAGAATTTTTTAAGATCCATATGGGTAAAGATCACTTACAAAGAAATGGGCAGCTTTCTTTTACTATTAGCTGTAACATGGATCTTGTGTCAAACGTACAAAATATGGTAGAAACAGCATCATTACTATATAAATATAACCCATCTAATATATTTTATAAATATGAAATTTAAATTATATTGTTTGAAATTATTCTTTAGAAAACGGACGTTTATTTATGGACATTTAGAAATTGCAAATGATAAACTGAGGTAGTATTTTGGAACGAAGTTTTCCAATTACCATCTAAAATCTCAATTGAGGACAAAAATAGAAAATTGTACCCAAATATCGAAGTATAAAAAGTATGAAAAGCTACCTCTTATGATGATCCATTTTGTTATCCGAAATATATTTTACATTCGATAGTATGATATAAAACACCAACAACAAAACATTCTTAAAAAAATAATTAAATTAGCGGAGCTATTTTTTTCGTAATTATTTTATTTTATTATCATTATTATTTTTATTATAATTTCTTTGTTTCTTTACGGTTTCCTTTATAGTTGCTGTTATTACTCGTCTCTGCTAAATAAATAAATAAATCTATTAAAAATAATATCATTTGAAAACTTAGGCAATAATATCCTACTTACTAATATTTTTAAAAAATGATTAGGTGCCTAAGAAAATTCGTGCTGTTTTCGTTGTGCACGAACAAGACTTAATTTTATGTTGAACTAACATCTTTTAATACAGTAAATATTCTCTTTGATATTCTATGTTTTTTTTTCAACATGATGCAAATTTTAAAACTTCATTTTTGTAAAAATCTACGGTTTTATTATTAAAAACTAATAATTGCGTTTCATAGATATTTTCAGTTTCAATGCTCCTACATGTACATTTGCATATTTGTCATCTGGGAGATTTTCATAATTGATTCGCAAAAGTAGCGGGGTTGCAAAAGATGCGAGCTGCTGTGTTCCCACGAATAATGCAATGTCCACCGATGCCCACACGCCGGCGGCATCGCGACCATAGAATTGAAAGCGCGTTACAAGTATTTTCACTCTCAGGGAACAACGACGTTCTGCAAGGTGGTTTTCATTGCGCATCCTGTTGCAACCAGATAGTAATTTGCAAAGAGAGATGCGCGGATGGCCGAGATGTCGATGCAATAATCGTTACGAGTAATGACCAGTGGTAACCGCGATTGTTAATTGCAAATCCAACGTACGCCACGAATTATAAAAATGAAATGCGAATTTGCGCGTCAACCGTGTTTGCAATTTTTGTATGATTTATACTTCCAAGGCTTGTATACAGGTTTTGAACTCCAAGTTAACACTTTTGCATATCATACTCACCTTTTTGCAAATCATATTCACCCTTTTGTAAATCAGGTTTTTCTGCAAATTTGTTTTCTTAAGCTATTCTAATAAAACTAAAATCCAGTGGAAAGTTATTATTCCGGAATAAAAGTTTTTTTACGTGTTTGTAATAATACTTAAATATAAAACAACATAAAATGCTTATTTAACACCAGCAATATTTAGAAATTAAATATTTGTAAATATTAAGTATTTAACATTTTGACTAACTCCATTTAAATGGGATGACTTCCTACAACAAACTGTTAAGGTAAAACGGCTTCAATGTGAACAACTTGAATGACCCCGAAACGCTTCGCTCTTTTTCGATTCTTTACTTTTTCCAAGCGAGATCGGTTATTAATGCATGGATAATCCAACTTCCCACTTATTACAGGCAAAAATGTGTAAAATCATTCTGCCAGAAAAATTGCACATTCATTGCAGCGCATACCATAAATTTCGCCGTAAATGAAGAACTTGTTAAACGATACTTATTTTACTCCACTTATGAGTCTAACATCTAACTCGCGTGATTTTATCGCTTCTAATGTGTTACTGGCAATGTAGTGCTCGTAAAATAAACATGTTTTCTAACATTCTTCCTCGGGGATTCTTTTTAGCAACTATTTTTATTACATTCGCTATACAGAGAATTTATTTTGAGCGGAGCATATTACCGAGCTCATTTAAATAATTAAACAATTTCGAGCTAGCATTAGCCAGTTGTTTATCAGAATTATGCGTGTATTATCCAAGAAGGTATCGCGTTTCATTAAGTAGATACGTTCAGGTGTATGTTAACGTTTGTAGGGAAAAATGTATTATATAAAAATTCTCTCCTTGGAAATCGATATATCTTATTTAACTTGAAGTGATTAATTATGAGAAGCGGTACGCCGTGACTCAAGAACTACGAGTACTCGCAATTTTACTGATCGAAGTCCTATTATAATATCATATGCTGCTATCCGCGATATGCGACTGCGCGGGATGAGGTAACTGGACCAACAGATAATCACTAGTATAACTAATGTACCAACTGTTTCGGTAGAAATGCTCTTTAACACTAGAACTACCGAACGTATATTAGTTATGCTTAGACAATTATTTATATATACATTATAACTGGAGAATTTAAATTAATTAATGGATTCAATTATTTGCGTTATGTGTATAAAATAAAAGTATATTAACACTAGAACTACGGAAACCGTCAACATAATAGATCCGCGGAATTTAATAAAAACGTTTAAGTTTATAAAGTTTTAGACGTAATTAAATCAATTCATTTATTTTCTCCATCCATCCCTATTTTTAAAGGACGTGTACGTGAATGTATAAATATAGCTGTATATATTGTACGTAGTTCTAGTCTTAAATCTCAAACAATCCGCTGTGGTATTTTCAACTAACTTAACTAAAAATAGCGGACAAGTTATTTCGATCCCTTTGGTAGTTCTACTGTTAAGTGTTTCACAAGAATTTAGATGTCGTTAGTAATAGTTTGCGGTAGAATTTCATTTAACACACAAATATTGCAGAAAATATTACGATTGGTTCTGTCACTTTATCGTGGATACAAAATTTCACACCACATCAGATAGCTGACAAAGAAAGCAAGATGTAATAAGGAAAGCAACAATCTAACACAAATTTTTAATTTGTTATACCGAAAATAGAAAGGAATGAATACAATAAAACCAAATTTGTTAGATATTTCCAAAGTTTGTAAGAATGGAGAAGATAATAATTCCCATACACAAATAACGCTTTTCTCGTTCGAATTTAAAATCTTTTGGTTTTGTAAGTTACACACATGTAAGTTACCTTTTGCGTGCTGCTAGTATTTCAAAAAATGATCTCTATTTTTACCAAGAAAGCTATATCTTTTTTCGTGCGTTTTTATGCGGAATTCAGTGGAACGTATCCACCGCATCAAAATAGACTCGGCTGTATTTTTGTTTTGATGAGTAAATTAAAACGTTCTGCTTTGCAGAACGAATACAATAAGGAACAAATTTGAAAAGGAATAATGGAAAGGAACTTCCTATTTTAATATCTAATTAAGAACTAAAATTAGGAACTTCTTATTAAACGAATTTTTGTGGCAAAACATTGATATAAATTTGTTTGTTATTTCCAAACTCTGGAGATAGTAGTTGAAGTAATCGAAACAATAGTTGAGAGATTGTGAGAGTAGGTCGGTGAACCTTTTAACAAAAGAGGAAAAAGATTATCTTCCAGCAAGTAACGAAAAACGCATATTAGGTGGAACGTGATCATTACCTTCAATTCGTCACGCATCTCTTTACTTCCACTCCGTTACTTGATACCGCTTTGAACTTTCTAGTTTGCTCGAAAAAGAAATTCAATCTTAGCCGCCTAACATCTATTGCTTTTTCCTCGACAATAATTATTGATTTTTACTTAAATATTATTCCCTCTGTCCAAAAATAAGTGTCCGATTTGGGATTTTTATGAAAATTTAACGAAAGCAAACCCTAACTTACGACAAATGTTCTAATATTCTTATCAAAAACAGTAACTAAGCAGTTTTTAGAAAGTTTAATTACTTATGAGTAGCTGAAAATGAATGGTCACTATAACAGCCAAAAACAGTCAGCGGGTTAAATTATTCTTTAGAAAATGGACATTTAAAAAAGGCTAATCGGAGACTTATTTCTGGACAGAGGTAATTTTTAACCTGTTTCACTTCATTTGAAGCTGCATCATCTGTATTACAAATAAAATAAAAATTATTCCTCTCATAATTATCAAATTTGTACGCGTACAAGCTTTTGTAGTGAACTGTTAAAGCCATATATTCGTAGTAATTATGAATACATTACCACCCATAAATATTTCTCTAACAACATTATTTTGAACTTTTCAACATGTAGATGTTTCTGGAATAACTATTTGTATCCACAGAGTCTATGAGTATACAGATAACCCTCGTATGACGAGGGAGTTAGGTTCCAGAAAAATGTCTCTCTAGCGAAATGTTATTTAATATGAACGTGGTATATCAAAATCGCGTTGTATAAATACCGTGTTATACCGAAACCACGTTGTTCCAAGGTTACTTGTATTAAATTACATTTGATAATAATGTTGTTGTGAAATTATATATTTTACCTTTATTTATTAACTTTCACCCTCCAGTCATAATTTATATATACATAAATGTATAAGTATAACTGAATATATGTTTGTTCGGTAGTTCTATTATTCTAAAACTCGAATGAAATATATCGCTAATATTCGTGAAATTTCAATACTTTTTGACGTTATATACACTACCGGCCATAAGTTTGGGATCACTTACTATCGTTAAGCAAATTATTAAATACTTTTCTCCGGGTATATCTGTAGGTTGATGTATGTTGATATTATAAGATAGAATAGTCGTATACATTTCGCTTAATACGCAATTCGTCGAAGTATCCCCCTTTTTTCGTTATTGCTATTTTACATATTTTTGACATACCCCAACAAGTTTGTGTAATGTTTCTTGCTGCATAGTTCGCCAACCTTCTTGCAGTAAAGTAATTTGTTGTGGGGAAACTAAAAACCGACCGATAGCAATAAACGGACCCGACCGATTTTAAAGGTAACAAAATCTTATTACACCCAGGTCCCAACACAATATGTGTCTGCATGGCAAGAAAATGGTTTAATATTAATGGCAAACTTATAAAATGGACAAAGGTTTTACATTCTATTTACTTTTAATGTTCATTCTAACGTTTAAAGTAAGCGTTAGAATGAAGACAAAACAAGTGATCTCAAACTTATAGTCGGTAGTGTACACGTTACGAATGCGTATCGCGAGGTATCGTTTAACACGGATTCCGGTCTGTCACTCGACGTGTGAATACACCATTAAAAGTATCAGCATCATGTCGTTTCTTGAAAAAACTCCATGGTTAACAGGTTACAATCAAATTGTCAATAAAGAAATTCTCTTAAAGATAGTAATATCCGACACATAACATGATCATTAAAACTGCATGTATTTTTGTTTTGATAAATGAAGTATTATAAAGTTGTGCCTTGCATCGTCGCAAGTATGCGGCAGTAAAATATTTGCAAAGTTTTCACGACAAAAACAAAAGTGTTTTTGCATTCTATCGACCTTGGCTCGTAATCTCGTTAATTATACAAGAAGCTTGTAAGGATATTTTGATTAATGGATCACGTGCTCGAATATGAAAAATGATCCGTTTTCGCGGTGGACAAGGCTACTCCGGTTTCCTCTTTCCGCTCAAATAGCATCGAGTATTATCGCAGGAAGAAATAGAAATGATACAGCGTAGAAACTCGATTTTCTGGTCTACGACATTTTTTTGTCGGCTTATGACTAATTGAAATAAACATATAATAATATATAATAATTTTCATAAAGCTATTTCATAAAGCTATTGATAACAAACTTTTAATTAAGTCCATTTCATTGACTGTTTAGATGTGTTTTCATATCTGGTACCATTAATTATCTTTAATATCTTGAATTATCTCCTTTAATTCGTCTAATACAGAAAACAGTTTTTGACAAATAGTTTATAGACAAATATCCTGAAAGAGAATTTTTTTCGCGGTCGTTTTCTTTGCAGAATTTATCAGATAACCAATATTTTGCACACAAAAACAAATAGTGTTGTATAATTAGCTGGCCTGTTTCAGATCTCTTTTCAAGTCGAACGAAAAAAGCTTTATTTGTGTGTGGGTATTATTCTCTTCTCTCTGATTCCCAGCAGAAAAACCTAAAATGAACCAAAATAAGTGGATAAGCGCTTTACGCTGTTAATACTTCCTAGATTTCTTATTTTTTCTTGCTTTTTTACTTCACCGCATTAAAAAGATACGCATAAAAAGGGACTACTGCATATTTCATCTTCTGCATAAATTAATTCAAGACACTTTTATTTACACTACTACGATGTTTTCTACGAACGACTTAACAGAAACATCATAACATTAAATAACTTCTAGAACGAAATCTGTTACGTTTCGGGCGAATAGATCACATTGCAAAGTTTTGTTGCAACACTTACAGCCAGAGTACATAAAATCGCAATAGTTGTAAATCATGGAAACTAAACGAGAGAAGACAAACTTTTTACCTCGAAGTGTTCGCCGTAAAAGTTCAACTGCTTGCCTGATTTTCGCGCTCTAAAGTGATCAGTTGGAGATGGAGAGACAAAGGGAGAGAAAATGAGAGAGAATGAGAGAGAATGAGAGAGAGAGGAAGGTTCGACTAATTTACGGAGAACGTCAAAAGGTGCAATTGATTATATCGCATGATAGCCGAGAGAGTCGGTAGTTAAATTCTCGAAACGATCCAGCGCCAGGACGAAAGTAAAAGTGACGCGAGGCCAATTTACTTTGAACGTGTACCGAAGTCGGTCCATTACACTGCCAGCGGATAATATCCACCTATAATCAGAGATCGATTTCATTCCGTTCGATTAGTTTCTATATCCTGTGTCGATAACCCGTGATTTCCCTTGCATTTCTGTTCGCTCGGTTACGACTTGCTGCAACCGCCATTGGAATTTCTCGCTCGTCGTTTCTCAACGGAAGAGTTACGCATTCCTTGAAAAGTGTTTATTAGTCCATTTCCCTTTGGTGCGATGTTTTCGTTGCTTTGGGGGAATAGATGTGGTCTATTATCTAGTAAAAAGTATCCGTAGCTGGAATAACACGTTTTATGCTTACCACGTGTTAATCTACTTCAAAAGATATCCGAGATATGCATGTAACATTGACAGCTACTCAACCGCAAAATGGCCTGCATATCCGTTACATTTTTTAGCGGAGCTGCATACTTCGGATATGATAAGAAACTTCGAAGTATTAATGCTTGTTTGCATTTTACATGGTACGAGTTAAATGAAATAATTTCATGGGAATATAAGTAATCAATTATAGAGAGACAATTGATTAGAATACGGTGAAGCAGAATCAATTTTCCAATTGGATTTGCATTACGGCAGAAGCAAGAGTGTTATAACGACCGGATACTATTCCACTTCCTTAACGCGGTAATATACTATATACTCGTAAAAGAACCAAGCGAAACGATCTAATTCAGTAGTATAAGTAGTATAAGGGTGATGAAACGTAGCCAACCCGAGGCTTCGAACATCCTCTTTTGTCTCGAACTCATTGTCAGTAATTACCACACTGCCTTCATTTTGTATGCTCGCTGTTATGTAAATGAAATTTTGCAACCGTGCATAATTGCAGAACGCGCCGAAGTAAGCGTTTCGCAGCCTCTTGACTTTTTGCATGCCGGAAAATGAGAAATTCGTGCAAATCCTTCTAATGTTTTATGACTTCCGCGATGAACCGCTTTACTCTGTACTTCGTGCACGTACTACGTGTTTCTAAGTGATTCGATTATGTTAATTTTCGCAAACGATCTCTATGGAAGTAATTAATATTTGAAATAATTGATAACCCTAGATTAGGATACTTCAATATGAATTACATTATTATGAAACTTTCATAATATTTACTAATCAAAGGAAACCCTGTACAGTTTGAGGAAATAATATAATACTTATATTGACCTTTTGGAACAAATCTTTAGAATAATTAACGATTCGGAAGAACTACGGTTTAAAAAATAATTGAACATGTATAATCTAGGGTTAATATCCACTAATTAACAATGTCCGCTCGATGAACCAAAATGACAAAAATATGGTTTGATGTAGAAGTATCTCCTCCCAAAAAGCCAAAAGTAGAAGAAGACGCGAGTCTTTCCTTCTGAATCTCATATTGTTATTAAAAATACTATTAGGTTGGCAACTAAATCCGCAATCTTGTGTTTTGTGTCTTCTTTTTTTGTTTATAAGAACCATAGTTGTAGATTATTTTTGCTGATCGGTAAAATCATTTGAGAGCTCTCATTTGTACAGTTATTTTGATACATACAATTATTATTTCGTATAATTAAGTTTGTTTGATTGAAATTTATAATCAACGTCGCGAACTTAATTACCAACCTAATATTACTGCCTGTCTGCCAGCTGCTATTTCCGAAGCCGTGACATTTCCGTTGCTAGTCAATGTCCGCACTTTATATAATCCGGAATTACTTTTTCCCACAAAAATTGTCAAAGAATTCGTAGTTAAATAAAGGGAATTGAATTAATTTTTTTAATAATTCCTTAATGTGGCCAGTTCATAACAACCCAATATTTTTAAATAGCTGAATCATAAAACATTACACCCGGATGTAAGGATTCAATTATTTTATAAGATTCATAAAACGGCAAATTATTAAATATCTTGTCTATAAAGTGGAATGGGATACTTTTCTTTGGGTATATCTGTAGGTTGATGTATTTTGATATTATAAGATAGAAGAGTTGTATAAATTTCGCATATTTTATTCGATATTAATTATACATTTCGCTTAATACGCGATTCGTCGAAGTATCTCCCTTTTTTCATTATTGCTATTTTACACATTTCTGACATACCCCGACAAGTTTGTGTAATGTTTCTTGCTGCATAGTTGGCTAACCTTTTTGTAGTAAAGTAATTTGTTATGGGGAAACTAAAAACCGACCGATAGCAATAAACGGACCCGACCGATTTTAAAGGTAACAAAATCTTATTACACCCAGGTGCCAATACAATATGTATCTGCATGGCAAGAAAATAGTTTAATGTTAATCGAAAAAATTATAAAATGGACAAAGGTTTTATATTTTCTTTACTTTTAATGTTCATTCTAACGTTTACTTTAAACGTTAGAATAAAGACAAAGCAAGTGATCCTAAACTTTTGACAGGTAGTGTAAATTTGATTCCTTCATTACACAATTCTGTAATGTTCGAGATTGACAATCAAGAGCAATTGGAATCTAGACAATCTTAGAATCTACGGCGTATAGATCTCGAGTAGAAACGCAACTTCGATGGAAAGGTCAGATTATTCCATCTGCGGAGAATGCTCCTCAAGCGGGCACGACGATACTCCATCATACGCCGAGCAATTGCAATTTCTATGTGTACCCGACCGCTTCTATCATTTCCCACGGCTGGCGTTTTCTAACTTTCCTCGGCATCCACCTAAGATGAATTCGCAAAAACTGGACAATCAGAACTATTAGACTTTCGTTCGTGACCTGGTGATCCTCATTATCTCCCTTAGAAGTCAAACTATAGTCTCTTCCAGGCGTGTGTGAATCTCAGGTACTCTATATTTTATTATTTGTTGTATTATTGCTTGTCGCCTGAGATCCAAAAATAAACATAATATATTCTAATAAACAAAGGGATCGAATACAAATTTTGTAACTCTTGTATAATTTTATGATTAATGCATAAAAATACAGTCGAGTATTTTTATGCGGTAAATACGTTCCACAGAATTGCGCATCAAAAATGCACAAAAAAGATATAGCTGTTTTGTTAAAATTATTCTCTTCTCTCTTAATTCCCAACAGAAAAATATAAAAAGAACGACAATAAATGGATAAGCGCATTACGCTGGTAAAACTTCTTAGATTTCTTTGTTAATTATGTTTTCTTGCTTTTCTGCTTTACCGCATTAAAAGATACGCATAAAAAGAGATTCGACTGTCAGAATGTAACAAACGAAGTCATTTTAATATTGGCGATGTTTTATGTACTTGCTTTACGTATTAAATTATTCTTAAACGGTGCAAATATTATGAAATAATTAATGGAAGTCGAGGTACCTGCAATTGGTGCATTTGCGTAAACGTGACTCACATAACGTGCTTACTTCGTGGACGATGCACTTTTGCCCCAGTTTCGCGACGACGAACCTCCGGCAAATATTTTTAATTGGACATTTCAAAATACCCATCAAATACTCTGTTAAGCTAAAATATTAAATACGGGAGCTTTCTAAACGTCACTAGCAATTTTTTCTATTTAAATATTAAAATATTTTATAAGTATGGTATGTTAAGTAAACCAAATAAATGATCTACTAGCGTGTTTCCTGTAAAATCAAAATAGTCGGACAAAAAATGATTACGTCTTTTACCAAAAATTAGTTGAAATTGTAGTAAACTCTGGTTCCAAAAAATCAAAGTTTATTTAACGTTGAAATATACCGTGAGAATCTGAAAATGGGTACAAGACTGCGCCATTGATGTTCTGTTAAGATATTTCTTCTGATTTATTTTTTTTAGGCGATAATACTAAAGTACACCCATATCGTTTGTAAAAAATGTCGCCAAAAAAATACGGAACGAATGAATTATCCGGCGAATCGAGATTCACTTTCCATTTATCCCAAGTATAAGTAAAGGTACACAAAACTTTCGCATAGTGCGTGAGTTGTGTTCTTTCTCGACAGGATGACTTATAAAAACAATCTACTTAGAAAGTGAATTTCGGATTAATCGGCGAATCTGCCGTCATTAAAGATCAATAATTCACCAATTGATCCGACGGTAGATTTTAACGAGCAGACACTTTCTTCGACCTCCGATTAGACAGTAAAAAACGACGACAAATAGCTCAGAACTTTCGCCGGTGTAACGTCCTCTCGTTTCCTCGGCGGAATACGAAGCAACACGGTAGAGAAAAATGGCCAACCACCGAGGAAATTTCATGATGTTAAACCGAGACTAAGATTCCGGGTGCCGGTTGCTCTTCTTGCCGGTGCATTTCTCCAGACGGCACTTTAGAAAGGCCAGAGAAACCTCTCGAAGCCTGTGCACAAAGGCTTCGTCGTGCATTGCGATCACTGACTCACCATTCTACACCGATTTTCCAAAACTTCTGTCATTTTATTCCTTTCTACAGTAACAACAACTAAGAGTGGCCCAAAAATCATCTAAGAGTTTAAAAACTTAACCTTTTTTTAAAATGATTCTTATCAACAAATTTTGCTTGAAATAAGAAATATAAATTCTATATTTATTTAAAAAATCCACTTTTAAAAATTATGTCCATCGTATGACCCCCTCTTTCCGCTTCGCAAATTCTTTCTCTTTCGAGCGAATTTTCCATGACGCGACGCAAAATGTCTTCAGTGCGTTTGCTTTTGCAAAGTATTCACGATATGCTCTTTGCGGTAAAACAATTGACTTCGCTTTCCCATAATAAAATTCAATCACTTTTACCCACTTTTATGTGTACATATCCATAATAAATTCTAAGGGATCGTAGTTTTCAAATCTTAAAGAAAAAATTCAGATAGTTATATAGAAAACAAGTTATTAATTTGTTTAACTCCTATGTGACTTTCGGGCCACCCTGTACAAACACTAACATTTATGTCATTTGCATCGTATCAATTTATATTCCTAATGGAGAATAAAATACAACACTGTTTCATATTCTGCTCACAGATTATACCAATGCTTTGCAATTAAACATTTGTTTAATATCAAGTTCCTAACTTTAGTTCTAAATTAGATATTAAAACATGGAGTTCCTTTTCATCTTCGACAACTTGTAGATAATTATTATACAATTGAAGTTTATACTAAATAATATACTAATGGATAGAAACTAATTTTGAATAACAGTAATACCTTATATCTTAATAGAACATTAATTCGGGTCTTATAATAATAGGGATTAAAGTTCTATAATAATAATAATAATAAGGTGTTAATAAATCATCACGTTCGTGACACGTGTAACTTTCACTTCTTTCATATGCAAGACACAAAGTACCGATAGTTACAACTTTAATTTATACGAAGCCAAAAAATGTTTCTTCCGGAAACCTTTTTCAGTAGCTCCAAGTAGTTTATTGCTTCTGTTCGACGATTTCAAGTTTAACCCTTTGCATTCGAAAGGCGACTCTCAGTCACCACTCATTCCTTCCCGTAATTCGAGTAGCAATTGAGAGGCGACATTAAGATTTACTCCACATATTTTTTGTTATTGAATTTTAAATCATCGATAACTGTTCTAAATCTTAATCTCGCCTTTTAAACGCCGATCGAGTTATCACAATAACCTTAGTGGCGATTGAGAGTCGCCTCCGAGAGCAAAGGGTTAATTCTCGCGCACGTTTACTGGGAAGTAATCATACTACATACTTATTAATTATTGTTTTATTTATATTCAGAGAATGACGAGAACGATAATTTAGATATTAACCCTTTATAGCCCAATTTGTATCGTGTCTAAAAGGAAATCGGATAAAATAAATCTAGTTAACCTCTTAGCTACTGTACGCCACTACAGTGGCTTTCGCGCATGTCATCTTTTTGAACGGTGCGCCACCATAGTGGCTTTCATGTATGTTATCGTACTATGTTTTTTTTCAAACTCTTTACATGAAAATGTATAAAGAAATTATAATTTATTCATCTCTAACTCTATTCTAATGTAATTTCATAGTGGAGAACACCACTAGACACAAATCGCAGTGCTATTTACATTATTTTTTGCGCGCGGAAAGTCCCGCCGTAGCTAAGAGGTTAAGAGCGATCCTAATGAAGGTACATTACGTGAAAATAGTAACGAAATTATTACTTAAACGCACTGAAAAAGGCGACAATCGTTGCACGTACTTTGATTATTATTATTACAACGAAAAAGTCAAATGAAATTAAAGATACGGATAAACGAGTATGTGACTTCAAAGTTACATGGAGCTGTGTAGTGTTAATGAACATCGCCATCTTGAAACATCCGAAGCCGCACAAGAACGGGTGTAAAAAAAGATCATAGAAACGTAAAGCGTCGCAATCAATCATGCACGGTTTCCACCATGCAATTATTTCGCTAATCACATAGTATTATTCACACGGAGATGATCTTACTCCGGTTCTTGGATAAATTATCGTTTACCAGGCATTATCATTATGTCAATATACCGACGTTTCATAGAAAGTCGGAAGTGCAGATGTGAATGCTGAATTTTATTTACTCCGTAGACAGCACCGATTTAAATTCCACTCCGGCATAATTGGAATTGCGTTACTCTCACGCAAACGCATTCTTTCCAAATGTTAGTTAACGCCACGCTAATATCCTTTGTTTCTTCTCATTAATTTTCAATATTTTATTGTGCGACCGTGGGACATCGCATTGCATCAGATCATATTATTTCTTCACTTAATGATTTCATTAAGATATACTCAATTAAAAGTGAACCGAGTTCGTGATAAATCTTATATCATCGAATCAAGTGTATCATGTAACGTAAAAAATATAAATACGTATAAAGAGTAATTTTCTTTACTTAAAGTTAAACAATTTTATATGATTTATAAACTAGAAGCGCCATTAATACTAATTAATTGATATGTATGTATATATATACAGGTTTTGCGCTCCAAATTAACCTTTTAGCAGATCATATTCACCTTTTTGCAAATCAAGCTTTTTTACAAATTTGTTTTCTTAAGCTGTTGTAACAAAAATAAAATCCAGTGTAAAGTAAAAGGATGTGTTTGATTTGCAAAAAGGTGAATATGATCTGCAAACGGGTTAATTTGGAGTACGAAACCTGTATATACATATGACACGACTCCGTTGTTGCTGTACTTTGACAGCATTCTCAAACTTGAATTCGCCGCTTTAAAATGATCATGCGCTCCTCGAACGACAACTGTAACTTATCTAGTTTTTAATCGTTCTGCTTATCGCGTGGTAACGCTAGCTTTCATGAGTATATCGGAAAAATCATTTGAGAAAACATCATACTACACATTGCTACCATTATTTTTCTTTTACTTCGAAAAAGTGCATCGATAACATCTATTAAAATGTGTATATTATAATAAGTGTCGGGGGGTATTTGAGAGGTAGTACATTATTATATTATATATCTATCTGCTTTTCTTTACTTTTTTTATTTGAATGCTTCAAACATGAAACCTTCATTCTAAGATATCTTTGCATAATTCCTGCGATCTTGAGGATAGTTTAAGGGTTTCAGCAACCTGCGTGTGGTTTTCAGTACAGGAACTCTTTCTCTTGCATTGCTTGGCTCGCAAATGTATGTGTATATTCGCACATGCACAGATCATTGCAATGCATAAACGAGCGCAGGTGCATAAACGAACGCACAGAGGTATCTCAGGGTTTGCGAGAAATACCGTAAGAAAGGCATGCAATGCGTCACGTAACGTAATACATTTGTTGTTAGTAGAAATTGTTAATAAAAGCATCCTTTAACCCTTTGCTCTCCGTAGGCCCCTCCACGGAGACGCGCTTTAAGTCTTGCTTATCGTCACAGGAAATGGATTAACAAACTAAACATATAGGATTTAAATTATAAGGTTTATTCGCCGATTGTTAGAAAAAAGGGCGTTCGTAATTCTTGAATCGGTAACACGAAACGGCTTAGAATTCATTGTTTGCAACTTAAATATTCTTAGAATTGCAAAGCATTAATTGTCACCCCAACGATTTTTACTTACGATATTTATATTACATATTTCCTGATCGAAGGTTGCATTTTAAACAATAAACATTGAACAGAATAATTGTTAAAATCAGAAAGTAGGATCATCAATTATAACATACGAGCAATCGTCCTCGATAAAACGATGTGAAGAACCTTTTAGTTTTATTACATAATATTAATTACAGATAAGTAATAATAAATAATAGCATCCATGTGTGTGCAAAAGTAATTTAAAAATTTCGTAGGACCATCAGTATTGTCCATTTTCAATTATCTTTTCATATCATTTATAAACGTCTTCGTTAATGGCATAACTGAATAGACTACGAAATTAACAAAGTTAATTCTATGGAATATTAATGGCTTCATCGAAAGTAGCAATGATCGAAGCAAGTGAGTGCATTGTGTATCACGAGTCATCGATCATTTTTCCAGTAGGAAATCAATTTGCCGTAACGTTTCACTTAACACCTGTCGTTAGAAAGTATTAGAAACTGCAGTGATCTTTTACATCACGCTAAAAGTGTCTTTATTGTTGTTCCAGATTTTATAAAATATTCCTAACCGAATAAAATATGAATGTTCCTAATTTGGTACTCGTTTGATCGGCTACGTAGAATTAAGTCTGAACTAAAGAACAATATAAATATATAATTAAATTATTAATTTCCATGTTTATTTTTAAAGGAAACGGGGAATTTCTTTTCTACATATACAGTTCATCTTCGCATTACGGTGGCCTGTAGAATATCGCACATTCCGATGTCGAGACATTTATGACTTGATAAAACTTCCTTTGAATGTATTTCAGGATAAGGCACTGCATTAAATTATTATTTTTCGATGTTAAATAATATTGAAAATATTAAACACTTAACTCTCCAGCCGCGGACAATTTTCATATTTTTCTGTAAAAAATCGCCAACGAATTTTATATCTTGTATAGGTTTATCGCAGGGCGATTCTTAATGCAATCCAAAAAAGTCGAAATAAGTGGAGGAAAAGGAAATATTTTTACTTAAACTGGTCAAGCGCTTTTGAATGTCTAGAAAAATATGAAACTTTAAAAAGCTACTTATTTCCTAGAAGAATAGTTGGCAAAATAACGTCTCCCTATATTCAAATACATAATAAAATTCATTCGAATTCAAATAACATTTCCCGCTGTTCGGATACTTTAAAGCAGTGATTTTCAACCGATGTGCCGTGAGAGGATCTTAGGTATGCCGCAAAAATTTTGAAAGATCATTCATTAAATTCCTTTCGAAAGAGAATTAGAAAAAGCTCGATAAGCATACAGTATACATATCAAGATTAAATCCTCTTTAATTTGTTTATATGAATATATTATTGTTCTAATAAACGTATACATAATATAGTAAAGAATATATATGCATAATTAATTTATATAGTTTGATAATAAATAGTTCCTATAGGTTCAAGTATACCGTGAGATAAAAATGGATAAAAAACACTGTCGTATGTATTTTCAATTGATTCCCACTTGAACTACTATCTTCATCCAACTATCGTTGGATCATTTTCTGGTGACTTTAATGCATGGAAAGATGCTTCTCCTCAGTTTACTTATAGCTCATAGAGCACTGATACATGTTTCAATATATATATTATTGAATAGATATAAAAAATATCTAATATTTAATAGCTGCTGACTCTATTCTGACAATATAATGATTACATACCGACTGAAATAATATAATTTTTCGTCCTCTTACACTACATTCATCAGTACTTGAGTTCCAATTAAATGAACCTAGATGCATTTACGTTCCATTGCAATTAATGTTGATTTATCTCGTCAATTAAAAAATAGTTGGCTAGTAAAGAGATCGACGAAGATGGCAAGAGGTAGAAACGACAAAGAGAAGGGGGATCTTAACTCGTGTAAGATGTAAAGAGAGAAAGAGACGGAGTAAGAGCGACTCGTGAGGAGAGCAGCCTGAACCTGTGCTACTCCAGTCAGGCATTGGACGTGTAAGCAACCGGTCGTACTGTATCCCCGAGTATCTTCTTGAGACTTTCATCTTTCTCAAAGACGAACGTGTTCGGTATCTGTTCGGTATCGATACGATTGAGACCAAGGAGTATCTATTATCTAAGAACAGTGTATGTTGATCATCGAAGTGAACGATCCCTCGAGGATCATGTGATAAAAGGACACACTGTGACCACCGAACGTCACTCTGCTACGTTCATTCGCGATCTTCCTTCCGTAATCTTTTTGCAACCGCTTCCGGTCAATACACCGTATGTATATAACAATACATTAAATAGTCATTTTTAATAGAATTATCATTACAAATCTGTAGTTTTTCAATACAAATATCGACGCTGGAAAGCAATTTGCTGTAAACACCAAAACTGTACAGTAGAGACAAAAAACATACAAATTTTCGACAGAAAATCACTGTTCTTTAATTACTTGTTTTACCAAAAAATTGTATTAGGAATGTTGGTGTCAAATAATGAAAGGATTATTATTGGAGCAATAAAAGTCGTTAATTATTATAAATTAAAGAGGTTTTGGCGCTTACAGCAAAATTGCTTTTCATCGTTGATATATACGCTAAGACTTCGTATTCATAATAAAATTACATGGAGATATTTAAAAGATAGTTACCTACAACAATAATATAATTGCTGCATCTTAATACTTGACTGTTTAATAATAATTAATGAATTCATATTGATGAGTCGAATTGAAATGATTACTAAAACGCAACATAGCAAGTTCGACTATTTTAAAAGAATATCTTCAATATTATCTCGGTATACATATATTTTTTTTTGCATATACTATATTATTATACACGTAGTATTGTTTTTAAGAATACTTTTCCACTTATCCATAGCAGTCAGTTAGTATCCATGCTATAATTCCGATAATTCTCTACTAGTATATATTATAGTTATAATTCCAATCTCTATTTGATTATGATAAAACATGGTGTAATTTATTTAACATTAATATTTCTCACAATGCTCTAACGATTAGCCAAATTTAAACGAGCATCGCCATTACTCTGCAAACTGATCAGAAAAAAGCGTTAATATAATACCATTTTGTGCAATAACAAATTTTATCACAGAAATATTGTTTAAAATTAAATATCATAGAATAACACCTTTTAATCGTTTATTATTACGTGTATGCAAAAGTTTTCGTCTTTTTTTTCAGCCACCTAATAAAATCATTTTAAATTCAAATACTTTCCCGTCGTTTTGTGTTTTTGTAAGGTTACTATTGAACTTTCTAAAACACCATTTATTATTATTTAACAGCACTTTCAAGGCGACTGCATGAAACGGAAAATATTCCGAAGCTCGGAGAGACTTAAACTTTTGCATATACCTAATATAATGTTCCGTTACTAAAAATGCTATATTGACCTATCCGCATAGCTCTCGAAGGTTCTCCAAGTTCAATGTAATTCTTTTGCAGCGCACGCGTCTTCGTCGTGGAAGAAGAGTCGCACACATAAAGGGTAGCAATTCTTTACGTCAACTGTCCGTATCCCTCCAGAGTTACGTTCATATAATTTTGTCGAGAATATGAAAGTTGTCATGCGTGTTTACTCTTAGTTCATTGGTATCCTTTCAGTATCCTTTCAGTAATACACGAAGGTTCTCTTCTACGCGGAATTATAGCATGGATGCCGGCATCATTTACCACCCATGTAGAACATTTATAGCGGAAAGGGTCATTTAAATCAACAATATACCTTTGGTGTTCATTCAATGCATTGATAACGAAGCTAAGTAGTAAAGTTAATTGCCTGACCGATTAACTACTCTTGAATTGAATTCTAAAGAGAATACCGTAAACCATGAACTTTGTTTAAAACCTTGTCGTAACGGAGTACTAAATTGCCGAAAATATTTTAGGGAAGAAGATTGTTGATTACCTAGCTCGGGATCGTTTCTTAGAACGTTTCTATAATGTTCATCCAGAATATACCGGTTCCTAAGAATCTTCTCGTAAACATATTCACCAAAGCTGTTGTGTTATTCCTGAATACGTATAAATCAAATAAATGAGGAGTGCTATTAAGTATCTAAAGATAGTTTTGCGCAGCTTTTGCGTAGCCAGATACCCAATATTGAGCTCCATCTTAAGTTGCATATCTCTCGTATTAAACTTTTAACCGCTTAACGCAGGTTTGTTCCGGCGCAAATTTTTGGAAAATATCTTCCACTCAGTTTTTTAGAAGAACAACTATATTTTTCAATTAAAATATTTGTGTTACTTCATAATGGCGATGGACGTGACATACTCGTCGCTGAATATTTTTACTATGGTTAGACGTAGAGGAGTATGTCACGTCGCTCTACGTTAACCCTTTAAAAGCTCACTGAATTTTAAGAAAATATGTCCAAATATAACACCCATTTATTATATATAAAACAAAATCAGAAACTATTTTTGGAAAAAGTTTCCATTTATGTATTTATGATAAGAAATAAATATAAAAAATTCAGCAAAGTAATATTGCGGGGGTGAAATTTTAAGTTAATTTTGCGGATCGGGAAATGCATTCTCTTTTTCAGATAATTCCTACAAAAATCATTACATAAATTTAAAGTCCAAAAAAGGTAAAACAACCATATTAGACAATAAAAACGATAATATTTTTCAATCGATTAAAATGCAAACCCTTAAATATTTCGAAATATATACAAAAATGGGGCTACACCACTTTCAACATTTTATTTTTTATTTAATTTATTGATAGATCAACGGGAAGGTTTCTATATTACATAAGTACAGATATAAAAAATGTTAAATGAACGGCTCAAATAACACTAAAGCTACCAAAGCGGTCAAAATGATCGGTCTATACTTTTTATGAAGATTATTCCAATATGCAACAGCGCGTTGTTTGAGATATTGTTGATTTATATACGTGACGCATAGAATTCGATCCATTATATTATATAACCGAGTATAAGTTCGGTAGTTTTAGTGTTAATCACAATTATTTGACGATGAGTGATTTCTAAAATGTGATACATAGTTTAAGCAGATGCTGTATCTTTTATATTTTAAACTTGGAGAACTTCTATATTTCAAAATTTCTACGAATTGTTCATATAACAAGAGAACGTGTTCGTGTTGCTTCAAGGTCGATGCACATCGTGTACCGCAGAATTTTTCCGGACTACCCGTCTTAACTGTACTTGGTTTACGGGCATTAAACATTGCGTCGTATTTTCTTCAACCACGAAACATAACAAGGTCGACTGTTTTAAAGAATTCCTTCGTTATCAGTCTGGTTACATATTTTATTAATTGGCGTACATAAGAATTTCGCTCCACTTACTCACAGCATTATCCGTGTCGTATCACAATGCGATCTCTACTGAATTTAATATAACCATTTCCCACACTGTTCGGAAGCATCACAAGAATGCGTAATGAAAACGTTTTCCTCAAAACGAGTTGAAAAGATCATATTTTATTCATCCACATAAATTATATCAGTGTGCATTAATGTTTTTTAAGATATAAGCCATATAGGTTTTATATTGTAAAGAGTTTCTGAAAGCGAATCGTATAAAATATTTAGAATTAATAAGATCTCCATAAATATATAAAATTTGAAAAATGCCTTGAATAATTGCGATAAATGATATTTGTTGATGCAAGTTTTGCACTCGAAATTAATCCTTTTGCAGATCATATTCATCTTTTTGCAAATCAAATTCACCGTTTACATTGCACCTTATTTTTATGACAATAGTTTAAGAAAACAAATTTTTAGCAAAGCTTGATTTGCAAACGGGTGAATATGATCTGCAAAATGGTTAATTTGAAGTGCACAAGGGTGAATATGACATACAAAAGGGTTAATTTGTAGTGCAAAAGGGTGAATATGACGTACAAAAGGGTTAATTTGGAGTGCAAAACCTGTACAGATTCTAATGCTGTAAGAAGAATTCACCTTTAGAATGATTACTGACGTTCCTCTTACTTAATTTACAGATCGTTGGGATTCAGCGGACTACGTCAACCGGATCAGCGACTATGGCGTCTATTGACCTTTACCAAACAACATAGAATATCATCACGAAGAGCCACCACGAAGAGAGCTGAACGAAGAAGCCAAACCTTAATGCAAGAATTCCATTTGGTACAGGAATATTCATCGCACACAAATCTGCAGAAACTATGAAACACTTAAGAAACTGCAGCCTAAAAGCAATTGTGTATCCAAATGTCTTCTAATCTCTAAAAATCAAAAACACCTTAAACTGAAAAAGATATTTAAACGTAAATATACGAATACTACATTTTCGCAGTGACAAGTACAGTGATGCGCAAACTATGAATGAAATTTAAAACAGAAGTAATAAAAGAATCAAGAAGACAAAGAGAAACCAAAATTAAGCTAAATTTAGGCTAAAATTAAGAATAAATATTAATTATTAGTAAGATTAATTAAAAATACATATTAAGTAATAGTAATGCAGTGAAGCATTCGAACTAAAGAAGTATGGAGAACATGGCAATTGCACTCGACTCGACCGTCAGGAGTCAAGATTCGAATAATTCGAAGGACTCGAATAATTCAGACTCTAAACCAGATAGTTGTTTGGAGTCGAAACACTCGAAAGATATCCTTATTTCCGAGAAACAACAACGACAACAACAACATCAAGCACACATTCAACAGCATTCGGATAATCAACAAAAGCAGAGGTCGGAAGTCAAGGATGACTCGAATCTTGTGATGTTCACATCTTGCGGACAATTACTTCTGGGTAAGCATCATTTCTCTACGTTTTAATTAAAGCAATTTAAGATAGCAATTCGCACCGTTAAAACTAAATGGTTTTGTCCTACATATAATAATATGAGTCTACATAACTCTACGGTAGTTTATTATATTAACACTTTGCTGACCGGTCACGAGTTAACTCGTGTTTGCACTTACATTAGTTTCTCCAGTGTTTAAGCCTAAAATTATACCGCAACTATAACTTACAAAAAGGAATTAAATACAAACAAATCCAACTGCAAATAGCCAGAAGATGGATACTGATAATTTAACTGAATGCAGTATTTTATATATCAGAACAGTGGTTCCCAACCTTTTTTTGGCCATGCCCCACCTAAGTATTTCTAAAATCCTGATGCCCCCCCCCCCCGTGACGTATAATTCGTAGAAATAAATGTGTGAAATGAAAATATATGTGAGGAAAACTTATGAAATAAAATGCACTTTGATGGTTATAAATTATTTATAATATAAGTACATACCATTTATGTACAAACCACTTCAATAATAATAATAATAACTGTGTGCGCACACTAAATACTTTTTTACTTCTTTCATGCAAAAATTTCACTGTTAATAACTCATTCTCGAATTGCTAAAAAAAGTTTTAAAAATCAAATTGCCCCCCTGTGGGGTGTGTGCCGCACGTTGGGACCCACGGTATTAGAAGAAAGAAAATAAATTTGCAACTACCAGATTTGTTGAATGTTTGTTTATTTGATATAATCTATATCAAATGAACTAATAGAAAATTTACAACCAATGAAATTAAGAAAAATTCTAATTACCAGATTTGACTTACAATGAAATCTTATGCAGCTTCGTGTTATAAATTACATGCGTACCTCCCTATTTCAATTCTGCAAGGAGTTGTAATTAAAGCGAGCCTCATTAAAGTAGTGGCGAAGCTAACGGAACGCATTTGATATCGGAAAGAATGTTCAATATTTTTATTAGATAAATAAATCGTAACATAAATAAAGAACGGTGATTATCTGCGACACAAATTGATTCTAATGGACATAAACCGATGTGGGAGTGAACGTTCGACAACCCGTTCATGAAAACCTGTTCGATCGTAACTAATTCAATCATTAACATCGTGAGTTCATGTTAAAATCTGCGACCACACAATTTGGTCTTGTGCGATTAACCGTGAATTCAACTATTTCAATTTAAGCGCCTGAATATTTCATTCCTAACATAACAATTTAAAATAATACGAACATTTATATACGGAAATTAAGTTCAACCTGGAATGCAATGTGTTTCACGTTTATCTGTAATACAAATATACAGACGAGCCTCTTTTTATGCGATAGATACGTTCCACAGAATTCCGCATAAAAAAGTGCACGAAAAAGACATAGTTTTCTCGGTCAAATTAGGGAAGATTTTTTGAAATACGAGCAGCACAAAACAGGTAACTAAGACACATTCAGTTGTTTCGTTTTGTTTATGTATAGAAAGATTTTAAATTCGAACGAGAAAAACTTTATTTGTGTGTAGGAATTATTCTCTTCTCTCTTAATTCCAAACCAAAAACGGAAAAAGGGAAAATAAATGGAGAAGTGCGTTATGCTGTTAATACTTCCTGCATTTCTTGGATTACTTATTTTGTTGCTTTACCACGTAACTTCAAAATCACATTAAAAAGGGATGTATAAAAAGAGACTCGACCGTAGTCTCTTTTCTCGTAATATTTATATTACGTTCCGCTTGTTAAATGGAGTGTTTAAGGTATAACTTTATAATTATCGCGCATTACGTTTTCCCGTACATATTCGCGTTAATAGAATCTAAGTAGGAATTTTCATGCACGGCTAATGAGAATCGCGCATAAATGTTTCTTTAAAAGATTCCGATTACATTCAGTGACTCGAACGCGAGTTGCATCGGTAGGCTATAATCGAGAATGATCTCCGTTCACGAGGTGCCCTAACGTTCTCCTAGATTTCCTTGAATTGGGAACAAACGAATTTCTATTACATGCACGGTGAACAGACATTTCTCCAAACTGCATAGAAATCGGTGTAAAAGTGAAAACATTTCACTTAGAAAGTCATACTTGTGTAACCCTTTCCGCGAGTTTGCAAACCATAGAGATGCCAGCGTACATTGCGATTCGTTGTAATTCGATAGAAAAGATCCCGCCTAAACGTGTGTAATTACGATTATTACATGGTGCATTCATAGAATCAAGCGGGTAAACTTCGGACTTTCCTTTGTTAGAGGGTTGCATGCTATGGTCTTCCAATTAAACGGTGTTAATAAAGAATTTCTATTTCTTTAGTAATACAGAACCGGTTATAAGACGAATGCGTTGCGATGTAATTGATTTTATAACATAGATTTATTTTGATAGGTTTATTAATCAAAATGGGTGCGTATTATACAATTAATTACACCGGAGAAATCTCTTGTCACAACTTCAATGTTATACAAAAATAGAATGTATATTATAATATTCAACCAAATAGTTAATCTGTAATAATTGAAACCTTATCACTCCAACTGTGAATGCTGAGATACAGTTTTAAGTATTTTTTAATGTATATCTTAAACTAAACTGATAAATATATAAGGATATGTAATATTTGATACATGATAGGAGTCGTGTTGGTGGTGTTTGGTATCCTGGTACTGGTTCACGGCGCATCCTTAGGCGGGTCAGGTGCAGGACTCTGGGCTGGTGCAAGTGCACTGGTCGCGGGAGCGTTAGGTGTTGTTGCAACACTGGCAACATCCTCGACCAAAACAAATTCCACATTTTCTACGGCTCACCTTGCTTCCAGCCTAGTCGCCCTTGCCCTTTCGAATATGGCTGCAATCATGGCCTTGACAGCCATCATCAGAGACGCGCAGAGGACACAGGAAGTGACCTTACTCACCATTCCGGTATCGTATTAATCTGTCCCTTGCTTATATCTCTACGAATGTTATCTAACTTTATTAACACTAGAATTACCAAAGTAGTCAAAATGACTGGTCCGCGATTTTGAATCAAATTATTCGAATATTTAACAGCTCATAGTTTGAGGTTTTATATACCTTTATTTGATGTACATAAAGCGCATAATTGAATCCATTGATCAGCTTACATCGTCTGGTCGTAATTTATACATAAATAAGTGTATAAATATAACCGAGAATATGTTCGGTAGTTCTAGGGTTAAGCATCAGATATGGAATATAGTATTCAGAAAAAAGTATTTATTGATCAACACCATTAATATGTATTATATGTATTAATGATATTATTATATAATATAGTAATACAAGTTCTCAAAATTTTGCAATTTATAACATTATTTGAATCGCAGATAAACTCTTTGTAGTTCCTAGGAATAATACACATTACATACTATTAGCGCTTATTTAATATAATTCAATTTACTGTAAGGAAATAAAGAATTTATCTCCACGCGAACCGAGGAAAAAAGGAGATTTCTAGTCACGAAAGTAAAGCTACCAGACATAAAGTGAAGCTACTAGAGCATCAATACACACGAATCTGTTACATTTATGGTCACGCGCAGATTTCTTGATCTGTTTTCACGAGAACATCATCGCTCGTTAAACACAATCGTTCATTCTGGAAAATGCTGGTTGTTTAAAACGACGTAAATAATTGGTATTTAACATAAAACGCGCTTTCTATTAAATACTAAAATCTGTATCCACTCAAAGTACACAGACATAATATTTATGTGGAACAATTCTATTAAATGGATAAGTTATTATTTGAAGAATAAAATATGTAATGAGGTATGTAATATCTATCTTATAATTGTACGTAATTAAATGTTTTAATTGGTTCGTTTAATAAAATTTAAGTGATAAAATATTTGAACATATAGATAATTAGATTCGTTATAAGAGCACCATAAAACTGCAGCCTTAAAATATTCAGACTAGATTTTATGCACCATTAAATCGTAATTAAGCTAATTAGTTTTTTATCAAAGATTGAACAGATCACGCTAATCGTATTATACTTTCGAATGAGGATTATGTCGAACAACTCGGTGCAAAGCGTATCATTAATTTCATAATAAACCTGATGTTAATATGAGAGAACAATTTTAGAGAGATACCAGAAACCCTGTGAGAAAGAAGCAGATAATGCTGTGTCACGGTTGGTTGGAACCGATGATACAAGTTTCTATTTTCGAAAGTAAATCTGATGTACATACTTGAGCAGACATATTCCAATTATGTAGATATATCATTAACAGTATCTTCAAGTCATTACTTTAACTTTAATGATTTATTCCCTTTGATTATATCTGCCGCGCATGAAATTATATCGATATTATTTTGCTCCCTACGTATTATAAATCAGACTAATTATAAATTGGATTAATTACAGCACCAATTAAGATTAAACTGCTCGTTAATGAAATTACTCGATATTCGTGTTCATTATATTTATTTTATTGTATTGTGCTTTATAGTTTGATGTCATTTAAAACTGAATTAAGAGCATTCTAATGGATGCTTGGCAGGTGGTATTTTCTCAATATATTCAGATTTCCTCGAACTCTAAGTTGACATCAAAGAACTTCAAGAAATATGTATGAGAGAAAGCACCGTCAGATGAACAAAGAAATATTCTCTCATTAGAGAGTCTGTGGCATATGAAAATTAGTATACCCGGTTAGTATGTACGTTTAACCCTATCGTTGACGTGTACGCTTTCTACAAATGAACGAAAAGGTTCGAAAAGATAGGTGATGGAGGTGGTACAATAGAGATAGGATCGTAATCAAGATCGAGAGTGTATCATTCGCGATAATGAATAACGATCTTCGTTCGGTGATACGTTCGCCAATTAACTCCTACATAGCACCTAGTGACCTGAATTCTTACGAAAAGGTTTCTCGTTCGGTCGACGAATCGGCTGGCAAGTTTTGGCTTGCTGAACTGCCCGGAACAGGGCTGCTGAAACCGTTTGACCGCGAGAGAAAGTTTCCAATGCCAAGGCTAAAAGGCGGTCAAGGCGGTCAAGGCGGTCAAGGCGCACCACCATGAAATTCCATGGGTTGCTCTGTCTCCCGATACTCCGAACTCGATGAAAGGTGCATTACCTGTCGAGGATGTACCAACGAGATCGATGTACGTCGTCAAAGATACCGATTAGACAACCACTCGCCCACTCGCCCACTCGAATCACTATTCGCTGCTGATTTCAGTAACCGGTTCCTTATCGGATACTAGTTCCGTACTGAAAATTATAAGTGTCAATAACACTTTTAATAATACATCAGGGGGGTATATATGAAGTTGTGCTTTGTAAGCAAAGATAGAGATTTGCATATTTCTTAACACTTAATACATAACAATTGATTTAATGTTAAACGTATTTCATAACAGAAACAGGCTTGTTCTGTGATCTATTATAATTTAAAGAGCTTTATTAAAATCAGAAGATAAATGCATTATAATTAAGAGGAAAATCATACACTAGCTAATATATTGTCCCCCGCAGGGGTATTAAATACCATTTGTTTATAAGTCAATTTTAGAATAGATCAAGAAGTAAAAACACAGCCAATGAAGTTGATTCAAATAATAAGATGAAGTAAAAATTCAAATGTAGGGCATTAATTCGTAAGCCAAAAATGATCAATATCTATTTTGATAGAGGATAATATCATTCCAATCAGGATTGCTTATCTTCAAATCAATGCATGTTATGTACATATTATATCTAGTAATGTTAATATAAATTGAAGACTGCAATTATAGAGTTTCATGTTTAAAAAAAATTTTAGGGAGAAGAAGGTAACGTAGTCGACGTTGGAGGCGGCTGGGCAGGCATCCTTGCAAGCATCGGTCTTCTGGTGGCAAGCTTGGCCGAACTCTTATTGTCCGGTTACAGTTGCTTAACTTTGACCCCAAAGCTCTGCGGATGTCTTAAAACCAACAACAACGACGAGGTAGCAAGTGATGGACAACTGAAAACACGCAACATGGTTCACCAATGGGTGATCGCTCAAAATCATGTACCAAAAAATCAACCGATCTACGTAGTGCAACCGATGCTGCAACCAATGCCGATGCATCCGATGATCCAGGTGAGCCCAGATCCTCTCCCACGACCCTTGCTTCAAGTTAATCGATCCCTCCCAATGGAAGGGTAGGGATAGGTCAGTGACACGCAAACTAGAAAGTTCAGACGATCTGCCGCAAAGAGAAACTCGTCGTTGAACTGCAGCTTCGGGCGATTTCTGTGCCTACATTTCGGTATCAGTTCTTTGAAGTACATGCGCGAGACTGCTTGGTCCTCCGTGTCAAGGGAACGACATTCTCTGTCAGGTGACACGGTTGACATCCGTTGTAACTAGAATCTACGAGTCTGGGTCATTTCTATAATGATCCGCTTGGACGAGGAACGACGACTGTCCCCATCGTTTCTCCTGTATTTCTTACGAGAGCACTACGATGTTTTGTGTCATTCACCTAATATTACCTCGGCTAAATGTTACTTCTAGTAAGACATTAAGAAACGAGCAAACATAATTCCGTGCTGTAAAGAAGTACTGAGCGAGCGCGTGCTCGGCAGACCATCAAGAAATTAACGGTGTCCACGCCAAGGAATCACTAAACTTACAAGCCTGCACGATGCAAGCCAGCAAACAAAGATTACTAAGATACTTTACACTTAACTTTCCTGATACTATTCTTTCCAATTTATTCTCTGAGTAAATTTGTATTGTCCTATATTTTTATTTTGCTAGTAAGTAAGCATACATACACCCTAATCTATAATACCATTTTCTTGCTTTCCAAACTGCTTGGAATTATAGCTTATTCTACTCCTAAATCATTTATAATTACATATGAAAACCAAGTTTAGCAGAACTATTGATCATATCGTTGCAAGTCAATGATGAAATTGAAATCAGGGTTTTCTAGCACAGCATAATGGCATTTTTGGTAACATTGCATGTGTATCTCATTAACAAACAATATCATTGGCGTTGAGATTAATTATATTCGCGTGTGAGAATAATTTGTATAATTATGTTTACTTAACAGGCACCCTATGGAATGCCTCCACCTCCCGGTAAATTTGCAGGAGGATTTGTACATACTGGACCTCTGCCAATAGCCGGGCCGGGTTATGGTGCAGTACCTGTGCTTCCACACATGCCATATGCTGGAAGGCCTCCATCGCAAATGGTAAGTATCTTTATGTAGTATTTAGCATTCATCTCAGAAACATGGCCAAGGAATTATAGCTGTGTCAAATACCAACCGATATTTTTAGCAGCACAATGTTCCGTCAGCAAAGAAAGGAACGCAATTTCGCTTTACGTATTGTAATTGTGTAACGAAAGCTATGATTTCTAGAATACCTAATTTTCATAACTATTCATCATTTCTAGCACGGTACGTTTGAATAAACTAGTAGTATTATTAATGTAAATTTTGTTTCATGAATAACGTAAAAGTTTCGGCAATACATAAATTCCGTGACGAGGAATGCGTTTAATATATTGGCATTAAAATGATTAGAAATTTGGAGAAGAAAAGAATATATGTAATTTTAATTTCAAATATAAATATCTTCATGTGGAATAAGCATGAGTAGGAAGTATGATTATGGTTTACTGCTTCTTAAATTTGAAACAGGTCTCTTCTTATTTGTAATACCAAGTTTCATCGCATAATGAGAATATCGTATAAAATATTAATTCAGCAATCTGTGGATTTGCATATAATAGAATTATTAATTAACAGAGGCATAACATAATATACATGAAAATAATATAGATGAGATCCAAGCACAAACGTCTTCATCCTATGGAGCAAGAAGAAGTCGTCGAAAGGAAGCGACAAACCGAAGGAAAGGAGAGATCCGAGACTCTAAGGAAGATGGCCTCGATAGGTGAGGATCAAGTGGATTTAGCGCAAACTTATACGGGGTTGGATAAAAGGATTTCGGAAGAATTCATCTCGATCGCCATGGATCCCGAAAGAAAATCAAAAGCTTCTAGCAGCCACGGCAGTGAGATTGGTACAGGAAAGTCTTCTACGTGAATCTTGGTAATATCATATATGAAGATTATGAAATTCTGTCAGTCTTTATTTACATCTTAATTCTAAACATGAAAAATAGGTATTTTATACTTCGCATAGCGAGCGCTGTTCATTTGCTCACATTTTATTTTATCGCTCTTTCAATACAGTAAACTCCCGTATAACGCGAGTTCCTATAACGCGCTAAAGATATTGCGACGCCTTTTTTTGAGTTACGCCATTCTTGCATAACGAGCTGTATAATAAAATGCGGGTATTCCCCGTTTACTTTAGTAATATAATATATGACTAAAGTGGTAGGTTGTTGTAAGAAATCGGGTGATATATATCTTTATATAGAATTCAATAAAGCTATCCACCTATTTCAATTTGCTATATGTGTTTTCACAAAGACATTTTACTATCTCAATAGATAAATTTGACATGATAATTTCTATAACGCGTTTTCATACAACGCGTAACGTATTAACCGCGTTACATGGAAGTCTACTGTATTCGAAAAATCGTATCCTCATAAAATTGATATCATCGTTATTTAACAATGTGTGTACATTTAGAAATTCTTTCTGTGTAAGGCAGATATGTAAATTATAACTAGCTTCTTAACTCTTTATAATGTAAGTGAACTATTAACTTTATTAAAATCTTATACGGTTTCGTGAAAATAAATTAAAAAATAAGGATTGTTACTTCGGTTGTTGTCGAGCCAGTTTGTGCATTGCCAAATTAGTAAGAAACTTATGCAACATAATTTATTGCCTGTTAAAAATATACTTATCTACATGATTCTATTTATTATACTTCTAGCAATGACGCGTTTGTCTATTAGACTATGTGAATATACATTTCATAGAAATGAAAATACGTTGTTATTTACAACTCAAAGCATTATTAAAGAGACCCATGTATTTATCCTATAAAATAATCCCAAAGGAAATGATAGTTATACGTCTTATAGGTATATTTTAACGTAATTAGATCACTTACGAAAAATTTGGTATTCTGTGGGAAAAGACACAAGTAATATTTATAAGTAATACATTCGCGATTGTAATTAACACCAAATTTTATTATTCAAAAGTATGTTCTACGGAAATACGTGTGAGTATAAACTTGTACTTATAATAGATGTACTGCCAAAGTCATGTATTTCACTTTTTATTGGTTACGATTCTTGCGAGGTACATCTCTAAGATGATTTTGCAAGTAGACCATAACTAATAATAGGGATATTATTTTTTGATACTCTACTTTCATATAACAGTGACATGGTTTCTTGTAAATTATACAATCGAACTTTGAAGTAAAGAAAACGATAAATAAATTGGTGGAAACTTAAGCAGTACATCACTTTCGTTACTTTCTCTATATCAAAATCATTGAATATAATGATAAATATACAGCGTCGTTTCAAATCTTCCTACGAGTTTGGGTATTTTGTATCAAAGACATTTTATCAAGACGGTACGGCGACCGTAAATGATTGTCATTAATGGTGAACTGAAAACTACCTGTACTAAGAACTTCTATAAGATTCTATTCTATGTATTATAATGAAATAATATGCAGAGATACCTGATACCTATTAAATGAACTAGAGTCTTAGAAACCGAGTCTTAGAAATCGAGTTTCATCAGCTGCAGATAAAACGACATACTATTGCAAGTTGCAACAACTATTCAATAGTAATTAACACAGTATGAGATTAATTAAACGGCTATAAAGACTGACAAAAAAGGGTCTAAAACTTGAAGAGCTTATAATACTCATCGGGGGAAGTGAAAAATATTGTATCGACATAAACCCTAAAAGCAATCCTTTCAATGTCGTGGTAACTTTTATATTTACGAGCGATCGGTATCGTAAATGTGTTTGTGTCTGTCAGGTGATCTTTGTTGATATTCGTAATAATCGGGTGTCGTCATACATCCCTGAACTAAAATAGTTCTAAACCAATTCTTCTGTTTACATTCAACATGCTGCAAAGAGTCTCGCGTACCATATTGGATACTCGCAAATATAAAAGTTGAATTTACATCGAAAGGACTAAGTTTGGGAGCTACATAAGTTCGTTAGACATACTTTACTCCTCTCGGTGAATACTATAAGTCTCCAGTCTTGGGCCCTTTTTTTTATTAAACTGTAATACCATCTTGAAGTATTATAGCCGTTTAATCAATCTCATACTATTCTAATTAATAATATCACATGAAATTATTTGTCGTATGTGATTTAATCGCGTTTGTTTTAATCATTCGATTTATAAGATAGTAAGATGACGTTGATCTAACGCCGCCATTTTCTGTACAGTCATTACTATTGTTACTTAACTTCGTTGCAAGTTGTAAACATTTCAACGTGGACTCCATCGTGTACATATATTATATAGCTGTTATCAATAAAGAAATCAATTTATATAATAACCCTTCTGTTGTCGGGGAAATGTGTGTAAACTTTTTACACTTTTAAATGTTATCTACTAATTATGCATTAATCAGGCATAGTGTACTATAATAATTGTCATGTATTTTGTAATACACCTAATTCAAATTCATGAAATTTTCTAAGATTGTTATATAATTTGTATTGTATTCAAACATTGTGTTAATAATATATCCAAAAATGAATAATTCAATTATGTTCCACTTCACTTCTTCCCGCATTCGTCAAAATACTATTTCTTAAAATTTATTTAACTGTGGATACTTCTTAAACAATGAAATTAATCAATTTGACACATTTTTGGAAATGTTTATAATACTTCGGAAAACTTTAGAGAACATATTTTAGATAACTGTGTTAACTTATATTTTGATGATTTAAGCTACTTTAATCTTGAGAAATTTTAACAGATTTCGATAAACCTTGTGTTTGCGCCAGGAACTTGTTACTAAAATCCTTATTCAGGTTGAGTTAATTTCTTGAAACATTAAACTATATAACTAAGTTAACATGTCTTACGAAGTTTTATAAAACTTGAAATCGTTTAAACCAATTCCTACGAGAATTTCTGCTTTGGTTACAAATAAAACCTTTGTCCATTTTATAATTTTGCCATTAGTATTAAACTATTTTCTTGCCATGCAGACACATATTGTATTGACACCTGGGTGTAATAAGATTTTGTTACCTTTAAAATCGGTCGCGTCCGTTTATTGCAATCGGTCAGTTTTTAGTTTCCCCACAACAAATTACTTTAAACAAGAAGGTTGGCGAACTATGCAACAAGAAACATTACACAAACTTGTCGGGGTATATCAAAAATATGTAAATTAGTAATGATGAAAAAAGGGGGATACTTCGACGAATCGCGTATTAAGCGAAATGTATAATTAATATAGAATAAAATATACGAAATTTATACGACTCTTCTATCTTATAATATCAACATACATCAACCTACAGATATACCCAAAGAAAAGTATCCCATTCCATTTTATAGACAAGATATTTAATCATTTGTTTAACGATAGTAAGTGATCCCAAACTTATGGTCGGTAATATATGTGTATTTAATATTTTTGTGTACACACAATTTACTGCGAATATCTTTCAAGACCCGTACTATTGAAACAAGAGAAGCTTACTCGATAGATATTAAACCTTTGTTTGTGGGACTGTCCGGTGGGAAGGTGATATATGCTTGAAGATTCGGTTATAACACTCTTAAATTATATTATACGTAAACAAACTTTTGCTATATGATGGCCAGGATATTTATTAATGATTTTAAATGATAACTTTAATTTGTCGTTTTAAAATTCTGAACAGTATGATATTATGCGTTTTCACATGAAATGGCGCATTTTCCAAAAAGCTCGGTTTCATCATTCTCTGCTCCTTGCAGTTAATAGTATGTCCAAACACTTTTATTGTGTTATAATCGTTGAAGTTCTGGCTATATTTTGTATATTTTCCCATTTGGCAAAAATTTAGTAAATGTAAAAAGTGAATTTGGCTTGAAATACCCCAGTTTTCGGAAAAAACATTCCTAACGAGCTGCAAGTCACATGTTTGAAAATTTTAGCCGTGGTTATCGTTAATTAGGGTTTTTGCAATGTCTACATCGAGTTTGGGCTCTTTTCGAGTTCACAATGCGCAATTTCATGTGAAAACACCTAATATTTTTCGCAAGAGTGACCTAGAACCACTACTACTTATGTCACAAAACATAATATCCTTCCTGGGTCTCTTGGGCATTATTAAATATAATTAACTAATAATAACTTGAACCATATGTATATTATAAACTTATAAATAAATGAAATCCTGGATTATTAGAGACGTATCACTTCGAAAGGTCGCAATAAGACTGCTGCTGTCACATACGAATGCAGTGTGGAAGAACCAAACTCTATTAAAAATTGAATACCAAGATAAAATAAGACTACTGAGGTTACAAAGAATCCTCAGACCAGATTTCAGAGTGAATTGCTATGTCTAACATAAATGTTAGAGGTGCTAATAAAGGTGCAGAAAAAATAGAAAATGTTATTATAAAGCATCAATAATATGTTTCGACAGATTTATGCAATGAAAATCAACCTTTTATAAACGCTTGGCTTATTATAATAGAATATCAAATTCAGCCTGTTTGGGCTTCATCATCGATACATATTCAATAATAATCCCTTTTCATGGGATTTCATATCGTCATTTGGACGATTTTATCATCTTTTATCGAGCTACATATTGTACCGACCACCCCGATCGCTTAGTTTCTGTTACGAACCGCGGAATCGACTCCGATATTGCGATTTCACCTGATCGATCATTTCCTGTTAGGAACCCCGGAATCGATTCCGACATCGTGACTTGACAACGCATCCGTGCCCCTGCCCCCATGTCACAGACACTATATAAACCTGAACAATACAACAAATAAAGTTCTGGCTAATCACACAAAAACTACATCTCTTTCAGTAAACCTCGACCCTGAACCCCCGTCGTCTCGATTGTTCGGTTATTGTACTTAAAAGCTATAATCTTTAGACTTTGAACCATTAAAACTATGCAAAAGCAGTAAAATTGCATTAAATTGCATAAAATTGCAATAAATAAATAGAGTTGCAATATGAATTGGCAACTATGTTTACACATTAGTTAAAGTTGGCGAGACACGCGTACTCATTCTTCGAGACTCTTTTCAAGTTTGCATAAAGATTGTGACGCAAAAACAAAAGTCAGACAATTTTTATTTATTCTAAAATATTCTTTCGACTTCAACAATCTGCTTGAATCGTAATTTTAATTAATTTTATGAGACACGTGTCAAGTGGTACATAAGCTCGGATGATATATTGCCAATTGCTAATTGCGGATTAATATTCATTCCAGACGCTGAAACAAACTATTATTTACTTAATTTATTGGGCATTTGGAGCCACTCTGTCTTTAAGCTTTTTTCAAAGTAATAATTTAATAGTAATAATTTTATTTTATTCTCACGGTGATAATAAGGTACTGGCGTATTTATTTAATAACTATAGAATAATGAAAAATATAATACACATATGGCTGTTTTACATCACGCGGATCGGGGTCCGCGACCCAGCCACCCACCTGACTTTCTGTTAGCGGCAACCTCCACGTGATGAGACCTGGTAATCGGTAATAATTGTAGAGAATTAGAATTAGAATTCTTCTACAGTTACAACCGAGCTAATAGCTGCTTCATAAGTATACTTTAATTAAAAATTAGACATCTCGCTTAGCGAATAAATTAGGAATATCTCTTGACTATCTTTCAGCGATGGTCTATACTTTTGTATACAGTGTTGTACACTTATATATACTTGTGAATAAGATAGATAGATGAACGCAACGCATTTGTATTTGTTTGTAGCAATATATTAACGATGCATTCCCACTCAATTTATTGTAGTTCGTCCGTCACGTCTTTTTTTAGGGTGTGCTGTTGAGTGGTTGCAGTACAGAATTCTTTTACTTGTTTCTGCAGGAGGCAGTTTTTGTTGCATTGATTTTTACCGCCCTGGAAATTTTTGAGTGGAATTACGAAAGCCCATATATTGGTTGGTCTACTTATATCTCGTCTGTGTTATTATCACACAGAGATATCATCGCTTTTTGTTGCGTTGTTTTCTATCGCTTCGGTTAGCTAGTGCTTGGTCTACTTATATCTCGTCTGTGGTTGTATGCGAAAGGAAAATATTGGGGTGTTAGCACACCAAAATCGTGGGGCGCAAAAATACATTGTACGATATGTCTATCCTTACCTGCTCCGTGGTAGAACCGTACAAGTTATACCGGTTTCAAATTCAAATAAAAATGGCATTGTCAATGAAGGAGAGAATTGTGTGGCAAACGGCAGGAAAGGGCAGTGCACAATATACGTGTACCAGGTGTCTCAAAGTACGTAGTCCTACCTAAGGGGAGAAAATTTACGCCTATAGAATATACAGAAATTATTAAATACTTTCTTCTATAAGGAGCTTTCATTTCGAAACTATATTTATATATCCATAGAAATTAAGCGATATTATAACAAATTCAAATACAACAACTAAGTGTTCTAAAAATTACAGAGTCAGTTTGTTTTCTTAAACTTATACAAAGTATGATAACCGACTTCTTAAAATACCATCATTACTAAATAAGTTGATGAATCTTGTTGAAATTATATTAACGCTAATTAAATTGAATTAATGAAAGAGAAATATTAATTTAGTTCTTTCTTATGAGTACTTCAGAAATATCGATTTCCATAACACAGATTTTCAAAATGTCGATTAATGTTTCGATCGCTGTAGTAAATAGAGAGTCAATTTGGATGCGGCATACCGTTTACATTACGATCTTTGATTAAATAGGGGTGCGCATTTTCTAATAGTAATTAAATGAAATGCATTGATTGTGATTTAGTAAATATGTACTCGAATATATAGTATAAGCAGGTGTGGATGAAAGTACGTTTGATACACTTAAGATCAGGCAGGAAAGTAAGACCCATCGCAAAAAGGACACGCAGGTAGAAGGAAATGTTTGGAGGACCCCGTGCAGCAGCTGATGTGTAAAGATGGCTAACTTCGATACAAACAAATGGTAACCAGCAGTACGCTGGTTTCGCGAATACCACTGTATTGAACAGGTAAGAATTTTTGATACGAATACACGTTATTGCTGTAGATTGTTTCTGAACAAATTCACTTAAATTTACTGAAATTGCATCGCGTTTTCGTGTACATCGATTTCTGTTAGCGAACACCTGTCCTGACCTGCTCAATATTACTTGCTCGCTTCGAAGCACGATAAAATATATTCGTCTTAAGTCTATTATCACGAATTTTGAATTCATTGAGTTGTAACAATTAAACTTGCGATTTATAAATATAAGAAAGCGAATTGATTGCCGTAAGAAAGTAGAAAATACTCGTTTTGCAAAAATGTTTCTTATCGTCACACTAGCGATACCCTTATTACGCTACTTCATTATGTATGATGGAAGGCTTTTTTTCTTAAATTTCTCTATACACAATTTACACGGCAAAAAATGCAAAGATCTGCAATTATTTTTCAAAACTGAAGATTCATATTGGTATTATCATTATTTTGAATATATTGTACATTTTCCCATGTACTTATATTTACAGATAGATGCTGTGTGGTCTTAAAAATTTATAATATAAAAACATGGCTTACGATCCACGTAATATAAAATATCCAGCTGAGATTCAGAACCATCAGCATACTCAACCCAATGTGACCGGCTATGCATATGCTGGACATGCATCACAACATGTGCAACATACTGATGAAAACAGAAATGAAAACAATTGCAGTAACAAGGAACTGTGCCCACAGATATCTCATCAGTCTTCCGGAACGCAAACCATTCAAAAAGTGGATGCAGCAACTATGACAGATCCATTACAAATTGATTTTAAACTTACTTCTGAATATCTAGCAAGATGCTCAAATACACTAGGTTTACCATATGTAACTAAATACGAAGATCGTAGCAATAATTCCCCTCAAAATTGTCAAGAAGCCAAAGCAAAAATTGAATTTGAGATTGAACCACAACATATCAATGGTAAGTTTCATCAATTCTTGTATATGATAATCATCTTTACATATTTCTAATGCAAATTATTCCGCACTTCATTATCTAATATTATGGAAATTTACTAATCTTTATATAATGTATATGGAAAGAATACATTTCGATAATATGTGTTTGCTTGTATTTTCATCTGAATCAAATGTTCATCTTATGGAACAAGGATTGTAATATTAAACAAATTATTGATTATTTGTGTTATAGGCACGTTGATTTACCAGTGTCCACAGTGTGCGTACAGATTTGAAAACAGAGAAACATTGCAAGAACACATGGAGAGTCACAAGCAACGACCTCATGTTTGTGATATCTGTGGAGCAAGTTCAAAATGCAAAGAGCATTTGGATCAACACAAACAAAGCCACAACAAGGACAGACCGTATCAGTGCAATATGTGCTGCAAAGCATTTAAGCGTAACGAACATCTTGCACGGCATATGATTATTCACTCAGGTAGTAAAAATCAGATCTGCACAGAATGCGGCAAAGCCTTTTATAGAAAGGACCACTTAAAGAAGCATTTACAAAGTCATAACAGTGGGAGGAGCAAAAATCCAAACAATTCACAAAATAATCAGAATGGTCAAAATACTACAGAGGAAGGGTTAAGTAGTTTTGCGATTATGATGAGGCAGGCTGGCCCACCTCCATTCTCAATTTTAAGAACTTAGTTATAAAGTTTAAACCTGCTTTGTTTTGACCTTGACAAAATTTATTATGGTGATCTTTATCAGGAATTCTTCCGTAATATAACTGAAGCCAACTGTTCAGATATCATTTAGAATTTTAAAGTTACATTAGACTCAAGTCAATATTATCAGTACTTCATTATTGAATGATACACTAATAGAATATGCTGTTTAACACGTTAACGTCGGCTCTGTAATTCATATTTCGCTTGTATCAGGCGCTTCTATTAATTGTATTTTTCTCCTTCCAACAACACCGTATTAGAAATTGGGAAACCACTTTTAACGTGTTAAAAATCGACGTGAATAACGGAATAGTGGCTTCAAAATGATTTCACTTTTTATTCGTTTTGAAAATGGAATTTAAATACTTTTTACTACCAACAGAAATGATATTGTATATGGAGGCGTGCTATCTGTTTAGCTCAGTTTGCACCACCGGTGGTACACACCGCCCGATGGGTCAATCTTGTTTGTGCCACCAGTGGTACACGCCGGCGTGAACGTGTTAAAGCATCTTAATGAATTTTATATTTCTCCTTTAATATTGCCCCTGATATGCACGACATTTTTAATATAAGAAGGTACCTGTTAAGAACCAACTTTTGGAACATGTGTAGTTGCGATTTCATGGCACTTTACATGAGTTTATTTAACAAATATGTACATAAGGAGTATGTAGGCTTTTACAGAAATTATAAAAGATTGAGACGCGCCTACGCACTGTGCGTGTTTTTTTAAGGCTGTGCATTCTCATAATAAAGGAACAGAAAGCAACAGAGAATAATACTAATGCATTGATAAAACTAATTCTGTCTTCTAAAAACTTCCATATAAAATGTAAACGCATCAACTATGTATGTATATCTATGTCATATGATTATTGGTCGTATTTAATAGCCACTAATGTGCAAAATATTTCCAGAATGAAAAGGAGAAATAATGTGAATAATATGTGATGCACGCGCAAGCGATCTTTATTATGTATATGATGTTTGAAAGGGATGTATGCATGGCTGTTAATAATGTGATAAGTGTCACGTGAAAGCAAGAAAGGAAATATACCATACGTTGTTTCGTTTTTTTATGATGTAATGGCATCAGGTCTTTGGATTATGTGCCTAAACACATAGCGTAGTAAAAATGTTCGCCACACAGATATCTGCGTAAAATACAGGCTTTACATCGTATACGCAATTGTTTAGTTATAATACACACGAATTTTTCCCTTCCCATCATTATAGTACGGTCGGCTCTCTTTTCATGCGGTGGACACGTTCCACAGAAATGCGCACAAAAAAAAGATATAGCTTTCTTCGAAAAAATCGGGATAAATTTGTTGAGATACCAGCAGCATAAAAGAGGTAACTTAGACACATTCAATTGTTTTATTTTGTTTATGCATACAAAGATTTTAGATTCGAACGAGAAAAGCTTTATTTGTGTGTAGAAATTATTCTCTTCCTTCTTAATTCCCAGCAGAAAAACATAGAAAGAACGAAAATAAATGGATAAGGGCGTTACGCCGGGCAAACATTCTAGATTTCTTGGATTACTTATTTTTTCTTGCTTTCTTTGCTTCACCGCATTAAAAAGAGACTCGACTGTATTCTATGAAGTGAACTCCAACCGCAGTAAGTTTCAATTATGCGCATTACCATAGAACTTCTTCAAAAGTATTTTTTCTTAACATCCTTTGAACATTAATATATGCATACTTCAACCGTAGAGTACCCTCTTGAAAATCTGCAGCATGAGTAGCCCCTTCGGTCCGTGAGGTCGTGTTCAGAGTAATATGAACAAAATTCAATTTAAATACTAGTAGAGGCCTCAATGTTTCAAGATTCATTGCTTTTCAGAAGATAATAACAAAATTTTATGAAAAAAATACTTTTATTTTACGAATGTTGAAGAAATCACAAAAAAATATACTTTTCTAGTTTGATGTTATTAAGTTGCCCGAAATAATATTAGAAAGCTACTCAACGGAGCAGGACCTTCAGGTAAGTGCACTCAACGAAATTAAATAACTTTTTCATCGGTTCCAGATATCATGAGCGGGTACTCTAGGGTTAATGCACATTTTGCACATACTATCTGCCACGAATCGCGCTTGTTAAATTGACTGAAAACTGTAAAATCAATGTGTAACCTTATTTTAATAATATGGGAATTACTGCCAAACATTATCATCAATCATGGAATTATTGTTCGAGTTATATACAGTGCTTAGAGAATACGAGGTAATCCTCGTATATAGGAGGGCATTTATGTATATTAATATTGCTGCGTGTAGGGTTACTTGTATATGATCAATCGCGAGTTGTGTATACAGGGTGTCCGAGGCAGTGATGCCAGTACGTGGGATTTTTCCCACCCGTGACAATTGAAATACGGTAGAAATTTCAGGAAGAGGAAATTTTTAAAAGGAATAACATATTTACATGGAAATAAATAAATATATTTTTTTTTATTATTTTGTACATCTGCAGCCGATTTATTACATGAATACCAACATTTGTTGCGAGAGTAAGGAAAACTGCAGAAAACCTGACTAGTATTCAAACAACAACATTATATATAAAACATAGAGTAAATGAGAATATACTATTTATATAATAAATTTAAATCTTTTAAATAAAAATATGCTCCGGTGAAGCGACCCCAGGAACAATACAAAATAACCTTTCTGCTTCGGCATTATAATGTGGAAGAGATAAAACTGCTTGGACTAAAATTTCTAAATTTGGAAAAAGCGGTTCTTCATTTAAATTTTTTTTTTCAAAAATAGTCTTCCACATATCATCAATTTCTAAATTGGCCAAAAGAGATTTGTTTGCGTCATCAAAGACGATAGGGAGCATTCTCCATTCATAAGCTAAGGCTGTGACATCAGAAATTTGAAAATGTCTTGCTACATTCCTTAAATCTGGAAAGGCAAGTCTACTTTCCTCGCGCAAAGCTATATTTGCATCTAAAAATTTCAAATCGCGAAAGATGTCATCATTATATGGTAATCTTTTTACCATTTCTTGATAGGCAGTTGTGTAAAACGACAAACATGTAGATTTAAATTTTGTAACAAATTCGCCAGTTTGTGTTTGCAAAAAAGTTTCACATTCTGGACCGACATATACCGAATTCAACGGTAGAAAATTTTGTTCATCAATACTATTTCTGCTAATGTTTTTTATCGCATGAGGTAGCAAAAAATTGTGTCCCATCTGTTTTATTAAATGCTCACTCGTGTCTGCCAATTTGTGAATTAAAATTTTTCTACCTTGGAACAAGGCATTGAAATCGTTGAAAGAATTTAAAGAATACTTTAAAAATAGCATGAAAGCTTTAATTTGACAGTCGTTTAAAGAAATTGAAATACATGCTGCCGAATTATTTTTATTTTCTAAAGTTTCCAGGTAGAAGTAATGTTTTAAAACTTCCCAGTTATCGAGAAGTCTTGTAACACACTTCTGTAAGACGAGCCATCTTGTACCTGATAATTTTAAAATTTTCCGTGACTCTACTTCAAAGAATTCCTGAAATTCCCGCAGGATGGCTGATCGTTTTGCACTTCCATGAAAATAAGTTGCAACCGAATGCAAAAGGTTATCACAAGAATCCGGCAATTTGGAACAAGCTTTACTAGCAATTAAAGCTGAGGAATGGCATATACATTTTAATACAACGAGGGCCGGTACCTCTTTCTTTAATCTACTTATAAAAGAATCTTTAATGCCTGTCATCACAGACGCATTATCACAAGCCATTCCTACAATGTTAGATAACGGTATGTTTTTCGATTCTAAACAATTTTTAAACGAAGAATATAACTTATCTGCTGAGCAATCTCCAGCATCTAAACTAATTAACTCGAATAATTCTGTAACGCATTTTTTAGTTTGAGTTGAAATATATTTGACTAAAATACAAAGCAACTTATCGTTAGTGATAGTCGTGCTTTCATCAATTAATATTGAAAATTTCGGAATTTTTAATTCTGTAATAAGCTTTTCGCTTTCGCGTTTACCTATTACATTTTTTATTATTTGCGTACATTTGGTTCGTGACAATTTTAGATCTTTAACCACCTGAGGATCTGAACAGGTTTCCTTTAATAAAGGGACCATGTGATTAATTGTTTCGAAAGCTATATTGTGTTCCGCGTAAAAAGTAGCTAACTTTATTTCTGCTGTTTTGACTTTATTAACATGGTCCAAATCAGAATTACTATCAACTTTTGGTAATAAAACAGATGGTGTGATATCACAGCTTTTGCTTGTATTTTTAATATGCAATTGTGTCCGCGAATGTCTAATGAGTTCTGATTTTCCGCATGCCAAGACTTTATTGCAAGCCGTGCAGAAAGCTTTTTTATTATTATTATAAGATTTTAACCAATCTCTGAAAATATGGTTTTTTAGCCATGATGATTGGAATACTTTCCCTTTCTGACATCTCTTCTTATCCGCCAATCCACTCGTACTAGGCTGCTGGTCATCCATCTTCTGGTTTCTGTCACTGTGATGCACTAATATTGCACTATAATTCGATATATTCTATAACATTACGCGACACACCTTCCCTTTAACGAAAAACGCGGGAAACGACTGGGAAGGGCCCCCTTACGCTTACCTACAGTGATGCCAATACGTGGGATTTTCTCCCACGTGGGAGCCTTCGTGCGCATGCGCATGTGACGTCACAGCTCGACGGTGGTTGTTTCCATGGACGTATCTATGTGCAACAGTAGATACGCGTAAGGGGCCCGTATTTCTACCGTATTGCAATTGTCACGGGGGTCTAACGATACCCCATATTTGAGTGAAGTATATACGTTACTGAGAATTAGGTAGTGCGCAGGGGTGGAAAAATCCCACGTACTGGCATCACTGCGTACCTACTGTTCCACATAGATACGCCCATGGAATCAACCGTCGTCGAGCTGTGAGGTCAGCATGCGCATGCGCACGAAGGCTCCCACGTGGGAAAAAATCCAACGTACTGGCATCACTGGTCCGAGGTAGCACTGGACAAGCGTTTATTTCCTAAAGTATTGTAGATAGACAACATTTTTTATATGAACATTACATGGTACAAGGAAAGGAAATCTTTTGACTAAAGCGAATTGTTTCTAACTTTTGTTTCTAACAATTATTACTTAAGAAGATATGAAGGTTCGGAAAAATCGGTAAATTTGTAAGCTCAATCTCTCAAAAACTAATTGAAATCGGTCACATACATGAAGAGTCAATGAATTCATCTTGAAAAGGACTATCAAACAATCGGAAGAAAAATATATAGTTCCGTTCAAAACCTCATCTTGACCTTCATATCTCCGTAACTAATAAAGTTATAATAATTCGCTTTCATCAAAAGATTTTCCCCCTTGTACTGTGTAATGTTCATACAAAAAATTTGGTCTATCTGCAATACCTTAGGAAATAAAAACTGGTCCAGTGTTACCGCGGACACCCTGTATGTGTACGTGTACAGTGTACGCACATAATGTTACGTCGAATTATCCCTGTACATTATTTATATTTATTAAGAATCCACCATATACAACTTTCTGGTATATCTCCGAATTTTATTTAATCACACATGCACGAAAAGAAAGTATGAAAATACGAGAAAAGTGAAGGTTTGTTATTGACTGTAGTAAAGAGTATTAAGTTAATAGAATATTATTACACAAAAACATACACTAACGTTGTCAATCAATTAAAATATTGGGTTGTTCCATAAGTTCGTGTGATTTTATCGAATGTGAAAGTCTGTTTTTTTCAAATATTTAATACGAATTAATCTACGATGTTTCTCCACCGTTAGTTAAAAATCACATAAAAGAATAAAAGAAATGCTATCAATTGACGTATAATATATAGCTGATAGTCAATTATTACGAAATATATTCAATGTGAAATTAAAACCGCACGACCTTATGAACCAACTCAATATTTCGGGAAGAACGGGGAAAATAAGGTCAGAGATCAGTTAATTAATTAGTTAATGAAGATTATGAGCGATCTGGATTTTCTTACAATTTTTATATATATAGATATATTATGTGGGGTATTACATAAAGCAGCATTGGGAAATGTCCGAAAAAACGTTCACAAACTTTAAACTTCCATCCTCGCATTCTAAATTCGTCTGTCTGTATCTATGCCTACATTTCTCCTACATTTCTCCTTTTCTTATTACAATAAGTCTTGCTTTGTTTTCCCTTCCATTGTACCTCCCTCGCTTTGCGTTCCTGAAGATTACACGTTTTATGCACTCTATACAAAAATAAAACGCTGAGATCATCAGAGGGATCGCTTTCTTATACACAATTCTTTTATTATCTCCTCTCTTTCATTTTACTTTTCTCTCATTCCGCCCGTAACTCTTCCCCAGTTTTTTCTCTCTCTTTCCCCTCCTCTCTCTCTCTCTCTCTCTCTCTCTCTCTCTCTCTCTCTCTCTCTCTCTCTCTCTCTCTCTCTCTCTCTCTCTCTCTCTCTCTCTCTCCCTCTCTCTATCTGCTCTTTTGATTTACGCATCACGACGAACGAACGGCAATTTTTGTACCCTGGAAGACTTCGGTACAATAAAGTGGAGAGGGTGGGGTGGGGGCTAACCAGGTGGTTCGAACCAAAGACTTGTCCCGAGTAGGCTGAGTAGAACGCACTCACAAATCTATTTCTGCCTACCAGGTGTCCAGGAAGTCCGCGACAAACTACGGAATTCTGCAAATTCATAGATCTTCATAATGTGTCTCATTGAACGATGTAGGATCCTCTCATAAGATGCTATATTAATCCTGACCGTTTAAAATAGATCTTTGTTTACTTAGTTGCGATGTATAAAAGAAATGCTGGGAAGAATTCTCTAACATCATCTACAGTTTTACGAACATCTTTCAGATACTTATACAGTTACACTCTTGCTTACAAAAGTCAAATTGCAAGCTAAAAACATGAAACAAGTGACAAGAGAAAAACTCATGAGTCACCGTACTACTTTACTTACTATAGGAAATCATAAAATCACATTAATTAGACGCAATGCGATATAGTAGGTGTGCAATATGTGACGCGTTTAAAACACTTGCAATGCTTGTGTAAACCCGATCTATATGTTTGACGTGCTATTGCAGATCGTTGCACTAACACACCCTGATTCGGTGCGCTTCTTAATCCTTGTACTCTCAGGTGTCGTTCACTTTAATCTAGTATAAAACTACAAAAATAATCTGTTTACCAGTAAATTAGATCATACCCTATTATATGTCTTGCGTGATTTACATGTTTGTCGAAAACTGTCGTACATGCGTTACAAACGATGATCATTTTAAAGTGGGCCACTTACGCCATCGAATTTAAATATAATTTCTAAGAACTGTTTTGAGTATCATGCATGCACTGAGAGCCTAAGGGTTAAAAACGCTAGACTTTCCATTGGAATCTAATCTCGATGGAGAGTGCAGAATTTCCCCATGTCGCGGCTTCCATCGGCACCCGATAAGTTTTCTATTTCATACATAATGGCTTATTCATTACAACGCTAGGCTATTGAACAAATCAGAAGTTTAAATGCTTTGTACTATGTCGAGGAATTTGTATATCTCATTCCGTATTTTCCTTCCGTCGTTACTCGCCTGTTGTGCTGACGTCTCTGTTCGAAAAACCGGTAATCACACTTACGCACACCACGCGCACGGAGAACGCACGCAAAAAGTGTAGCACGCACACCGCATCGAGTGGACAAGCCGAGAAGCTAAATAATGGCAGCTGAATTCTTCGAGAAATTCGAAAGAACAGCGCCCGTTGGTTCATGCAAAGCTTCCTCTACTTTTAACCCTTTGCAGTCTAATTTCAATATAAAATGTATGCAACACAATTTATCATGTACTATAACGGTCACCGACAATTCATTTCTTTCATTTTCAATATTAGGTGTATGCAAAAGTTTTACTCGTTCCGAGCTTCTGAATTTTTCCCACTTCATGCGTCGCCTTGAAACAGTTGTTAAATAATAATAAATAGCGTTTTAGCATGATCAATACCAACTTTACAGAAACACAAAACGACGGGGAAATATTTCAATTCAAAATAATTTTATCGGAGCGCTGAAAAAGGAGACTAAAACTTTGCATACACCTAATACATCACACAAGAAAATATCTTTAAAAAACTTGGATATCGGATAAACGTGAATTGGTGATACATTAATTAAAGTTATTGTCAGAATTTTATACGCACACATGTGTATCGTTTATTTAGCTCATTTTGGTGTATGCGCTCGTACCACTTTTTGATATTGAAGTGTATCAATTAATGTCGAGATTCAATCAGACTAAAAAGGGTTAAATAACTAACCATTGTTAAATACGTTTAAAGCTTACTTAAAAGAATCCAATGAATCGGCAATTCAATTTCGAAATTCTATAAAACGTTATGCACATTGCGCTTCAAAAATTAGTCTTACTTCGAACCGTTCTAAATATATTTGCGCGATATTTATTTGGTGTTTGTCTTAAGTCTATCCTTCGTTCGTAATTCATTATTTACATACAGAGAAGTTGTAAGGAAGAATCGTCAGCTTCCTTGGTAAATCTATAATCTCGTGTTACCTAACATTTTTATTGTACTGTTGTTGTGTTTGCATGAACCAACATTAAATTCATAGCTCGGTGCCGAAGTAACTTCCTACTTCCCACCGAGACTGTTATTCAAATTCATTTTCGGCTCTATCGATTAGTACGAGTAAGAGTTTCGACATTGCGTAGAAAAATATGGTTCTCATTGACACCCTCATTTTTCAGAGAAACGCGTTTGATTTACAACAAAATGTATTTAAACTTTTTAGTCTCCTTCCCTGCTCGAGCAGTTGCTTTGCGTCCAATCGCGCAATGAAAAAGAACCAGCACGGCAATATCTAACGATAATATTGTAGTACTTAGCAATAATTAATAAATACTATTATCATCCGGATACATTTTGATTAAAGGAATAGTACTAACAAAAAATATGGGAAATACATGAAGGATGTTGCGGATATGAAAAATATTCATTTTCGGGCAACGATTACATAAAAACTTTCTTGCGAAATAGAGTTGAAATATCTATTCGGAGTAATGCAAAAGGAAGCACGTATGATAAATTTTGGAAATTAGAATTTCTCTAATTTTCACATGTATAAATAAATTTGCAATTATATTGTTTCGCCGAAAAGTGTATGTATTACATTTCGTACTATTTCAGAATTGTGTAACCGAAGTACAATTCAGTGACAAATGAACCATAGTTGTGGAGATAGTAAGAAAATATTAAAACATTTTTATGACGCGTAAAGCTCTGCACGGCTTTCCCCAATACTTGAAGATAATGTAGAAAGAAAGGCACATAGAAAATTAATCGCGCTCTATTTCATGAAAGTTCTCGCAATTTAGACAGTAAAGATCTGCTCTTATTACTACGAATACTCTATAAAACTTGTGATAGTATCGTGTAACTAATTAATTCTCTCTGTTAATGACAGCGAAGAAATATCCTGGCTGACTGACACTGGAAGTTTGTGTAAACTTAACCGTTACATATAGACTTAGAAGAATGGTACCCCTCTCGGTATAATTGATCTTGTTTCTTTTCCAATCATAATTTGCTGAACCAGATGAACGAAACGAATACAACAAATATTGTATTAAATACAATAACCTTAAGTTTTTCTACCTACTCTATATTAAGTACATAAAATGAAGAATGATAAGTACATTAGAAAAACAATTTTAAACTGCCAGGTATATATATTAGGTACCGGAAAAAGTTCGCGCGAATCTTTAAATCAAAATTCCAAAAAAATAAATGCTGACTACTTCGTCAAATAAAATTGCTTTCCAGAATGTGTAGAGTATTTGAATGTTGATTTAAAAATCCGCACGAGCTTTTTCCGGTACATAATAGATAGAAATTGATCATCAGTTAAATTATTTTTACTAATTCGCAAAAATTACTCGATTTACTATTGAGGCAAAAAGAATGATATTTTAATGGAATAAATAATGTAACAAAGCGTATAAAAATCCACCATGATTATTTGTCATTCCACTCGAGTCGTTCATCAAGTTCATCGAACTCATTTCGATTCTCAAAAGCGTTCATTCTGCCCAATACCTTCGACACTACTAAAAAATATTTTATCTCCGTAATGTTTTCGTCTCCCATCAACGTTCCTTCGTACAAAAACTCTAAAATGCCCGAAAGATGAATAAAATGAAGTGAAGCAAAATAGAATGGAAAGAACTTCGAAGGGAAGACGAGGGGGGGGGGGGGGCTGAGGTGTGTGTATATATGGGGTGTTCCAAAAAGAGGTAATGCACGTGACCCTCGTTGAGATCTTATTAGGTGGAAAAGTATGCAGGTGCGGAGAAGTCCAGCGCTATGCAAAGGCACCGGAGAATTGTTTTCTTTCTTCTTTAGAGACACATTAATTATTATTTCATCGGTTTTGTCTCTAGGAACACCAACTACGCCTAGAGTGGAAATATCAGGTTCTCTTGGCTACCCTTCAAAATAGACCGCTGCTTGAGCCTCTCATTTCTTTAATCTTTCGAAAAATCGTATGCCGAACTTTGGAAAAATCTCTCTGTTTTTATAAATCGTAAAGCTATTTGTCATTATTTCCTTGCGTAGTCCACAGTTCCGGTTTGGAAGATTATCATATCTATCCTCCAGAATCTCACTACGCACACGTCAACGCTTCGTGTTTCTCTGTAATCTCTCTCTTTCAGGCTCTTTCTCTCCCTTTTGTTTCTCTCCTTTCTTTCGCGACGCATACATACACACGAGCGCGCGCGCGTGAACTCACGCACGCACTCGTTCTAAAGACTCGTTCTTTCGAATCAGGCACACACTCTTATTCTTCCTCTGTCTCTTCAACCTTATATCGTATTAATTTTTTTGTATACAAACTTACTCGTTAACGTATAACCTAAGGTGTACTCTCTGTCTTTATGGTTACAAGTACATGGCGGTGGAGTATTTCAATACAGCTCGTTCTCTTATACTTTTATATATATATGGCTTTTGTAGTATATACTATATATATAATATTCTTAGTGTATCCTTATATTTGAGGTCTGACGAAACCTGAATTTTTCATGTTACGTACTAGAACGTATCACCCTAGAAACATGATGCGGAAGTTTACGAATAGGATCGATCAAAAGAAGACTAGTTCGCGAAGAAATAATAGCGCGTCGCGCGGCTCTAAACGTAATCGCGAGAAAATATTATCGGTGTCCTTACATTTTTCGAGGAGGATTCCACGTGTGTTGAAATACAACATTTTGAATCGTAATTAAAAAATATATCGGCATAGCTTTATACATTTCTAACACTCTCTTGCATATCTCGCGAAAAATACTTCCTTGTCTATTTTGTAGCGGATAATAATGAATCTCTATAATGCATCTATTTTCAAAGAGGCTCAAAGGTTTCGGCATATTTCTCTTTCTTGTTTCCTCTAGAATAGTCGCATCACATTCCTACGTTACATTAATACGTTTGTATCTTATGCATTTCTTAACGCTTCTTTTCTAGTACATAGAGCTTTAATCAATGTTGTCAAGTAATTATCTTAGGATGCATGACCACAAACGAATACCGACGACGGCGTCGTTGCGAACACGTTGCGACTAAATTACATATCGTTATGGCAAGAACGGTGCCAAAGAGAAAAAAGTTTAAATCATGATGGCACGGTAAATAATACTAAAAGGAAAATCGTCCACGTTACTTAAAAAAAAAGACGAACAAGTAAAACAATGAGTGTAAGCGCGATTTGTCCGAAACGATCACAGTCCGTAAGGATTACTAAAGTGTGGGTAAATATAATGTTACATACTAATAATGAATAGCATACTTGAACAATACCAAGTATACATATATAAAAGAAAAACAAAAAGAACTAAAAGTACATTGCATGTTTAAAGAGAAATTACAATAATAATCAGTGCTCAACAAAGATTAAAGAGATCTAACGAAAAATATGTATAAAAACAATGTAAAAAACGATATAAAAATGATGTAAAAGCTCCTGAGAAGCTTGTACACCCGAGATTTAGTACGATTTCAATGAACCGTAAAATATATATATATATATATATTATATATATATATTGGTGTGTGTGTGTATAAATATATATGCACTTATGTATAAATGTACATACAAGCAAAAATTTCGAACTATATCGTAAAATATAAAATACTGTCAACTTTGTATATAAAACGAAAGAGTTAAAGGAAAAAGAAATAAAATTTTTACTGACTCTGGAATATTGCCACATGTTTTAGCTACCATTTGAAACTCCACTCGGTTTTTAAATAGCACAATATAAATCGTTTATGTTAACCGATAAAGGAATTGCGCGATTGCCATTTGAAAAACACTTTCAACACTAAACGAAAGACTATTCGGTGGGAGAATTTGTTTGCATTCATACCTACACATTAATTTGTGTAAGTCATATTTTTGATAATACTTCACACGACGCCAGTAAACTAAACGGTGAAATAGAAACTTCGAAAAAATCACATCCTACATCGTAAGTCATTCTAATAGAGTTATAAAGAAACAAAATCTTATCGTATTTCTTTCTTTTCTCGATCAGGTTACACTTCGTATTCAACACGAAGCTTTCATAAAAATATGTTATGTATCTCATACATACAGTATGGCAATTATCAGACGCCCATACAAATATTTGTAATGAAAACGGTGCTTTACTTCCACATACGTATATCAAATTATATTGTAGTGGAAATACTCTCTATGTCCCCTGTATTTGTCTGTTTCTGCTTTGATTCTACCTAGAAGTATCTCGAAATCAAAATTTACGGACACATCTTGCTGAAGAATGTCTTAAAATAAATTAACTAATAGTAAAATAATAGCCATTATGTAAACCAAGATAGCATTAAGTATCTGTAAAAGGTCCGTTCAATTACGAACACATTTGTTATAGTATATACTATTTTATGAGACATAGGGAGTCATCCGAACCACGCATAATTATCTGACTTGTGGAATACTAACTGAAACCTAAAATAAAAATAAAAGCTGCCAATGCAACTCTTACTTAACTTGTCGGTGTTACCTCTTTGGCGAGGTCTTCCCCTGCTCTCAGAAATCCTTAACATGACCCAAAAAATTGAGCTCATGCGATTGATAATGGCTGGGTGTTGCAAGCGGTGTGACGCTGGACTGGTGTGCCACATTGACTCCCGTTAAATGATGATGATGAAGAGAATGATGCGTCGTATGTGTATGAAGGATATTATTCGGATGGGGAACCTGAAAGTTCCCTGGTGGCGGGGCTCAGGATAGGAGAGGACCCGGGTGTCCACCAGGAAGAACAGACGATGCCGAGACGGACGTCGTTTGCATATTCGATACATTGTTCTGCTGTTGAGTCTGTTGCGTGCCTGTAACATAAAAAGAAATGTTTGGTGCGTGTATAAAAAAACATACTTCGTAAGACACATGAATGTAAAACAACTTACCAGCATTCTGACTAAGTTCAGCCTTTACCCTCCTCGCAATATGGCTCCGAGTATGTTTTCGTAGATGATCTTTGCGATAAAATCCCTTTCCACATTCTGTGCAAACGTGTCGCTTTTCACCAGAATGTATTACAAAATGTAATGTTAACTGTTCTTTTCTCTTAAAGGCCTTTAAGCAAACAGTACACACATACGGCCGTTCAGGATTATGACTTTGTTTATGGCGTGTAAGATGATCTTTTCTTTTTAATCCAGCTCCGCAAATATCGCAAACGAATCTTCGTTCCAAAGTATGACCCAGAAGATGTTGCTCCAGTAGTTCACGTTCTGGATATGCCATGTGACACTCTGGACAACAATATAAAGTTGAGCCGTCTAAAGCTGTAGTAAGACGAATTTCACCCGGTTTTGGACGTGGCTTTTTTTCCTTTGGTGCCTTCTTTTTCTTTTTCTTCTTATTATTAGGAGACATCATTATATTAGGCGTTGTGGTTGTTGCTACAGCGACCGAAGTAGTCTGCGCCATTTCTGATTCTTTCTTTATGCTTTCAGCTGAGTACTTCAGAAAGTGATGTAAACTTAATGGTAAAGTACTAGCTGGTAAATGGCTAAGATAATCGGCCACAGTAGATCCAGGTGTAGCCAATGACTGCCATGTAGCTGGCATAGTGGCTGGGGTCTGAGTATGAGCATGTTGCTGGTGATGTTGATGCATCGTATAATCTTGCTGACCACCATTTGTTGTAGTTTCTCCATTGCGCTGTTGCTCCTCTGACTTCTTATCTTTATTTTTATCTTTGTCCTGCAAAAGGTTGCAGACATCCTGCTGATTTATAGTCTCAGTAGCCTGCTGCAAAAGCAAATACTATTTCCTTGTGGAAATTTGGAAAGGATATGGATAACATATCCCTCAGAGAAAGTAAGAAAGAAGATGCCACATACCTGGTGATAAGAACGTTTTTCTTGCATCCCTGGTGAATTGGCAGGACGTTGTTGCACCGGTTGCGCTTGAGAATATGGTACGTTTGGATAATGATGAACATTGCTGTTAGGATAGCTTGTTTTACTATTCATCATCACTTGTGACTGAGTAGATTGTACACCGTTGCTCTCAGGACGGTACTTTCCCATAACCGGCACTCCAATTGGAGGCTGGTTGGGAAAATGATTGGCGTAACGCCCACCCGCACTGCCGGTGCCGTCGGTCGCAAATTGGTGAATACTTGGAATAGTACCGGGAAAGTGGCCTCCGAACGGCGGGAAATTCATTGCAAACCGTCAATTAGATACCTAGAAAAGAAAAAGTCGATAGAACCGAATGCGACGTTTTCTACCTGAATCTTCGACAATCACGGAAACTCGTGCACCGGCCAACTTCCTGCAACATTTTCGACCAAATTCTCATTCGCCCGCTAGTGGTTGGTAAGATCAAGTAAATGGCCACTGCCTGAATAAAAGCATGACCGGGGATCGAAAGGACATGGATAATAAGGGGGTCATCTCATTGTCAGTCAGCGTCATGAACAACCACTGTACGTCAGTGCATATGCGACACGCTATAGATATTCGGCACATTGTACTCTGACCGACGCTTGAATATTTACTCACAGCGACGTCCCTCTCCCCATGTTTCTTCGCCTTGAAATCAGATCCTTTCTTCGGAGGGGGGTCTCCGAGAGGTGAGAGTAAGCGCGGGGCAAATTTTTGTTGCACGAGACGTACAAGAAGCGCGGACACACCACGCTGCCGCTGCTGCGTCAACCGTCTGTCAAAATTCGTGTACACGCAAAACCACTGATTTCTTTTCCTTTAGCTACTACGGATTACAAGAAGCGTACCCCCATAGGAAACACCGTCTAAAAGCCGTACCCTTTAACGCATAAAGGAAACCACGAATAATCTTACTAACTGTAGAAAAGAATAGACGGAAGAAGGGAATAAAAAATGTACATTGTACGCGGTTGGGATAGTCGCGACACGGGGGATGACGGCAGATGAAGGACAGCGGCTCGAAGTACAGGGTGGAGGACGCGGGCGGGATGATCGTCAGGGAGATGGGCAGGGTAAGCGCGGAGGGATGGAACGCGAAGGGGGAGACCGAACGCGTTCTCTCCCCTCTCGGCACCTAGTCGATACGCGGGGGCCGAATTCGCATGAAATTCAGCAGAAAATGGCCGTGCTGTACGCGGCACCACAAATGCCGGTTTGTAGTATACCGCTCACTAGGAGTCAGCTTACCATTTAGTATCTAGCAGTCCGTACTCGTCTCAAGAGGATTTTCACAAAACCAAGTATCGCCGAAAAAGTTTCCCCGATCTGTATGTGTGCCGTTGACACCTGTCCCTCAAGTCGGCGCCCCCACCCCACCCGTCCGCCCTCTACTGTGCCAGCCTCTTAACTATTTTTTCTCTCCCGGCCCTCCTCGCGGCCGCGCTAACGAAAATGCCCGAATCCGACAGGGTTTTAACTTCGAATCGCTCCCGGATGCCTGCCATTATTTTCTATCTCGCGCGCACCCCCTCCCCTCGACGGACTCGCTCGCGGATTATCACTAGTAAAACGGAGTAGGAGCGATTTCAACTATTCAACGACAAAGAGAAATGCAACATTCAAACCACCGTGTTGACACATCCTCCATCCGGATCAATCTAATCCATGATTTTTAAAGGAAATATTGAATTAATAGTGCACTTCCACCTCAATTTTAAACTATACATTTTATACCCTTATTTGAAGATGTAAATTACTACAACTTTAATAGATGATCTAACAGTAATTAGGTAATAAATTAATTGCGCAACCTCATTGATTGGTAACAATCATTTTATATTAAATGTATGTTTTATTTTAGCTTTCTTCTCCAATATTTATGTAAGTAACAATGAAAATGACTTATAAGCTATTTATACTGATTATGATAATAATAGCTATAATATGATAATAAAATAATAATTATATTTCTTGTACAGCTATACCCACTGCCTTTAATAGAGATACTTACAATAAAAAGTTTTTTTGTATACATACACATTTTGCTCAAAACATTTGAGTTTATCATGTTCAATCAATAATCAGGGGATTATCTCTCAACAATTGTTCGTTTCACTTCTGCCGTGCAACTTATGATAACATAAATGTTCATTAGATGGCATCAGCACAAAGAAGAGGATTTTCTGGCCTTCCCATAAAAATTACGAATTATGTCTGATTAGTAAAAAAAAAAAAAGAAGAATCAGATATGGGATAAAATCAGTCATAGAAAATTATCAAGTTTATAAACGATCGACAGACGCAGAAATGCTTCTTTCTTGTTAATCGCCATTGTGACAATGCGTAAATGCATAAGAGTTAAAAATCTCAATGGTACTCCACAATAATTTAATCCTTGCATATGATAAATACTTATCTATATGCAATTATCCCATAATTACCACAATGATAATCTGAATCCACTTCTGCGAACTGATTTACATCTATATAGTCGAAAGGTCAAACTCTTGCCCTTTGCAAAAATATACGTTAAACCTTGCTTGGAAACTACAGGTATCAATGTAAAGTATACATTTTCTTATCGTATGATTCGTGACCCCAAATTTCTAGAAGATACTAATTAAATTTGGTTGTTCACCATTACACTATCTTACTATGCTTCGATCGTGTAGCGTGAGTGGAATAAATAATAAGGTTCACTTCATATTTGCACGACACAGTCTTCTTCCGTTTTAGGGATGAACAACTGTTATATTTACAGCCCTGCTTCATGGATCGCTTTTATCTCTCCTATTATTCTTAACATGTCTCCATCATTTGCCACTGAATAACGATCATTCCAGCCGAAAACCCGATTGCCTTCTGTCCTCCGGCGAATCCAGTTCGCGCTTTCAAAAATATATTTTTATATTCATATATATATATATCTATATATGTGTGTATAAACTTCTTCATTTATCTCTAACTTGCGTCATGGAACTGGATTAGCGACGAAAACATTTTGAATCAGACGAGTACATACATTCGCCATTTTTTACACGTACGCTATAACGTGTACGCAGAGACGAAACTTTATATTTACGAACTTTGTTCGTCAGTCAGCTCAGTGCGCTTTACAGAATAATTATAAACATACATTAATCTGGCCTACGATCTCCCTCAGAATCCAAGCTGCAGGTGTTGAAACTTCGAATGGTGATAACTTGTCAATAAAAATTACAGGAGGACCACAATTTTTGTCTTCCCACTACTAGGCAACGGTGTCCACCATCAACGAATTATTCATTACACAATACCAATTTGACTATGGGATTACGTAAATTAATCGGCAAGAACTCCTTGTCTCGCTCGTCCCCTAGCCTGCTGATGATTAAATCGGAAGTACCGCCCAGTTTGGTTCGGGGCGGTATGCTGCTGCTAATGCTGCTGCTGTCCTTGCTGCTGCTGTTGTTGCTGCTGCTGCTGTTGTTGTTGTTGTTGTTGTTGCTGCTGCTGTTGATGATGAAGCATCGCCATTGCTCCAGTTTCAGCGGCAGTTGGCAAAACCACAGTAGATTGTTCACTAACGGAAATTTGGTGAATTTGTGCCTGTGACCCTTGGCCCACTTGTATTTGAATTTGCTGAAGTTCAGAAACGTTCCCTTGCTGTTGTAATTGTTCTGCTTGTTGTTGCAGTTGCTCTGCTTGATGTAATTGCTCCGCTTGCTGCAATTGTTCTGCTTGTTGCAGCTGATCTGCTTGTTGCTGATCTGCCTGTTGTTGCGGATTCTGGGAAGTGTCAGCTGGGTTCATTGGTTCTTCTTTGATACGTTTAGCTAGGTGCGATCTCGCATGTTTCCTTAAATGATCTTTGCGATAGAATGCCTTGCCACATTCCGTACAAACTTCGGTCTTTTGTCCAGAATGTATAACAAAGTGGAGGTTCAAATGTTCTTTTCGTTTGAAGCCTTTCATACAAACGGAACATATAAAAGGTCGGTCCGGATTATGACCCAATTTATGTCGTTCTAAATGTTCCTTTCGCTTCAAACCAGCGCCACAAATATCGCAGATGAATCTCCTTTCTATTTTATGTCCAATGAGATGTTGCTCCAAAAGCTCTTTTTCAGGATAAGCCATATTACACTGCGGGCAACAGAACAGTGTTGTACCGTCAAGGGCTGTGACAATGCTTACTTGACCTGGCTTTGGTTTCTTGGGTTTTGGCGGCTTCTTCTTATACTTCTTTTTTCTTTTCGGTTTTGCGCCCGGTTCTTGCTCATCTACAACGTCAGGAATGATAGCTGTTTCTCCACCAGCAACAGTAATCTGCACAGATTGTTCACCTGATGCTATACTTCCTGAAACATCTAACCCATCCGCACCTAATGGACTTGATTCAATAGTTGCTTCTCGCTTTATTGTCTCGGCAGAAAACTTTAGGAAGTGCTGTAAACTAAGAGGTAAGGTACTGGCAGGCAATCTGGACAGGTAATCAGCAACAGTTGAGCCAGGAGCTGCAAGACTTTGCCAACTAGCAGGCATTGACGTAATGAACTCCTCTCCACTCTGATTTCCCTGATTTTTTATACTACCCCTCTTAATAAGAGCAACGGGTGTTGTTCCTTCTTTGACATCTTCCTTAGATTCATCCATACCTTCTCGTAAAATCAAATCTTGCGGAATCTGTGCTACTACTGTCAAACCTTCAGGAGCGCCAGGAAGCTGTACTGTTTGTTGAATAGTTTGCTGCGATGTAGTAGTTACAGCTGTAGATGTACTTTGAGTTATCTGGTCCGATCTATTCAAAATAAAGAACGCTATGTTAATAACTAAAATAATATTAGTATTGATCCCTCTAATCATATTTAGAGATCATTTTAATCATAATTATCCAATAATAAACAGTAATAATAATCTATGGTTACTAACAATATTGGATGTATAACCAGATTCTTACGTTTGCGTTGTAGCTACGGTGTTTTGTGGTTGTACTTGTATCTGGACACCATCAGCTCCTTGTTGACTATATGCAACGGTGAGAACGGTGGCTGCCCCTTGGGGGAATTGTCCCAAAGAAAGCGGGGCCAAATGATACTTGGGTTGATCTCCGCTATTTCCGCTTTGAGACACACTGGGATTAACCACCTGGATTTGGACGGTTTGTTGTTGCTGTGTGCCATCTTTTCCAGGTACGGTGATAGGCAGCGTGATAATTTGTTGCTGTTGATTGTTACCGCCCTGAGCCACGGCAAAGCCGTTTGGATCGACCGGCCGCAAATAATGTACACCGCCTTCACCACCTGATAGAACGCCAACAACCTGACCCCCGGTTGGTAGATTTTGCGCAAATTTAGCTGTTGCAAACTGATGAACAGTGCCCGTCGGAAGCGAGCCTGCCGTAAAACCGGGAAATGGCGTAAAATTCATCTTTCCTGGTATTTGAATCTGGAACGGGAAAAGTACAATGTTTATTAGATATCAAACTAAGTTTTCATAATCTAATTTGCTTGCAAGTTTTTCACGTATCGAAATTTCAAATATCATACGGATCATATGGATACTATTATTAGTCTAAACCCTGCAGATTTCACTTGCGATGTAAAATGAAACTGAAGATTTATTCATTTAAATCCACAAATAATGGATATGCAAGTCTTTTTAATAATGCTTAATTTATATTTTATATAAAAACCCGCAAAAAATGCGCAAACGCTTTCAAAAAACGAAAAGAAGCGTGCGTAGTAATATCCGGAAAAGGAACCATGCCGGATAGTTGAGACTCACTTTGGTACATGAACTTCTCGTGAAGTGCATTGACCTTTACCACCACGCAATTTCCAAAGTGGCTCCGTAAGATAGATTTAGAGGATATATATTAGCCCGTCATTTCGACAAAAGATGTTTCGCAAGAATTTAAACACTAAGGATCATACAAAAGTTCTCTATGTATAAAAGGAATAATTAATTCAGCATAGAAGTAGTATTCATGAATACATTTTTCTCTGGAATAATCCATTATTGCAGAAGATTCGCGTTCACGCGTAGACGGTGAATATAGAGCAAATATATGAAAAAACGTCTTCCAACTATATCTACAGTGCACCCTCCGGAAGCTACTATTGAATAAATACATCAAGATCAAGTTGACGTCACAGAGCTTCGAGTAAGTGAATGACTTTATGTTTACTCGCAATACAGGAGCTAAGGATATACTCGAAATACTAGTACAATCCATATCATCCAACTCGATGTTTCTCTCTCTTATCTTAAAGAGTAGAGAGGGGTGAAAGCTCTTATGTACGAAAGTTCGGAAATTAAAACTCAAAGAAGTCTGCCCGCCCACATATCGTGACTTGAGGTCTTCTGATCTATGTGTTAGTGCTGTAGAGGTGGGGTGAGATATATCCCCCACTTCACCCCTTCCCCACCCTAAAGGGTTCTGGGAGCAGGGAGGATAGTCATCGAAGTGGCCCAGGATCGCACCCCACTCCACCACGAGGTCGGGGGTAGGAACACGATGAGGGTAGGGGGGAACCCATAGGTGGGAAAGCGGGAATCCGCGAAATAGAGCCCCGAGACTCGGTCTTTCTCTCGCACCAATAGACGGAATATCACGAGAATAAAGATGGGAAGGAAGGATAGTTCAGTGTATACGTACTTAAGCGTGTGGTGCAAGCTCGAAGGGGTAGGGGCATGCCAAGAAAGAAGGGAGACGAGCCGCGACACGACCGGGAACTCCCCGGGGAGGGGAACGCGAAATATCGGGAGAGAACACACGCAGCAGACACCGTGGCAGACGAAGTGGGACACACCAACGTCTCTCGCCCTTGATTCGAGTGTGGTGGAGAAGGAACAGAGGATAAGAGAGAGAGAGGTTAAGTTATCCGTGCACCGCTCCTCCTTTCGACACACCGAGGAGGGTGCCGTGTCAAACGGACGATTACTCTGCGACTGTACGTCGCCGTGGGTGGCTGCGGGGTTCGAATGGAAAAACTACTGGCACACCTTACGCATGAACCGCTCGATTAAAGCAGACACACTATGCTGCGTTTTTCGACGATCACGGAATGGCGTGTGCGACTGACCGGTCAGCGTATCCGACGTTACCCGTTGCTGGACGCTTTTGCAAGACGCGCATGTCGTAATGGCGTCGATTCTCTTAAGGTTCGCACATCTCTCTCCCTCTATATAACCGCGTATCTCAGTCACTCATACGTATCGAAGAGAGCATGTCTGGGCATCTGTGGATTTCTAGAGAAATCTAGTATCTCCAGCAGTTGCACACGGCTCGTAAACGGGGGGACTGTGTCCGCCGAGCGGAATGGCCCTCGGGTTTCGTTAAGCGATGCGTATCATTCGTTCGCTGTAAAGAGGTAAAATTGGAAATAATATTCGAAAATCCTATACTCGACGAAAGGATAAAGTAAAGACGAATCAATTTCAGCAGAAAATAGCTATTAAGGAGTATCGTCGAAAAGACTGAAATGTTCATAGTTAGAATTCGTAGGAGCGCGCTGGGGCGGATGTACGCTGAGACGGAGAGACGAACAGTTCGATGGGCAAGGTTACCACGTCAGCTTAGCTGGCGATCGTGCGGCCATGATGAAATCGGGTCGACGACGCGAGAAAATAGCACGAGTCCGCGAAGCCGATGCTTTGTTCTCACGACGGATATTCTCTCCCTCTTTCTCCCTATGGCACTCCCTCCCTTCGGTGCTCATTCGATCGCGCATCGGGAGACGTTACGTGGAGAGGAAGTAGGAAAAAGATCAGGCGAGTTGGCAGAGGCGAGAGCAGGGCAGAGGCAAAACGAAGGACAGAGTAGAACCAACAGAGGCACAGGCAGGGCTGTTGTTTACACCCCCACCTCGATGGGTTAGAGGCAGCGAGATGCCACGGGGGGGCCTCCGAGACCTCGGCGGGCACCCACCACCACGCAATTTCCAACCCCACCAGCCTCTCAACCACTGTCCGCACCTCCAACCACCCCACCAAAGCCAGCCCGAGCCAAGCCGTGAGCCACGACGAGGGCCCCGCGACGATTTTAGTGTCTTGGGGTGGGTGCTCTCCGTGGCCACCGTTTCGCGGTTTCTCGTGCACGTTTCGCGTCAGGAGTAAATCGCGCGCGAGAGAATCATGGGGCGGTCCCATCCGCAGGATTTCAAGACGTCCCGTTTAGATACGAGTTTGCGTTTATACACTAGTTGTACGTGAGTTCTTGTTGCGCGACGCGATCTCCTCCACGAGGAAAAAGCGTGTCCTACTTACCCACGAGCAGCTGTGGCCTGTCCGTCTGTGCACTCCTTTCGATGTAACACTGCTACTGTCTCTGCGTCGAAGCCTTCGCGTAGTACGGAGACCGTCCGCCTGGCTGGCTCGCCTGCGTCGTTCCCAATCTTCACCGCGGCGGCAGCAACTTTCTCATTTCTATGTGCATGTTTGCCGTGCCTCAATTCACCCAAGTTAACTTGCTCTTACTACTACTGCCACTGATATTCCAAGCAGTGCGTACGTCACATCAAACGTATATCAAAACGAACATATCCATGGCAATCGACAAGCCGTGACTCGCAACAAATTCGCGCACTACTGGTGGCCTTTCTGCGGTAACGGCAAGCCGCGACGCGCACTCATTTCCGGGTTTACGACAGCCGAGTCCAATCGAGTATGGCCCCAGTCGGTAGGTAAGCGTGGGTCTTAGGCCGGCCAACGGGGAATGAATTCGGGCTAACGGTACATAGCCACCCGATACCGTCGACCACACGTTAACTTGAAGCGCTGCGATGTCAGGCCACTCTCCTGAAAACCACGAGCTGTGAAAGTAGATACCCTCCTTCTTCCTATGGATCCCAGCTTTATTCTTCAATGACCTCGTACTGCCGCCCACGTCAAGTGCATCTTTCTTTATCAGTCAATTAATAAGGATATGTTTAGCCGCGAAAATATACACCGCTATTAATATTCTATCGGAGAAATATCAACTATGGCGGCGGTTACGCGCGGAGTATATAGTGAGAGAGCGAGGGGAAAGCAGCGCGTGCGTGGTTGCCGATTAAACAGTCAATTCTTGTAGTACCGTTTTATTTGCGGATAATGCAATAACCCTTAAACTTTTAGGAGAATCACCAACTTTACAGAAGAATTTATAACAACAGAGAAAAACACCTGTCCGTTATTCTCTCTTACTCTCAATCACTTCGTTTCCTCCACCACTACAGAGCGACACTAACTCTGTACGCACCTAGCGGAGACTGAAGTGAGGTTAGGTCGGGTATCGATGTTTCGAGTTAGTGCATCAACGAGCGCCATCAAACGATTCGAGTGCGCGCGATAATACAAATTATGACATCCGTACACTTAATATTCTAATTCGTTTACGTAATGTATCGCTAATGAGGAATCTCCCATCGAGTTCATCCTTATAAGACGGAATTGTTAATCGAAGCTTGCGGAGAAAATAAAACGGTCCAACAAAATATAATTTATTCCCGTTTATTTGCAACTTCCATCATGACAAACGACAATCGATTTTAAGATAATTAGCGCGCAATACGATGATAATGTATAATAGAAAACTAGTTACAGTAAGGGCTAAGAAATTCACTTCTTTCACAAAAAAATAATTTAGTCATAATTCATTCCTTATGCTAGGTCACATTAAAGACACAAATTACCAATAATGCCTAAATTTACAATTAATTATAAAAAATAATTTATAGATTTTTATCAGTAATTGTATTCACTGAGCTGCACCATTCTAAGTTGTAAGTGTAGTACAATCATTTTCTTCATGCATTTTCTTCAAGATATTATTTCATTATGTACTGTTAATGTTTGTAATTTGGTATTTATTAGTCAGAGGAGGATTTGTCAACATTCTCCCTATCAAGAAACTTGTTACAAGGTTATGAAAATATATTTCAAGGAATGACAAAGTAAAATGTAAGAAATGCGAGAGAATGAGTGGCTAGTACATAGAAATTTAAAGATCAATAAATGTCAGCTGTTCTCTGTACACGCTCCATATATAAAGAAAATAGTAACTTATTACTTTCATAATAAAATGGATTTTCAGTAGCATCAAGATCAGGCCTGTATTCCGTAGTACAGCTGCTTTGGCTGGAACTGCAAGCATCATATAACGGTGAACCTTGGGATGGCTCTGAGTAATTAGGTGATGGTATAAAATTTCTGCTTCCCCAGTCCGTGTCCATGTTTTCCGTTGCATTTTCTTGCATGTTTGAGAAACTATTAATATGAAGATTATTGATTCTTTTACTTAGAGGCATAAAGTCGCCAGATTCTTCCTCTGCAGAGCGTCCTCTTTTTCTATATATCGGGAAATGTCAATGAATTACGAATAATGAGAAAGTGTACCTTAGATGCACATACACATAGATAATTCCTAAGTTATATTATGCCAACACATAAACAGAGCCTAACCTATTACTTCGTGTCATTTCTGATTTAAATTGACCTCCTGATCGGAGGTTTTAATAAGATTGTAGCTTCGATGGCAGCATTGTATAGCACTTGGAATTTTCTTTTTGGTCGTAATCCTTAATATCGTTCACCATTCAGTTTACAATGCGTACACTCGTCGTGAAAAAAGTTTACGACCACAAATCGGCAAATATTTCGACGTCTCACATAGAGCAGTTTGTAGTTTGCTTGCTAGAGGGCGTGGGTAATATGTTTGTAAATCTAATAATATCAAAGAATTAACAAAAATTCAATTTCAATGCATATCATTCAAATAATAAAAGTGCATAAACAACGTATGTATCAGATTTAGCAAGATTCAACCTAGTATAGCGGGTTCAAGATATAATGGAAATTATAGAGGTCATTTTTTCTACAATTTCCTTGTGTATAAGACTTCAATACAAAATGAAAACGTAAATAACTTCAATGCTTGTTATTGAATTTTATGAAGTAAATATAATAACATGGATTTACGTTAAGGCCTTCGGCGATAATGTAAGAAAATCAGATCAATTTTACATAATAAGTTTTTGATATATTAATATTCACTATAATTGTTATTAATCATACCGTTACGTCGGTTCGTACAAATCAGTGATTCATCTCTCCGCGTACATTTAGAGAAACGCTTACATTAAACAATTTCTCGGTATACCACACGTAATACCAGGGATCTCTACGTGAATCGCGATCACTACTATTTCATGAGTCACAAGTTCAGTCATTCAGTTGTTAGCCGGAAGTTATACATACTGGTTGTAAATACATATACTACAAAATCATAAATGCGGTCCTTTAATAAGCAACTTCAATCAATTATTTTCATCGCATTTCATTTATGATAAGAAAACCTCGAGATGTAATGTCCCTATTACTTATATTTATCCAATTTTTATATGTAGTATACAACTTCCTGTTACAAAATATATAAAGTTACTGAATAATAAAGTTATCCAAGCAAAAAAATGTTGTAACTTTAGCTTTGTTATACAAATTTGTTTCGTTTTAGTTATCAAAATACGTGACTCCGGTGCTGTGCTTCGTGGCTTAAATCATTCCGAAATCTTGCGACACACTTGCGTTACTCATTTGCTTTGGTACATATCTCATCCTTTCAGGTATTTAGGATTATTTGTTAAATGTATTGCACTGGTTTATTCAATAATAACGAAGTTGAATTTGCAATGGCCCATAAATACTTTGTTTGTTTAATTATAAGTTTAATTACATTTGAATATGGTCGGTATCGTAACAAAGCAAACTGTCAGATGTATAACATGCACAAAAACTTTGCATGCAAATGTCAAAGTATAAAATTATACAATTTGGAAGATTGAAAAATACAGTTCTTATTAATATAACAATCCAGTTTAATTTAAGAAGAAGAGGAATCAATTTTACTCGAAACGTACGAGTTACAAGTTTAGGACACTGCTTACCATACACATATGTATGACATATTCTGGGGCACCTACTCATGGAGATATTTGTTTCCTATATGGTATTGAGGTTATGTTTACTCGTTTATTCGCCTTTTACAGTCTATTACCGTGTAAGTGTAGCATTCTAATTAGTAAAGGGTATTAGCACAGAAAGTCGTCCAGGAACCCTGGCATACATTCACATATGGGTAAATATCTAAATTTATAATTAGCTTGCTTTTTTTAACTTACAAGTATATTTACATTAAACAATTCCAACTGCCTGGTCATCAAAACACTTTACGAAAACATAACATGTTGTCACACGGAAAAATACAGAAAAAAAGAATACGACACACTCTTAATCTTTTCATTTGGTAGTATTGAGTAACTTGTACATCACCCTCGCGTCAATAATCTTGAAGAGCATTTTATTTATATACTATTATACATTAGAGAAATGAGAGATTTACGGAAAACGCTGAATTCACACATGTATACATTTGAACAGCGAAAAGGATAAGATCGTTTATAGTAAAAGGCGAGGCTCTAAGCGATGCATTAAAGCGTCCATATTTGGCGGTGGTACACATGCTGCGCATTGTACGTGGGTGTAAACGCACCCTCGTTAGTTATTACTCCAAATGAATCGCTCTAATTACAACGTTCTTTTGTACGTTGGCGGGACTAATTACTTTAGTAAGATGTGCCGCGTGCAAGGAAAGTATCGAAAAAGGATAAATTTCTATTTTAAACTCGGAAATAACGTCGGCTGGGAAGCGCTTATCTCGTAGGATATCGACATCCGTAGGATAACGAGTGTCTCGCCACAGGAAAGGGAAACCTCTCTTTGCGGATATTCTTCTACGTTATCCTTAACTTTCAGCCCAAACACTATCGTATTACATTTCAGATAATAAAATAATTGTTGCTCTTTAAGAATGATTAAATTAAGAGTGTATTAAAACTGAGAAACGCTTGCTTGCTGCGATGATGCTTTGTCGAACATTGTGGGACTACGCAATCAAATTATTGATAATAAGTGTGCGCGGATAATTCCTCATTACATATTTTGCAACATTTGTATACATTGAAAAATTATATATTTTGATATTTACGACACGTGCACGTACTTAGAAAGGCATTTAATAGCCACGTATACAACTCACATAAGATTCTATTGAACTCATTTATATGGTGGCCTTGATTCCTAAAGCCGTGAAGAGATTCCGTCGTCGGGTCAATTAAACCAAGCCACGAAGTCATTGACTTTGGATACACGGTCAATTTCTCTTCGACAGTCTGTAATATAGCGCGTCCCAAAAAGCCTCGTATTAAGAAAGATTTCCATAGATCTTTGCCATGTATCTAGTACGACTTTAAATAGTGAAAAATATACGAAAATATGCACTTGATATTCAATCATGAAAAGCATCTTGTGAATTAAGATCAGAACAAATGGAGATTACAAATATTTAATAATAAATCACATTATAAATGTATTGATTAAGCTATTAAATTTTGCAGTTTTATAAAATATTTGTCACTAAGCACGTTTCAGTTATGAAGAAATAAAATAATGGCGGAGTTACCGGAATCCGTGTTATCATTAATTAAAGATTACATTTGGTCATTTTATTCTAACGCACGAAAGCTCGCATTACCTCGACGCGATAAAACTTAAACTGGACGAATTCCATATAAGGATATCTTCGGGCATGAAAACGATTGCTCAGCGTATGAATAAGATTTCAGATTACACGAAAAGTTTATTCGACAAATATGAGAATAAATGTTGGTGTGACAAGATGAGCAATCATTCCACTCCTTTAAAAGGATATGATAATCGATATGGTACTTGTTCAAAATATACAATTTTCTTTTTATAACCTTCCTTTTTGACGACGACGATATAAACTAATTCCTAATTTTTTGTAAATACAACGCGTAAAGCCCTACTTTCCCAAATTTCTGTATTAAATTAATCCAATGTTTACATTTGGATAATCAGAATTGGTAAAAGAAAATAAAAATTGTATTCAACATTTACTTATAAGAAGATTAAATTTTGTAATATAATGCAGGATTAATTATAAACTTTCGTGCGAATGGAAAGTGTGTAAGGTGATTATTAATGTTAGTCATATTTTTCTTGTTAAAATACCTGAGCAGACTGATTATACCTTCATTGATCTAAACGTACTACTAAGAAGTATGTACCGCCGCATTGTTCACGAAATAAATTTTAGAAATCAGTAAGCGGATATGACTCATTAACGTGGTAATAGCTATCAGCATTTTGAACAGGCAGGAAACTAAGTAGTATCTTTGGTTTAACCCAACCGATGGAAACCTAACAGAACAGTGGAGTCGATGAGTAATCCGAATACATCCCCAATGAAAGAAGATCAAGGCTGGCCCTTCCCTAAATTGGACTAGGTTGTTGGGTTAGGTCGACTCACATTGTCCCTTCTACGGTTTTATCTGCCCGTAAGATGCGAGTGACACGTATGCCTGCTAACTACGAGTGAAAAGGAGGGTGGTTTTGCACGGTGGCTCGTCAGTTTGAATCCCATATAACGACTGTACAGTGTACAGGGGTGTTCCACCCACCTATGGTTCTCTGCATGGGGTGAGTCATGGTGCAGCTCCCTCCCGGTTTGGGCGTGGTGGCCGCTGCCGACGTCTCTCATCGATCTCCTTACGGTCGTGAAACACCATAAGGCCAAAATAAGTCTCTATGGTAATTTTTTAATACCTAGCTTTCAGATAACTTCATATTTTGATATGCAAAAATATATATTTCACACGATGGATTAAACAATAATCTAACGAAATTCTGTATCAATAAAAGGAGATAAACATAACAAATATATCGTACATAGAAAATTCAAAATTTATATGCCTACAACAATACATTCAACGGCATTAACTGATTTCATAGCTGTTATTTATGCATCTCCGCGCATGTTTTGTTTATTTTAATTCATTTTTTAAATTATTAACATGAACGCTGCGTTCGAGTACATAGCATACTTAAAAAGTAAATGGATTTCGAATGGTCGCCGGAAATAGATGGTAGATAATTCTTAATAATCTCGTATCATACCATGTAAAACACGACTATCAGTTTTATCGGAATGATCATGCTTTCGTTGAATTTTAAAACAGATGCACGTCACAATCCCTGGATCCAGTTCTTTTTTATCATCGTTCTTAACAATTATCCGATAACATTACATTATCTCTGTGTAGCTCTGATAAAGTTACAGCACTACATACATTCCGTTCTAATCAACATATTATACTTACGTAATATCCACGCAGAATGCGGTAGAAAATTACAAAATATATACCGAATACCTAAACGAAGTTGGGTCAAATTATGTTCTATAATATAAATTATATTTCTATAACAAAATGGATAATGCTTTGAACATTTCGAATTGATTTTACCTACTCATTTGCACCGTTATACTGGAATACCATCTCAATTCTGTCGTGTTCACTTTTACAGAAATGCATGCTTCGCGATAAATCTCAAAACGTGGTACATATACGCTCCCCTACAAAGAAATGGCTAGTCGACCACACGTGCTGTTCTTTCGTGGAACACCAACACAAAAGCTCCAACGCAAATCAAATGATATGCCTCCGACTCACACATGGAACTTGGAATGTAAGTTTCTGCAGCTATCCTGAAAGAAGTAATGTACTTCGATTTCTATAACTTCTGCGAGTACAGTCCCGTATAAAATGTTCGTATTGTATTGCTTCTACTACCAATTTCACTATAATAGCGGTGTATTAAACACGACTAATAATTATTATATATGTGTATATAATATCATAATATAGTAATTATATAGGCAAGTAATAATTATATGTATATAGTCCGTGAACCTATATTTAAATAAGAATATCCTGCATACATTATACGCGTTTCTAATCTATTACTGGTGAACGAAGTACGCTTTACACAGAATCATGGTACTCCATCACCGATATATACATATAACGGGTCGACAGGTGTCGTGATGAAAGCAGGTTCTTTTCTACCAATTCGTCCATGATTCTCTGCCAAATCAGTGCTGTATATTCGGCATACGGGTTACAAATATAGTCCTTAAAACAGTAGTGTAGATAACGGTAAAATAATAAGAAAATCGGAACGATCGAACGGCCATTAATTTATTTATTTATACAACTACCGTAAAATAATACTCGATAGAACAATTGTTTTTTCATAATACGTATAATAGAAGGAATATGACACATTTGCTCGTAAATATCTTTGACATTCTTAGTATGTTATGATTATATTCTATCTCTTATATGGCATCTCGATGAAACCATACCTGACTGTGAAATTATATTACATTACAGTTCAGTATAATTCTTGATTTTCAGTTCGGTAAGCCGTACAGTACTCTTTACATATATGCACTTAATGTACATATCTATTCTTGGAGAAGTGTTAGTTTAAAGTCTTTGTTCAGAGTTCAACCCTGGTTTATTTAGTATTCAACATACCTGTGCAAGATGCACAGTCGAAGAAAAGAAATTGTAGACTCCAAGTCCTTTGTGTCACCGGCAGGGTCGTATTTGTGGTTAAGAAAAGAAAGAATTGCGAAACACCCACCTTATTCAAAACCTCTTTCATGGTAATATCATATTCACCACTAATAAATAAGAACTATAATAATAACCAGGATGTATGTCATTTTTATGATTTGTGTTGCACTCCTCATTTCATTAATCAATTTCTTCCTGAAGTCATCAATCACAATTGTAGTACTTTTATATGCAACGTATTAGGTCTGTGGACAAATTTTAGTCTTTTATTCAGCCCCCCAATAAAATTATTTTAAATTGAAATATTCGGTCGTTTTGTGTTGTTGTAAGGTTGGCATTGTACTTTCTAAAACGGTATGTATTATGATTTAACAACAGTTTCAAGGCGACTCATGAAATGGGAAGAACTCAGAAGCTCGGAAACACTAACATTTTTCCATACACCTAATATAATGTTCGAAATTAATGATTACATAGTTTCACGAAGAAATATTTTATTTACTAAATGCATACTTAGAATTAGTAGCACATTTAGGTAGACGTGGAGTTTATAAAGGCAACACAAATAGCAAGATACGGCCCTGAATACTGTCCCTCAAGACCCGTTTCAACGCTCCCTCGACGTAGCCCCAAGCGATGCACGGGGTCCCATTCCATGCAGAAGTGCAATGTACCCGATAATCCCAGTGCCGAGGATACACGCATATTTCACTATGCAGAAAATTTACGAGGTAATGGAAATGCATAAAACGTAAACTAATGGTCCCTCATCCTCATTTAATTCTAGAAGCTTCGTAATATTTCTGCATAGTTTTATTACGATAACAGGATTATTCAAATTCCGCCTGTAAGCTCCATAATTCTAAATTACTCAATTCGAACATAATTCTTTTACAATTATACATCAAGTGATCGAATAATAATATTAATATTAATATTAACAGTAATAATAATTATAATGATACTAATGATAGTAGTAATAGTAGAAATAATAATAATAATACCATATTTGTAGTAACTGTTGCATCGGTAATAATCTCAAGGATAAACTTTGCTAATTAAAATACGTCAAATAATTTTAATTTACTTTTAAGATGACATCCATTATGACTTATTGTAACTTTTTGAAAGAAGTATAAAATGAGTTATATTTCAACATTAGCCCGAAGGCAGAAAGTAAGCAGATTATAAATAAGGGGTTTATTAAAAATCTACTGCATATTAAATAGAAAACATTTCTAGCAAAGCATGAAGAGTTTCGTGATCTACTTTCGAAGAGTCATTCCATGAATGCGCGGCGCAAAAGACATGCTCAGGAAGTATCCGAGGAGGTCCTGCCGGGGAAAGGTGTTAGAATCTAAATTGCAAATGATTAATTGCCGTATGCACATCCGCCCTTTCCATTGTATAATTCCAGAGAAACGAAGGCCAGTTCCCAGGCAATTTCTTCTCCCGTTTTTCAGAGACTACACCACCATGATCTCGAAAGGAACTTGAACTTGGAAAAATGTGGAGCGAATCATATACCATACATTTATGATATGTATTAGGTGTTTGCAAAAGTTTTAGTCATTCCGAGCTTCTGAATTTTTTTCTTTGCATGCAGTTGCCTCGAAACTGTTGTTCAATAATAATGAACGGTACTTTAGAAAGTTCAATACCAATCTTTAAAAAAACACCAAACGATGGGAACATATTTCAATTTAAAATAATTTTATTAGGGTGCTGAAAAGAAGACTAAAGCTTTTGCACAGACCTAATATGAAGACACTAACTGCAACAATGTATAAGTATAATTCAATATAATATATTTGCAATTGCAGGTTATGTTCTTAAAATGTAAATTCAAACTTAGAATTTTCTATGGTTCGTAATTCGATTAAGGTTTATGATATACTAAACAATATCATACAAATTTAATTAGCAAAATAAACTATGCAGCGGTAATTTGTGACGCATATACACATGTGTAATCGGCTTTATATTTAAAGCACAATTCTCAACAATCTCTATATATTTGGCCGTGTAAAGACCGGGACTTTTTCGAGAGAGGCATTTTTTTTTGTTGGAAACACATTAACAAAAATGCATACAAGCAAATGGTACATATTTTGATTGATAAAATGTTTAAATGAATTAAAAACAACAATTTTTCTTTTTCTTTGAATAATTTGACATTTCGTATTACACGACCTAATAAATGAATTAATACCTCAGGTTAATGGAAAGGACAAATGAAGTGAAAGAGGAGAACAAAGGGATAATTGCTTTACACTTTACATTTGTAACGATGTAAGAAAATATGTAGGAAAATTCTTGAACAATGACCAATGGATATTTGCCAGAGACAATCATCTTATTGTGTTTCCTGCCAAGAGCTCGTAAACTTGACCTGTCTCGAGAAAAGCACGAAATGGCAGAAAGTACATGCTTCGCTTCACTTTCACGCAATAAAACATTTTCTCGGCGGATGTCCATACATTTGTAAGTTCATTAACAAGGTCATTTTGGCATAGTAATTTCCCGGTGTGCGCTTCCATGAACTGAATAGTGAATTTCAATATCAACCCACTGATGTGTTTCTTGGAAATTGGACAAATGTAAATACTAATTCTTTTGTAAATGAACCGTTACTTACCTGCGAAATTTTCGTTGCCATAAATATGCAGATGGTCAGTAATAGGAAAATTAGGTATCTGGTTAATCTTACGATCAGTTACCGTTATAAATGATTTGAAACGGTACAGGTCCGAGCATTTATTACGGCTATACATTAAGTCTTCATTAACGGGGCACCTATTATGTTAGAACATTTGTTCCTCAGATTTGTTGCTCATAGTATATTACAAGGATATCCCTATTTCATTTAGACAAAAAGCATTCTATATATCTCTAATCGTAAGCTAGAGATCTTCATCGTTAAAACGAATTCTATTAAGGCTCTTTAAACCCTTGTAGTACCTTATAAGTTTTTCGAGTACCGTCAAAAAATATCTTGAAAAATATGCGATTTTTGAGGTATCTATTCATTTTTGCATGTCATTACATATGTTAAATTATATTAAAAATGGAAAGCGGATATATCAAGGTATTTCTCGGAAAACCCACAAAGCCGACATATCGGCTCTAAGATACTAAAAGGGTAAACATCTATACAGCAGTAATTTAAAAGAAGCATAGGAAACATTACGAATGTTCTATACATATGTACATCAATTTTGTATGTATCTGCAATATCAGTAGCAAAGATTATTTCCATTTCTTCTAGGCACAATCATTTCCGATGTATCTACCCTTTCCGGTTTTATCTATCTTATGTTTCGTTTTACTTGGAAGCAAGATAAGTTCGAACAAAAGGGGAGATGATGGGGCGGGAAAAGGTTGAGTTTACAAGAGTGTCCTTCGTCTACAGTCTACAATATGCAGCCACACCTACCGGTTAGTACCGGGTGTATATTAAAGTTTTATAACTTTCGCTTTTCAGATTTTTCATTAAAATTACTTCGAGTGCAAACCAGATTGTAGGAGAAAGCGTACGGAATATGTGGTTTTAGAATACCAGTAAAATTTTTTACTGTTTTCCACGTATCTTTTAATCTCGGCATAAATAAAGTTAAGCGTGAAACTTAACATGATAAATAGAAAGTATGCGAACTTTGATCGAATATTAAGCGTTGCTGTCAGAGAAGTACAAAATACACTTCTTCATAAATCCGATTTTATTTAACGATGTTATATTCATACTATCTAAAAATAAATTGTAATATGTTCTACCAATCTTCCATAAGTATATTTCTTTCGTTGAACGAGTCAGAAATTTGATTCATATACGTCACAAATATAATTAAAACATTATCTGTACTGTACAATACAAATTTATGTTTTAATATGTACATCCTCACTTTTGTGGATGCCACTATGAATATTTACCTGGAGTTCTTAGAATTCGGAATTCGAAGAACCAGGGGCCTCAAAATTCCCAGATACGACCCTATTTCCTTTCTCTACCGTCTGCGAGTCCCTCATTCCAGTCGTCGGTGATGGCCTATACCCAGTATCCAACCATTCATCCGGTAGTTTTTGCCCGTCGACTTAACGAACTCGCACTTCGTTCCAGTTCCATTCAAGTCGGCTTTTTGCGTTGGCGACAGTCGTCCAACGTTTACGAGACTATCTTTCATGAATGGAACACGAAAACAGGGTTTGTATCGTGATTATACAAGTCATACCGATAATTAAACATATGAAAGAGAACGAATTTTATAAGACAACATTTTCTCTTCAAGTTAATGCGAGAAAAATAACCTTCTAGATATGTCCCAGATATGTCTTACTATTATAAATGTAAGAATCTGGTATAATCAGGCGCCTAAAGCGAGTTTATAACAAAAATTAATAGCAATTTAGGTATTAATTTGTTTTTACACGCGAAAATAAGGAGACAGATCATTATTTTGTGCATGCATATATCGTTTGTACTTATAGTACCGTTACTGAGTCTTGTATCATAAAATAACTTCAGTATTAAGAAGTACTAAAGGATCACGTAGATTAAATACATAGCGATTCTTAAATTGAATCCTATTGTGCTTAATTTCAAAGGGCCTTCTCTTAAGATTTTAAATATTAAACAGGTATGTGGGTCTTCTCATTGCTGATTTTCCGTCGCGTCCTTCAACGAACCAGGAGATTCAATCGATCCTACCTACCTGACGAGGCGGAAATGGCTATTTATAGTTGGGAATGCTTCTTGAATTCTTATTTACAACTTACAAGAAAGGACAGTTGAGAATACCTACTACATATTATTGTCAGTAAATCTATACCTATACCTCACTCCACCTTCACGTGTCCAGAGTAATAAAAATTACATTCCCCGAAAAGGCCCAAATTAGAAATAATCGGTCAATATACCGAATATAAATGTTACCCTGCTTCTCTGAACAAGCCTGGCCGATTGAAAAGCGTAGAGAATTTTCATTTTATGGCATTCACCCTTCTCGTTTTATCAAGAAATACCTTTAGACTTTCAGTACTCTGTGGTTTATCAGAGGATGCATTTTACCCAGCGAAACGACCCACTTATTCTTTACGCTTGACTACACTGATAGAGAACTCTCGCATGTATAGGGTGAAGCTAATTGCAATCAACTTTATCGCGTGTAGTCATCGCTCTGAAGCGTCTAGCCTTGCTTCCGATTCATTAACGCTTCCTGGGTCTGACACACTTATTAAAAATGATACTAATATTAACAAGCATATATAAAAGTGTGGGACAATTTAGCGAATGTTCCGCGATGCAATTCAATTATCCGTGATGACTCTGCTTCGCTTCTGCGCATGAAACTATAGCACACAATATAAATTATTAAGGTAAATGTGAATATTAATTAATTACGTAATAAAGATGATGGTAACAGCAGATCATTTTGCATATAATCAGTTGTTAAAGCTAATCAAAATCCTAGTGTGTACTATAGTTATACGAAGTTGTTGAAAGTCAGATTTCAGGGGTACATTCGTGTGTCACACATTTAAGGCATTTAATCATTTTAATCCCTACAAAGCAATTACAAAAAGACCTTGTAGACACCCAAGAATCTCTAAAGTCGCACAGATAAGGCAAGACCTTGATTTCCTAAACAAGGAAACTGGTCGTCTCACCATATAGACGACACGCAGCAGTTGGTACACATATAGTTGGCCTACTTTCGTATGCAATGAGAACCGTGCACTTGGCCTAGCATATACATGTTGTTAGTTTGTATACTTACATATACGCCTGCCTAAATGTATAATATCTATAGTAATATTGGAAAAATGTTAAATAATTCTTTTTTTCAAATTTTAACTCGCTGACATATTTTTCATTCAGCGATCATTTTTATTCAGACACTAACCCTTTGACTGCGCTGTGTTCTAACGAAAACCATTAACATCGTACGATGCGACATCCGCGTGTCAGAAGCTGACACTAAACTGTGTCGATGAAAATACGAAGAATCGAGGAGTTACTGACAATGAGATTCATCGTCAGTTATTTGGTCGGTTGTTATATGACACGTAACAGTATGTTCCATGCTTTATTAGTTTACTAAAAAGTTAAATGCAATGTACCGAGTAAAATTGTTCAGATTTCATGTATTCAGACCGGGTTCAAGACATCATTCGCTCCTTATACCTGAGTTACATCGTACTCTCTACGGTTATAACAATAGTATTAATCGTATTATATTGAATGTTAATGACTTTTGTATGGATCTGAATGTTTGTCTCTCCACGACTAATTTCATACGTTGTCTATACCGTGAATTACAACAATTTGAATATTGTTCTCACCAATAATTATATTCAACATTTTTTGTACTAAAGGGTAAAGGTAATTCGTTAATAAATGAAATGCAATGAAAAGTTACTGCCCAGAGATGTACGCCTTTCGTATATATTCATAGACACGTGTGAGCGTATATATACGCTTTTTATGTCAAAGGGTTAAATTAATAATTGAACGCTATAAATATAACATCATCAGAAGATATCAGACTGTATTAAGAAGCAGTTTTATTGTTTCTCTGCGATCTATTTCTCACGTGGTGAATAGGCGTATAAATTTCCTGAAAAGAAACAAATTGTGGCCAGTTGCGAACCATCGTTCAGCCGCAAAACTCGACACCGATGGTAACGCCAAAGAAGCAGTATCGATCTTCATAGAAGAAAAGTAAAAGAGGTAAACGTCGATAAAACTCGGTGTATAATTATAATCTTGAAAGTATCTTCCCAGGTATTATAATAGTTCTTGAACCAATAACATGTTGAGTATGCATGTAAAAGTACGTTCGTAGTCTAACCTCTCAAATAGTACGAAAATAGTACGAAACCATTAATATACGTATCAGAAAAAGAAAGTAGAAAGTGGATATTCTTTACAAAGATATTTAAAACTAGACAACGTTGAAGATGTAAAATCCGTGAATGGGTCACGTAATGGTATTAATGCTAAATATTTTAACGGTGTCACATTTGGACTGTATTTTGAAGCTCGTTTAAATAAGTTAAAATAAACGGAAGGACGAAATTGCCATTTTGGGTAATCTTGACAATCGGCGGCCATGTTCCGAATCCTTGACTTCGTGCAAACGCACACATGTAATCGAGAAAACGGAGTCAAGAACATAAGTAGCTGGTAAGGTATATGAGCACATTCGTTTTACCGGTTGTCTACCTGTTCTGGGTCAGTCGCGTGTGCAAGGTCAAATCCCAAGAATACTACGTCACTCGAAGCCGAGGACCGCGAATCTCATCGCATAGCTCAAGGCATATTATACTCATTTTTATTACTTAACCTCCATGCTTATTGCAAAGCCTTTTCATTAATCGATGTATAGAGACTTGTGATACCATCAGAAAACTGAATGCACCTAACCTTCAATTTATACGGTAGATTGGTTCCCCGAAAATGCCCCGTAAATTTAAATCATGCCATTCGAATACACATTTCACATTGAAAATAAATATGTAATCAATTTAACAAATCCATATAAAATAGTATTATGTATTTAAAAAATTAAAATACATATTTTTAAATCAAAATTCATTAACTCAAGCAAGATATACATAACATAATTCAAAAGTACATATTTTCTTTCGCATTTCTTCGAGCGTGATAAACCGAAATCGTGTAATTCGAATGCCGTGTAAATCGAGGGCTAAGTGAATAATGTTATAAAGAAGCAGGTTATAAATGATTGTATATAACTAATTTAAAATATAAGTGATGAACCATCAAAATGGTTAATTTTGATGACCAAGCTATCATATTTTCCATGACGTAGTTTTTACCTTGAATTTGACTGCGGCGCAGGATGTTTCTAAGTAAAGCGACGAAGAATGAAAATACCTTTGGATAGGTATTATCGAAGATAATCTTTCATGAAAACGTGTCTTCGCTGTACGATGAGACGGTATTTCGTGTTTATCTTATCAAAGTCATAAAAAATATGACGGAGAGCTCAGAAGCCGCTTAATTGACTATATCTGAAAGTAGGTGCCACGAAATATTTATAGGAAATTTTTGTGATTACTAGTTTAAGAGAATAGTAGTAGACTTAAGTAGAAAAAAGCTAAAAATCGTAATTGCGATAGTTCAATAATTTCAAGTTATCCGTCGGTGATTATTTTATTCCTACGAAAGTAAAGACCATCTAGGATAAATAAATTCAAGCGAATAAGATAACGAATAAATTCCAAGTGACTTAAGGTTTGATGGACGCCATTAAGTAATATTGTATCCATCAAAGTAATTCTTCTGTTCGATTTCTTTTTATAATAAATGCTGTTTACTTGCTGTTTACTTCTTCAGTGTAACATATCTTTTGCAAGAATGCAAGGGTCGTCACCCCTTGCAAGTTAAACTTTCATGCCTTATCTACGTTATTTTTTAATTATCGCTTCGCATAATGAGAGATGAATGAAAAATAAGGGAAAAATGTGGAGAGGGAGAGAGTTCAAGTCTGAATCATCGATCAATTCTCCATTGGAATATTTAACATGTATAAGAAATAGTTTAGTGTGGGTGCACTATCGTTTTCTTTATCATCAGCTGCTGAGGACAACGTCACTGTTTCTTGAGCTCGCGAACCATAAGTCAACACTAAATATAGCGATCGCGTATTATCGTGTCGGTGTGCCCGGATTCTTCGCGTGCTTCACGATCGCAATAAGTCGGTTGCTATGACCAGAAACTACCGTCATGGAAACAATTTGCTAGGCAACTAAGTAATCAAATAATACCAAGAACAATGCTCTTTTCACATCCATTTCTGGCATTATTAATTACTCAGAATGTCTGATAGTAGTCGAAAGTATTAATTAAATAAATTTCGCTAACAAATTGGGAGACTTATTCAATCATTTTGGTCATCGTTATAAACCATTGTGCAAAGACATTTGCAGTTATAAGGGAATGTAAGGATAGGAAATTATTAAGGGTAGCCATAAGGAATATCGTTTTTTCAGATTGAATAAACAGCGCCATCTTCTTCGTGATTTGTTACTAATGTACTAACTAAATTGATTGACATTAGAGAATGAAAACTCCGCCAGGGAGATGGAAGAAGATTGTCAATAATGATGGGGATTATATTGTTCATTAATCGGTACTAAATGTTAAATAAAATAGAATTTTGTATAAGTATCAGAAACGACATAAAATTAGGGACACACCTAATATATCGATATGTTCTATCTGAATTGGGTGAGAAAAAGAATTACCTATAAACTGAAGTTTCTTGTGAAGAATGTACTACACTCACGATCAGTAAGAGCAATCCATGCATGAACAGTCTCTTGATCTTCTGTTGACTTGAGAACGGTACGAGGTTTAGAGTGGAAACTTCTTCGAAAAGTTACCAAAGCAGCGACAACAAAATACTCATTATCATTGACGAAGAACGGTATTAAAGTATCATTCGTGAAATGCCCTCAATTATTGTATTTATCACTCGAAATGATCGCACGTGCGGAAATCTTCTTTCAAGAAGCAGTAGATGTTTGGTAGTGTGGTGGTAGATAATCGAATTTTTATTTAAAAAATATCGAATCGGTATCAAGATACCGTATATGGATATCACGAATGTAATTACTGATGATTTCCATGAAGTAGAGCACCTTGATATCATATCTTGGGAATCATATGCTAGTCATCATATTTACAATAGTAAGTATCTTAGCAATAAAAAATTATGCTACTGATATCTTAAACAATTTTCTTTAAATGATAAGTATTTTCCATTGACTAAAAACGATACAGTCTCTTTTAATGCTATAATACTATTTGCAATTATTGTCATAATCTACTAATACTCAACATCTTTTCCGCGTAATGTAAAAATATTAGAGGTACCCAAAAGTAATCAATTTGTTCATAGTACTTAATTCGATTATCTTGTATAAAACATTTTAATTTTTTCAACCGATGAATTATGACATTCGAGTATCGTCGATCAAAGATCGAAAAAATAAATCGAGTTTCATAAACTATGCAAGAAATGAATAGAACGTTACAGAAATGAAAATCATTACAAAAAGGGAATCGTAGATTACACGGATTCATGATAAGAAAATGATAGAATACATCGGATATATTACTACGCGTTATGTCATTTACACAAGACACTGTTTACAGAGTGACACAAGAATTCTCGAACTATTACTCTCCTAATTATTGAAATCAATGAAACTCCTGCGTCACTCGGTAAATTTACGGTTCATAGTAATACGCGTTCTTCCTGTTTGCTTTTTTTCGAATCTTCAACCAACAGATATCATTTTAAAGCGAATCTATTTTATCTGTCATATCGTATCATATCATGTCTACGTCCTCAAGGTGTTGTAGATTCTACGAACAATGAAATTGTACGACTTCATTTATACACCGTTATCGCAGGTTTCTGAGAATGAGTACAGCAGTCTTTTAAAAGGAAAATCCTGCTACAGATTTATCCTATACAAGGTCTTCAACCTCATTACAATGTTCTCCGATAGTTTGACTGTCTGGACCGAATACATGTCGGTATCACGATGAGAAAAAGCTTTAAGTACTGTTCTAGGTGGGTGCGTTGAACTTACCGTCGCATTTCGTATTGATTTCGGTGGCACTGCGCGACCAGAGCCAGACGTTACGTACGGCACGTGTCCGCGTAGGGCAGACACGCCCATTCCGAATCACCGTGGGGCAAAATAGTGACCGTAGTCAGATTCATAGTAATTTCAAGGGGAAAAGTGATCGATTGGAAAAACTACATTACTTTCCCTGGAAATATCTGATGACTAGACTATCAGCATAATCGGTCAATCGTTATGCCGATGACAGAACCGGGGCCTGACGCAAGGCCCCGAAGACCTTGAACGGAACCTTATTTGGGAGACAAGGTCGAGGCTTTCTGGACTATTGAGTCTTTAAGCCGGTGACATTGTGCAGCCTTTTTCTTTGAATATAAGTCTCCTTATCGAGAGATGTTAGATAATTAATTGGTGATACAAAAGGACGTCGACCAGCCCTGCGCTTCGTAACGCGTAACTGGATACCGAAGGATAAAATAGATGCGCTCAACCACGTTGAACATGCAGTGTAAGAACTTATATAATTCGTGTGATTACATTTTTGAATTAGTTGCACTTTGATCCTACCTGTGATAGGATTAACAAATCCATACTATGAATGTCTTTTTATGTAAATGTATTATGACAATATATCTTTTTACACCTTGATTAATTCGCATTTATACTTTGCTAGTAAATACCTAAGAATGCTTTGTACTTCATCGTTAGAGTTGAGAGCATTTCCGGAACCGGTGCTGAACATGTGACAGCTGTACGCCAGCATCGATTCAGTTAGGTTAGGTTAGCTACCGGCAAACTAACGTAGTACCCATGTCACACGGAAATTACTTAGTCATCGACACGTGTTAAATTTTACATGCTCATCATAAGTATCTATATATGTATACCGTGTTGTAAATACTTGTCTTTATCTCATTAAAACTAAGGCACAACTAACCTTGGAATGCAGATCTGTTGTCACATTTGGACGACGTAAGTACTTGAAACGAATTAAAAATATATCGAATTTTGTCACGCACGCAATTCTTACACAAGCATAATAAAACTTATCATTGAAGAAAGGAAATAATTTGGCACGACTTCACCGGCGAATGAGTACACAACTGGGATCGATTTCTTATTAGGCATGATGATTCATCAATCGTTTCAACGAAGCATTATTTCGTCAAGCCAGCGCAGGGTTTATTTATGAAGCAGACCTATTTCTTTAAATGTACATGTTGCAATATTTTACCAAATATATAACAACCGAGTTTAGTAACAAATATCAATACCACACTTATGAATCATCGAATCAATAATAGCGTAGTGCGATTGAAGAGGAACGTTCCACTCGATCTGCAAATGCATGACGGGATGTATTCAACGTCAGTAAGACCCCTTATGATTAAAATCGATATTTCATACCTTTTATTGCATTACAATCAACGAGCAAATACAATAAATGTCTATGTAACTCGGCAACATTTGAAATAACTGTCGTCAAACATTTCGGTACCCCAACGGATAATAGCATATATATTTGCAAAAAGCAAACCGCGAATGTTATATACTTATATTTCCGTAACGTACAAATCGGAAACTGTCTGAATATTCTGAAGTCTAAAACTCAAAGTATTTTTTAGATTGCAATATATCGATCCTGAAACATTTCCGGGAACAGGCAGGACGATTTTTCGTACTTTGACGTTTCCGTCGCCACGTGGTTTCCCACCCACGAACCCGGTCTACTATCGTAGACTGTCCGGACACTCGTATCGATTTTGAAGCAGACGCTGCACTCACGCAACCATAGCATCTCTTACGTAGAAACATGAGCGCAGAATGGTACGATCGTAGCGTAGGGCCTACGTGACGTGGCAGTAGTCCAGTGCACCCTTGCCCGCGCCCTTGAGTCTATTTTTAGTTACTGCTTCACGAAAAAGATGAGTAAGTCAGCATACATCTAGTAATAAGTAAGTGGAAATGAAAAGATTTCAGTTCCATCTGCATATGTGGATTCAGGCATCTCTGCTCCCTTCATTTAGAAATCCAGCAATTGTCTGATAAGTACTATTGATCACGTTGGAGTATGGATTTGCTGCTACAATTCTAGTTGTGTGAATGAATGTTCAAACTGTCTTAGCAATCCTGCAAATCCTTAATGATATACGTCAACCATTTTCTTCAAGAAAGGAATAGAATGCACAATTAAACTACCTTACAATAAAATAAGGGAGAACGATTGCAATGTACTAATTGTATGAATAATGCACGAAGTGAATCATAGAGATATGCATTACTGAAGCCTTCTCCGAAGTCTGAATGTATCGCATGTAGTGCGATGTATTAATCGGCAATATCTTCAATGGTATAGACATTAAAGTAACGAAAAATTCATAAACGCCAGTTACTCGTGAGTTTTTAATTCACATTTCGGTCTATCCTCTTCAAGTATGCGGCCCGGCCTACCTAAGGCGTATACCTGAGGAGAAAACAGGCAAAATTCTAGGTCCTCAGAGTTATTTGGCCAATACTCATCGCAGAAAACCAGAAGTAAACCCGTTGCTGCCAACCGATAGAATGACCTTTCAAATGGAATAACTAACGGCATAATGAAACGTTATAATTCGTTATATATATAGAGAGTTGCGTTTCTGATTTATTTATTGGAAGTTATAAATTATAAAGCCATATGGAACATAATTAAATATTAATCAAATGCGAAATATTATTAAAATATGGACATATAATACATGACTGTCTTTACATTTCATTAAACTTATGTAATAAACATTAAAATGGCGGTATTCAGAGATATGGAAATTTAAATCAAATTATTTTTAAGTCCTACAATGAGGCGTCAGATTTAAATAGCAGTAGCGCTTCTCTAATATCCACTACAGACGACGTCATCGATGTATACATACGCACTTGAGTATTGTCCAAATGTTTGAAATCTAAATCAATCGTAAACAATTTTTGTGAAAGTAAATTAGAAAATTTCTTTGTGACTCATTCTATACCTACTGCCGGTACTGGTTTGTACAGGGGCACACAAGAAATGTCTGTAATCTTTTCACGCATTTGTACGCACACAATCCCATATAGCTCTGACGGTTAGTCAGGCAAGCCCTTACGCTAGTGTACGCTTCTAGAAGGCATTATACTCCCCGTATCGTACAGTTTGAAGCGGCATTTGGAGAATCTAGCCGGCAGCCGGCCGGTGGACCAATCAGCGAGGAGCTTTCGTTTTATGCCCATATATGGCAAGACCTGTGAATCCGAGTAGTGGGGGACGCCGGCTGGACGAGTCCACTTCCGTATAGGGGTGTTCGTTGAAAATATTATCAGGAAATATAACGTTTAATAAACAATCGATCAACGTATTCCTCATGCTTTGTATTCTTATGAACTGTCAGATAGGTTTCATTATGCATATTTTAGAAATATGTGGAAAAAACAATGATTATCATAGATCCTTTGGTACGTCAGTATTATATATACCAACCACACCTCTGGACGAGTCCACAGAACACGGTACTCGCCACGATCTCGCTCACAGTGCTCGCAACTCGCGGCCCTCGAGTCTCGCTTCGTCGTGCTAATAGTAACCTTGCGGTGCCTCTTTGCCGATCAGCAATCGTCCAGTTCGTCGGTTATTTTCTGTTCTAAAAGGTGAGTTCTTATATAACATAGTGTGTTATACACGCATTTCATGAATAATATATTTGATTTCTGGCGTTTTATCATATTATTTCTGCGAAAAACACCGAAAAGAAACGCCGGTTCCCAAGCAGCCATGTTGGCAGGGCGTTGCTCTCCGTATCCTCAGAATTTCCAGATATCGCGGTGTCGTCTTTTATATTTTCGATCTATTTAGAATTTTGCGTAGAATAATTATATCCGTGCGATTCAACAACAGGTTGTCGTTGTCAAGTGGTTCCTGACGTAAACGCGCTACGAAGCAGGTGGTCGCGACGCGATCATTTATTAATAGAAGCCCGCTGTAGTTGCCGTGTTACAGACACTAACCTACGATTATGCTTTCTCTTACTATGAACTGCTACGACAAATTTCTCACAGTTCCGAGAACAATCATTCTAATTCCACATGAATTTAATCGTATGATATGACAATTAAGAGCAGATGCATTCTAAATTAGTCTTTTCTAATCGCCATAGTAGCGAAATTAACGCGTATAATTCTTTACGCAATTAATGGAGATTTGCAAACATTTCTAAGGATTTGGGTACAAGATTTATGTAGTTTAACAAGGATGCGAATGTTTATCACATTACACATCTTTATCGACAGAAAATCGTCACTTCGTTTTAATATTGCAATTAGTTTTATATACTTTTCCTTAATTCCATACAATTATTCCTACTGCATCTTTGTTATTTAAGTGAATGTAGATGATCCGAGCGCCCAAAAATTGCGTGTGGTAGATAAATTAAAGATCATCATGTAATTTGTGGAATGCAATGAGATAGTCTGATACTTGCATACCGGAAACTAATGCACGTTGTTAGTAAAAAAAGATCGATTGACATTGAATACCGATCAAAGCAGAAGTTGTTTAACGGGTGGGAAAGGAACATTGGCAGGATCGGAGATGCGTGGTTCGGTAAATTTGGCGGATGCATTCACAGAGGGTGGTGAGAGACAGTTCGGGTGGTGGGGGGTGGTTCGCACGGGTGGCGGAGAGGAAGACCCCTCCGTGGTAGAGCACTTCCATATATGGTAAAGAAAGCCAGGATTGGCCGAGGGTGTCCTGCCCTTATTGGCCGATCGTTGGTTGGTGGGGATTACGAGGAACAACGAGTCTCTTCATATAATACACTGCGAGCCGGCTGTCAGCTACACTCTGTGTTTGGTGCTAGATCGGTCGACTGTGCAGCAGTGTCACGTCCCAAGACCGAACTCTTCCTAACTTGTACATAACTTTTTTTACGCGAAAAACGTAAGTTTTACCATCTTAAACCGAGTGATACGTAACTTTGCAATACAATCGACACAACTACAAAGAATACTCGGTAGTGCGACCAATTTAAGAAACAGTGCGTGGGTAACAGTTAATTTGCACCTTTGAACATGGATTACTAAATCCAAAAGTGGGTGTGTTAGGCGAATTCAGGATCTGCGTGAAACATATTTTAGTGCATTTTGTGAGATTTCATTTTGATTCGATTGCCGGAATATTTGGTGTTCTTTGTGTTGTAAATCAAATTTTTATTTAGTGCTACTTTTGAATGTGTCGAATTTATTATTTTCGCGATCAGGGATGCTTCAAATAGAAAGCACAAAAATCAGGCATTGAACAGTAGTCTTATAGTACACGTATTTTTATTAATTCTTACCGTATTAAAGCCTTTGAATTCTATCATTTTAACATCTTCTTTGTGGTCAGATCGTTATCGTAGATTTATTTTCGTTTATTTTCGTGAAATCCATCTTTAAAATATATATATATATATATACCGGATATTGACCGTTTTATACCGGGGCAGGGCGGGGCAGGGTGCGGCTTTCTAGTAACGGCGGTTGATAAGTTCAGGCGAGGATTCTTCCTCTGGTTTATCTTGAGTATCACTTCTATTAATCAATGTAATTCTATTATCGTAGATACAATGATTATTTTCAAGTGTTTTTGTGTTTGGCAAAATTTGATCGCCGTCATCGCTCAACGTGTGCTACGTGTCGCATGACGCCATTTTGGAAATATTTCGAATCATCTTTACGTCATTTATTTGCCAATACCACGATACTTTGCGAATTTTTCAAATATATACCGAGCATGATTTACCACCGATACACGATTAAACACCTTCTACATATTATATAAGTTATTTGCTACAAAATTAATCTAATTGTCTCAATGTAAGACGTGAAGAGTTACATACTGTTACTGTTTCCTTCGCACTGAAGTTTTAGAACAAACATTCTGAGCACAGCTCTCTGCGAGAGATTGTATATTTCGCGATAGGAATTGCTATATCATTTTTACCAAATATGATTCGATATGGTTCTCACCATGTGAGCGACCATGCTTGACACATTAATTTGTCAAATGAACTATGCACTACCAGCAATGTAGTTTGTACGGGAAGCTACTGTTCTTCCTCTAATTCTGTTTGATGATATTCTTAATATTTAATAACTGATCGCGCGCAATGATATACTTGTTATAAACAACATAATCAATTGTAGAATAGTTTTTCGTAAATGATTAATTACACGACGAATTAATAATTTTGTTATTTGATTTTTGCAGATAAAACAAAAAACTAAACATGTGTGACGAAGAAGTTGCTGCACTCGTAGTTGACAATGGCTCCGGAATGTGCAAAGCCGGTTTTGCTGGAGATGACGCTCCCCGCGCTGTCTTCCCCTCCATCGTTGGCAGACCACGCCACCAGGGTGTCATGGTTGGCATGGGACAGAAGGACTCCTATGTCGGTGATGAGGCTCAATCGAAGAGAGGTATTCTTACCTTGAAATACCCGATCGAGCATGGTATCGTTACCAACTGGGACGATATGGAGAAAATCTGGCACCACACTTTCTACAACGAGCTCCGAGTAGCTCCCGAAGAACACCCAGTCCTTCTCACCGAAGCTCCACTTAACCCAAAGGCTAACCGCGAGAAGATGACACAAATCATGTTCGAGACTTTCAACACCCCTGCTATGTACGTCGCCATCCAGGCTGTACTTTCGCTGTATGCTTCTGGTCGTACAACCGGTATCGTATTGGACTCCGGTGATGGTGTTTCTCACACTGTACCAATTTACGAGGGATACGCTTTGCCTCATGCCATTCTTCGTTTGGACTTGGCTGGCCGTGATTTGACCGACTACCTCATGAAGATCCTCACAGAGAGAGGATACTCCTTCACCACCACCGCTGAACGTGAAATCGTTCGTGACATCAAGGAGAAGTTATGTTACGTTGCTCTGGACTTCGAGCAAGAGATGGCTACTGCCGCCTCCTCCTCTAGTTTGGAAAAGAGCTACGAGCTTCCTGACGGTCAGGTCATTACCATCGGTAACGAAAGATTCCGCTGCCCTGAGGCTCTCTTCCAGCCATCATTCTTGGGAATGGAAGCCTGCGGTATTCACGAGACTACCTACAACTCCATCATGAAATGCGACGTAGACATCCGTAAAGATCTTTACGCTAACACTGTTCTTTCTGGTGGTACCACCATGTACCCTGGAATCGCTGACAGGATGCAGAAGGAAATCACTGCCCTCGCCCCATCCACCATGAAGATCAAGATCATTGCACCACCAGAAAGGAAATACTCCGTATGGATCGGAGGTTCTATCCTTGCATCTTTGTCCACATTCCAACAGATGTGGATCTCCAAGCAGGAGTACGACGAGTCTGGACCATCCATTGTCCACAGGAAGTGCTTCTAAGCGCATCTTTGATATTCCTCTTGCATACTATCATTCCCCAAACCCCCAGATCGGCCTCTGTTTTGTATCGCAGGCGGACGTAACATCAACTTCCGCAAAAATTGTCCTTTGGTTCCTCCGGGACGAAGGTAACTTCTTTCGAATCGGATGTACGTGGGACATAATTATCGCAGAGGCAATCCTAAACATCTTTGCTCCATTCATTTTTCATCATTTAATTAGACACTATTGTATCTTAAACATACCCCACTCCCGAATTCCTAAATACCCTCTCCTATCCTACCGAATCCTTTGTATTATATATTTGAATAACATGCCTACGGTAGCGATTAGCTAACCACCCTCATGAAAACATCTTTATTCTATTGTCGCGATGTTTGAACTCTACAATCAAGAGTAACTTTCTTTTCTTTCACTCGCGCATATACCCTTCATCGATCTAATGTTCGCGAGTTTGAGCAAAAACAAAGCATTGCGTAGATCATTTTGGGATATTTTTCAGTGTAGGAACAATCCGACATAGTTGCTACGAGGATAGTTGCTACGTCGAAAGATACTTCGGATTTTTGATATCCTCTGATTAATGCATTCCGCTACTCTGCTCCGAGGTATTTAAGAGACGTTCGCGTCAAACCGCCTTTTGTGGACGCATCATTCCGGGCAGAGATAGGCCTTTGACTTATTAATAATTTTTGCCCGCCCCCACCCCCCCTTTTTTTCTTCTATCGTTACCGATCGTGGAGGGACAAGATGGCTCTTTTTTAATGAATGGGGGAGACCGCTGACGCAGAAAAATCCCACAAACGCTCGCTCAAACGAATGAAAAAGACACGGTTTCGACCCCGCAAGCGTAGCCAAAGTATTATAATTTATTCCCATTGTATTGTGCAACACCATTCACGTACACATCTTAAAGACTACTTTAGACTTATGGGATTATAAAATAAAACTCTTAAAAACATGATCGCTTCGACTCTTGTGTTTTTTGAGATTACAGTTGTCCAAGATCCTTCATTGGATTATTTCTCCTTATTTTCCAATCCAGCTAGAGTTATCGTGCGTGCTAAGAAAAAAAGATTGATCATCGTTTAAGTTCTCTCATTTAGCTCTCAGTTTACGTAGTAGTTTTTATACACATGTAGCTTTTGTACCGTTTGGCGTCATTCATTATTGTAACATAAGATTTGCGGTGAAAAATTTATATTACTCTAAGAATTAGGTTTATATTTTTAGTCGAATAAAAAAATTATTTTCAATCAAATGCAGGTGTTAATTCTTGTGCAATAACGCCACGTTTTTAAAAGCTTTCAATTTTAATCATTTCTGAGATTATTCAAACGTGAAAAAATAGAGCTCGTAAATAATAATAGTGCTATGTTAGGCAACAATATTCAGCTTTTTATTTGAAACAAAATATTTCTAACTCTGGCAGAATTTCGATTCTTGAAAGCAATACTTATTAGGGATATTTTTCATTGATTTCTTCTTAACACGTATTGCACATTGCTCATTTCATACTTTTAATGGTTTAATAAATAAAACGATGGAACTGTTCCGCTGTAAACTTCAATCAGGCATAAAATATGTTAAGATTCAGCCTCTTATTAGGTACATAGAAACAGTACGTTTTTTGATTTATGTAAGTACGCCCACAGACGAGATGTATGTAGACCAAGCACTGAATGGGCTTTCGTGATTCCAGTAAAAAATTACCGACGCGGTAAAAATCAACGCAACAAAAGGTGCCCCCTGCAGAAACGAGTAAAAGAATTCTGTACTGTAACCACTCAACAGCATACCATAAAAAAAGAACGAGAGCATACCTACAATAAATTGAATGGGAATGCTTCGTTACGATAATGCTACAAACAAATACAAATGCATTGCGTGCATCTACCTACCTTCTTATTCACAAGTATATATATTTCATATATATATGATACTTATAAGTGTACAACAGTGTATAAAAAAGTATAGGTCATCGTTGAAAGATAGTCAAGTGATATTAATTAAAGTACACTTATGAAGCAGCTATTAGCTCGGTTGTAACTGTAGAAGAATTCTAATTCTAATTCTCTGCAATTATTACCGATTACCAGGTCTCATCACGTGGAGGTTGCCGCTAACAGAAAGTCAGGTGGGTGGCTGGGTCGCGGACCCCGATCCGCGTGATGTAAAACAGCCATATGTGTATTATATTCTTCATTATTCTATAGTTATTAAATAAATGCGCCAGTACCTTATTATCACCGTGAGAATAAAATTAAATTATTACTATTAAATTATTACTTTGAAAAAAGAATAAGGACAAAGTGGCTCCAAATGCCCAATAAATTAAGTAAATAATAGTTTGTTTCAGCGTCTGAAATGAATACTAATAGTTCGTATTTGCTTCTTATAACTTAATTTTCCATATGGCGTAATAATTAATATTTGTTTGAGTCGCTTAATAAAACGTGAACTAATCTTGTCACATCTTTTTGTATTTGCTATAAATTTTCTTTTGAATATCCAGTAGTATAATATATTTCTCACAGATGTAAGAGATTTTGAAAAACAACACTCTCCAACACAAAAATCCGTGACTTCGTCGACTGCTTTTATTTACGTCACCAAAGTCCGATTTGCATATTTAAGGGGTGCTTTCCAAAGAAAAATGTCTACTCTGTCGCATAGAGTAATTGAAATCCTCGTTAGAGACCCAATTTTTATGGAAATTTGAAATGAATCTCGAAAAATCAGCGTGCGTAACGCCCATATTTCTCGCAATATTTAAATGATGTTTAAGCATATTTGCAAATTCTTACTGAGAAAGTAATTTATATCATTTTATTCGCAGAAGTCTACAGAATTCTTTGCAATTTATGAAACCTGTCTAACTTTTATATGCCCGTCACAAATCCTGTTCAAGGGACAAAAATGAACCTTTTCTTCAAAATTGATTTTTTCGAAAACTGAGGGTGTTTGAGAGAATCGGTTTGCGGTATCGTTTTCAGTGTGGCAAAATCTATAAAGATCACATATTTCTTGTTACAACCTTTTTGTGTTGGACAGTGTTATTTTTCAAATTCCCTTACATCTTTCAACATACATATTACTCGAAATTTAGCACATATACATATATATTGTATATGATATGCGCTAAATGTCGAGTAATATGTACCTTTAACAGATGTAAGAGTTTCTAAAGAAATAATTCCATGTTTTATTTTTGCAGTTTTGCTACTAAGAACATAAAAAATGGCTATTTTATTTATTTTGTGGGTAAAAGCATCAGTGACACCAAAATCGGTACCGAGTCCTAGGACTCGATAACTCTGAAAGTACAGATTGGCTTGCGTACTTGGTCTACTTATATCTGGTTTCTGGCACTACACACAAGAGTTTTTTATATCTTATCCCACGAACTAAACTTCTTATAAAAATGATCAGATGGCAGCACAAAACAGTTTGATTGCGAGAACAGACATGAGACTACATAGCGAATCTTTTTTACTTTAACCTTCACGCGTGCAAATCTGTTAATATGTACTAAATTGCATAATATTGACAAATATTTTCGGACACGATTTAAAAATAGACCACATATAATTCTTCATTTTTGAATTTTATCATAACTTTACACTAGACGAAGAACACAAATTGAATTTTGCATTTGATTTTTTATGTCCTATATATTTGAATAGGCGTTCTTTGCTTACTGCTTATTGGTTGGAAGACGTCAACATTCTTTTAGTCGGGTAAAGATGCGTTTAATTTGAAAATTAAAATAATATTCCATTTATATGCAGGTGTTAATATTTGAACGGCGAATAATGATAATCCGCAATAATCCGTTAGGGAGAGTATACTTTCTCGTGACTCAACGACAGTTGGAAGCCATAATGTGAATTAAAAAAAAAAAGTTTTAAAGGCTTTGAGAACGCAAACTAAATCGGCATTAAAACAAAACATTCACAAATAATTTGAATAAGGTATAATTCTGGCGTATCGCGTATAAAGTTAATGAGTACTCCACGTAATTAAATTATTGTATAAACAATTTGTAAATTCAGAATTTTAATGCACTTCTTTTTAACAACTCCGCTAATAATTTCACGAGAAAACGTAAAGCAAATTCTAATTTGGAAAAATTACTTTGAAGTGCAAATCAGGAGAATACGATTTCTAAAATGAGATTAATATTCGTGATATGAAACATTAGAAACATTTTCATAGGAAGTATTGGAACAACGAAAACGGGGTAATATGTTTTGGATAAAATTGCTCTTTATTATCTGTTGAAAATGGTTGTGTGTGTAAATTAAAACTCATACAAGCCATATTATTTTCCATCTTTCAATCATACTTGGCAATGCTGTAGAGATTCAGCAGGTGATGTTTTTGATTGGTAATAACCAAACTTAATCTTCTCTTTGTTGATCTACAATAAAAATCGCGGTTCTTTTATTTGCAATATGGTATAATAGAATTATTTTATTTAATAGAGTGCTTATCTAACGTAGTCGCACGAATACGATTAATCCTTAATTGAAAATGAAAATATAGCTTTGATAGTTTTAGGTGGTCTTTTAACTACAAGTTAATACGACGAAATATCAATTACATTTTTCCAGATTACAGTCGAGTCTCTTTTTATGCGGTGTATACGATTCACGGAAATCCGCATAAATAACCGCACAAAAAAAGATATAGCTTTCTTTGCAAAAGTAGGCATAATTTTCTGAGATGCCAACAGCAGAAAAGACACATATTCAGTTGTTTTGTTTTGTTTATGCATAAAAAGATTTTAGATTCGAACGAAAAAAGCTTTATTTGCGTGTGGGAAAAACATAAAAATTAATACATCTAGAAAGTATTCTAGATTTCATGGATTACATATATTTTCTTGTTTTTGTGCTTCATCGCATAACTTCTAAACCGCATCAAAACAATACGCATAAAAAGAGGCTCGAATGCACTCTCTTCAAAATGTTTGATATTCTTTGTTAAACGTAATGTATATAATTTGAGTAAATCTGAAATACTGAATACTTCAGATAATAATAGAAACATTACCTACCTAGACTCGATAGGCATCTCTCAGTCGCCACTCACGTTTATTACGGTAATTTCAGTGGCGACTAAGAGGCGGCATTAAAATTTACTGTACTTACTTTGGTATTGAATTTTAAATCACCGACAACTGGAGTGAATCTTAAAGTTGCCTCGTAATATACATGCACTAATCTTCATTATTATTCTACAAGCTATAGCTATCATATCACGTACGAAATTAATTAGCATTCCACGTAATTAGATTATTACGCAAGCTCAGTATATTCATTACGAATAACAATCGTAAAAAGTGAAATTCATTCGTGAAACGTATGCGTATCTTTATTGACAATGAGTCAAATGAGTTTGCCGCGTAGCAGGCATTTGTCATTTACACACACAGCGTAATCTAGTCTACCTGATTATTGATATCGTAATAGTGTATTGGTGTCAACATAACTAGTTTAACCATGCGCCCCACTCGCGACTATCACGCGGCGGATTACTATACGTATCCCCCACTCATCCCACCTGATAGGTGATGTGCCGGGAATGGCATTCGTCTGTCGTTCGTCTGTCGTTCGTCGCGCGTTGTTCATGTGTTTGTTCTTCTTCGTCGACGATTTTCGACTTTCTTCAACTACCTTCCGTTTCTCGTTCTTTCTTGGTGCACCACGATGATCTTCTTCAACGGACTGCCAGGTTTTTATTATTGACTAACATCTAATTTTCTATAAATAACTAACGAAGCGACGATGAAGTATGTACGCTCGCGTGCTTACTCCCACTGCAACATCGACTGCTATTTCACAATCTTGAAATATTTCGAGTCAGAATTTGTTTCATCTTCTCCCGGGAAGTAATTAGTGAACTTTTTAATACTCTGTAGCTCCATGTAACTTTGAAGTCACAGACTCCGTATCTTTCATTTGATTTTATTTTTTCGTTGTAATAACAATTATAAAAATACGCGCAACAATCGTCACCTTTTTTGATGCGTTTAAGTAATCATTTCGTTACTATTTTCACGTAATGTACCTTCGTTAGAATCACATTTAACTAGATTTACGATATACGATTTCCTTTTGGACACGAAAAGTTGGACTATAGAGGGTTCAAAGTGAATTAAAATTACAAATTCAATTTATTTGAGTAGTAATCTAATTACGTGAATGATACTTATTCTCATACGTGATGCGATAGAACTAGAACTTACAGAAATGATTAGTGAATTAATTTATTTTAGTCTTCACTTACTTTGCATACAATGTGGTTTTTGGAAAAAATGGTTTTATAATTCGCATTATTCTTTTTTGCGTAAACTTGATTTTAGGCGGAATTTTAATTGTAGTATTTTTCTTTCTATGTATTGCCAAGAGTGTATTTAGACATTTAGACCACCATGGTTTTGATGATATATTAAAAATACAGTCTTTGGATATTTCATATTCCGCTGGCATGGGCCTCTGATTGGATTTTCTTTCCTTTTCTTGTATAAAAATCAGAGTATAATTTATTTATCCCTACTTTTAACTTTCATTGGTGTTTAGTATTGTTTAATTAATCGTTTAAACAAGTTTAATAGAATTCTTTATCTGCACTCTATATTTAATTTCAGACCAGTAAATAGCTTTTATAAACGTTATCGGTTAACAAAACTATGACATTATAATACTATTATAATATAATACATTTTACTGGCAACAATATATTATACAGTAGACTCCCGTATAACGCGGTTATTACGCACTATATAAATTCGCGTTAAAGGAAATCGTGCTGTACGGGAATGATTCTCGTATAACGCGCATATTCTAAAGTAACATGTTTGAAATGATTATTTCTATGCCAACTTTTATTTTCTATGTTTTATCAAATAGGACAGTATTTTAAAAATAAATGAAGACAGATATTTCATATTGCCTGAAATTATTTTTCTTCATTATCGATGTGCGTGTTCACTGTTCAAAAATACCAGTGTTTTATATCATGGAAGATAAATATACTGACATTAATGGTCAATAAATTTATTGTGTGATTTGTCTTCGTCTTCTTGCGGCGGACATGTTTGAGGATGACTGACAGGTTTCAGATATACTCTGTCGTATAATCATGAAGCAACATATTTGCCGAATACCGCCATTTTTGTATTGTCGAATTATTTACTCAAGGATTAACTGCGGAACAGGTAAACAGTCTAGTTACCAGTTACCACTAAATGTTGAGGTCATTTATTAATATGCAATCGTAAGAATTACATGTTAATATTTGACCAACAGACATATACTAACACGAAAGACTTAGATGTTAAGTGGATAAGTTATAACTTCTGAAGGACATTTGCGCTATAGACTATAAGTAATTACACGGGGAAGAAATCAATATTCAACTATAAAAAACGGTAGTTAATGACTAGTATTCCCTTAATTACTGAATTAGGTAGGATGTAAAGGATGCTAATTAATGTTTAGTCATCCTTTAATTGAAGATATGAAGATATGAGGATATTAATTGAATTTTGTTTAATATTGACATTAAGTAAAATCGGGATCCGTGCCAGAAAATTCTTATTCGATGATATAATAATATTAAATAATATTATGATATAATTGGATAAGAGTTGAAAGTTTCAATAGGCGACAGGATTATATTATGTTATACAGGGTGAGTCAATATAAAAATATTATCCAATATAACTCGTGCCTATGGTTGTATCAAAAACGTTTTAAATGTATTAGGTTACATTTGAAGGGACTCATTTGAGGTTGAAGGTCGACTTAAGATCATCTTATTATAGGCCGCCGAATTCGTCTTTTCATTGGCTATAACGTAGCATTAAAAGAAAACTGCATTGTCCTCGAAAAAACTCAAGGTCACCTTGATATATCAGAAAATATAAGATATTCAAAAATCAAATTGCATTCATCTAATGAGTCCCCGCAAATGGAACATAATACATTTAAAACGTTTTTGATACAACCATTAGGTAACGAGTTATGTTAGATAATAGTGCTTATTGACTCACCCTGTATAAGAAGTATATTTTACACGTAACAAATACAAATTGGGTAGCGGCGTTTATAAGAGAAAAGTAATGGTCATTAAAAATAGGTTCGTTTTCCATATATGTGAAGTCGATTACATTCTGATCTGTCAACATGCTTATGTGCATTTTTTCCGTTTTACATAGGTCAGACAATGGAGAAGAATTCTTTTCCCTTTTTTGTCCTATGAAACACTACTGTTTCGCTTACGTTACCCGATTCATGCTTTTAAATATAATTATAAATTTTTAATATAGCTTTTAATATAGTTATAAATATTGTAAATCTTTGTATATAAAGGAACATTATATACAAGGAATTATATTAAGGGTACCGGAACGTAATCACTTATTTTTCACATACTTTATGAAACTCCATTTATTTTTTCATATTAAACATTATTCTATTAGAAAATCGCCGTCGTTATCTATGATTCTTGCTAAGATCTAACGATCCTCCAATGCCATAAATCCCATTTTGATAAACTCAAATTCCCGATTTTCGATTCGAAAACATTCTCCACTCCCGAATTGATTACTTTCCGGTATCCCTAATATGTTTTGCTTCATTAACATTTAAGTTTAGGCTTTGAGATCAGGAAACCGTTCTTTGAAACGGCATCATCGTGTTATCCGAACCTTATCTTTTTCCTCATTGATGAAGTTTCCAGTTTAATAATGCAACGAATAAATATTGTTGAATTCTTAACAGATGTAATACCATTTGAAATAATATTTAAACGCATAACATTTAAGTAATCTGTTAAATCCATTAAATAACATATTCGAATTCAAGCAAATGTAGAGTGCGCTATGCTGTTATTATTCTCCCCTCTGCATCGGTAAATCAGTTTGTAGGGCCAACTTGGACCACAAGCCATAACATCGTCGATTGTAACAATACAAATTTAAATTTAAATCCCCTTCGATGTATTGAAATATCATTTGGCATATATGTAAATCTAAGATATCAACCGATTAAGGTAAAGATAAAACCGATGACAAAGTTAAATTTTAATGAGCGAGTTATCGGTGGAATGTGTACAGCAAGAGTTGAGGGAAAATTACTTATCTGACGTTATGGATGAGTTTTGCACGATCTTAGCGCAACCAGTACTCCCTTCTGATCGGAAAAGTACAAAACGATAGTTAGGTCAATGACTCATATGTGACAGTAACACAAGGCATCTCGAGTATACTGATTCATTTTCATTTGTAACTTGAATCAAGATGCACGAGCAAAATATGATTGACCAATATTCAACTTGGGTAAGTCAAGTATCTTGTCTGCAATCACGACGATTTTGACATATGGACCCGAATAACCTTCGTGCAATGTTAAAACTGTCATGCAACATAATTTATCGAAACTATATGCATTTTTGCAAGCGTTCTTCTCTATATCGATATTCGCATATTTCCATCGGTTTTTCTAGGTTGGCCTTATATATATTTTCAATCTGATAGTCGGCACAGGTGCTTTAACTTTGCCCGCTGTTTTTAGTCGTGCAGGATGGGCCCTTGGATTAAGTATTATTTTGGTATTAGGATTCATAAGGTATGGGACTTAGTTTGTGTATATTTACATTATATTTTAATCTACATCACCATATTTTTGTAGCTTTGTTACGGTCACTTTTGTCATTGAAGTAATGGCATCTGCTAATGCTATGGTCACTTGGAGTCAAATTCAACATCGTAAACGTGTATGTTTCTCTCAAGATTCATCTTTCAACGAGTCAGAATCTGAGGTTTTTAGACTTTCATTAATATCCTGCTCTTTGTTTTCTGTTGTCTAATCATGAGTATAGGATTTGCCTATTATAGAGCAAGATAGAATTTCCTTTTTAGATATAATAATTAACAATGATTTCTATAGGATAAGTCATTATTCTGGTTGTTATATTTTGTAATAGCTTCATCAAAGATTAGGAGAATCGGGTCCTTCAAATTCGGACTCTGAAGATACACCATTAGTGACACCATTTTCAAGCAGTCCTGATCGATCAGATATGGTGTACAGATATTATATAATACGTGATAAAATTGAAATGGGTCAAATGGCATCAATCTTCTTCAATAAGTTTGGCACAACATTGTTTTACTTATGTTTTGCCATATATCTTTATGGTGATCTAAGTATTTATGGTGCAGCAGTTGCAAAGTCTTTAGCAGATGTTGCTTGCACCTATCAGCCAAAAAATTTGACATGCAATGAGACAATACCGGACACAGAACTTTGTTGGGAAAATATTGCACTGGATCGTTTTCATGCTTACAGAATATTTCTTGTATGTTTGATAGTATAATCAGTTGAACCGCTGACGTTTATCTCAGCTATATTATTCAATACTATATAGATAATTATTACTTTCAGACGATATTTGTCTTATCATTGGGGCCTTTTGTATTCTTTAACATACAGAAGACTAAATATCTCCAGTTACTGACATCGGTAATGAGGTGGCTTGCATTTACTATTATGATTGTTTATGCTTTAAAGAGTCTTTTTATTCATGGTCCCAGGGGCAACCCTCCTGCAGCGAATGTAGCCGGTGAGCATATTGAAAATTATGAATTATAACAAGTCCCCTAGTTACGAATATTTAACTTAAAAATATAAAAGAATCAAGTTTGTTTCATCTAGTGAGAATTTCACATACGTTTTGGGTTGAAAATTTATCTCTTTGCTTGTAGAATGCAATTAATATTGGCAATATATTTGTGAAATTACACTAATTCGTGATTTGGGGTCTTTCCATATTTGTTGTACTATTTTGACACATAGTGCACTAGAACATATATGTTTCAGGTATTCCTAGCATGTTTGGTGCGTGTGTTTACTCCTTTATGTGCCATCATTCATTACCAGCTCTAGTTGCCCCAATTGCAAACAAATCTACCCTAAATCGCTCCTTGGCATTAGATTACTTACTAATTGCTTTCTTTTATCTTTTACTGGCTCTAACTGGTGCGTTTGCATTTCAACATCTGGATGATCTATACTCCTTGGATTTTATTCCAAGTGGGAATGGAGACTGCTCTAAAAGTAGGAGTATTTTTGCTATTCTTATAGGATATTTTCTGGCCCTTTTCCCAGTATTCACATTAAGTACCAGCTTTCCGATTATAGCAATCACCCTCAGAAATAATCTGCAATCACTGTTTCTAAATCAGGATACGTCTTATAATTTATGTTTTCGTAAACTTGTCTTCCCCGTATTAGCAGTTTTACCACCATACTTAATTGCTATGACCACTAAAGATTTATCTATACTGGTGGGAATTACTGGATCATATGCCGGAGCGGGAATCCAGTATTTAATTCCGACATTTTTAGTTTATTATGCTCGAAAAAAGACAAATAAGCATATTGGGCTTGGTGTTGTCAATAAATTTGCCAGCCCCTTTTCTAGTAATTGCTGGCTTGTCTTTGTTATAGCTTGGGCTATAACTTGTATGATTTTGGTATCTGTGAATTTCATAGAAGTACATTTACAATTTACCTCGGTCAATCAATAACACAAATTATGTGTAAGAGAAGCGTTATGTAATATATGTAAAATTAGTATGTATTCTATATTAAGGGAGCGGAAAATTCAATGGAGGTCTAATGCATATCCAAACTGATATCATTCCAGTTAACACGTAATCATTTATAATAGTGCATGGTGTTATGATTGTGTTCACAGTCTTCAAAAACAGTATAAAGATCCGAAAATTGATGTATACTTCACGCACCAGTGAAATATACATCATCGGATCCTTTTTTAAAATTACTTTACCTATTATTTAAAAGACCAAATATTTTTGCTATGTCGTGAATGGACGATTATTATTGATAACGGGGTACCTTCCTTCTGCGTACAGCAGCCGGTCCCACTGTTTAATTTTAATCATCTTATTCGTATACAGAATTAACTGTACAATAATCTTTCGTGACTCAATATGATTAAATGGTCACAAGAAAAGGACAATACGATAACGCAAATCAGGATCATATAAGGCAGATATACTAGCGTAGCTTAATTTTTAAGCTTTCATAAAATATATCATTTAACTTTTTATATGTTCATTTAGCGTAATAGAATGTTGTTGTTATAACAGTTTCTACTGTACTCGTGATGTCTTTCAAGTAAGTTATATAATGACCGACTCATCATGTTCTATTTGTCTGTTACTTAGTTAACTGTAAAAATAAGCATTTCACTAAACAACATAAGATTAATCGGAATACTTTAAAATACTAATGGCCTTTTTAATTCAAACTTTAGTTTTTCTTGAAACGAGAATCTCAGTTCGGTCATATTTCATTACATTCTTTGCCATACTTTTAAGTGTATAAATAAACCTAGTATAAGAAAACAGGCAGCGTTATAAATAATATTTGTTGAATAGTAATGCGATAATTTAAATTATATCGCTGAACGTATTTTTCTATAAGGTACTTGCAAAACTGCCAAAAACAATTTATAGTATGCCTGTTGTGCTGTGTACCTGTAAAAAAATGTACAATAAAATAATGTGTGTATATATTTTCTGAAGCAAGTCAATGGATAAGAATAAATAACTGGTTATACAAGTTTATTCTAATTTATTTGTATGTGTATATACATAGTTTTGTCTATTGGTATTTTATACTGATAGACTCGAGGGGAACAGATCTTAACACGAATAGATTTCTCTTTAATATTTCAACAGCACAAAGTAGCACAGTAAAAGCACTCGGCTATTTTATATAGAAATTTTACAGCTTCATTTATGATTCGTAATGATGTATATGGCAAAGCCTTTGCGCCTGAAATAGTTTTCCACAGCTGTAAGATTTTATACAAATAGTATTGTGTGTGTATGTATATATATATATATATATATATATATATATGTATATGTATATGTATATATACATACATTTATCACAACGGAGCATCCATATAAACCAATCATTACATCTTTACAAGGTTAAAAGTATAAGCAGGACCGAATTATTTAACAGTGTTCCACTGTGCTCGAATAAATAACGAGGATTAACAAATAAATATTACGTCAATAAATATTATACAACCAATGTTGACATAAGATTAAATGAAATAGAAATTAAGTAAAGTACTATCTTACTTTTTGCTTATTAAATGTATATAGAACAAATAAAATTCGTCGAGTAATAAAAGAGATACCCCGTGTGTAGCATTTATGTGCGAATGACAAAAAATCGAAAACCGATACATAGAATAAGAAAAGTACTGGAAATACTACATATACATAGATGAATACCCCAAAGTGAACATGTATACCGTTAATTGACCGATCAATTTTAACGGATTTATAATAAATATTTTTACGATACTTATATTAAGATGAATTTGATTTATCTCACTGGTTTCGTATGTGAGATCTTGATGTTGGATCGACGTATGTGAAATCTGTACCAAGTTGTAAATTGGCACACTAGATCATTTTACTACATAAGGTAGCAAAGAAGTTTGAACCTGACTCGTAAACATTTAAACTAAGACGCTTTTACGGCCCATTCTTCGTCGATCATCAGTCTTCAATTGTACTACAGGTATTCGTTTGGGACTGCTTGTAATCATTTCAGTTCCCATTAATTCTTTACAAGGCAACAACGATTATTCGAAGGTCCTGATTATAACACAGCTTGCATGATTTTCAAACATGTTTAATCCAAATGGTTAATGTTCTTTAAGCGTGACATTTCGATAGTGAAAGGAGAAAATAAATTTCTCGAAGAATATCTAATTCTTTTGCATAAGTAGTTTTATAATCAAGCTGATAATCAATATAGAAAAATGATCATATGTCATTTTCTTCTAATTTAATTCTTTTGTATTCCTTATAAAAAATATCTTCCAAAGCTAGAAATTTAGTTTTGAAATGGATGCATGACAACATAATAATGAAATAATTAAATGAAACCTCTATGCAAATTGTGCACGATTTATCATAATCAGAATCCTTCAATTTTTCGATGCGTCCTTTTTTGGTACTAGATACATTTACCTTATATGTATAGATGCATTGTTCTTAAAGCTTTCCGAAGATAGCTTTGACATGAGTTTCATAAAAAATTAGTTTTTAAGATATGTCTTTTTCGGTGTGGTGTTTCAGATCTATAATTGAATGTAACATGTTTGATATATCTCTTGCAGTTTATACTTTATAAGCTGTAATTATGTGATCGAGATCCACGTTGATATTAATGCATATTTGATGTATCATCGATTCCCATTTTATGCAAACTGTATGCAACTATTACTTTCGATTAATTCTGTTACTACTTATGACTGTATTATTTCATAATTAATTTACATATTTCCGAAAGAAGCATTTAATTTACTTAAAAAGAATTTCAAAGCATTAATATATTAGAATTCCTGCAGTTATAATAAATTAGGTCGTTATTAATAATTATTTAAGTAAGGGCATGGTGCATCTTCATGACCCACGCATTCTATGACTGGATCATGAGTGCTGTCCCACATACCAGGACCGCACTGACGGCACAGTCCAGCTAACGTACATGGTAGACGAACAAGCTGACGAAAATGATGAAGTAGGCCTCTAGCCTTTCTCAGTATTAAATTTCCATCCATATACATGGCTAATGAACTAAAGTGTAGTAGCATCTCATCCGTTCTAAGATCTTGAGCTATCACATCATCTGCATAGACACACATTATTGCAAGACAAAGAAACAAGTGGAAGTGGTCTGTCAAGTAGTTCACCCAACAAGCTTCCCACATTATTAATGCTACTTCCGTAGGAAACTCCCGCTTTAAACACCTAATGGATGTTAATCAATTAGTAAGTTGATATTACTCTGTAATTATTACTTAGATAAAAAGCATAGAAACTTACAAAAGTATCCATCGGTGGCAAAATAATAACTCCAGGGCATCGGTATGTTTTTGAAGATGGGCATAAAAATCTGGCACCATTATTCTGACTAATTCTCTGAGATAACATAAATTTCTGTCCATATCTACATCAGTTGGTGTACACACAGCTACGGATCTTTGCATTAAACCAGCAAAGCACCAAAAGGCCTCAATTTCAGAATTTAACTCAGCCAACAATGGAGCTAGTAGATCGGACATACCTTGAGTATAACCCAATCTGGCATTGTAAACGGCATAGTTTAACAATATGTTCCTATAAAGAAATATATAAAGTATAATTGGTCTATAGTTTTCAGATAAAAAATACAATTCACATACTTCATCACTTCAATGTTTGGGTTATCCTCTCCTGCATAGTAAGGATTTCCTCTGTCAGTACGTACAACATCCTTTTCTACAATGCATACGACATTGCGCCAGAAATGTTCAGCCTGCTCTGGATTCATATTCAACCTGCGCTTTTGGATTTCATCATACTCTTGTCTTCGAATAGCATCAATTTGCTCCCGATCATCATATGTGCTCTGATATAAATAACAATGAAGAAGAAAAGGCCATACAATTTTTCTTAATGCTGGTTCCAAGCCTCCAAAAAATATTCCTCTTCGAAGTGTAAGATCATCTTCCACTTGGCCCCTTTCGTTTAGCAAGTCTTTCCAAGCTAGAGATGTGATCATAGGGACTTGTCCTTCCTCTGGATGTAACTCATCACGAGTCACCTCAGGTCGACATACCATAAAGTGCCTGAATTATATTAAAAGTTGTTTTATTCTATTCATTTAATACTCATATTATTAATGTTTTCAGAAACAACTTGGCATAAGGTATCATAATACTTCTGTACCTGTAAGGAAGAGCCTCCTCAGTATCAGTGTCTAAACGTGGGTAAAGCAGTTGGTGCCATTGGTGTAATGTTGCTGCCAGTCGGTCCAAACCACCATGGTGGAAGTGCAAGATCTTATATTGACTCTCTCTGCTAGCTACTACTAATTGACCACAGGTGCAAGCTGGATCGGCAAAAAACAATCTCAGTGATCTCATTTCACTAAGATCTACAGAGAATCTTCTACATTGATGGGCTCTACGTAATGTAACCGGTGACGCGGTAGCGCTTTCAGGAAATGTAAGGTTATGTTGTAATGCTAAAAGTTCAGGTGATCTCATCCAGGATGGAATCTCCTCGGCTGTAAAAACATTGCATTTCTTAATTGACGCATATTAAAGTAGAGTTATACTACAAAAGATAAAAATTATAGCGTACCATCCGAAGGTACAGTAACGGATAAACTGCATGTTGAGGTCAATGACATACTACGGCTTTTAATACTTGTGTTGTCATAACAGGAGGCACGTGAATCCACATCAAGAATCTTTCCGTCAGCACCATTTGCTTCGGTAGTTCTTTGTTCCTTAAATTGATTATTTTCATCGTGTTTCGAATCTATGGAGTCCGATCGTAAGTGATTCAAACTGATACCATGATTTCTCTCCTCGCGATTGATGATTGGTGAACTGTTAGTTTGACAGGAGTAATTTACTTTACGTATGGCATCACCGTTCAATGCATCTTTCACATCCGACGTATGTGCAAATTGTTTTTCACATGAATTTTGTTGGTTGTCATTCTTCGTCTTCGTGTCATCACTCTCAAGACGAGAACTCCGCGTAAATCCTCCGGAACAAACCCGTTCGCAGTCGCCGCAAGTTATAGATTCCTTGACCTCTAAACAAACGTCAACCTTCTCCGATGTATTTTCGTATTCGTATTTTGAGTCGCCACTTTCTTCTGATATTTGCGAATGATGCGAGCTCAAATCGGTTCCTCTGTGAATGCCACTGTCAAGTTTACGCACATTCAGGTTTTCCAATGTCGTGGGATGTTTTCGAAGGGTAGTATTAGGAATCCAACTAAGGTGTAAGGTCGGTGTATTGGTATTTTTGTTAAACTTCGAGGTTATCGTCATATATCCAGGGTGGTGCACTACGTCGGAATTTTGTCTCATTAAAGTCGGTGGATGAACACAGACATTGTTCTTGCAGAATAACGCCTCGCCATCCTGGTACATAGCGCGCCGACTGTCCTGACCGCAATCGCCCAGGATATAATGACTTGCTTTTCGCAGGATATTTGGCAGAGGCATTTTTGACGACGACAGGCTTCCGCGTTCGTCTCATTGACTTTATTTTGCTAAAACATCATCTGATCTCTTCGTTGCATGGCCAGTTTACACTATTTTTTAAGGTCTCGGGGTTATCATACTATTCGAATGACGATCGTTAGTGAAACCGCGGGCCATTCTGCTTGTCAACTACGAATAATCGATTCCCACGCATTCCATATTGTTACGCGTTATGTGCAAAATTCCCGCGAAATACTTTAATTTAAACCTTTTGATTATGATTCGTTCCTGCGGAATACTTTGACGTCTTTTCGAGTCATGAATGCCGCAGGAGTCAGAGTTCGACGCGCAGGAACATTCGAATGAACCTGTATTCAGATTCGAACTAAGTTCTCATATTGCAACTAGTATTCTAACCTAGTGTTCTTATTTAATCACATATGCATGTTATCACGTCTATTAGCCTTCATACGTATGCACGGTTGATAATATACATCCGCATGGTCGTGCTTCTCAGATTCGTGAACTACTAATCTGTGACTGGCCTGCTTTAATTATGTTGTTCCATTTTCACAAAATCAAGGTTCAAAACTCGTTATTGATAGTGCGCTGTTAAATTATTTAATTTCACGAGAATTTCTTCAAAGCAACAATCTTTTTCCTTTAACACTTTTTGCACTGGGCAGATGTGAAAAGTTTGTAACAAGGACACGTCACCATTCGTTTTGTATACGCGCGTTAACATTATGAATGAAAATTCAAGGATTATTGAAAAATAACAAATCGTTGTCACTCATTCTTCGTAACTGATCACCGGTTCGTGACGTTCGACGTTAATTTTTCAGGAATGAACCGATTACGAATACATTGTCACCTCAATTCATTGCAGGATGACAGTGAAGTAGTAAAATGTGTTTGCCAACAGACGAAACCCGGATGCCTCTTATCCAGGATCAATATTTCCATCTGATCGCGAAACCTGCTTGTTATCCTACTATCCAACTCGCCGACATTCCACTCCCTGGCTTTATATATGCTGCCCTTATTGATTTTCCTCCGCGTGTCGCCTTTCGTTTTTCCCATTTGATAACAACCCCAAGAATATTATCCTTGTTCTCACATTATATCCAATTTTTCGAATATCTGCATATTTGAAATTCGATGTATTTTTACTTGGAATTCCGGAATGTGTTCCCACCATTTTTATACGTTGAATTAATACATAATTAAAAATACCATATTATACTTAATACAGATACTGCCACAAAGAAAAAACGCCGTGAAAACAGGTGGTTTCAAGGGATTGTTGCTGTTTTACATTACAATGATTTACAAAAGCATACAGTGGTAATTTTTGTAAAAGGGTGTTTAATGATACTAGTATACATATATTGACGTTATTTATCACTGACACTTTTTATGAGGATTTACATTTCAAATGACTGGTATTATTAAGAATTGGGAGGGTGCAATGTCCATTGTCACCATTCATTTGTGTACTAGACCAGCTTAACAAAATATCACAGTAGCCACTTAATGTAATAACATACATTAGTGTACTTCATAATTAAAAAGTATCTTGTGACTATTTTCAAGTGCTAATCCTGCCTTAGGGCCACGCTTTAAATATGATATTGTTGAATATGCAGAGAAATGAAAGTCTTCCTGTAAATAACCATTCACAAGTAAATATCCCACTATGGCTTCCCCTGCTTCTCTCGTAAATTTTGGCACTGGTATAGAAGCTACACGCAATGTTGATGCACCTTTGCGATACCAAGCATCTATAAGCTTTAAAGTAGTCAGCCTGGTTTCACTTTGTACCGCCTTGGTCAAAATTTGATATAATTGTCTACAATATGGTGCTATATCAGTTTCCTTTTTACCCTCAGTCTCCTGTCGACAATGATCACACATTTGAGCACAGTCACTTGCTGTCCAAGTTTCTTCAAAATGTGTTGCAATCAAACTTCGTCTACAAGATTTCTGATCCAAACAGTATGCTAACATCTTATACAAGTTTTGCAAGCCAACTTTGTCTTGAAAAACCATTGCGCTTAACTTAAATACATCTGGTAATCTGTACAATACCATGCATACTGATTTTCTTCCATCTCTTCCTGCACGCCCACTCTCTTGATAAAAATTCTCCATTGATTTTGATAGACAATGATGAATAACAAATCGTACATCTGGTTTATCTATACCTAATCCAAATGCAATAGTTGCAACTACTGCTTGGTACTTCCCACTTATCCATTTAGAGTAGACATCTGACCTATATTCTGCTTCTAGCATAGCATGGTAACATCCTACTTTTAAGCCTAATTCTCTTAAGTCAATTGCCAATTGTTCAGAGTCTTTTATAGTAGTTGTATAAATTATACCCGATTTATCTTTAAATCTATTTTTTAATAAATTTTCTATCATAGCTAAACAAGTAGTTTTATCAGCTGGTTTACGACGAACTTCATAAAATAAATTTGGTCTGTTAAATGAAGCTCTTAACACAAGACAACCTTGGATATCTAACATTTTTTGCACGTCTACAATAATTTTTGCAGGGGCTGTTGCTGTAAGACCAAGAATTGGCACACCCAGGAACATAGACTTTAGGATTCCTAAAAACTTATAATCTGGCCTGAAATCATGTCCCCATTGACTGCAACAATGTACTTCATCTATGGCAAAGCGGTCCAAACGTTTCATTTCATAAGCTTTTTGTAATTTACTCATAAAACGATTAGATTTTGCCATGTATTCAGGTGTAACATAAATTAGTTTAAGATCTGATTTTTTATCTATAAGACCATTCATAATTGTTTTCACATTTTCTTTACCAGCCTTTGCATTCAACATCAAGGCTTTTACATTAAGCTTTTTCAAACCATGCAATTGATCCTCCATCAAGGCAATTAATGGTGAAACTACTATTGTAATTCCATTACTGATAACAGCAGGTAGTTGATAACATAAACTTTTACCACCACCCGTCGGCATGATTAAAATAACATCTTCATTCGACATAATTGCGTTTATAGTCGGTAATTGTAATTGTCGGAATTTCTCAATTTTAAAGACATCTTTCAGGGATTTTCTTAAATCTTTTGACCAGGTGAAATTTTCCTTGTCCCAATCTTTCTTTGACACGGACAAACTCTTTTTTAGCAAAGCATCGTCCCGCAATTTTTCTTTTCGTTGTGTTAATATCTTCTTCCGATCTTCGAGTTTTTGTATTTCACTCTCGATTTGCCGTAACTCGTAATCGATAGCAGCTATTTCATCTTCTTCAGTTGCTACAAAAAATTCGAAGAATTTACATTCATGAAACCAATACATAGAACTGGTATCATCATCAATTTTGAATAAAATATTTCAAACCGACCTTGATATTCATCATCATTTATTACGATGATATCTTTTGAGCTGCTTGCGGACATGCTAACTAATCTTAAAATAATTAAGTAGCTTAATGATAAAGGGCCAACTAGTAAAAGCTATGGTTATTTCAAATTATTAAATAAATAAATAAAATGCAAACTAGGTGGGTAATTGATAGCATAACGTGCATGTATATGCTAACAAAGGTGCCAAGCGCACGCACACGCCTTTGCCAGATACACCGGTGTCCAGCGTCATACCATCAGCTGATCGTAAGTCAGCTCGTTCAACGAAGCATTGGATATTTGGCAAGTAACCTTTCAGTCAACTTCGGCAGTCAGCTGCATTAATTTGAGTCGATTTCACTTTCGCCGTTGAGGAATTCGTAATATAAACTAATATGTTAAATGCAGCTTTACGCGCGTGCCCTACTTGGCTTGAGAGTCAAATAACTTCTATGTATTTTAAGGGTATTCCGTTACTTATTTATAATACTGCGTAATATTTTCTTAAGTATGTTGGGACTGTATATTCCATTTTTTCATAACATACAACACGACTTTGATATTGTTCCTGGAGTTTCACTACTTTCTGTGTTTTATGGAATAATTTAATTTTTTTTTGTAATAAAAGGACAATAAATAAGTTAAGAAAAATGTTAAGAAATCTCGGTTGATGTAGATCTAGAAATATCAGTGTTTGTCGTATGTGTTGGATATAACTGCGATATTTCATTCCATTATTCATTTATAGAAATAAAATGTTTCAACAAAGTTGACTACATAAAAGGCTTTTCCAGTAAAAATACAATCTTATGTTACTTCTACTCCCCTATGTTGGGGTAGAATATGGAGTAGTATTGGTGCTACTGCTACCAAAACATATTTATTAAAAAAATGCATGAACAAAAACATTGGTATGAAATTTGTGTATTTTATATGTGTAGTAGATAGTAGGAAAGTGTATATACTTTTTAAGTGTGTTTCTAGCCAGATGTATTTCAGTTCTTATTAATTGTTTTTAATTATATAATATCTTGGCATTTTTAGCTAAAAGCTTTTCCACAAATGGTTTTAGTGGTACACATAGTGTTTCTACAGTAATACAACATCCAACTATGAATGTCCAAATTTTACCAGCGCTTCAAGATAATTATATGTACCTTGTATGTGTATATTTCTTTATAAACTGTTTTGTCCCAACAATTATGTAAAATTATTATAGACATTTTAATATGAATACAACATAATATTGATATTAATATATTATCTGAACCATGTAATTAAATTGATATATTAAGTTCAAATTTTGTGGTTTTACAAGATTATTGATGAAGCATCACAGGAGGCAGCTATAGTTGATCCTGTTGATCCTGAAAGTGTAGCTTCTGCAGTTCAACAAAATAATGTCAATCTGACCAAAGTTTTAACAACGCATCATCATTGGGATCATGCTGGTGGCAATGCAAAGTTATGCAAAAAATTTAACAATCTTGAGGTATACGGTGGTGATGACAGAATAGAAGCTCTAACATGTAAAGTTAAGCATAATGATACTTTCAATATTGGTTGCTTAAAAGTTCAATGCCTTTCAACGCCATGTCATACCACCGGGCATATTTGTTATTATATCACTGGAAATGAGGATCCCCCAGCAGTGTTTACTGGTAAGAATTATACATTAAATGATTATTATAATTTGTAGCATAAAGAATATTTCACCAATATGTTTGAGTAGGAGACACACTTTTTGCTGGGGGATGTGGCAGATTCTTTGAAGGTACAGCAGAGCAAATGTATAAAGCGCTCATAGAAGTCTTAGGCACATTACCTAATGAAACTGTAAGCACACGAGTTATTTCTTCATGAATAAAAAAATTGGGACATTTAGTTATCTATTTTAACATATGCTTGATAATATATTATGATGAACTTCTACAGTATTATGTGCTAGTAATTTTTGAAGCTTTTATACTGTCTAAGTAACATTTGATTTTATATCCTCTAGAAAGTATATTGTGGTCATGAGTATACCCAAAATAACTTGAAATTTGGGAAGCATGTAGAACCTAACAATGAAGCCATCAAACAGAAGATAGAATGGGCTTGTATACAACGCCAAAAAAGTTGTCCAACAGTGCCAAGTACTATACAAGATGAAAAATTAACAAATCCATTTATGCGGGTTCACGAACAATCTGTTATGGACCATGCAGAGCAAAGAGATCCTATACAAACAATGGCATCTCTAAGGACGGAAAAGGATAATTTCAAAGGATAATGTTATCAGCGGTTTACATATCCTAATAAGTTTTAATACATTTCATACATTTTGACTTTTGTAGTTGGGAAATCTTTTTTTTTAAAATGTGTATACCTAGGTGCTGGTGGTGATAGGTACATATATATCAGTTTCATGTAAAAATCTTTACTTTAAATTCCTATACAATTAAATAATAGATTATGTGCAAATGTATGTTTATAAATTACTTATGTACAAGTAACATTTATCTTAAATACAAATACTATGGTATATTTAAGGGTAATTGGCTTGGAGCATCTTCCGTTTTTTTGTTATAAATTTGCATCTCGGCAACATACTTTTCTTTTGACCTCTCATACATGTCGTAATATACCTGCAAGAAATAAGAATGTTATGTCTAAATGAATTTTAGATTACTTAAAAAGAGCAACATACTTCTTCATCAATTTACCTTTTTGTCTTCTGAACTAAGAGATTTCCAAGTAGTTGCAAGTTGCCTGGTAAGTTCTTGTTTGCTTGGTTCTGGTTCACCAGCTAAACGTTCCATAACACGAGGTCTTTGTTCTTGGCAAAACTGAAAGAATGGATTGGCTGGCCTCTTTGGTGCATTTGGATCTGCTTTTGCACCTTTTCTTTTTGTTCCTTTTTTTGCCTTTTCCTCTTTAGAGTTATGCGCAATAGATTTTGTAGCTTTCTCTGGTTTAGGTGTTGCTTGAAAAACACTGTTTTCTTCAAGAACTCCCATCGGTGCTTCACGCCATTGGTCACCATGTCGATCCAAACGATCAATTAGAAATCTACAAGAAATATCCTACCCTGTTATGGTGCATGAGAAAGATAACATCACAGTATGTAACCAAGTAAATTAACTGACTTTTTTTCTTTCCTTGTCCGTTTAAGAAGTTTTCTCACCCTTTGAATACGATAGACCAACCTTTCATTCTCCTAAAGTTTATAAAACGTTGTATAAATTTGTAATATATTAGTAAACAATGTAAGCTATGCATGAGAGTGGAAGAAAATTAACCTGCTGTAAAACCTCACACCTATCCAACAGTAATTGATACTTTCTTTTGTAAATATCAAATTCTTCTGGTTCTACGTCGTATTCAGAATCGTCTGACATTTTAATTGCACTTTTTAATCAAATCAAATCAATTTTTTTCGACATGTTTTCATACGCTGTCGATAACTTAACGCATTCATTTCTTACGATAAAACAATAACGTGATAGATGTCGCTGGCAAATCTGGCTCCGTCATATTTTTTTTGTACAATTTTTATGGTGGAGCATGAACCCACGTGTGAAAAGGCCTCGTGTATATCTATTTAGTCGCTTGAGAAACACGCGTATATGCATGCAAGCGCTGATAGAATTCCTTTACAACTTCCTGAATTGGAAATTCATCATTAGTCGTATATTTATTTTTCAAGTTTGACATTATTTCCCCTTGCGGTGGAATTTTCTAACTTTGGACAATTTCAATCGGACGAGCTGTGCCATTGTAACCAATAGTTACGCAGAAATTTGCATTAGATAATTACATGCATATTTACTCATTACAATCTGAGCGCGTAAATAATAGTACTAGTGAACTAAATAATAGTTATATATATAACTATATTAAATTTGCTTCTTTAATGTATGTAAAATATACGTATATATGTTCCCATTTATATTCCTGCTGTATGCTCGATAATTTATGAATGTCCTTAGTTCAATGTTGCATAATAATAAGGATTGTGTGGCATTATATGGATGGAATTGGAAATGATGTTAGTTAAGCGTTGGCATTTAATCAAAAAGTCAGTACAGTGGAATATCTTTGCAAAAAAGTAAAATCTGTTCATATTTATTTAAAAACTACTCCACAGTGTACATCGTGGGATCGTATGAAAATTTTCACAAAATATATTCAATAATTGTAAGACATGTTTTAATCCTAAGGGAAACTAATAATTCTAATCTTTTTTGGTTACTTATTAAATGTGATACTCTTAATATGTATGATTAACTTACAATATTCGTTATTAAATCGACGGGCAATAACACCGTGATTTTGGTATTGCAATAATTAAATATTAGAATGTTTAAATAGAAATGAACGGCAGGGTGTTGCGTGCGTGTGTAGGAAATATATCTATTATGGCTACATTCAGATCACACGGGAGTCATCTGCTGCGAAATACTCCAAGCCAGGTTATGAACGACATATATGATAATACACATATAAACGACAGTAATTGCTTTAGGTGAAGTCTTAGGTCTTTAAACGGTGATACTATTACCATCTGTTACGTAATAGAAGTATGTATATTAATCGATCATTTAGCATATTTAATAATACATGCAAGTTTCATTTATGGTTTTTTATTACCTTTTTTATATTTATGCAAACTCACATCAAAAACTATATTTAATCAAATGCTAGCTAGGAAGAAGAAATTTTACGTGTACAGGGAAATGTTAATTCAAAACCTATAATTATATGACTAGTGCACCTTGTAGAAACTACCGTAACTCCATGATTCGAAAGAAAGAACTGTTTAGTCCCAGACATTTTGCATGTGTATAGTTTTATTTACGAAATTATAAACAAATTCGATTCATATGAGTTACATTGGTCTTAATCTTAAGTCATAATATGAAATGTCAAATAGTTCTATAAAATGATTAAGACGGTAGAAAGCAAAGTTTATTTTCTCGCGCACCTCCTTTCGCAGCTTGCGTCTGTTGGTTCTGTGCCTTCAGTTGACCAATAGCAATCACGAAAGGAGGGTTGCGCTGATATACATGCGCAGGTAATCAGAATTCACCCTGCTGTTCTAGACGCACGGTCAAACACGTATTGCTCTTCGTGTGTTCTGTGTCTGTTTCTAGTCCTCTTTCGATTTTGTCGTATTCTCGCGAGCCACTTTTCTTTCTGTCGAAGTCTGAAAATTAGTGCTGCCCCTTCAAATCCGCTGCTAATACTTTTCCATTCGTAATTACATTTCTTCGCAGTATCCAAGTTTTCTTCGTTCGGTCGTCTGAGTTATTGTTTCCCGCGCGTACCATGCAGTGTATAGTAGTTTTTTAGCATTTACTCTGGATTGGAGGACGACCTTCGGTAAGTACCATGTCTGCTACCTTCTTCGAGACACTCGACTGTACCGAATACGTTAGAAGAGTATTTAATCGCGTGTGTGGTAATAAGATGGAAAGAGTTTTAAAGCAACACGCGCGTGCGAGAGAGACTACTAACAGATCAATAGCAGCCATTGCGGTGTGGTAACACGATCAGCTGATCGGTCGAACCTGATTTTGTTTACAAGTACTACCTGTGTTAGATTAATTCCCCGGTGGCTTATTTCATATAAATTACATACGTACAGACTTATGATATTTAGATAAGCCACAATATATTAAAATTGTCGTTCTTGTTGTTTTCGACTATTATTAGTTGAAATAAATATCCAATAATCTTCTTATGAAAGAAATCCCTTCGGAGAATCTACGTAGGATGATATTTCGAGAATACAATTCAGTAATCGAATTTTGATAGTTACGTAATCAGATTTTGTGATAAGACTTCCAGAACAACGTCATTTTAGATGAACTAATCGTATTATAGTGCTTCCCCTGTACATGTATACACTATTTGATATTCCGGCATATCGCGTTTTTACAGATTAACGTTTACATGGTCGGTACAATTTCAAAGCTTAATATAAACTGTCACGTTATTGGCGTGGTTAGTTCGAGACATTTAGCAGCTTTTCGTTCAGTTTAGAGGCGGTGAATTTATATCATTGATTTAATATTATTATGGCGTGAAACCATGAATGAAATATGTCACTGATACACGTTTGGATGATTGCAATGGCAAATTAGAGCATCTATGTATACGCTTTTGTGTGCTGGTGTTTCCAAACTGTTCAAATTAAAATATCGCGAAACATTGAATAACAAACCTTTATTTATACGTAGCTTCGATACACGCGTACTGTGTAATATGATTTTAGCACGTTTTAATCTACAGTAATGAAACATATCAGGTTCTGAGTAAAGTCGAAAAATGCTCGTGCTTCACGTAAGTGTAATTGTTATATCTTTAATGAATTGCCTTTAATGACTCCCCATTATACTTATTTCTCAATTAGTCACAAAGCCGTTTATGACACAGTTATGACAATACATTAAATTATGCGCTATCAGTTTCCTTAATATTGTTGCTTTGAGATCGAATAATATATTCGAACACTTATATTATCATATATTGTAGTTTCATAAGTTTTATAACAAATATTTACTTTATTCATAATCTCAACTATTCTAACAATTGTGTAATAATTTCAATAATGTTATAACAGTATTATGTGATTGTATCTTAATTTGATGGTAGTTTTTATAAAAAACACCTGAAAATTATATTGGATTGGTCGATGCTCAGATGTTTAGTGCGACGAACATGGTAGCATGCCTGGAAACAAATACTATTACGATGCAGGAAATCAAGCGTGTAGTTGAAATTTGCCGATAGTTGAAGAAGTTGGTTGAATAGATTTCAAAACGACGTGTGTTCATTCAAACGCTCAATACAGCCATGTCATGTAAATGATAAACAATAAGCAACATAGTTCGGACAAGTTTGACTTAAAAATACGTTTAAATAATAAAGACCGTTGAAATATTCAGCGATACCAAAAGATCGAATATGTAGTAGTTTCTATCTTCCCCATCAATTCGAACTGTATCATAACTGTAGGCGGCTGTAGATATTTATTTTATATTCCACTGTGCTACAATTTTCCATAAATTAGCTGCTCAATGTGTATAAATAGGAGCGTAAAGGCTGCGTTATGTAGTAATCACTGTTTTATCGTGTTACTTATGTTTTCTGTGAATCTAAATTTGTTCGATTAATATTCTTAATATTAAGTTAGTTTTGCATTATACAACTCCACAAGTCGTTAAAACCTATAATATGTCTGTACTTAATATTCAACTATATTCGATGTGTATACATTAATGTATTATCAGTTCTGTGTGTTCATTTATATACATGACGGATAGATGCTTTATTCCGTCAAGTTTTTAATCTGCCATAATTTTGTCATCTACCCAAGTATCTTAGGATGCTGTAAAGAGTAATGTTCACATAGAAGTATCGACCATTTAAAATCTTCCATAAGTTGCAAAATACTTTTCTTGCTACAACTATGAATATATATGTGTGATTAATGATGTGTTATATGAGATAAATGTGAGTATCTATATAACATAATAGTTGCCTCATTCCAAGTACCATGAAAAATATTACCCGCTTTTTGCAGTAACCTTCACGATCGTATTTTATATGAAGAGTGCTTTCACCGAGCTTTAACGTTCTCGTATACGTATTTGGAATTAGCTTAATTGCCACTGTACATGCAGAATTAACTTGTACGAAACAATTGTACTCAGATAATTCGCTGGCCTACTTTCCCCCTACTATAATTCCCAATTATGGAACTTAACACGAGACAAACATTAAGGGCGAAATGTAGAACATCGAGAACTCGAAGTCATAATAACCAATGCATCCTATTTCCATTGCTTTGTGGTACATACTGTTTTTATTCTCTCCGCGAATTATTCCCTTTTCAAGTACACGGAGGAACAATATGCTGATTTGTATGGTTTTAATTTCTTATGAAAGGAATTAATAGTGAGCACCTTCTCGAAGTCGAGTACTTCTTGTTTAATTAACGCGGACTCCTTAATACGATCACAAGTGTATTTATAATCATAATGGATGAAAAGTACACAGACTTCAATAATTTTGTTTTCGAATATTAAACGCTTACTGAACTCTTATTACGTAATTTCAAAGCACCAGATAAATCCGTATTTTATTATGAGTCTGCAGTTACTCGAGCATTGCCTTTGTTTATAAGTCTGAGAGTGTCTTCAGCATTCGCTTGAAGTTTCCTTTTCAGGCACATTTCGCGAACGACTTAAGACATCTTAAAAAGGAATAATGCTTTTACAGGAGAGTGAAAAAGATAATGAATCTAAGTGTTAGATATCTTTGCTGTAATTTATTTATTTTAGTTAGCCGAGTTCGCTTTCTTCGAGCGGTGAAGATTAATTATATCATGCAAATTCGATTAGAGTCTATTTTAAGCACGAAATGCGTATTTCTGGAAGTCATAAAAAATATTACACCAACAAAACATCGCACCGTGACAACGTGACCAAAGCGATACGTAGGTCCGCAATGCAGGCTTCTCGAGGGAACTTGTTCTTTAGGAGGACTAAGAGCCCCTTTAAAGGTTTCCAACATTTTCTTCGTCTAATTATGCATATATAATGCTATGCTCCCTCCATCATAAATCTCTTCTCCAATGTCCTATTTATTTCGCTTAGATTAATGATTCCTCTGCTACCGCATTTCCTGGGAATTAATTATTCGCATTGTTTGTACATAGAACATTGAAAAATAATTCTTAGAAGTTGATATTTTCTTGGAATCTTGTTTACTTATCCCTTGAGATCATATAGTTTTAATAAGATTACATGTTCGAGTCTCTAAAGTCTCACGCTGTATTTACCTCGCATTCCCCGAGCGGTATTCCCCGATTTTGTGAAAATTATAGCCTGTAAGCGCGGCGATTCATATCCGACTAGATATATAATAGTTTACGAGATTAGTGTATTAGCAGTTAATGTTTAGTATCTATTACCAGGAATTGATCTACGTTCCGCCCGATAGTATCTTCTCTATCGGATTTCACCCGATTTTCCTTAATGTATAAATATAAATTAAGTCATTTGAGAGTTAATAGAAAAACGACTATTCATCTTATCATAGACTCTTGTTGCGAAATACGTAAAACGTTACACCCATCCCTATCTTTAACTCTCGTTTCTAATAAAATGGCGGCAATTGTCTCGAGTATACTTCAGCAGATTTTTTCCACGGCTTATCTGCATTGGAATATATGCGTTTCCTTCTTCTCTGACGTATCGTTATCGTTTCAGTGCAAAAGGAAGTAACATGCGTAAAATAAATAATATCAAATGAGAGGAGATATTTAATCACAAAGTTCATCATACTTTAAATATCTCTAAAAAGAGATAAACGATTACTGTGGCTTTTCATATTTTACGAGTAGTCCAAAATATACTTTTTGATTCACGTAGATTGACGTATCACCTACTTTTTATAATATGATAAATATATCTTTTATTTATATGGATTCTTTTAGGGGATTCTTTGTAAGTTTACCTAAATTTAAATTAGGTAAACTGTCAAACTGTGAATCACGGTGTAACATGAGTACGCAATGAATATGTAAGAAATATATTGATTAACAAGATTAAGTATAAGAATAAAGTAGTTGTAAAATTAAATTATATTTTATCTATATAATGTTTTTTGTTAAAATATATAAGATGATAAGATTTGGAGAATATAAGATTATATTGTATGATCAATATTTTAAACAGAATATTAAGCAGTGTTTTTTAGTTCAAAATGATACTTCGTATTTTTGTCGAAAATAGCAGTTTTGTAGCGTTGTACACTGTATACGAATATTTACTCGTCGTCTAAGTTAAGAATTGACTTCGTTCTTCGGCGGGCTGATGCTTAAGGATGTAATTCCCATTCTACTCCAATTGGCTATTTCTAACTTGCGCCTTATACTTGAATTTATTTAACAAATATATCTTTTGCATATCTTTCAATATATTTCAAGATATCAATATATAGAAAAGATTGAGTTTCGGTATCGTTAATCTGTGATGATATGATAAGTTACAAATCTTAGGTCTTTGATAAACTCGCATACTTCTTTCATATCTGTCTTAAGATCTTAAGAGACGTTTATTTGCATTTTGATAATTGAAGTTAATGTGTTAATATCGTTCAATTTTTTATCTACTTTGTACATTGATAGTATTTTTGGAGGTATCTGAAATTTTCAACACTTCAAGAACTGACTGACTATGAGATGATAATGTTTCATCTTTTATTCTGCGTTATATCGATATCCATTTTTTATTATATTTTTATTATTAGATTTTATCGCAGGAAAATTTTGAATATTGCCACATAGGAACATTGAAACATTCTTAACTTGAAATGGTACGAATAAATTGTTTTTAATCGAATTAATTGAGTAACCGCTTAAGCCGAAAGAAATGACGATAAATATGCAATTTAAGGCTCGGCAATTTTCAATTACGTAATACATTTTCCACGCTTATTGAATATAGGCAGGTGGAAAATTTTCCGAAATCGTAAACGGAAACTTAGATTTTCGATGGAATATTTTTCCACAATTACATTGACTCGGAAGGCCAATAATTGTAAGGAAGAATCCAAGCACTATCGGAAGAATTACAACGTATATACACATTTGCATAACCACAAAATTAATTTCCATTGTACTGCCAATACATTATCGGCAAGAATCATTTTTTAATGTTTTCGCATTTTATAAATTTAAAGAATGAACAAATTTGAGTCATCATTAAATATTTATAAATTCTTCGTGTATGATCAGCTATGATTACATATATTAAAATTATCGATTTGTTAAATATAGAGTGTTCCAATATTGCAAATTTCTTAGTCTTATAAACTTTAGACCTAAGCTAGAAATTTCAGGTCGAATATTGTGCTTGCTCGGTTAAATTAAGTGATTTCCGAGAAGTGGACATGATTAATAGACTTCCGAGAGGTTCATACCTTTGAATTTGTAGGTGTCATGAAGAAATTTATGTAACAGAGGTTACATGCTAAAGACTGCACTATCATACGGTGTTAATAATATTGGGTAAATAAACTTCCTTGGCTTCCTTGTAAAAATATCTCTTAGTCTTACACAGTTTCAGTTCTTGAGGTGGTACCCGTTAATTGATCATCCAGCATAATAATGCATGTGATTTGATCTACGCGATCATTTTTTAGCCAGTGATCCTATTAATGAGATAATTCCTGAATTCTCATTTGCGAACAAAATTGGGCCGCCTTTTTTTAATTAACCGTCGATCGATTACATTTCATATTATATTAAGTATAATATTAATACGGGGTTTAAGTAATCTACCTACTTAATTATCATTATCATAAATGTAATTTAAATCTTCTTCGTTTTTAGTCTGAGTTTCATATGATTCATTATTAACGGTTTGTAATATTAATTCAATAATAAGCTAAAAAGAGTCCGGCCTTTCCTACGTGCATTAGACTATTTTAAGTTTCGTGTATAATCTTATTGAAGAATTTGTTTATCGCGTGGCTTCCCTCTGGAGCATTGTGACACCCTTGTACACAAAGGGAATCTCTATCTTTGGGCGAAGAGTCATATGGATCGGGCGAGAGCAATGCCAGCTATCAGTATTAACTCGGCCATCCTCATGTACGCGTCGCCGACGCGCCACACAGTACTATAGCGACGGTCTCGTCAGAAGAAAACGAACCTTCGTGTTTACGCGTGGATAGCCCCGACCATTCGCAACGTTTCTCCCCATTTCTGTGTTCTTGTCAGTCGAGCGGTTGTCTGGGATATTCGATGTGAACACAGTGCAACGGAGAAAAAAAAAGAATCGGGCACGGAAAATCGAGACAGGAGAATTCACAGACGAGATTGTGTTTGAACGAAATACTTTGAAGAAGTTCTTTCTCCTTGCGCTTGATCGTTAGAGGGTGTTCTCCTTACGTAGAATAAAGTCATACTAATACATCATGGAAAGTTTGGTCCCTAAAATATATCTTCATGGGTTTTAATACCCATGAAGATTACCAACGTAAGATTTTTCATTTTTCTGTTTGATTATAATTATGTTAAGAATGATTGAGATACGTGGTAGTCAGATATTTGGATGTAAAATGAATAGTTTTTCGATAAATTAAGCTGTTTGTTTTGAATGTTTTATAATTATGATACGGTGCCGTTGAGTTAAAATTAAATTGTGTTTTTCATAATAGTTGACGTTAAAATGCTCTGCTTAGAATAACATAGAGGTAGTGAACCGAAGATTCGATTTGACCGTTCTTTTGTAACGAAAATAGATTTGGCGGGAGCGAAAGAAGTTAGAATTGGCAATGAATTTCGAGAACGCCAACTGTGTCAAAGTTTGAAAGTCCTTGCGTGCATCCTATCAGAAGTCTGATCTTTGTCCTGTTTCCCCTATAAAAGACGCTCGAGTGACAGTGGAGCAGGAGTTGTTAGTGAAATGTGCCGATTCGTAGCACCCACGTTAGCGACCAGATTTCGCAGGACGTCGAAAAGTCGCTCTACGGGACTCGACTTGAAGTAAAGACAACCAATCGATCGGATTATTTCGTGTAGCTACCGATAATAATTATCAGATAATTCTAAAGAGGCTAATCTAAGGATTCCGACCCAGGAAAAGTTACATAATAAATCTCCAACAACCAATAAATCATCAGCAATTAATTTCTCCAATTTAATGAAACATTGTTTCATTAGCATACTGCTATCAAGAACATTAAAATAATTCTGAACACCACTGAAAAGAGTTAATTATTCCCACAAACGGGAATCTGGAATATTTCTACAAGATCGAACTTCTGTAGCAAAATAGCAGGTTTAAATCGAGATTTACATTTGAAGACGATAAAAAGCTGAGCAAACCAGAACTGTGAAGAATAGAAAACTTAGAGCCAGCAAAGAATTTTTTACAAGCTTCCGAAAATATCTAATTTAGTGAAAGTGATTGTGTAAAATCAGTAGAATTTGTTAGGCGCTTGTGACTATTTAAAGGTGATATTGTGAAACATGGGTGATAAACGATGCGCAGTGAATATTTTGGCACAGTGATAGAAGCTGCTTGACGTCTGCGAGAATATTTCTACCGAATATTAGGATCAACAGAACAGGTGTGATCGCGTCATGGTAGGTTTCCTTATACTCTTGGTTCTCTGTCATTGCCATTGCCACAAAAGTTTTGTAGAATTGACTGTGCCTATGTCATAGACAAAAGTTCATTTTAATTGACTCAATTCCTCATGACGACTGCAATTAGACAATAACTCGGCAAAAAGGAGTCCACTTTTATTTATCAGATCTAATACCAGCAATACCATTTGATTTTTAGAACCAAATAAGAAAATTATTTTTATTATTGTGTTAGAAAGATTGTTTAATAAGATTGTATTATAACCAAGATATGCTATCATAAAAGTCTGCTATTAAATTTTGCGCCAAACAATAATTACAATCTCTTGATTTGATTATTATCTTCGAAAGTAATACAATCCCAATCGATGTATGTGCATAATTCAGTACATATTCAAATTTAACCGTTGTAAGTTATTGTGAGAAGCATATCGTTGTTAATCAATGTATTTTTGAAGCAATTATGATTTTGAGGATGAAAACAGGCTATTGAATTGCCGCCAGGAATGAATTAAGTCGAAATTACACACGCGTTAATAAAACTTGTAGATTACTTGTGACGTAACGCAAGAGTCCTTTCAATCATTTTTTCAGGTGATTACGATTAACATTAACCTAAGTTAAACCTGTTTTATAGTAGTCACAGGTTTTCTTGAATACTCGGCGTAAGATATATTTAATAGTCTGATATATTACGTAATTTATCCATAGATTTAAGTAAGTTGATTGTATGATAATGAATAACATTTTTCATTTCCTGTTGTCTAGCAATTGATGAATCAAGCATTATCAAGTCCGGTGCATGTGCACTCAGAGCATTCTTCTTTTAACGTAATCTCGCACGTGTCCTGAATTATACACTTATAATTTGATTTAAATTGCATTGCAAAAGAGACTTTACAAATATATCTCAAAATCTGACACAAACATTTTGTAGATCGTTTATCAATGCATAAACATAATTGACTTGTACGCTTCATAATAAATGAACTTTATTAATAGAGGCGTCTAGTAAACATAGCGATATTTTTAAATATCATAAGGTATTTTATGATTTTCATAATGTAATTAATTAATAGTAATTCTTATTGAAGAATGACTTTTAACACATGACAACGATCAGTCTTCTACTTTCAAACAACAATTTCAAAGTAGTTAAGACTGCGATATAAAATCCAAGTTTTAAATTAACAACTGTGCTATCATCGCTAAATTGCATAAATCTTAATCGCGTAGAAGACTAAATATTGTTCTAGTAATGAATATTTTCATTCGATCGATAAAATGGCTTGTAATGTTGCCACAAAAACTTATATTTTCCCTTTGGATCGATAAGACGTCACTGTTGGACGAGCACGTGGTATCACGAGTTCGTTCTTCTTGAGTACTGATAACCGAGGTCCATAGCTTCCCGGTCAAACGTTATCCACCCGTCCGATAATTGCTGAGCTGTCACACTACCGAAACACGTGGTTCACATGCAAATTTACGTGATTCATTATTCTCAGAATTGCCTCGATTTACTGATAGCATCACTGATTAACCAAATCTTAGTTTTAAAATGGAGCAAACTATTTTCTGATTTAATGTATAAAATATATTATGGAGTACAAATACCATAGGTAATAGATTTTTACGTAAATTATAACCAAGAAACGTCTAATACAAAGATCTATTTTAAAATTATAGTTTGCTGATGGATATTTACTATGTTTATTTACAACATTAATAAGTATGTTAGCTATGCATGCTGGAAGATACTTTTATATTTTACTGTACAGTTATGTTATTAAGTAATCAAAAACTGATAAAATACATAATATTTATCAGTACAATTGAAAGAATTATACATTTTAAGATACTTCTTATGATAGTTTCTGTTTACATTCATTTAATGAAGATACAATATTTCGATCCAATTCAAGGAAATACAGGCCAACAAGAACAACATTTACAACACAATAGATATGCAATCCAAAAACTTTTTATTAGTTGCATAACTTCTTGTTAATTTCCTTCTTTTATTGTTCTTTATAGAGGATCAATTATTATTTAACATTTACTGAGCTCTTAATAACATAACGTACAAAAATCTAATTGATTCTTAGCGGAGTGATTGACCGTAGGAAATTAATCATCGTGCTTTAACTAATGTAAACCATCATCCGCTAATTACGGATTACATTTTCCTCTTTTTCGAATATTATACTGTTAATACGCAACCAGTGCGGTAACACAAACATTTTCATGGTGAAGCTTTCACAAGGTTTTATCTAGTATTCTGACGTAAATCCGACGGAAATCCAGAATGGCGGAATACGCGAGATTTGCGTTTTACGCCTCTGTTGGCTCGCATTATTTTCTCCCTCGTATTGTTGTAGCAGATATGCCTTGTTAATCGGCGCTCGGAAAAATCTTCGTTAACTATGGTCTCCGACAGATCGTTAAAAAACTCCGAATGACCTTGATTTCACAAAACAATATACTTTAAATACTTAATCAATCTGCACTTTAACATTTCTGCTAGATTTTCTTTTGAAAGTATGGTATTAATGACATTTGCTTTCTAATTGATAACAGACAGTTCTAAATGTTCATTATATTTATTAGCAGTCATTATACCTATTTAAAATACTTTTCATCATACTTTCTGTTTACATTCAGTTATTGAAGATACAATATTTCGATCCAATTACTTCGAGCAAATACAGGCCAGCAAGAACAACATTTACAACAAACTATATATGGCGAAAACTTTTAATCAGTTGAATAACTTTTTGTTAATTTGTTTCTTTCCTTATGCGGTCATTTATTCATTCACTGTTCTCATTTATTTTTTCCTCTAATTTTTAATTTACTTTCGATGTGTAAGGTTGCAAGTGTGCACAGTGAGTTTCATTGTTTGTGCGTATCATCAGAAACGTCGATTATCGAAGTGTGAATAATGCCCGGTGAATGTGGTAGGAATCGTAAGTGAGAAATAGGTAAAGTAATTTAGGTTGTGGCATAGTTAGCGAATAGAATATGATCGAAGTTAATTAAATCGCGAGTTCCCGGCAATGTGGGTTAACAGCTCACGATTTTCTCGATCCCGACCTATAACTGTAATTATAACTTTAATGGAATTACATTGCTCTAATTAATTGTATCAACGCCGGTCTAATCTACTTAACAACCATTATTATTATATAATACCACAGTGAAAGCAATTTATGCGTAAAACAATTATTATAATGGCTTTTGTTTCAACGAAATAATAGGTATTATTTAAAAAAATGTGAACTATGACAAAAATCTAAAATTCTGAAAACATTTTCTGCGTGTCATATTCACGTTCGGAGTTATAGTATTTTTAGAGTTTTTTTTATTATTGGCTTAATTCTTGTAACTACTGTACAAGCAATAATTAAGTAATAGTACCACAAAATATTACAGTAGTTTATTTTGAAACCTCCATTTGCTTTTGAAGGGTGGGAATTAATTTATGGTGTCTCTATGTTGGTATTATTCCATATATATTATTATCACGACTAAAAAACTAATAGAAGCAAAATAATAGAACAAAGATACCTGGACAAGACTAAATATGGCGTAGGTTTCATTTGTTCATAAAAAACACTTGCTTGGAAGCAGCTTTTTACAAAAATATGAAAAGCAGAGCAAGTTGTATTGTGCTTCTAAGACGATGTTGCAATGTCAACATCTTGTAAATTAAAGCATTACCGCATTCAACATAATAATATATTCACTAAAATTTCTCGGCTATTATTATGATGAAACTCTTGGAGTGAATCAAATAATGTTAAATATACCTATAGTGATGTCCAAGCTATTGAATAAAATGACTTTGATCCCATCTGCTGACGTCAGTTTAGTGTAATTTAAAAAAGTGTGAAACCTTGCAGGGGCAAATTTAGATCGTGGTCGTGCGAGACCAACACCAACAATCCATGGGAATGCTGCCAGAATTGCGTAAAATTTCCTCGCAAAAGCGGCTGTTTCGCAGATTTGCAATTTTGCAATCGACAAATTCCTATTATCCTAAAATTGTGGGGTTATTAATTTCAGCATTATATCGTGCAGTCTTGTTAAATTAACAGGGGAGGGCGTCCAAACGAAGAGGCGTTAAGGATAATGCGTCATGATATCTATAACCTCAAAAGCATGCTTTTGATTCTATAGACGATTCGATTTATTTCAGAATCGCGTGATCGAATAATAACTGAATTTTCAATATCAGTTTTTCAATATGAACGTATCATGTTCTAAAACTTTTTTTACTTGACTGCAACATTAGATATATATATAGTAGATATATACCGTTATTATTATTATTGTTATCTATTAGTTTTATATTTGTTATCTCTTTTGTTTTTTTTCTTCACCTTCGTTATGTTTATAACATTTAAATATATATATACATAATTTTACAAAATAAATATAAATAGTGAGTGTAAAAAGTATTCATGCAGTAGGGAATTCCAACAAAAACCTCGTAGAACTTTTTTTCCGTATGAAACGAATTGTGCATATTTCCATAAAAAGTTTGAATCAATAATATTTTCTTTTATGAAATTCATTCTAAGAATATGTACATACCACTTGTTTGTTAACATGGTTTTAAATAAACCAAGTTCTACAAGATTTTTGACACTCACTGTAGTTAAATATCAGATTGTCTCAAATGAACTGACGCATTTTGAGGGTGAAATTTAAAGTGCCGTATTTTCTACAATATAATATTTATTTAATCCAAATACATCCCATTCGCGTCAATGGTCTTCTCCCAATATTTTTCCCCATTTTTATAAAAATCACTATAGTTCTTAATAATAAGTTGCTGGAAAGGCCTCTAAAACTTCCCTCTGATTTCGGCAGATTTTATTGCACAGAAATAATTCTAAGTACTTAAAAAGGTGACAATCTGTTTGGAGAAAAGGAGGGGCGTAGAACAATTTCATATCCTAGCGCCATTAATTTGTTTACTGTGTTCTGTGAAGTGTGTCGTGGAGCAGCATAGGTTCAATGAGGTTCGTCAGGGCTGTAGTGTTGTTCATTTTTTATGCGTAATGTTAATTTCCTGATATTTGGTGTTTTACGTCTCAGACCTTTCATTTGTTAAAAAGTTATACTGTATTATTCCTCTATAACTCGACCATATGGTCACCATCACTTTCTTTTGACGGAGCTCCGACTTCGGTTGGTGCATTGGAATCTCCTCGGCATTCAGCCATTGTCTGCTCTTTTCGGTTATCATGCAATATCCATTTTTCGTCACAAAGGACGATTCGTTTCAGAAATTTACATTATAGGTTGGAACCGTTGCATTATGACACAGTTTAAATTCGTAGATGAACAAAAGCTGCAACTCTGTCGAGCACAATATAGCAAAGTACGTGCGGTAATTTTTCAAAAAATGTATTTTTTGTGTAGAACACATTATATACACAAAATTCGTGATATCAGCCTTTACTTTAATGTTTTTTGCATCCGATATTATTAGATAATGAAAGTCAACACTTTTTCCGTGGTGAGAAGAACGCGACATACTTACTTATCGTTAGTAGAAATCGGGAAATCCGGATGCCCAGGTTTGGCACTACTTGAGCTCTAAAAGAGCCCACATTCCGTATAGATATTGTGAAAACTCTAATTAACAATAATCAAAACAAAATTTTTCAAACATGTGATTTCCATCTTGTCAGAAACGATTTTCCGAAAACCGAAGAATTTCAAGATTTTACCTTTTACATTTACGGTTATTACGTTATAAAAAAAGGATATGATGAATAGAGAAATATACAAAAGGTAGCTAAAACTTCAACGATGATTACATAATAAGAATTTTCAGACACTTTATGAACATTAAGGAACAGCGAATGATTAAATCGAGAATTCAGAAAAATGTGTCATTTCTTGTGAGAGGATCTAATATGATATTTTTTTTAACCACCAACTGTGCTGAAATCTGTTCTCTTATGATTATTAACTCTCTTAGTATGTGACACGACGCGAAAGAAGTATTTTTAGTAAAAGATTATAAAGATATTGGAAAAAAAGCAATTCGGCCATATACCTACAAGATTATATCATTTAATGCATCTTGTACTTTATATTCACAATATTCCCAATTATTTATAAGTATAAGTGTATAGAAATATTGATAATTAAAGAGATGTTCGAAACATTATCTATTATATAGAAACAATTCGATTAGAAGCTTTTCAAAATTACTATCTGAAAGATGAAGCAGACTTACAATTGGTAGAAAAAGCTGCATTTCACACACATACATACATATACGCACAGGTACATTAATCTTTAACAAGTGCGCCGGCATCCTAAGATTATCGTCATCCACGTGCAAGTGTCTTATCGCGTCATAATGTTCCACGTAAAAAGTAAATTGTCGTTTTCCTGGTAGCCTAGATTGGGGCCGGTGCTAAGACCGCAATTATTTTGATAAATTAAGGGGACTACGCCTCCACACTGCCTTTTCTCGTCGACGTTAAAAAAAACCTCCTTACCATAAGAGGTCGGCGAGATCGATAGTCTGATGGTTCGGCTTCAGATAATAGGTTTCTAGATATTAGAATAGAAATACCTACTGCTATTGGAAAAGTACGTATCGAGTACACGTGCACCTTCATGCTACGTGAATCCTTAGTGATTATTAATATTAAGAATTCTCAAATGACAACGATCCCGTTACAAACGGGAATGATTATCCTCTTTTATTTTACTTTATGTACCTTTCGTAAAATTATGTCGTGTTTCAAACTAGCAACCTTCAGAAATACGTTCAAGAACAAGTACGTTATAATATAATTCAGAGTTGCGCATTTTTATGCACTTTATGTTGAACATGGTGTTTTGATAATTATGAGTCTGTCACGAATGTGGGACAAATATTATGAAGAATTTGGCAACTATTATCTTAAAATGACCAACTGCTTTCTTAATATATGCAATTTGAATTCTAACTCAATTTTATCGGACGGACTCTATGTTGTCGCGGGAATTCAGGGAGAAAGGATAGAGTAGAACTGCAAGCGAGTGAATCGGCGGAAAAAGACGTCGGGATCGCAAGATATGCACGTGATCATCGTGGCTACCGTTAAATCCTTAAATTGATAGCAACTCATACACAATGAACTTCATTTATAATCGCCGTCTCTAACTCGAGCTACTTCGGCCGGTTACGAAATGCCAGAAGCAAATCTCGACGACGTCACGTCTCTCTGCCAAATGTCGAAGTTGGAATGACTAACGGTACAAGAATTCCATGTATGGCAGCCGGTGCATTCGAGCCTTTCCCACGGGTGCACCTATCTATACGCCTGGCATAATTTTAATGTAGAAAATTTCATCAGTTTCGATAACAGTCTGAGATTTGCCGTGATCGTACCAGCTTCCTTGAAGTCGTACGTGAATCGTGTCAAAGAATTCACGTGGATTCAGGTAATCATTACGAAGAGTACATAAAAATCGTCAGATTAAGATATCTCAAGTAAACTCCAGTATTTATTTTTGAATTTTCATTAGAATATCAATATTTAATATTGAAAAATGAGACCGACTTCATCCTCTGATTACATTTTGTAGCATTATATGGAAGCACAACTATGATAGTTAACTTCAATGTAAAGATAACAATGTTATTGAGCCATAATTACGGGATTTAATTGTGTTATTTTTTTATAGCTATTTCTGATATTTTATATACTGCCGTGACCTTGAACTCGTACAGGTTTCTTAATACAGAGCTAGGATCAGCACTTTTTTGTGTAATAAACAAACAATTTTGGAAATTGTTAATGATTATACCGGTGTTTAATGTAATTAATGTGCTACTTCCGGAAAAAGAATCATAACTATTTTTTCTAATGCAAGACAAGTAATAAAACTGATTGTGAGTATACTAATATTATAGTAGATACATGTTTATGGAACAAGATCTACAACTACAACAAAAGTCAGGTTAGGGGCATATTGGATCTTTATTAAAAATAAATGAGGTCTACAAGAAATACCCACTATAGGTTTGACAATAGATATAATCGAATTAATAAGGGAAGGCAATGATCTAGTGTATTAAATGCTTTCAAGAACTGAATTGTTATCAGCGTGCGATAAACTGTGGCTAACTAATATTCTGTAATACCGAAGACCCCAGTTTATCGGTTAGTAGTTAAAATAAGATGTTTCTTTGTATGTCGCGTGATTGTTACGGAAGGATTAAGAGTAATCTAATCATGCGTTTCGCTTGTTCATAGATAACTATGATCCGTAACGTAATGAGTAAACCTTCCCGATCTTCGTGGACATATATGTAATTCCCGGTACCGCGTTTAAATACATCGAGGGAATAAAAGAGTTATCAAGCTTGATGATATGATTTTTTAAAATAGATTTATAGAACGCTCGATCTACGCGGTTTGAATCAATGTCCGATATCAACCTGCACGAGGTGAATATCAATTATGTTCAAAATATGTTCAAAATATGTTCCAAATATTATATGTTCAATATAAAGTCATATATTTTTGTGTAGCTTAAACACTTTCTTTGGCAGTAAGGAGGAAGTACTTCTGTCCGTTAATCGTTGTTAAGAATTAGATACATTTTTTATATGTTACGAGATAAATTGTTAATGAACCGTCATTGCAGTAGTGAAAGTTATAAATATCCATAAAGAGGAAAATCTTTCGCGTATTTTCAATACTATCGCTGACGGTCCTATCGTGGAATAATTCGTTCTTTATCTAATAACTCATGCGTGAGTGTTGGAAAGCGATAATGGTATAGCAATTAATTACTATTTCTATTTATTACACATGTGACTATATAAGCTCGCATATGAACGGAGTGTATGAAATTTATATCTCGACCGATGCAAGAAGATGTTAATAAACCGTCATAGTAAAACATGTGACCTGCCGTGAACCGTAACGGCATACATATTTGTTTTTAAGAAATGGAAATGTTTGTTTCATTTCATGTGGCACATTTAAAGCAAACAAATATACTATTTTAATATCGCTCGGCTATTTCTTCAACGTTGTTATATGCTTTTGTTGTGATATGAATTTTTGTAATTATTGATAAATTGAATATTGCAGAATACACCGCAAAAGCTGAAGCAGCACTGTTCGCCGCATGGGTGCCTGGGTTGACGGTCGTTTCGTGGAGGAGGTGGTGGTCCCGAGAAACCAGGGCCCCAGAAGAAGAAAGTCTTCGCGCACCCTGGGCTACGTTTGCGATGGTGTCGGTCCAGGTGCTATCCATCAGCTTCCACAAAAGATTACCTTATCCGTGTCCTCACCATCGTTATTGCCGTTACGCCGTCAGTTTACTAGGCAACTTTACGAGTGGCCGTGCTTACCATTGTTTAAGTCAAGGACGAAACTAGATCAATTTTGAATTGATTATTCCTTTTAAATTATTGGTGCGATTTATTAATCTCTTGTAACGGCGAGTGAGTACGAGTGCGTAGGTGGTAAAACAAGGAAGCAAAGCGAATGATAAATTCGACCGATGAAGAGATACTAGAAGAAGTTAGTAGCAGTTGTCGAAGATAAAGGAAAGATTTGCTGGAAGGTATACGAACGAAAGATTAAGAAAAGTTCCATGACGTTAAGTCAATTGCTCGAAGACTGCATGTAAACAGCAGACTTCAATTCGTCCGCAGTATCTTCATCATGGCCGAGTGGGCCAAGTTCAACGGTGAAGAAAAACTGACTCAATACGACGAGATTGAAGGTGAGAAGTATACCAAAGAAGAGGAACGTTCCAAAGAACTTCAGAACGGAGAAGTAATATCTCGAGCGAACGATGATGAAAGGCCCAATTCTTTTCAAAATAGAAATTCTTTCTCTGGGAATATCACTCACGAGACACCACGTAAAATGGAATCCCGGAAGAGCAATGAGACCGCATCGATAGACTTAAATTCTATAACGAAAGATGTTACGTTATTCAGGAAAAAGTCTGATCAGTTCAGAATTCTTCCCGAAGATGATTGGAAGTGCATCAGCAGGGATGACGGATATGAATATGGCGGAGCGCTTGATAGGGAAGCGGACGATGAACAACAGAGATGCTTAGAATACGATTATGATAATTACGATGAACCCTGCTCAAGGATTCGCCAGGAAGCTAAACAGGAATTGAAGGAATTTGCACAGAATTCGGTGAAGAGACCTGATAGTCTTTACAAGGAGGACACGGCCAGTCCGCAGAAGCGTAAGAGTATTTTTACGGATAGAAATTCCGTTTTTGGATCACCTACGAAGCTTCTTTCGTCGAAGAATGATTCACCGACCGAAAAGAGTACGGAGAAACTTGTTAATGGGAAATCACCGAGAGATGACAAACAGCAATATCATGTACAATTTAATAAGGATTCAAAGAAGCAACAAACCGATGGTACATCTTCGGAAGAGAGATCACACCCCAGTCCCTCGATTTCTGCATCGACATCCAGCAGTTCCGAAGATAACTCAAGCTTAGAACAACTATGCGAAACAAGACCACCCGATGGAGGATGGGGATGGGTTGTCGTGGCCGCTTCCTTCATGGTTAATCTTATAGCAGACGGTATCACATTTTCATTCGGTGTGATATACGTCGAATTTTTAAACTATTTTGGTGAAGGAAAATCTAAGACAGCATGGATAGGTAGTCTGTTTATGGCTATGCCTTTGTTGTCAGGACCGGTGGCTAGTTTTTTAACAGACAGGTATGGATGTCGGAGAGTTTCTATAGCTGGAAGTATTTTAGCTACGGTAGGGTTTGTCGTCAGTTCATACGCTACCTCCATGGAAGTTCTAATCTTTACTTTCGGGGTTGTGGCTGGTTTTGGGTTATCATTGTGTTTCGTAGCAGCTGTCGTAATCGTTGCATACTACTTCGACAAAAAGAGATCTTTTGCGACAGGTCTGTCAGTATGCGGTAGCGGAATTGGTACGTTTATCTTTGCACCCTTAACACAGTATTTACTCGCCGAGTACGGTTGGCGTGGTACAACTTTGATCCTAGCTGGGTTGTTTTTGAATCTTGCTGTCTGTGGTTGTTTAATGAGAGATCTAGAGTGGACCAGTACAATAGCCAAAGCTAAAAACGAAGAGAGAAGAAAGAATCGTGAGAAGAAGAGAATAAGGATTCAAAATTCTAACGCGGACTCCTTTTCTGCCAGCAGTTCCGTTAATACAACAACGCAAACTCCCCATGGTGATCCTAAAAGAAGCTTTGCATCTGCCAATGCGATGATCATTGAAAATCTTCGTCTTCAAGAGGAAGAAGATGGAGAGAAATTGTTCTCGAGCTTGGTGAGCTTACCAACGTTCGTTAAAAACGGGGAAAAAGTGCCTCTGGAAGTGCTGGAACTATTAAGTACAAGAAAAAACGTTTACAACGTTTTACTTCAAAATTATCCAAGTTTATTGATATCGTCAAGGAGCTTCAGCGATTCAGGAGCCCTTCACGATCAGCTTAGCACACCATCGGCTAGGTTTGTTCCAACGCCAACGCCACTTGCCGAGCTAAAACGCGAAGACTGTAAAGATAAGGCGTTGCAAACCGAAGAGCAAGCCATTCAACAACAAGCAGATGCTGCGTATCTGTGGTGGTTAAAAAAGATAAATCCAGACAGTCCTTTGCGGCGGTCTAGTACTCTCGAGCACCCAAGAAGACTGCCAACAGCCTATCTCAAGGATATTAGGATGCACAGGCATAGTCTCACGTACAGGGGTGCCATGCTCAACATAAATCGCTATCGGCTGAGGGCCTCCAGTTGTCCAGACATATATAGGAATTCGATGACGACCATAGCTAAAACGAAATTAGTCTGGTACGCGGGCCTTTGGGAGTTTTGGGACCTTGTCGTTGACATGCTTGACTTCTCTCATTTCTCTGACTCGCGTTTTCTCCTCTTCGCTATCAGCAATTTTCTTTTGCATACGTGGTACGACGTCCCTTATGTCTACCTAACGGACAATGCGATCGAGATGGGCTTCAGTGAGACGGACGCTTCTATCTTAATTTCCGTAATTGGGATTACCAACATGGGCGGTGAGGTGAGTAACATTCATTCATTATTTAATATAATCGATATTAACACAATCATATTGTATTCCTAAGTTCATATTGAACAGATCGGAATCTATTGTTACTTAGAATTGAATTAAGAAATTGCAGGAAACCAAAGTTTCTGATAAATATAAAATGGTCAGGCACTTTGGATCACCTCTTAGTATAATTAAAATTAATAGGACAGAACGTATTAATTAGTTACATAACGATGTTATATTATCTATATGGTAGCAGCTATTAGTAACCGAAGTACACTGATCTTTTGTTTTACTTGTTATAATGTATCCTTTGGATGCATAATTAATTTCGCATATCGATCATTCGCGATAGTAGTATTCATGCTTTAACAACTTCTTTAGAGTTCGTAACACATAGAAGTTTTTATCAGGATGTACTTTATGGGATCTAATAGCCGATCACCACACTGTTGGTTGGCAAAGAGAATTTGCTTCGTTTCTCTTGCCCAATGAAACATGAAATTTGTTAAAGGAACGTTTCGCCGTAAATATAATAACTCCAAAATATCGATATTGATTAATTCCGTTCATGCTTCCGTTACCTCGTTCATTCCTGGTGCATCGATGACGTGAATACGTCACCGTACGTTTCCGTACTTTTCTTGTGCATCATCTCCTTCGCGATAAAAAGCCAGTAAAAATTGATAATACTCGACATTACACCTTCAATACATTATACAGTGTATGTACAGTGAATGATATGCGATATGCGGAGAGTTATGCGATACGAAATATTAGACAATATTTTATACTGTATCATATACAGTCGAGTCTCTTTTTATGGGGTATATACGTTCCACAGAAATCCGCATACAAAACCGCACAAAAAAGAAAGATCTTTCTTTTTAGAAATAGGGCTCCATTCCCGAGATACCAGTAGCACGGAAGAGGAAACTTACGCGCATTCAGTTGTTTTGTTTTGTTTACGCATAAAAAGATATTCAATTCGAACGAGACGAGCTTTATTCCTATGTGGAAATTATTCTCTTCGCTCTTAATTCCCAGCAGCAAAACATATAAAGAACGGAAATAAATGGATAAGCGCGTTATGCTGTTAAAAGTTTCTAGACTTCTTGGACTACTTATTTTTTCTTGCTTCTTTGCTTCACCACGTAACTTCGAAACCGCATTATAAAGATAATAGACATCGTAAAAAGGGGCTCGATTGTACTAAAGTTAGATTGGTGAATGCAAGATGAAATTTCTGAAATTTCTGAAATTTCTGAAATTTTTCAGATTATGCTGGGTTGGGCTGGTGACAGAGCATGGGTAAACGCATCCCTGGTATATGCAGTGTGCATGGCTCTCTGTGGTTCAGTAACGGCCTTGATACCAGTTGTAGTCCGCAGTTACTACGCTCTATGTGCAGTCTCCGGCGCCTTTGGACTATTCATCGCAGCAAACTACAGCCTTACCAGCATCATTCTTGTCGAGCTGATAACCTTGGAGAGATTTACAAATGCCTATGGCCTTTTGCTATTGGTTCAGGGGGTTGCGAATCTTATGGGACCTCCGTTGGCCGGTAAACCACTGATTTTCTATGATACAAAAATCGGGTAATAGTAAATAATAAATATTGCCGGTTTAGCTTTAACTAGTAACAAATCGTAGGCTCACCATTTTTCATTTTGTCCCTTCTTTCATTGAGATTACTTTTTTGCATTAAGTATGCGATATAACGTATAGAATAGTCGATAGATTGAAAGAACTCTTCAACTGTGCCGAGATAAGCATTATTCAGTAGTGCCAAGGCATAGGTAACAAAGAGGGTGAGCCTAGAAGGGTATTGATTACGAGGAAACTATTCTTCGCATTTGTTACCGTTGCGTTTATCAGGTACGCGGTGCAGATACATGCACGCTAGTGTCAGGACACGGCAAAGGTCAGAGGTAGCAAGATCAATTATCGTTGCACTGCCCACGGTAACTTGGTACCTCCATGAATTATATGATCGTAATAGCCTTTGAAGCTGCACGGCTCGGATGGAGCATCGTGCAATTAGAGTCAATGTTTCTCAGTCTTGAACCAGTCGAAATTCCGTTAACGAAATTAATCCTGAAAGCTACTGATATCCAAGAGTGTCAAAGTTTCTTTTTTTGTTCCAGGCTGGCTTTACGATATCACGGGGACATACGACTTGTCTTTTTACTTGGCCGGATTTTTTATCGCGCTAAGTGGAGCGCTGTTACTGGTGATGCCTTTAATTACCCTGTTTCGGAAGTGCATGGGTAGTCTGAAAAGAGAAGAAAACGATAAAGATTTTGCAGCTGTCAATAATGTCTAATTTGATCGGGGCACATAAACCCCTAGGAGAATAAAAGTTATATCTCCAATGCACATTGTGCTATCGAGCCAAAGGAATTTATGGAATAACATTTCCAAGCAGGAATTGCAATTTGCAGCTGTAGTGAATTTTCAATCTTGCAGCCGCATCCTTTTTCCATATATTGCTAAAATTTCGTGTTTTAAATTTAATTAAAGATTCGTGGTTCCTTTATAGATGCGTAGACATACGTATAAGTACGGCACGGTTAATCAAAATGACTGATATGCGCTGAAATACATTTCTTTAGCAAATAAGTGCTAATCTCACGTATACTTGCAACGATGCAATCGCTTTTAAAGAACGGCTTTTCACGATTGGCGATTCACAATTAATAACAGAGGTGAGTAAATCATTCGATGAGTCAATCGTTAATGATATCCGGGGTATTCATCGTGTTCGGTCCAAAGGGCTTTGGGTCGACTCATCAATTTACAAAGTAACAGATGAATGAGCCCTATTTGCTCTCAAAATATAGTGTTGTATTATACGAAATCAATAATTACATTGTTAATGGCGTTATACGGCAATTTAAAGCCAATTGGCTGACCTTTACAAGTCTTTAAATACGAAAATCGTGTCGAGGAACAGATATTTAACATTTACAATTAGATTTAATCTATATTACGATAGAATGTATATATTAGAAAAAGGAAACACGGAGCTTGCTGTAGAAAAGATCGAAGTGATACGTAAATTGAATTGGAGACCAGTTTCTCTGAAAGATTCGTGCAAAATCTTTTCCAAAGAATACAAAGGAGGATCACTCGTCTACGAATAGTTGAAAGCAGTTTCGAATCTCAGGACATTAAATAATATATTATATATACATATATGAGTTTGTAATCCTACCATCTTTAGCCAAAGTCTACTCTGTATAGAGTACGAAAAGTTTGTTCACGTATTTCCTATATTTTTATCATTTCCAGCATGTTTCCTTTCATGTAAACTGTTGTTTTGTGAATTTACGCGTAATATTTGACAAGTTATCCGAAGATAACGCCAAAGATATCACTGTAAATATATATCAGGTAAAATATTCTCATGAGCATAACTTTCACAATATCCTTAGCCAAATAATTTTATCGTTCTGTTGATTGTGTTGTTGCATTCATAGATAATTTTGTTCGTATATTATAAAACGAAGCGTTCACGCTTCTTTTTGCGCCATAAATATATTATGCGTATTTCCATTAAATACGTACGTACACCTGTATTAGTTTCACGTCATACAAGAGACAAGAAGTGAGATTACCGGGTAACGAGCGAAGAGAGCTCGATTAGTTATTTCAATTTAATTCCCTTTGCCTCGGTTCATGTACGTCTGTGCGTGCATGTGACAGATTCAAGCATGTATGTAAATAGGCGTATATGTATATATAGCTTTTCTGTGATGATAAACCTGAATTTTATGAACTTTTCAAGCTATAAATAGATATTAAATATCTCCGTTTCCATAGCGTGTGCGTGCGTGCGTGTATATTCATTTCGATAAAGTATTCGTGGTTTTTCGTTCCATCTAAATTATACGAACGTCGAACGAAGAGAAGCAATATAATATTATTGTAAGATAATAGTAATACGTAAAAAAATAATATAATATCGGTATTTGTCTAAAGCGCTGTCCATCTTGTTCTAATTTCTAATGTCATAAGTCAAACTATTTGCCTCGGACAATATTATCGAAGTAAGCCCTTTTATTCCAAATTTCTCTAGTTTTATTCTAAAGGTTTTTAAAGCCTTTGCATCTGCATGAATATTGAACGTATCCTGACTTAACGTCGGGCCAACGAACCGTAATTAGAATTTATATAAAACGATTTATTACTCGTTTAGATCGCTAATCTTTGAATTAAAGAATTTGAAATATTTCTGTATTCAAATGGAACTTTCAACAAATTCTTATAGTCAAATATCATACTCGAGCTTCTCTATAAAAATGATCAACCCATTTTCTACTTCTCGTGGATTAGGATGAGTTAAATGAAACTGAAAGGTTCATGGTTTTAACTCTTCAATGAGCACAATATACAAGTATTTCAATATAGATTGTTGCAAGATTATTGTTTACTACTTTCGTGTATTATAAGATGTAAATTTGCCGATAAACTCGGCAGATTAATCTGTTGTTAAAGCCTTATGTAATTTCTGCATTGCTTACGGTGCAATAACTTGTTCCGCAGTGCGTGTGCTCGCGTTATGGTAGCGTGATCGTGCATACGCGGCCTTACAGGCGTCTACGAAACGTATAAAGTAATATTTTATTATGAACACAAAAAGCTGTGCATTTCAGAGAATACGAAATTAAGCCGAATGGTCCGATCGAAGACATTTATGAGTAGTATTAAGTAGGTCTTAAGATAATATGTAGGACAAGTTTGTACAAGAAATAATGAGAACTTCTAATTCTAACGATAAGTAATGTAAGTAAACAAATGTGCATAGCAGATAAACCAAAAACAATACAAAAAATCCTGCTTATTTTCGATTTAATATACACTGGCAATTTCAAAACTTATTTTAATAACTGCTTCATCTAAGTTGTCAACCTTGTTCTATATTGCATTGTGATGGGTTGAGCCATAAATAAGTTCCGTTTTAAACTAAAGTTTATTCGTTAATATATTCGCCGTCATTATTAATAACTTCTTGCCATTGTTGGAGCAATTTGTCGATTCTCCTTGCGTCAAACTCTGGCGGTTTTGAATACAACAAAGCCTGAAAGAACGGAACTTATTTATAACTCAACCCAATACATCAGTTTTGTAATCATGTCGAGAAAGAACCGCTACGTACATAATTATTATCAATTATGGATTATTGAGGTATCATAAATTCAGCTACCTTTTAATTAGAATCGAAAATATCTGATTAAACATATAATTATTTCCATACCAGTAATGTAAATACAACATACATAGAAATGTATGGGAATACGTGCACTTAAAGTTTGATATTGATATGGATGCATGATGATTCTATATGACCAGATTTTAATAAATAATTGGAATGTTCTCATTAGATCTTTAATAGAAAGATGTCCTGTTACCAATTGTTGATAATCTCAGAACAATCGCTTGAACGTTTGAAAGTGGCTTAAAATCTATGCAAAACGGAATGGTGGAGAAAAAGAGAATGAGAGACACAGAGCGACATTGTATATATATATATATATCTTGAGTCGTAAAATATCTTAAGTCCCGTTCGATTGTAAACCATTCATACCTGTGCAAAACCGTTCTTCAGGTTTTATATGCAACTACAGCTGAATAGACATTACAAATGTTGCTTGCTATGTGGTCCAAAAGTGTGTTATTCTCGCGAAACAAATGCGAGTTACTATTTCATTGGCTGGATTTTCGTGAGCGGGATTCATTTATAAATACAATAATATCTCTATTTTCATTAATCATTATCAAATTCATTTTTCAATACTGATACGTAGTAATTCATATAATACACTTACGAGGAGAACTTTTATGAACTAACGAATAAGAAGAACAGAAATAGTGTCGAATTACTACATGAACCTACTACCTCTTAAAAATCACCGAGCCATTTTACAAAGAAAATAGACTGGCAAAGAAGAAATTTATATAAATTTGAATAACAAATTTACATTAATATAACGGAATATATGATTTATTGTCCAAAAATGATGCTTCACCTAATGCATATGTTATATGTGCATTCGCATTCTTGCCCATACTTTTTATCGAAGTAGATAGTTTTAAGATACATTTTTTCAGCCATTTCATTCTTTTCGTGTTAGCTATTTATCTTTCGTCCTTTTTATTTTACGTATTCGTCTCTGCAAAATAAGCGAATAATGAAAACTACATTCATTTATTTGCATAACAATCGCTTCGTTCACTTGTTAAAACCAGTTTATTTGACAATTTTACTGGAAACAATTTAGTAATTTATTAAGTATTCGGTTGAAATGTTTTTTTTTTAAAGAAACAACAGGTTTTTATTTCTGTTCTTACGTGCTTGATTGAATAATAAGAGAATTCGTCGTGTTATGACAATAGGAAATAAAATGGCGAACTGTTTTACTACATAAAAGTGGCTCGAAATATGAATATCGTTTATTTGACATTTTTAGACCCTAACATCGAAAATACACATCCTCTCAACTTTCAATTTTCAAAGTGATGTATTGCCTTAGAAATTTTCGAAATGTAATGTAGTGCGCACGATCGTCCAGCTAAAAGTACGGTTTTGCTGCAGTTACAGACGAGCCATTTCCATTATAAATGGATGCGGACATTTACATTAAGAATCCTTTTTAGACTTTATTAGAACGATCCATTTTTAAATTGTATACATTGCGTACACAGAAGGATACACATGTTATACATAACAGGCACACGTTCGTACAAACACATGCATATATACCTACACAGATATAAAAGCATAAAAACCTTATTTCAATTCAAATAAAAAGTAAATTATAAGCTATGTTATTTAACAAATTGTTCACATTCTTCCCAAGTTAATCATATTAGTGATGCAGTGCTTAACTAATTATCGAATGAATATTAAAATTTCCATAACCATTTTTTATTCCCTCTGCGTGCCGTATAGTAATTATGTTTGTATAATATTTCGAATGTATTCCATAAATTAGTAGATCGATGACAATGATCTTGTATTGTACATAGAATCTGAATTCGTTTGCTGTAAAGAAACTTGTACTTTCAAATGAAAGTTAGTGACATAATTCATAGAAAAACTGGCACAAGTAAATGAGTTTGTCATTTTTATTAATGTTTTAACTATTTTAAACCATTTTACTTACGCTTACCGATCAACGTAATTTATCGACAGCTGATCGGACGAATTCAAAGCCCTAACGGTTTAAAAGCTGCTTTCGAACGCTAAACTCAGCAAGAGATAAAGCTTATCGACCGATTGTTACTTTGAAGAAATTTTTCTCTCGCGCACAAGTTTATACGGTTTCATAGCCAAAGTTGTTACAGCTTTTCTTGATTTGCAACAGATTACCTCCGTCGCCAGGAAAAGGTATGTTTATTTAAAGTTACACTTTCGAAGTAGGAAGACGATGGTTATATGTACACAATCGTCAGCGATTTATCATTACATTCGTTATGCATGGTGTCGCAAAAAATAAATAGTATGCGCTTTTATTGAACTTGTATGGAAAACACGACGATTATTCGCTCATACATTAACTCGTAACGTCTTTGATAAGATTAGACGTAGCTGGGTAAATCTATAGTAGCATACGTAATAAACTGCATGTTGTGTAATGATACATATTGAATAGACAAGTTCCCGCCAAAACGTATAGCCATATTTTCATTCACTAACTGTATCTCAGCCAGTTGCAATAAACATTACAACAAACATTTTCATACAATACAACACCATAATCGAATTATACCAATATAATATGCCAGACGATTCTTTGAATTCCAAAGTTATTCCCAACTTACTTAACAAATTTATGAGTTATTTTTAGAAAAACTTATCTGTGGAACGTTTCTTGATTTTCCGACGAAGTGATTTCTTCAAGTTTGTGGTTCAATGACTTGTTACGAAAATAAATACAAGTATACCTAATATTAAAGAATTTGGTAAAACATAAAATACTCTAATTGAAATTACGCATTCATGAACAGCGTGTTGCTGATAGTACTGTTTGAAACTAATAAGTTAAAATTTCCTTTCCTAAGTTCAACTTTCTTGTCCTGAAAGATAATTGCAAAGGAGACATTCTTGAAAAAGCGGGTCGGATATAATGTGATTCTAATACAGTTTGATAATGGGATTATGTTCCATCAATATTAATTATTATCATATTTATGGCTCAAAATATTTATTCAAGTGTTGCGGTACTTAATATGTATTTATAGAATTGATTATTACAATCAAAGATATAATTTCCCGCCAGAGTTATTCACCTTCTTTTCCTGACAAAGATTTCACGTTTTATCGCTACAACGCGATATAATTCCGTTTCTTATCATCTTATTTGTGTCTAATAAAATCGAACCCACCTTTTACCTACAGAAATACAAATCAAAGACTTTATACGTAAATCTTCTAATGTATTAATCAGCATGATTTCATGGAATAGATCACTGCTTAAAAACGGTTAATGAAATTCATAATTAAGCACAACACTAATGGTTAGTTATTAATATATACGGAATCTATCAGTCGTATCGACATAAAATTGTAAAAAATCTGTCAAAGTAATTTGTCGGGGGATGGAAATGTAAAAATTCTGGAATGTGTACGATTGGTGGGTGATGTGAAAAATGAACAATGCATTTAATAATATACATATATTTGTCCAAGGATATATTTGGATATAGTAGAAAAAGAGATTAAGAGGTATTGATATCTCGGTAAACGGTATTTGCACATGCCTGGTAAAGTCAAGAGCACAGGTCAAAGTGCGCAAGATCGAAGAGACGGGTTGCTCCCTCTCTCGGTCGCAGGTACATTCGAAAACCTTTCACATGGCGTGGGTTCTCGAGGCTCCTGAATCTCAGTATACCGGGTGTTCTCAACCCAGACAGTCATGTTTTGTTCGATAAGGGAGTTCGTGAAAATTTGCAATCAGTAAACGTCAAAATTCCAACGAAGATTAACTAAAGAAAATAATCAAACGGTGCATTGCCAAAAAGTTTGATCCTCAAGAAAGATTACGGTGACATTAATATATTTTCGTAAGGGCTCGATTTAAAGGGAGGAGAGACAGTTCGTGAAAGGCCTGGGGATATTTTTTGTCGGTGAGTTGACAGTTTAGGTGGTTTTGGTGTCAGTCAACACGCACGTGTGAATCTCCGTTTCATTTCCCTCTCCTTTTGACTTCCTTTAGTTGACATTATTGAGACAAGGGTAGGATAGTTGAAGAGCTGATTAGCAGCTTTCACGATATAATTTCGCTTATCATTTGGAATCTACAAGTACTTGTTCTTATCGACATGAAATTTAGATATTTCTTAAAACACCCTTACGATACCACTTTCTAAGTTAATCCTTCAGCTCTTTAATGACTTTCCAAGTTGAAAAGTGATGATACATGGACTGTTTTGAAAGTTTTGTATATTAACACCATAGTCACTAAATTTACCTAACAGTACGTAAACTGCACGTGAAAGCAGCTACATAGAATGCCTCAGATATCAACGAGGATGTTTTCGACCGACGTTTTTAAAGAACAAAATTAAATGTAACATTCGTGGAATCAAACTGATTGTGTCTCCGCGACTGGGTTTCCGTGATGTCTGGATATACTTAAATCTAGTATCGCAAAAAACCGCATACATTCATAACTCATTAAGATTTACGATAGCTCATTGTCGAAAGATAAGAATTCATCGGGTTGTTGATTCTGATCTTCGGTAAATAGAAAACCCATGTTTTCAGACTGTCATATTTGCATCTTCCCTAAGTTTGTAATACAATCGTTATTCTATGTCACTGTTAATTCTAGATTCAACTACGTTTATAAAATGATTGAAAAGAATTTTCCATTGATTAAAAGATGACTAATGATAATTTCAAAGAAAAAGTCGAGCCGTGAGTCAAATATCGTTCGATCTTCGTAGATTATCAGGAGATGTCTGCCTCTACTTTGGTACTTGATAATACGGCGATTACGTGTCCTAATCGGTCTGCTTTTCTTCTATATCATTATAAATAAGAATAAAAATCATTTTCCAATGTTTTAATTATATTCGTCTTATTTACGATGCGCATCAATTTGAATTGGATATTTAACAAATATGTTTATATTTGCATTTTGAAAGTTTTATGTTACGTCGAATTTAATTATTCGCAATGCGTCGTATGTCAAATATTATACTTTAAGGCGGCAATTTGAGTGATCTAATTTATATATAAATAGTTTTTAATTTTGTGTCATCAACAAGAAAAAAGTGTTAAACATTATCGTGCTGTAAACACTATGCGCTTCCCTTGCTACATAGTCTGCTTTCTGCAACCGGTCTATCGACATTTTATATCGATCAAAGTATAGTCTTTTGCCAGTAAATGTATTGCTCTATGTCCTGCTGTTTACTCGTGTTACCGTAGACATGACTTTTGCTTTACATAATCTTAGCGTGATAATTCCGTAAATTTCAAGCTAGAAAGTAGTCACTGACGTCAAAAGGTTGAAGACCGTACGCCAGACAAAATAAAAATCTTACAATTGCTATCAGATATGAGACACAGTTGCATTGGCGCGCCCTATATTCTGCAATATGATTTCAAGATGATCAATACATGTTAGTCATTTATTACAAAAAATTAAGAATAAATATATTGTATTTCGATCAAATTCGCAAAATCCGAAGGAAACTTAAATTTTATCGTGATTATTATATTAATTTTATTATAAATCATGAGTTTTATAAGGTCTGATTATAATTATAATGTACTTAATAATCATTTTTACCTATCGGTGTAATGATTGCATTGAAATGCAGAGGAATTTACATTTCTTGAGTGTATTTCCAAATTGGCACTACGATAAATGTTGACGCATAATAAAGCTTTTTCGCATCGTAACAAAGTCTTGCAGAATTACCACTCTATAAATAGGCATACGTTTCAGAAATAAAGTTTGAATATTTGATTTTAAATAAGATATATTAAATTATAATAATATGGTGCTCTGAAAAATCGTTGGAAAAAATTATGTTAAATGATATAGAAACGTAAGATTCCCCCCGAAGAATATTAAATAACAAAATTATCTTCGATAATACACTTTCAACAATCAATTAAAATGCAGCTAACATCGGGTCGTTAAACGTTACAATGCGTTTCTTTCTTATCATCGTGAGGTGGTAAGCATATTAGTGATTATGAATATTAAGTACACCTTGATAAGAATTCCTCGCACAAATAACAAATTATAAAAAAATGGATGTTCAAAGCTACGGCCTTTATTACGATTATATCATCAATATTTAGAATTTCCAATATATAACTCGAGGGAACTATTTTGTAATCATTCATAATCGATAAATTGTTATGTAATGTGTGCAAGATTCTAATTACTTACAAAAATACAAATGCGTCGTTGAAGAGTATATTTAATTGGTGGGTGGTGTAAAATTATCTGAGTTATTACGACACTTTATTACCCGTAAAATTATTGCAAGTAATTACTGGTTTCCATATTATCTTTAGCCATTGTAAATTAATGAGTTTGCAATCCAACCATTTCTGGTTTGCCCGTTAACCAGTTTATTCTGGATAGGCGGCTGCGTTTAATTACTAACATCTGTGAGAAAGACGGAAGTCTCCGGACATTACCTGTAATGAAATTAATGTCGAAACCGGAATGTTTATTTGTTGATTTTCTTTGACAGTGTGGAGACGTAGAAATCGACCAGGCGGTTGTCATGGTGACTCCCTTCGGTCACCCACCCCCCACCACCCCCAATAGTTCTCTACGCGTACACGCGTTTGCAGGGCCTCCAAAATCTATGGTCGTGACCTAATCTCTTTATTACGATATTTTCACCCTCTAGGTCTAATATTAGCTTATATTGACTCTTATTATGGCAAATATTTCCATATTCATATTGCAGTACAACTCGAGTACATTCCAGACATACCTTCTAGTGATTAATTGCCACCAGTTGTTTTATATTTCGAATAGAACTGGTTCACGCATGTAATTAGGATTTAGGTCACACAGGCTGGAGGGGTATTTAACTAATTCACCTACGTCATTCCTAGTATTCGCACTATGATTGTGCGAATGTGTATATCAAAGTTTCCTATGACAATAAATTAAAATCTCCATACTATTTAGGTTTCTGTATAGTTTATTCTGGTACAATAGAATTATTAGTATGCTTCAAGCCTCAGCAATCGCTCCAAGTTAGACCGCGCCTACTAAAACACATTTCGCATCAAGGTCCGAAATAAATGAAAATGGACAATCGATTAGTCGATCGATCCTATAGAAGGGATAGCTACGAAATGTGTAAGCTTCAGAGAAGAGACCGTATAAAGGAAAGTGACCTGTCTATTTTACGATCAGAACGGACGAAAATAATCATCTAGTTTGATCCGGACAGCGATTATTTTTGTCCTATAATTTCCTACCTGTGACGCATGTTTTTCTACTCCCATCTCTGAAATCTTTACCAATTCCGTATCTCGATACAGAAAAAACAAGAAAATTACTTCTTTAGAAAATCATAATTTTTTCTCAGTACATTGATTTATTGGCCAATTTAACAACCACAGAGTAGCCTGATAACGTAATTACTATTACATGTATTGTTATATGTTATCGTACAATGTTATATAATTAGAACGATCTCTTGCATAAGAGAATGCATTCGTATATATGTGGATTATACTAATGTTGAAGGAAACGGTATGAAAATAGAATTCGAAACGTGGGCTGTTTAGTATATTTAAAAATTGTACGACACTTTCACATTTGTATGGTTTATATTAGGTCAGAATCGCGGTGCCATAATAAGCATAAGATACATACGACTTAATGGCAGGTAAATATGGTAGTATGTTAATGCTTACACGTTCGATGTGGAATACACCGTGCGTATTAAACTCTATGTGCGACCGGCAGATATATAAGGTTTCTGCGATAAGGACAAGTGATTTATTATCTCACCGGAATACTTTTTTACCGTTTATCATATTTTTCGATGACAATGTGATTACTATTTCGAGCGGGATTTCACTGGAATTAACTAGAATTTTTGTTCGTGCATAGAATGATAAATGTATACCACCGTGTGTACATTGTACTTTGTTAAACATATTTGCTTTGCAATGAGTTTCTGTTTAGAGACTTATATTCACGAGATAACTGACAATTGAATTATAGTACAGCCGGTATATATTTTAAAAAAATATACTCAGGTTAACGAGTATTTGTTTTTGATTATCGAACATTCCGCGATTCTTTATACCAGTAATTTATTATAATTTTATATGCTACGAAAGTATGTGGATGATAACATTTGGCAGACAACGGGTTGAAATCAAATACTGTAAAATAATATTTACTTTGAGTAATGCCAGATTGGTTAAATAATTGGCGCTAATACCGATTGACGAATGGCATTAATCAATATTTAATCACGATAACGTTCACTCTTTTTGGCCTTGATAGAAACAACAAATTGCCGAACTCTTCATCAATGTCTGTGTTTCTATAAAGGCATTCAAGGTTTCTCGACCCTCCTTCTCCGTCTGTCTATGTGTCTGACTTTCTATTTCCTTCAGTTTCCACGAAAGAGGATATTCGCAATTATAATTATGGAAAAATTTGAAAGAATTGACTGAAGTGTAGATAATCGTGTAACGGAACTTCGGCGATCTTAGTAACATAGTGTTAATATATTCATATACTATTGTAATACTCGTAGAATTTGTTTATAAATAATAGATTCATTTTCACTATTATGATGCATTGACTCAATCGCATCGTTTCCATAATTGTTTGTGCATAATTCAGCAAAGCCGTGCGTACTATACATTTTATAATACGTAGTTAATAATACACATTGTTTTGTATAGCACCGGTTATTTATAGATTTTACATTCGCAGTCGATAGTTGTGTAACACTATTCTATTCTTGGCATGCCCTTGTATTTCTGCCGGGTCCTAATAATAAATACATGCATTTCAACGTTTTAATGACATTTTCTTCATATTTTGAAAATCTTAGCGTGTTATTTAGAAGCATTCCGTGGAAATTAAAATTTTTACATTATTCATATCTGTCCAAGCTTCTGCGATTCCGCAACAATTTAGCCGATTGCTAATATTATCCACTTTGGGGAAAATCCAATAAAACCAGTGCTTCTTTGAAAAAAAAAAATTGCCGAAACATCTTGTTAACATTTGATTAGAGAAAATAATATTCAAATCTTAATTCTTAATAATCTAATTTATATTAAGTGTTTTTTATTTTAATCATTGTCAAATGCAAAATTAAACAAACAAACAAAACAAACACCACGAAAAAAGCACTGCGTAAGATAACTTCGATAAAATACTTCCATATAAAATCAATAGTTGTGATACTACATTAAACTATGCAATTCTCGATTTAGATTATAAATATCAAATATTTCTACGATGTAGACATTCTTACAAGCTAAAAAGCACGGCATTCAGTAGTAGAGGTTTCACAATCAGACATAAGTTGTCTGCCTATACATTTATAATTGCCGGTATCAAGGGACCTTGATTCTATAATAGATATACGGAAAAGATTTTGCATTACAAGTAGTCGGTACACGTAATTGAAAACTGCTTTGAACTGGTCCATTCACGTTTCATCAAATTACGTAGTTCTTCTACGTATTTCGATTGCTCAAGTGCCGCCAGTTCTCCTAATAATATCTAACAGGGTACTGTATACCTGGTCACAATCGAAGACGTGTCCATCGCCATTTATAATTCTTCGTTAATACCCTTTGATAATGAACTTTGATATTAACACTAGAACTATGGACCATATATTCAGCTTTATTTATACATTCGCAGATACATCCTTAAAAATAGGGATGGCTGAAGAAATTTAATTAATGGATTTAATTATGTCCATACTGCAACGCGAGCTGCAAAAGATTTCAGAAAATGGAAGCTTATAAATTTGAATATACTAGAATATACTTTAAAGATACTAAAATTACGCAGACAATACACTTCTTAAATTAAAATAGATGAAAAAAGATATTTAATTCAATTAAAAATGTAAACAGATTAATTATTTGGATCTTATATTACTTCTTCTTCAGCAGAAAATTGTAAGAGCATTTTACAATCCCATTAATAATAATTAGTTTCGTGGTTTGGAAAACCGTTTTGAATGAACACAGTATACATTATTTTTATTAGAATGTGTGTACACGTGTGTTTATTAATCCGTCTATAATTAGCCTTCGTTTCAGCCCTTGTAGTACTTGACCAGGTAGCCCTTGGATTCTTTTCGACAGGTGACCAATAATTCGTTTTATCTGGCTCGTGGAGAATTGATAAGAACGATAACCGATAAAAGACATTGGGGCGCTGCTTTTATGAAAACAATTAGCTAGATCACGCATGGGTGCCGCAGATGTGTTGAAGCGGCACTTTTTACTAGATATGATTTAGATATTACGTAAATCGCTCCGAGCTGTTTCAACTATATAATTCTGGTCATTCTCGACAATCATTTGCACATATTCCGCGATCCGGAATTTTCTATATGCGCAATTCAACCCTCTCTACGTAAATTGAATTTCGAAGAGGAATTCTTCGAAATATTGTCATTCCGTGCCTCATCTTCGATAAAGTAACTTCATCATCTTCACTTTCATTTAACTTAGTGCACCAATCAGATTAATGTTAGTATTAACGAAGATATAAACGTGCTTCACTGACGATTATTTTTCTAACTTCATTCATAGATGTCGAGTATTATCTTGCACTGCAAAAAATGTTATCTGTAACAATTGACGAGAAAGTGGAAGTGGAAATATAACTAATGAATATTTCATTCCTGTATTCATAAATAGTTATTTATTATCAGTTACATGATATTGAGAATTTTTAATTGGCGCTATTTATTAATTACTTTAATATTTTTTATTATGGGTGGATTACGCGTGAAAAAATTATCTTTCCTTCTTACACAACTTATTTGATTAGCGGAGTAATAACTATTCAAGACATTCCATGCGATAATCACCACGAATTTTCTAATTTTTCGTAATTCCCAAATCCACATTATCCTTCACCTACTGATTTTATAACGAATTATTTCAGAATTAGCTGAAGGTTTTTTGCAAATTTTCTTAAACTCTAAAAAATTGAATCGTAAAATACGACAGGATTAAGTAAAAATACGCTTTGCGTCAAAGAAAAGAATAATAGTGAAGACGAAAGACATTAAGTTTACTATCGTTATTATTATTATTATTATTATTTTTATAACCCTTAAATCTGAAAGATTCGTTCTCGTCTCTTTTTTTCCTCGTAATTACACGGGGAGATATAGATAGATATTAATCTCCGATTGATTGAATCAATACGGAAAGATACATGACCACTTATCACCGACTGATAAACACGGGATAATCAATTTCTTACAGCATGCTTCGTTAACTTCCTGTGCATGAATTAAAGTACAGAAAAAAACTGATGCGGCTTTTAACAATGATTTATCCTATTTCAGGAATGCACTGATCCCCTGCCAGCGCACCATCTAATTTTTATTTTACAGCTTCTTGGGTTTTTTTGTTCCGATAAATTTGCATGTTTCGCTTTTTTCTATTAATTCTGTTAACGATCGCTAGACTTGGTTCACAATTTCTATCAAATGCTCACACCGACTAGTGTCGCATGCACCTTCCTGCACCCACATGCGCATGTACTTGCACGAATAAGTCATTTTTGCACTTCCTCGATGGTAAGTAATTAACATTTCTATAACATTCTTATACGTTGCTTAACGTATAGTTCTTTGTATGTATATTTCCTACTTTTATTTCAATGCGCACGCTGTCGTTGGTACTCCCTTATCTCCTTATGGTTTTTCCCCTAATACGCAATTTTCAAAATGCTTTGAGATCGTTCTTGAAATTAACTAATTTATTTTAAACCTCCGTACTAATCCTTTGACATCGACTAATACTTCTTGGCTAATCGGTTCTTCTTTGATAAATGTATGTTTATGGAAGAAAATTCTACTTATAAAGTAAATACCACAAGAAGAGTTTACGAGAAGTAAACTTAACTATGTTCAGAGTATATAATATGGCGGAGATTTCAATGAACGCGGTCAGCCAGCAAATAAAGCCGCCGTTAAAGGATGAGCAGATATCGTTGACAAACATATATCAATAATCCTTTGATTGCATTAAAATATTAAAAGGGGATGCGATATTTTTTTTTACAGCCTGGGTTTATAGATTAATTAAACACAATGCGGGAGAAACAATGGATTTTAGCGATGAATTAGTTTACATCGTTGTATAATATGTTTTAACATATGTAATATTTTGAAATATTGATATATGTTTTTACGATAATTTATATCAAAGACGAACCAGCTATTTGACTGCAAAATAGAATATTACCAGTTGAATGTGGTAGAAATATAATTTCCTCGTTTTACGTCATATTTAAGTATTGGCTTTCATTGGAATCAGTGATCTTTGTAGCGATAATCACGTTCACCACTTATATTTGACGTGGTCAACGACGCTGAAGATAGGAAAGCTTCTAAGTCACGTTGTTCACCGTGATAATCATCAGAAAATACGTTGGTTCGTCAAGAGTATGTTCTCCTGTTCGTCGAACATTTAAGGTCGATTCTATGATAACGCGTTCCTTATCATAATTACAATTCCGATAATTACAAAGCCGATTGAATGCGTATATATATATATATGATACTAAGTAAACTTTTTCAACAGGACGAGGAAGACGACGAAGCGTGCATGCTGAGGCGACCGACATTTGGTGATCCGTCCAAGATTTGCTGGGAGGTCCTTATGGTAGCTGAAAAGCGCGGACGATCCTTTCCGAGCGAGATCCAAGGGCTGAAAGGTTGGCCCCGTCGGTGGATCCACTCGACTAATAGTTATATTTAGAAGAAAAATGGCAGATGGGAACAAGAATTTCCTGTGTGAAAATCAGAATGAATCGAGTAAACAGCCAATACCGTATAAGCCGGCGCGTGTTAATAATAACAATGATATTGTTATGAACTCATGTCCGAAGAATATATCTGACAGAGAAGGCTTGTATATAAAGAAGGATCAAAATGCTTATCAAAGATCAAATATTTATCAGAAGGATCAGCCGAATGGTTCGAATAATTATCAACCGAAGAAAGCACCGATAGTCGGCTGGCAAAATGGAAGTCCCACGGTGATGCCTAATTCGCCGTGGGAGACCCCTGATCGTGATACTCCAGATATGATTGACGACCACTGTCCACGAAGCGAAACATCATCTTTGAAAAGTTCAAGAATATGTCAAGATTCTGCGAATACCGAGGACTTCAGTAGTCTCGCTGACGACAGATTACTTCAGTCCACACCGGCGCGCACCATTGACAGAAGTGTGGAATCCTTGTCACCTGATAAAGACACCTTGCTGACTACTTCACCGGAAATTGGCAGAAGTAAGGATCTCAGTTTGGGCGATGACTTGGAGCATAGACTTGATTTGCTCAGTCCTGGTACTGATTGTACCGAGGAAGGGCTGTCATCCACCCCTATCAATGGTTGTGTAACATCACCTAACAATACAGTAGGAAGCAGTCCTTCCGAAAAAAGTGAACAAAATGACTTGGCATCCACCAGAGAATCATCGACAAAATCGTGTACGCCAGAAAAGACCCATGGAATACTTATCCACAGAAACCTTTCTTCGCCGCAAACGATGATTACAACTAATCCAGGTTATAACGGTGATGACACGCGAGATTCAATAGATTCTGACAGTATATTGGACATTGACAATAATTCAGCTTCCAAAAAGAAGAAAGGTCAACCTAAAGTGCCGGACGGTGGCTGGGGTTGGGTGGTCGTTATGTCATCCTTGGTAATCTCAATGATAGCCGACGGAGTATCCTTCAGTTTTGGACTATTGTATATCGAGTTTCTTCACGAATTTGGTGAATCGAAATCAAAGACTGCCTGGATAGGATCCCTTTTCATGGCTGTGCCTCTTCTATCCGGACCAGTTATGTCTGCCTTAGTCGATCGTTACGGATGCAGAAAAATGACCATCGCTGGAGGACTCATTTCAGGATTCGGTTTCGTATTAAGCTGCTTCAGCAACACCATCGAGGTAATGTACTTAACTTTTGGTGTGATCGCGGGTCTTGGTCTGGGTCTGTGTTACGTCACTGCGGTAGTGAGCATCGCATATTGGTTCGACAAGAAGCGAACGTTAGCAGTAGGGCTTGGTGCTTGCGGCACCGGTGTTGGTACTTTTGTATATGCACCCATGACAACGTACTTCATCAATGAGTATGGCTGGCGTGGTACCTGTTTACTATTAGCCGGTACCTTTTTCAACATGATCGTTTGCGGAGCTGTGATGCGCGATCCCAAATGGTGGATTCTTGAACAACAAAAACAGAGTTCAGGAACACCAAAAAAATCCATCGCACGATCCGAGTGCGATAGATCTTGTACTAGCCAAATGGATGAATTCCCTGGTGTGGAAGAACTCCGGAAATTACTGAAGAGCGGACACACACCTGAGTATTTATTACAAAATTTTAGTACCAGCACGGAGACTCCAATAGGTGTGAAGGGTAGCAGCAACTTTAGAAGCGTCGTTAATTTACCCACCTTCGTGAAGCAAAGTGAAAAGGTAAGTTACATACAATCCCTGTCTAAAACGTTTAACACTAGAACTACCGAACATTAATTATGGCTGAAGGACTTAAATTAATTAATGCGATCGATTATTTGCGTTATGTATATAAAATAAAAATAAAAACGTATACGTGAATATATCAATATGAATGAATATACTGTCCGTAGTTCTAGCTTTAAGTCAATGAATGGATTCAGTTATTTGCGTTATGTATATAAAATAAAAATCTATCAAATCACAATCAATCAAAATCGTGGTATATTCGAATAATTTAACTAAAAATAGCAACCAAGTCATTTTAGACCCTTTGGTAGTTTTAATGTTAACGTTTGATTAAAGGATATATTTAATTTCATTATTAGACATTTACTTTAGTTACTTACAAGAACGCAATTTTTTGAGATATTACAAAAAGTATCGCTAACTGTGCTTTCGTCATTCCTTTATTAAAAATATTACTGCAATATTTATATATAAACATTCATCGATATATGTTTCATACACGCGCGTAGGTACAAAAATAGCTGACCTCCTAAAGGAATACACTTTGTGTGGATTGTGTTTACAATGATATTATTCTTATTTTCCTAGTAGCGTCATCCTTTTAACGAAATAGTGCGTTTGTTAATGTATCATGTCATAGAATATTAAAGGAGGGCGATGTAAAATGTATGATGGGTTTCTCAGGTACCCTTGGAAGTGTTGGAATTACTATCCAGTAACTCGAGGCTGTACAATGTCATCCTGGAGAACTATCCCAACCTTCTACTATGCAGAAGTATTTCGGATAAAAATCTTCATGATTCAACTGGAGATGCAGGCAATAAGTGCGGCGTCACGATGTCCATGAGGTTGCAAGACTGGTCTGATATCTATAAATTGCACTCTGCTATTTCTGTTTCACACCTTTCCGTTTCTCCTCTTTCGTTCACTTTGATTTTTGTTTGTGAATTGATTTTGATGACGCTTAACATTGACGCTGTTTACATTTCGCGGTCTAATTCTATTTTCGGATAATGCTTTGCCTCTTTGCACCTAAGAAACTGTTTATCGCAGAATATAGATTTTTTTGACATAAGCTTTTCGGATTTACAATAATTTTGCTCTTGTCATTTTTCGCTTACTATTACTTTCTTATCTATTCCTATCCCTTAGCTTTTGCTAATTTGCACGTTACTAACGAAATAACGATACTAATCAAACTAGTATGTTCAAGTATTTTTCTTAACGTATTGTATTATAACTACTTGAAAATTAAAATGTTTTTGTCTTGTTATTAAAGTTTCATAATTCTTTAACATACTATAAACGTGTATTGTAGTAAACAGGAGAAAGTTTAGAAAGATGAGAAATTTTACACTTGGAGATGTATTAAATCTGGATTTTATCTTTTTTTCAAAAGGATTAAACAAGCGACTGACAAATCGAAATCCGAAACGCCATGTACAAAGGAATCTAGTCCGACATTCGTCGTCAATAATTCAACGAAAAACTTTACTGCCAAAAAGATATCTAAGCAAGAAATAGAAGAAAATGATCCATTATTAGCTAAAGAATTAGCGTATGCAGTGAGTGAATTTTATTGATTTATTATAAATAATATAATTATTTCATGATTTATTATTATATATAATATTTTCTGCAAAAGTTAATGTGCTGATATCGTTATATATTTAGATTGCTGAAGCGGAAAGAGCGAAATCAGTGTCAAGGCATCACTTAGGTGATATCAATGGTACTGGAATAATCAGGACAGACTCGTTACCATTGCTTAGGAGACAATTCAATACAAATACGCATTATTTCAAGGACATTAGAGTTCATAGAAATTCCGTAATGTACCGTGGTGCAGCCTTAAATCTAAAAAAATATAGGCTAAGGGCTAGTAGTTGTCCCAATATTTACAGAAACAGCATGACTACTTTAGCCAAGGAATGTGAGGAGGTACAGGAAATATGTGTTATGTAAAATAATATAACGCTTAAGTTGTTATCACTAATATGAAATTCCTAAGAATATGAATGAAATATATTCATCAATATTTTTCTCTTCCCAGAAATGGTATACAGAATTGCTAGAGTTACTGAAGGAAATGGTAGATTTCTCAATGTTCCTCGAATTACATTTCTTATATTTATCGTTGGCAACGATCTTATTATTTACCTGGTTCATCGTGCCTTACTTTTATCTCGCGGAACACCTTACGAGAAATGGTTATACAGAGACGGATGCTGCAAATCTTCTAAGTATCATCGGCATTACGAATACGATTGGAATGGTGCGCGCCTATACACATATATATTTTTGGGAAAACAAAGAAATATTTTTTGATTTATTTCATATCCATTTCATTTTCAGATCGGTCTTGGTTGGGCAGGAGATCAACCATGGATGAACGTCGGCAAAACATATGCCTGGTGTTTAGTAGCATGTGGAATATCCACTATATTAATGTCCACGTTTACTCTGAATTATAATTTATTAGTAGCCACTGCAGCCGCGTTTGGTCTTTTCTTTGCAAGTAATTTTAGTTTCACACCCGTTATGCTTGTCGAATTGATACCTTTAGAGAAGTTTACCACTGCGTATGGTCTATGTTTACTTTGTCAAGGAATCGGAAATCTCTTAGGACCACCTTTAGCAGGATGGCTTTTCGACGTAACACACTCTTGGGACTTGTCGTTTACGATGGCCGGTTCCTGGATCATTGTCTCAGGGTTACTCGTAGGCTTGATACCTTACACAAAAAATAGAAAAATCTGGGGCGATGGTCTGATGGCGTATGAACGTGAGAGAGAGAGTTTAGCTTAAAACGAAATTTTATTGTCTATATCTTATCGGTCAAATACTTTATGATCAAGATTATGATTCGAATGTTTGATTAAATTGCATAATTTTCTTGAATTCCACGAACAATTAATGTCATAATTATCTAATAACTTAATGGTAGCTGTTTTCAATTCTCAATTATTATTTGTACATTTGGTGAAAAGGTGCAATAGGAATAATACGTGATATATCATCCAACCTTATGTTCGTAGCTAATTAAGTTAATGAATTGAAGTGACTGCTTTATGTTAAACATTAAAAACAAATCAAACAGATGACGCCCATTATTGGTGGATTTATCTGATATTTTAGAATCAGTATATAAGTAGCATATCTACTTTTACAAAATATGTAATTGTAGAACTTTGAGATTTCATTTTTATATTTTTCTTTTGTTCACAAATTGAATCGTATCGTAATAAGATACGATATTTTGATTATTAAAGATAGCGTTAGGCCTGTTTTCTGCCTAACTGTTTTCTGTTTAATAGTAGAAGTGAAAACTGATAGCAAGTAAATAATTAAGGTTTCATTTTATTATTATTGTGCAATTTATTTCGTATATATGATCAGATGAGGCACGTTGAGATAGACATGTAAATTTTCAAGAATAATGCGGTAGAGACATCATTATTTTCGTAAAAATATTATGCACTTATTTTCTCTCGCGCAGAATCTCACCGCCTCAGATTTTCTATATAATCGTGATTTCGATATATTCGAATGTATTTATAGTTTTTGTTTCATTCAAAACTTATACAATGGAATGCGGTTTTTACTCTGCGAGGAATATGGCATTTGTATCATATTTTGTACAGTATCGTTATGTACATTATTCATTATCGCTACAAATTGTTACTTTAAGTATACAATGTGATAAATGACTGCTTTTACTAAAAACAAGTATCGAGCCCGTTGAATTATTCATGAACATGAATGATTAAGGTGTCGAAATTAGTTTTGAGTAAAAGTCCTTCCTACAAATTGTAGGAAAGTCTAATGGCTTGTAGTTAATTCTTGTTTACACGTACGCTGGCGTGTGTGTTTATCGATTACCATGTTATGTATTATCGTTTTTGTACTTATTGTCGGACATCGGGACGCATGAAATCAATTGCAGACAACGCAGAATTGCTTTCTGATTTGATACAGTAGTTTAATACGATAACACTCTTCAAATTGGGGCTGTTCTGCTTACTATTGTCACAACAATACTACAATGTTATTTCCAAGTACATTCTTAACAATTTTGTTTCGCAAAATGAAATTCTTTTAATTTGCACTCCAAATTCCTTGTAACTTTCCCAAAATTGTCTAAGAAACCACATTTACTCAGGATTTCTGAACAATATTTGAACGAGTAGAATAATGAGGAAGAATATGAAATCAATCCGAATTTAAGTTTTTTGAAGTTTAGCATAGTGTACATTGTGTGGTCGGACGATTGAAGTAATATTGCCTTATCTTTGTAACTATATTCCTCTTTACGAGGCCGTACAATTATTACGTAGTCTTGAAGATTGAAAGTTTTTCAATATGCCTTAAAATTATGCCTTTGGCCTGGTTATTCGTTCGGTCTAATCGGCATGTTTTAAACGAATTATGTCGGTTAATTAATATGTTTTAAATTTTAGTTATGTTAATATAAGTGTTATTAGTTAACTACGTTCTTCCATGTGAATATTTGTAAAACATTGATTTGATCAAAGGAAAATTGTTAGTGAAAAATATGATGTTTGTAGACTCGAATTCGGTGACTCATTTATATCTATTGTAGCAGATACTTTTCTTTACAACTGTTATATATTATACACTATTGTTTTCGAAAATACAATCATTGGTTTCATAATTGCATTAATTAATTAACTCGTATATGAACTGCTCGAAGAATATTTAAACAATTGTAGTTTCTCTTTCTATCCGAGGAATAACTCTGGCACTAATAATCTGTACATTAAATTTCCGGTGACATCGATGCGTGGAAATAAAATGACCGACGTTCAATAACTTGAAACAATCTTTGCCATACATTAAAAATCAATAGAAACACGACTAACCGAAAAAGAATGTGTTCCAATAGAAGAAGTATCAGCCATAAATATTGTCAATTAAATCAAACCAATTTGACGCAGTAAATATATTATTGGTACCGAAAAGTAATCAATTATTTTTCACATCATTTATGAAACCCCATTTATTTGTTCGTATTAACCTTTTGCCCTCGGAGACGATTCTCAGTCGCCATTCTATTTATTACGGCAATCCGAAAGACGACTCTCAATCGCCACGCAATTTATTATAATACAATGATTCGTGAGGCGCCTCTCAGTCGCCACTCAGTTTGTTGCGGTACTCTAGAGACGATTCTCAGTCGCCACTCAGTTTATTGCGGCAACTCTCTCGCCTCTCGAGTGTAAAAGGTTAAATGTTATTCTATTAGGTAATAACCATCGTTATCTATGATCCTTGACAGGCGATTCTCCAAAACCATAATTCTTTTTTTGAAAAAATCATATTCCCAAATTTCGATCCGAAAAATTCTCCACTCCCGAATTGATTACTTTCCGGCATCCCTAACAATAGACTTACGTCGGTTAAGAACGCAACTTAATAACTTGATACTCCATATACAAAGATCTCGATTATATTATAATAATATACGATAAAACATGAAATACGATGATTTATAGTCCATTTAATGGTCAATTAAACTTATAATATTTAAATGACAATTGTTATGTATCCAATAAAAGAAGTTCATAATCATCGCGAGCAGGTTACATAAATTTATTTCTCACAATATTATACTGTACCATTATACAATTATATATTACGGTATATGTACAAATATAATATTGTCATATAAATATACACATGTTAATATTGTATGTATATATATATCACAATACAAGGTGTTACATAAAATTTCACCGACTACCTCCATTTTATGCGGATGGAATAATATGATTAGGACGGAGATGAACACATAAGGAAGAATTACTTCGGCGTCAATATTTCCTTCTTTTTCAGTAAATGCCATGTCACAAGAAACACTTTTCCAAAATAATAATCTGGCTCCATTCTATGTAGTCTTTAAAAGAAATTTTAAATAATTCTTTATAAATATATCCGGAACGTTTAAAGTCTATTCGAACATTCGTGTAGAAACACTTCGATCACAATATTTGGAAGATTTTGTGCATTGGTACTCCTCTGAAATTCAATGTGTGCCACTGAAATATAATTAATATTATAATTAATTTGAACTGGTACGAATTTATGACGTATTAGGTAGTGGAAAAAGTTCGTGCACATTTAGAAATCAAAATTCAAATACTCTGGACATCCTTCAAAGCAATTTTATTTGAAGAAGTAATCACCATTCATTTCTACAACCCTTTTCTAACGTTCTACAAGCTTATACATTACATTTTTTTTTAAATCTGGTGTTTAACTCGCAAAGAATAAATTATAATACAATATATGACAGCGCAAACCTGATATTGCATGTACGAACCTTCAAAAAATAAATCTGTCCTGATCTGTCTCCTTCTGATTACCGCCTTTTTTATTAACGTCAAACTTCTTTGCAAATAGCAATTCGAAAAATGATGTCAAAATCAAATGAGCAATTAACCGCTTAACGCAGGTTTTTTCAGCCACAAGTTTTGGAAAATGTTTCCCAGTTAGTCTAAAGGGTCCTGGTAGTTTTGGTCGTCCAGATCTTTTAGAAGAAGAACTATATTTACCAATTACAATGTTTGTATTACTTGACAATGGCGATAGACGTGACATACACGTCGCTGAATATTTTTACGATTGTCACGCGTGGGCGAGTATCTTAAGCGGTTAATTCATTCTTTGAGAGTAAAACGCCAATTACATTCCAGAATGTCCAGAGTATTTGAATTTTGATTTAAAAATTCGCACGAACGTTTTCCGCTACCTGATAGTTACATTATATTTTACACAATTTCTTCAATATCCTGGTGACGTAGTTGGACTGGCTGGTGTCGGGGTTGGACTCCGACTTGGAGTTCCTGGAACTCCGACCACGATCGAAAGGTTTTCAATACTTTTTGGGAATGTCCTCGTGATAATAGAATGCTGCGGACCAATCAGTGCATCTCCCATTACACCAAGACGTACTCCATTAGCATACCTGTGCAATGTCATCGACATATCTGTGAATCGTGAGAAAGCGATAATGAGTTAAAGAGTTACGATAATTACTTTAATAATAATTAAATTTACTGCAATTTCCTTGAGGTGGTCTCCAATACATCGCCGCATCGACGCCATCCACTGGTAGATCTCCATCGACATGTGTCAAGGAGAGCGAATACCTTCGCGTTAATTGATTTAGCATCACCTTTAGTAAAAGCGAAGGTAAACAAAACGAAATTAGCCCACATGATGCCTCTGCAGCAGTAAGAGCGTAAATTGCACTTTGTTTCGACCTTGCCTCTCGTATATTTTTCTGGATGACCTTCGTAAAATATATACCCCAATTATTAAACAATATAACAATAATAGCAGCAAATCATCTATTAACCCATTTCCATCATTGCTCTAAATATCCGAAGTTATACAATTAAGTTGTTTTTAAATCTTAATTTCTATTAGAAATACCAACCTAGCGTTAGCAACAACCAAAAACGTCTGAACAACAATTAAAGAGATAAAACTTGCTGGCGATAACACTCTGGCGATGACACTAACAGCTCCGAATTTTGTATGTACAATCGAGTATCTTTTTATGCGTATCTTTGTGTTAATGCAGTTTTGAAGTTATACAGTGAAACACAAAAGCAAGAAAAAATAAGTAATCCAAGAAATCTAGAAAGTTTTAAAAGCGTAACGTGCTTATCCATTTATTTTCAGCCTTTTTATGTTTTTCTACTTCTACGAGGATTAAGAAAGAGGGGAAAAGTTTACACACAAATAAAGATTTTTTCGTTCAAATTTGAAATCTTTTTATGCATAAATAAAACAACACGACCGAATGTGTGTAAGTTACCCCTCTTGTGCTGCTGGTATTTCAACAAATTATCCCTAATTTTACAAAGAAAGCTATATCTTTTTTGTGCTGTTCTTTAATGCGCATTTCTTTGGATCGTATCTACCGCGTAAGAAGAGACTCGACTGTACTGCTGACAAGACGGTCGCCGATTATTACCCGTTTAGTGATAAATAACAATCATCGTGCGCGGATCAAAATGGGTTAAGAAAATATGAAACAAACGCACATCAAATTTCAATATCGGAATGCAACACACTCAACTCTTACCTGTAATATTTCAACTAAATCATCTTCGAAGAGCGGGGTCCTGGTAGGCAATCCAAGACATAGGATTCCTCGAGGCTCATGATTTTGAACAAATATAGCTCTTTGACTGACATATTTTCCAGTGGCGAGCACGTTATCCGGTACTCTGACACCAGAATGCCGGAAATATTCTTTTAGTGAATCTACAGTGGCAGTTAGAAGTATCTCAGCTTCCGTGGCACCTGTTACACTGGAAATTTTACGAAGAATGTCGAGGTCCACTGGGTCAGACCATGCAACGACTTTTCGACCACAAGGTGACGTAGTTTGAAGACGAGTCGCTTGTTGATGCTTTAAAAACAACTCTTCCAAAATCATTTTCGGTGCCCTTATTGCTATCCATATGATGGACAATACTTCTACGCTAGCGTGGATTACCAAAGGAAGATAACACCAAAGCATAGAGGTCAATGTATCAGGGTAATAATGCTTGTGACATGATTTCAGTGCTCTGAGTTCCCGCAGGATTAATATCGGTGTCTTTAAGATCAAAATCACGGCGAAGTACCACATCCAAAGAATCATAGTATAAAAGGCATCCAGAGGATTTATAAATTTTAATACCGCGTGAAAAAATACGTTGGCACCAAAATCTCTCTTGTCGGCTTCTCGTTGCAGAATCGCGAAGATATGGTAGAATCGATACGCTTCTGTCTTCCCATGTTGCCTAAAAATAATTGATTTCATTGTGATTAATTCGTCCTGCAACGACATCAAAGTAGAGTCGAGTCTCTTTTTAATGCGGTTTTGAAGTTATGCGATGAAGCAAAAAAGCAAAAAGAAATAAATAATCCAAGAAATCTAGAAAGTTTTAATAACGTAACACGCTTATCCATTTATTTTCGTCCTTTTTATGTTTTTCTGATTAGAATTAAGTGAGAAGAGAATAATTCCCGAGCACAAATCAAGATTTTTTTGTTCGAATTTAAAATCTTTTGATGCATAAACAAAACAATCAACTGTATCTCAAAAAATTATCCCTAATTTGGCAAAAAAAAGCTATATCCTTTTCTGTGCGATTTTTGAATGCGGATTTCTGTGGAACATATCTACCGCGTAAAAAGAGACTGTATATTTTAGCGGACAATAAAATATTTATTTCTATACCTGGTCAACTCCTTGATAGATGAAACTAGAATTATTATCGCGATCTTTATACACTGAAAAATACTGATTTGTTTCTTTAGAATCTCCGGCCTCTCAATTGGGTCATTGTTACATAAGAATTCGTTCCAATAATTACTGAAATTTTCCGAGAGCTTCTGATAAAGCTTTGGAAGAGCGGAAGGTTCGGTGTATAAATTAGTAAACGGCGAATCGCTCTCCTGCGATGTCCAATTTTCGATGGAGTACTTCAACGGTAAAAAGTCGGCCAGCGCTAAGTGCTCCTGCCGTAAAAGTAGATGATGGACCCTTACTAGACAGACTTGATACTCTTCCCCACGAAGAGCGCAGTTTATAATGTGCACTTGCCATGGTGGTTGTCCCGAGGGAAAGAATTTTGACGTGAGATCACTTACATAGTCCTAAATCGTAATAATTCGTTTAATTAATAAGATGTTCCTGTTTAAATAAAACATAACTTTTCCTTTATCCCTTTGACAGCGAAAGGCGTATATATACGCTCTTACATGTCCATGAATATATACGAAAGGCTTATATATACGACCAGCAAATTTCGCTAGGTACTTCTTTATAAATTACATTTACTTTTTCAGTAAATATTTACAGTATGAAACGTACTGTTATGTGTCACATAATAGCCGAGCCAACAACTGAATCTCAATAACTCATCGATTTTACTTAATTTTATTGACACAATTCAGCGTCAGCTACTATCACGCGATTATCACATTGTATGATGTTAATAATTTTTTGTTAGAACACGCCGCAGTCAAGGGTAAAGCTCATAAATGTTCCTTTCAAATTCATCATTTTACATTGAATTTGTTCTGGGACATCTACATTCTTAACACTAGAACTACCAAACGGATCAAAATGACTTGTATTTTTTTAAATTATTCGAATATACCGCGGCACATTACTTCATATTTGATATGCTTTTATTTTATATACATAACGCAAGTAATTGAATTCATTAATTAACTTAAATCCTACAACCACAATTTATATGTAAGTAAATGTCTAAGTATAACTGATTGTAAGTATATGTTTGGTAGTCTAGAGTTAAAGTTGTCTTAAATTCATAAACTTTTCTTGTATATACTGAAAATTATTTCTAGTTCTTAAAATTTTCTTTAAGACTTTAAAGTTTGTTTTAACCGTTTCAGTGTCAGAAAAATACCAGCGGATGTGGCAAGGAACTTCCATCTCAAGTGTTTGAAAGGTGATAAAAACCCATATATTTAATAAATACTATTTTTTTATACTTTCGTTTAAAGTGCGATCCTTCACGTTAAAAGGGACTAGAAGGAAGTAAACGTATTCAAGATCTATGAGTAAAGACGAAGTAAACGAAGTACAATTACACGAAAGACGACGAGCGCCATCGCGCCGCTTGGCATTTTTCTACCGTAATTTTGCTAAGGCCTGTGGCACTGAAACGGTTAAATTCATAAACTGCTTTAAACACCTAATTTTTTCTAAATTGTTTTCTTTGATACAATGAATTGCACGAAATGTTAGAAACGCCACGTAACACCCACCTGTATATTGGATTCATTAATTGGCCGACCTCTATAAGAATATGGTGAGTTCACAAGGTGATTGTCTAGAGAAAAATAATCGAGATCCTTCCACACGTAAAGACTCCATCTTGTTGATAATCCTGCACGAAGAAACCGTCTCGAAGATGTCAAACGTATTAGGTGAGTTCGTATTCCTCCGGCTATTGAACGCCCTTGAACCAGTAGGGTGTATATACCCTATCAAAAAATTAAGATGTTGGACATAATATGCTTCATATTATACCTTATTCTTTATAACTTATTTTATACGTTTACACTAACAAATTCGTAGACCTCTCATTTAAATAAATGACCGTATGCATCTTTTTCTTAACTATTAACACTAGGACCACTGAACATATACTCGGCTATGCTTACACATTGATTTATATATGAATGATGGCTGGAGGATTGAAGTTAATTAACGGATTCAATTATTTGCGTTATGTATATAGAATAAAAGTCTATAAAATGTCACACAATGCGCCATGATATATTCGTATAATTTAACCAAAAATGGTAGACAAGTCATTTTGACACCTTTGGTAGTTTTAGTGTTAAATGAGGATAATATAGATATGATTTGCAGTAAGTTCTAAAGTAATGTCGACATTATATAAGTTTATTTTGGGTTGGTAATAAAGAAATAGAAATTCGTTAATACCTACGTGATTTCGAAAATGGTCCAAAATAGTCCGAATGCTGTTCTCTTCCACGACAATGACCTTTGGATATTTCCACTTCACGAAACTTATCCAACACTTCCTTGACCACCGCAATACTTCAACATATTAAGCAATAGCTTGTGTTGTAAGGCAAAATAACCGTAAAAACTTTGCGTAAAGTAATGTTTGGATACAAGTTACAAAGAAAGAAATGACTTGTAAAATAAATCATTTCACCGAAGGACTTCTATCAGCTATACACATATTACCATAATTATACCAAAACCAATATTTCGAACAGTTTCAAATTAATGCGATAAGTACATTTCAATGAATCATATCATTTTTAGAAGATCAAAATATTGCCTACCAATCACCGTTAATCGTTAGTAATAATTGGAGCAGCGTTTTATAATAATTAATCAAACACGTCGGAAGTTGCGGGACGCATGTACGATGTGTTTAAGATGGTACATTCATCAAGAATGTGACATATCGGTTAAAAAATGTAATATATCGATAATACAATACAGTGCACAATGTAATGCTTCAAGAGACAAAACAATAATAAATCTATTTTTAATGATCAGCCGTATCGCGTTACTTCCAGGCCGCATCTCATCCGTACCCGTCCGTTGTCATTATAAGTAAACAATTACCAAAATTGAAGAATAAAGTTAAAATACTTGTAGAATCCCAATGAAGACGTTTAACCCTCTATAATCCAATTTGTTCGTGCCTAAAAGAAAATCGTATAACGCAAAACTATTTAAACACGAATCTAACGAAGCTACGTTACGTGAAAATAATAACAACATTATTACTTAAGCATACTGAAACAAGTGACGATCGTTGCAGGTACTTTTATAATTGTTATTACAATGCAAAGATCGGATCGATGAGTATGTGACTTTAAAGTTACACGGGATTATAGAGGGTTAATAATGACATGATTATACTCGATCTGGTCTAACCGAAGAATATTAATCATTCTTCTAGAATAATTACCCGGATAAACAAGGAGAAAGATCGGTACGAAGAAGATCAACAGCAGTAAACTGAGGCCGATGTCAAGCAGAAGTGAGAAACCGAAGATATCCATGAGGTTGTAAGTCGCAACGGGCATGACCTTGACGATGTTCGACGAACCCTTCAAGTTTCCTCGAAGAGAGCGTGGGAGCCGGAAGAGGACCGGACTACTTCAAGTTCCGGGAGTAACTGGTAATTATATAAGACACCGTGAGTTTGAGAATCTGCAATGCTACTGACTGGTGCGTGGACGATTATGTTCGGAGGCCTGAACTTTGACCCCTTGCAAAAGGCCAGCCAGACCGTGGCACGTAGATATTTTATGATGGCATACTGGAGGCACTGTCCTCATTTTCTCGCTGCGCTTCACCCGCAACTCCAAGATCCTCCGGAGACCGTGATTTTGGCCAGAATACCAGACACAATGATTTATCGTTCACGAAGTTACCGAATCAAAGCGCAGTTTAATTATAGGCGCATACCAGATATAAATGGCGCATTATTCGGCCTTTGCTCGAGATTAATGGATCATTGTCATTTAAAAGGGAGTAGATCCCGTCTACGTATTTTCCTGGTTTCTTATCATAACAACTGTTTAAGAGGCATTCTCCATTCTCCCACGATTATGTAAGTTTTTATAACTGCGTGTATTTTTATATATTCGTGTAATTTCAATTGTAATTCGTGTAAAGAGATGAAAGGTTTTGAAGATTTCCGGAATTTCGACTAGATTTAATAATAGAAAATCATTATATTCTAATTCGAATAATATATATAGCTTTAATAATTTATATTTATTTACAATCATGTAAAAGCGGCGGATCATTAGTTTAGAAATAACTGAATGAAGATAATGGATTTCCTAACACTGCATAACATATCGTACCTGTCTATTTTCGAAAATCATTGTTATTTATTACATCACCTAAACACTGAGATCTCACAAACAATGAAATACACGGCAATTGAAATTACGGTCGGGAAAGATATTAGACTTCAAAACATCGCAAGATCAAATAATACGCGATAGGTTGTTTACAGTGTTTAGAGTGGTCGTAGTCATATACGCATTAGACGTAGTCATATAATAACCAAGCTGTCTCGATGGGACAATTTTTTAAAGCACTCATATCTCCCTATTATCTGTCGGAATTTATCTTACACATACGCGTACAAAATGGCAACATTTGTCTCTTATCGAGCACATGTGCTAATAAGTATTGGTCTCGAAATCTCGAAACACGGTGACTAATGTTCACTTCAAAATCAAGTATTTAATTTTTAATGTTTTCCAATAATGGAGGACAATATGTTTTAACTTATTTTAATCTATCCAGTTAATACTTATTTAACCTGCTTCAATAAGAATTATTTTGTATATTTTCCAATTAAAGAACCGTCTTTTCCGAAAAAATTTGAACATCGCAAAAGTATAGATACTGCAAAAACGTAATAAATATATGATTAATGTAACTGGCTCAATAGCTGCTACCCACTGACTGGATATTCTACCGTTCTTTAGAACGCGTAACTAATATCCCTTCATAATCATGCAAATTATACGGTGGGGATTCTTTTGACAGCCATTTTCGATGAATCGTATTTCAGCGAGTCAGACTTAAGTAATTCAAAGCACTTTAAGGCATTACACGCTTATTAGAATAAAGCATTGAACTGTAGAGACATATTATCTTGTTATACCCGAAGCTTTTAGAAACTTGAACTTGACGAAACTGCGATTATGAGCGATCCCCTTTTACGGAGTTATCAACTATACGTTTACCGCATAAGAAACTTTCTTTTTCTCGGAGGTGTATTGCCTAGTAGCTCAATCCGTCCAGTTGTTTCTTATTGCACGGCTTTTTTTACGACGTTAATATGTTGCGGTTTAACTGGTGGTGTGCTATACTTCTGTCTGTACAACATCAAAGATCTGAATACATTGACGAAAGGTGTAAGCTTCGGAGGCAGCTTACTGGCGACGGCGTTGAAGGTATATACAGTCGAGTCCCTTTTTGTGTCTCTTTTAAATGCGGTTTTAAAGTCATGCAGATAAGCAAGAAAACAAGAAAAAATAAGAAGAAATCGAGGAAATTTTAACAGAATAATTCCCGCACGCAGATACAGCTTTTCTCGTTCGGATTGAAAATCTTTTTATGCATAAGCAAAACAAAACAACTGAATGTGTGTAAGTTACCTGTTTTTGCTGCCAATATTTCAGTAAATTATCCTTATTTTTACCAAGAAAGCTATATTTTTTTTTGTGCCGCTTTTTATGCGAAACTCTGTGGAATGTATCTACCGTATAAAAAGAGACTCGACTGTAATAATATGAAGTATAAGAAGTATAGAAACTATTCTTTGTAAGGATAACATTTTTTGAATGCTTCATCCCAAATGAAGAGGTTTTCATTGGTGATGAGTGCACAATTCTATACTCTTCATCGTTCTTCACGAATTGATTAATTCCTTCTCACCGTATTTTATCAAGGCAATGTGCTTCATTGTAAACCGTGAAGGATTAATCGAACTTCATGAAACTCTCGACGAAATGTTCGAAAATGAATTGAAGCAAAGTCCGAAAACACGATCCAGATTATTGTCACTACTACATAACTTCGACAGACCATCGTACATACTTTCTTTCTCCATCGGCGCAACGATTTCCACGTACGTCATTCCTCCGACATTAACGATACTTTATCAATCGATCCATTATGTAGAGACAAAGAAATATTGGCTACCGTTTCCTGCTAAATTTCCTTGGACTATCGAGGGTGGTAGTTTCCTGTATCAAGTGCACTACTTTTACGAAATAGTAGTAGCCTGGGTTCTACTTTTTACTAATTGCGGTGTGGATGCTCTGTTTGGATTTTATATATTTCAAATGGCCTCGCTTATGAGAGCGATGACGTACAGATTGAAAAATCCTCAGCCTAACGAAGATCGTGTAGAAGTCTTGCGATCTTGTGTTGACAAACACAGACGACTTATTCGTTGCCGTAATATTCTTCAAAAAGTTTATGGACCTATTATCTTGTATTTGATGCTTACCAATGGTGTAGTTATTTGCGCACTCATTTTTCAAGCCTTTCAGGTACGAATCTTGAATTAGGAGAATTCTATATGTCTGGTATTAACCCTTTGCACTCGGAGGCGATTCTCAGTCGCCATTCAGTTTATTGCGGCAACTCGAGTGACGACTGAGAGGGGACAGTAAGATTTTCTCAAGTTATATTTTGCTATTAGACATGAAATCAATGTTAATGTCGCCTCTCGAGTTCAAAGAGCTAAATTAACTTTACCAATGAATTCGTTTAATCCGACACACTGTTTGCAAAAATGCCAGAAGTTGAATAACAATTTTATATAAAGCAAATTGTTGTTCTTTAACCGATCATTATATGGCTTATTATCTTTATTAATAGACTTCTATTAATAAAAATTTGCAGTAATGTATTTGTATTAATATATCGATCATATCGATCTTTTTGAATCCCGAATTTCTAACATATTAAATATTTGTTAACTTAATGCCTAATAGTAAGCTTACTATATTCATAATTTCTTACATTCCTTACTATCTTCTGCTATAATACAATAATTATTCATTTACATAATAAAGATATTTAAGTAAACCGACATAGATTTTCCCGAAGAATTTTGTTATACGCCAAAAATTAATCGATTATACACTTTTATTTCTACGCTGAAACTCGCAAAAGACTAAGGAGATGACACTTGGAAAGGCAGTTTTGTTTGTGTTTTTCATGCTTTTGAAAATAGTACAAACCTTCATGTACGCATGGTACGGTGGTAATGTTGCAACCGAGGTGTGGATTTTTTCATTTATTTCGATAAAGATTTTTAAATAAAATTGGATTTTTTCATTCTATTTTAACATTGAATAGAGCGATAAATTTCGTCAGGGATTATATCTTAGCGATTGGACAGGGAAAAATAGTAAGAAGCTAAAGCCCGAGCTTATTATAACAATGCTCCAGAAGCCAATGAATGTCACAATTTTACGTTTTTTTTGTGTATCGGTGGACATGTTTACTAAGGTAATTATGTAAATGAATATTTTGCATCATGATATTCTGTAATCATTTTATAATGAGATACAAGTATCTTAATTTTCAGATAATGAACACGGCAGTGTCATACTTCTTTCTTTTGAAAACTCTGGATGAAAGAGAGTAAACTTAATTACCAAGTCCTGGGAGTATTTTATCTAATTTGGTAATTACAAATATCAGGCAGAATAGTTTCGCAATAATAATACAAAAAATTCATTTCAGTCTATTTATTTCTTGAAAAATGTGTATTTACAAAAAGTATATCAATATTTATATATATATATATATCTATATATGTATATGTATATTTACAATTCATGTAACTTATACAGAAGTCTGCTTTGTATAAAATATGTAATTGTTCGTGAATTTCAAGGCCCTTTAACTAATCGAAGATCTCGATTTTACAAGTATATTATTTGTCTTGTAACTCAGAGTTTTCCATTTATATATACGAATCAAATGTAGTGCCTACCTACGTCGCAATTTAATGTCTACGCAATATACAGTTCATTGAATAATTTTAGCTGCTAGCAAAAGTCAAATATCAGTCCATATTAATTGTTAGTCAAATCATACTAACAGCATAGTTCATACGTATAAATATAAAAATTTCATCTTCTTATCATAACTTTAGTGCAGTATATGAAAAGATAAATTGCAAACTGAAAGGTTGCAATTCACCTCATTGATCTCAAATGCCACCACTTTCCAGTGATTTATTATGTTTGTCCCGTTTAGCATTATGATAGAGGTAAGAGTGTACACGCAGACTATTACTGTTCTTATATTTATTACCACAAAGCTTACACGTTAGACTTTCAAGTGGACCATGAATGTAACGGACATGTAATTTGAGATTCTCCTTACGCGTAAATTGCCGAAGACACCATGGGCATGAGTACATTCGTACAACTTTCCCTCTTTCCATACGCAAAGTTGGTCCAAGTTCCGATACAACGCGTAACGTTGTTTCTAATGGCAAACTGCTATTAGGAATACCTTTCACCGTTCTTCGACCCTTACTATGACAGCCCGCGTCATATGTAAATTCTGTTTGCCGAGTGTTTACGGTGTTCAAACCTAATAAAGATACACGAAACACAAATGATAAATTCAAAGTATATATAACACATTGGAATATAAAAAAAATGATTCTACCTATTAAAAAGATACTTAAAAAGATACTTGAGAAGATACATTCAGAAAATATTAACAATAGCGCTGGAACTACTTAATACCATGAATTAAAATATTGATTGTATTATATTAATTATACTGAAAATAAATAAGCTATTTGAGAAATATGTTTATATATGTAATATTTTCCAAATGCATTTAAGAATACAAGACATAAAACAAGCGATCGTTAATGATGAAATAAATGGAGTGAAATCTATTGGAACGTACCAAGTGGCTGCGTTTGAGAATTTTGACTGTATGGAACTAACTGCATATCTGGTATGAATTCTGCAAAAAAGAATGTTGCATATTCTTGGTGTGTACCTTATTAAATTATGGCACATACATTGGTGAGATTCTGCACACAGTACTTAAAAACGATGATATAGATTTGAAACACCCAATCATATAAGCATGCATATGTGTAATTGTATTCAATATAAATTTGTTTATTGCAAAGGTGCTGACGTATTTGCATGACAATGAAACATGTAATAATCTTTTTTAACTCTTTTACTGCTAGACTCATCTACGCCGTACATTCGAAGAATGTTACTGTCGATTTGATAAGTATGCTTCCATGAATGGCTTTAAAAAGAAGAAACTGCCGATTTCCAGAAGTAACATTTTTGCAATTATATCCTCATAAACAGCGATGGCTACGCATCAGAGATAATGAGTAAGTTTGAGCAAAATCCATTCAGAGGAGCAATAATTGGCAGCAAAAAGGTTAAGCAAGACATACATTAATTTAAAATAGCAACTGAGTGTGTCAAACCTTATCTCCACTTGATAGTACAGTTGGTACCTCTACAAGTTCCTGGCTAAATTTAATCATCTTTTTTTGGAACATATGCATCTTTGGAAAGCTTAATACTTTTCACACCCAAATGATGTATTCTAATAGCCATATGCCTACTACATTACATTATTCTTCAAGAATTCATATAAATAGTTGTACTAATATTACTACCTTGTTGTTGCATATTTTCTTCACTCTTGTACAATATTTTGCCCGACATATACGTCTGATATCCTACTTCAGGTTCCATGTCCAATGTACAATCCAATGGTTCAGGTTTTGGCTTATCAAGATGAGAAATGTCAGCAGTACAATCCAATGGTTCTTCCATGTTATTTTGTAAATCTACGCTTCTACAACTTTTATTCGTATTTGTATATGAGTTCTGTGTATTATATTCTGAGTTCAAATTTGACTCCAGTTGCTGACATGTATCATCAGTAATTGCATGTTTTTCCTCAAAAAGTATATCTCTTGGTAAATCCTCAGCAGGAACATCTTGCTTTTGCGATTGTTGATCCGTTTGTGAAAGCTGAATGGATTTATCAAAAGTAGGGACACTAACATCAGATGCATTAGAGTCAATATTATTCCTTTCATCAAGCAACTGATCTAATTCTTGGAAGTTCTTGGCAAAAGTTTCTTCAAGTTTCTGCAATAAGGCATTTATTTTCTTAGATCCTAGAACACTAAGACTGAATGATTGTCTTTATATGTTATACCTCTTCAGTTTCTGTGGTTAAACCCTTTATTTGCAAAGTCTCTGCTACTTTGAGAAAACTTGGTATATCTTCTTGTTTGATATTCACTTCACCTTGATACATGAAGTGTAACATAGCTGATAAGTCACGATAATTTACATCTTTTAATATTACAATAGGATGTTTACAAGAGTTACCCTAAAATGTAATGGTTATTTTAATGTTGCCCAATTACTTGATTTAAAAAAAAAGCTGACACATACCTTAAAAAGCTCTCTGAAATATGTGCTACACACTGACAATATCAATTTATGAGCACGCAATATTTGTCCCTCTGCAGCTAATGTCACATCAACCAATTGTTCATCGGTAAGCAATGTATATAATCCAGAAGATAAATTTCTTGGAAAACTATTCCAAACTAATGAAAATTGTTCTCCAGACATTATTCCTGTTAAAGAATCAATATTAATATTATACTCTATTATTAAAAGTATTTTTATTATAAACCAATAGGTTTTAACGTTGTTTATTCGTAATACAAAACATATTTTTAATTATTAACATTCATATCGTGTATGTTGTTTAGCACAAACATGTATTATGTCGAAATAATTACGTACTATGTAATATATAAGTATCCTTCAAATCAATTGTTCTGATTTTAAACATGATTCAATAATAAAATCTAACTAGAAGTGCTATAAATAATGAAAAAAATGTAACCTTTAATAGAACGCAATTTGATGGTCCCACGAAAAGCACCCTCGGAATATTGTTACTTCCTTATTATGTAAACAATTCAACATTAATAAACATTACACACACAATATTAATAAAATCAAATTGGCGTCATTGTTATTGGTTTACAAAATTTTTGCGTAAGTGCGAAATAATGCTTTCTTAGCTGCCAAGCAATCCCGTGCAATATCCTAAATTGCAATTTATAGTTTATAAAACAAGTATTTCACGGATCAGAGAGACTTTAGAATGTAGTAAGATGGAGGCACATATGATGAAATTCAAATAAATTGTGGCGCCCTTGGCGAATCCAAACGTCCATTCTTATGTTCAGCATTATCTTTCATTAAGAAAATAGTACATTAAAGAATTAATTTTCGGAATCACATCTTGGATATTAAAAACAAATATTATATACACTTTCATATAAACGAAACTATTAAATCTAACATTATAATTATTATTTGTATATTATGGTCGATGAACACAAAGTTGCATGTGCGCAATTTTAACATTGTATTTCAAATTGATTATTTATACATTTGTATTTAACAAAAACAAAATGTAGTTGAATCGCATTTTATTATTAAAGCTTTTACAATTGGAAAGGACCATGATATCTAAATGCAAGTACTTCTTCCAGTAGAAATTATTAACTGTGTAAAAAATGATTTGAGATAAATTATATTTTCGTAAATGTGTAAAGAGACTTTTAATACCGGTATAGATTTTAGTAAATATTCTTTAATACAGAATTGGATTATTAATGAAATACCCATATAAATAATACTTAATCCAAACGCTTATTACTTAATAAAGATATGATATTATTGCTTGGTATTCTATTAAAATATATATCCCTTTCATTATTGGTCTATTCAATTAGAATAGTATCCTCCTCAATATCGTGTAAACGAAAACATTTCCATAATCCATAACGGACTTCCCAATCAATAAAAAAGAAGTCCGGCTTATCCCACAAAACATGATGTATCGCAAAGCTGTACTCGGGCTGGATAGGTGGATTTAAATGCGGAGCCCAAAGTGCTCTTTCCATCACGATTTTATTTACGTATTCATAGAATGCTTGAGCTTTATGAATCCAACATATTAATGACATTATTGATATCACCATAGCATGTCTGTGATAAGCCACTTCCAGTTGCGCTTCGTTCCTTCTTAGAGTTAAATCTTGTATGTTCATAGTAAGACAAACTAATGCCGCTGCTGTAGATCCACAAGGTACTTCGATTGCTATCAAACAAATTGTACAATATGTTGCTTCTAAATTCTTTCGGGACGCTGAATGATTTTTGACGCTTTTTAAAAAACTGTCGTGTAAGACTTCTCTATGAAGCTTACAGAATAATATGTCTTCTTTACAACATGGACCTATTGTCAGATCAAAATGAGTATTCTCAAAAAATATCATAGGTGTATCAAATAGCATTTTGTTTTCATTTCTATCTAGTAAATATTGTATTACTCTGTTACCCAGCAAATTAATTATTTTGTTCCTTGAGGATATCATTTGCATTAAGAGTGGAAAGACTTTTGGTGTTAAAGTTTCCTCATATAATGATACTTGATGTATATTTGCTGTATATTCTAATATATTACCAAATTCTAATATCATGTAATCAGCCATTCCATCTTTGACAGCCCATGCGCACATATGGTGGATTATAATCAGAAGATGATCATTAGACAAGTGGTTCACAGTATTTCTGATGCATACTTCTAAACCTTTTTTTAACATTGCATATGATATTGAGGAATTGGCCGATTCTACAGTAGTTATACTGGTATAGAAAAGGTTTAGAATTCTTTCAATGACTATGATTGTTTCAAATGTTGCAGGCCAATTATAAATATCTAATAATTCATACAAAATTCTAACAACTCCTCTTATGTCTTCTACATTCATATCTGGCGACTCTAACTTATTCCATATGGCATGAGTCATTAATGCACCATTAGCACCATATTCTAATATACTATACATTATCTCAAAACAAAAGGTTTCAAACTCCCAGAGTCTGTCTCGACAAACGACATTAATCACTGCTTCTATAACTTCTTGCGATCGTTCCGGAATATACGATTTCAGTATCTGATAGTAACATTTTTTTGCAAGACATAATTTTCTTCGGCGACGCCATTGACATACATTATCGGCAGATAATAGACTTTCATCGTAATAAAGTAAAATCTTAAGTGCACAACTAATAATAGCATTCGGCTCATGATCTAACATTTGATTTCGAGCTGCATGCTTTGTTATATAAGAAATTTGATTCAGCGTTTTGTTTTGATAACTCGGTGATTGTGTAGACATATAAAAAGATAATCTGCGAATATTTTCCATTTTCTTCGTGAGCTCTTCTTTTGTAATCATTGTCTCAATAATTTTGAATTTGATTACTAAATATTTAATATCAGAAAGATACTTTTGGTTATATTTACTTCATTGAATTTTCTAAATAAATCAAACTAAAACTGCTGCTTCTGTGCACGACCTCAAACCTGAAGTCTATAAATAACAAACTTCAAATGTAAAAAACAACAATCTTTTATTATCTATTTACAAGTTCATAGGTATGTATTGAATAACGGACATAAGATTTGCTCTTCGTTTTTACAAAATATTAGAGTTTGATTATCCTTATCAGAAAGATATTTTTTTTCAATTACATTACCTAATGTTGTGCATATAGATTTTGTTTGGTTTAAAAAATACAACATTTAATCAACAATTATTGCTTTAAACAAATAACAAAACCTCATTAGAACCATAAGTCACCACCAACATCCTCTTCTTGTTGTGAAAGTTGCTGTTGCGTTGCTTGTTTTGATTGCGATGCATTATTATCGTCATCGTCATCGCTTTCTGATACAGCTAAATCATCTTGTATCTTATTCTCACTTTTGTCGTCTCTAGATGGTAAACCAGCTAATAAAAAGTCCGATGGATCGTAATTTGGATCAACGTCCATGCTTTCATCTGTATTTTTTTACAAGATGTAATTTATTAAATGCAATGATGTATGTAGATAATAAATACTTACAAAACTTTAGTTCATTCAACACTGTTCACTTACCACCTTGCTGAAGCAATTGTTGCTCTGCCATATAAAAACCAACATTGCCCAATTGAACCATTGCTTCTGCGGCTTGTTGGCTGTCATCGTCTGCTAATACTTCTCCACTTTCCCTGACTTCACTTAATTCCAGCGCATCCATTTCTGCAGTTTCCGACTGCTCGTCCGTACCAAAAGGAACCTCATCAAATTCATCTTCACTTGAAAATTGCAAATCTAAAACAGAATAAATATTTGTAGAAATCTACAAAAACTGTGAAGATTTATGATAGAGATGAGCTCACCTTCTTCGAGTACATCTTTCTTTTTCGAATGTTCGCCTCTTCCACCATCGCCTTCCAGATCACCCTCCACATCCACAAAGTCATACTCAACAGAATTATCCATATTTGATTTTGCAAATGGATGCTCCGGAGAACTTGTTTGGCTCTACAAAATTATTTGGATCATTTATCACGCTGACTGCAATATTTAACAAAAATAAATAATTTTGTTTCACACAAGAAATATACCCCTCTAAATTCCGGCTCTGTAATAGTATAATTTTCCTCATCTGGCCCAAGCCACGAGGGATCTATATCAGCTTGTTCCATTGCACGTCTTTGTACCAATAATATATTGTTTTCCAACTGCGTTAGATGTTCGTCGTACTGTAAGAAAAAGAAAATACATGTATAATTGTTCAGATTCATTTCTATAGAATAACATAAGTATTAGTTGTTGTACCTCATCTAAAGTTTCCTTACAAACTCTGACAAGCAATTCTGCTTTATTTGTGAATGGGGATTCTTTTCCATTATATATGGTACAATTTTCTAAAATTTGCTGAATGTCCCTAAGGAATTCGTGCCTACTGTGATACTTGTGTGCTGCAATAGAATTATTGATTATGACAAGATAATCTGCAATACTACAAAACATATTAACATAAAAGATGTACTAAACTACATACCAGATACTTTCTTTGAAATAGTTTCCAAATCCATAGGTCTTTTAATTACATTGTAGTAGTCTTTAACAAGCTTCTTATTTACTGGTTTCAGGAATGGCCAAGCTTCCGTCATAGATTTTAATTTATTATTAACAACATTATCTAAAATGAATGTAAGAGCAACTTGATCGTTATCATCAAGAAGTGGATTTATCGCCTTCTCTAATCTCATTAGACGATCCTCCTTTTCACCCAGTCTGTCGACGCATGTTTCTAACATTCGCTTGGCTGCAACTGTTAGAGAACTTTTTGCTCCATTATACAGTGTTGAGTTCTCTACAATTTGATTAACATCGGCAAGAAACTCTTCTCGACTTTGATATTTCTTTAATCTCAAATTTTCTCGAATTGTCTGTAGATCCATGGGCCTTTGTATAATTTTATAGTAATCGGGGACAGCCTAAGAAAGAATACAACAAATATGTAACTATAATATACATCGAAAAAAAAGTATTCAACTGGTATGTTTAATATGATTGCATGTAAAGTACTTTGGCGTTAACGGGAAACAAGAATGGCTGCACGTCTGGTAAATCTCGCATTTCGTTTAGTATACTCTCCAACATAGTAGACATTACAACGACAGGATCAGTTCTTCTTCTATTAGCAGGCCTCTGTTGACGCTTAAGGTAATCACAGTGATCATCTGCAGTGGTTCTTCTACGTTTCTTCGAACTTACAGCATCCTTTGGTACTTTCAAAAGCAGAGTACGCCTTTTCATTTCTTCAGCATGCTGGGAGAGAAAGATCGGTTAACATTTCGTTTTACCATTATAATAAATATTATATAATTTTTATGAAATTCACGTTACCTTGATCAACTTCGATGATAACTTTACTTTAGTTCCATCAACGTTAACTAAATCTTGGTCATCTGTATTGAGTTGCTTTTCAATTTCTTCTTCTTGCTCCTCTGTCATGGCAACATTTACTGGAGCAGTGGTTATACTATTTTGATATAATGGACAGGCTTTATTTGTACGCATATGACCCACGTTACCGCAAGCACCACATTTTAATTTAAGATCTGGTTTAAGTTTAGGTTTTTTTCTTTTAGAAGGGGATACCTCGGGTTTAGGATGTTTAGCAGCAGGAGATGTAGATTGGAAATTACAGAATGGAAGGATACTGGTTGAGGATGTTGTGGTTGGAGTGTTAGTACTACTACGATCAAAAATGTTATGTGATGATAAGGTGCTTCCTCCTATAGGACCACCTATCGTGCGTTCTCGTTCTTGATTTCTCTTGATTCTTCTTAATTGTTCTTGTATTCTTCGTTTCTCTCTTTTCATCTCTTCCTTTTGAGCTTCATCCAGAGTGGCAAATTGTTTTATAAATGTTTCATCTTTGGAATTTCTAATTTTTATATACGTATCTATTACAGCTGGCTTTCTAACTAGTTCAACACGCGTGTATTCCTTTCCCTCGGGATTTCTAAATGTACGATAAATTTTCAAAACTCGCCCCTGTTGGGCATTAAAATTATTTACAGGACTATCCTCTTCTTCATCTTTCTTTTTTTCTTTGCTTTTCTTATCTTGTTCTTGTACATCACACATAAGCATTTTTCTTAACTCATGCCGTTGCTGTTCCTCTCGTTCCAATGATAACTGGGTACTAGTTTTCTTATTAGAAAGCATGTTTTCAATATTTTTGCCCATTTCTTCTATGTCAGAACTATCTTCCTCTGAACTTTCTCCTTCATCTGTACTCAGCACTTCATTTGACGATAATACACGATTTTGCAAATCGAATATTCTTTGACATTCTTCCTTGTACCTTTCTTGATGTTCGGCTATAGAAAATCGATTTCCGCGAGAAAATTTAGTCATACCTTCCTCCCCAGCTTTCGCTTTCTCTGTTGACAGTGTTCTTACTACATCGATTACTTCCCATCGTGATAATTTCTTGATTTCTTCCTCAGGAACACCAAACTTTCTAAGTAATGCTTTTGCATTATTTAATGAGAGTCTTCTTAAGTCCGCATCCGTTCCAGTTACTGTTCTTTTTGGTTGTGCTTCCTGTTCCTCCTGTTATTTAAAACCAATATATAGTATATCAGTATTTTACATGACATACTAAATGGAAATATATTTCAAAATTCGAAGTGCTAGGTATACTGACCTTACTTATTGTTGGTTTGTTTGGAACTCTAACATAGGAGAATCCTTCTCCACAACCTGTAGGATCAGCTGGTCCTGCCAGTTGTAACAAGCATTTGCCTTTCATAGCTTGAATATATGCTCGCGTAGTATTCCATGGTGCAACTTTAACCTCATCATCCATTTTGAGTTGCATTTCCTCGTCGTCATCATCCTGTGGTGTAAAGAGGAATTTTTCACCGTATCCAGCATCTTTCAATCTTTGCTCTGCGGCAATCATACTGAAGTATGCACAACATTGTTCCGGAGATACCATAGCTCTAATTTCTTCTTCTGTTGGCAATCTAAAATCTGGCTTTATCACCCACCAGTTGGAATCCATTCCTGAGAGATGAATAAATAAAAGCAATTAGCACAATGTTTAATATTGATCGATTGAAATTAAACAAGATACAACATACCAGTACGTTTAAAATCAGCACACAGTTTTAATCGTTTTCTAATACTACTTTCGCTATGCGAAGGGAAAGCTCTCTTGATATCATCCATTTTTATACGTCGAGGTGTATCACGGGACTTCCAAAATAATCTATATATAAATACTTGCAAGAAATCTCTTACAAAATTATTTGCTCTTTTCGAGTTAGGTCCCGGTACTTCGTATAATGGACACTCTTGCCCAGCAACGAATAATGCATCTATTTCTCTTACATAATATTGTTGCCTGCAATACACATAAATTGATATGACTCTGATGTCAGATGTTTGTCAACAGTTCGACATATTTGACCAGTTATATAAAATACTAGTTGAATGCAATACCTTGTTCTTATAACTAGGAAATCAGTCTCTGGTACTTTATGCTCATAAATGGGTGCTCTATACATATTATTTTCAACTGCTTGTATGCTTTGACCTGGTGTAAGTATTCCCAAAAATGGACTGGTGTGGGCATAAGCCGTCTCACCATACTTATATTTTTGTGGACCTTGGTCTTTGCCAGCTTTCCTTTTATAATAATTTTTTACTTTAGAGCACATTCCTACTTGATTCATCAAAGGTGGATGTTCCTCAGAAAATTCAACAAGTACTAATTCTCCATCCTTGCCAGTTAAATCTTCTGGGGTTCTCATAAAAAATACATCACCACCACCTGATGCTATCCTTTCTTGTTCCCTTTGCTAATACAGATAAGTATTGTTAATGATTAGATTACATTTCAAATGTGTTATGTACCATCAAAATAATTTGATATACCATAATTTCCGAATATGTTACATACTTTTGCTTTCTTCTTAATGTGCTTCAGTAACGGTAATACGCTGTGAGGTCCTGGATGTACTAATGGACCATGACCAAATCGTCTTAATGGTGGTCTGTGGAAATTTCTGAGCCGCATTGGACCCATGTGCGTTTGTATAAACGGCGCACGTAATTCTACAACCGGAGTACTATGTTGTATCAAGTTTCCACCACCAACTTTCAAGCGTAATGTTGTTTCAGATGACCGTGGCATATAATACCTAGTAATAATATCATATTATTTTTTTCGTTTCTGTTGTATAATACCCAATTCGGTTTTTCTTAACTCTTGACGTACGTGTCATTTGATATATTAAATGGATCCCTATCAGGCGACTTTGGTGGTGGCGGTGGCGTGTCTTCCTCCAACACATTAATAACTCCAGCTTTCCCCAATAGCAATTTACTTTTTTTAACATGCGGATGGGGAATTTTCACCTTTGGTTGCGGACCATTATCTTTATGAAGAAGTGCGGGATCAATGTCGTCGGGAATACCCAGAACAATATTTTCATCGTTTGGATCCAAAGTAAGAATCTTAGGCTTAGGAATTTTTCTCATGCTTTCTGGATCCCAAATCACTTCTTCCTCCCAAAGTCCATACACTAATTCTTCATTTTCCACGGGAAAGATAGAGTACCATGTATCATCATAGTTTTCTTCTCTTTGCTGTTGTTGATTTCCCTTACTTAAACCCCTAGATTACAATAAAATTGATCGTTATGCGTGTATACAAAATGCAGTGCTATTAAAACCATGAAATTTGAGATGAAATATTTCCTACATTTTACTTTTCTGTGTTTGCATATGTAAGGGTGTTGTGATTTGTGAAGTAGCTAAACGGACACCAGATGCAACCGGTACAGGTGCACCTTTTCCTGGTTGGCTGAATGCCTGTGCAGTTCTATTCCCACTGGATGGTACCCAACCAGCTGCATTATTTTTACTATTTAGTTTTTGAAGGACCTAAACAAAAATACATGTTACCAATTATGATCAATTACTTGAACTTTCATAGCAAATTTGTATGCATCATACACATACTTTATGTCTTATATCATCTCCATTCCATATAACATCATCTTCCCAATGTAATTGAGAAACCATGAGAAATGCATCTTCTGTAAATTCTTCATTAGTCTCTTTCATATCAGAATCTTCTGGCTATTTAAAACATAACAGTCAGTAGTGTATCTAATGAGTTAATAAATTTATAAAAGTTAAAATACATATCTAAACTTCCACAGAAAACTGTATTATAATTTTTAAATAAGAAAATGAATCATATTTAATACTATTTATAAACACCTTTTCTGATGTTTTAAATCCATAATTGAAACCATCACCAGTTTCTGGAACTTCAAGCATGTCGTACCACAATTGCGCAGGTCCAAATCTCCAATCTGCCACTTTTGGCCCCATATCCCCATTTTCACCAGTTTCACCTGTCTTACCAGTTTGTTCTTTATCCTCTACTGGTTGTAATAGCTTGCTCTCGTCATCTGAACCACATAATTGTGGACTAGGATCAGCACCATAATGCATAATCCATCCCTTACAAAAAAGGAATTATGTTAAATAAGTCTGTAGTAAGGATGATTAAAGTATCATATAAAGTATTCCTTATCATTGTAACACATACTTTAAATTTTGGTTTTTTGTCATCCTGATCAGAACCAGAATCTGAATCTCTAACATCATGATGCCTCTTCTTTTTACGTCTTTTCCTAACACCTCTCCAAATCTGTGGTAGACTACTTGGCTTGCCAGGTCCAAATAATCTTGAAAATCTTAAGACTTTGTTAGCACGAAAGTCCGGGAACAATTCAGTAACGTCAATATTAGCATATTTAGATGGTAACATAGAAGCAAGTGGCGTTTCCAATTTACGCTGACGCGCAGCTTCAGCTTCTTCTTTAGTAAGAATTTCTTTTTCTTCTGGTACCGGTGGAGGTGGCATTAATTGGGTATCTGATTTATTAATAACCTCTTCATCATCAGCATCGTAATCTGCATTTTCTTTTTCACTTTTCTTTTCAGCTATGTTATTCCTAACTGTTTGTAAACACGCAATTCCACAAAGAATGAGGAGTTTTATGATTTGTATCATGAAACATTATAACATGTAAAGAAAATATAAAATACTTACAAGCATCATCATTTATATCATCTGCAAGTTCATTTATGTCAGAAAAATCGAAGGCCATTGGTGATTTTTCAATATAATCTGAATCTTGATCATCATCTAACTCATCTCTTTCTTCACCATTCATGTGTATTTCATTATCTCTTTCTTCAGCAAGATCCATATTTGGCATCATTTCACGAATAAAAGAACTCAATCCCAGACGACTAAGTGAAGATAAATGTTGTTTTGCTTCTGGATCAAGAATATCATCTTCTAGTTGACCATTGTCATCAATATTTCCAAAGAGGAAACCAGTCATATTAATGCCAGAAGTGAAGTCCTTATCACTTTCTTCTTCAGAGTCACCCATGGTTACTGAATATATCTCAGTGGAAAAGCACAAAAGGGGTCTCTTAGAAAATGGAAAATAATCAGTAATCACACAGTCCAATTATACATCAAGTGTATATGTGTCAAAAACTTTGACCATTACACAAATAGTGTAAGTACTTTATTTCTATACACATATCTATGTAGAAATCAAGTTTCTTTAAATGTACGATTTGTACGTCGGTTATTATTGCACTATTTTCACAATAATCCTTTTTATTACAATATCAAATCAACTTCTTATACTACACAGTTTGTTTACACAACTTTACGTTCCGCAGAACAGACTATTTATACGCCAAGTGTGAAATTGTGAGAATTATCATTGAAATGCGAGGTGAAGATGTACTTACATATAAGAAAAAGTGTGCAATATTTGCGCCCTCTTACTTCAGTTTTTTAGATAACGCATTCCGCGCGAGGTGTTAAGACGTTGCCGCAAATGACGGCTATAGCCGTCCTGCACATTTGAATTAATAAAAAAAGGAACATCAGTAGTACGAAGTGTACTTGAAAAAAAATGTGTTTCTGAGCACGATTGTCAAATTAAAAGTGTGCGGCAACGTGTTAATAAGATATTATCACAATTTGGATATAAATTAAAGAATGAAATTATACAATACTATCTCATTTATATTGTTTATACGAAACAATTAAGTCTCGGGGGTCTCCAGAGCTCCGTTACCATTTTCGTGGCACTCTTGACTTTACCCATCGAACACAATGAAATGGCTCTTTTTTTATATTTTTAGTACTAACGATGCAAAAATAAAGCATGGAGTTATTTTTTCAGCAATTTTTACATCTATTACCATCCATATTAATCGATATGTAAATGAATTTATAGCAAATATCTATAAATGTAATACATATCAGGACGAGATATATGTAGAAAGGGTGACAATCCAAATGTATTTCTTCGGTTTCCAGAAACTCCCATAACTTTCCTCCGTTCTATATTTTGTCCGTGATATAATAATCTGTTTAAATGATAATTTTGTCGCTTGCTTTCAGGTACTGATACCACAGACGAGATATAAGTAGACCAAGCGCTAAATTGGCTTTCGCGTTTCCACTCAAAAATGACCGGCGCGGTAAAATCAACGCAACAAAAGGTGCCCCCTGCAGAAACGAGTAAAAGAATTCTGTACTGCACCACTCAACAGCACACCTTAAAAAAAGACGTGGCGGACGAACTACAATTAATTGAGTGGGAATGCATCCTTACTATATTGCTATAAACGAATGCAAATGCATTGCGTGTATCTACCTATCTTATTCTGAAGTGTAAATGTATAATACTTATAAGTGTACAACACTGTATAAAAAAAGTATAGTTCATCGCTAAGACATAGTCAAGCGATATTCCTAACTTATTCGCTGAGCGAGATATCTAACTTCTAATTAATGTAGTTATTAAATAAATACGCCACTACTTTAACATCATCGTAAGAATAAAATTAAATTATTACTATTAAATTATTACTTTGAAAAAAGAATAAAGACAAAGTGGCTTAAAATGCCCAATAAATTAAGTAAATAATAGTTTGTTTCAGCGTCTGAAATGAATATTAATCCGTACTTAGCAAATGGCAATATATCATCCGAGTTTATGTACCACTTGGCAAGTGTCTCATAAAATTAATTAAAATTACGATTCAAGTAGATTGTTGAAGTTATTTAATTAACGCTCTATTAGTTCGTATTCGCTCCTTATAACTTAATTTTCCATATGGCCTAATAATTGATATTCATTTGAGTCGCTTAATTAAACGTGAATTAATCTTGTTAAGTCTTTTTGTATTTACTATACATGTTCTTGTGAATATCCAGTAATATATTGCTCACAGATGTAAAAGACTTTAAAAAACAACACTGTCCAACACAAAAAAGGGTTGTAACAACTAATATGTGAACCTTGTAGATTTTGATGCGCTGAAAAGGAATCCGCCAACCGTTTCTCTCCATCACCCTTCTTCGAAAAAAACAATTTTGAAAAAACGGGTCCTTTTCGTCTCTTGCACAAGTTTTGTGATGAACAGTTTAGACAATTAGTCAGTTAGACAGTCAGACAGTTATATATTTAGACAGTTGCTATTAATTGCAAAACATTCGGTGGACTTTTGCGAATAAAATTATACAAATTAGATTTGCAATACGAACTTGCAAATATGTTTACACATTAGTTAAATTTGGCGAAACACGCTCAGCGTGCTCTTCTCCGAGACTCTTTTCAAGTTTGCATAAAAATTGTGACGTAAATATAAAAGTGAAACAGTTTTTATTAATTGCAAAAAATTATATTTGTACATTGTATATTGTATATTGTACAGATTATTCACCATAAACATTATAAAAATAAATACTAACAACGGGAGAGTTACAGTAAGAAATCAATGTACTATTATATTATTCCTGTCATATCCTTTCCTACAGGCCGCCGAACGCTGAACAGGCAGGTGTCGAGCGTTAAATTCAAGCTTCAAAAATTATTTTATATAAACAATATGTATGATTGAAAATGGTTTTGCACGATCTATTTTTCAGATAGAACAAAAATTGTAAAGTCTTAAATTTCTAGGGGGTTGTGGGTAAAATGTTCAAAAAAAGATATTTTTCTTGAAATTGTTTTAACGCATTTTTGTAGCACCCAAAGTACCATTAAAATTGTGACTTAACTTTTTTGGATATCTCTTGTCGTTTTAGAGATAACAGCCGGAAACAAAAAAATTACTTATTGTTTGAGGGGTGATTTCACCCCTTTAAACCATTTTTGAGCACCAGCGGGAAATAGTTTCGTAATCAGGATAATTTACTCTATGTTAGTGCAAAGTTTCAGAATTGTTTGAAATTTCGGATTCCCTTACCTTCCTTGTTAGTCAAAACGTACTCAAAAGATTTCAGACCGAAGTGTAACATATCGAAAGACTCACATTTGAGTTAGCCGATGCGAATGTATTAATAAAACATAAAATACATTCTCTCACAAATACATTCTATCGCTCTTTCAAACATACACCATGCACTCTAAACACTCATTCTTCGCGCTTCATGATATGAAGCTCTAATTATTAATTTAATGAAACTTCAAACAGAATTAACTTCTAAGGTAATTCTGAAGTTATTTAAAATTGCAGTTGAAGTTATTTAAAAAACATTTTAAAAATGTTTATTTAAAATTGCATGGAATCACACGAGAAACTCTGAACATCTTTCGTGTAATTCCTGGCGGTAATTTCGAGTAATTTCTGTACATTTTTCACCAATTCTTCAAACGTCTCGAAAATTGTCAGAATTCATTCAAGTTATATTCAAGTACTTACAATCCACTTCCTTTGGCTTTATCTTAATCATTAATTTCGTTCATTTAATCAATTACGTTTATTACTTAATACGCGGATTGCAAATGTTACTTATAGCTTGAGATACAATCATTATTTATCCTACAATTGGGTTTCTAATCATTTTTTATATATCTAAATATTGTAAAGTACATAAGTTTTATTTTCTGTGTTATACAAAAGCAAATTTTAATCTACCTTCTGCAACCAATTGGCAAATTAAATCCTCTTTCTTTAAATCATGTTAAAACATTTTAGATAGGGAAGAGTGTATAATAATTAAATAGGGGATACATATAGTTTGTTGTAGAAAAGATAAAACACAATTTATTATTATTCATATACAAACCAACATTAATTCCACAGATATTGAAGAAAGATATTAACCTCGATGTTGAATTATAAAAACTAAATGAACCTTGGCTAAAATGTATAAAAATGTTGAATCCATATTCTTAGAATGTTTGATGCTATTGTTATCTGTACACTGTTATGAACATAAGAAAAAATTACATAAAACGTGAAAATTTATTATATGACTTTGAAATGTTACATTATGTTTCATGAAAATCATTTACAAAGAATTTTTCATACTGCAGATATTAATATCTACTTGCGCAATGGCAATGATATTTTTTCTACATAGTGCACAACACAACTTGTAACATGCTTTTTTTTGCTTAAGATGTGTAGTTCTAACAATATAAGCAGTATTACAATTTTCTTCTGTCAGATGGTTATAAGTATACATATTCAGCATATCATAATAATAACCGAGCTTATCAATGTTTATTTTAAAAAATACAGCGGAAAGTAAGATGATAAAAAGCTTTGAATCATAATATAGTGTGAAAAATGTCAAGTGGTTCATGCTATGGAACAGTAAAAAATATAAACGTGGAAAAGATCTATACATGCAGGTTCTTTGCGTAACTAAAATTGTCTCTACATATTTGATTTGATACCATATAAAAAGTGTAAACTGCATTTTCACATTATACTATAATCAAAGCTTTTTGTTGCATCAGGAAAGGTAGAAAATAATTCATGCTCTCTTTTAGAAGCACACACTGGAAAAGAAATTTTCATTTAGTCCTTTTTGAAACCATTCAGTGGTATTGTTAAATCTCAACACGATCCCCCTGTTTGTTGCTGATAAACTTCTATTGTGTCTCCTTCTTCCATTTCAAGAGTTGTTGGAGTATCTAATTCATTTATAGGTTGTCCGTCAAATCTAAACCTTACTGCTGCTATTGCCAGGCCCTAATATGTAATAAACAATATAAATCAAATTAGTAAGAACATACCTAAAATTTTCACAACTTAAGGAATATTTGTTAGTGGAGTATATAATCAAAAGCAAAAGACTTTATTTACTTAAAGAAAGGATGTTTTACAAAGTAGTATACTTACTACACGATCACAGTAGGCATTCATTAACTTTCTGAGAGGTGTGTGCTTCTTAATTTTAAACTGAACTACAGCACTATCTTGTCCCAGTACTTTTAAGTTTATATGCTCTGATTCCGTTTTAGTCTCCTGAAAAAACCATGTTCTTGAAAGGATAATCCCTTATCACCGCAATATCGTTTTGTAGGTTATCAAGCGTTACCTTTTTCTCGTCCGACATGTTTATAGCTTTTACAACCAATATATTATGGTTAACAATAGTTTCCACAAACTAATCGCCAGATACCACGTCGTACGATCTTCGGATAATACAAATAAACGTACTAATGGATATCACCAAGAAATCCCGCTTTAACTTTTGCCGTAGTAATCACAATGTTTCCATTCTACAAGAACAGGCTAATATTATAGATGGTTATTAGTATACACAACGCGAGATATAGCATGAACTAATGTACTTTTTGTCCCCAGGCGTGAAGTAAGCCGAATGAAAATATTACTAGTTAAATTTACTGTCCAAAGCGCACCCTACAAACCACTTCTTCTCTCGAGAATTCCTCTCATTCACATTTTTTGCACCGAATGTACATTCAACTTCTTTTTTTAGTTTCATACTTACAAATATTAAACGCTTCATAAGGTATTGCGTTTTTTTAATTTACAGCAAATCTTAAATTCTGGGGAACTGTGTCATCTGGCTCAATAAATATGCCGCGAATTGGTTTATAAAATTTATTACAAACTCACATATATACTCATACCACGATTTTTGTGGTAAATATCCTTCCATTTAATCTCATTTTGCACGATCAAAAAATCTCAATGTTCCAAGGGGTTCTCCCTTAATTTACTTAAGAAGGGATTAATTTTCAAACAGATCAGCGTGGAATTAGATCGAAATAGTAATCATGTTGCATTAGGTTTACTTATACAAATGAACATTTATGATATAAATATATTTACAAATCTAATTTTATGATCAAGCGTTGAAATTATTTTACATTCGTAGTATAAAACGATATAATATGTGATAGTACATAGAGACTTTAATCAGTACCAACTCTATATACGACAATTAAATATTACAATTGTTTGTAATTGTAATGTATTACAAAAGTACGATTTAAATTTGTTATAATTAGCGTATTGCCGAACTTGTCAAAAATCGTGAAACTTATTTCTCCTTCACAAATATATATGATAAAATTTATAATCCACTCGGGATAGCTACTTCTAATAAAAACTTCAGCGTTTATTTTTAATCAGACGCAATTAAGGAAATTGAATATTGAATTACAATTAGAATCTATATTCTTGCGCAATGAATTGTTTCACGATTATCGTATTTATGTTATGATACAACTACAAAATTTCGTAATATATTTTTTGCAATAAAATACGTATGATTTATTTTTCTCCCCACAAACTATGCGTTACTTTATTGTAAAGACGCTTAAAGAAGCCAACAAGGACTCCTAACGTACAAAAGTTTGTTGGCCCTAAAAAGGGCCGTTTTGAAAAAGCGAATTGCTCGCTTACTTTGAACTGGTATACTTCGTCACAGCCTTGGTGCCTTCACTAACTGCGTGTTTTGCTAATTCACCAGGCAAGAGGAGACGGACTGCAGTTTGTATTTCGCGAGAGGTTATTGTCGATCGCTTGTTGTAATGCGCCAATCGCGAAGCTTCCGCCGCAATACGTTCGAAAACGTCATTGACGAAGCTGTTCATTATACTCATAGCTTTACTAGAAATTCCAGTATCAGGATGTACTTGCTTCAACACTTTGTAAATGTAAATTGCGTAACTTTCCTTCCTCTTCCTCTTTTTCTTTTTATCAGTCTTGCTGATATTTTTTTGGGCTTTTCCAGCCTTCTTTACAGCTTTTCCACTAACTTTGGGTGGCATTTTATTCAAAGAGTTTCTGGACTTTGAAAATCAGAACTAGAGGCTCCTCTCGTGATGAGTAACCGTTGACTGACTGATGGTTTGAGCGAAAGACGACTCCCTTTTATACTGGGAAATGGTAGCTGCCGGCGCACCAATCAGAAAGCGCCGGCCAGGTATACCCGACTACACATTCGACCCACACCGCGACCATTAGTTGTGTGAGAATTGATTTGATTCTCAATTCTCTTAGAAAGTCACTATTTTATACAATTGTAAACTAATCCGTACAAATACATTGTATATTTATTGCTCGTGGGAATATAATTGTGCTGTTAATAACAGCAACACGAAATTTCAATTAAATAATGCTGCTTTCTTGACGCTGTTTACGCTCTGCTATAAATATTATCAAAAATGTATTATAGTACAATCGAGTCTCTTGTTATGGGTATTCGTTTAATGCGGTTCTGAAGTTATGCGGTGAAGCAAAAAGCAAGAACAAATAAGTAATCCGAGAAATCTAGAAAGTTTTAACAGTGTAACGCGCTTATCCATTAATTTTCATTTTTTTATGTTTATCTGTTGGGAATTAAGAGAGAAAGGAATAATTACACACACAAAGAAAGCTTTTTTCCTTGAAATTTAAAATCTCTGTATGCATAGCAAAACAGAATAACTGAGTTACAACAGCTAAGTTACACACAGTGTGTAACTTACCTCTTTGCGCAGGTAGTATTTCAAAAAATGAAGAATTGAAAATTATTTAAAAGTATTTCAAAAAAGGAGACCTGACTGTATTTTGAATATTTGATATTCTGACAGTTGGCCACTGTTGTACTGGCAAGGTATTAAGGTTACCAATAATAAACAGATTTTGTTTTTATTGGTGTAAGAAATTCCACCGAAGCTACTATATAAACCACCTGATTGTTTATTTTCAAATCATATCGTAATCGGACATTTGTCCCAAGAATAGCATATCGCACCAAGTGCTTCTGTGTTTCTATTTATTCATTGGGCATTAATTATTCATCGAACATGGCACCTAAACCAATGAAAAAAGTGATCCAAAAGCCAGTGAGTATGGAGAAAGGCGGGGCTGATAAAATGAAGAGGAAAAAGCGCAAGGAAAGCTACAGCATATATATTTATAAAGTATTGAGGCAAATACACCCTTCTACTGGAATATCGGGCAGAGCAATGATTATCATGAACAGCTTTGTTCATGACATGTTTGAACGCATAGCTGGCGAAGCAGCCCGTTTGTTAAGCTGCAGTAAGCAAGCGACAATAACCTCACGTGATATACAAACTGCTGTAAAATTGATATTTCCTGGAGAATTGGCTAAACATGCAATTAGCGAAGGAACAAAAGCTGTTAAAAAATTTAATAGTGCCGTATGAAGTCGCCACGAAACACATCGAGTATTATCTTTTTAGTATGTCATAGACGAATAAAATATAAAAATGTAGTCATATTTATTACTAGTGCTGAGCATTACAATTTTGGTCCTTTTAAGGACCACCACATTTTCATACGTAGAAACTAACAATCAAGAAACAAAAATTTATCTTAATAGGAACTAGCTATAAAAAAGTAGCTTTTCCTTTACAAAATAGGGGACAATTTGTTGAGATACCAGCAGCGCAAAAGAGGTAACTTACACACATTCGTTGTGCATTGTTTATGCATAAAAAGGTTTTAGATTCGAAAGAAAAAAGCATTCTTTGCTGTTATGCTGTTAAAACTTTCTAGATTTCTTGGATTACTTATTTTTTCTTCCTTTTTTGACTTTCCGCATAACTTCAAAACGGCATTAAAAAGATATCCATAAAAAAGGCCTGACTGTATATTCCAAAAATAAAATATTATGCAAAATATGTCACGTACATGTTAAACACACGAGGTACAATAAAAAAGGAAGTCAAAGAAGGTATGTATCTAAAAGACGGTTCTGCCGAGCCGTCCCTTACAGCGCTCTTACGTTAAAAGGTCATAAACCTTTTCTCACTACGTGGCCAGATGCTTAGGGTACGGAGTAGCCTTTCTTTAAGCAGTGAACCGACGGGTTGCCTTCTTTATCTCAATCATAATAAAGAGCATGGTGATAGTCCTACTCTTAACACATGTTTCTATTCCTCCAATTTCACATATAATAAGACGTTAGACACCCGATATCTATATAACGTTGGGCTACCGTGCGTCGTTGTTGCTAAGGCTGCATACGTTTACTTTTTTCCACTCAAGAGGCTACACACAGTCTTACAATTCGTACCTACCATAAACAAAATTATCATAAATTTTATCATATAATCGCCTTCGATCATCCTTAAAATAACTTTACGCCACCATACAATTTCAATATATATACAAATATATAATATGTAGATATAATAATACATAAATATATTATATATATGTGTATTATTTATATATAAATGAATTTTTGGTAATTTAAACGTGGCGTACCTACAGTCGTACAAATGTAACAGAAGGAGGGGAGGAGAAAGAGAGAGGGAGCCATCAACAGTTCTCGACCAATCACATCGCTGCTTGCACGCGATTGGGTACTCGTAGCTACAACTTTCCGTATAAAAGCGAAGGTTGAGGCAAGCGATCGTTAATCAGCTTCTGACCATCGTAAGGGTGATTCTTGTGAGTTTCATTATTTGTCTCGTTCTTTGTCGTGTAAATCAAGATGTCTGGCCGTGGTAAAGGAGGAAAAGCAAAGGGAAAGGCAAAGTCTCGTTCGAACAGAGCAGGACTTCAATTCCCAGTTGGACGTATTCATCGGTTGCTCAGAAAAGGAAATTACGCTGAACGTGTCGGTGCGGGAGCACCGGTTTACCTAGCTGCTGTCATGGAGTATCTCGCTGCTGAAGTCCTCGAATTGGCCGGAAATGCAGCTCGAGATAACAAAAAGACGAGGATAATTCCGAGGCATTTGCAGCTTGCTATTCGAAATGACGAAGAGTTGAACAAACTCTTATCTGGTGTTACGATTGCTCAAGGAGGAGTACTGCCCAACATTCAAGCAGTATTATTACCAAAGAAGACTGAGAAAAAGACGTAGAAATTTTCTTTTACACTTCATAACACAAATGGCCCTTTTCAGGGCCCAAAACGTATAAAAAATGAAGGTACTCTTTCGATTCCACATATGTACATACATCCCGTCCTACACGTTATGTTTAAACCTGTACAAAATATTGTTTTGTTTCATGCAATTTGTAATTTGAATAACTTTTTTAATTATTTCCTAAAAAAGTCTGAACGAATTATTGTAAATATTTTTCTTCCGTCCTTAAATATCACTTATCATAAAAAGTAAATATACATTTCCTAGAAGTTATACATTTTCTTGAAAGTTTCCAGGACCGTGCTTTGTTTCTGCCATAATAAACGCAGGTCACGCTCGCGTCCTCACCAAAAATATTTTTACCTGCTTCGAATTCAGATAGAAGTTTTGTACCTTTGTAACCATATGACCGCAGTATACCTACATCCTGGCCGTATTTATAACGGTTACACAAATTATCTGACTGTCCTATCTGCTTAAGTTAATAGGACTAAGCGACCGTAACAGGGTCTAACCAAATTTTTCTGTTAGGGCTTTGTACCTATGATAGAGTTATATAACCAAATCTAAAGGGGATCACGTTGAAAATGTTAAAATGAGATATAAAAGTATGTGAAAACCTTTTTCATTCTATTCTCAATTTACTGTAATATCAACATCGATTTTATATCCGTACTGAGTACGATGATTATTGCGTAAGTTGAGTTTGAAAACTGATGTTAACGCTTATTTTAATTTCTCGTTACCCGGTAACACTAGGCAGCCCTTTATTTCCTAACCTCTTTTGACTTTATTATTTAATAAAATATGAAGGGCAAGCTTGTTGTTGAAATGGAACTATATACAGGGTGTCCCAGGTTTTTTTCGCAAAACTTTAACAGCACACTCTATATACAAAATTAAGAAAAAGAATTTTATATAAACATAGACTCTTAAATGCTTTATTAAACAGTTATATCAAAAATACGATATAATACGGGCTGTTTTCTTGTTCGATGCCACATACATAGAAGTAAATTCTGGGATCTAATTATAATTCCATTTCAAAAGAATTTGTGTAAATGTATCAAATACGAAGTGCGTCCAAAAAGCAATAAGCAGAAGTCAGTTCTCGGGAATCCACAACATTGTATCAATATTGCACCGTTGCACTGTTCTTATGCTGTGTTGACAAAACACCAGTTCGTTATCATTTCGTTAAAAATGGTGTGCTATAGAATTAGTTCTGCCTACACTACTCTCATCAAAATCTCGTTAAACAATCTCACACAACTGACAAACTCTCGAATTGGTCAAAATGCAGCAATTTCCAGCTATAATATAAATTTTGCACTTGGGACGGGTGTTGCAAAACGAGAAACAATTTAACAATTTCCAAGGCCTCAATCAAAGTCGGTTCTCCATCGGACGAAAGTGATGGAGACTGTATGGTGGATTTATACAGGAAAGATACATTATAACTTTTTAACAAATGGAAGGGGTCTCTGACGTCAGTCGAATTAATTACTGTCAAGAATTGAACACAATGCATAAAAACTATAAACACTACAGATAATCCTGACGAGCCACGAAGGACTCATGCTGCTCACGGCACACTTTGCAAACCACCGTAAACAAATTGACTGAATTAGGATATGACATTTTATTACAAAGTTTAAACACAGAAATATTTCCGTGCAATAAAATCTTCCAAAACCAGAAGGAAGTTTTATAGGCCTTCTGGCAATTTATTAACAATACAAGCAATTTATTAACTCTGGTGATTTGTATAAAAATGCATACTTTCACGAGCTACACAGTGGGAAAAGACCGTTGAAACGAATAAGATGAATTTCGATTGAATAAATAATATATTGTAAAAAATACAACACTTTAAACTTCACCCTGAACATGCGCTACTTCATATGAGATGAGTATACTTGTTTGGAAAACGAAGCACGAATGGCGGCCGCGTTCGCGCCTAAAGAAATACTGAGGGTCCGTAACAGGAACGGCAGGCCCAAAGCCCAATAGTTTTCGAAATACAAAATATTCCGAAACGCTTTCAATAAAGGAGGCATTGAAGATGGAAAACTATTGGCTTTAGGGCCTGCCGTTCCCGATACAGACCCTTCGTATTCTTTTCAACTGCCGATGTTTAACACGTGGCACTTTGGGCGCGAACAAGACCGCCATTTCCTACTTCCTATTCCAACCAAGTATGTTTCTGGAAAAATCAGTAGTCTCTTAATGCTAATTTGATATACACCTATATTTAAAAAGATTTCGGTATGTATACTTCGTTTAATTTTAGATACTTTCAGATCCGGAGAAATTCTTCGTCGAATATTTTGTTGGCCCTGATAAGGGCCGTTTAAGAATAGTTTATGCTTAAGTTAAGCACGCTCTCCACGAATTCGTCGTGCCAATTGAATATCTTTCGGCATAATAGTAACGCGCTTAGCGTGGATAGCACAGAGATTAGTGTCTTCAAATAAGCCGACCAAATAGGCCTCACTTGCTTCTTGCAATGCCATTACTGCTGAACTTTGGAAACGAAGGTCAGTTTTGAAATCTTGTGCGATTTCACGAACGAGTCGTTGGAACGGTAATTTTCGAATTAAAAGTTCTGTGCTCTTTTGGTACCGACGGATTTCTCGAAGAGCAACAGTACCAGGTCTGTAACGATGCGGTTTCTTTACACCACCAGTTGCTGGAGCACTTTTACGAGCAGCTTTCGTGGCTAACTGTTTACGAGGCGCCTTTCCTCCAGTTGATTTTCTAGCAGTTTGTTTCGTTCGAGCCATAGCGATAGACAGACAACACTCACGTCCTTAGTCAAAATTATTATGCTACCTGAACCGCCCGGCATCCTCTTTATTACCTCTGTCGACCATCTAGTTCAAAACCGGTACGCGCAGGGGGGGGGACAGATGTTCGTTAAACTTGCATGGCCGTTCGTGATTGGTTCACCTATGTTTGAGACCTAATAGATAGGCGGGTCTTCTCCTTCTTCCCACGGATTGTATTGTACAGAATTTGGGGGGAAGTCCAACCGTTCGACTTCTATATAAGAACGGCGTTTCTAACCGAAATCGTGTTCAGTTGACGAATTTTACTTGTTTTGACAACGTCGAAAAGACTTTATTGTGAATCATGACTGGTCGCGGAAAAGGAGGAAAGGGATTGGGAAAAGGAGGAGCTAAAAGACACAGGAAAGTACTTCGTGATAATATTCAAGGCATCACAAAGCCCGCCATTCGCCGTTTGGCTAGACGTGGAGGTGTTAAAAGAATTTCCGGATTGATCTATGAAGAAACTCGAGGAGTCTTGAAAGTGTTTCTTGAGAACGTAATCAGAGACGCTGTTACGTATACTGAGCACGCTAAGCGGAAAACCGTGACCGCCATGGACGTTGTCTACGCACTCAAGCGTCAAGGAAGAACCCTCTACGGTTTTGGTGGTTAAATTACTTATTCAGTTCCCAATTCGGAAACTTGAAAATAAACGGTCCTTCTCAGGGCCACAAATAATATAACGAAGACAGCTTTTAATTTTATTAGACATCCCTTCAACATTTCTATTATTTTGCATTATTATGCATACCAATTTGAAATTGTAACGAGAAAAAGCTTTGTTCGTGGGAATTATTCTCTTCTCTCTTAACATAAAAGGAACGAAAATAAATTGATAAGCGCGTTACGCTGTTAAAACTTTTTAGATTTCTTGAATTACTTATTTTTTCTTGCTGTATACCGCATTAAAAAGATACGCATGCAGTAAGCAATTTTTGGAGTATGTTAGATATAATTTATAGACTTGTACTTTAATTGTTGTTATAAACAAGTTTTGAGTTTGCAAAGTATTCTTTTAAATTAAATTAAATTTATGACTTTTGGGATCTCCGTGGAAATTTCTTTCAAAATTATTTTACAAAAGAGAAGCTCGATTCTGTATTTATCAGTTATATAATATATTTTTACATACATGGAATAAAAGCTTTTCACACTATTCGTGTTACATTGTTTTTAAGCGATGTAGTACAAACTGCTGTGTATGAAAAAAATGCGACTCTATACAGCAATATATAAGTTTGGGCTCCAAAGGTATGTGTTATATTAACGATAGCTAAATTCACTATATTAATTATAAGTCAGAAACTTACACATTGACATTCTTTTAATAGTTTCATTACACTGAATACTAACCTAGTGAAGTCAACAAAATTTTCATTGAACACAAATAGGATTATGTCCACTAACGTACAAACTTTGGAGGAATCCAAAACTCTTTTGAAAGATGTTTTTGACGCCGGTGTTAATGCCGTTTTACCAGACGCTCTTATAAAAAATAAAATAAAATTCAAAGATTCAAATTTATATGTGGCTGATAAAAGTTTTCAACTTAAGGAAAATGTATACTTAGTTGGGTTTGGAAAAGCTGTAATGCGTATGGCAATAGTTCTTGAACAAATACTTGGAGACACTCTGAAAAAAGGTATAGTCAGTGTTCCACCACTGTCAAAAGAAGGTCTATGGAAATCAAAGGACATGTCTGTCTTTCCTAAGCTTGTGAGTGGAGTTATACAATACTGTGAAGGTGCTCAAAATAATCAGCCAGATAATAGGTCTCTAGAGACAACGCATAACATTATTGATTTAGTAGAGTCACTGACAGACAATGATACTCTAATAGTATTAATATCTGGCGGAGGCTCTGCATTGCTTTATATGCCAAGACCTATTATTGACAGCGATGACAAACTACATATTTGTCAAGCACTGCAAAAGGCAGGTACAGATATTAAGGAACTTAATACTGTCCGGAGAAAACTTTCTATGGTTAAAGGGGGAGGTTTGGCTAGAATGTCATATCCAGCATCTGTGATATCCTTAATATTGTCAGACATTGTGGGTGATCCTCTGGATCTAATTGCTAGTGGCCCAACAGTTTATAACGAAAAGGCACCAGAGGAAGTAGTGCCTATATTACAGAAATATGGATTGTACAGAAGTTTAATAGGGGATTTAAAAGCACTTATTACATCTAAGGAAACTTTTGATGATAAACCATTATTAAATTCAGCCAAAGAATTTACACATGTTAATAACATTATTTTGGGGAACAATGCAATGGCCATTGAAGCAGCAAGACTTGAAGTATTGCGAAAGAAACTTACTCCAATTGTATTAAGAAATGATATTGTAGGAGATGTACACAATGTCAGTTTAGCATACGTCCATGTAACAAGTTTAATTTGCCTGGCTCTAGAAAAGTCTTTAACAAAGACAGATTTTTTTGAGAGCATGAAAGACATTCCAATTCTCTCGTTAACTGCAAATAAAGTAGATGAGATTTACAATCTCATTGAGAATATCAGTGGTGAAGGTGTGGTATTAATAGGAGGTGGGGAACCAACAGTTGTGGTTAAAGGAAGTGGAAAAGGTGGAAGAAATCAAGAACTAGCTTTACATTTCTCATTAGACTGGTTAGCTAAAATTAAAAGTTATCCATTATTTTCTGAGTATGAGGTGATTATGTTAAGTGCAGGTACTGATGGGCAAGATGGTCCAACTGATGCTGCAGGTGCATTTGGCTATCCTGCTATGGGACCAATAATACATGACTTATATACAAGAATAAAATCTATGGCTGCAAAGGAAATAGCACAGGAGGAGCCTAAAAAGACAAATGACACAAAGGTGGAGGGCACAATTGAAGAGAAATGTAAAGCACAGGTTCTAAGCGGTTTTCTTACGTCAAAAAATATGCTGTCCCAACGCACGTCGAATAATGTGGTAGAAGATGAATCTGCTTCCAATTCATCACATGCTGGTGACATATATCATAGAATAAAGCCTTTGATACTACAAACAATGGAAGTCGAGCGTTTACTACCTGAAAATACTTTAAAAAACAATGACACATACAATTTTTATTCACGTTTTAAAAACGGAGCAGATTTAGTAAAGACAGGATTAACAGGCACTAATGTTATGGATTTACACTTTATTTACATAAGAAAACGAAATTGCAGTTGCCGAATAGATTATAGTAAAGGATGCACATTTGAAAATAATTTAGATGCGCATGATTTACATATTGATCCAGCTACAATAGAGAAATACGAAAAAATGCACGCACCCTTAAGTTTTCAGGGGGAGAAAGCTTTACGAAAGCAAGCCCTCCCCGTTCAAGTTAAAACAGACGAGATTAATATAAAAATTATAGATGATAATTTGGCGGATCCATGTTGTCGTAAAGAAAGAAAATTTCCAATAAAAAACCTTATAAACGATAAAGATTTTCAACCATAACGATTTTGACATATAGAAAAAGGATATAAAATAAAAATTGTATATTAAAGAAAACATAGATTGCGAGATATATGTTAAAAAAATAAATTAAACGATCCAGAATAAAATAAATAATTCAGTTTTCCATATTCTATGTGACAATAAATAAATTAGTTATAAAACTTATAGAGAATTTCTACACACAACGTCTTTCCTTATTCTCGAATATAATAGTCGGAAATATGTAACATACATTTATATAGTATATATACACATAAGAAATAGTTTCCTGCTTGATTCATAATCAAGCCTGATAACAAATATTGCTGTTTTCAATTTTATCATAACTGATAGTAAAATCTAGTTACTATAAGTTTGTTAGATAAAAGTGCAAAAAGTTAATGCAGTATTTTTTGATCGACGTACACATTTTGTATATTCGTAAATTGTAATATAAATAAATTAAGATCGTTTGTTTGTACTACACGATTACCTTCTTTGATCGTTGTAAATTGATGTGCAGATGTTGGACAAGAAAGTAAAATCTCACAACATTTGCTAAAGGTCCCAGCTGAATAAATGATGTTTGACTAACATATCACGAACACCATCTTTCAAAGGCTGTGACTGTTCCTTTTTCGGTGGTAATTCCCAATCAGGATTTAAATTAAATGCAAACTGGCTTAATATCCTTAACTCACACTTAATCTGAACCCATCCAGGACTATTTATGAAACTCCATGGCTGATACCTAGCGAAATATTCAGATAATTAAAAAGTAACGTACTTGTTATAAATAAAAGTAACTTACCATTTTTGTACAACTTCGACACAGGAACATAGTACTTCAAGCCATAGATGTAAAACCTGTTCGTTTAATCCGAGACAAATAAGAGAACGCAATTTTACATCCATTTGTGCATGCGCATTGTCGTGGGTTAAATTAACTGATTGAACACATCGATATAATAACTGAAAGAAAGTTAAGTTAATATTGCCTTGTATATTTATACTTATTTAAACTGTGTATTTATTAGGCTTACCTCTTCTGGAGTAAGCACTTTTCCATCTTCATCTAATCTGTAGGTTTTACAAAGTACCAGACGGCTGTAAACGGAATTAAAGTCTTTCTCTACTTCCCGATTTGAAGCTTCTTCTATAAAAAGCCACGGGTGACATGGTCCACCTAAGAACGACGGTCTTCGCATTCCATGCTCTAACACTGCCTTTATAGCAGGACACAATGTACCTCTAACCAAATCTGTAACAGCTTCGCTCACTGCATCATCCCCAGCACAAGTGTATTGTTTACTTCTTTCATCAAGTAATTCTACAAATTTTGCAGGGAACCATCCTAGAAGATATATTAATTAGTTACATGAACAACAGGCATTACATTTTTAGATACTACCTCTTAATCCATTCAATTCTCCTATCCAACAATGCTCATCTTTTTGACTGACGATGGTTATTATATCGTTTTTACGAAATCCCAACTCATCGTCGACATGCCTCTCAAAGTCTGAAATCAATAAAAAGTACAATAATATATATAAAGATTTTTATATATAATGTAAAGTTCAGATGTTTCGTGCTATGAATACAGATGTCCATACCCAACAGTGCTTTTGCTCTTCTTTTTCTAGTACGAGAGACATTGACATAATTATCATGATCCTTAGCATGACTTTCCATTGTGTAATCGGCTACTAATGTAACGTTGCTTAATTTTGGATCAACATTGATAAAATGTCGAGAAAGTTGTAAAACAGCTTCCCTTAGATCTACCAGAATCTCTAAAATATTAATAAACATTCGCTGTATATGCATTAATAAGAAATGTATTAAAACAGACGTTAATTTTATTAAATGCATACCAGTTTGGCGAATATTTTTCGATTTTGCATCTTCGTCTGAATCGTCGTATCCAAACAAAAATGTCTGTAACATCGACTTGCTTCTCTTCATTTGACGTCTATGGAAAGTGTCGATAAAGAACGAAAACAATATACTTGATAATAAGTATGCGAACACGTTTAACAAACGCTTATGATGTGCTTAATCTATTGATAACTATAAAGCGATTGTCAGAAATATTACAGTTAGCATACCTATTAAGATGTTGCTTTGGTAAATTTGGTACAGCATCCGGATTGCCTATTAGACCACCCTGATCAGCCATTAAGTATGCTAAATGACGACGGCGATGTGTTTCAATTAAAACATCTGTTAATGATCCACTCACTTCTAGTGATACCTATGAAATCAAGTTAAGTTTTAAACAATACCAATGGTCATTCTTATTATTATAATTATAAGAACCAATTTCATGTTATTTATTTCTTATTAGCATAGAATTATAATTAGTTATAACAGTATCAGCTTCAATTATTAAACTTACACTGAACAATTGGTCCACATCGTCAATATCTCCAGGTATATCTGAGAGAGCATTAAATATTTGTGCCGAGTTTTCCAACTGCCGCAAATCCGATTCTGTAATACAATATGGATTTAGAAAATTACTGTTACATTGAAATATTAAACATTATAAAACAACTCTACCTTTTATCTTTAGCATTCCAAGTGTCACTTGAAATAGTACTATAGAACCATCAAAAAGGAACAGATCCCATATGCGCAATAATATTTTCATGTGTACAACAGACGCAAATAGAGTTAGGAACCAATGTAAAGATATCAGACTTAATTCAATATCATGTTGCACAAGGACGTGATCAATTTCTGATAAATAATTAGCAACTAATGTGCGTAAAACACGTTGGTCAGCTTGAATTCCTGTCAAATGATTAAAGTATATTAACACTATGTGGTTTAGGATCCTGCAGCCTGTTACAGCAGTTATAAAGTAAAATACCCAGTAAAGTTGATGAATAGTACGAGGCAGGTAATAGATCTTCCACTATTGTAGACATCATCCAAAAAGCATCTTCTTCCTCCAGAAGCAATAAAAGCGAGGCTGCTATTGTTCCTGTACCTTGGCAGTACCTTTAAACATAAAACAATGAAGTTAGATTAACGAATCTATAGTCTTTTAGGGATGCATAACACTGTAACTAATTATACCCTATATCAGGATATAGCCAAGCCAGAGCACGCATAACACGCCGTAAGCGTGGTATCCCAGTACTGTGAAGATGACTGAAGCATGCATTGGCTGGCATAATTCGAAGTAGGTCTTTTTCTATTTGTTTATTGGTCATTAAAGCATCATTACCAGAAGTTTTCACTATATCTTTATATGTAATTTCAGAAGTACATTTCTTTTGTAATGCACCTGCAAGATATAGATAAATATAGTATGACTGTCATTCTGTATTCTTCCAATTATTATTTTACCTGACATTCTCATCCAAATTTGTGGTCTTAGGGAATGTGGTACACCACGTCTTACCATATCCCTTAACTTATCAGTGCGTGGTAGTCTACGATCCATATTCTGCCATGAAAGTTCAGCTACTTCCTTATTATGGCTAAATTCCAATAGAGTGACCCATTGTAATCTAGGAGACCAATGTTTCTAATATCACTTTTTAAATAAAATATAAATACTATCTAGTGAAGGTATTACTGCAATGTAAATAGAAATTTATATGCAAGAGATGGGAAGAAATAATAAATCTTAATAATCCAATTCTTGCTAGATACCTATGTTGAGGATCCTCAACAAATGGAATGCCCAATAATTTCTTGGAACTCTGTTCTGGACCATCTTCCTCTTCTACACGAAAGCCAAATTCATCAAACCTAAGGTGTTTTGTATAATGGATATGTTTTTGTACAGAAATTGATAATATTTAGATCCGTACATGGTTTACATATATCCTCAACCTACCTGTATTCGGGTTGTGAATTAGGATCATCTGGTTGATTTAATTTAGCTAAAATATCTTGTGGCCACATGGATGGAGTCAAAGCAGAAAATGAGCTACCTGGTGCAGGAGATAATGTTTCTCCGGATAATCCAGTAATTTCCATTTCAAATTCATCTTCGGATATAGCTGTTTCTAATTTTTTCTTAGAAAACAAGATAGCATTGTTAGTCTCAAAATAATATCAATTATAACAAGGGCAAAGGGATTTACTCTGCCAGACAAAATTTTTGAATATGTACATTGTATTCAAATTTGTCTATATTAAATTACTATGAAACGTATTGATTAATAAAATTATTACTATCAAATAGTACATACATTATGATCTTCTTTTCCTATGTATCCTTCGTGATCGCGGACGTTGAACAGCGACTTAGCAATATCCATTTTATAAAATTCACGAAGTACTTTCAAAGATTATTGTTATGTTATACACGCAGTGCACCTATAATGGCATATTATTTTCATATCATGCGTTTTGCCATATGTAATACATACTGTCATTCATCAAAGTAAAACTCTGTTGCACACTGTCACAGACTGTATACCATGCTATATAAGTAATATGAGCCATACTACCACTGACGAGATATAAGTAGACCAAGCACGCAATGCAATCTCTATAATTCTAGAGTTCCCAAGCCTAGAGCCCGATAACGAATTTTTTGACACTGGTGACGTTACCCACCAACACATAAAATAGCTGTTTTTTTTATATTCTTAGTCCTAGAAATACAACCGGCAAGCTCGACGCGGTGAGACCTGGTATTCGGTAATAATTGTAGAGAATTAGAATTAAAATTCTTCTACAATTACAACTGAGCTAATAGCTGCTTTATATGTATACTTTAATCAGAACTACGACAGATCGTTTAACGAATAAGTTAGAAATATCGAGTCGGATATCGCTTGACTGTCTTTCAGCGATGAACTATACTTTATAAGCTTTATTTATTATGCAACATTAATGATCAACATCTATTGATGTGTTCATATAACAATTTGTTCTTGTAGTTTTAGTAAAGACTAATTGTATTGTAATAGGAAAACTGCTACGTATCAACACTTCACCTACCGAAGCTCCGGATGAGACTTTTTAATTAATTATTATTTAAATACACTACTGCATATGCTTATTAACCGTTTGACTGCTAAGCAATTCTTGCAAAAACGCACGAAAACTGCGGGACATATTTTGACTTGATGTCAAATAAAACACTCTCATTTAGACAAATATCAATCAATTTTAATAATTCTTTTGGTATTATAAAGAAACAATATTAATTGTGAGTGTGAATAAGAAAAACTAAACATTAAATTGTTTTTAAAGACGTAAGGTGTTAAAGATACACTGAAACTCGCAGCGAAAAAGCGCTGCGTCCCGGTTTTTGAGACAAATGAACGCAGCGCTTTTGCGCCGTGTAGCAGTCAAACGGTTAAATAATTCAATAAAATAGTATTCATTAGCCCTTATTTTCTGTAAACTTACAGTGTACCGAAATAGGTTGGCATTGGAGTTTATTTCACACAAGTATTCGAACGATTTTATATTAATTATTTCACACATTTTATTTTAATGACATACAATTTTGATGAATGCCATTTAATTAAATAATTGTTTGTCTTTCAAACAAAGCTGCTGAGTTTCATTTAGCATTTAGAGTGCTGTGTGCCGCCGTGGATTTTCGCCTAGCGCGCACAAGACTTGATGCTGATTGAGAACCCCTGCGGACAATCCCTCATTTCCACAACTTTTTGGCTTTTATTAACGACATCAGAGTTCATTTTGCGTAGTTTATGAGTGTGTAAGACTAACGAGCGATCCATGGGCCTAAATTATAATAATCCCCTAAAACGCTAGAAGACTGCTCGTGTTTACTCGTCGTTGAGCAACCACCGAATCCGTCCGTCCCTCATTGGCCCAGTACTTAAGGGCATCACCCCCGCTTCGGGGGTTTAAGGCCCTTTGGGCGCCACGATGACGCTGCTGTCGTCCGAAGGGGAGGCCTTATGTAGACTAATTCTAACAAGTGCTTTTTAAAGAAAAATGTCTGCTCTAGCGCGTAGAGTAATTGCTTTTTACGGACATTTGAAATCCCGAAAAATGAGGGCGGGATGAATGTCTCGCCAAATGTAACTAATGTTCAAACATATTTGCAAATTCATATTGCAAATGTAATTTATATTATTTTATTCGCAAAAGCCTGCAGAACTTTTTGCAATAAATAAATATTGTCTAACTTTTATATGTTCGTCAGAAATCCTGTTCAAAAACAAAAAAGGCCCTTTTCATCAAAATTGATTTTGTCGAAAACTGAGGATGATGGAGGAAAACGGTTGACGGATTCGTTTTCAGTGCGTCAAAATCTATGAAGATGACTTATTCGCTGTCACAACTTTAAAAAGAAGTCAAAATTTGTTGAATAAAGTTATTTAATATGAACATGCAGTAGTGTATTTAAATAATCATAAATTAATAAAGTCTGATGCGGAACTAATAATATTACAACACAATTAATCTTAACAGAAAGTACAACCGCAAATGGCTATATGAATACATCAATTGTTGGTGTAGCTGTTGATCATTAATGTTGTACACTAAATAAAGTTTATAAAGCATAGTTTATGGCTGAAAGATAGTCAAGCGATATCCGACTCGATATGCCTAACTTATTCGCTGAGCGAGGTGTTAAGTTCTAATTAAAGTATACATATAAAGCAGCTATTCGCTCGATTGTAATTGTAGAATAATTCTAATTCTAATTCTTTGCAATTATTATTGATTACCAGGTCTCACCACGTGCAGGTTGTTGCTGGCAGAAACCCTGATAGGTGGTTGGGTCGCGGACCCCGATCCGCGTGATGTAAAACATGTATACATAATATAAATGTCGAGTAATATGTATGCTAACTGATGTAAAAGTTTTTCAAAAAATAATTCCATGTCTTATTTTTTTATTTTTAGGGCTAAAACTCGTCTGTGGCCGTACACAATTTGTTTACTCGTTTTCGCAGAGGGCACTTTTTGTTGCGGTGTATTTTAGCGCGTCGGTAATATTTTAGTGGAGGCACGAAAGCCCATTTAGTGTTTGGTTTATTTATATTTCGCCTGTGACACTACTGACAGTATTTATTTTTTAGTTATCTGGTGGGCCTAGATACAGTTAAAGCCTATGAAAGGAACGGAGGGAAAGATATATAAATACGGTAATAGAGTAAGGTACAGAATAACAGCAAAAAAATGTAACTGAAACTTATCTAATAAACGTAGAATATTTACAAAACAATACAAACTTTTTAATTATTGTCGGTTGATCAATAAAAAATATGCATGCAATTCTATGCAGTTCAAACCACCGTTGTATATTAACCTACAGAATATGTTAAGTAAAATAATAGATTAACAACGAATAGAATAGCAACACCAAATTTCGCAACTTCTTCGAAGTGCCGTGGGTAGGCAATATTTATGCAATGAAAATCATAAATGAAGAAGCTTTAAATAATAATATAATTATTTACAAGGTCCACTAAATATTAGTATCAATTTCAAATTTTTTCCCTTGTCATACATTTTCTTACAAGAGTTCTCAAATTTAAAAACAGTTTATGTACACATTGGAGGAAGCTCGTGGCAAAGAATATGTTCAAGTATTTTCATTTATATTTCCATTTTACTTAATCGTTTGCCGAAGTTCAGAATTTCAATGTATATGATAAAACTTCATTCGAGCAACGATCAAAGATATGTAAAAATCCCATTAAACGCTAAAGAAATCACCTCCATTTTCTGTAAACACTTGTTACTTACAAACCCTCCAATAAAGCAGCGTCTGCGCAGTAACCCCAGCGGTACCACTTCCAACGTTTACCGGTCAACTTAATTTACATATCCGTCATAATATAATATTTCCTAGCTTCTTTTATTGACACTCGCAGTATGTTTTATTAACATTAAAATAATTTGTATGTTTCCGAGATTATAATTTACCAGAAATATAAGATCCCTTATGTTTTAACTAGTTAAGGAATGATACTTATTTAATTTATCGGCAGGTGCATGTGCATATTAGGAATAATGAAAAGGGCTATTTAATTGAGTTTTAGAACTCACTCATTCATGAATATGTGTAGTTGAAGCATTCCAATTTATATTTAACATTATATGTAGATTGAAAGTTTACTTTTAAAGAATGTAATACTGCTTTTTAACAATGCGATACTTTTTGTTGTTATGCACTCCCTATGTTAGCAAACTGGCTTTTTTAAAGAAGAAGCTGATGTTAAACAAAGGTTAATTAGTAATAACAGATTTTTTAATGCGTTTTGAAGTATTAATAATAGGGTAGTTATTTTAAACTACGATTTCATTTAAATTCAGCGTAAGCATATTTCATAATCTTCTGCCGCGTGCAAGTAGACTTCAAGGTTGGGTAAAATAATATTTATAACAAATTTTTCAAAGGGAAATATTAACAGTAAAGAAGACTAACTGGATTAAAAAGCTAACGCACTGAAATATATAGTTGAATGTTTGCTAACGTATTTATATTTGGGGAAGTGTGTAATAATGGTTTCTATTTAGTTCGAAGAGCCACGCTTTGCAAGCAGTGATACCAATGGAGACTAGCCGGGAAAAAAACAGCACATGGTTTCTAGGGTTTTTAGGGAAGGTGGCTGCATATTGAGCTGCGAATTGGACTTTACCGCCGACATTATGGATCGAAAATGAATCCGATTGGGCAGCGTGGCAGGAAGGCCACATCCGGCAGCAGCACTGCAGTATTGGTCAATCTCGTTTCAGCAACAGCGAAGTTGGTCGAATTTCCTATATATTATTGATAAATAGCTCGCGTTGCTTGTGTGACTTTTAAGAAAATCGACGGCGGTGTTAGTGTTGAAAGAAGAAAAGTCCAAAGTACCGGGAGTGTGGATATATCGGTTAGAAAAGGAGACGCAGAACGGTTGAGAGTTCGCGCGCGTTCCTCCCCGTAACGAGAATTCGGTCGAGGGATTATCGTGCATTGGGTGTGACGGACATTTATATCGGTGCGTGTTGCACGAGAACCGTGTCGTGTTGCGTAGTGCTGAAGACGCCTGATTATTCGTGGATCTTACGGGTGTACGTGGGATTATGTCGAGTGCCCGCGAAGCGAGGTGAGCGTTATAGGAGGGGACCTCAAAGAAGCTGTCTTCGAATCTGTCTTCGAATCTGTTTTTTGCTCCGCCATTGTACGCCACACAACAGTACCGCGAAGGAAGCCGCTTGCCTCATTCCTACGTCTGCTCCCGTTCGACAACTTTTTCCCGAAGTGGATTGTTCGAGGAAAAAATCTAAAGCGCGCCTCCACGTTCCGCGTTAAACGTTACATGTCTCGTGCGGTTACGCTCTTCTTGAGAGGGAGAAGCACGTTCGTTTGTCTCTCTTTATCTCTCTCGCTCTCCCTTTCCTTCTTTTTTTCCGTGCTACTCTCATTGCCCTCGACGTCTCTACGGAAGTCGCGTGTGTAAAGGTTTCTCGCGTACGTGGACGTCGGCGAAGACGCGCAGTGATTCGCACGCGAGTGCCATCACCAGGAATACGAATCTTGCGCGTCATTATGCAATAGACGTGCAGCTGACCAAAGAAAACTATCGTCCGGTGAGGACGAAGACGTCGGCAGTGGTGCTGCTGCGCGGCATGTTTTTATCTTTGTTTTCTGAATCCGCGCTACGGCGAGGATACATTGCCATTGCCGTTATTGCGGCTTTTTCCGCTATATTTCGCGACGAGTAATCACGTGGGAATGCGTCAGACGATGCAGCCGTACCTGTTATTAATGCCCGTGCAAAACGCGCTCGGTAGTGATCTCTAATTATGTGCTTGACACGTATATCGTACTCCCTCAAAAGTCTACCTTCGCGAATTTACACTTACTAATCTGCTTTTCCTCTTTATTCTTCCTCTCTCCGTTCCCTTCTTCTTCCTCTTTTCCGTTTACCCCTTTTGCGTTTCTCACGACCTTGCTTTTCACAGACAAAGTGTTCTGGACTTTCTTTTGTGCGCATCGTTTTCTTTCGTCGCATTCCAACTTTTTAATAACGCGTTGTTATCATCCGCCGGCAGCCACTTTCCTCGACGTATTAGCCTACGTACGAAGTTCATCGCACGGCAACCGTGAACAACACGAGATAGATCCTCGTGGGAACAACGATCGACCTCCTTTAACATTTTTCTATTTACTATCTCGCCTGGCTGGATCTTACAACCTATCAAAGAGGTCTCTTTCGGATCTTACACGATTTCGAATATGCTTCCAGTTTTGTGAACAACAAAGTAGCAAGGTGAGGAAATTCGCCTGTTCAATGTTTATCATTTGTAGTACGATAATTCCCTTTAATATTGCAACTTACTAACTTTGCATTCTATAGCTCTTTCATTTGGGAGAACTTGTTTTCCACATAACACTGTTTTCACCATAAACAAACATTTGGATTACAATTTTTTTGATATGTGCCATTGTTCCAGTATTCTACTACAATTATTAATAACTTTTACGCTAAATAATCGTTATACTATGATAACACAAAAGTATTTCTATTTAAGCTATTTATTGAGACTACACAAAAATGATTGCTTCATGACAGATGTCTAATTTTTTGCTTAATGCTTTACAAATGCTTCCAAACCTTTAGAGAATAATTGTTATGCAATTTCTAAATATCATTAAGGATACATTTTGAAGAATTTACACAGGAAACATATAAACATATATTGTATGGAAATATTAAAATAGAGATAGCTTGTAGATGTAGCACTTGGTTATTCAAAATTGTATAAATCATGATGTTTTAATCAAATAATTTGACTTTACATGTACAGTGGACATATGTATGTGTATGAAGAATACAGTAATTTATTTCTAATTGCTTATATCCAAACCTTCTGATAGAGAATTTAGAACCAAACTGATTTAAATCAGTATTATTAACTATAATGTGCATATAGAGCTATTACTATTTTTGATAAATATTTGAAACAAAATCTTATAAAACCTTTTCTTTAATATTTTTTTTTTATTCTGAATCTATGGAATAGATGTGTATCTAAGATTCATTTCTTTTTCACACAAAATATAATTATTATTGTTTCTAATACAATGACTATAAAAGTATAACTTATTATTATAATACTTAGTAATTCTTCATGTTTCTGTTATTTAAAATTGATGTGTCTTAAATGTAAGAGCATTTAGGAGTATGTAAACTTGAAGAGTATTCAACAAAACTAGCTATGGAATGTTTGTTTATAGTCCTACAGAATGCATTTGTACTTATAGTGAACTTTCTTTTGCAGATATATTAAGATCATCCACTTTCTCTGTTCATACCAATGGAGGAATGGCATCATCATGGATATGAAAACCATGGTTGGAACTACATAATATTGAATCCTGAAATGAGAAAAGAATAAGAAGATTGAAATAAAAGAAGAGAAATAATAGAGAAGAAACTAAGAGGACTTGCGGAAGACATAGTAAGGTGGAGGACAATAGAGTAGTAATGGATGAATGGGAGTGAGCACAGCGCACAAAAAGTGCAGGTGTGGGTGCGGACGCACGCGGGAGCCTCTGGATGTCGAGGCTGCAGCACTGGCAGTGTCAGTGGCAGTAATGGCCCCTGCTCTGACGGAAGGTGGTCCTCAAAAGCCTGAAAATTTGCTCCCATCCCTCCCAGCTGGCGGGTTCCTCTCCCCAGAGCAGGCTAAAAAGGTGTGTCAGAATCGTGAAATTCTGACAAAGTTCGTTGTCTCTGCAAACGTTCAACCATCCAAAATCGACGAACAGTGCTTACGCGGTATATCAAAGGACCTCATACGTGATGTCATCAACTCGAAGTATGCTAATGATCTTGATAGTTTGTCTACGTTTACGAACGGATCTGACCTGATTGTAAAGAAGGCTCTGATAAAGCAGGACTGTGAACGGCCGGTCACGCCGGACAGTCCCGAACATAAGGTGACTGACATTATAATGAACGACCCATCTATGGGTGATCAAGCGGACAATATGGGTTTCTTGAAATCAAGCGCAGACTTGCCTTTGGTGGGCTCAGAAACTGCAGGAGACAATAAAAATCTGGATGTTGATCAAATTATGGCCTTTAGTACGGATATGACTGCAGATACCGAGCAGTGCAACATGGGCAATGTCGGCGATATTGGACAGAACGTCGAGGAGATATTGCAAGTGATTAAATCAATAGAAGGTGCAGAGAATGCAGAGAATATGACTGTTGGTAGCAGTGAACCAGTTCAAAGCACTGTTGATGGAGTGGAAATTTTCCCCATGCCTGAAGAAGGATTCTCATCTTTTGAAAGAGATTTACTTAATGATGTTGAGGATGTTATGGGTCTCTGTAATGATAATATAAATATCACAGATACAACAGATACTGTGGACCAACAAAAGGCTAACACGCTAAAACTGCAACAAGACATTGTTGCACAGAAACAATTTGAGAATGAGAGAAGGTGTGCATTTCTATTAAGAAGACTGAGAAAGCTTCAAACACGAATAGTAGGTAGGCACGTCGCGGAAGAAAATACGGGAGTACTCGAACTCGCTCACCATGGAGTAAAGAAGTATCTTTTCCAAGAATTGGTTAATATCAGTTCGAAGTCCAATGTCAGAAACTTTCCTGAGATTAGTAATAGTTTGAGTTCATTTTTGCAAAAAATTGAGAAAATGTGTGTTGCCCAGAGCAATAGTGTAAATCGTCAGCGATTGTGTTGCCGGTATTTTGGCGGCGGCTCCCGTGACAGTCTAGGTAATTCATCTGGAAATAATGGTAACCGTCAGCCAGTCTTCGGCACTCCACAAATAAAAATTAAGGGTGATGAAGTTGAAAATGTGGCCGGACCGTTAGCCACGCAGCTTCACATGGTTGAATCTAATTTGGATTCGGACTGTACTGCATCCAGTAGTGGTGGAGAAAGCTGTGATGAAATGCAGTCATTTAATAATTCGCATCAGCAGCATTTGTCTATGTGAGTCACAATTGATTATTAATATAATCTCAACTAGAATTAAGTTCTCTTTATACTTTAGACATACTTAAGTAGCTTAGTATCATCAGTATGATTAAACTAAGCATTATTTAGTCGGAATTTGAATGATACATAAGTTGGTACATTAGGCATATGTAAATCACATTTACATACTTCTTTCTTCTACATACATTGGAAGGAAGCAATTACAAAATTTCATTTGTGAAACTATTGTGCACAATCATGATGACACCTTGGAAGCTATATATCAGTATTAGATAATCTTTCGACCATTCTATGTTTTTCAAAAGTGTAATTGGTAGAATGGATACATTCGTTATCTAATACTTTTTTATTTAATAATGTCTATTTTCACTTTCATGCATTTAAAACTATTGTCACTTTTAATATACAATATTTCATGAAATTTATAGAATTTTATCAAATGTGCAGTATTATACAATTCAAAATTGCAAACTTTATATACTTATTTAATATTCTTTAGTGCTCCTTCATCAACCCTTTTCAGATCTATTAATCTGGAGTACCGATTATTTTTTTGTGCCGGTGCCAGATGTTTTCATCAAATTGGTATTATATTATGTACATAATATGTTTATAATACGCATTATACTTGAGGCTTGGGGTATAGAACGAATTTTGTGGAATATTATTGTCTGTGCACACTATAGTAATTGCGGTATCTATATTTCTTGGGAAGCCACATTTTGCGTAGTAGTGAATTAGCTAGATATTCTGAAAGTTAATATTCTTTATACCATTATGTTATATAACAGTATCTCGATAAACAAAGCAATTAATTTTGATCTCCAGCTTTATTTATCGGCCGTCTTATTTGTACTCGCACTTGGCTTAAATTCGTAAAATTGATAGTAGGTATTCTACTCAATTTGTACTTTAATTACAACGTGATGTATGTTCCCTATAGATCTAAGAGAGCTGCATGGAGGTACGCCCAAGATCGTGCGGGAATTGCGTCGAGATGGACCTGGTTGCAGGCGCAAATATCAGACTTGGAGTATCGAATCAGGCAGCATAATGAGTTACAACGACACGTTAGGGCCGCAAAAGGATTGGTCATCCTCGATAACGCAGAAACAGTAAACGGATACAGCGGTGTTTTACCAGGTTCAACTGGGAGGTATAATTCTCCAGAAACGGAATTACCAGCCAGCAGAACTCGGCCGTTTGTGTGGAGCTTTTACAGAAAGAGAAAATTACTGCAAGTGGACAGGTTACATGAAGTCTCGAAACGTGCAGCGAAGTCATCGACAGTGAGATGTAATTGTGATAGTACACTACCTCCATGTGCTTTGTGCACTGGGAGATTGGACCCAATGCAACCACAAGAAACAATTGAACAAATGTCTGTACAAGAACGTGTTGCATTGGTTGACCCTAGTTTTCATCCTGTTTTGTCATTTCCTGATGGTAAGAAAAAATATTATTTAACCAAATTCTGCTTTTACACGATAGATACGTTCTCGAAGAATGCGTGTAAAAAACATACAGTATCTATGGAAACCTTAGAATTACGATTTTATTAATTGTAAAATAAAATTAATTTTATTTTGACTTCTACTAATTTCTTGTGTAATCTTCGCGTAAAAACAGAATTGAGTGTACTTGCATGGTTAACACTGGAACTACGGACAATATATTCAGCTCTATTTATACATTTACGTACGCGTCCTTAAAAATAAGGATGGATGGACAAAATTAGTTAAACGATTTAATTACGTCCATTATGTTACGTGAGTCGTAAAAAATCTCAGAAAATGGAACCTTATATATTTGAAAGTTTTTATTAAATTTCCCCTTACCGTCAATTCGAGGGCTGCTGAGTTCTAGTGTTAATACAACTATCAACTGCTATAAAATTATGTATATAAAGATCGCTTTATGTTCTGTTGCATATATTTATTTAAATTAAGATGTTGTTTTCAAGTACTTATTGTTATACTTTAAATAACTATTGAAAAATTATCACTTTGGATACTTATATATAAGACATAATTGCATGCAAAACATTTCTGTTATAACAGAAATTACACAAGGAACTCATCTTGAGGCTATTATGAAATCAGTGGAATGGCAACAGAAAATGCTAAGGGGGAATCTGCGAATTACACGTTTGAAAGATAAAGAAAGTAATGAGAGAAGAAATAAAAAGCTTCCAGGTCACAGAGCGAAATATGCGGGACGATTAAAAAAATCATCCTCTAGTATTCTAACAGCAAGTATGTATTGGCGAGTTGTATGCATCGTATAATATTTGTAAAAATGTTTTATTCATGAATATTTTCTAAAACATTTCGGTTGTAATTGTAATAATAGGAATTAAGAGGAAGATGTTGAAAGGGAAGAGAAACAGGCTTGGCCATGACAGAACTGTACATGGATTAAGTAGAAAGAGGGTACCAAAATTAGCAACTGAAGAAGATGAGGATATTAGTGCACTTTCCAGCTCTAGTAAACATTCATCTCCTGTGCCTTCCCCATTGCAGCATCCTACCGTTGTCCCGGAGAAAAATACCGTAAAAGAAAAGGGTTCAAATTCTCACGGGTAAGTGAAGATACGGATTTTGTTGTTACCAAATTTTACATTGTGATGTTTAACTAATTTCAATTTATCTTTCGCAGGCGCCCAAGACAAAATTCGTACGATATTGATAATATTGTTATACCATACAGTGTTGCTGCTACAACTAGGCTTGAAAAATTACAATATAAGGAAATTTTAACACCAAAGTAAGTGTACCAAGTACATAAAATTGTCGGATTAAGAACTATTTCGTTTGTGAATTCAGTATATTAAAAGTAAAATGTTTGTTAATAAAGGTGGAGGCTATGCGAAGAGCTGTCAAAAATGGACATTAAGAATGGTGTCATGCATAGGCCTAGTCAAGACAGTGACGTAAGTAGATTAAAATTTGCAAATCTAATAAGAATTCTACCAATTCTTCTAAACTTTCCTCGACATATATAAGAGAATAGTTATTAGGTGTATGCAAAAGTTTTAGTCTTTCCGAGCTTCTAAATTTTTCCTATTTTGTTGTTAACCCTTTGACTGCGAATAGCGTATACATACGCTCTCATATGTCCATAAATATATACGAAATATGTCACACAATAACCGATCGAATAACTGAATCTCGATAACTCCTCGATTGCTTTATTCTTTTTCATAAAATATGTCAACTACTGTCACGCGAATATCGCATCGTACGGTGTTAATTGTTTTTTGTTAGAACACGCCGCAGTCAAAGGGTTTAATAATAATAAATGGCGTTTTAGAAAGTTCAATACCAATCTTACACAAACACAAAACGAGGAGAAAATACTTGAATTTAAAATAACTTTATTAGGGGGCTGAAAAAAAGGCTGAAACTTGCATACACCTAATATGTCACTATAATTCTCGTTTAAATTTGATTCAATCTAACGAAGAATGTTATTACTTTATTAGTTTGAGGACATGTCGGACGAAACTATTGCTTTGAGACATGAGCGAAGTGAACGGGAAGAAAATAAGCGTTTTATGACATACGTTAATATGCCTCATCAGACGCGTATTCGGCACAATCGCAGGACAGACAGCAGAGCGGACAGTGGCGCGAATACACCAGGTAAATATCTTGCACATTATTTATACTACGATTTGTAAATCATTGTAGTCGCATCGTATGGTTATGTTAACCGTCTGAGAATAATGTATGCACGTAATATTAAACCCATTAACAACTTATTACTTACAGACCCTATGTCTCCTCACGCGAGTGACTTTGGTGGAGACATAATGTCGCCCGTTACGTCTCCACCCGCAACACCTTCACAAATTCATGACGTGGAGCAGCAATCGTCACAAAACGTGGACGCACATCGCTCATCCGCTTTACAAAACGCGTTCCGTCGTCGTACTATGCCAAACTTGAGACTGACAAAGGATGACATCGGAAGTTCAGTTACCGAGGATGAGAATGAGGTACTAAGACTTTTGCTAAATTAAGCAAACTAAGAAAATAATTCAGCAAGCAAATTTATTTATAGTATCGAAAATAAACCCTTTATACTGATGGAAAATTGGCTTACGATACAAACATTAAATGATCCATTATTTTTGAAAGTGGTATAAGTCCATTTTTCTTTCGGCTTTAATATTATAACTAATACAAACAAGATAGATCTACAACGGAAAATTAGATTTAGTTCGGCTTTGATAAAAACTGGACTTGTACCACTTTAAAAAACAATGGCTCAAATAGTAAGGCATTGATATTGGAATTAATACAAGATTTTTATCATAAAATATTGTTGTATTTGACATATAGATTTTGCCGTATGAACCAAGAGTATTTCCACTATCTGAAGAAGTTTATGATAAAATGTTAGAAATGATGCCAGATGGGCATTGGCAAGCTTCAACTGCATCTCTGTGCTCCCGCGATGAAGAAAAGGGAGATGATGTACGTACATTATGTTTGTATTAACTACTTCATGTTAATTATTTAAATCAGAAGTGTATTATAAATAAAAATATGGATGCTCGTACTGACTATTAATATACACTTTGAGCCAACTTTCATGGCTCCTCGAGGCTATCCCTGGTAAGCAGTGTCACTTGATGCTTCCTATTTTAAGACGATTCATTTAATTTTATCGCATATTACGTTACGAATTAGTAACAACTAAAAACCTGCATTGTAATTCTACCGTACTATCTGTTCCAAGTATTAGAATCAGTTGAATAAATTAGCGCTCTTTGTTTTTTACGGCTGACATATGAGCTTCTAAAGTTAAATATATAGTTTTCCTAATAAATACAAAGCTACCGTTGGATCAAAGATCATTATTAGTATTTAGATAGATGTTTATATTTCATTTCTAGGAGGGGGAAATGGATTCCCCAGAATCAGATTCAACGGAATCAGCTTGTTGTGACATAGATGGTGAGGATCCAAATGATCCTGAATGGACAGTAGCTGATGATAGAGATACTGAAAAGGAGAGAATACGTCCGACGGCTAAAAGATAGGATAAAACTCTATTAAAGTACAGTATGTCTACGTCGTCGTTACTATATGCAGAAGCTACCTGTCAATTGTTATATATACCTGTCGGTCATGTAACATGCACCTTAAGTTAATGGTATTAAGAATCTGTAAAGTGTATTATAAATATAAATTTTATAACTTCATTCTGCTTAAATTAATGGAAAAAACCTTAATGATTGCTTTCATAAGTATTGCTGTTTTGGCCAAAGCATTAGAATTGTATCATCGTCTTTTTATTTAGTGTAAGACTTATTGTTATATTTTTCTTTCACTGTTACGGATGATCCTAGGACCTCAGTTCTTGGAAAGTTTAGAATCTCACGTGAATAAAATTCGACAGTTTTGTACAAAAAAATGTATTTATATTATAATCCGACTCTCACGTTAAATAAAAGTGCCAACTGAATGTTTTGTAGCACTGTGTGTATCTTTTAACAGTATATGTTTGTTTTGTTTTGCGACATACGTTGTCGTTTGGTGTATATAGTTGATACTATCGGATGGTATGTCACTCCGAGAACCTAATTAATATTTGAATTTCTCGATATTGTATATAGTGCTCATATTTGAAATTCTCCTATTTTTCATTATAATCATTACAAATGATTTCATAAGTTTTGCATTTTATGTAACAGTCAAAAGCATGGCTATTTTTTTAAATTAAAATTTAAAGTTTAATGAAATTCCATGGCTAAATAATTTGAATCGAAAAATACTTGCTATGTTGAAAAATAAACTGTAATATGCTACAGTGTTGTCGAGAATTATGCTACGTATTTTGACTGTTACGACGTTCTTGTTGTATAATTTATAGAGCATGAATTCATCTGTTTATATAAGTAACAGAATGTCTGAAGTGTCGTGTCACTGTGATTTTCGATTTTCTAATAATCTGTGATACTATATATAATTCTTTCTTATGGAATATTTTATATGAAACTAAACGAAACTATGAATATTTAAAACTTGTGCGGTTAGAACTTGTATGTGACACATTCAATACAAATAAATACGAGAGCAGTAGAGAAAAATCTTATCTTTGCATTATTTATACATTAACTTTTAGCATTTTTCAACTTAATCATATAACAGTGTAAGCATTGAAAGTTCTAAATTTTTACAACTTAAATTGGCACTTTGTAATTACGAAAATTTAGAGATTCATCCCAAAAATTTTAATCAGCAATTTCATTAAAAGTGAAGGTAATTCACACTCGAAATGTATTATTGTGTTACTGTTGGACATTATACGAATAAAGTAATTTATTAAGTAAAATTTGTTTTATATAACTTCTTACAAAATTTATAAAAGGCAAGTAAAAAAATGGAATATTTACTACAAGATGTATAAAAGGGTATCTGCTAAAAAACATTTTTGCTGTGGAAGGTACAGTATATTTACCCCGATCCAAAGCAGATATGTTCTGTATCCAAGGTTTCTAAATCTACTATCACTGCAGTATGGGTAACAGAAAATTGTGGAACACAAATAAGTCTAACAACTTGATTTTCATCGCCTAAAAATCAAATGATCAAATTATTTGAGTATATCAGGAGGATCCACAAACCTGTCCAATATCTCCTTGAATAGTTTTCTCACCTTTACATAATTTCGTTTCAAATTTATCCATATTACCTACAAAATATATATCTGGGCATTCTTTCATAATAAATAAATCTTTTTCATAGTATGGACAAGACGGGAGGGTATCTGGAGCAGTGGGGCAAATATGTCTCCAAAATAAAGTTTTCTCTAGCCACTCTATTGGTGAAATACCAGTTTCACCACTTGCTTTCATTATGTCTCTTATTGGTTGACCACTATTGCCTATTAGTACTCTATCACCAATTCTTCCAATCCATGGATTTGTAGCACTTTTGAAACTCTCATATCTAAGCCACATGAAAAAGATAAGTTTTTGTAGTTGTATACAAAGGAACATCGAGTACCGTACATTCCAGTATAACGCAGTTAATACGTTACGCGTTGTACGAAGTCGCGTAATAGGAAATGTCATGTCAAATTTTGTTTTCCATATTTTACCTATTAAGATAATAAAAGTATCTTTGTGAAAAGCACATGTAGCAAACTGAAACAGGAAGATAGTTTTACTGAATTCTGTCATATGCATAATGTGTTGTTGCCTGTGGTAGGTAGCAATTTGTTGTAAGACATTTTATTATACAGTAGACTCCCGTATACGCAGTTAATACGTTATGCGCTATATGAATTCGCGTTATAGGAAATCGTGCTATACGGGAATGTTTCTCGTATAACGTACATAATCTAAAGTAACATGTTTGAAATGATTATTGCTATGCCAAGTTTGATTTTCTATGTTTTATCAAATAGGACAGTATTTTGAAAATAAATGGCATACATACGATGAAGAAAACGATCTAAAGCTCAACTAAAGCAGATTTCATTCTTAAATCAGATAATTCCTGTGTTTTATTATTTGGCGCGTTGTACGGAAGTCTACTGTATAGCGCATTGTAGGAACTCACGTTATACGGGAGTTATCTATATTTAGTTTAAATGATATGTATAAAACAATAATACTTAGAAGTTTTCGGTAACAAGCAGGGATGCAAAGGTCGTTGCGGTAGCATTATATTAGTGGGGTCATGTTCTCCGGGCATCAAAGTGAGGCAGCAACACTGTGCTATGTTATATAAGAAAGCATCTGCGTTTTGTGTTGCCAATGCAATTTCTTTAGCTATTGCATTGTCTTGAGCTTTACCCGCGGAATGACCCATGTGTGAGTGTACTTTAGTATCACTTTTCACTGTATTACCTGAAAAAGAAAACTAGTGTTAATAAAAACCACCTTCGATTACACAAAATGAATGTCATTTACCAGCTATAATAATCCGGATAATGGAAGTTCCTTCTTTTTGTATAGTTGTATTTCCAGCCATTCCGCACAACCATTCAGACAAGAGGCTTACTGCTAAAGACTCAGCGTTATTAGCCAAGTCTAATCCAGATAATAGTACCATTTTGCCCTTTGTTGCTCCCGACGATACTGATGCTGATGGGGCACAACCAGGGAAACACCAATCTTTGACCTGATTAAAATGAGATGTTTCTGTCTTGGCAACATTTTCTGTCATAAAAATACATTTCATGTTTATTTTATGATATTAATAGATACCACAAATGTTCCATCTGCTTCCTCATGTCCTAATATGGCACATACGACTCCAGTGACAATATATTTTAAGTCAACTTGTTCACCAACTAACTTTATACGAAGCATTTCATCTTCTAAATATGGTATGTCTTTCTCAGAGCAATAATCTGGCCTAGGTTGTGGTAGGGTGAGTTGGTGATCTTCACTAAGCTCGCGTAAAATAGATGGTTTCCATTGTTGATGTTTATACAATGTACCTATTATCACACATTCCTTACCATCAAAATTTTCTAGATCTGCTAATTTTAAGATTGAAACATTCCCTGTATAAAAAAGATTTTTTCAATCACATTTGAAAATAAAATTGCAATAACGAATTGCTCTGTCTCAACGCCTTCGTCCGACGTTATACAGTGATACGGTTTTGAAAAAATACCATAACCCTCATTCTCAAGATATTCTTTTATTATATGTATTAAAATGAATGAACATACCCCATTTTGCATTAACTTTTGTTATTAACACATCCCTTAATTCGTCAAGCCTGGCAGCGTATACATGTGCGAATTGTTTAGAATAATCATTCTTGATAATTGTAAATTTGGTGGATAGATCTTTGTAACGCAGTTGTTTTCTTTCGAATACCTGAGGCTTTTCGTTTCCTGGCCTCAAAAGTGAACTTTCATTTTCTTTCTCGGTTTTGTGAACCATATTTAATTAAAAATATATACTTCCTAAATATCTGCATTCAATCGTAACCGGTAAAAGTTTGCGTCGGCTCTTACACTTTACCGCCAAATTTATAACGCAAGCGACAAAACGATAGCTCGACTATAATTCGATTATATAATCGAAAGTTTCTCATGGCGGGAAACATTCTTTTATACTTCACGGGGTTGCTTTCAAAAAGATAGCTGAACCGGAACTCATTCAGAATACGTTAACACTTCCCGCCAAAAAGCGGCATCGTGTAGTTTTTCACTGGATGGAATATACTTTATAAATACAATTTGGTAAAAACTATTCCCACTATTTTTACGATCATTTTGTATAACTCCTATTTCTCGTTAGTTTATAATTTCTACAAAAATTAGTTGGTTTACTGCAAAAAACTTCTCCGTCTTATGGAATGTCCGTTAATAACATCCGACCGCAAAACATGAGAAATATGAGGGATGTAAAAACATTATATTTGGTATTAAAAAATAATGTACTGTTTTACATGAAATAATCAGCTTATGAATGTCATCTTATGGAGCTTTTCCATGATGAAAGACAATATAAGGTGCGATTATGTAACACGAATAAAATATTGGAATGAAAAAGTATTGATAATTGCCAGTTAGGATGAATAATTTGGTAATCATCCAGAGGGTTTTCGTTAATAGTTAATACACGAAGTTACGTATTTTGCTCATTTTATTATTTCCAAATCTTGCTTAGAACCTGAAGAAATTCTTTCACAATCTAATAATTAATTAATGATAATTAAGTTTAACATTAACGCCTGACAACGACGAAGTAAAGATTATAGATATATAGATATATATATATATTTATATTTATATTTATATTTATATATAAGCTAATCCTTGCCCAGACACACGTACTGATATGCAATGTTTAATGTTCATTTCATTATTCGATTTTAGGGACATATAAATAAAATCTTATTGCTTAATATTTTTTTAAATATATATATATATATATAGTATTATTACATATGATGATATGTTTTTGTAGTCCCAATGATTAATATGCACGCATTTGTGCAAAATGCCTCGGCACGAGACACGTTATGGACGGATTGATCCAGATGCGAATGCGGACCTTCCAAACGATCGAGAGAATGCCGGTGTTACTTCGGTAATTGAATTCAAACACAACTGGCAGCTCCGATCGAACTGTGTTTTCATTCGTCTTGGTGGCTTTTACATTTCATTTATATGAAAAATAACTACTACGTCCCAGCTTTGCTCTCGATTCTCGGAATGTCCTCATGTATCCGGCAGTATTTGACGAGGCCTCAGATTGTCGTTCTAACCTCGCCCGTGAAAACATTTGACGAACGAAAAAGAAAAAGAGAGAGAGATAAGTGGCAGAGTGCCATCCACGGTTTTTGAAATTTCCTATTATACTTGGCCGTGGATGGACACTGTGCCGGAGGCATCACTCAAAAGCCCCGTCGACATACTGATTATTATTCGCTCACTAAATATCAGATTCTTATCTCTGAACATAGTTTATATCGCTACGGTAAAGTTATTATTCTGTAGATATCACAATAACCTTACACAAAAAGCTGCAACTAATTTTTTATTTTATATTAATAATAATATTATTATTTCATCATCATTCTCCTTCCCGTCATTATTTTTTTTATCATCGTCCTTATTATATTAATATTATTATTTCTATTATCATCTACACCTCTTAAATACGTCGTGTACTTCTTTTTGCTTATGACGTTCATCGAATACCAAAGTAAGTTTTTTCGCGTGGTTTTAGGTTACTTCTACTATTTCAATTTCACACTTACACATACGTCTCCCCGATGATAAAGTGTCCGTAGTGTAATTATTTCAATAAAAACAGAATCGAAATCATGTGTCTTTGGTATTTTGAACATTTCTCTCCGGCACGTTCAGATTATACATCGAACTTCCCCTCCGACTTTACACCCTATTGCTTCCGTGTACCTGAATGGGGAATTCTTGTAGTTACGAGAATTCGCAACATCGAGCATTTATATACGCGTCTCATTGGCTGACATTAGAACAGGCACATAATAACAGTGCATAGCCTTACGGTCAATTTACTAATTTACGTTTCTCGTGCTTATGTAACTTTGATCTCGCAACATCGTTAGATGTGGAGATATTAATATTGCTATGACAAATTCTAACTGAAATCCTCTTTTCTAATATGTCCTTGCCGTTGTATAAACTCGCAAAGACCTACTGTTAGTAAAAAAAAAAAAACTGAGTTAATATTACTCTCGTTCGTTTCTGATTCCAGCCAATGTTACGTCTCTTCGTAATTTTTTGCAGAATGTACATTGTACGTATGTAATTGAGAATTCACGTATGATGCACGCGATGATGATTCACGTACATGATTCGTTTCGATAATTTCTATGCATTCGATAAGATAGACGATGTCTGTTCATGGAAGGAAGTACTACGACACGGCTGAAACTTGCTGGTAAGAAGAGCGAATCACCGTTCGAATCGGCGATCGACTTTCAACGAAACAACGATTGGATTTCGATCCGCGTTAACGGTCGTTCGCGCGGCTAACGAGTGTATGTACGATAACCAGGCGTGAAGAACAAGAAACTATCGCTGCACTTTAAACAACGTTGTTGAGCACGAGCTGACCGTTAATCACGCGATCTTCCTAAAGCACGAGCGGTGCAATCAATGTCTTCCATGTACAGAGATCGATTTACAAACGTTATAAATTTATCACAAGTCGTGTATTTTTCTTATCTGAATGTTCCGTAAGTTATACGTCTCTGGTTATTTCACAATCACAACGTTACGAAGCGAAGAAGATTTTCAGGCATTCGTGAATGCCCGCTCCGATTTATATTGAATATCTTTCCTCTGTCGATATGTTATGCGAATAATAACGTGGACTTATCAGTGCAATGTAAATTTTCACTAAACACTTCTGTTTTATCTTTCACTTACATTGTTCCCGCGTTTATGATATGTTTCCTAGTTCTCCGTACACGATTCAACTGATACCCATTCTTCCAAACTGATTGTATAACTTCAATGACAATCCTCAAACAAATCAATCTAAATAAACTGTAAGATCAATTGCTATACAAATTGCAAATCATATAACATTTCAAGTTACTTCTCTGATATTCGATTTCAAATTTTAGCATTTCGTATTCAATAACTAAAGTTAGCACAAAAAAGCAAATTTCGCAAGTATCTTCGAAAAGCTCACCAGAGTTATATACTTTTTTTTTGCTATCCACGTTAGAATTCGTGTGGTGTTACGTAGGAGTTTCGACTGAACGACGTAGGTGTATTTATAATAAGATACATCGTACGTACACATAATTACTATGTGGATACGCCTGTATATCAAGCTCGCAAAAAAACATTCACTTTCATGGAGATGGAAAAACCATCAATGTAAACCCTATGCACTGGCGTACGCACACTAAACGCGGCACAAACGAAAAGCGCGCAAATAAATACACGAACAGCTACGTGAACGGATTCAGTTAACTTACATAGGAATACTAAATACGAGACAAAGGTGCAATTAGGGTTACAAATGCTAAATAACAGTGGTAGACTTCTAAACACGCGGGACGTTCCACGATAACTGGAAACGTCTTTTCGATGCGAACGTGTGACGTCGCTGACATCGCCGACGTCGACGCGTTCATTTATGTTCGGCTCGACGCATAACCGATCGAAGTTTATGCTGCTTTGCAAAATTCAATTCATTGATATATGTATTTGTACAATTACATCGTTGTATAATTTTCCAGCAGATTAAAATTACTTTTACAGCAGATTAAAGGTTTCTCAATTTTGCTACAAGGCATGACGTTAGGTGTACATGTTCTTTGGTGTATTATACATGAAATAAATAGAAATAAAGTTAAAGTACGAAATAATCTTAAATGGGAATTATATAGTTGTACTCTTTTCTCCTGCACTTTTCAGGTATTGCGAATGTAGATTGTAATGCAACGACTAGATTTACAATGCGACGTTATTCACCTTGCAAATTATGTTAACAATAGGAATTCTATATTGATGTATTTATAATTTATGTTTCTCACTGTATTGATAGCAGCTGATAAATGTAATCGAAGGTAGAATCATTATTAATAGACTAATACAAGAAAATAAATAGCTGTATGGATCATATGCTGATCGATTATGTCATTAATATGTCGGATTATTCATTGGCAGTTTCCGTTTGTATGTAAGTTATAAAATTGAAAACTCAACCGCTTATATTGCGCGTATTTGAATGTAATAGCTTTAGTATTTTGCGTATGTTGTTATTGGAATATTCGTCGTTCGCCATTTTAACGTTGTGACGATAACTTCTACCGTCAAGTCCAGAAAAGTTCTGGACTTGACATTTTTCTGAATACTTTAGCAGTAACTTCCATCGGCATACCGGAGCGATAATTAGTGTATAGATGTCTACACTGCTGATTTTTTACACACTACAATTTACAATCTTTCTGCACTCTCACTCGAGCGGTCCACCACAAACACGTACACTCGTATATAAATATTTAAATAAGCAACTATATAAGTCTCAAACTTTTACACTCATTACGCTCGCACATCTTTGGACGTGCCATTAAATAAGTACAAATTGTTCTACTACATCTTAGATCTCTTTTTTTTTCTCTCCTCACATTTCGATACTTCGTTTTCCTTCTTTAATCGTATTCTTAATTTTCATCGTCTCGATACATGGTCGTCGTTGTGAATCAATTCTGCGATAGAGGCTTACGACGACTTAAAATAGTCGCAATTAACTATCGCCTCCATTAATCTTAATTGGTCGGAATCAATATCCGTCGAAAGTAATCGCCTAACTCAACATTGGCTATCGTACCTACATATATTTCTACTGTGCATTTTGCATTCATTGCAACAGTACAGCAAGCGTGAATTCATATTTCATGGCAGAGATGAAATGTTTGTTTAAAAAGGTTCGTTTTGCTGATAATGATATCGTTTATCGACATGTTTTTAATTATGAAATTTGTATCAATGATTTAATTGAACACTTTAATTATATATTTTGTAAATCAGTGGTTAATTGGAGTTTATTCGTATTTTGAAATTTTGATATGTTTTTTTATTCGTTATCAATTATATTATACTTGCTGTACATAATTTCGTTCTTGGTAAAGAATTGTAAGTAGATAGCAATTTTAAATTTCCTTCGAGTCCGTCTCGGTAATTGAAAGCTAAAAATATTCATAGAATTCGCGAGTACGTTCGTACGAGGACGTAAAATAGCATCTTTCACTCTTTGGAATTGTTTACACGAATTGTAAATAAATAATCGAACCTCTCAGGTACGTATGTTTAAAGAACATTTGAATACCGCGAATGTACAAAAATCATCCTTATCCTTCGCTAGACTGTTAAATTTTCAATTTTCATTACAAATTACGAAGCAATAATCCTGCGTTATAAGTAACAATAGTATCGCAATTAATTACCCATCAAGAATTTATAAACAGATAATCCTTATAAATCATTCATAACTCGATTAATCCAATCCGTTGGATACACTTTCAGAAATTAACAAAGGCAAACACTTCCTCCGACCTTCCAGGAATAGTCAGCATTTATAATGACTTTTGAACAATGGACTTCCGTTTTAATACATCACGTGTAATCTCGATAAATAAATTAAATACTATACTACGGCAAGTACGTGTTACATTATCTTTTAACAACTACATAGATTGCTTTATAATTATTTAATACTTAATCGCGACACTATAAAACATGAAAACGCGACACGTTTCAACGTGATTAAAACAAAATCAAGTACACTATAACACACGATGACTCTCATTGAAATTACAACGCAATCTAATCATAAGAATGTAGCTATAATTCCTAGAGCGTACTTCCGGAATGTATGGATTCCTCGTTTCACTTCTGTCATTTGCGGTATGAAAGGTTAAAGAAAAATGATTCTTATAGATAGTACTTAATGCAGGACCGTTCGTGAACATTGCTGTCCTATGTCAGTTTCCACGGAGTAAACGTACATTCACGTAAACATTTGCAAAATAATACGCATTCTACACCTCCCGAGATTCCGAGTTGAGACCGGAATCACTTCCAGTTTGTCAGTCCATGTAACACTGATGTCTTCCTGTTATCGCGGAACTGTAATGATCTTTAATATTACGGCTGAAAGCCCGGCAACTCGAATGTTTCTTCTTACGTATTAGGGTGATACACTACTTTGCTTAATGCATGATAGTGCTGAAGATAAATCACTGGTGCCGAAGTATCGATTCCTCGTGAACAAATGCTCGGTCATTATATTTACAAGGCGTGTCAGTCCATTGTCTCACTAGTTTAATACACGGAACAGAATACTCGAGACGTTAGAGGACACTTAAAACTTTCTATGGACATTAGCTTTCAGTCTAGTCGATTCGTAGTGGAATCTATCAAGGGTCTGGTTGCTCTATATAGATATAATGGTGAATATAAAATAATTTATCTCGCGAACGTGAAAAAATATCGTTTGCAATAATCCCTACTTTAGTATCTGCATTCACTTGATGTCTCGAGGTCGGAGTCGCGCGATTACGGCACGCTAAATGGTTCGTCGTCTTCTCGTAAGGACGGATTCGGAATCTATTTCAATTACATATGCGGCAGGTTATGTCTTTAATAGATACGGACTTGACTTCCACGCCTTGTACGATCCTTAATCGATATCTGATAGAGCATGATTCTTACGAGTTACCCCCAACTATTGTAATTTACACGTAACTCGACGTAACGTCGTGAGGCTTCCTTATAGTCTTTGGATCGATATACAATATTGACTTCTTTGGTGATTTTGTATTTTCGAGCTAAATCAGTTCTCGCGAACGCACTTGCGTGATCATTTCGTTTGGGACACTTATACGATCGTTTCTCCTTTCACTTTTCCTCGTCACTCTCGGTATAAAATACTATTTGGGCTGTGATGCATTAGTATGGAAAATGGTGTTCTTTCCTTGGCAATTTTAGTATGAAATTAGAATGAAACTTGATATGTGCGAATGCACAAAGGTTTAACGATACTCCGACATCGTAAAGGGGACCTTTCCTTTTACAAGTATTTTCGAAGAAATTAATACGAATAATTCCGCTTGGTATCCAGCTTATCGATGCACTTGGATGCACCTCCTTAAATAGTTCCCTTTCCGAAGGTTTACACCTATCAAAGCAGAATTATTCCTACAATCTCTCGGCACGCAAGATGCAGTACATCTGATGTCTGTTCAAGTGACGAGACATCTGATCTAAATGTTCTCGAGCGCACTTTCAATTTTAGCTTCCATCGGTAGGTTTTGTCGCATTTTTGTTGCGCATTTTCGCAGAGTGTATGTGTGTATCTATGTCCTATGTATATATGTATATAAAAAAGAAATGAATGGACTCGTTAGAATAAGTCTCTAGATACAGTACAAAATATCTGATTGACATGTACTTTTCTTCTCTCGGTTACAATGTCACACGATTTAATATATTTGTTTCCTTTTCTTTTCATATATAGATATATCTGTCTTTATATATGCATACACGTATATGTATGCATACATACACCTCTCATATTTATATTACTTTCTATTATTCTTACGCAAATACCGCTCTATGTAATTGTATAATAATATAGCGTACTGCCTACTGATATGAGTTAGTTCACTTGTAAAGCACTTTAAAATTCAACCTAACGATTCATCGATCGCGAGTGAATCCGCCTCTTAAACGATTACTTACGAAATAACGATCTATGAGTACATTGAATAATGCGGCGCTACGTTCAACTACTACATCGCGCCATTTCTTTCGATTTTCCGATATGCGCGCATTTTTATAATTATTTTTTTATTCCCATAGCTACTTCCCCATCCTATTTATCGCTCGAACATTCCAATATTCACTCTCGATTATCCGAGAACCAAGGCTCACCGAAACACATGACACGTCGACGGATTCTTTCAAAAATCGCTCGCGTTATTTTCTATTCTCATACTTTCTTTTACTTTCTTTTACTTTCTTTACGTTTCTTTTCTCTAAGATAGAGATCCACCCTGTAGGTCACTTACGGGCGAGAGAATTTTTAACGAGTGATAGTAGAACGTAGAACGGAAGTGATATCCCGGAAAATATTGTTCACACTACAAGTTCTGTTACGCCATGATATACTGGCGTTACGTAATGTAATATTGATAATAACCTTGCAGTAATATCACGAGTGGTTTTGCACATTGCGAAAATGAAGTCGGACGAGAAATGTGCTGTGTTTCGAAAATCCACTCGCCCGGAAGAAACCTTTAGAACACAAGAATAGCGGAGCAAGCGATATGCATACACGTCGATTGAACTATTCGTTCGATCGCCATTCAGCACTCTGACGCTCTAAACTCTGATTTTCCGGATTCTCTTGTATTTCATTTTTTACAAAAGTAGCAAAAGCTTGGGCGTGACTGCCGAACGTGAAAATTTGTTTATATCGCTAGCTGTAATCCTGTTGGATCACGTTGTATTGTTACGATCATCTTGCATTTTTAATAAGAATTTAAATTAAAGGTAGTGTCACACGAATCAGATAATTATAATATTTTTACATGAGTATCACCTCCCTCCGTATTAATATTAGCTTCACACTTCGTACGATCGCGATAATTCGATAAAAGTATCGTTATTCTCGAATCAGGTTACTCGTCTCGATAGTGTAAGTGACCGTTTCATTGTCGCGAATGAAATGTTAACGGTAATGTTAAGCAAATATCTTTACCTCCATTGAACAATTACACCCTTTAAGAGATTACTATTTCACGAGAATTTAGATTTAAAGATAAATGGTCATCGTTTTGCCATATAACGCTTCATAGACAAAACTTGATTATTTTCTTTCTCTTTTATAGAAGGGAATAAGATTTTTGATATGTATAATAATCAAAAGCCGTGCCGCCTGCACCAATCTTTTTGAATTTGCACGTGTAAGGCCTCGCTTGTCAGACAATTTAGGCTACACTTTCCAATATTTTCGAAATCACATCCAATTCGTAATGACTCGTTTCTGGGAACATCGCGATATGATGCGTTCCGATCACTGCACGCGATACGAATCGATTAAACTACGAATTTTATCTAATATAAATAAGTTTAACAAATATCTTCTAAAAACGTTTCAAACAACAGAAAAGACATTCGAAAATGTATACGCTGATTGCTAGATTGATTTCTTACAAGAATTATTTAGCGACGATTTATATATCGACGATTCTCTAACGAGTCAAAAATTTCAATGATATGCTTCTGAAACCGGCCTTTCCTCACGAGATTGAAACCGATATCTAATAAAAGTGGCGGAAAGCGTTTGTTCGAGTTATCCTTAAAAGTATCTCGGGCTAGTATTCCAAGAACGATTCTAAACGAGTTATTCCGTGGACTTCCGAGTGTACTTGAGTTACATGGTAACGGTAACAGAAAGATGCTCTCGTACGTTTCCCTTCTTCTTTCTTACTGGGATGTTTCTTTGGTTCTTCATCACAAGAGAAAGCATACCTTTTTCGGAACACATGCAATCTACTTTACGGTACACAAAGCGGTATGTCCCAATAAATATTTGTTCAAAGTATTCCTTATATACATATATATGTATATATACACACATATATACACGTAAATGTATAATTGCTCGATAAATAGAGGCATTTAAATCTTTTCCTAGGATATTCGCAAACGCTTTCCAAGACGATAATCTACTTTAAACGACCTGCTCGGCAAGCCCTTAATAACCTAATTGATATGTATCAGAAGAGTAACAACCCTGAAACCTCATTACTTTGTCCCCCTCGCCCTCTTAATTTCCGTCTCGACCTCCCTTCTTTTTAATACACCGGCGTATTTTCAGTGTGGTATGTCATCTCGGTTTGCTTAACATTTGGATCGTCATCCTAGGTTAATTTTCGATCCGTTTGCCAAGCACGGTCAAGATCACGATGATTACTGACATTCTTCTTCTTCTGAGAACAGGAAGAGAGAGAGAGAGAGAAAGAGAGGGAAGCAAAGAGAGAAAGAGCGATACCGATGGAAAGAGAGAGAAAGAGATTCCATTATCTGATTAGCTACGTTTACCGTTCCTGATATTAAGAAAAGGACACTTCGTTCCGCTTCGAATTTCGTGACGGTCCAATTCGTTGAAACGGTTCCGAGGCTACATCCTCGGTGAGTGAACTTTCAGTTTAGGATAATAAGATACTAGAATTTTGTACGGGATATTTTTTAAGTAAGAATGGACCGATATTAATTCAATCGTGTTGCAATTGAGTATTTTAAAATAATTCCTTATTCTTGTTTATCCTTTCAAATAATGTCTATGAGAATGTTTAGAATGTCGAGTATTCGAGTATTGCGAAGGCAACGTAGAATTGAGCTTCGAAGTTGTATCATGAATAACTTCTAATCATCAAGTTCGTAAAATATCAAATAATGAGATGTATTCTTTGATACTAAGTCCGAGTTTTGTTCTCTTACTCTCTCTCCAAACCTTTGCACGCGTTTACCTTAAAACCAAATAGTTGTATTGCGCGTGACTACGAGGTCCCCGTGTCGCAATGTGTCCCTAACGAGTTCGCGTATCAGAGCAAATCACTCCGTAAGGAGTCTCATACTGCTAGGACGGTGTAATATATCATGGTGGAACAAAAACAATGCGCTGCTCTGATTGATATTCTTTTCCGCTGTTCGCTTTTACGTGGAAATAGAAAAATAAAGAAGCGCCCGTACGAGCGATCATGACCACCCTAACGTCGATGACGAGTGTCTTCAAAATGACAATGCAAAATTAACAGTTCGCGTAAGTCAATTACAATAGTCGGTGATTTAGCTAGTTACTTTAATGTACTCCCTACCACTATGTCCTTAGTTTGTATGTTAATTACCACTCGTCACTATTAATAGCGGATGCGTATAATAAATGCCCAGTGGTTCAATAAGATTCGACGGTTAATACTTCATTGGAAAATGTTGCTTGAAAGAAGCTGTCGGAAATTGAAGGAAAACATACGACTTCTAAAATGCTCAAAAATGAGTTCATCCTTAATTCGGAGATATAAAGGGACAAAAGTCGCAGGAACATACGTCGTAGTTCCGTTTCCGCAAATGTGTCAGTAGAGAGTAATGCGTAGCAGAAAAATGGAGCTAAACGGGTTACACAACGAATGATGCGGCAATTGGAATAAAAACAGCGAGCTTCTATAGGATTCGTCGTTCGAAATCGGGACGAGACTTATACATGGTACGATTACAGCATGACTCGACCAACGGGAAGGCACTTGGGCAAATTACGTGCCGAGTTGGCCATCGTATCTAACACGCAGGGCACACCAGCTTCGTATCTTTTATCTGAATCTGCGCTACTATAAAGACAGACCGTTTAAAGTTTTTTTTTTCTTACAAGAGTTCTTTCAACTTTTCTCTACTTCTTAATCCTATGATATGTTCGTATTCGTTATGTATATGTATAAGGTTATTACGTTAGTACTCAATCTCTCTTCGACTCTCTCGCTCTCTTCGTTTCTCACTCTCTCCTCGTCTCTCTCCCTCTCTCTCCCTCCCATTCATTCCTACTGTCCCTTAGATATTAGACTCTCCTTAACAAGATACATATTTAAATGTATATACTCGCCTTTCGCGACGCGCCAATGATAAAACATAAATACACGCTTCTTAGGGCACCTTTGGTATTAAGCTTGATGTACTCGTCTTCGTCTCTTTTGTATGGCGCATTCCCTACCAAGTTATTACTCTCCGCAGAATCAATACCACGGATTTTGATGAAACTTAGTGTATATCGAGTATGCCAAGAAGCCAGGTACGCGCAGGTGGAATTCTCACAAGTTTCAATATCTTTTTGAAACTATACATTCTTTGTAAACATACACCGTTTCTTGCACTTTCTATGCATCAAACTTTTCTCAAAATCCATCATCTTGTTTCTATGGAGAGTAAACACTTGGCGTGGAATGCACCGTATGTACAATATGTAATTTCATGTGTGAGCCTCCAAGCGCGTCCGCGCACAATGCCGTGTTCCTGATCACTGCGCCGCTGAGCATCCGTACGTGGGCTCGATGTTATGTACAAGTCGCGGCGGGTCATGCGCGGCATCTTCGATCCTCGCCGAGTGTGAATTAATTGTCTCGGGATCATTAAATTCATCTCAGATATCCAATGCTCCTATAAATCATTCTTAACCACGTTTTATACAAGTCGCTTCTGGTATAATGTAAGAACAATCTCATAAGAGATGAATTAATTTCGTTGTACTTTACGCATTGGTATAATAACAAATAGAATATTAAACACCCTATTAATTTCCTATATACTTTCTTCAAATACGTTTTCCGATTGGGAAAGACTGTAACGTTTTTCTTCCTCGTTTGTTGTTAGTCATACCGATATAGCAATTTCTCTTCCGATGTAAGATAATATTTATCATCGGCCGTGTCCCGAGACAAGAAACTCACTCAAACACGCCAATTTTCGCGCAAGATTATCTTCTTTTAATATACCTCGATTGCATTCTTATCAGACGACATGGGGCTCGATTCCATTTAAAGATCTCTCGCGATTATGATGTGTATGTGTGGATAAGTATTAATATAAGTGCGTATGTGACTTGAAGAGTGCTTTCTTTTCTTTACATACGTATGTACGAAACGAAATCGTGTCACGGTTTTTAAAATCACGGTACACATCGGCATAAAAGGAGTACGAGTTTTCGTACGCATTGTTTCTATGTCAATGTATCCGCGGCTTCTGTGCTGCTTTCTTATGTCTCTCGCTTCGTCGTCGTCGTCGATCGCAATCAAGACTTACAGTGGAAAATAAATAGATAAGGTAATACACGGCTACGAATCGATAAGTTAAGTCGTTAAAAAATATATATACCTAGGAATATATACGCGATTATTGGGCCCCCGCGAGTCGCGAATCTACGCCGTTGCTCCGAAGAATTTACAGAATTTGCCTATTGGTGCTTGCTTGGTACGAGGTTCGAATACGTTCACCCTCGAACCCATCATTTATGTTGTTTCTTTTGCGGATCTTCGTATGCATGTATCTGCGTGCTTTTTCCTTTCCTTCATTTCTTCAAACACTTATTTCTTTCACTCTCCCAAGTGCATCTTCCGTTTCTTGCCAATTATCCTTTTTGAATTTTTCATCTTCGTAACGATCTTCCGTTAGTATTATACACTGGCTGACACGGCTCATTTTTTCCTGCTATTATTTTCTTTTCTTTCTTGTCGTCACGAAAACGTTGCTTCCTTCCTCTTTCCGACAATTTGCCATTTTTTCCGAGAAAGCACGCTCTTCCCTCGTTCCGCTTACATGCCATTGATGTCGATCTTAAGGTTGCCCGTTTTCTTCTCTCTTTGATCCCTGGAAAAGTGAACAGACCGATTAAAAGTCACTGAAACTCTGCTCACTTAATAATGGTAACAAAACTGACACTGATTAAGGGCTTACTTTACAAAACAATTGTACCTGAACCAGATTAAAAAATATATACTTTATTAGGCTTAGATGATTAAATATCTATCTAAATCATAGATCTTATATTGTTTGATATTATCTTTTTGGAAAAAATATATAAATTTCCATTTCATATACGGTATTCTCATCATTTAATGAATAACATATGATATTTTAATTGTATGACAAACGACAGTTTCATACATTCGTACTGAATCTAAAGATCCTGGGACTATTTAAAACTGTGTAAAGCTGATTAAACTTTAATCTGTACATAATATTTATTATCTTCCGGAAACCGTAAACCGGTTGAACAAAATTTTCTCTACATTTTGTATAATCGATACTTCTGAAACCATTAAATAGCAATAAATTATAAAATATGAAAATATAAAATATCCAACTAAAACGAAGGGGTAAGGAAGGGTGATTAATTAAACCGTGTAGATATCGCAAATATGTTTCTGAAAGATCATGGAATCTAAATTGTAACGTTGCTTGAAAATTCATAATCGTTTCGATTATATAGAATATATAGAAAAATCTTGTCGACTTTCGGTAATTCGTGAAAAATGTTGAAAGTATTTTATACTCTTATACCGTACGAATCGTTTGAGGCTGGCTTTGGTCAGTGACCGTCGTAATTTTTGTCTGAAAGGTCTCTATTTAATAGCAGCTCCTGAATCGTCATCAGCCTTTACGCGTTCGTTCATCGTAAAAGCGGAACGGATGAACGAAGTACGAAAACGAGCACGGTCGTTCGTCGCGCCTCGTTTGTCTTCCGTTCTACCACTATCGTCCTTTTTATTTGTAATACCGTCGATTTACACACGTTACGACTAATTTCTCCACGTAGAAAACATCTCAATCGAAGAGCAAACTCTCCGTGGGCTGGGCATTACGATGAAGTACATTTTTTATTATCACATTCTACTATATCGAGTGCAACTAAAACAGTTTATAAAATGATTTCTACTTCACGTAATTGATAAGCGTGATTTAAAATCAAGAATATTAACCACATACTACCGACAGTAGCTTCTTTGTCTCTTTTATAATTACTGGCAGTGATTGCAACACCGAATCACGATGAGCATGAAATTTTGTATAATTGATTACACGTTACGGTTACTTTTCTTGGCAAAAACCGCATAAATGGGACCGTCATTGTCCTACGGAGAATGAAAAGACAACCTACATTTGTCTTTTTCTAGAATAAAGATCTTCCGCGGTCGAGAAGAGGAGATGTCTTGCCATTGAGTAATTTACGTACCTCATTAGGGCGTGACTGCGTCCGGAGTGAAAAGCTCTTTTTCACGAGCTTTCAGGGATCCTTCGCAGTGGAAAAGAAATAGAAAAAAAGAAATGATACGCTTCATTCGTGGCGTCCGCCATGAGTGTATTCACGCCGGAGAAAAAGAATTCTAATATGTACATCGAATATTCCTTCAGCAGCCACGTCCACTTTCGCATATGTTTCGTTTCCTGCCCAGCTCCAAACAGATGGTATCGATCTTCTAATTAGAAAAAGGGGAAGGTCGGGCAATCTAGTGCACTTTTTTTGTATAGTGTCGCCAATCGGAACGTATCGTGCATTCTTTAAGGTTTCAATTAAAACGAATATCCAGTGATGATGACGTAGAAATGCGTTATTAATTAGATTTAAATACCAGCGATTCAGTTAATTTCTAATTTCATCGACGAAACTATCCGACTAGGGTTTTTATTTATTTCCTTATATTTTTATATTAACACTTTGACGTTCGCACCTGTGATAGAAATACTTTTATCTGTCGCCGGCACATTTCGCGAAATCGTTCATATTATAATTACAATGTATTGTAGTAAAACTGTTACCTGATTTACGCGGAATTCCGAGGATATATGTAATTAACTGTAAGCTAACAAGGAAATTGGGGAAAACAAGAATAAGTAACGTGCTACCAGCATTTGCCCGTTATTTTTAGCCGACACCAGTGCCACCGGACGGCAAAGTGTTAATTTAACATTCTCTTATTGTATGTATAGTTAAACCTTCTATTAAAGAAATTTAGTTACCGTAATAATTCTCCGATACCTTCCGATACCTTCCGATAATATTATATCAATACCTTCATTAAACTGTGGTATTTCAAGTTGTCTTAAATGTGGCTCGAACGCTGAAATACATCTCATTCCGATGATAATACTTTGCCATGCATACCCGACTTTCTCCAGAAGATCACTCGGACAGATTTCTATGATAAGCTCGGCAAGTGGTGCAAGGGTGTTCGATTGAAATACGCATATCAGAATGTCAAGACCATGGAATAAAACCCGACTTGGTTTTACAGCAGAAACAAACATGAAGAATAAGTGGATATCGCAACAAGCAAAGGAACAGAAACGGGCGACCGTACAATGGAAACCAAGGAGATATAAACGGGGAGAGCAGCACATCCAATCGTGAAGGGAGATCAAGAAACATAAAAACAAACAGAAGAAGGAGGAAGAATCGGGACACCGAATATCGAAGATCAACTGAATCCATAAGATCGGATGTACGCACTTCGTAAACTAGGGGATAGAGAAAAAGAAGTAAAGATCTCCAAGTAGCACGATAGATAGGTGATTAGTCGTAGGTAATTGGCAATTAATGCCAAAGGTACAAGTGGACCCAGCTACGTCGTGGAACAAGTCTTCTGTGTAACGACGATAGTCGATCGCCATTTGGCAATCGAGGATCGACGATTTAATTGGCTTTCACTTGATACGAACGACATTTTGTGGACTCCGAAGGGCCAGGATGTATAATTCGATTCGACAATCAAATCACGGAATGCGACGGATTGAAATCGGACAAACGAGCTGCACGTCCTGCTGAGACCACTGTACACCTATTCGACGACGAAAACGCAGGCTCAGATGCTGTTGAATTTCCGTCACGTTGGCTACTAGTCAAAAAATTAGTACCATGAAACAACTTCCCCTCTCACGCGACTTACAGCAATAAAGAAATGAACGCCAGTGAATGGAATGATTTTATCCAGGATAACAGTGTCCTTCAGTGATTTCATCCATTTCGAGTAGAAGAATTTAAAATGTTTAATAACCACAAGAGTATGTAGGATACACGAGGGACATTGTTATACTTAAAAGAATCAACAATTCGAAGGAAACGGAGGAATAAGTAACAATTGAAGAAAGACAACCAGAAAATAATAACATATGAATATAGGACTGGCAATAAGGAAGAGAAACTTAAAGAACCGTAGATGCGTCCTGCGTCTTCGTCGGACAGTTCGCGCGACGGTAGCATCTAGTGTAGCATAAAGTGAAACCTACTTCGATCCAGAGATTTGTAAAGCCCACCTCGGCCATTTTTGACTTTGCATATTCGATTCGTATTGCTCCCCGGTCGGAGGAGAGGAGAAAGGATCCTTGGAGAGTGGCCATCGCCTGGGCCGCGTAGCGAACGTCTTGGTATTCGACAAAGGCCACTGGCGACCCTCCCTTCGTGTGCATACGAAGCCGGGAGAAACCAGGAAAACTGTGCATAAATAACAGAAGCGTACAATACGTGCTCTAGTTAGTTAGAAAAGATGGTACTTTGGTCAAAGGGTTCGGGTGTTACTGCTTGATAATGGTGCTGCTGCTACGACACCGATGATGCTCCTGGTGATGCACAGAAAACCATTTTCAATTTCTTTATATTTTATTTTCTTCTTTGCACTCTCTTTATAGAAATATCTCAAAGTTAATATAATAACTAGTAGTACTTAATCAAACACAGATGAAGATTGATTATAATTATCAAAGGAAATTGACAATCCTATCTGCTGAGTCAAGAAAGACATTTAAGGTGTATTCCGACAATATTTTATTTTAGTACTGTTTTATGAGTGCAACTTGCTCCTTAAATAAATACTGCAAATTTCAATATCTAAAAGCTTGAAAACGTAAGTTGTTTCAATTTGTTAAATATATATATATATATATATATATATATATATATATATATATATATATAAAACAATACAAAAATATTCTTTTCATTAATAACAACTATCTTTATAGACCATCAATGTCACGGCCGCCACATAAACTATGTTCATGTAGCGGTGAAACTAACCATACTTCCACTTTCCAGTTTGTTTTCTGTTTGTACATCCTTTAATTAGGTGGGAGGGCTTCGTACGTTTTGTTTTACGGGTTTTGGGTTAGTATATCATAAACCTAGGACCATTCATGTTATAATACTTTCAGTGCAACACCTTGCATGGCATCAAGAGTTAGTAATGACAGTAAAGTTTTGGTTTTGGTTTTGGTGTTGGTCGGGTACTAATACGAGTGCTTCCTATTCCTACGGACTACGACAGAGGCAAATGATTAGCGGACTTCGGTGATATCTTCGAGGAAGTGCTGTTAGTACGAAGGTTTTAGCGTAAACAGTGGGATGTGACGATGCTTTTTCGAGATTTCATCCCAGTATTCGTGTTATATTTAAGCAAGGATCTATGGTACACCACGTGGCCGACATTAAAGAATAGATAACTATGTAACGTGGGAAACTATGTTGACAAAACGATTTCTTTCTTGGCATCGATGATAAAATACTTTCACGTAGCACTATTATTTGTTATGATGAAATATCATTGTATGATATCAGTGACTCTATATCTGGTTGTAAATAATGTCCATTCAAAATGTACACTGTATTTGTATGCTGTGTTTTTACCAAATCATTTCGAAAGTTCATTTCGAAAAGTCTTAAATCCCGCAAAACGTGGATGAAGGGCTGTTCGTGGCCACCTCGTAAATTTGAGCATTGGTGAAAGATCAAGAGATCTTATTCTCTTGTATAATTAGTCCGTAAAATCTCATTATACGGCAAACCTCGGAGTTCTACGTATGAATTCGCAAGTAGCTGCCTGAGTTAATTACACGCGCTTGCACGTGCATTGGAGAGCATTGGAGAGCATTGGAATCCTTGCATATCTGCAATTTTCGGGAGTTCACATGAACACCTAACGCAGACCCTTTCACATTTGCGATGCATTTTTATTAACAAAAAGCATCGCCTCTACTTCCGCAAGAAATCTAATATCTGTCGAATATGTGTATTAAAGTATGTTATTCTATAATATCCAGCGAATTATTATAAATATTTCATTACTCGTGAAATAAAATATTCATCTATAATAAATAATCAACGAAATATTCCTCCCGAATTCCGAAGGAAATTCTAACATCTGCCGAATAAGATGTATGTTAAAGTATGTTATTCTATAATTGCCACAGAATTGTTATCAATATTTCATTACTTGTGAAATAAAACATTCGTCTATGATAAATAACTTCAGTCGTTTATACGATATCAGACCAGCAATTGTGAGTTTGAATTGCTTTGATGTGCACGACTAATCTCTTTGTTTAAGTGCCAAACCCGTCGGAAGCGCCTTCTAATAATGTCGTTCCGGTGTTAAGCGAATTGCTTCGCCAAGGATAATCAAGGATAATCAAGGATAATCCTCGTAACCGGTTTAACATACGCATGTGATATGGAAAGAATTTCCAGGCATTTCCAACGCAATGATTCATGACGGAGTACGTGTCTGTATCTGTACGTACTCAGAATCGTGGGAATGTTCTGCATGGTGGGGCACGTGAACATAATTTATTATGCGAGTGCAACAGTAATGTCCGGGCGGATAACATATTTTAATGCAATTACGTGTTAGCTGCACTTTGCGCGCATTCCTAGGTTCAACCTATATTTGTTGTAAATAAAAACATCGTAGGTCGATATGTCGCGGTTCGAACGCTTCTAGGAAATATTCACATTATTATTCACCTCTTGCGTGAAATAATTAACGGAAAGTTTTGCATCTTATTATCGGCTCGAGAACATGCTCGGAAATATGTAGAATCACATCAATTTGCATGTACTGAATATTTACATACACTTTAATAATTCAATATTAATTTTCAGTTTATTGATTGCGCCGTTACTGGTGGCTTCTTTGCAATGTATGATGCTATTTTTTCAGTCTCGTATATTTACTACAATGTATCATAGTACAGTGCAGTGAATATCGATTAATCGAAATATGTATGTTTGTTCCATAAAAGCAGGCCGCATAATGTCTATAGTATACAAAATCCTTGGTTCTGCATTCGTATGGGAAGTAAGTCATTATCCTCATCACAAAGGCATTTGTCATTATTTCCCGTCATTAATATATCTCGCATCTATGTTTCTGCGAGTCATCTAATCGTCGTAGTTACACAAAAAGACGAGGAAAAATGAATAATAAAAATATAGATGTCACACGTAAACCACCAGATCCAATTACACCCGTTCCTCGATGTACGAAAAAGATGCTAAAGACAAAAGCAGATATAAGTTATAAAAATATTTATTTCATATATTTTCGCAACAATCATGAGAATTCAGAAAAAAACAAAAAAGGGTATAACTGGATAAGGAGGTCAAAAGTGCCCTTAAACCAAATTCGACTTGCGATGGGTCATTCGATAGCTTATGAAGAAAAAACAATCTGTACCAAGTTGTACAAATTGAGCTAAAACATGGTTTTTTATTTTTCCCCTTTACTCCCCCCCCCCAACCTTGTGTCGCTTGGGCAATCAAATTTAACACGATCATTACGAACCAACCAAAAAAGGTCGGATTGATGTAATTAGTTCAATGAAGTAAGGATTTACGTCTCATTGATATATAGTACATTCATGAAATATTCTAGAAGAATAAATGTTCTGACCATGTAAATTGATACCGCGTATAAAAAGTCTGCATAAACGGAGGTATTATTTACCGCGCAGTAAAAGTATCGCGTAAATCGAGGGATGGGTGTACATCTAAATTGTACCATAAACTTTCAATTCCCCATCCACTAATTCCAAGATCGTATCGATGTAGACTTCCGGCGCGATCGTACAATGCGACACGCGAAGCCTTGAAAGCTCCGTATCTAACAGAACAACATGAAAATCGTTGACTGGAAAACTACTAAATTCTTGTCGAAGGTCGGTGCATTTAAACGATATAATAATTATAACGTGGATCATGTAAAAATTAGTCCGAATAAGAGTCAGTATGCTTTGTCATCGTAGAGATGTGTATTACGTATTATATACTAGACGACGTGGAGTTTCGCAGAAAGGAATAAATCCAAATGTTTTCTTACCTGCTGAAGATGTCCTTGAGCTCGTGCTCGGACACGAACTGGCCGAGATTTGCCACGAAGAGGGTGGAGCATGGCGCATTGCTAACAGCTATATTCGGCTGGGACGAGGGTGATCCTACCGGCGATGCCAATGCTGGTGAAGGTAAGAAATGGGGCAGCGACGCGTGTATCGATGTTAATGTCGTAGGATGGGGTAGAGACATGGGTGCCTGGAACAAACATATTTTTCTGTGAGTTCAATGAATACCTTGTTTTATTAGAACGTACCAGGAAGTACCATGGGGACTCGAAAAAAGGCACGCGGTGACTTTAGACGGGAACAAGATAATCAAATATACTGGCTTGAGTCATCAATTCCGCTTTTAAAATAAAGTTTACTCGTCAATAAAATGAATTACAATGGACTTTAATCTAATATATTCGCTGTCATTATTCATAACTTCTTGCCATTTTTGAGGCAACTTGTCGATCAAACTTTGGCGGTTGTGAATCAAAATATTCTTGGACGAACGGAACTTATTTGTGACTCAACCCAATATATATGTATTATACGGTAGAGTCCTAAATTTACATTAATATATGTATATATATATATACTAGATAACATATAATATATAATATAATGTATAACATACATTATCAATGGGAGATTGTAATTCCACGTACTATTTACGTAACGAGTGCCTTCTTTCCAAAATTCAATAGTATAAGGGTTAATTGTTTATTGACGAAGCAACACAGATTACGGTCAATCTATATAATGTATTTGTATTAAATGACATATTAAGGTCAGATTGTATATAAGCGTCAGTCACTATTATAAAATGCATCTTTTCATACATAATACACGTATTATTCACGATATAATGTAAACTCCGAAATGTATTAGACTTATAAATGTATTGGAATTACTTCGTCAATAAACATCCGTATTTCGTTAATATTCTTTCAACTTAGGTTTTTAGGACGCATTATTTTGGACTCGCGAAATTTAAGCAAAGTTTGGTGGGTTTAACTGAAAATGAGGTATTCGGTATTGGAATTGCGCAATTAATACTTAATTAACATTTCGGCCCATGTGAATGTAAATGCGGTTAATGCAATTCACCATCGAAATGTTTCCGTTAAAAGCCCACTATTATTCTTCTTTTCGGGAAAAACTTATACAATTGTTTTTCATTATACGTTATTACATTTTGTGTAAAACCTGTCTAAAAAAGTCGGAACAATTTATAACATTTCGTTGGTGGTGCATAGGAAATCCGTTTCACCTATGAATAAACTGGCCAATTGTAATCGGAGAATTAAAAGCGAAGGAAATATTATTCCATAATTCTGATTAAAATTTGTAGCCGGAGCTCGAATAAAATTACTTCGTGAGGAATGTACGATAGGAACGAAACTGGACCAACAGATTTTTAATAACCTTCTTCGTATTAATATACCTTCAATCCGTTATGAGACCACTTTCTGAATGCACAAAAGCATTTATTTGTATGACCTTGGCCAATATAAGTAGAAATAAAACAAGAATGAAGTATTATTACAAAAAAATATATTTACGGAAATTAAAAGTGGGAACTATGATTTTAATGCTATTCAACGGTCCTCGTAAAAAAGAGGGTATTAATTAACGCACGTTAAACGTTCTCTGAAGCAACGCGATTTAAAAGTTCTAGGAAGAATTAGGAAAGATTTTTCGTTGTTGTACCAGTTTCTGTTGAAATTCAACTGAAAGCGCATTGCGGACTCTATAAGGGAATGAAGTATTCTCGATTTAATCTCTCATTTCTATTGCTATCCAGTTTCCGCCTCGTTATCCGTCAAGTGGATGCTTCGCTATATTTTTATGCTAAGAAATTCCCGGATGCGAAAGCAAAAAATCAACTTTTAAAACCAGTCCGGATATTCGAGAACAAATGTCTTGCTACGAACTATCGAGTTTTTCTAGATATTAAACCATCGGGGACGCAGTGATATTGATAAGTTTTAAATCGTTCTTGATTAAAATAACTTCCCTGAAGAATCATTTTTATATCAATTCTGTTATATCAACCTCAAAGTTATGTATTTCTTGCATCTGCATCGTAATCAAAATTCGATTTCCCTAATACCTGAGGATAGTGCGTGATAGGTACCTAGGTCGACCTGGCACAGGACTATGCGATATTAAAAATCAATATCTCCTAGCGGTTTCGTGAATTCGTACCCGCTTGTACCACCGTTCTTATCGTTCATACCTTCCACCTTCGAGGGTGGAAAGTACAGCCGATGGAAAAAATTCTTTTTGTTATTCGAAATTCTATCTCACTGTATTTACTGCGTTAAGTTGGATAGCATTAAATGACTATTGAAAACTAACCTCTTGATAGTACGATAAAAAGTATATGATTTATAAAAAGGATCTGATATAGCAATCCTAATTAGAAGTCTTCAAAAAATGCATATTAAAACTTCCACTAGAGACTTGTGATATTATGCGTACATTTTTAAAAACTGATTGTGTAAAATATTATAAATATATTCAATAGTTTAACTATGTACCGAGTTAAGTGGAATATGACATTTAATTTTATTAGTTTTAGTCATTTATACTCAGATCAAATATTCAGGGAAGTTCATCTAACTGTGAAAAGCTTATTAAATTTTAATATATCGAATGCTACTGTATGTACACATATTCGTTAAAAAACGAAATTTCATCTTCATCCTACTAAAATTATATAATTTAATAAACAGCAAAAAGCGTACGAAAAATTCATTAAAAAAGCCACCAGAATATCCATAAAATATCCATAAAAGAAACATTTAAAAAGGGTCAGTTGTAAAAATCAGTCAGTTGTTCATCATCACTGTAGCAATGTAAAACTTAATAGACAGTAAAGGGCACGAAAAAGACTCATCCGTTTCCTTTGCACTTAAAAAACAGTTCGCTTTCGAAATTCAATCACGCCGTACAATATAGTAAGCATAAAAACGGGCGTTTTAAAAAGATATAAAAAAGTAACATAATCGAAGGTTTGGGAGATTTATACTCGTGTTATCCTATTTGTAAAGGGGACATGCTGTACGCGGTTTACGTGCAGTAATCTAGCTACCTATAAGATGTACCATATATTGTATAGTAATCGAGTATAACGATCATATATCACTAACGTGCATTGGGGCGCTCGTCGGCGGCTCCAGAGCTTTGTCTGCAGATAGTCAAAGATAGGAACGTACGGGGACCTGAGGATGTAACGCCGGATGCACCAGCGTCGCGTGTTGGAGTCCGCCAGGTAATTCGCCAGCGGTCGAGTACGCCAATGGATGATGCCACAATTCTGGACCACCAGGGAAGAATGGGCTCCCTAGGTCTGGAATAGAATCTAAAATTAAAAACAGTTATTCCTGGTGCAGCTTAGTATCGAACGGTTTACGATACTTAATTATATGTACTTTATAAATGCTTTGTTATCTTCTTCGACAAAATGGTGATGGAACTTACATTGTATATGTTGTTAGATCATATATGAATGTTTTAATAAATTAATAAATTATTATAAATTATAATTGCAAGGAAATGATAATCTGAGGGTCAACATTAATTGACTTGCCCTTTGACTTGCGGCGTGTTCTGACAAAAATTGATTAACATTTTACCGGGCGATATTCGAATGAAAGCAGCTGCGACTGAACTGCGTTGACAAAGATAAGAACAATCGAAGAAATATTGAGATTCGGTTATTTGATTAGTCGTTATGTAACACGTAACAATATGTTGAATACCATATCAGTTTAGTAAGAAAGTCAATTTGTTGTATATATACGTCTTTCGCAGACAAAGTATTAAGAAATATCCTATTCCCTACTAGAAACTTGGTATTCGTTGACAATGCGTGTCAATGATCTCTCTATGCTCCGTACTGCCTGGAATATGTTTGTCTTTGGAATATTCTTTAAAATATATGTTTTTACGTGACGTACGCCGGATAGTGTCCAACATCAGCCAAGTCCACGAATACGTAGATTATTCACTGCGAAAAAACTTAATGGCACGGTGCTGCCATCGAACATAATCACCGACAAGACAAAAAATGGATTTCTTAGAATAGCAAGTCAGAAAAGAAACTTATGATTAACTGTTATGACCACGAGACACAATGGATGTCAAGGCGTCCAAGAGTCTAACTCGGTGAAGGAACGTGTTCCTTATCGAACACCACAAAGCCAGTCCTTTATACGTATTTAACTTATCACGATTATTATAATAAAATATTAGATAATATATAAAGTAATGTAAAATATCATGGAATTCAATACGAGATCTTGCAGGTACATATCATTATCGTTTCATGTAAATCATAAACGTGAGTATGAATAAGAAATTGAATTACATTCATACAAACATAAGTGGTACTAGTATGCTAATATTGAATCATGTAGTTCAGCTGTAAGGTGTAAGTTGTTCACCCAGGGTATAATTTCTTTTGTCTCTTCGGGTTTGCCTTTCCACGGGAAACCGGAAGTACTCGATGTTTGCACGTATTACATACATGGCGAAGTGAACGACACTCGGAGTTCTAGTAAAATCAATGCAAATCGGCGCAAAGTCGCTTCCATGAAACCGCTCGTTCTTTCTCGTGGCTGACGATACGTCACGAGTCAGCAATTATTCTAGAAAGATTACAGCGAATTGCCATTCTTGCGCAACTGGATGTTCTTTTATACAAAATTACAGCACCGCCAGGTGAATGTTGAATATGAACTGTAATCCAGTTTAACCTTCGATGTTTAAATTGCTTAATTACCGATTTTCTTATAAACCAAGTACGCTAATTCCTCGATTTACATGACATTCGAATTCTACGATTTCGGTTTAACACGTTTGAAGAAATGCGGAAGAAAATATGTAATTTTTAATTACGTTATGTGCATCTTACCAGAATTAATGAACTTTCGCTCGATTTATAAATATCTGCTCTAATTTAAAAAAATTCATAATACTGTTTCATATAGATTTCTTAAATATATTACATATTTATTTTCAATGTCAAATGTGGATTCATATTGCACGATTTAAATATACACGGCATTTTTTGGGGAACCAATCTACCGTGTAAATCGAGGATTAGGTGTATATAATATAATTAGGTGATATATGAATGTTTTAATAACAATGATTTTATGTGTCAGTTTGTAATATACAGGCTAAGTTTCGCAACGTGATAACCTCAAATAACTGGTCAGTTATTTCCTGTATAAAAAATGTTTCAAACACAAGTTGCGTGGTTGCCTGGGAGACATAGGGAACAGTAATCGATTTTTTGTTACTTTGATTTTTTATCGAGGTATCAAGATTACCTTCAGTTTTTTTAATGGAATGTCTAACACTTCTTCCCGAATTCGGATAATCCATCAAATTCCGTGAAAAAAATTATGCCAACTAGAGTCTGAAAAACTACTGAGATATTCTCGAATTTGAATCGATTCGATACTCTATGTCTCCTAGGCAACCATGCAACTTTTCGGTGAAATATTTGTTCATACAGCAAATAACCTGAGTTATTTGAGGTGATTACGTTGTGAGACCAACGTTGTATATTATTTATACCTGTTATTAATCCTACTGATTTGTATAATTGTTTATTTTAGTCGTCAATATTTATTCTGAATAAATTCAATAGAAACAAATGATTATTCTGATACTTACAAATAAGAATCACGTTATTTGATGCTAAAAATTACGAAATTACTAAAAACAATAGGAAATAACTTTTAATTAATTACTTTATATTAATGAATTTAGTTGACGGAAGAGCTTTGGATTCGTCATTTTCCGTACAATTATGTCTAAATTTTCGTCGTTTTTCCAAATGTTAAGAGTTTGGATGAAGAATTGAAGAGTTCGTGTATCAAGTTCATATTGATCCTCGAACAATGGCACTATGATAAAAGATAGTGAAATAGAGGTTCTCACATACGCATGTGCCGTTTCTCCCAATGTATGTGTTTTACTTCGTGGAAGGACTTCGTGCAGTTTATTGATTCCAGGCTGACCTCCGATTCACACGCCGAAGCATAAGTTCGAGAAAAGGAGAAACTACTTGATAGAACCGAAAATCTGGTTACTTTAGAAAAGCACTCATTTACTGCAAACCTTATTCTTTGATAGTACTAATTTCTTCATTTCTGACTTACAAGAGATAGTCTTAGTTGTATACAATAATAAGCAAGTCCGATAATCAGATCTAACCAGAAAGTTCGCGATCAATATTTAACTCTTTGGGGCACATTGCGATAAAAAGTGTCCCGCCCTTCTAGTTCTTACATACTATATATACATATTGGGATGTTTTTACCCCACCTTGAGGTTTTATATCATAATTCACTTTTTATAAATAAAACAAACCTACTTTGTTATTTCTTAATGTTTTATGTTTTAAATAACATTTCTGTGCAACTAGGTCTTTTTGTGTGTTAATATTCTGTGCTTCAAAGAGTTTATAGAATGATTACTTATCACAGTAATTTCTTATCTATTTACGCATACTCGGATTATTCTCAGAAATGAAAAAACATACTTTAACCTCAATTACTCCGTATAGCGCTACTTTGTTATAGCCGATTTCGTATAAACACACCGCCGATAAAAGTCAATTTCAGAACGCAATTTCCTTTATATACGGCGATTTACTGAATGCACGGAAAGTGTTAAATAAAATTTTCCGTTGGCTTTAATTAACGGCTACCGGTAGATTATACTGTTCGAAAAAGGCGGCATATAAAAAAGCGCATAATACGAACGAATCACAGGTGCCTTTTAAATGAACGACACACCTGTTATTGCTGTATCATTGTGTCGAGAAGATTAATGCCGAACTAACAATCACCGTAATAATTGCGTAATAGAGAGACAGATATATTCGTTTACTTCCACCGTAATTCTAATAATCTGTAATATTACATTATTCTATATTAAAGAAATATGAAAATATTATGAAGCTCTTTTAACGGTAGTTCGTTAAATTACTATATCAATTACATTGTATCTAATGAGTTACTGTCTCGAAGAACTATGAGTTGTTAAAAATATTTTCTAATATTTTAGAATTTGCATAATATTAAGTATGTGCATAAGTTCTCGCCGTTTTATGGAATCAAACGAACTTGTTCTTTTTTTTTAAGAAAAATGGTGTTTATTCAACAAAATATATACAAGCTTTCTAACTGTATATATGTATGTATATACTGTTTAACTTTATATTCATAAACTGTGTCATCTAAAAATGGCGAGAACTAATGCACATATCTAATACGTAAATACATATATTACAACGTAATGTTGTAAAATATTCGAATTACGACGTAGGAAGAAGAGTGTATTTGTCAATAGTAGGCGCAATGTCAAAAACATTGATGTAATGTTATTATTGAAACGAACTACGTAGTACGTCGACTAGAATTCGAAGTATACTCGTCTTTGTTATATTACGCCTCGAGCTGCATTGTGCATTAGCAGCGCACGGAGGAATGCACGTCTGCATCCGCGCAAGAAAATTGCACGGGTGGGTGAGTTTTCGCACGGCGCAAGGTAAAGCGTGCTGAGACGAAGGTTGTCAACGTAGATGGTAGAGCCTCTAATAAGCACACACGACCATTCGCGGTAAATTCTATGCAGTACGATTTCAAGAAACAAAGGGAATTGGTGTGAAAGGCCACGTGTCCTCCGAAGAATCTAAGGGTTGCGTGGCGTGGTAACGTACTATTGTTGGATAGCCTCCAATCGATATCAGAACACCGTGATTTCGTTTCCGTACTACGTTTTTTCTTCGATAACCTCGGCTCATAGTATTTTATTAGAACAATGAATCTTTTCATATTTCTTCTTCTAGGATATTGTTGAAACAATATATGGAGTGCATATAAACTCAGCGATTAACTGAACAGTATTTTTCATTATAAAGTGTATCGAATTATACAGTACACTAGACTCCCGTTTAACGCGGTTAATACGTTATGCGTTGTATGACATCGTGCTATACGACAATTTTCCTTGTATAACATAAATCTCATAAATAACATGTTTGAGATGACTATTGTCATGTTAAATTTTGTTTTCTATGTTTTACCTGCACATGCTATTTATTTAAAAAATACATATTACTGATGTACATATGTAAACCAAACTTTTGCGTTTCATATAAATCCAGAGAAAGGAATAATTTAATAAATTCGTTAGTTATAATTAATTAATTGTATTAATTAATCAAAACCCGAAAAACATATTTTATTATATAGCGTGTTGTATGAGAATCGCGTTATACGGGAGTTTACTGTAGATACATTGCATAACGAAATATGTATTTTATTAGCCTTTTAATATCATATTTTGTAGCGCATAAATTTCTAGGCGAATATTGTTGCTGATTTATGACAGTACTAAAATGAAATTGATCTCGAAATATCAACTTCCCGAGTTTCATGAAAAATCTAATAAAAATCGTTCATGTAATTCAATTTTATAGCTATTAAAAACGCAATTTTATAGTTATTAAAAACGCAACCGTGGACACGAATAATTATGTTGTTACATCCATCAACTCTTTATATATTGGCTAATAATGCACGAACAATATATTCTATCTTCTTAACAATTTTTAACATTGTATATTTTGACCAGTACTATTTGTTAATAATTTTAATTTTTATTCTACGAAACAGCAGGTTCTTATAATCTGCATATGTTTATCTCCATGAAATATTTATTTATTTAGTTGTAGCCTTTTGGTTTAATGACTTAATCCTCTGATTAAGTATCTTTCTTTATATAATTGATCTTTGTCACCCTACAATAATTTTACAAAAGCTGTTGTACGACTAATTGGATATAATTAACTATAATTTGATGTAAACATATTGTCCACAATTATTTTCACTGTCTATAGCCCAACTTTTTTCGTATCTAAAAGAAAACCGTGTAACGTAAATCTAGTTAAACGCGATGATTACTATATGAACTGAAAGATACGGATAGACAAGTAATTTCTTCAAAGTAAGACTTCAAAGTTAGATGGAGCTATAGAGGGGTAATTAGAAATATACCACAAAAAACAGTAGATTATGCATTCTATTGATCAGACGTGCGTAGTACGGTTCCGGTATTGAAGAAGCTAAGCGCCCCGTCTAGACGAACTCGTATGCGTATTTGGTTTACCACTGTACTTTCTATGGTTTCTGATTACAAAAATAACATCTCGACGAATCATATTTTACGCCTGCAATTCCTCTGGTAATGTGAAACCCATCGTATAAAATAAAAATGTGAGATCATATCAAGTAGAAGCCAATTAACAAATTTGTTAATTGAAGACTCCTTGTAGAAAACACTGTAAGTCCCAAAAGTCAAAGTTTTCAGGAGAGAGAAAAAGCTTCCCGGGAGGCCACTTTTAGCATTATTATTAACTATTTAGAAGGAAATTGCACTAAAATTCCATACTACAGTATTACCACTAGTATATAGAACATACTTATTCTTGTGTAATTGTGTTAATGTGGAACATACTTATTCATACGTCGATAATTAGAAGGTAATTATCGATTGTAACCAAAACTTTGTAACATTGGCACTTTCAGTGTTTTCTAAAGGACTCTTCCATTTTCGAAACATTCGAATCACTGTACATAAGACAATGGTGACATCATATACGCATTATAAAAATCACGAAATGCTATTATATCTACTGTAATCAAACTTTGTCACGTGATAGCAATTTTATACCAGTTTCACCGCAACGAATGTTGTTTTAATTTTTCTTAGCACAAAGTTTCACCATGTTGTACAATTAGTCTAATTAAATAACACCGAATCACATTTTACTCCTATAATTCCTCTGGTAATATCACACCAATCGTAATAAGACTAAAAATATGAGATCTTATACGGTCGAGATTAATAAATTTGTTAATTTTCAAGTCATTCAAATCAGTAATAACACGATCGTGACATCGTATGACAATTTTTTAATGTCTCGAAATGCCATTACTAAATCTACCGTAATCAAAGTTGGTCACGCGATTGCAATTTTATATCAGTTTTACTGTAATGAATTTTGTTTCAGCTTTTCTTTGCACGAAGTTTCACCGTGTCGTACAATTAATTTAATTAAATTATACCGAATCATATTTTTTACTCCTATAATTCCTCTGGTAATATCCCACCAATCGTAATAAGACTAAAAATATGAGATCATATAAAGACGAGATTAATAAATTTGTTAAAAATGTCTTAAATAAATTTCTAATAAATAAAATGTCTTAAATAAAATCTTTAATAAATGTGTCTCGAAATGCTATTATTATATCTATCGTAATTAAAGTTCGTCACGCGATTGCAATTTTATATCAATCTTACTGTAATCAATTTTGTTTCAGTTGTTCTTTGCACGAAGTTTCACCATGTTGTGTAATTGATTTAATTAAATAACGTAACGTCGTTTCTTTGCTGAAATCTCTTGCTTCGATATGAAGGTAGGAACTGCAGTTCTACTTTGCAAAGTGCCACTCTCGAAGCAATTCTGCACGCTCGAACGAAACGAATTTAGATCTTCGATATTTTTGACGTGGCTGTTGTAAATTGACAGTTCAATTGTACTGTCAATATTTCACTAAGCGAATGTCAAAGCGTCAGCGTAGTTATGGTTCCTGTTTATTTTCAAAGCCCTTGCATTCGAATGGGATGGTTCAGCCTCCAAATATGACCTACTTACTTTTGATTAAAATTCGACAAAAAATATACGCAGATCGTGAAACATTAATATCGAAAAAAGATTATTATTATGCAAAATATACCCAAGTCTATGTAATATTACGTATTAAAATGTTAAAATGTCAATATTTATGTAAATTGCCCCAATTCTATCATTTTAATTAATATACATTCTTACGTACATTCTTATTTATACTGACGAATTGTTTTTGTTAAAGAAAACCACTAATATATAATTGATCAAAACTGAATTGGGTTTTTTCCACGAATCGTTAGAGAGATGATAGTGGTTTGCGGTTTCACCTGTATCTATATTTTCTCTTTAAACAGCCGTTTTCACGCTTAAGCTCCGTGGATTAACGGGACATGTTTTATTCACGTAACCCCTTACGGGTTTTGTAGGAGAGGAACTTCTTAAGTGCTTCAGATTTCGCTTTGTAAGTTCTTCCGAGTTTCAAAATTCCATCATACATACTAAGGCGAGTAAAATGTATCCAAGATTTTCATTAATATTTTATCGAAAACTATATCTGAAATTCTCTACTTTATATGCGTGTATCTATATCAATATCCTATGTTTCTATCTTTGTAGAGATATACAAATATATAAGAGATTAATTTCAATAATAAAAAGGTGTGTGTCTGGAACTTTTTGGTTTTTCGCTTATTCGTGCACATATATATTGTACTTCGATAAAGCAAATCCGTCGACATGGTGACTTTTATTACCTTCAACATTTCTCCCGTAACAAACACCTTGTGTTTGTTTCAAAAAATCTCTTTACCTCATCGTATCGACACAAATACATATTTATTGGCAACATGAAACAAACATTTCAAAAGGAGAAACCTTCGATACTACGGCCGCCATTACGTTCCTTTTATTTCTCTCTGCAAGATCAATCGTATCGCATTCCATGAGATGCATTTCTGAGTCATCTTTTATCGATTCGATATTAGGGGATACTCATCTTCGATACTATTTTTGTTCAATTTTTGTTTACATACACTGAGATGTAGATAAATGCAAACCAACAGCAATATATAACAATCCATTGTTACGTAAACATTGATGATTTTTTAACTGGATAGTAATCAATTACTTTTTGAAATATATGATGATACATTTTACACTGGTCGCATTATTTCTTGGATAATAAAACTGTTTTTCTATCGACTTCATATTCGCTTGTAGTCGCTTAACACTAGAACTACCAAAGGGGTTAAAATGACTTATCAGTCATTTTTAATAAAATTTTTCGAATATACCAGGCAGAATTGTTTGAGATTTTATATACTTTTATATTATATACATAGCGCAAAGATAGCGAATGTATTAATGTATTAATGAATTTAAAACCGTCAGTCATAATTAATAAATAAATAAATATGTAAGCATAACTGAGTATATGTTTGATAGTTCTAGTGTTAATTGCGATTATCGGAAGTTAAATAGGCAGTTATATAGACGCGATAGTGCTAATAAATAGTTTTCTGATCTTCGTTATTATATCAGGTGTCTTATGCGAATGAAATGGACCCATAGAAATATGAATTAATTGATTACTCTTCGGTTAAACTGATACTTTGAGTAGAGTACTAAGTCTGCATTCAGCTGCATCGTAAATGGTTACGGACGGATGATTAATGCCGTAATTACTAATGCACATGTTCCACAAGGTATCCCAAAAGGACGCGGGGAAACGCATGCCCACACGTACTAGAATCATCGGACAATGGTCGAAGTAAGTGCATAATCCACATTTTAGACACAACTAGCAAGATTATTAAGATAGATTCACAGAAACTAAGGTAATAATTAATAACAATAATCAGACTGAGTCTCAAGTAATTTATGATCACCCACTGAATATTCGCATATATCATTACACATGAATTCCATGTCCTAATTATGGTCTTAAAATCGTCTCTTATTATTAATTATAGCTTGCTACTTCTTTGATTTGGATTTTCTGTGCCGTTTTTTATCAGAATATTCGAATGGTGCAGCATTATTAGGAGCTCCGAAGAATATCTAATTACTTGTGGCTCAATCTAATTATATTCCACTCGAACTAATGATATAGGTTATTGAAAAGTGATAAAGCTGATAAGACTATTATTAATCAGACTATCTTTGACCCTTCGATCCACTGTCAGACGAGATGGTGATCAGACTGGTGGTTAGGGGGAGGTATCTCAATAACCGTGTGGGATATGAAAAATTGAATTAAAAAAAAAGAATAGAGAAACAAGAGGAAGGAAGATCATTTGTAGTGAGTGCAGTGGGTGAGAATAGTAGTGAGACGTATTCAGCGAGTGAACGAGTGGCGGTGCATACTTACGTCCAGTTAGAGGGTGCATCAGAGCAGGGTGCGAGGTGGCTGCTGCAGCGGCTGGTTGCTTGGGTTTGCTAACCTTTGTGTTACTTTTTGCAAATTCCAAACGTATGGTTTGTGGCATATCAGGATCGAATCTAACCCCCTGCTGCAAATAGATTCCCTAAATTAGTAAACCAGGAGCACACGTGGAAATCGGTCTTGGCGAGGGAATCAGAAACAGTGATAACTCAACTTATCACGCGCTACATTATTAACAGCAGCGAATTCCTTTCGTCACTGGCTCGTTGTAATTACGACTTACATTCAATCGTTATCCATTCTTATCTTTTTCTAACTTTAATTCTTAACTTTAATTCTACCGGTAAAACATAACAATGACAGAGTTTAATGATCACGATCGGGCTTGTGTCGTACTGTTATTCGTACTGTTATTCGTCCCGTAACTGCTGTACTAACAATAAGACTCTAACTTATGTTTGAATACAAATATTAATATTGACGGACTGGAATCTTTCGATGGAAGACACTTAACTGAAGATCGTTAGTTGCTGTCCGTTAATCACTATTGAATAAAATCAATGCACCATAATAAATGTCACTTCGACTACATCAATTTTCAATGAAATGTATGTTCACCAATATCAATCTTTCCTAATTTTATTCCACTGTTAAAGGATTAAGTTGAACATAATAAACCGACATCAACGGCGAGGGACGAAAGGTAAAGGAATCAAAGAACAAAAGAAGAACGCAAAACGGGAGAACAGGATCGGTGGAGAATCAGAGCAAGGTCGTGTGTATGCATATGTACCGTATACTGGTGTTTACGTGTTCTAAAAAACGGGGGGGTGTTCATTAGTCCGTACCAAGGTGTTCCAGTGAACGTGTTCATCCGACAAAAGGATGTTTTTTTTCGGTAAATTCGCTCGTACGTAATTGGTACACAGGGTTGTATAACACTGCACATTGCGTGAGGTTAGTTGCGGTGGTGGGTGTCTCAAAGTTATATATATCCGGGTGTACATATATATATAACTAACGTCATATATAGATATATTTATGTGTAATAAATATATGTATATATCGAGGAACGGATATAAAGATGTAGGTGGATACGTTTATCAGGGAGAGGGGAGAACACCATATATCGATAATGTCACACGGTGCAATCAGCATTGTTACAATACGTCTTGGTACTTATACAGGTATACAAAAGGTAGTACTACAGTTGTTCCCAAGTAAGGGAATAAGCTAATGTAAAGATAGACGAGGAAGATAGAATGAGAAAGAATGAGAGAAAGAAAGAGATAGAGAGTGAGTGTAATAACTGATAGGTAAGATCTACGTAGCATTAACCCGTGCCAGCTGGAATCTAAGGCAGGGTGGTATTAAAGAAAACAAACTGCGGGCCATATTCGATACATAGGTGTATGTATATATATAATATATAGTATGTCTAAGGGAGCCCTCGGGAGCTCAAACGTTTACTCAAATCTCGGCTTTTTTTTCCTCACTCGATGCCAACGTGAAACGGGCTATTACCTGTAAGTCCTGCTTCGCCGCCTCTGCACCTGCCCTCGTGTGAAAAGTCACGAATCCCACTGGCTGAAATCAGAAAAGGTACACAAACTTGAATCACCGTCCTACCAATTTCGTTCTGCTTCTCAGTCTTTATATTTACAACAATATATTCGAGATACTGCGGAAATAATAGAGGATTCATTCGACTTTATACTGACAACATTTGTAGATATTATACAAAGAAGTTTATTTAAATTGTACACGGCTAGTTTATCCCCTGTTAGCTATAACTTCAGTACCCCTAAGTTATGGGGATATTTAAATTTTTCGACTTTTGTGTCTGAATAACGAGTAGAAAGTGTCAAGTTATATACAATACATCGATAAATATTATTTATCATACATAGTATTATATTTAAGGCATTTGTTTTATTGAAATTAACTTGATACTAATTTAAAAGAAACTTGTAAAAGAAAGTTGTGTTATTACGTTTACTGCAAGCAGAGCTTAATTGTTGTTCCAAGAAATGCCTGATTATGTTTCCTACGCAATATATCTTTTTAGTGGTTATTAGAAAATTGTCTCTCAGTTTAAATTTAACAGTTGAAGTGTCACGTTTGTAATTTTATTGGCGGACAAACTTTATTTTAAAAAACGGAATTTATTTATGACTCAACCCAATATATACACAATACCTTTGCATGAGAACAATTCTTTCTTTTGAAGCATTTTATGTAATTTATAATATCAATTTGTCTGGTTTTCATATCAAAACCGTCCGTCTTATAATTTTATATTACTATAGTGGTACTATACACGTAAGAGGCGTGGAGTATAATAAACCGCGCAGAGAAGGTTTCCTTGAATACCAAGAAAAATAATTGACCATAATAGTACTCATGGAATCCTTCTTTTATATAACGCGGGGAGAAAACAAAGTAATGAATAAGAAGAGATAATTACGAAGAGTAATTAAAGCCCTATTTGTGCAAATTTGTACTCATAATTACCCGCCATGTTTATGAATTTCCGTATACTTTCTAATCTTCGTATACCTAGGAAAAGGTTAAATCTACTATCAGACGATATGTAATAAAAAGTTAGAATATATGACAACAACAAATTGAATTTCGTACTTAACACTCTTCTACATCTTATTTCTCTTTAAGATCGTTAATAATACTATTGATTGTCCTGAGATTCTTCAATTAATTCATTTTAATGTACAAAAACCAAAAGTAATTCCTTACGTAATTCTCCCGTTTTTCGTATATTACATTTTGAGGTTAATATTATTGCTGACTGAATCGATCTCTTTTCTGGTTCAGTATTGAGATGTAAACTAGCGGTTATTAAACAGATGTTCTCTGAGACTCTTTTCTGTGAACCGTTATCCACTCGGAAATTTGTTCGATGTATTATATATATACATTTGTAAGTTACAATTAGTTAATTTAATCTGAATTAGTATAAAAATGTATTATATCTGCTACAGGACACTGCCCGTTAATAACTAAATAAATAAATATGTATTATTCCATGATTATAATTCAAGATACTTTCGATTGCTCGATATGTTTTGCATTTCCAGAAAACTTACGTAAACACGGAATAATCGAATAAACGATATCTGCACTATGCGCGATGCACTTTATCGATACGTACATCACGATATCTTGATGTGGGTTAATGATTATGCACGCGATAGCAAAAGTAATCAGTCTTATTTCATAAAAAGTTTCGTTTGCAAGGCCCCAAGTTACCTAGGATTTATGTCTTACAAAAGTAAACTGAGTTTTTATGGAACGTTACTGTAACCGCATAAATGTCACTGGAATTATGCATGTAACTTGTGGTATAAAAGCATTGCTGTTCAACGTGCAGCTTGTATCACGAGTTTCTGCATAATCGAAGGGTCGAGAAATTATAATGCCGCCTACGAACCTAGGATTTTCCAGGTACACCAAAGTACTCGAAGATGCTTAGAATACAGGAGGATTCTTTAAAAAACGCGGAGGTAGTCAACCCTGATTATACAAAACATATTCAACCAGTAGAATTTCCAGGATTAAATAGAATCGGTTATTGTTGGGTTCTGTGAAAAAGACATTATTCACGTGGAATTACGATCTTTCATTGGTTATACATATTATAGGTTAGGCATATTGTTATATTGGTTAATACTTGCTAAAGCAAGTTGTTGGGGTAGCAGTAACTGAGAACTAAACAACTTATCTCTTCAAACCCCCTTCCTCTTTCGCTCGACAGATTCTATATATTACACAAAGCCATTGTAAATAACATTCCAGCCAACAATTAGGATGTCGTAAGACGTGTGTAACAAAGGAGTTTCACCGAGAACAAGCACGCCAATGAGAAGCTTTCTTTTCAGTGATGTTTGAAAGGGATGTTATTATCAAGCATGTAATTTATCATGTAATGAAACCTCGGTAAAACAAGCAAATAGTGGGTGAGGAGTTTGTCCCATATTGATTCCTATAATCGTACTTCACCGTGCCAGCTATAAAGCAGCATTAGGACTCATTCATTCGAAATCTACTTGTAGGTATATTTCCCGTATTCTGAACCGTCGTCTACTTTTATTCTCGTGTAATTAACGTTTCTAATTATATGTTCCTTATAGATCAATTTTGTTCTCGTTGCCAAGATAAAAAGGAAAAATAACATCGGAAATGGGACAGGGTTTATTAACGTTCGACGGAGGAATGTGAGCGTTCTGCCTCGGTGAAATGCATTTCTTTTTGGATCGATATTATATTATAGTAGCGAGTTGTCGTAGACGTAGAAAGCGGCGCGTATCGTGCGGGATTCGAGTAAGGCCACGTAGCGCGTATCAACTGAATACGAGGAAAAATGCTTTATGGACTGGAGATTTTATAGCGTCAGTATGCCTTTCGCGTGTACTGTTCTACTGTTAGTGCATACATTAATGTTATCTTCACGGATTATACTAGCTCGGCCAGCACGATGGCACAGCGGTGCTACGAAATTGATGTATTTTTTTCTCCTTTCCCGAATCGATTAGGTATTTTTAATGTTCACGTGACTCACGTAATAAAACAATAAATTCTTCGTAATATCTGGATATCTCAAAGCTCAGCAATTTACACTTTCGTTTCGTATAATAATCCACTTTGCTCATATTAAATTAAAGGTGTATGTATAAGAAATAAAAAATAATATTATTATTCGGTAGAGGTGGAAAATAAAAATGAGAAAAGATGAGAGAAAATTAAAGAAAATATAAATAAATGTGTGCAAAAATATAATTTCAAACGAGTTTAAGAGTAACATTAAAAGATCATAACTATCTACCGTGTCACAAATGAATGATAAATCTAATCGATCTATAAAATTCTGATTTAAAATCGTTTTCACGGAGTAGTAATGTAGATACGTGAGATTAGAAACGTGGGAGAGACATTTGTAAAGGTTTACTTCCTCGCGCGAAGTTAGAAATATTGAATCGATGGATACGAAAATATATTGGAAATTACATAAAGTCTTCGCGGGCCGAAAATGCGATCGGAACTTTCAGTATGAAAACTTCCAAGTTTTTCCATCGCTTTTCCCACCGCGGATAATGGAAAGCGAGCTCCGATATTCCGTTGGTCCACCGTCGGTGATTGATTCGAAAATATTTCGATTCACGCCAGTCTCGTTCGAAACTAATCGAAAGAATGATGTGAATTCCATTTTCCACTCTTTTTGCGGTGAACGCGTAGAGAACAAAATGGCGTGTCGAGCGCATTGAACAACTGCTGTCCAGAGATGCATAGGAAACATCCATCATCGTAGTTCAAGCCATATATGGAACGTATTTTGCAATGCGTTATGTTGCATACCAAAAACAACTATGAATGATGTCACATGATTTCTTTCGAATATTCACTCACCGACGCAGTTTTCCCATTTTTACTTGTGACCTTCAGTAGTGATCCTTCGTACCCCTGAAACAAAACAAATTTCCAGATGATTAGTTAAAATAATATTTCATATAACACTCTATATTTTACAATTATGTGAAACAATGTTTATTATTTTATAGAATGTAAATAACAAAATGCGATGTGATGGTATGTCTGTTTATTATAAACACTATTATGCAAATTATTTTAATAATTATTGTTAACGTTATCTAGTTATTTTGAAATGCTATATTTTAAAATCAAATCAAGTATAGTTTATTATTTTGTGCAATCTAAATGATAGAATGTGATGGTTGTGAATATTATTGCTATATTAGCCATTACGACGTCTATTATAACAATTATTATCATTATGATTACTACCGTGGTCTATTTATTTATTGATATCTGTAAAAATATGAATGTAGGAAACAATCAGAGTTGAACCAATTTGAAAAAAAGATTTAAGATGAACGAATTTTATTATTTAAGATGAATGTAGGAAACAACATAGAGCGATAATAATAATAATAATAATAAAATATATGTATATATATTCAAATATTCAATATTCAAAGTAGATTTGCTCGAAAACAAAGCCTCATGTGAACAATTTTATTCTACATTTTCTCTACGGTTGTACCACCAGTTACCGAACACCCAATATACATATATATATAATTTTATTGTATAAATTCAATTATATATATATATAAAAGAAATTGAATTTATACAATAAAATTAAACATAAATAAATGCACCTGCGTTCCGCTTGTTTTATGAATATTTTAATACAAAACTTCCACGATAAATAAGTAAACGCACGCAGATCTAAATATGATAAACGGGAGCTCGTAAATATGTCCATATATCTGAGGCATTTAAAGTTTAAACTTTATTGTTTGTGCGAAATACAATTTCGTAACCATTGGACCTTTATGCTCTCGCAGCGGCACGTTTGTTTGCCGCGCAATTCGGACTCCTCAGCCAAGGAAATTGCATTCGTAGAGAATTACTAAATGGCCCGCGCTTCAATCAAGGCTTCAAAAAATTCTCAAACAAATTTTAATTACACCTAAAAGGCTATTACTTTTGCAATTACGACTGGAATGAGAAGCACGCGGGTTAAGATGAAAAGCGTGTATGCACGGAAACAGGAAATTTCGAGTTTTAATCAATCATTCTCGACGAAGCGTGGCAATCCATTTAGAAAAGTAAAGTTTTCGGAAAAATTTCAAACTAATTGTGTTTACTTTTCCGTACGAGATCAATCGTGAAACTGATGGCAATTTGTTGGTCGTGATATTAGTTCCGATTAAATTTACTTTAGCAAGATATGAATTCTATAACGTGCTGGACAAGATACTCCATTTGAATAGGCATTATAGAAAAATATTTCCAACTGGTGCCTTTGGGAACAATAAATTATTACACATTAGCGTAAAGTACTGTGATTCCCAGTACGATATTGAACAAGTAGACTCACATTTATCGAAGTTCATAATTAAGCATAATGTTAATATATGTGATTTTGGGTTACGGCTTTTTATGGACCATTATGGTCCATAAAAAGCCGTAACCCAAAATCACATATATTAACTATCACTGGACCAAGAAATAAACTATTGATTACTATATCATTAAGCATAATGTATATACGGTACTACGTGTTGTAAAAAATAACGATTTTGCAATTACATCTCTGTAGTAATAGCAATTTATTTTATTTACATAGGAAAAGTGGAGAGTCAGGAGTAAGTAAACATGATCGGTCGGCCAATTAAAATTCACGAGGTTTGCTTCGAGTGTGCATCGAGAGAAATTGAGATTCGCAAAAAGAGAAGCTTTCCTCTCGAAAACGCTTACTCGAATTATCAAGTTCTGGAGTTTACAGTGCAGGTGAAACGTGGATGGATGATCGAATCGATCGAATCGATACCAACACCGACCAACAATATTTACATCATCCAATGACATTTCCAATACATTTCAAACATTTTCAGTTCTTCGATAAACTCGAGTTGTATTTTCGATCAAGTTTATTCCTATTTTAGTAATCGTATCCGTTCCTTCTTTACACGTCGACTTCTAATGATATCAAATCTGGTGTAGTAAATTACCCCACTTTCGTGTAAAAAGATTATGTTAGTAGATAACATTTCTTTCCCGATGTATATGATAATTATGGTTTCTAAAATGGAAGAAACTATCTGAATAATAATAAATTATGCTATCATTATTTTACCAAAGACATTATAGTACATCTAAAACACAGTTAAATATTATATGATGTTCAACATTCAAAACATATTCAGGATTTCATGCGAATGTAGGTCACCGTGTAAAATAATTATTCTACTTAAAACTGCAATATCTGCCTCACATTAACGTCTTATTGAAGCGTTAAATACAGGGAAAATATTTGCTGTATCGGAATTTTATTCTTCGATAAACGAGCACGTAGAAGTCAAGAAGCAAGTCGAACGAATGTAACCAGTGAAAGATGCGAGTATATTCGACCATTTGAAATACGTGTATCCACGAGCGAGGCTTTGAAATCAAAAAAAAGAAAGGTAATCGTAGCCCTCGGCTGTATGAACAGGTGCAAAACCGGCGGCGAACCTGCAATGACGTATGAGTCCACGAAAACGAATTTCAATTATAAACTCACGTCGCGAACACACACGCCGGATTATCTACGTTTTCCAAACTATCCGACACGTTCGCCTCCGCTACAAACGGGTCATGCGTTATCGAAAAACTGTAACGTTACGAAAAATCGAGATAAGCCATTTTTCTACTACATGTTGAATAACACTAATCCACCATACTCGCGTTCACACAAAATGGCAACATTTCCGGAAATCGTGTAATAACAAACATCGTCGTGTAGAATGAAAATAATGAAAGAATCGAATGTGCACTTGCTTGTATGCTCTTTTATGGGATATTATAAAGAAAATTCACTTAATTACGCCGTAGCAGGTATTTATAAGATGCAGATGCAGTGACGTTAATTACTGTTTCATAATTGGAGTATAATAATATATTAACAATTATTTATATCAACGTAGGTCAGTGAGCTGTATAAATAGCCTTCTTTTATTTCCCCTATTATATCTGCCATTTATTTTTCGAACATGCTCTGTTTATAATAAAAACTTTGTAATAAAAAACAACCAGAAATGCTTATATCAAGAAGTTATAGTTAACACTTCCGTGTAACGATTCTATAATAAAAGGTTAATCTTAAATAATGAGATTGTAGAGTTCAACAAGATCCGAATCATCGTAAATTAATTTCGGGTTAAATTAAGTGATTAGAAGGATAATTATTTAACAGCGAAAATATGTTTAGAATCTCATACGAATATAGGTCACCGAGTAAACTAAGTAATGAAGTAGTTTATTTTGCAATGATGAGCGACTTCTCGCGATTTTCTCGCTCTTTCGTTGCTCTCTTCCGGAGTATCAAAATAAAATACTTGGATGGACATTGTATTAAGACATGCCATAAATTATATCGTTTCTTATTTACCATATATAAACGTTCATATCATGTTTTACTGATATGATTATAGGAACTCTTCTCTCTTCTCTTTTCGTATCATAAAGAGTATTCTTTTAACTATGTAACGTGCGTTCGACCTAGTCAGATCAATATTTTTGATTTCAACACAAATTTCCACTGGAAGTTAGAGTCGAAAAGCGACATTACTTATGGGATGACCTTATACTTAATCGAAGTAATCGATTAATCGACTAATCTAAGAGTATCTTTGGCCGATGTCTTTCGGGGACGAAGTGAATCGTGGCATCTGCAACGGGTAGGCTAAATAGGTAGCATGATTTACGGTTATTTATAGGGGACGTTAATATTCCTCTTCGTAAAACTTCCGGAGAGCTGAGTTTCACCGATCGAACCGCCGGATTTATCGTGAAACGTTAAAGTGCACCTTCGACGAACTAATCAAGATTTATCGAGTCTTCTTTCTATTCGTGATCAGCAGTGCGCAAATAAAAAGGAGATACCGCGGATTGATTATCGTGGACGATAAGGAAGGAAAGAAAGAAATTTGACGTCTTCGCAGGGGTGTAGGTCAGGTCCTTTCGTTTTAATAACTTAAAACGAAAGGATATTAAAAGAATGTCTAGTTTTATATGTGCACTTCCCATTTACCTGGTCAGCGGAAACCAACTGCGAGGGCACCACAAGATAACATGACGACGGTATTCGCCGATATTATTAATATTTGACGAAGATCTACGGCGGATATTAAAATATTAAAAGCATGACGTGGGGAAACTGGAGCAAGCGGCACGAATATTTTTAACTCTCCGATGACGGAAGTATTTTTTTTTGTTCTCATCCCACTGATGAAGAGCCTCCGCAAAGGTCTCGGCGATTAATGTCACTCACGTATGTCCCGTGAACTAAATATTTGTCGGGAATATTATTAATAATAACGGCGTTTATCGATGCAATCTTGAACCTCTGCCAGTCATGCGTTCACGTGAACAAACTTGATGCTCGTAAATTCCCTCGCTTGACTTTAATTCCATCCGAAATGCTTTATCACGATCGTATCTTATTATCCAATAAGATCCAACATTCGCGCGTTATACTTGGAATCTCATGCAAGGATAATGTATTTTTTTCACCTCGTATCTTCCCATGAGAAAGACATTCATTATGGGATACTTTGTTCTGCGGGGTGCCTTCGCGAAATTAATACTTGGAACTATACGTGTAAGGAAAATATTTGTTGCATCTGAATGGTACACTGAGCATGAAGCTCATTAAGACTATCAAACTGTTAATTCTACGTACACGATGGTAACGCTAATTAGCGGAGTCATAATTAGAGAGCCATAATTGTCAGTATGTTTATCTCGCCCTCGCGTCAAACATTTTTTTAATATTTCAATGAAATTTTGCACTCCATCTTGAACCGTTATGAGCTATGTATTCTATGTTTTCAAATAAATTTGGCAGGGGTAAATTAAACTCCATAATTTCCATGCTCGGCATGTGGTAAGAACATATTTTCAAAACGCACCTATCCTCGTAAAGCTTTGAATCAACAATAATTATTAATTTGCGTCGTGCAGCGTTTATTTCAAATATTTAAACAGAGCAGAATATTTTCCGATAATTATATCAACGAGTGTATGGCTTAAACGTTTCCGTTTACTAATAAAAATATTATTAATCGCCGTATTTATACATGCTTATTATACTTCGCTCGACTCTCTCCGCCCATCTTGTTTCTTTCATAGAAATTCAATCACGATTTTCTACAAACATACGTAACATGCTTACGTAGAAAGTAATCGATACACGAAAGCAAGATGGTAATTTCAGAAATCCGATAAGTATGATGCGATTATTTAAAACCTGAAGTACTTTCTACTTGTAATACATTGTAATATGAAATGGTAGGATTAATTACTAACCGGGAGTTCGGGGAAAGCGTGGATATGTATGAACAAAAATAACACGGATACTCGTAAGTTTATTGTCCTACTAAAATCCGGGATTACGGTAGGAAACTGGTGCACTGGGATTACACGACGATGCCAAGGGGCTGTGTTTTCTCGATGTAAGAGCAAGAGACTCGTGTAAGAGGCTCCCCATATATCACTCGTCCGCCTTACTTCGCGGAGCGCACAAATTATGCGACGATGCAGAAGCTGTCCGTTGACAATACCAGCATCGAGTTTCCACCACTACACAGTAAAACTAGAAAATCTTTTCTCTCTTCGTAAACCGAACCGCTTTAATCACACCCTGAGTCAACATTTGTAAATTAATGTTTCAAGTTCGACTACTGCACTATGATTTACTGGTCTGAGAACTAGTCTGCGAAATTCGATGAAATATATGCTGTTGTAATGGATGCGAAGATAATATATGCTTCTTCTATAAATACAATAATTTGTGAATCAAATTGGAAATTTCTTCATTCATTTCGGAAATCTTAACTTAGATTTTAATAAAATACTTCAATGATAAAATGACATCAGTAATTCTATTTTTGCGGTGGAAGTTCGTGTTTTTGTAAAAAGCTGAAGTATTATGGGATTTTGGAAAAGTCTTCTAATTAAATGAATGATACGAATCGAATTTAGTATTAAATACCAGTATTCTGGCAATAATAACGAATGTTACCAAAATATTATGTCATCTACAATGACTGTGTTCTTTTGAAAAAGCGCATCCGAATTATTGCAAAGCATGGCTGCATTCTATCTAAATCTCCAAAGAATTTCATAAAAGTTCAAGATTAATATTTATGGAAGATCATAAATAAAATTCAGCTACGAAATGGCACACATGAGCCAACATTCATCATTCATGCCGCACGTTCTGTCCCGTGTTCTGAATAAAATATATTAATAGTTTATTCAGATTTACGGAGGATCCTAGAAATATAGCGATTCGAAGGAAACATAAAGAATATAAAAATTCCAGTAGAAGCGGATGAAAATTGTTGACCTTTCTAATTAGTAGAAAAGCGTGGAGTAAGATGATGGTATGCCCTTAGCGTGATGTAATGGACGAGGGTTTTCTCGCTCACGTTTCTCTGGTGGTTGGCTAAGGGATTACAAGTACACGGTGCACCGAAGTACGTACCAGCGATACCCAACCAGTATCAGATATGCATTACGAAATAGTCGAGGGACTCCAGTTGCGAGCCAGGAACACTAAAAGTCGATTCCTGTTCTCGGCACAATGCCCGAACTTTAATGAAACATTCTGGCAATGGCATCTTTAACCTGATAACATGTATCATCAGGTGATATTACGATGTGCTTTCGATACAAACGATGTGCTTTCAACCGTCTACCGTACATTTAAAACACCGCTTGTAAAATTTGTCACCTTCAGATTGCGATAACATAAAGTAGACGGTTTACGAGTCTCAGAGATGTCCAAACTAATTTATTTCACTGGCCGTCCGCCGTCCGCCGTCCGCCGTCCGCCGTCAGACGATAGACTCACCCTACTCTCCTATTCGAAACTGAAAACATTCTTTGCCATTCTCAGTGTTCTCATACTTGTACGTCTGCGATTTTTGAAAATGGATTCTTTATATTTAAATTAGTTGTGATGTAGCTTTTTCTTATTTAATAAAAAGTACTGATGTTTGAATATCAGATACCAGTGTTTGGAAGAAACAGAAATTTTTGAAGGACGTAATAAAGTAGAATTCTCATATACATGTATATTGAGATTCGAAGTAATCTTTCGAAGCATATTAACTGAAAGGAAACAAAGGCAGTTGAGAAAATTCAAATGCAGTTGAAAGCTTGTAAATCGATGGAATAAGGTTATAGAAAATAATCGAGATTATTTTGTTGAATAAAAACTATTTTTCTTAAAAAAGAAGATCAAGTTTGTTTGATATCTAATAATTTAAAAAAAGTGCTTTTATATATTTCACATTAAATTCATCCTATACTTGATATTTTTCTAAAAAATAACAAAACGACAAACTTTCACAGCACACCGAACTAAAAACCCAGGAGATTCCTTTCAGCTACGACAACATCGAAAATGGTTTACTTGTACCGATAAAACTATTCCTTACAGACGTCAGATAAATGGAAATATGAAAATATGAAAAATGGAAATATACGGAGATGGATTTTATAACCGATTGACAACAGTATTGATAAGCCAGATCCAGGTAGAGTCGGAACAAAATTGTCTTGACTGCAGAAGAGGAAACGTGGCTAAACGAGTCCCGTTTTACGGTGGAATAACGGCGTGTCACACCCAGACAAGAAGATCCCCTCGACTGTGACAATTTTAACGATAAAAAGAAGAGGATTGCCGGAAGTGCGATAAAATTGTTCTCGCTCCATTTGAAGATTTCCCTCGAAAGTTAAACTCAGTGTATCCCCTCGAGCGTGCCGCGATTCAAAGAGAAAAAGTTGCACGAGCCCTTTCTCTCCCTATTTCAACTGTCTGTCTGTCTGTCTCTGTCTCATTGTCAGTCTCCCTATCATCGATTACAATTATTATCTACCGCTTCGAATGCGATCGACGCCGCGAATTCTTCCTTCCCACGTATCCTTCAAGATGACGTCTTTCTGTCTGTGACGTGACGTCTTCCATTCATTAACCCTTTCGATATTAATGTCCAACGTTGATATCGAATAACTACACTACCGATCAAAAGTTTGGGATTACATGCTTTGTCTTCATTCTAACGTTTAAAGTAAACGTTAGAATGAACATTAAAAGTAAATAGAATATAAAACCTTTGTCCATTTTATAATTTTGCCATTAATATTAAACTATTTTCTTGCCATGCAGACACATGTTGTATTGGCACCTGGGTGTATTAAGATTTTGTTACCTTTAAAATCGGTCGGGTCCGTTTATTGCTATCGGTCGGTTTTTACTTTCCCCCCACAAGAAATTACTTTACTACAAGAAGGTTGGCGAACTATGCAGCAAGAAAGATTACACAAACTTGTTGGGGTATGTCAAAAATATGTAAACTAGTAATAATGAAAAAAGAGGGATACTTCGACGAATCGCGTATCAAGCGAAATGTATAATTAATATAGAATAAAATATACGATATTTATACAACACTTCTATCTTATAATATCAACATACGTCAGCCTACAGATATACCCAAAGAAAAGTATACCCACTCCAGTGGGAGTATAGACAAGATATTTAATAATTTGCTTAGTAAATCTAACGATAGTAAGTGATCCCAAAACTGGGTTACGGAATATTATTATAATGTTATAATTGCTATAATATTTTATGCGTCATAATTGTCCCGTACAGTGTCAACGTACTCGTGGTACGACTGTCCGTACGGCGAAAGCATAGCGAAGAAAAACAAAGCCGTATCGAGAAGGTTAATAGTCTAATAATTTAATCATTTTCTCTTTACTATGAATCTACCAAGCTTTAGCGCTGGTTTACTAAAGCATAAAAGTAATTAATTTAAAAATGAACTTTATGAAATGTAATTTAGCGTAAATGTAATTTAATCTAATTCAACGCATACGTTAAAAGGCTTATTTAATAATAACTGAATTTTAGACAGAAGTGGATTAAAAAGTTCTATTTAAGTTGATACAAGACGATCACTTTTCAGGTTGGCAAAATTTCATGTAGCTTTTTATAAGGTACCGGGAGGTAAACGTTCTCTCGAAGGAACCGGTCTCTAGTATGGAATTTATCTTTTTATCGTGGTAAAATGGGATCTCTAATAAGTTAGATCGTAAAGCCGAGTTCGAGAATAAGTTGAACTTACCTCGTACGCTCTGAAGAGTAGATAAAGCTCCCTCGGCTTGGCGTCCATCGGCAAGCCGCTCACGAACAAGGTGCGCACCTGAAAGGAGAGAGAAAGAAAGCGATAATTGAATTAATTAAGCTAATTGCCAGGTCTTACTTAAGATAGAAACAGAAAACGAAGCGTATGAAACGGTGTGGAGGTTTTAAGACTGGATGGATGAAGATAAGGGGGAATTGGCTTAATGCTTGCGCCAGTGCTTTCGTGCAGGCCGAACCGACAACTAATTGTCGAGTTAATAGGAAACGGTAATGCATCGATGAACTCGCTTTCTTCAGCTTTACCTTTAATTTAACGATTCCCTCGATCGTTTACCCGCGTCATTCTTCATGAAACGGAATACGTTGCCCGATCCACGGAAGTAAGTATTATAAACGGAAGATGGCGAACCGTGCGTTACTAACTTGGCAGTGAGCCATTTAGGGCAGCTTCCGACTAATTGTAAGTTGCAACAATTCCGACGAGAAACGAGACGCGCTCGCAGGATAAAGTTCCCTTAAAATGACTGGAGTGGCATATATGTATAAGCGGAACTATTATTTCCAACCAGACATATCAGTTCCTGTGAGAACCTTGTAAATCAATCTCACAGGGTATAAGATAAACTGATCTACGGCTTCTCACGGATCAGCATTATAGTGGCGCTGGAAAATGATGGGCATACTTTCCCAAAGGAGTAAAAATACACCCACTGCGGACGCAGTTAAGAATGGCAGAGAGACAATGATGCGAACGATGCATACAGGAAACACTAGAAACAATACTACGCGCCGCTTTCACTTGCTCCGCGCTTATGCTACTTTTAACAACACAAAAAAAGGTGGCTGCATAATCGTCGAGAGAAATTCATTCTTACTCCGTTCGATATGGTAAACGGTGCGTGAAATAAGAAAAAGCGTCAAAAAAGAAAGAAAATGGCGCGGTCTTATTATCGAGCGTCTAGTGTTTACTGAATAAGTTAAAACAAGAGTACTTAATTCTGCTTGTTTTGTTCAGTTTAATCTTGCACTTTTAAGCGACTCTTTTAAGGTAAGATTTTATGTTCCCCCCGAAATTGAACAAACTGTATATTTTTCATCATATAATGTTAAACATATTACGAAATTAGCAAATCGCTTAAAACACTTTGAATATTTTTCACTTCTATATGTCACCCTGAACATGTCACAAGGGAAGAAAAATTGTAATTATTTCTGCCAAAATTTCGCGTACGTGGCTAATAATAACATAATAATATAAAATGTTTAGCAACACTTTTAGCCACATGTCATTTTGTAATCATATTAAATACTTACAAACGTCAGTAAGTATATTTCTGTGGCCGGTCGTTATTTTCCAAGGAGCATATCATGAATCCTTAAAAACCTCTGCAACCGTAAATAAAAGCCTAACACAAGGAAAACACGTAACGCGGTACTTACTAATGTATCAGGAGTTGAATTACGCGACGAATAAATGTAAAGTTTTACTATTCGATCTGGCTTAAGTAATCGGTTTAAATTGCACATACATGACTGCGTACGTGTTAGGGCATGATATCGAGGATGCCCGTACACTGCCTAACTTATAATGATTTAACGTGATATATCAAATTGCTAAACCGAGGAAACGGTAATTAATAAAGTTAAGAAACACCGGGGGGCCGAAGATATGGCAATGTTTGCGAGTAAAAGATAATTATAGAGAGTCGAGAGTATCCTCTCGTGTAATTAATTTTCTAAACGTTTCGTTATGACCTGCATTTCTTTGTAACGCTGGTTACAAGATAGAACTACTTTTCCAAGTTGCTGGTATGGATATAAGTACCCTCGTACGTGATTCGATGTCCTCCTCGTTCTACGAAGGAAATAACGTATATAGGGAACAATCGATCAGGGACAATTAGATCCACTCCTACTGCAACGTAGCAAACCCACTCGTTAATAGTTCGCCTTGTTTCCTCTTCGAAATACTGTCAGCTTATTTTCGCGTATTTGCCTGGTCTTCCTGTTTTCCTGAGTCGCAATTAAGCGGCAATTTCATTTAATGCCGATCTACGTGCTGCGTAACTGCTTTTTGCTCAGTCGTGTTTTTATAATAAGTATACGTTTATTGATGTACGGAGATCCTAAATATAGTTTTTTCACCAGTTAGCTGCGATGGACGAATATATTCGTCATGAAGAAATGGCAATATTTTGTGTATACTAGTCATCGCTTTATTTTCGCGACACAATTTAGGTACACACTTTTCAAAGAGGGCGCCACAGTTAACTGGTTCATTGAAATAATTGTAAGTGAGGGTTGGACGTGTGAATGATTAATTGTACTGTATATTAATGTACAATGAATGCGAGTGTTGAGTGTACGTTCTACTATGCGTGTGTTTTACATCGTGATACGCGATAATCATTGTTGGAAGATCGAATAACAACGCTTAATTTTCGGAGTACAATCGTTCACGCTCGATTGGCTACCACTCCTAGCATCTGCAGCTAACCATGACAACTGTACTCATTGTTTCATCTTCAAAACCGCGGTGTTCTACATCTATATCCTACATCTATATAATAAAATTTCTTGGCCTATATTACTCTTCAAGTTCTACAACTTCCTTTAACCAACGGTTTTCCATTAATCCATTAACAAGGCAGAACCGTGTTGATGTCCAAGGACATATTATTTAAATGCGATAATAATTTGTTAAGCAAATGGAAAAATATTATCTGTGCGATTTATAATTGCGTCGACGAAAATTAACTATAAGTAATAATACTTTACTGCGCATAAACATGCGTGATGAGCTGCATGTCACGCAAGAAATGTAACGACGCGTTTGAGCCCCCTCGTCGACTTCCGGCAGGAAATGCGTAGTACAGAAAACGACGTAACAAGCGAAAAAAGGTAAGCATGATTAACATCGATATCGATAAGGCTATCCTTATCCTATTGACTCTTCTTCATCGTCATACAATACTATTACTTCTATCTATTACGATCGAATTATAAATCAACGTAATTCTAACAATATGTTTCTCCATTTTGTAGCATATTAACTGAAGCCAGATATAATTTATCAGAAATCAAATATGAGCATATCTCGGGAGTATAAATATAGTTATCTATGTCATCTATTCTCATACAATTTCATAATTACAATATATGTATATACAGGTAACCCTAGTACAACGTGACTTCGATATAACCCGTGCATGTAATCCGAGCCTCGATTAACGCGATTTTTACACCACGTCCTTTCTCTGGAATTTAACTCCCGCGTTATTCGAGGGCTACCTGTATATATTTAGTATATAACATATACTGTACACTTTCTTGCTTCATTTTTCATCTCACGGCCGTAAAACCTTTTAATATTAATATTATTAATATGCTTTCCAACTACATCCAACTACATATACCACGATATAATATTCGACTATATCAATATACCACGATACAGTTTACTGTCTTTTATTACGATGGTTGCATTACGATGGTTCTACAGTCGGAAGTAAATGACTTCTGCATAAGATGCACTGCGGACAAACGAAAGTGGTAGGACTCGGTAGCGGGTTGCATTTACGGCGAAGCACTATCGTATCGTATCGTATCGATAGGTTCGATGTCTCGCATACATAACGTAGCTCACGATAATGTAATCCCGAATGGGTGTAGTAATGGGCAAACCACTCGTTCACGGATCTCTGACTTTGATTAATCCCGAGTCAAGGTTTACAGGTAATTCGAGAACACCGAAGAACAGTTCGTTGGAAATCCACGTCGAAGCTTCGCACTCTAATCCGCGGAATTTGTGTTGCGCCCCAAGATACGTACTTACAAATGTTCCTATTCATAGAGAGACAACGTGCCACTGTGTGTGGTTTATCTGATTTGATGAAGCCAACAGTATGTACGACTCTAGAGGCGAATGCGTTTAGGTATGTTGAAAATCCTCACCAATGATCCACCTGATTAATCAGAAAAGTACACTGGACGAACCTCATAGTAAAAGATACAATCAAAATGTATTCATGAATCTTCGACAAAAGGAATCATACCATAACAACTATTACTACTCGTAATAATAATTAAGCGCTTAATTTTGGAATTTCGACATGTTTCAAATTTTTTAATTCTTCCGCGATACAGATGCAGTTAGCAACTAGACTTCGATTGCCCAGCATACACATACACAGATATATATAAAGATCTTAATATGAATATTAATATGGCAAACGAGAGTATCGGTTTATCACTGAAAGTAATTTTAACTCGTGTTCTACAAATTAAAAAAAAAGAAAAAGAAACTGCTTGGATGAAGACGATTCATATGTTGGTTAAACTGCCTTTTCATTACATTCTTAGACGACATTTATGAGATGCCTAACTATCTTTTTAAAAAACATCTTATCTCCATACATTATTTGTTGTTCCTTCATTATACCTCGGAGAGCATAAGAACAATAGTTTAACGTGATTATGATGAACGCGATATTACAGCAATGCTCACACCATAAAATCAGATACGCGACTTGGAGAGTGTGATAAGATTTATTTACTTGTACAAGGTAAGTACAAACATGTAAGAGCAGTGTCTGCAAACCCAACCGTGTGCTGGCTCCAGCATGTTGAAAACTAGCTGGTGCTCATCGAACCTGAATTCCGCTATTTTATTTTGTCTCACAAGCGGAAGTACGCTTCTTGCTCTTTGACTTTTGCGAGTCCTTTTCAAAGTCTTCTTCTACGCACCCACAGGATTCATACGAAGATTCCTAATCTTGCATTGCAAATAGCAAGCTTCATCATCACGAGTTATATACATATCATAATAAAGTACTAATTAAAGAACAGTAACTACCAATCTGATTCAGGAAGTGAACTTCAGCCTGTGACAGGACTATAATGTTTAATAGAATTTCATTTTCTAGTGGTAATTAGGTACTAATACGAATAATCATAATCATATGCAGGGTATTCTATATAAAATAGGTCGCCTAATTACAATATTTGTTTTCGTAATCAATAGTTTATTTATTGGTCCAATAATAATTTCTATGTGTTTTCGTGTAAAAAATATGAGTGATCTGGAAAATTCTGTAAAAAATAACAACGGATAGAATTATCTTTCAGAATGTTAGCCGGTCGATTGCAATTAATTTAATTAAACACTCTGTATACCATTGTTCCTAATACGAATAAATATTAGGGGTACCGGAAAGTAATCAATTATTTTTCACATACTTTATGAAAATCCATTTACTTTTTTCGTATTAAACATTATTCTATTAGATAATCCTCATCGTTATCTATGATCCTCCACCGATGTCATCATTCCAATATCATAATTCCTTTTTTAAAAAAATCAAATTCCCATCTTTCGATGTAAAAAATTTTGCACTCCAGTTTTGATCAAATAGATCAGTAATATATTATCAATTTATAGATCAAAATAAAGTAGCGCGCCTATGCGCCTACAAAACCATGCTAATTAACCTACGAAATACCTTACATCATAATGAATGATGTAAACGGTGTTTTTCACATCCGAAGTAATTATGTTGCCCGAAAACTGAGCGTCAATACGAAAGAAAACGAAGGTTTCCTTTTGTCATGATGGCGGTGATTGTCAGTAGTGTCATTGCAGTTAGTTTGCCAAGCGAGAAACGAGAAATTGCGGGGATGTGCTCGGATGCAGTGCAGTTGAACTGACAATGAGTTGCAGCAAAAGTCGTTGTCCAGAACGCACGAGCACAAATGCAACGGGGTTTCAGTTTCTAGTTTTAACGTGGCGCAAAACGCAGCGGTTTCGGCCGTCCTGACGCCTTCGTGGAAACGTATTAAATCTAATAGCAAAATTACATCTCTCTCCGTGAATTGTACGAATACCGCAAAAACTCGGATGCATAATACTTCTGGTTGCACTTAAACCAGAGCTAATGGCGCGTTCGTTTACAATCGCCACGACCCTCGCCGTTCTTATTTCCCGAGGAAGAAGTAGAATAGCACTTTTGGCGCGATATGATGTAATTAATAACAGGGTCGCTGGAGTGCGAGCTATTTTCGATGCACTTCAGTGTGTTGCGGATTGTACGAGAATAGACGAAAAGCATATCTAATGCAAGATACTGCACCGTTATGTGATAATGCATAAGGATTGTTTAATTTTCAATGTTTTAAGTTTCAACGTTTAAGTGCATGGAAGTTAATAATTACTGGAGATACGGTTCGTTGTAGAAGATAAATGTCTGGTTAGGTCATAATGTATTAATGCGTCACAAAGAGACAGTGATTTATACTAATTGCTATTGAACTATATTACTTTATGAATATAGAAGTGTATTCGTATCTCAATCTAATTATGATTCATTCTTTGAGGCAATTGATACAACTCCTGCAGTATTTCCGTACTTAATGCCTGTGGTGGAATATTAATTAGACCGGAAAGTAGTCAATTCGGGAATGGAGAATTTTTTCGCATCGAAAATTGGGAATGAAATTTTTTCAAAAAGGGAATTAATGCATTGGTGGATCGTCCCGTCAAGGATCATAGATAACGATGGTGATTATCTAATACAACCCTTTTTTAGTTTAACCCTTTTAGTGGCAAACAACGATACATCGTCGCGCGAGAATTGATACGCGCTTGCGCTTGAAAATGACAAACTACAGAAATTCGGCTCGGCGTTTTCCCAGCGTTTTTCATTTTTCTGTTGGCACTTAAAGGGTTAATATAAAAAAATGAATGGAGTTTCATAAAGTATATGAAAAATAATAGATTTGATTTTATATATAATAAAAATGCGTTGATAATGACTGAAATAAGACTAATTTCTTTCTATTCCTCTCCCACATGTGGTCAATTACTCTGCCACTTCCTGTGAGGAAAATGTAGCTTCGCCTTTGAGGCAGCTGGATGTACGTAATAATAGAGTGGCTGTAGGGGAACACACCTTTGCACATCCTTGAGATCGATATTAATACTAAATTATACGTATGGCTCTAAAACCTGTATCACGCGGTATCCGATATAAAACGAAGTACTGTAATAATCCATAGATGATCATTTGCAAATTATTATGGCGGACAAATTGTTACTTATCGTTCGGATTTTTCCCTACTTTCTAACTCGTGATAATAAGGTATGACAATAAGTGAAATTAAATACACCTTAGAGGCTTAAGTGCAATATATAAACATATACCTCGCTGATGCAATATTTCATTATACACCTCATCGTCTATTCTTTATAATACAAAATCAAGTTGCCTCTATTACGATTAGGATGCAATTAATATGATGCAATTAATGGAAGTGAACCCAACGGATTGAACCCGTTCATTCGATCCACGGTGTAACCAACCAAATTCAGCGACTATACTTTTTACTGTAAAAGATACCGGAAAAATTTACCGTTCGAGACCGGATTATTATGCCGACTGGTATAGAAAGTAAAAGCCGTAATCGGTGTGTAGAGCTCGCACGGTGAAATGAATGTGAGGATCGAGCACATGGCGCAGCATAACGCAGCGTAGACTGTACTTTACAATTGGTTTGACCTCGCACACTTTTATTATTGATACTAGACTCCGTGCACTATAATGTTTCTTCGGCTGCGGTGCGCGACGGTGTGCACAGGGACGTTCTCACTGGCTATAATGTTTTGAAACTGCTTTTTCTATTATTCCGTGAATAATAAATCACCTTCGAGAAATATCTGATTTTCAGAAATTAAATAATCGATGTATCCTCAGAACCCAATATATACACGATTTCGTAGTAAAGATATCGTTAATAATTAAACTTATTAATATACTATTAATATATTGGGTTGGGTTTTTATTCGAAATCGCCAGAGTTTTACGCAAGTGGAATCTATACGTTGCCTCAAAAATGGCAAGCAGTTGTTAATAATGACCGCGGATATACATATAAAAATATACATATTAAAGTCCATTGTAGTTCATTTTATTGACGAGTAAACTTTAATTTAAAGCAGAACTTATTTATACGTCTCCAGAAAATGTTAGATATTACGTATAACTTAACACTAAAACTACCGCACATGTACTGACAAGGGAACATACCGAGTGCGCATACGCCGATTTTGATAAAATTTATATGGGAGATAGTTCTCGAAAAAATATTTGACCCGTATTTTTCTTTATCGGCTGACATTGCCTTTGAAGGGGTGAAAACAGCCCTCAAAGTATGGGGAAAAAACCGTTTTTTTGGAATATCTCGGAAACGAGAGGTCGTAGGATAATGATTCTGCTTCAGGATTATGTGTTTTTCAATAGGGAATTTAGTGGCATTGTAAATAGTGACAAGTAAAGACATGCATATAAAACAATATAATTACTTAAAACATTGTAAAAGCTTGTAGTGCATTCTATAATACGTGACCCATGCCTCCGTCTCGCGCAGCGTCGGAGAAAACTGTGCACGTGATAAATAATGTTATATGACAAGAAACAAAAATTTCCAAAAACACCTAACCTTTATTTTGGTCCATAGTATACACACACCAAATTGTATGAAAATATATTAATATTTAGTATGGGAAATTTCAAAAACAAATCAATTTTTCTAAATATTTTTTAAACAAATGAATTTTTCTCGTAATTTTTAATGCCACTAAATTCCCTATTGAAAAACACATAATCCTGAAGCAGAATCATTATCCTACGACCTCTCGTTTCCGAGATATTCCAAAAAAACGGTTTTTTCCCCATACTTTGAGGGCTGTTTTCACCCCTTCAAAGGCAATGTCAGCCGATAAAGAAAAATACGGGTCAAATATTTTTTCGAGAACTATCTCCCATATAAATTTTATCAAAATCGGCGTATGCGCACTCGGTATGTTCCCTTGTGAGTTATGCTTAAAAATGTATTTATATATAAATTATGGCTGGAGGATTTATATTAATTAATGAATTCAATTATTTTCGTTATGTATATAACATAAATGTAAAATATGAAACAATGAGCCGTGGTATATTCGAATAATTTACACAAAAATGCTGGACAAGTCATTTTGACACCTTTGGTAGTTCTAGTGTTAATATTGTAATATTGTAAGAAAATACCAATATCTATTGCATTGATATTAGCGATTGAAACATCGATTATTTGATTCCACAATGGAATCATATTCTTGATATCTAGTCCTTTTGTCGCACAGATCAATCTGGTGGCGTGTAAACCATAAAGTTAAACACGATCGCTAATACTGCACCATGGAGGTTGACTTTGTGTGCAATAAAGGTAGGCTTTGCAGTGTTTCTTTAGTATGCTCGAGACCCCTTCACGGCATAAAACGCCGGAGTTTTACGTTCATTAATATTAATTTCGCAGCTCCTGGTGAAAAAGCGCTTCTGGATTCTCAGGTAAACTGTGGACGAGTCTACATGCGCTGGCAATGTCCATGCATCGTCACAAAGAACCAGGGACGACTCTAAGCCAGGGAAATCCGAGGCGGTCATATACCATGCCTTGCCTTTTAAACTTCTTTTCAAACTTCTTGCATTCGTCGGTAGAATCGCGACACGCTTCTTTCCGACGGGTTTACAACGATTGTCATTGAACGACTTATCTTTGCTGGTTGCATAAGGGATCTTTCTTTAGCAAATAAAAATGTAATTATCACGAGAGAGAACGTAAGTTAAAAATACATATGGATATCTGCTTCGTGACAACGGTTTAGTGTATAGTCTGATAATAATGAAAACGTGACAGTGATAATAATAATTGTCCGAAAAGTACTCGTATTGGACAGAATATCGTTGGTAGTATATCTAGTGTAAAAGTAAAAAATAAAATCGTATGTTTAAGAGGAATAGCAGCTAGTTACAATGTATTATTACTCGTCTTTTAATATTCGGTCGTTTTATAAGATATATCCTTGTACGAGTCATTTCGAGCGGAATAATGTATGCCTACAAAATACACGGAGAAATGTGATATAAACTAACAATAATACACATACACAATGGAAACGTTTTAATAAGGAATAAGTGGCAAAGTAAAGACAGCAAATTTTGATTCGAGTTTAATACACGTTTTACATCGGCATCGACTAATACGACATCTCCCGTGGCGCAAGTATACTTTCGGTATTAAAAACATTATTCGCCCTTACGGCGAACACTCATCGCGAGGACAATTTCCATAAAGCACCCGCCACAATCTCTTTCAGATCCTATCATTTGCCATCAATAATAACGCTATTTCTGATCACGATAAAAATGACGATGGAACATTTTTCCACTGCCAAAAAAAGAGGTCGACGAGAACCTTTTGACCGGCGTAAGAAATTCTAAAGAAAGTTGCGGGCGAGGGAGCTATAAAGACCGGCCCTGGCCTCAAGCAACTATACGCTGTACCTGCTAAGAGAACCAACAAAAAGAGAAAAAAAGGAGATAGATAGTTAGATAGATGGATGAAGAAAACCAGTGAAATAGAGAAGGAATGATACGTTGATAGCGAAAAAAGGGAAGAACGTAAAATCGAATGCGCCTTACGCGATGTAAGGCAAAAGTACAAAAAGATATAAGGAAAGGAAAAATAAAGTATCTGCAAAGACATCAAGGCGAAAGTAGGAATATTAGTTAATATTTAAAATAAAAGCCACGACGAGAGTGTGCATAAGGAGAATTTGGAGATAGCGAAAAAGTAGGTGTTGGGCCAAGAAAAGGTGAAGAAGAGGAGATAAAAAGACCTGGTAGGGCGCGAGGGGAGGAGTAAAGAAAAGAAAAACGCTGCAAGAGGAAAATACAAAAAATCTAGTTACGAGAGAAAGAGAAAAATAAAAGCAAGAAAATCAAAGTATAAAGAATCTGCAAGGATATGAAGGGGGAAGTAAGATTTTTAGGTGAACTACAAAATAAAGGGTACGAAAAGGGTGTACATAGGGAGCATTTGTGATAGGTCGAGAAAGAGAGGGTGGTGGATCCAGAAAGGGTAAAACAGGGGGAGCGAAGGTGGTGGTGGAAAGGTCTATGCTATGGAAGGGGCTATGGAAGGGGTGAAAGATGCAAGGAAAGGAGTAAAGAGAGTGAGGCCATGCTGGCGACGCCGTGTCTGTCCCGACTCTTGGATCGAGGGAACCAAGCAGAGCGGCCCGATCACTTATTCATGCGCTCTGAAATGACTTCAGCCTTCTGCACTGTTACTGCCGCGAGTCGCCGTCGCCGTCACTGTTACGCGACGCCTCAATTCAAATGTCCTACCGTCTGCCAATGCAACTCAATCTTTCTCCTCCACGGTGAAAAAGATTCAAGAAATAGCGATTATTTTCATAAGACGGATGTTTCTCCGTACACCGGCTGTTACAGAGATATGAAACTACTTTATGGAATCTTTAAGAAGAGTCACCGACCTAAATTACGTTCTAAAACTTTAGACATTCCCACCACTTATAATAACGTGACTGTACCTTTGTGTCAGTAATTTAATAACTATCAGGAAGCAGGATTCTTTTGCCACTCGGGGACAAATAATCTCAAAGCGTTAATATAATTTGTCAAGTACATCCTTAAGTATATCATATTATTTGTACAATATATAATTGTAGCGATACAAATTTACTACATACTAATACAGTATATAAAAATACTTGGGGAGTTGACTATTTGGTGATCGATAGATTACCGTTTATTTTATTATCTTTATTTCACTGCATTCTTGATTAAAGTTTCATTGTCGATGAGATAAAAGTTATTGCAGTATCCAGGAGAAAATCCATTTGCTATTGGAGAAAGTTTGCGAAGGAAATAGGAGCGCGTAATATCATAGCCGGTGTTTAAACTGATTACAGGAAAATTGGTTGGTGCGATAGGTATTCTATTTCAATAGCCGCTTAATGACGGTCCGACAGAAATGCTTCTCGAGTAAAGGACTGCGAGAGTTCCATGGGGAAATTGTTACGGATTATTTAACTAAAATACCCGTCAAAGCCTTTCAAGCGACGTCAATGTCTAAATGAAATGTGTACGTAATTAAGTAGATCCAAACCTCAGCAACAGATATTTTAAATACCCTTCTACGGGATTACATAAATCATTAAAAGGATGCAGATTCCACAGGGTAGTTCCCTGACAAATCGATCAGATTAAAATGCTTAATATCGCGGTTTTTGCTGATTTTTTGTGTATTCGTTTAGTACTACTTAAATATAAGAAATCTGACTTCTTTGATTTTTCCGGGCCCTAGCCTTCCGGTTTTGAGAAATTTTATTTTGGAATATAATGTTACTTTCATATATAAGTACAATATTTCAATAAAACAATAAAACATTCGCATATATACGAATAATTTGTTTCGGCCAAAAAGCACAGTGTGCTCCCAGCTTGTAAGCGAAAGTGCCTGCACAAGAATCACTTTGGGGATAAGTTAACGTGCTTCATGATCAAAACAGAAAATTAAATCGATAGTAATCAAGTTATGTTTCATCAGCTTTCCAATATAAGCGCAAGGGATTTTCCTTTTAACGCGGATTAGAAATTGGATACCAAAAGTAGAACTTGGCGAGATTGACAAGTTGGTCATTAGGTGGGTAATCGAGGTAGTGGTTCGGTGCAGGTCGTCGTTTGCGGAAACCTTCGAAACTATTTCCGGTAATGTGGAAATCAGAAGCGAGGATAAGCAAGGATAAGCAAGGATAAGCAAGGTGTAGCGATGCAATAGACTGAGTTCGGTAATGGTGCAAGTCGTCGAGTTCAATAGACCCGCAAGTAATTAATCACTGTGCCACCAGTAATTATGGCGAATGCACTGTAATATGGAATATTATCTCTTACAGTACATCGTCTCGCATAATATAATCCATAATCTAATTTTTCCTTTTTCCTGAATTACACTATTGAACAGTGAACAGACTGCTCGCGCACACTGGCGTCTAAGAAATTACCGGTACAATGAATCCGCACATTCATCCGTTTTTTTCGATAAAATGACAATAAATCTTCATTTAACTAAGTAACGTGTGTAATCATCTTTTTTCTACGTTTATCTTGACGGAGAGGCAAACTGCTCGGAGACCTTGCATTTTAACACTTTTATGATTGCTGTCACGTATACGTGATTTCAACAGCCAGCGGTTATCGGCCGGTGTCATGTAAATGTCACTTCGAACTACGAATTTTAGACCAGCATTATGCCAATAATTCGAGATCGCAGATTTGATGTTTGTTAATACATTTCAACAGTTTTTGCGTTTCCCTTTTCAATTCTTAGGAGCATTTTTAGTGTTTTTGAATTTTCCAGAAAATTGGTTTTGCAGACCTTTCGTATTTCACTACATGAGTGTTATTAATCCGGACGACTATTGTTCCGCGATTTACTCAAATAAACGGCATTTTTCAAGACTGTGACTTTTATGATTAACCAACTAAAATATACAATCTCCACGTATTACAAATATATTTACTTATTGTAATGTATAATAAAAATAATAATAAGGAAGTTGGGAAGTTAATTGAAATAGAACATCATTGCAAGTGTCATTGCAATCCACGAATTAATATTCAATTTTATGCAATTATATTCAATTTTAAGTACTCGAATAGTGTAAGCACAATAAAATGTTTAATAACAATGACTTAAATAAGACTAATCTCTTCCTATTGAAAAGGCGAAGTGTCTCCAAAGTTAAGTATGATGCAGGTAGAGTAAAGCTGTAGATCGAAATGCGAAAATAGTAAATTAAGCAGATGTCGATTCAAGAAATTCGAAGAGTGCGAAGGCGATGCAACTGGACGTCGATCGAATTCGGCATGCGCAGAAGAAGAACCGATACCCGTCGTCATAGAAATACCACGAGTCTTTTGTTCCTCCCACACTCCTTGCGTTATCATTAATCAGCTGGCCATTCGAAACTAGTTTTATTCTATAGGTAGATATCGAGATAAATGCTAAAATATAGAACACGGTATTGAAATTGTTTCAATTGTTTCATGACCGTAACCATCGCGATTCCACTTATCGCGGAAATATTAAAACGACGAACCACTTCAATCAACTAAGATGTTCGGACTTAATTTCTTTCATCCAACTAGATCCTCACTGATAAAAAATACAATGAGTACAATTGTATATTTATCCAGATAAATTGTATTATTATAACGGTTGCATTTATTTACGAGTTCTCGACTACGATAATTAATTAAGTGATTCGAGTGAAGGAAGAACGAAAAATGGTTTAATTGATATGGAATGATAGAGGATGATATACGTGCAATCGAAATAACGTTAATGATTGCAACGTTAATGATAGCCTCTTGGAAAAATGCTCATTGTGCATCGGCTAAGGCGTCGTTAGAGTCCAAGAGCCCGTTCACAATGAGGCTACCAAGAACCTGCTTTCCGGACTTGTTTTAACCAGGATGAATGCATTGTTTCACCAGTCTACAAAAGCTTCGCGAAACACGCGACCCAGTCACTGCTGTCTCAGATTATACGAGTTGATTCTAGGCCGAATTATATGTGCTATTATGAAAACACTATTAAGGCACAATGTGTCACCTTTGAATGTTTGTTGCATCTATTGCGAAACTCGAAATTATTATAATTATTAGAAATACAATTAGATTATACAAGTTGATTCTAGGCCGAATTATACGTGGTATTCTGAAAGCACCGTATCTTCATGCCTTGGTTTAAATTAAGGCGCAGTGTGATATTAAATTTGTTTATAACTTTGTAAATGTTTATAACTTTGATAGTATAATAATTATATAATACGAATCATATTCAGAAATAGTGATTTATAGTGATTTATAGTTGCTATTATTCGTAAGAGAGCGATTAAACCAGTGACCTCTAACCTTCATCGTTTGTTTGAAGTAAAAGCGCGGTACATCAACAGATTTGATTTTTATTGAGTTCTTATTGCTGCGTCATGAAATTTGAGTTTTTATTGGATTTTGATCACAACTTCGGAATGAACACGTGAAGTTACTTTATAACGTGTGGATTATATTAAATGTTTCTAAACTCAGTGAGATATTGTAATATTAATCGATATTAATCGATTAAATAATAGTTGGCAGTAGTTATGTATCATCGTTATTATTCATAAGAGAATGATGTAAACTTTAATCTGATTGATAATGGATGATGTTATTCTTTATACTCAGGGTGCTCTGATCTTTAGCCAAAAAATTCAATTTCCTTTGGGTGCTCAGTCGATCGAGGTTGCGCTTCGATCGTGGCTTCAAAGAGGACTGTGGTTTAAAACACCGTTGATCTTTCAGGGTAGGGCCGGTTTTTCGAAACCAGATTTATCCTAACGATTCCCTTTGAGCAATTAAATCCCCCATTACACAGTGAGCCCTCGAGTACAGGCAAAACGAGACAATGAGAGTCAGAGACGAAAAGCTTGTTCAAGGCGGTCCCGATTAATTATCGTGTGAACGTCGACCTGCTGGGATCTCTGGTGTGATTTGTTTGGATATCGTTCTAACCCTTAGTGCCCTACGCTGACCCTATGAATTTTAAACCCTTCTCCAAAATCTGCCGCTGTCGAAATCTTTTCATGGGCAAAATATTTCGAGAACAGACTACCCCTCTGTAGACCAATTTTTTTTCGTATCTAATTGTTAAAGGGAATCGTACAATACAAATCTAATTAAAGATGATTTCAACGAAGGTACATTACGTGAAATTAATAACGAAATTATTACTTAAACGCATATTATTAAAAGGATATCCAGAGGCACATTAATACTTTTAATTTGCCGAAACATATCGATTTGTTTATCATTTTTAAGATTCCGAAACTCTGACGATTTTTAATATGTATATACTGAGATATGTTGTAGAAGAAGATTTGTATTATTGATACATAATTTGTTGCTAATTTGTAATCAATTTGCGATGAATAAGGGAAGAAATCAATTCTGACAACGATATCAATGATTGTGGCATTTCAGAAATCACATAAATAGTTTTATTGCTATTACATATATTACGACGATATTTGATAACTCTAATCACAATTAACGCATTGTATATGCATCATCTCTATCGCAGAAAATGGTGAAGATAAACGAACCGGAAAATAACTCTTGACCCGCTTGATGCACTCTTATCCGAGAGTAAAGATCATTGTGTACATACACCGTGAGATATTGAAAACAAGTTAATTCATAAGTTCAATGGTTCTTTTGAGTACTTGGGTTGTAAAGATGTATTTATTACTGAGCAGCGACTGAGAATCGCCTTAGTAGTTGTCGTAAAGTTGTATTAATTACTGAGTGGCTAACATCGCTAATATTAGTACGATTTTCAATATTTTTAAAATTATACCTAATAACGATGTGAAGTAACCCATGCATCGTAGAGCGCTTAAACAGTTTTATTTTTAGACCTCATATAAAGGTAACGGACGCATATGGCGAAGTATCGTATAACACGGATTTCAACGTGTTAATACGTTAATTTATACGCCAGACTGCATTTGCAATTGTACTTCTTCCCATTTTCTCTTCAAGAATCTCATTACACAACATAAATCGTCACGCAACCGAACGTACTCGAATATGAACAAACCACGAGCAGAACGACGATCTAGATTTAATTAAAAAGCAGAGATATCAAATATTTCAAACTGGTTATAGTCTAGAGAATACTAGTATATCGAGTAAATGTTATTTTGGAAAATTGCTGGAAACCACTGACGAGTAATATCGAACAAGAGAGCCTCAGCACATCAAATCTCAGCTTTTAACTGCTTCAGTTTAATCAGGCATGCAATTAAGTTTTCTAGTGTTTGTAGACTGCGTAATTATGGAATGCATAACCACCGTGTGTAACCTGACTTGTTCCGTTAAAAGTACTTGGAAATATGATGGTGATTAAAATATATCGTATCGTTGTTATTTACCCGCATACACTACCGGTTAAAAGTTTGGGATCACCTGCTTTGTTTTCATTCTAAGTTTACTTTAAACGTTAGAATTAACATTAAATAATATTATACTATTTTCTTGCCATGTAGACACATATTGTATTGGCGCATGGGTGCAATAAGATTTTGTTACCTTTAAAATCGGTCGGGTCCGTTTATTGCTATCGGTAGGTTTTTAGTTTCCCCACAACAAATTACTTTACTACAAGAAGGTTGGCAAACTATGCAGCAAGAAACATTACACAAACTTGTTGGGGTATGTCAAAAATATGTAAAATAGTAATAACGAAGAAAGGGGGATACTTGGACGAATCGCGTATTAAGCGAAATGTATAATTAATATAGAATAAAATATACGATATTTATACAACACTTCTATCTTATAATATCAACATACATCAACATACAGATACGCCCAAAGAAAAGTATACCCATTCCATTTTATAGACAAGATATTTCATAATTTGCTTAACGACGGTGAGTGAACCCAAACTTATGACCGGTAGTGTACATTGTACATATGCAGGTATCATATGCAAGACCATGTTTCATATGCAAGAAAGTCTTGCACTTCTATCTCACTTGCGCTCTTACGTAACGCATAGAAGTGACAATGAAAACAGTGCAATATATCTAACTTAGAATGAGTTACTAAAGAGTAGTCTTTCACAATATTATTATTCCAATGATGTAATAAATATATTGTTAGAGTCTACTTTAACCTGCTAATCCAGTATGACGAGTTCATTCGTCATTTCAATCTGCACTTATCTCGAAGTTTACAAACTGAATTACAATTGTCGCTCTCATAATCTTCATAAGTATGAACACAGTGTACGAATTGATTTTATAACTAAACTGTAAGTCCCCGCTTAATGTCGTATTTTGAATAAATTATCCGGATTTAATGAAATATATTATTCCTTCGAAGCTATTATTTTCCACGATTCAATATTGTGTTCCCAGCCGCGTATCTAGAGCACGTATAAATATTAATTTTGATTCGATATTTTAAGTATTCATCGAAGAGCGAAAAAAACGTTGAGCAAAAAATACATCGACCCGCCTTTGATGTAATACCCGCATAAAAGATAAAAATGATAGAAAAAGCAAACACTACCCTTCAACCTAAGTGGGCTGGGCTACCGGTGCATTTTAAGTTATCGCACCGTGCAGCATATGTTGCAGGTGCAGATGCACTGTCTGCCCAATGGTTCTCAATTCAGGTTCTTACCTTTACGTAAGAACCAGACGTTAGTCGAATTCTTGTTTCGCAAAATGCAAACATAGTTTCTAAGCAGTACAATGGTTTAGAACGTAATTAGTAATTAGTGATTATCAACATTAGTGATTATCAGAACTACCGGCAATATACTCAAATATATTTTTATACCTATGTATACGTCCTTAAAAATAAGGATGGATGCTGAAGATGGTGAACTTAATCGATTGAATTATTTTTATTATATAACGTGATCCGCGGAAAACCTTAGAAAATGAAATTCTATAAATAAGAATATTTTTATTAAATAATGCTCACCCGTCATTTTGATTGCTTTGGTAGTTCTAGTATCACGACATTTGCTTCGGGACATTTTCAGCCGAATATTACAGGCATAATGGGTCAAATTCTCGGAATTTTCTAAATAAAGTTATGTTGTCAAAAATGCTATAAATACCAACATATAACTTAGTCGAAATATACTTAAACGTTTTCAGACCGATATATAACATATCTGAAGACTAAAATTTGGTTATCCGGATTCTGGAAAAGAATCCCAGGCTCACAATCCCAGGATGTGCGTCATCCGATGCGAATGTGTTAATACACAATACGGTGAGTCTCTTATGAATAGAAGTTGAAATATTTCCTAAACTGTTAATTATATCAAATAATGTCCCCCCTCGGAACAATTCAGCTTTTGTCTTAAACATTTTCCGGTATAATTAACAGTTTCGAAAATATATTTCGAATCCAAATTACATACATTTACAACATAAACCCAATGATCTTATTTTACAAATATATATATATCGAAGTGTTCTTTATGTTGTAAATGTATGTAATGTGGTAACGTCAGAAATACGAATTATATTTAAAGTGTTAACACGAGAACCCCGATATACCCGTATAGGCACACGTGCTAAGGATATAAGATATGCAATTAGCGACAACGAACTTTCACTAGTTAATTGTGACATACATCGGATGATATGCAGTCTCCGCATATCAAATTTTGGACGTTTGGACAATATTAATATGAAACTTACTTTATGCGAATATTTTGAATTAATATCTGTAACGAAGATTTTCAACTTTCAAAATAATAATTGTTCCATGTTATAGTTATACTTAGATCGAGAGTATATTGGAATTACAATTATGAACAATGAACCATACAATTCACTATTTGAACGTGTTTTATGGTATACACTGTACTATAACAATAATTGATCCACGTATTAGATATGCTCTATACTACTAATTGCTGCGAGTTTATTTTATCGGTGAGTTTAATTTGTAGTAAGATTATTGAAATATTGAGTTGAGTCATAAATAAGTTTCGTGTTTTAAAATAAAGTTTATTCGTCAATAAAATTCAAACGTGACACTTCAACTGTTATATTTAGACTGGGGGACAATTTTCTTACTACCAAAGTATTACCAATGCCATAATTCCTTTTTTGAAAAAATCAGATCCCGTTGTTTTATGCGAAACAATTCTTCACTCCCGAATTGATTACTTTCCGGTATTCCTAATACAATGGCAACCAATAATAATACATTGTTTGAGATTCTGTCTACAATACACACATACTTAAATCCATTAATTAACGTATACCCTTCAGCCATAAATTATATATAATATCAATAAAGGTAAATAACTATAGTGTTAAATTAATTCAACTGTAGAAAGAAGATATTCTCTTTTTTGTGTCTTCCACTTTACAGCACTACTTTCGCTGAATAATAGAATATCATATATTAAGGTATCATTGAAAATAGTTTATGACGAAGTTAACGAAGAGTTATAAATAATTAGTCATACTAACCATGATATCTACACAGTTAATTAATGCCCTTTAAATGAATAACATTAATATTAGAAATAATATACTGGAAATATTAGGTTGTCCGGAAAGGTTATGCTGATTTTTCTGGAAAATTCACGGGCAACATTCTTATATGTCAATATATATTTATTCAATTATGTATGCACCGTTTTGTTCTACAAACATTCTTCATGTTTGATGCAACTTGAAGATTCCATCCTCCCAGAACTTCTCTGGTTTTTCACCGAAAACTACTGAAAAACAGCATGAACTTTCTGGACAACCCAATAGATAAATGTGTAATGAGATACCTTGATTTAAATGCAATTAAATCTGGATAGTTGTATCAGGTGTATTAAACTGCAGGAAGATGAAATACGATTCGTGTATGCAATATTTAAAACATCTATTCCTAAGAGTTGCAAGCTTATCGAGAATTAGCTGTATGTACTTACAACAGCGAGCAGGTGCGAAATAATTTCTACGCCACGGTCGTAATATCGCTTCGTGTTCCGCATGACAAATGACTGAAATTATTTACAGTGTCGCCAAGTATATTTTGAAATCACGGACGACTCGGTACTCGGTATGCGAGGAAAACTTCCCTCTGCAGCTTTTGATATTGTTTCGAATTCTATTAATAGAATATATATTTTCTACGCAATTATTTACTATGACAACGTATTTATTGCGGGATCCCGACACTGAAGTTGCGTATCCTGGTGGATGCAAATCAGATTTATACAGTCGTAGAGTTGAATCTGTGTTAACGGACGGAATCGTAGATGAAAGAAACGATGGAGAAACGAAACGGAAGCTTTATCACCCATAGAAAAAAATGTTTAATTTTGGCACTCCAGTATTTTCTACAAGGAGTCTGCAATAATGTTTCATCGACCCTGTATGTGTAAGTAATATAACCATCATCATCGAACACTGGTTATATTATTATAAACCTTTTCATGGCTCATTACATTAAAACAATTCGAACACATTTGATGTTCACAATACTGCTGTGAACTCAGCCGGCAGCAACTTTTCTGTTCAAAGTTCTGTTAGCCAAGCGTTACATAAAAACAGAATGCTAATTAGATGATACGGGTATATTTGAAACAAAGCACTAGAAATTTGTGTGTCGACGATGGTAGAATTCTGAGAGGGGAGGGGAGAGCCGAGAGGCATCGTAGAAAAAGAGTGCACACACCGTATACCGATGTACTTGTGGATGCGTGTTAGCAGATTGAGGGCATACATTGAAAATTTCATCGAATAGAGCCGGCATTCACCTGGCAGGTGCGAGAACAAGCTACGTCCTCGGTTTGTAACTTTGATATTATTTCGAGTTTCGTGTCGGTGCAGCACTCTCTCGACCATGATAGGAAAAAGAAGGGGGGGGGGCAGATAGAAAAAGAGGAGACTAGAGAATGGAAGAGAGGAGAGCAAGAGAAAAAGAGAGAGAGAGAGAGGGATTGAACGCTCGTGGCGTTTACGGTTTGCTGCTCCCGTCTCGTTCCTCTTCGCTGGCTAACCGTTATACAACATCCGCTCTACCATAATGCTCTCCCGCTAGAGTTCCAGGTCCTATTGTTCATCGTTATACAATCATTCCCGTAGCCGTACGAAATTCAATGCGTTTGGTATACACGCAGTATTAGCGCGGTGAAACAGAACTGACGCACCGCAACCGCGTATATGACTGGATTATCGATCGCACCCAGAAACAACCTGCATATATACGTGTAGTTCTACCTGTACGTACGGTGCATGCACTCCACGCCTATGCTACGTGTTGAATTTGAACCTTACCCTTACTCGAAGGACACCTCCATTACCAACTTTATTAGGCCGTTATACCGCTAATTTGCGAGACCAGATCGACGAAATTTGTTGACGTTTTTATTTTCGCCAGTATTTCGCGATGATTGATCTTACTGCATTTCTGAGTATACGAATATAAAAAGGTTTAAGTAGAGACTGCTTAGATTAAAAAATCGTAAAGCTGAAGATTTAAGTATCATACAGTGATGACGGAAATAGAACTTTATATCCTTCTTGTGTTCTGGACACAATTCCCTTATCTTCGTAGGAGGTCAGTATATCAAATAATATTAGTGAATTATATTTATTATATCCACGTTATTATAGTATATAAAGGAACAATATATAAAATGTAATAACTAATGTACACTGATGTTATATGACGCGTGCTATAGTAGACCATGAACAAACAGGGTATAAGAACTTAAGACCGACATTATTGATCCACGTAAAAAAGCAAATTTATTATTATATGCGACTACCTGTATATATAAGATGCGCAAGATACGAATAATCAACGTATTCTCATAAACAAAATTATTCCAGTTATTTAAACGAAATATATATAAACACGGGTAAATTAATCAAATCATGCGGTTCGATGTAATACATAATTTGTATTAATGGTAGAGAGCATATGGATTTTATTAGTCTGGGAAATCATTCGAATTAATAAGGAATTAATTCGTGTTTGGATGATGAGTGTTGCGTATAAATGGACGTATGTTTAAACATCACAGAAATCCGAAAACAGCTAATCTACCGCAACGACATGTAGCTAGATTCATCGATCAGAATGAGGAACGACATCCACCTACATCAACCTGTCCAGTAACCACATACGTGATTCTATAATTATGCTCGTATAATGTCCACTGCACCGAATGTTTGATACACGCGCATATGAATTTAGATCGTTCCATTGAAACAACGAGAATAATTAGGACACATACACTAACCGTTCATAAGTATTCACCCAGTGACATTATTTTCAACTTCTTCGACACGTGCGAGTTTTTGGAAAAACTATTATTACTTGCAAAAAATATGAGTATACTGAAATAAATTTGATAATTCATTTTCTTGAAACATGAAATTTTATGCTTTCTGCTTTTACGTGCAAATAATTCCTGCCGGTTTTCGATGGTGACTTTTCTGCCACGTAATGAAGTAGTTACCGATCAGTTAATAAATCAATGTCAAATGTTATTCTGTTCTGTATGCCATTAAGATTGACTATTTGATTAGCATCGCGGGAAGCGAAATATTATACCACGATAAAATCTAATTCGTAGTTTCCCTGCACGGAAAATCGTCCATGAGTCCATCGATGTTACTTACCGGTGGTTAAGTTGAAATGTTTAATGCGATGTTGACATAAAAAATTGCAACGAATACACAATGTTTATTCGCGGCAGTTGCAAAACAATTTGAAGTCTGCTTTAACGAGAGCACCAGTGGCATTCGTTGGATTATAACGTGCTAGTATCGATGATTGCGGGGCAGAGTTTAACCTTCTTTCTTCTCCCAGTTAAACGAAGCTTGTAATACGGATACCCCCCCCCCCCCAAACAATATCCAGAGATTCTCCTTCTACCGCGACAAATTGTCGTGGCCTCTTTGTTCAAACGCAGAGAATATTACCGTGGTAAGCTTTTTTTATGGCTACTCGGTGGAAACAATGCTTCGGTCATTCGGCGACCGAGTTGGACTATTTTGTACGTTCGCGATATGCAAACCACTAATGGGTAATATTCATGGTACGTTAGCAAGTAAGGCAAAAGTGATAACGGTAGCAATGGTCTACGAAAGTGACTAGTTTTGACTGTATAAATATATATAGTATATATATATATATTTAACTATTTTGTTATGAACCAGAATATAGGGTATCCCAAGTAAAATAGGCCACCTATTTATACAAAGATATTTGTTTCTGTGCAGAAAATATGAGCGACCATTCATATAATGCATAACATATTGTCTGTATTATTACAATTAAAGTAAATAACTAGCTGTTTTATTTCATACAGTATATCTTGTATATCCTATTGCGATCAGAATGAAAATTACTCGATATTTCTGTGCATTATGTATGACTATGGTACAAACAAATATATATTTTCCAAATATAGATATAGATAGATATAGTCGACGTTTGTGCTGTATAAATTCGAGAGTTAGACGGTTATAGACTTCATGAACACGAATGAGCTGAATCTACTTTAGTGATGCACCCGGAGAATTTGTTGACTTTGTTTTATTTATCATTGCTGTTTTCTCAGGTTAAGGAAAAATCGTTAAGAGTCGTTAGTATTGTAATCGAATAACGAAGCAGTGCCACTTTGTACTTTTGTGGTCTGTTGAACGATCGTGCAGCGACTTCTAGGATCGATAGTTAGTTCGTCGAGGACTTTGGGTTCGTGGGATACCTTCGATACCGGCTTTCCAGTAAATCGATTTAACATGGTTCCTTATGTGCTGAAGCGTTTCACTGAGCAAATCCAATCATTGGGTAAGAAGAGCGGTCAAGAAAAGAGGATTATTCTTCTACGTGCAAGGAGTTCCTTCGTCGTGTACCCGGATGTAATTGTAAATCTCGGATGCACCTTCCGTGCACTTCAATCGGATCTACCTCTGAATCTTTAATTTATTTCGTGGTCACAGTATACACTTCAATTTCCAAGTCCTAAAATCTACGAGTTTGTAGTAACAACTTATAACGTAAATAAAAAATGTTACTGAAGGGACATTAAAATTTAGGTTATAATGTATTAAATTAAAGTCGAATATAATTAACTATAAACTCTATCGAACATAATAAAGGTGATTTAAGTTTCACAGAAATTACGTAGTACCGAGATATTGCTTTGGATTTAGAAAGTAGAACTGGATCTACCAACTGGCCCTTACAGGAGAAACCGATACAGGAAGTGAACGAACCATAAAAGAAATATTCTCTAATTCGAAGCTATGATTCATTCGCACTTTTATTATGCTATTTTCCCCATTGTGAAACAATCCGAAATTCCCGAGTGTCAATTAACGATTTAGAATCATAATCAACTTCCTTCGTTCGTGTTACCTATGCTTCATTTAAATTTATAATTAGATTTAGAATCAGAATTATGAATAGGCGAGACTGCTCATTAACATTACTTATCTCGCAAGAAAGCACAATGCTCTTGTTTTCATATTTATAAGACTAATTTACAGGAGTACTACTAATTAGGGTGATCTTAATGATAATAGGAAAACTTCTTGATACAAAAGGAGACTTTTCTATCGTGAGGCAAAATCTGTCATTCCAAGTGCACACAACTGTGGCTAGTTTGCGATATAAAGGTATAATAAAACCGGCTTACGTAATGGTGATTACGCGAGTACTACGAGTTTCTTACGAAATACGAGGATTACTAGGAAAAATGTTCTGGCGCGGATAACTAAAACTACCGTCAATCTTTCCTACTAAAACAACTTGGATTACACAGATTTATCGCGAAAATGTAGGGATCCAGGAAATCTAGGTGATACCCATCAACGAGTGTATGTTATAATCATATTATGTCATTGCCCAGCAAACGATCACTTTACTTAATTAGTTACTTAATTCGGTGTTCGTGGCCAGTACTTTATCTTCGTACTACTAAAGTGATACGAAACTATGTATATTATCATATAACATTTCTAATTATTGCAAGGAATATACACTTTCTACAATGGAAATCATTATAAAACCTCATTATTCTATTATGCTGTATATATTATTTAAACAATATATAGTTTATCATAAATGGAAAACAAACCAAGTTTCGCACGAGATAAGGGAATCCAATGTTCTCATTCTGCCTAGATGATGATTTCAATTCCGACATCTAAGCATGTAAATAAAGATCTAATAAATGAATAACACTCGATGTTTTCTTTCTACATGAATTGGAAAGAATATGATTTTATTCTCATGGATTATCTGAATTCCCGTGTCTCATCTAGGAAAATACGACACTCACGGTGTTTAGATGTTGGGATTTATGTAAAAGTGGCGTTTCTACGGCAGAGAGTGCGAAACCCTGTGAAAGTTCCAGCGGGGCGTGAAAAAATCGACAAAGATATTTCGAATTCACTGGGCAAATAGTTATCGAGCACGAGTATAACGGCATTATCCCCTTAGCGGTGGGTTCACTGCGGGATCACATTATGCGTTAACTTTCATTGATGTGTGCAGGTGTGGACATAAAGAGACTCGACACCACTATTTCCATACACATCCTGTTTATCTGTGTATCTACGTGTTTACGTGCGGCACTGTGAACGAGAGTTGTGTTCGAGAGCCCACCGAGGGAAATTTAAATACGTCCGAATTCACCAAAATTCGCGCGTGTCCTACGCTAGAATGAACCCAAACCTGCTATGCTTACGCTATTATACCCCTAAAACAAATACACTGGAGTCTCCTGTAACACGGTGCATATATTGTGCGTTGTATTATCCCGCGTTATACGAGTCATGTATATAATATTTATACGAGTCAATTATAAAACGAAACGTTTATTTGTTGTCTTAATTTGGTGGATTGTTGGCACTCTTTTGAGAAGTGAGCATCATTTATGTTTCTAATATTTTCGTTGAACCAATTCAATTATAATTCGTACTTTTTTGTGTGTTACGTCCTAAATAAAACGAACCCGGAAAAATATTAGATATCATACGGAATTATTTGGTAATATTATATGAAAGCCGTCGTATTTTTGCAACGCGTTACACAAATCTGCGTTATACGGGAATCCCTTTAATCATTTTTTAATAGAAATATTCCGCTTCCAACATAAATTCTGATACATCATTTAATCACTGTATTTGTATACCTTTAATCCTTTTATTCATTATGGTTTATTCATTAGAGATTATAGTCTGAGTGTGTTAACTATTAACGAGTATAATTGAAGTTTATAGTAAAAGCATGTTTGCCTCATATCGCAAACTTCTGTTTAAAGCAACGATTTAATTAAATTTCTATTATATGCTCTGTTTAATTAGTGTGGCGCACATTAGTGGAGCACGTTACAAAACATAATACTTGGTATGATGATGAAAGCGAAAAATGGATGTAGGAAAAAAGTATGAAAGCGTTACCAACTGTTAGGGGATTGATTAAAAGTTATAAGAATCATGCGCACAATGCCACTGTAGACATTTTATTCCACGAGAACTGTATTACAAAAAGTGGTGCACGCTAATATCCCATAAATCGTTTTCTTCACGGCAAGCGGTTCTCGGCGAGCGATCGATAAAGTTGGCCACTTTTCTAACATATGGTTTTGATGACGGCAAGCACATGCCTTTACTGTTAGAGAAAGCTTTCGCGGTCCGTTTGAATATCTGCCTCGCATTGGTGTGCATTAGTGTGCAAACATCGATGCACCGTACGTACTGCTGCACACTACACTTCAACCAGATGCATTAAAGTAATTCAAGTATCTTTCAACTTCTTTCTAACAACTTGCCCCGTGTTTACTCAACGGATTCCGCTTTTTTGTAACGGCACAGGTTTTGCGCGTATTAAAACTTTAAATACGAATCCGTAAGCTTCTTTGATCTCAGTGTACCGAATAACAAATTTTGATTTGCACACCGATTACGTAACTTTTAATTTACGGTCCAACGACAAACACTTTAAACCAGATATCTTTAGTCAGTTTATGAATGTAGCGAAGAGAATGTAGCTTTTTCCGGAATGAAGTGATTGTAATATTTAGGACATGCCATTTTTTGTTATCAAGATTACTGTACATTATCAAAGCGGGACATCGAGGCTATCATTGTCCTTACTAATTGAACTATATATTATTCTTGACACTTGTATAATCTAGGTTTTATAAATCACCGTAAAATCTCGCAGTGACGCACGCCATTGCTTGGCACAGTTTAAAATCATCCATGTTGACAAATTTAATCGCGAAAGAATCGTGGGAATGCAAAAGCGTTTCCTTGTTATATGTATATACAGGCTCTGTGTTGCAGTTCGTTGTGTTGTGAGGATAAAATGTCCCTCTCGTACTTTCCGGGAAATATATACGTTTTTTATACCAAGATCAACAGTTTATGATCAACACCGAAGAAAGCATCACAACTCCATTGCTTTTCTTGGAAGCATATTTGGAAATAAGAACAAATCGGCATCATTGTTTTTTTCAGATACAATACGAAAGAAATAATAAATCTCTACGGAACCTAATGTTACTATAGGGGAGAATGCATATAACGTGTACGTGTATGTAAAGCTAATACGGTTTAGTATAAAAACAAATAAAACTAACGGTGGCTAGGTTTCCTCGTAGCGCGCTTGTTCCCGATCGATCGATCACTCTTCCTGATCCAGATGACAAACCACAAAGCCGGTTAGACGAGAAAATCGCGATTTTCTCTACCGTAAAATCGCGGTTGTAACAAGAATGCTTCGATCGATAATGTTACTACGTGTAGGACATATATTATGTGGAAATAATAAGTGGCCTCGACGACATAGTCTTGAAGGGATTGATTAATGATAGGATCAATAAACATCAAGTATATGTCAGATTTGTATGCTACCTGCTGAAGGAATGCGTAAAAGAATTTTTCGGAACGATATTTCAATAAAATAAGCAACTATGTTCAGCGGAAGATTAATGCTAATGTATGCTCTTTTTGAACAACATTTAGTGAGACATCTTGATATCCTGCTGAACGGAGTGCAATGTACAGTATATGAAGTATAGCTTCTTCAGGGGAATGAAAACCTATAGGTGCTGTATAGTAACAGAATGATAATCAACTATTTTCAGTTGGTCGAACTTCGTGAAAAATGAATACGGTAGAAAACGAAGAAAGGGAAACAATATTCTGCATATACGTGTATATCCGTACAAGAGCTAACAGTCCGCATGTGTGGCAACCTACTATGATCCATACATGTACATGTGAATATCTTTCTGTGTAAAGCGTAATCCACCCCCATATGATGTGACACACCGTATACCGAGCCTTCGGCGGGTCTCGTGTTGCGGAAAAATCAATAACAAGCGTGGTCTGGCGTGGCGCGTCACTCTCAGGTGCCTGCCTGGCTGACTGGCTGGATACCCGCCTGCGAGGAAGCCGACCTGCTGAAGTAAGCAACCAAGCAACCAAACAGGGTAAGCAAGACAGGCCAGGAAGGCCAAGCGGGTAGGCAAGCAACCGGCCACCGATCGAGCGGACGATGGAAACGAGTCACCTGCGGCACTCAGGTCTGGCGCACGATCGAATTCCCGCCTTCTACATCGTACTCGCCAATACATACGTAAGGCACGTTAAAAAACCGCGCGTATGAGTTTCGAGATACATTAAAGTTTCTCGCGGTGTTAGAATGCGCTTGCGCCTCTCGTGACGTGCAACCACCAGAGGGAGAGAGAGAGAGAGAGAGAGAGAGAGAGAGAGAGAGAGAGAGAAGCATCGAGGGACTGAAAAGAGAAAGGGGCAAAATGGCGAGCGTGGGAGTGGGATGGTGGGTACGGAGGTAAGTTGATGGGGAGGAAGGAAGGAAGGAAGGAAGGAAGTATGTCGGATGCTCCATAGCTGTAGGTGTGTGTGTGTGCATGCGTATATACGAATTGGTATATATTGTAAAGAGAGGGTGAGGGTGAGAGAGCGAGAAACGATGAGAAGGGTGAAACGAGAAAGGGTCTTTCGACGACGATGAATAGATACCGTGCGTAATGTATACGCAGGTCGTTAACGATAAAGTGTACATACCTCGTCTTCGCCGGTGGCCACCGTGTTGACGGAGTCCATGCTCTGCGAGAGTGGTGCGTCCATGATGCAGGCGAGTTTGCTGGACGGTCCGGGGTTTCCGGAGGCTACGGTTCGAGCGGGTGGCGGCGATGAGTCCACCGTATCCCGTCTCGGGCGTTTTAAAGCGGGCGGCGTTATGGTTGTACTGGCGAAGACGACGGGCGCCTCCAGGACGTATCACTGGAAATTCTTTTTCACGCAAAAAACACAGGCTTTTCGCCTCCTTCCTCCTCCTCCTCCACTGCCTTTACAGTTCCTTCGTTTCTGCTATTATTCCCTCTCTCTCTTCCTTCCTTCCTATCTTCTTTCTCTCAATTCACTTCTTCCGTTTCCTATTACGTTTCTCCTCTAGCGTGTCCTCCGCCTCCACCGCCACCACCTTCTTCAGCCCTATACCAGAGCGCGGTGCTGCTGTCGCTCTCGTTGCACCTGTCACACGCTGCAAGGGCGTCAGGAGAGACCAATGCAGAGAGAAAGTGAGAGAGACAGGGACGTGAAGAGAGAGAGAGGGAGAGAGAGTGGTATAAGCTCTATGTTGAACGTGTATATGTAGCCTGCAGGTGTTCCCACGCGTCTATTTTAGAGCAATCGATACACCGTGTCCGTAGAGGAGGGCCGAACCCGGAGAACGTGCTCTACAGTAGTGACTCGCGGTCGACACTTGTTCATCTACCGGCGAGTAGAGCATGCATTCGTAGGTATATGGACTCAGGATGACGTACGGCGTTCCGTTGGATAACAATTCGCAATTGATCGTAATAATCGCGAGCGAGGGGCTACGGCAACGGTGAAAGCGTCGAAAAACGATTAAGAACGTGATCCTGAAGGCAGGTGACTGACTCGCCGACGAGGAAGAATAATAATAATGTTGTTACGTAAGCACCGCGACGCGACTGGTACGCAGGTTGCCGATAGACTGACGGAACTGCGAGCGAGCGCGACGAGCGAGACGGATGCGCGCGCGCCGGTGGGTGTAAGGGTGGGGTGAGGTGGGGTGGTCCGCAGGCCACTGGGTCGGGGTAGCTCACTGATAGGTGGGGGGTGGCTTTGCCGAAGAAGGGTGGGAGTCAGGAACCAGCCTCGAAGCGGGGGTCAAGGGGCAAGACATACGTCTGGAGGGGAGTCGTCCTCCCTATTTTACGTTTCCCTTTGCGAGGCTGATGGTGACTACCCACGACTTATGAAAATGAACACTACGAAACGCTTGCATGACCAACTTATTTAATACAAAAATAAGCTCTCCTTCTTATAAAAAGTTTTTAACCTGTCCGAAATAATATCCGTTGCAACGAACAATGTGGTTCTGAAAAGCATGCCCCGACGTCCTGTCATGCACGCAATTTTTAATATCCTCTATTTCTTCGGGCTAATTTGAAGAAAATTTATTTTTAACTGTTTACAGATTTTTTACAAGTACTATTAAACGAACATGCTAATATGAAATATGATACAATTGAAAGCGAGTTTTAATCCGCCAGGAACTATGATATACATATCACTTGGAAAAAGTTCCAGAGGTGATGGTTGGTTTGTTTTAGAAATTACAAACTCATTGCGTAATAAACCACCATAGTCCTTGAGTAACTTTAATGATTCGCATTCAAAAATATTATTTGTCGTACGTCTACGACAAATAATATTTGAATGACACGTAATCGACTGACAGTTAAGCGTGTCTACCATCCTGTCTGACTTTTATGAAAAAACAAATCTAATTGCTTTAGAATGTTAAATAAAGAATGAGGAAACGATGCAACCTTAAGCATACAAAAAATTCCTATTGTTATATTAATTGCCATTATTACCAACCGCATCGTAGAATTTTGCCTTTTTCCGCATTTTTGTGAAGGTCTTCCTAGAAGTTTTCCACGAGTGCCTGCATTTTTGGAGTGCAGATGGTATCGTGCCCTTACGAGAGTGGAAAAAAAAGGAGAGAGCCGCGCGTGTTACTCGGTTCTACACGAAAAACTTCGTAACTATACGCTTTCCCTGAGACTAACAGGTGGAAGCCGTTTGAAACGTGCAGCTTTCCTCCAGATTAGCAGGTGGAGGATGCTACAGCCGCGTCGCGGATTATTCCGAAACAAGCCTCGAGTAGATAGCCTTTTCCTAAAGAACAGATGGATGATTCCTAAGCAGGTTTCCTAAAATGCTCAAGTACCACACTTTTCTATTTTATTCTTTCCATTACCTTCGAATTTTCTCGAAAAATACTGCGATGTAGAATTATCTGATAAAGTCATCAACTTAATAAACAGATATAAATTATTTTATTTGCATATGCATCGTATCATGTAATATTATGTAGGATTGTTCAATACGTTTTGATAGAATTTCATATTTAAAAAAGCACTTTCCGCTAAAATGTTGTGATACTAGATACGGCGCGTGATAGAGCTTGCGTGTCGTACGTTCGATAGACATTAAAGTACAGCGAAGAGAATGTTTTATTGATGACTTATTGCCCGAATCGATCGAAAGTTATACGGCAGTAAGTACGGAGGTGGTACACATGCGCTCCTCCCTGATCACCGAAAATTGTACAATTATCTTTTACGTCAATTTTCGATGCTTTAAGACACGAGGCGAGCTCATATTTTTCTAGCAATAGCATATGTATTTGCGTATCGATTTCCTGTCATGAGTTCTCCTTACTTATTATATTACTTTAATCATTATTTCTGTTATTGATACCCATCCGAAAATGCCTTAATCTCCCAAATTTACGTAAGAAACGTAAAATTTACGTAATTTGATATGTCACATACACAAATATACCTCTTCAATAACATGTATGCCATCATTTTTCAGGAACGTGTAAACGTAATAAAATATAAAACCTAGCATAGAAAACGCAACATATATAATACATACACTCGCCTCGGAATAGGAAGAAAACGCTTGAGATCTGCATACAAATATATGTGGTATACGTTAAATAATGACAATATAAATTTTTGAGATGCATTTTTTTATCTACTTATACCTTATAAATACAAACAAAACAATAATGCGATTTTATATTAATAAATAAACAGAAACAGACGGAAAATGCTTATTGTGCCCATTATGGCAGCATCGACTTAGAGCGCTCCGATTAAATAACAACAAATTAATCAAATCGCTGGCGAATCCGAAGAAGACTTTATATTAATGGACCACGTGGATTGGTGTCCAGTGCACCAATTATGACGTCGTTCGCAAAAATATTCGAAAATGCATGACAAAATATTTCCAAAAAAACTTACAAGTCGACAATTCTACGAATACTGTCACTAACGATCGAGCAAAGTAACAAATATTCACCGGCTGGTTCTTCGAGGAACCCCACCAATTTTCACCCCTTCCTGGTTCCTGATGAACCGAGGTGACGTGTCACCCCCTGTACAATGATTCTTCATTCCGCCGGGAGCTCTCGAGGAGGAAAGACGTCTTTCCTAATTCTCACTTTCCGAACTACCCCTCTTCCAAACCGACGACCCTCCGCTTTCTAGGATGACCAACACCGACCAGTACGGACCATTTACCTCATAATTCATTTTTTATTTCTGATCTATTCTAGGAACATATACTAAATGTGTTTATCTGATTATTTGATTGATTATTGATACATTTGAGAGTTTACTAATTATTTGATTATTTACAGGTTACTTCCTGATTACTTCCTGATTATTTACCGATTATATCTTAATGTTGTTTATGATCGCATGCTTGCTGAGGTTAGTAGTTCGGTAGAAAATTTTGTAGTTTTTATAGCTATTATAGATAGTTTCAAAGTTCTCCGAAGATGAGCTTGGAGAAAGAAGAAAGAATTGTACAAGAGGAACACTCCTGTAGCGAAATTCAACAATAGAAATAAGAATAGAAATAAGCTTATTAGGTATAGTTGGTTCAACGCTTTCTCTGCAAAGAATGTTTTACCTGATTCACATTGTATGATTGACATGCCACTTTGATTCTATTAGTATTTTAGAATTAGTATAAGTTACACAGCGGCAGAGAAAGTGTTGTTCTAGAAATAAAGCGCAGACCTATGTAAATCACTGACAAACTTATTTACGAAGAGCGAACATTTGAAAACTTTCAAATTTTTACCTACAGCCTTCCTTTGCTTTGTATCCCGACGTGAAGTCGGGTTAATTATATTAGCTTCTTCAGTTCCGGATGAGACTTTTTTAATTTATTATTATTTAAATATACTACTGCATATTCTTATTAAATAATTCAATACAATAATATTCATTGGCCCTTATATTCCCCAAACTTATAATATACCCATATAAGTAACGGAATTTATTTCACACAAGATTTCGAACGATTTTAAATTAATTATTTCATAGGGTTTATTTTATTGACAGAATATTTTGAAGAATTTCATTTAAATAAATAATCGTTTATCTTTCGTAAATGCTGCTATGTTTTATTTATTAATCTATTGCTTATCTCTACGCTTAATGAACAAATCCATTAGTTATTCATTCACACAAATTCATTAGTTGGTCATCTTTAATTATTACGCATTTACAACTACACTCACGTAAGACGTAAATTATTAAAGACGTATAATTAAATAATTTTTTAACTTTCGGATGAAACAAATTTTGTTTTTAACTAATTTATTAGATTTGTTAACTAATCTGGTTTCTTTATTAATTATTACAGGGTGACCGCTCCTTCTTTCGCCGGGCCGTCCGCATTCAAAGAAGATAAAAGAACGAAGGGCCATCGTTAAGATATTTTATTTACAAGTAATTATTATAGTGTATATTTATATATTTATGTTCATTATATTATATTTATTAGTACACAATGTTGTATGAAAATTGTTGTACCTTGTGAAATTTATAATTACAATAAATGACTTTATTACGAATATATTGTGTTATATTTTGTATTTCTTCGACGTATCAAATATCCAGAATCCTACCTGTCCTACATCTTCCTCCAATTTCGTTGAATTTTGGGAATTGGTGGTCGCCATTCCGTTTAACGGCAAAAGACAGTTGGCAGCCGACAGCCGTTACGAATTAATGGTCGTGCCGACACGCCGGCGCCGCTCAAATGAAAAGTGAATTCCTACATTTTTTAGTTTTCGTGCAACTTCTTAAATTTTGCCGTAAAAAAGAGAATTGGTATCAGGAGAACAGGATGTGCGAGGAGGTATTCGATTTCGCACGATTCCTGGAATTTCACACACTATATAAGTATGAAATTCTTGGGCAGAAAAATGCCGTCCACCTAGCGGTGAAACCTAGGAACTAAATTTGCTACTTCTCTCCTGTGAGTACCCTCCACCCTTTAATGGCGAAATTCATGTGCAGAAATAATACCGTCCATCTAGCGGTAAGAACGTGGAACTAAAGCATGGACATTTATAGGAGGGGAGCAGCGAATTTACTTCCAGCTTTGCACCGCTAGATGGACGGAATTTTTTCTTCCCATGAATTTCGTCCTTACAGAAGAAAGTGGGGTACTCATAGAAGAGAAGTAGCAAATTTAGTTACAAGGTTTCGCCGCTAGATGGAGGGCATTTTTCTGCCCATAAATTTCGAGCGACTCAGAAATAAAAATGCAAAATAATTTTCTGTAAATATCTCGTATACTAATAAAATGTTGCTATACGTATACTAGCAAAAATTGTTGGTTTTTAACGAAGAAGGCTTTGTTGTTAATATTTACGTAAATTACGTCCATAAAATTAATATATTTAAATATTTATTGAAGTTCACTAGACAAGGCCCGCGCGCTCTTTTTTGGACGCTTTTTTCAAAATCCCGTAAAAATTAAATAAACAGTTATCTTTAAAAAGCCCTGAAAAAATATGCAAAACAGATTTTGATGACGTAAATAAGTGCCAAAGGGTAGCGCAACTGAAGGATTGTCAGCAGAGGTTCTCCGAGAACACTGTTTAATCCGCACACTAGATACTGTTTGAGAACCCCTCCTGACAATCCGTGATCCCGCGACTTTTTGGCTTTTATTGAGGACACCAAAGCCCATTTTGTATATTTTAGGAGTGTTCTCCAAAGAAAAATGTCTGCTCTATCGTGTAGAGTAATTGGAATCTCCGCCGGAGACCCAATTTTTTTGGAAATTTGAAAAGTGTATCGAAAAATGAGCGTGAGGAGCGTGTCTCGTTAGATTTAACTAATGTTTAAACATATTTGCAAATTGATATTGCAAATGTAAAAAACATCATTTTATTATTACAACTAATAGAAACTGTTTCACTTTTACACTGATTTCAGAAAACTTGTTCAAAGTACAAGGAGCGTTCTCAAAATGTGAACATGGAACGTGTTTCGCCAAAAACTAATGTTTAAACATATTTACAAGTTGATATTGCAAATGTAATTTACATCATTTTATTCGCAAAAGTCCACGGAATTTTTTGCAATCGAGAAAAATTGTTTCACTTTTGTACTGACGTCACAAATCTTGTTCAAATTACAAGTAACGTTTTTAAAATGACAACGTGGAGCGTGTTTCGCCTTTAACTAATGTTTAAACATATTTGCAAATCAGTATTGTAAATGTAATTCATATCCTTTTATTCGCAAATGTCCACAGAATTTTTTGCAATCAATAAAAACTGTTTGAACTTTAAATTGATGTCACAAATCTTGTTCAAAACGCAAGGAACGTTCTACAAATGTGAACGCGGAACGTGTTTCGCCACATTTAACTAGCGTTTAAACATATTTGCAAATAAATATTGTCTAACGTTTACATTTACGTCGCAATTTTTATGCAAACTTGAAAAGTGTCTCAAAGAATGAGCACGCCATAATCAAACAAATAATCATATAAACGCATTGAGTATAAATTTCTAGAACAGATCAGAAATAAAAATTGAATTATGAGCTAAATGGTTAGTATGGGTCAGCAGTGGTCGGTAGTGGTCCGTACTCGTCGGTATTGGTCATCGTAGAAAGAGGAGGGTCGTCGGTTTAAAGAGGGGTAGTTCGGGAAGAGAGAAGTAAGAACGATATTTTTCTTCCTCGAGAGCTCCCGACGGAATGAAGAATCGTTGTGCAGGGGGTAACCACGTCACCTTGGTTCATGAGGAGCCAGGAAGGGGTGAAAATTGGTCGGGTAGAACCCCCTGACCAATCCCGATCGCTCCTTTCTTGAAGATCTAACCGTTGAATATTTGTTACTTTCTTAGATCGTTATCGACAGCATTCGTATAATTATCGGCTTGAGAGCTTTTTGGAAAATATTTTTTCATGCATTTTCGAATATTTTTTCGAATAACTTCATAATTGGTTCACTGGACACCAATCTGGTATACTGAAACAACTCCCCTTTAGCGCTGGACAAGTGGTCCTTTAATAAAGAGACTCTTTCGGATTCGCCAGCGATTTTATTAATTTGTTGTTATTTAATTGGATCGCTCGTTAATAATTAATTAATATAAATAATCTTGCAATAACTAAGTCGCAATTTAATAAATTTATTAAATTATCGATGTAGAAAAAGTTCGCCACGATCTTGTACGTTTTGAGATGACCGAATATTACGATTCAGTTAGATTATGCTTTCATTATTTTACTGAACTGCAGCGTCCGGATGCACCAAAGGTTGCACGGTGCATATTTTGAACTCGTACGTGATGAATACAACGACCGTTGTAACGATAAATAATTTCTTTAAACAGTTACTAATAATAGAGATATGATATCTTTCTAATTTCGGCAACGGTCGTTGTATGTTGTAGTTTATTGTGGTAAGATGATCGACGTTTCGTGGTCATTGTATTTTGGAAACAAATATTGTCCAAGTTTTAATATTACTTAACGATATTTTATAATTTTGTATAAATTTTAATATTACTTGACGAACAAAACGCCGATCATCGTACCGGAAATACGAAACTAATTTTGTATATCCACAGGGCAATGATCCTAAGCATTCAGTTGAACTTACAATGAAATATTATGAAGAAAATAAAATTCAATTGTTGTACTAGTCTCCATAGAGCCCAGATCTGAATCCGATCCAACATTTATGGGATCATTTAAAAAGAAATTTTCCAATAAACTACAGAAGAAACAAAAATATTTGTATAGAAGCGTTCAGGTCGGAATGACGTAATATAAGCATGGATATTATTAATCTATTAATCTTCAGCGTGCCAAAGCGCCTTAAAGCTATCATAGAAGGGGAAGGATGCCATGCCCGGTATTAGTTTAATTAAAATATAAGATATTTAATATGATTTTCAAAGCGTTATCTTACTTTCCGATGCTGCCATAATGGGCACAATAAGCGTTTTCCATCCGTTTCAGTTTATTTATTAATATAAAATCGCATTATTGTTTTGTTTGTACTTATAAGGTATAAGTAAATCAAAAAATGCATCTCCAAAGTTTACATTGTCATTATTTAACATATACCACATATATTTATATGCAGATGCCAAGCGTTAACTTACTTGCCGAGGCGAGTGTATGTACATTGTATATGTATGCACCTAGTATGTACCATCCATTATATTGTAACTACTTATGGTATGAAGTCTGTTGAGTTTGACACTTGGTTATAAAAGCTATGTATATTTATTACATCTGTAGAGAACTATTTATCAGATATAATAAGAAAACTGCTGGTATTTATGCCGCTTCTGCCACTTCTACTGCTTCTCTACGAAATTCATCTTATTGTCAGGATCCGTTCGCTTGACTGCAACGTCCAAACTGAATATTTTATACTAAGACCGGTCGATTTTCGTACTACGAATTGCTGGGAAAATACCATGTACCTTAGGAAAATCATTAAACGATAGAAATACCAGCGACATCTAACTATCTATAATTTACCGGTTTTCTATTCTTCGCCTTATTATATTCAATGCTTTTAGTGTATATAGTACTACTGCATTTACTACTTTTAGAAAATGTAATAAACCTATACAAAAAATACAAATATAAAGGGTAAATGTTCTAAACTACGTGTATATGTCAATAATCCAAATTGTTATAATTACTACTTCCATTTTGTTACTGATTCAGTACCCATTATTGACTGCAGGTTTATTCTACAAATTAATCAGGATCATGCGTGAAGCCAAATATCTCCGAGATCATATTTGTATCTTCCTTGTTCGATTTTAACTGTTTATATTGTATTACGAATATTACACAGTTAATGAGAACTTAAAAAATCACTTATAATGTTTTATTGAAAAATTAGTTGAACTTTTGTTCGAGAATAAATTCCACTTATAACTCATATAATTCATTATAATTCATTCCATTTTTAAATCAAAATGGAGGAAGTCAATGTTTCATGAAAATTACTGTTCAATTTATTTACAAACAAAAATACGTAAAAATATTCTACCTCTCAGCCGGATTATCACAGTGACAATATTCGAGATAAAATAATATTTAATATTTCAATGATAAGCCAAGATTACTGGTGCCAAAATCGTTCACTGGTTTTAAATATTCATCCAGCGCCATAACCAGTGAGATATCGAACCCGAATTTTATTGGTGAGTTGCATTACGTCATAACGTGTTCAAATATTTGAAAAAAATCTGTACCTTTTTACCGTAATTAGTATTTTATTAAGAAATTATTATATTTCCAAATTAATTTTATAACTGAACAGTATCAATATGTTATTGCCCAATGATAAATATGTATGGTGATTTAAATAGCTTTTATGTTTTATAATAAACAAGATTAATTGAGGTTGAAGAGTTTTTGACATTGCTCAACATTATTTTTAAAAACGGGCATTTTAACATAGTAGAAGGAAGTGTATAATTTTAGGTTATTCTTGCATTAATGAAAATACGACTTCCTCTGGTTGCCTGTCAGATGTTGGCGGGAAAATATACAGGTGGAAGCGTGCTACGTACATTAATCAGTAGCATGCTTACACTTTATGACTTTAGTGTAATAAATATGTTAAGCTGACAGGCAAAAACTAGGACGACAATAATATTGATCTTTAATCAACGTATCTGACTAATGAATATATGGATAACTAGTGCTTAGTACATTTTATATTTGCAAGTCAGGTTAATTCTTTTTATTGGTTACAGAACAAGGTAAGAAACTAATATAAGAAACTGACTATCCAATTAACAGCTCTTAAGGATAGTTATTATTTATCCTTTTTATAATAACCATTTCATTTATTATTTCATTACAGCCATTTACAATGGATAATGACAGTGACAATGATGACATTTTAAACGATCTTCTATCCAATAGTACAGAAGAAATCGAGATATCCGCACCCAAAAAGACTTTAAAAGAATTGGAATTCAATTTCCTGGACGATGTTGCAGAACCAAATATCGAAAGCGAGCTACCTAAAAATCAAAAAGAAAATGAAGTTTCTGCTGATTTACTAGATTCTTCTGACGATGAAGATCGCCGGAATTTTGAAGAACAAAAATACTCCGATTATGGTCGTGAGATAAAGAGCTTATTAAAAAACGATTTAGATGATAAAATCGGATCGAAAGAAACATTTTATAAAAAATCATCCAAAACATTTGATTTTAACAATGCAACCAAGAATACTCAAATTAGTAATTCAAAGGTAATTCAGACAACAAAAGATGTATACAGTGACCCATTTTTTGGTTTGCGAATTGTTAATCCACTTGTATCTTCCACTGAATTAAAATCAAGGATGGATGGAAAGAATGCTGTGACAATAGCTAAAGTAAAGTGTCATATTACCTCTGAGAGGGTTGACAATGACTGGGTCATTGCTGGGGTGTTGATAAATAAGTCAGCACCAAAAACTTCACAAAAAGGCAGTTCATATTCTATATGGAAACTATCTGACTTATCTGACGATATGAATACAATATGTTTATTTATGTTTAGTACAGCCTATAAAACCCTTTGGAAAACCACTGTTGGAACAGTGCTTGGTATTCTTAATCCCAATGTACTTGAATCCAAAGATAATATTGATCAAGCTACACTTTCAGTAGATAATCCACAAAAAGTAATGATTCTTGGTAAATCCAAGGATATGGGGAAATGCAAGTCTGTGAAAAAAAATGGGGATGCATGTACCTCTATTGTAAACCTCAGTCGCTGTGAATATTGTGTATATCATGTTAAACAAGAATATAAAAAGTGTTCTAGGCGAGCGGAATTGCAGTCTACTAGTAGTCCTCAAGCATTTTCATTAGATATGCTGAATCGTAAACAACAACAGCAACAACGCAGACCGTTTGCAAATTCTATGCCTGGATTTGTCCCTGACTATGCAGTACCAAATAGAAAGTTACAAGCTAAAGATGCTGAAAGATTGGCATTACTTTCCGGATCATCCAAAAAAGTTGACCCTAAAGATGCTGAAAGATTATCATTACTTTCGGGGTCATCTAAAAAGATCGAAAAAACTGAAGATAAAAAGTTTACAGATGAAATGTCAAAAAAAGTAATATCTACAGATTTGACAAACCAGCAAGTGAAAAAGGACTATGATCGTCTAAATAAACTGAGGGGTTGGAAACCTAAAATGACTGTAGTTACACAATCTTCCACAAAAAATGCAGATTTATCCTCATCATCTCGAACAGCTGCACCTCTAAAGCAGACTAATATGGAAAGTAAAGCATTAAATCTTGCTGCTTTATCTGCAAAACCACATCTAGGTGTGGGATGTGTTGGTGGGACAATTGATTTCTCACAGCCAATTACTAAAACACATATTAGCAGGGCTAAACATAATGCAATCAAGTGGGTAAAAGAAAATGGGAAGATAAAATGCCAAAATCCTAATAAAGTTGGCTTGGATAAAGACGAAAAGGTTGAAAGAGGTATGAAACGATTGAGAGAAGATGAGGAATCTGAAGTGCAAGAAGCAAAGAAACCGAATGTTTTGTCAGATAAATTTAAAGAAATGTTGCAAGCAAAGTCTGCTCATACAGACCTGATTGAAAAGTCCTATGAGGAAGAAAAAGACAAGTATTTTAATAAATTAGAGTTGAAGGAGAGAATGGAGGAGAAAATGTTAACAACATTTAAAGTTTCATGTAAAGCAGTTAGATGCTTGATTTGCAAATATACTGCATTTTCGGCTTCTGATATGTGCAAAGAACAAAAACATCCGTTACGCGTTGCCGACGCAATTAAGAGATTTTTCAAATGTGCGGACTGCGGAAATAGAACAGTGAGTTTGGATAGGATACCTTCGCAGAATTGTTCAAAATGTAGTAGTTCGCATTGGACAAAAACCGCGATGATGGACGAGAGAAAAACCAACGTCTCTGTTGTACCATTATCTCTACGTGGAGATGAAGAAGGCCATATAGGAGCACAGATAAACGACGCGAATCTTAATCTTCTAGTACCAGAGAGCAATTAGCAATACTGTTATTCTTACAGGACTACTCACCGGAGATGTCAAGTCTGATATATACAAGTGATAATGTTATTCAAAACTGATATTTACCTATTTTTAGACTGCATATGTTACAAGCACAGATCTTTCTATTTCTGTAGTTTTATTGTTCTTACCAACAGTGCCTTCTTTGATCATGAAAATTACAAATATATAAATGCCCTTTTAGCAAAACTGTTAGTTATACATAATTTAATATTGTTATAAGACTAATATTGTTTAGGGATCAATTCAAAAAATAAATACTTTTAATTTTTTCAATCTGCATGTACATATTCAGCATGAATGTCTAGATACTGCCAGGTATAAAAATTGTATCAAATATCTCCCACTGTGTAAATCCTTTTTATTATATTATGCAAATTTCCGTCCACGGATGAGTATCGAATCTAAATTTAGATTTAAAAGACTAATTTTTTCTGGTTTAAAAACGTCTCTTCGTAAGCGAACGTATTTCATAAATGATTTAAAGACACCTTGTTTCATCTACTCTGTCACATAACCGGTATGTATATATGTGTACATATAAAAGATAAATTTTAACGAAGGAGTTTCTGGGCACGAAATTTGAATTCGAGCCCGGAAATATCGTCAGAGTGATGCTAACTGTTCGAGGTAATTCGTGATTTAACAATTTATATTGCAAACACCCCACCACAATATCCATTTTTATGACATTTCCAAGCTCTAAGAGTGAATCATTTGCGTGAGAAACATAGATTATATTTTCATTTTTCATCGTTGCCAGATCTTCATTGAATTTAAGTCTGAAGACAATTTGTCGATCCTTTTAAGTATAAATCATGAGTAATACATTTGTGAAAAAAGGAAGATGTGAAATAATGCATAATTACATTAAAACATAAAGTATGAGAACTGTGCAGCGCAAATCTACGAATACCAATTTTGCTCCATTAGCTAGTCAAAACGGTACTTTTGCGCTTATACAATATAAAATATAATTTATCGTTTAAAAATCTATAAGCCACTGTAAAAGAGAAATAGTAATACTCGGATGTATTGAAAATAGAGCACAAGCTATATTTCAAGAATAAAAACTGATACAAAATTCTCTATACATATGCAAACAAAGGACTAAACAACCAGAATAAATTTGTATATGGATTCTTGTATTACAATATATTTGAGTTTCTTTTGTCTTTATAATTCGAACAGGATGTTATTACATCCGTGTACCATGGAATGTTGCTTTTAAAATCATTATTTCAATCTCCCTCTTTGTCACTTAACAGATTATTATTTCCACAGAAAATGTACCGCGTTACGTCCAACACTTATTCTCTATCCTTTAACTGTATTTTATAATCCACACTATTTTCTCGTCTTAATAATTCCGGTGACGACGGTTTTACCTTGAGGACATTGCACAAATGTTTTATGTACGTATAAAACATGAGGTATTAAATCTGTAGCTCGAGAAATTCGATTAAGTAAAATTTGACGATTACATCTTTGTATTGCCTTGCCAGATGTAAACAAATTTCCGAAAGAAATTATTCGTATAGTGTTGTACTGGAAAGAAATGGTCGTTTAGCAGATTATACAACTATGTTTATGGAGATCATAGGCAAGCCATCATCTAAGTACGTCATTTGATTTAATCATTTTCCGTGTTGTATAGACGTCGCCATTGTTTTTGCTGAGTTCGTGTGGACACTCTTGTTCGTGATTTCTTACCTTAACACAAAGATTACACGGCTTTCCCTACTCTCTCTCTCTCTCTTTCTCTCTTTCGCTTTGAGTTAAATGATTTAAAGATGTCCTTAAAGGACTAGCTTGCATACTTAAAACGAACTTCTGCCAAGCAGAAGAAATAATCGCACCGATACAGCAATAAATAACTATCTAGATTCGTAGCGAGAAAATGTTTACATATAAAAATTTAAAGAAACATTAAGCCGACATTTAACATTTCAGTGTCTTGAAGACAATACACAGATACAATACTTGAAACCACCATGTTTTGGAATTCGTTGTGCTCATACCATAAGCCGGTTCCTTGCTGAACGTTCCACTTTGATGAAGTTTTTTTGTAAAGCTTTACCCCTGCATTATGTATGATAATAATAGTGTAAATAATCTAGTTATACTATTAATTAACAATACATTATCTCCATCGAAAAATCTCACAATATTCGCGAAAACTTTTCTTTACTATACAGTATTGTTTCGTAAAGGATACTTCACCAAAATTGCACGTTTCATTCTTTCCACATTTATACATACATATTATTGTTTATTACAAAGGCATCATACGAATAAGTAAATTAAATTAACAATGTTAAAATAATTTGTTGTATATCTTTAATAATTGCGATTTAAATATTGCAGAGAAATTTTCGTTTTTGTTTACTAACTGGGTGCACTCTGTATTTAACAATCGAAAAAGAAACGTGTCTCGATACACTTGTAAAGCATTTGTTATATACAGTTCGTGAGTGTACAAAATATAAGGATCAAAGGAGCCAGCGATAAAGTAATACATTACGAGAAGTTGCTTCTTACGTTTATATATGTATCACTCGATGAGACGGAAAGATTTTATTCCTCCGGAATAGCACGCGACCTTAACGTACGTCTAAGGCAACTGTGCCGTTAAAAATTTAAGTTTTATGTACAGAACTCTTCATTATTCATATGAATTTAGTAACCGGTATAGAATGCACGATACGCAGTTTCATGTTTATGATAATCAGTTTATTACAGCTCATCCATGATTGTATTTAAACAAAAGTAACGCTACCACAACCGTCTGCACTTGCTCTTTGTGTACTTTCTTATCGTATAGATCGGGATAAGATGAAAAAAACACAATTTAATACAAAATTATGATGCCTCAACTTCGCGTATACTGTACAATTTGTATTCGGCACTGTAGCGCGTAGAATTGATTTAAATAAATCCATGTGAATAATTAAAGAATGTTTATGGTAGTATAAGGTAATGTTGTGTGTGATAGGCAGGTATCAAGCTGGCTTAGTTAAGTGTCACAGTCTTCGAGTTGCCCTTTTTTTTCGTAGACATAGATTATTGGCGCGCCACGTATTGTGCTTTTCACTTTCGTGTTTCGATTGCAAACTGCCTGAATAAATTCTAGAGAATAATTTCATAACGATACCGCGTGTGTTGCATTATGATCTTTTTCCTTTTATAAACATGTCCATTTATGTGCCTCTCTTGAAATACGATGCAAGGGAGAACATGTACTCATGTTTTCTTTGAAGCTAAAAGAACCAAGTGTCTGTTGAGTCACGCATTTAATAGTCATCCAGATCGAAACTATCGATTTCGATGTCTTCCAGCTGCATACTTTGAAAGTCCACTTTGTACCGCAAAATACCTGAAAATACACATTAACGAGTTCCATTTTAATCGGTACTAAAGTACTTACAAAGCTCTGCCATAGGATGCGCTTTCTTGCATCGATTTAATCTGACAAAATTTGCTCTGCCATAAGATAGCAATTGCAATCATTTATCTGATTTGATATATTAATATGAAGATTTGTATCATGCATAATTGGAGATATTTTAATTTGCATGGAGTGCAGCATACATGAATTTCAATATACTCTGATTGTAAGCTATAATATCAAGAAATTAGTAATTCAAAATAAAATGATAAAGTAATAACTTATAAAATGTATACAATTATGATGAATAAGGACATACAAACATGATATTATCATGTGAAATTGTCATGTACAGTATTAAGACACTCTGATACAAATGAATGTTATACATGGCATCGTTTAAATTGCAAACTATTAGTGTAATTAAATACTTAAGGAGTCTAGCCAGAAACCAGAAATTTCTTGCCTTTGAAAAAAAGTAACATACATCATACTACGCGGGACTTCACAGTCATCAACTAAAATCTTCAGTACAATATGTATTACGATTTCTGTTTTAGCAGTAACTGGCAACTTTTCATACAGACATATTTTATTATCTCTTACTTATTCCATTCTATAACTGATAGTATAAAACACAAACTATATTACGAAAGCGATTTCCACCAAATCATGTTCAGATTGACAGTATTCTTTATAAGTGAAAGCTATAATATTAGCTGTAAAATTAAGGTAATGCGATACATTGGATACAATAAATCTAATCTAGCAGTCAATACGACAAGGCTTTACATGGGCAATTGGTACATTGTTTCTTACAATGTATAACATTCAAAAGCAAGAAGAAATATACGTAATGCGGAGAGAGTGCATCTTTAAAGTTTAATAAGCCGATATCTCTTTGTGCATGTAGTATACTAATTCAATAAAAAGCAATTACTGTACCTTTCCCAATATGCCAGCTAATGGAAATAAGACGATAATTAGTACTTGTACTTTTTCGAACGACTTTTCTATTTAGTTAAGCCTATTGCATAAAAAATTACACATTTCCTTTCTAAATTTAACACCAAAGTATCGATCTTTTGTCTTCATTTTTAAGAATATCAATTTTGATATCGGTGTAATATTTTACTGACGTTATCTTATCAATGAAAATAAGCGGAAAAACAAAACACTCATAATGTGAGTAATTGTTTACAAAATTACATTCCCGCAAATTGTTTGGTGATAAACTTAGACAATGTAGCTTCTTACTACCATGCACAAAAGCAATATTCATATTTCGTTAACTACATAATAATATTGAAATGCTAATGAAGCAGTTGTGTATAAATATGTAAACTATGATAATGTGGCAAGATTCGTGCCATGTAACGGGCATATTAAATATAAGAGTATAAAAATACATATGCACGTAATAACACTTTTTTGATATTAACTTTGGAGTAATATACAAATGTCCAATTATCGGTGCTGTAGTTCAATAATCCCACATCGCATAACGGATTATGAAGAATAAACACTATGCATGTCCGTGTGTCACAAAATTACGAAAAATAACAAACCCACAAAAACATATGGTATATTCAAAAACATATGCCATGAATTTGTGAAGGACAAAATTAGGGGATACAATGTTTGGAATATCATTTTATGAGTGAAACAAATAAGTGTAAATCGAGATTTAGAAGATGGAACTATTCTAAGCGAAATAAACCTGCAATCAAAACTCAATACCATAGCATTGCTATACAAAATTTGCACAGTAGATATACAGAACAAGGATGCAAAAAAGCTCAGCATGCGACCAATGTAAAGTTATGTATAGACATCTAATGCATTATAATAAGAGGTATAGTGGTTTCCATATTACACTGAAAATCAGATATATATACGCGTATCTACTTAGTAATCTATCATACATATAATCATAAATTATTGATGTATGAAAACATTTTATGTGTTGCAAAATTTCATTCGTATACTTATTCAATGTGTTATTTTATGTAATATCAAGTTTTATGATAACACTGACATAAATCGGGAGCATAAGCGTATAAATATTTGACAATTTATATGTGGATCTAGTGGACTTTTAAGAACTCTAAACCTAAGCCAAATGTTTTTAAACCGTAGTATTGTTTGATATTTTATGTACATACACAATGCATTACCCAGTAAATGATTTATTTAATATCGTATAGATATGTAAATAAATCCAGAATGTAATGCAAAGTTTATTACATATAATTTGGTATTAAAAATCCATTAAATAGTCTGTGTTAAGTATAAGCAGTAGAAATTACATGTGTAAAACCAGGCAGTGGTACTCTTCTGTTAAACAAAGTGTGTTAGATCTACTAATTCGATTTAAATACTCAAAATGTTATATATGTAAATACTAATAGTGTGTATAACTAATAGTGTATAACTCATGACAATTAGATATATTTGAATTTCGTAACTCACCCTATTCAAATATAATTATCCTTCAACAAGTAGAATTATCTCATATATATATACTAGATTTTCTTTATCTTAATTACCACCAAGAAAAAAAGGAAGACAGCAAAGTTTTGCAGGCTTTTTATTTCGGAAAGTAAACATTATACCCTCAAGTTTTCAACTAAAAATATCTATATCCACATTCAAACTCATTAGAAGAGACATACATAGACTACAGAATCTGCACAGAAGTATCGAACTATACTATCAAGTGTGATACCCAATAGAAGAAACTGAATTCGTTGTTGGACAAATTTATCGTTTAACTGACTCTCTATGCAGCTCTCTTTTCTTATAAGCCTTATAATCCACCGATGATATAATAAAGAAACCGTTTATTGCTAAGATTCGTCACAGTATATTATATTAATCAGTACAGTACGATCAAACGAAGGGATCAAGATGTGGACAACAGTAAATATGTATTCAATAATGCTAAAAATATTGTATTCCGATACTTTAAACGTAAGCGATTGCGAAAGCAGACATTGTTAACAACGAATTGTAATTACAAAGTCATATCAGTAACGGTTATATTGTTGCAAGTATTATTTTGATACCATGACACGTTTGTGTCGGATATACTTATGTATATTATATGCATACTGCATTTAAACAGATGGCATTTTGTTTCAAAAAGGGAACAAATTTGTGTTGAGATTATGAATGATACTCCTTTACACTTTTTTACGAATTTGTTATGAACATTAGTAATAGCATATGGATCAAGTTGATTGATAAATTTGTCCAGTTCGGCAAATAATATATTCTATAATACACGAAATGTAAATGTATGCACTCAAGACAGAAAGAGCTACCTGGTCAATTCTGAGTATTTCGCAGATGAAATTAGTAATCATCGAGGTCAACATCATCAAGAGGCTCATCAGCCTGCAGTGACTGGAAATCAACTTTGTAGCGGAGGATTCCTATGCATCAAGATATACTCCATAGTTAATATTAAGCTTATACTTTTCTCAAACCGTGTTTTTGTACTCGAAAATATACATCGCTATAAATGCTACATATAGCAGACATCAAGGAAGTTGGAAGATCAGTACAACGGACACTTTTGATTTTGATTTTCAACTACCAGTGGTTTCGGGAGTTTGCGCATATTAAGATTAAATCGATGGGAGGCCAATTTCACTCTTTAATTTTGATCATGTGTTGTATAAAAATCGAATCTGCCATTCTTATTATGTTCTTTTTGTGTAGCGTACAAGTATATAATATTTCTCCTTTCTCTTATTGTACAATCTTGCACAAGGGTGATATATTCCAATAAAATTAAAGTTAGTAATAAATAAGCAATATGAACTCACCTCCTATACCGCCAAAACCTCTGACAAATTGCGAACCCTCTTGGGACTTATCTGTAATAATCTCCAAGGTGGCACCAAAGCTCTTGTAGTTGTTTGCAAGCCATTCAAGCAGTGGCTGACATTCGACAAGTTCCAATTCTACCCCGCTCTAAATAGAAATTTTTGTATTGTTTATATTACTGTCTATGAAAATTATACTTAAGTACATGTGTTAATTAGTAATGAAGATCGTACTTCTTTGTCGGTAAAATGAGTTTTATCCTTCTCTTGTTCTGGTGTTAGATGTAAAACCTTCTCTTCAGCATTTGTATGGTTCTTTAAAACATATCGCTGAATGTCTAAATTCTCCCAACAAATAAGGGTTTCCACACTGCCTAATTCTAAAGCTCTTAATGTATCTTCTACACCGAAACAATACTTTCCCGTGTCTTGCGAGATTTCATCAAAGTAACGACCTATTAAGTTAATACATCAAATTATAAATAATTGTAAATTTGCCGAATATTTTGTATGATAATGTAAGAGTATGGAATTACCGATAAGTTTCTTCTCCTGAATGAATTTAACATTTTGCAGAGATTCTGCAGCTAATTCAATGGCTTGATTAAAACCGTTTTCTCCTCCATAAGAAACATCGACGAGTTTAATAACTTTAGCTTGCAATCGCTGGAAAGAATAACAGAATATAAAAGATGCAATCAATGATTAGTAAATATTTTATCTGCAAAGCCTTTAAGTAAGAACATTTTCAGTATAAGGAACATACAGGATCGAACATATCTGATTGACTGAGTTCAGTTTTGAAATCAGCACTACCAGCTAGAATCAATCCAGCAATATTCGGTTTGTCATTAGTAATATAGAGCTGAGTGGCAACTTCTGCAACTTTTCTGACATAGTTATGTCGTTTTTCCATACGCAATCGAGCGAAACGTAGAGCGGACTGACCTCCTCTTCCTATGGACATATAGAAATTATTATTGCAATATAGAACAACCTAAATGTTCAAGTTTCAGACATACTATAATTTGTTTATGTACCATGCTTTTTAGGGAGATCTACGGTAAATTTATGTAAAACTTCACGAGTATTCCCTTGTAATGTACCAAATAAGGCTCCATTACCATCCATGACTATAAAACCAAATTTATTATCATCAGCAAGCAAGGCTGTTAGAGCTTCTGTGTGAAACTGAAAAATCATGAAAATTCACATTATTCAATTTATTATTATGCTGACTCATATTTAAAAAATACAGCAAAGAAAATAATAAAAGCACCTTGTTATCACAAAGATAAAGAGAAGTGTTAATAGGCTTAAAAGGTTCAAAATCGATGTTGACTTTCTTTTCTTTTCCTTCTTCTGTTACAATGGTACCACAATATATAACCAGGCCATTTGGAGGCACTAAAATAAATAATGTTTGTTTTATATATGTAACATACATAGCATTACCACACCAATGCCATATGATGATACATCCAGAAAACATTGTTCTTCCATAAATTTTTTAATACATGTACAAGCAGGTAGAAAGAAAATGAATTTTATACTTAAGGGATTTCATATAGCATAAAATCAAATTCAATTATACCAGGATAATAAGGAAAATATGTTACGGTTACCTTTAGTGTATAATTTTAGCCTATGCTGTACCGATGTGATTGCACCCAAAACAGATAATCTATTTACACGAGATTTAATATTCGATGCTGTACCGAATTCATCAGCCAGCATTTTGCTGACTCTTGATATTTGATCTTTTGGAGGTATGATTAGGGAAATCATACTAGTCCCATTCCTGCAAACCAATATAAATGTGTATATTATAAAGCAATCATATATTGTAAATATTACTATATTGCAGGGCAATCTGCTTATGTAAGGCAGTGTCATTATTGTGACAATGAGACCTATATTCTGCTACCACAAGGTAGAGATTCAATGATTAATCATTCTTGTATCTAAATACAAAATTATTGAGATATGTTTTGATATCACATAAACGATATATTCTAAGGGAAAAGGGGAAATTAAATATTTCTCTAATCATCACATGTTCTTTACAACATATGTGAAGATACCAAACCGAACAGCTGATAGTGAAAGGCGCGGCAATATTAGTTTCGACCTACTTACCCTCTAGCCATTTCAAGGCTTTTTATGAGTTTCTTGATCTTCCAGATCTCGACATTGCGGTCGGCGGAAGTCTCCTCGTTGGACATTGCTGCGCGTAGAGTCGCGTGGTCGCGGCTTAAGAGTCACCCTTCGAATAAATCCTTTCAGGTATCACCAAATGGATCGAAGCCTGGGAAAGTGGCCTACGTAGACACGAAAGCCGGATCTAGAAGGTTTTTCTCTGAAATGAGCGAACAGTCCATTTATCGACGAATCTGCTCCGATCCAGTTTATACCGGATTATGTCAGGGAGAACGTGCTCGACATAACGTTCATGTTCGGCTCGAATTAAGCAGAAACCACGCGCGCCTTGCGAAGCACTCACTTTGAGATCAGTATGTTAACGTTTGCCACAAAAGAGGTACTTTTTAACAGGGTTGGTTGTAGCACAACGGGTACCACGCGAATGTGAACCTCGGAATGCACACGTCGGCCATGCGATGGCACAGCGAAACGTCAGTACTTCGGTGGACGTACTGCACGGTACAAAATGGGAAGCAAAAAGACTGGAGGTTTCGTGCGCGAGCAGCGCCTCGAGGCCGTCTGCCACTGTCGCGTTTGCATTGGCTGTTTCTCACGACTTTTTTACTTAATGCTTCATCCCCAGTATCAAATATTTATTCATTATTTCTCGATTTTATTACACAATTCAAGCCTTATATAATTTTAATATAGCACAAGTATGAATTATTACACCGTTAAAATCTTTAAACATATTTCTTGTATTATTAATCATTATTCAACGCAGAGTCGAGATCGGTTACGCGAACATAAAGGCTACTACAAAATGCAATTTGCAAAAACGGCAGGATAATGACTGCAATACAATTGGTTGTTTTTCCTAACATGTTTTAAAATTCCCCTTTTTTATGCGGAATGGGCGTGTTTCAACAAGAATAAAAATTTACGCGCTCCGTTTAAGAATTACGGCTATTATCGATTGCTTGCGAGCTTATATGAAATTGCGGCGGTTATACCGCAAAATGATTAACCGCAATGATTCCTTTAATGTTACTATGTTTGACTTCAAGAACAACGTATTCACTATTTCCTGATTGGCTATTTAAATATAATGCACTCTGCTATTATGTTAATGTTAGTACTTATTGTTACCTTATCTTTCGGGTGCAATGTATTGGCCGTGGAACTGTGTGGAATTTTATATCTATCGGTGGATTCTGTGCTCAAAAATGACTAGAATTGACGAATATCGACATTCGTTAAATAGTTTACGTCAATCTCTAAGATAAATAGGAATAAGTCAACGAACTAAATCGAAAGCAATCGTTTGCGTACTTTAATCGTTTGTTTACTATGCAGAATTGTGCATCAGATTCATCGACGTAACGGCAGACGACAACTATTCTGAATTTGTGAACGTCGCTACTCTCATATCTTACAATGTGGACGCGAAACTACAAAAAACTCGTGTATTATTTGAAATCGACTGGTACTTGCATCCTCGTCGTTGGGTGAGTCATACTTTTTTGAAAATCGTCACAATACTATTAGAAAAACGATAATATTTTAAATATACGTTTCGTGCAGGGGCTGTTGGTTTTTCTATCAGTTAAGACAAACGTCACAAATTTTAGGATCTGTTGTGCCAACAAATGTTCTAGATCTTGAGAAAGCACAAGCACAGTATATTTATATTGATGATCCCAGATATAAAGGTATCATCCACAAAAGGGATGTTTTCATTATTTATTATATTCATATTTATATAGATGTATTATTTATTATCTTAGTTTTATATGTTTGTTCAGAAAAGACGTAAATTGTTTCAATATACTTCCAGATGTGTTTATGTTTAGAAAACCTGAACATTTACATTCCTCTGCTGTTCAAATCCAAAACTCCTTCAGTCATGTTATTATGAAATGGTGGAAATCATTGAACCGCAGTTTAGCTTATAAATTACTACATATGGCACAACATGGAGATAACTATGAAAGACTGAAAGCTATAGACTCTTTAAACTCTTTAAAATATTTAAAAGGTAATCATCATACATGTTTGTAGTATAAGTACCACTTGTCTTATATTAAAATTGTCTTATAATATGTCTTTAAAATTAATATTGCAGACTGGCATTATAGACATATTGCACAAGCATTAGATGCTAAAACAGCAGTGGTCCTTGCAAGAATGCCAGATGCTGACACAAGATTCTTTCTAACTCCTCCATACTATCATGTAGAACATAAGTTATACGTATGTGTAAAATAGATTAAATATTAAATGCAAGGATTTCATAAAAGTAAACTGTACTTAAAAAAGGATATGGTTTTTTCAGGATGTGATAGAAAAAGTACAGTATTTACTTTTCTATTTAAATAATCTGTCTAACTATACACATCCCTGCCTCTCTCTGTTTCTTAACACTAAGTTTAGGGATATGAATAAAGTAAGCATTTGTCATAATAAATTTTAGTTTTATGGTTTCTATAGAATTTTGTAATTTAATAAACTATATAATATGTTGCAGGATGGAGTGCTATTTGACCATGACTTAACAACTGTAGGACTGATTGTTGCACCAACTATAATTTGGGATCAACATTTACTGCACAATTGTGTACAAGCATTATGCCATCATTCTTGCAGTGAAAAATATAGTAAAGGTGATTTATAGAAAAGCAGAATATAATCTATTACTTTAACGTTTGAGTGCCACGGGCCTTTGTAAAAATACCGTCGGAAAATGTCAGACGGCGCGAACGCGATCATCGTTTTTCACTTAATTGTACTTTGTTTCCTTTGTTTTTACTCAGAGGTGTCGAGTACATTTACTTCTTTCTCATCCCTTTTAATGTGAAGGATCGTACTTCAAACGAACGGATACCAAAATTATATTTATTAAACGTAGGGTTTTTTTCGCCTTTTAAAACTTGAGATGGAAGTTCCTTGCCACATCTGCTGGCATTTTTCGACGTGAAACAGGAGAAGCGCGATTGCGACGTCTGGCACTCAAATGGTTAAAAGTATATTGACAAGATCACATAATTGCCAATTTCTTACTTGTAGAAATAGTTGATGCTGGCGGTCTTCCAATATTAATGATGATTAAACAAATTTGTAATGATAATATTAATATATGTATATTATTGGCAAAAATAATTTCTAATATATCACTTCATGCAGAATATTTGGAGGATATCTTTAGATCAGGTATTGTAGCAGAATTTGGATACCATTATTCTACTCAAATATATTTTGTATGTCCAAATAAGAACACAAATCTTGAATGTAGGTTGGATCGGTACATTGGTACAATGGTCCCACAGTTCTAACATACAATTATCAGCACCAGCAGGACGTGCATTAGCAAATTTAGATGTACATGATAATGGGAACATAAAATATCCAAGACGTATTTACCTTCTTCATCCCTTATATAAGACTAAGTCCGCTACAAAGCTGGATGTTATTTTTCTACATGGACTTCTTGGAGGTGTATTTGTTACATGGAGACAAAGAGATGTAGATCCACCTGTACCAGGGGTTGTAGGCTTGTTAGTATTGTAAATGGCTATTTATTTTTCATATTCAGGATTTCTAATTCCTACTAACAATCTGGAATTTCGTATTATACAGTTACAGCAAGGCTATTATTAACATTAAAAATATCAGTTTTACTTCAATGCTGAATTACACTATAACTTACACTGTAAACATTTTTTATAGATCCGTATATGACGGATCATTCCATTGATATATTTTCCAGTGTGGTTGATGATTATCCCCAGGAATTTTTGAAAGATTTGGCTCATGATTTAAGAATGCGTGAATGGAATAGAATAGGTCACGATTTTGAAGTTGTACTAGATGATTGCCCGGAAAATATTAATTGCCGAGCATGCGGTCCTTATTTTTGTAACGGGTATACCGAAACTATTTTTGAACATTGGTTTTCCTTAAAACATGATTGCATTATACAATTACAGTGCATATTAATATCTCACAGCATTATTAAGTCTAACGAAAAGTTTTAATCGATGTTGTGGAATCAAAATAATTTACAATTGTTTACCGACGTTTCAGGGATGATGTTTGTATGAGTAAGGGTGAATATGATAGAATGCAAAGAACTCAATGCTGGCCTAAGGATTGGTTGCCTAATGATATCCCATCCCTTCGTATCCTAGGTGTAAATTATGATACGAATTTATCAATGTGGACACCCTTGTGTCCAATAGAGGGGTTAAAGTAAGCTTATTGATTTATTACTATTATTTTTTTCTACTCTTTCCTACTGAAATGAATGGTAAAATTCTTGAAATCGTGTTATTTTTTAGATATACCATGAATCAACGAGGAGAGGAATATATCTCAAAATTATTGACTGCAGGGGTTGGACGGCGACCAATGATATGGGTTTGCCATTCTATGGGCGGATTACTTGTTAAACGGATGCTTGTTGATGGTTGTCAAAATTATACAACAATTTTCATGCTTATTGTTATCAGAAATACAATTTAAATATTGTTATAACACCAATCTTTATTTTCGTAGAATGGAAAAAGGGTGATAAACATAATATATGCAAAAATACTCGCGCTGTGATATTTTATAGTACACCCCATCGAGGTTCTGGCGCGGCCGTTTTAAAACAAGCGATACAAATGCTAGTTTGGCCATCCATTGAAGTACAGGAACTTCGTGAAGGTAAATTATCATTTACATACGTTCCATCATTCTTTGTTTCCGAATATACTTTTGAACTGTACTTTATATTTTAGCATCTCCACATTTACTGCAACTACAGGAAGACTTCCTCGATATGTTGAAAGAATATCCTATGGAAATTGTTAGTTTTAGTGAAACTAAATCTACTCTTATAACAGCATTAAAGCTCCCGTTTCAGCTTGTAACTCGCCATTCCGCAGGTATGGATTAAAAGTGTTAAAAATGATAATCTTCTGATACAAAAAATTTATATTGTTTGAAGAGTATACTAAACGTGTTTTCAGATGTTGGTGTGGGCGAATTTTTCGAAATTCCACAAGATCACTTATCGATATGCAAACCAGCAAATAGGTAATGTAGAATTAGGAGATATAACATTTTTCTTACATATCTTAAATATACTGAATTTTTATTTTTTACAGACACTCTTTTTTGTATCAAAAACTTCTAAGCGTGCTCAAACGCCATGTAACTTCATCGGAAGAAACAAAACCGTCGCCAATTATGGAGTTATTATCATGGTCAAGTAAATATTTTTAATTTTACACACACACACATATATATTTATATATACATATAAGAACATTATATTTTTTATATACCACTTTCTTATAAAACAGCTTGTTGGACTTATAAGAAAATAAACATGTGTGTACAAAATATTTGTTTTTCTTAATACAACAATAATGATCTTCATTCAGAATAAACATTTATAATTTAAAGATATCAATTAGTTTGAAATATTTATTGCCTATCACTGATCATTACTTCTTTGACTAGAATAAATAATAACATTCCCGTATTACTGTTAATAAAAGTGAATGAATACGATACTAATTATCGATAAAGTATCATGAAATATTAACTATACATATAACTATTCCTAAAGATATAGCGATACTATATGTAGGGATAAAATATACGTGTATTACATAATAATATAAAATAGATGTTTAGCAATGTGGCACTTTACACCACTGCATTTAAATATACAATTACTGAAGTGTAAGATGAATTGCATCGTGACGATACTTACGTAAGGCACTGAATAAATTAAATCAAGCTAGAGTTTATAGAAACTGTTTTTTATTCCGTCAAGTTTAGAAGTTCGTGTCGTAATCGGGATGATGCCGGCTCGATAAGTTCGTCGTACTGTCATAACCGCCATATTTACTACTGGCCTGAGATGGGTTATAATAATAACCATTCCATTCCGATCGCCAGCTATCGTACAAATTGTATTTCTTATTGTCTTGGAAAGATTTTTCAACCAGTACCTGGAAATAAAGAATGTTAGTATTACAAGGCTGTCTAATGCGATATGTAGCCGCGTGTAAACTGAAACCTCGGTTAAATCTCGTAAATAGTATATCTCACTATTATATACATGTAATTATCGTAACATAAACGCAAAAGGATATAAACTACTTTTCTATGCGAAGAGGAATCGAGATTTGTGAAAAATATCTTCAAAATTATACCTTATTGGAAGTTGATTCGAAGGATTTATCATTCCAAGATACATCTGGATCGGTCCAAATTGTGTGAACCGGTTTTGAATAATCGCTCGATCTGTGACTCGATATGTTTTTTGCTACTTCTTCTTCATATATTGCCGAAACAGATGGCTTCAGTTTTGCTCCATTTTGTCGATTTATCAGCTGAAAAATGAAACGATACATTTGGTACCGAGAATTTATCAGTAAATTTTTATTTATTCCATTATTTACTTACAACAGAAACACCGAATATAGTAATGAAGAGTAAACCCCCTACACCAATTACTATCATAGCAATAGCCCATTGCGGTAACAATCGATCTTCATCGGCAATATACGGTGGACTCGTTACTTTAGGTATCACTATAAATTCATTTATTTGATTAGTTAACGACTATAACTGAATTTTTAGAACACAGTTTTAATTTGGAAAAGATATAATACCTATAAAATCGGTGTATTTAGGGTCAATCGTAAATTCTCCCAGTCGCATAGTGCCCTTGGTTTTTGTATCATTCCAGTGATTTGAGTTGTACGATCTCAAAGTGTCGTGGAAAATGACTTTTAATTCTTGCGTATTGACTTTCTGTTGCAAATTTGCCAATTCAACAAAGTAATCCACCAGAATGCTACCTTGACTGAAATCAATATTCTTCCGTTAGATTCATGTAAACTTGATTCGAACGTGGGATAATAAAATACAAATTCGGTGCAGTAACCTGAATGAATCGATCCTTATTTTCTTGTACCAGTTTGCCAAAACTGCCGACTTCGAAAATATGAAATTCATCTGCAAACAAAAGAGTTTTATTAACACAAGTTTATTCCAATATTGATACTTATATATTAATAAAATTATGGAAAACATTCGAAGGTAAGAACATCGATTTATTTCTAATTACTAAGCACCTCTCTCTCGACTTCATTCGCTAACTGTTGCCATTCTTGAGTATTTCGATCTAGTAATTCAGGCACCCAATTTGCATTCCCGATTAATCTAATGGTTCCAGCAACTTCGCATTCATCGTCGCAAATACCAGGAGTAGTTGGCCTCTGTGTAGTAGTTGTAGTCGAAGTGGTCGATGTGGTAGAAATGATAGTAGTTATTGGAATCATCGATGCATTCATAGATGCAACTGTTGCCGTCCGCGCAGCTTCCAATAACTTTTCTATCGAGATCGGTGTCGTAGATGATGTGGGCCAACCAGTAAATTCTGTAGTTGCTCTATAAAAATAACACAAATCATATTTAGATTGTATATTCGTCTCTATTTTGAACACAATAGTTATTGTGTATAGTTATTCACCTGGTTGGCCATCCTTTCTGAATTTTCGGAGAAACGGCGCCTGGAGCATCGCCACTCCGAGGACTCGGTGGCGTCGTGATCTTATGAATAGGTTTTCGTCCTCCGGGTCTACGAGGAAATACAATTTTTAAGCCCCCAGGTTTTTGTGTCGAAGATGCAATCGATTCTGTTGTTATGGATACAGTTGTCTCGGTAGAAGTTTTTTCTTTGTTCGTTTCCGTGGTCTTTGCTTCGGAGCTATGGTTTTTGGCCTTTTGTTCATAATCCTTCGGTAACAGAGCGGAAATGTCGAACTTCGTTTTCACGAATAGATCCTGCAGCGACTTTGGTGCAGCAGACTTTTCGGATGAACTTTCTGTGGCTTTAACCGTAGTTGTACTTGGATCGGTTTTCGACTTTGTATTCTCGTCATTCTTTTTCTTATTGTAGTCTGATGGCAAGAGAGATGCAATGTTGACTTTTGATTTTGCGAGGATATCATATAACAGAGATCCTTCTGTAGTGCTTGATTCTTCTTTTCGTAATTTATATTCCGGTGGCAAAAAGGCGCTGATATCTTGAACGACCGCAGCGGTTTTGTTTTTCCTCAAAGGAGCAGTGGTAGCAGATGTAACTTTTGCCTCAGGCACTTCTGTAGTGGTCGTTATTTTTGAAGTCGGCCACCTAGGATAGCAAATGTCTACTTATGATCTACTTATGTTTGTAAAAAACAATTAACGAAATCGGGTTATATAAAAAAAAGTCGTCCCAATATCTTCAGCGCGTTGTAGGAATTCATGTTACAAAAACTCGCGTTATACAAGAGTTTACTGTATGTATATAACATCAGAGCTTCTATAAGATTTTCAATAAAGTACAGGTAATTCGTTTTTGGGTTTACGATTGAGAAGCGATTATTACAAATAAATTATAAACTTTATCTATCGAATTAAGACAAACATAATTCTATATAATTCGTAAAATTTTGTTTAACAAAGGATAAAAAACTATGCACTAACCTGAAGCCAGTCTTGGATGCTCCAGGAACAGTCGTCGTTTCTCTGACAGTATAATCCCGCGGTAACAATCCTTCCAAATTATCCAAAGTAGTTTCTACTCGTGGTCTCGGACTATTAGCCGTTTGATCATACCTCTTATCATTATAACGTCGTGGTACGAATTTACTAATTACTGGGGTCTTAGCAGTGGTGCTAAATCTTCGGCGAGTATTACGATCTCTATCACCCAGTACGTCTAACTGAAGAGTATTACCAGCGGTTCTAAAGCCACCCACGAGAAAACCGCTGGATAACTCGGATTGAACTCTGTCGAGTTTATCGATAATACTCTCCGTAGACTCAGGAGGCGGTGAGGTTTTTTTCTCCAAGGATCCAGCGTGATCTATCGATTCCACGCGATCTATCACAGGAAACGGTAAAAACCGTGCACCGGATATACTGCGGCTCGTTTGAACGGATGCCAATATTCTCGACGAATCTTCGGTCGTTACCGACGGCGGAGGTTGATCCGTTGTTCCTGACGTGGTGGAAGGTGGAGGTACAACGTGCTCCGTTGTGGTAGGTGAAGGCGTAGTCGGAACAGAAATGGTACCGTTAACGACACTTTTCGTCGTTACTACGGACACAACTGCTTCACCAATTAAGATCGAGCTCTCGGGAAGAGAATCATCTGGCTTCCATCTTGGTCCTACGATGGCATAGCTCTTCTGACTGCCTTCCATCGAAGACACTTCTTCGGCGTTCGTCGATATAACTAATGGATCCTGTTCCTTCTCGTTTGCAAAAGTTTTTGGTTCTAAAGAGAGATTAATCGATTTTACCGACGTATATGATAATTCTCCATTCTTATTCGTCTTGTTCGTAGTACTTTGCGCAGGTTTAATTTCCCCTGCGTGAGTATCGTGTTCCTCCTCTTCTACCTCTTCCGTGTCTGGGTAATCAAGGGTATCAGCGTCCACTGGAAATATACGTAGGAAGTCCCTTTTAAAGTAACGTGCGTCAGTATTCTTAATGAAAGAATTCAAGTTAGGTGAGCTCTAGACGGCGCCATGCTTTTCACAATACCAGTACGTTCCATGTCAGAGATTGTGAAACGTTACATTACACAATGTGCACTATTTACGGATTATAACTGTTTGATGTTATTATAATGTAATAGACGAAGTACGTTTCAAAATATGTTCCATGTACATTTCTGCAGTGCTTTGTGCAATACTGATTTCTGATAGTTCTTAGCAGAAGTTCGTATGATTTAATTATATAATAATTCTGTATTATTGTCACCATGAAAAAAAACTGAATAAACTTATTTATTTTTCGCGTACATCCTTTACGTGTTTAATTATGTATTTTTATAAGTGTATTCCTTAAAAGAGATTTGCCGGTAACATACAAAATTAGCATTTAACATAGCATCCATGAGCAGATTGGCCGTCCATGACATTCTGTAGCACATGGCCGATTCATGTCTCTGGTTCCTTCGTTGAGTAGCGAATATATAATACATAGTTGATTAGCAAATATCCAATATGCAGTTAAATAGCAAAGATACAATATACAATTAATTAGCGAGTATGTAGTAAATGATTAATTAGAAAACATCTAATATACACTTAATAAATATACAATTAATTCTCACCTATGGCTTCGTATCGGGAACGATTATTATTTTCATAATCGTCGTAATAATAGTACGCGTCGTACTGACTGGTCGAAGGATCTTCGAGGTAGTCTTCGTCTCTCGATAAGTCTTCAACTTCGGCATTTATGGCAGATGGCTTTACGTCCTCCGCCGTGTCACGAGTAAGTTTAGCTAGCTTCGAATTTTCGGACACCTTTTCCGGTTCCGGTTCAGTTTCGTAATCGTCCTCATAGACTTCTTCCTCTTCGTGTCGATGTTCGTCGTTCTCCGTGTTTGTCTTCGAGGTATCCATGACGTTGTTTTCGTCCAAGGAGTGCACCAATCCATCCGTTGGATTGCTGGGAGAAGGTGATGCATTTTTATCTCGATGCTTGTACACCGAATTCGTTGGTATCAGGTGTGAAAACTTGTCCCAAGACTCGGGCGTTCCTTAAAATGAAATTAATCACTCATCTTATTATCACTTTCGTTAACCGCTATAATCGATCTTCGAATAAAGAATAAAAAAACAGACACGCAAAAGACGAAGATGTAATTCATAGTAAAATATACTTTTTGTAATACGATATTCTTGTGAACACTCGATATTTCCATATCTATCTTTTTTAATTGTTTACGAATTTGAAACAATTTATACCAATTAATCTCGGTCGAAACACCGCAGAGGCTTGTTGATCTATCCTTCGATTTTAATTTGACCATTTAAATGTATTACCGTTATAAGTGTTTCAAGTTTTTAATATTCATCTGATGCCGAGGATTATTATTGTACAATTTTGATTTCAGTTTTTATTTCAATTCTGCATACTTGTTGTATATCAGATTTTTTAAAATCGATCGAAGAATGCGAAAAACTGTCGTCGCAACGTATAATTTTTCGTAAATATGTGGTGTAATTTTTGTGTTGAAATCGTAAATAGCCGTCAAATACCTTTCTCGTCAAATCCTACGATATAATATTTACATAAAGTCTCGTTCATCTAGCAGTGTAATATATACATAATCACGATTGCAATTACTATCTTATGGCACAACCAGCGTGTTCCATGAGAAACCGTCTGCAGTTGCTTCCGAAAGAAAGCGAAGGCACTTTCCAGTATTGTTCTCTTATGTTTTGTAAAGTTCCGATGCTATTTCTTGAACGAACACAACTTTTCTTTTCTCGTCATCCATAAAAAATATTGCAGTAGAAACTGCAATTGGTAATTACAACTAATTACTACTTCGAATACCTCAAACACTGAATTCTCAATTTGTATCTTGAAATCGAACCATATAGGAAGAAACGTAGCAACCATTTTTAAATCCCACCATCGTTAATACTTTCAAATCCAAGACATCAACAATCGAATACACAATAGGGGATAATTAATACGTTAACTGCCGCATCAAAATACGTGTTATACGATAGGTCGCGATGTAATGCATATAACATATAAAAACATAACTGTTTAAGTGCCCTGTGATACGTTAGTTGCTTTACATCGTTATGGTACCATGAAAAGAATTGCAAATTTTACAAATATTAGCGTTATATTAAAAATAAATATGTATCGAAAATGTTAACGTTACGATAACGATGTAAAGTAACCCATGTATCGTAAAGCGCTCAAACAGTTTTATTCTTATACAGATATTACGGACGAGTATCGCAAGGTATCGTATAACACGGATTTCGGCGTGGCGCTCAACGTGTTAAATGCCGTGCCATAATGAACGAGCTTTTACTATGTTACACATCACGTAGCCCAACTTTTCCTAACTCTCGATTCCAAGGAAACTGTTCCACTTCTGGTCGCTTGGATTGCAACGGAGAGGCTGTTTTCTTTCCAACCGCTTACCAAGATATTAATCGAAGAAAAATAATCTACTCGAAGGGAGTGGTTTACTTTGCTTGTGTTACATAACTCGCTATATTACGAGGCCTTTATAAGACACACGTATATGTGGTATGGCATACTATTGTGGTTTATAGGATTATGTTTCCCGACGAGGTGCAATTACTGATAAAGTTCTACTGTAATGTCTCGATAGACGTCATTATCGAGGAGCGTACGATCGAGTAAAGGGTGGTGAGCAATAATGCAAAGCATTCTCGGAAAGGACTATATCAATGTTCCGAGTCGTAACTAGAATAGTTCCGTGGGCGTGACTACGATTCAATCGACAAGCCAGCCACTCCGAGAGCTTCGAAATCCGAGCGCGAATATAAATTAAGGTGGGGTTACGTTGCTCGAATGCATTAATCGTATGAAGTTTCTCAACCCGTTTCTCGCCTTACGTTTGTCGGTGTCACAAGGAAATGTATCCGGTACACGGGTCACTTTATTTAGTAGCTTCAAACGCACGCTCGTAAACATAAATTGCGCAACTGATATCCTGAATTTTATTCCACTAATGAGATATGCAATGGTTCTGAATAATACTGGAACTATCAAAGAGGTCAAAATGACTTGTCTGCCATGTTTAGTTAAATTATTCGAATATACTACGTCTCATTGTTTCAGATATTATAGATATTTATTATACATACATAACGCAAATGATTGAATCTGTTAATTAACTTAAATCCTCCAGCCATAATTTATATATAAATAAATTTGTAAACATAACCGAGCATATGTTCGGTAGTTCTAGTATTAAACAAACTCCGTGAACATTGGTAATGGTTTCTTCCATATATTCATATTTATCCTCCATTTATCAGAATTAATATGTTTATTATATTAATATTTTAATGTTAAGTTGGTCCCTAAGTTCATGCGGGTTTTATTTTATATTATACGTCATTCGATAACTTTTGTTTTATTATTTTATGTTATTATTAAATAATAGGGGAGAATACATTGTAGATCAATTCGTATTAAATTTAAAAAAAACAGCATTTTTCACATTCGAAAAAATCGCACGAACTTAGGGAAGAACCCGATATTTTAGTATTGGCGTAGTTTTATGATGCCGAGTATTAAATTCTCTTTTGTTGCTTGGTATTAAAATAGTGATAGTTGTGGTGTAATACTGTGGTAATTTGTTTCGTATTCTTAAAAGTTCTTTATATATTCAGTCTATTAACTACTGGCGAGGCGAAAGAAAGTTTTTGATTGGAAACATTAACAGTTGTGTTGAATACTTAATGCGACTGAAAGTTTCACGTGTAGAAATTGCGTAGATCCATCCACGAGTTACATGTGATTTATAGAATCTAAAATAAATAGGTACTATAATATAATAATTCAATTGTAATATAACTGCAAGTAATGCGATCGCATCTTTAGCACTAGAACTACCAAAGGGGTCAAAATGACTTCTCTGGCATTTTTAGTTCAATTATTCGAATATATCCCGGCGCATTGTTTGAGATTTGATACATTTGTACTTTATATACACACAAATAAATGAATCCATTAATTAACTTAAACATTTATTTACATATAAATTATGTCTGGAAGATTTAAGTATAGCTGAGTATATGTTTGGTAGTTTTAGTGTTAACTATGAGATAATTTGCGTTAATATGTTATTCCGTTTAAATCAACAGGAAGTATCCTAAATAATATCATGAATATAACAGAATATAATTGAGCATGAATATAGCGAAATCTAACAATATATAATACATTTTCTGAACTACAAGGAATTCTAAACAAAGCAGAGAAATCCATGACTTTTTCATCTCGAGATGAAAGTAGATACATTATTTGTAATGATAGCAATGTTGAAATCTTCTATCAAATACAAATACCGATTACGACTAAAATTCCGTGATTGCAGTTATGCAACGGCACAACCAGTGGGCGCAACCGCAACTTAATTTTGTATGGCAGTTTTACATCTTCCAAGTAAGCAACTTTGCATTCGAACGTTTCTTGCCTCGTTAGGGGGCCAGGCCAGCTTTTATCTATTGGTAAATGTATCGCCTACTGGCGTAATTCGAAATTACTTTTACGGGCATTACTCGTTGATGTTGTTTATAGAACTTGTCCAATACTTTCACGAATCGAACAGCAGGAAGTATCCGGCCGAATTCTAACGGGTGTGCATGCGCGAAAGGAGTGAGAAGTAGCGCGTGCCGTGCTTAAGCAACGAAGTTGCAAATAACGAGCCGAGTGCAGCCGTTCTCCTTTCGATCGTCCTTCGACTTGATCACTCCCCTGATCCTACTATACGTTCACACGAATTCTTAACTCGCCACTCGTTTCGTGTCTCGATCAGACTCGCACTTTTTCAACAATAAATCTAAGACAGTGTTTTCAACCTTTTTTATCTCACGACACACTTGAACTTATAGTTAACCCTTTGCACTATAGAGGCGACTCTGAGTAGCCGTTCAGTTTATTGCGGAAATTCGAATGGCGACTGAAAGACAACATTAACATTTACTCCAGTCGCCGGTAATTTAACGTCTAATACTAAATTATAACTAGTAAAAATCTGAATGTCGTCTCTGCGTGGCCCCTCGAATTATTGCAACAAACTGAGTGGCGACTGAGAATTACCTCAAGGTGCAAAGGGTTAAACTTCCGCGGCATACTTAACCCTCTATAGCCCAATTTCTTTCGCGTCCAAAAAGGAAATCGCATAATGTAAATCTAGTTACACGCGATTCTAATGAACGTACATTACGCGAAAATGGTAACGAAATTATTACTTAAACGCACCGAAAAAGGTGACTATCGTTGCGTGTATTTTTATTTTTATTATTACAACGAAAATATAAAATTAAATGAAACACACAGATGGACGAGCATGTGCTTTCAAAGTTACATGGAGCTATGGAGAAGTTAAATTATGATGATCAATATGTTTTTTATTATATTATGAATACGTATATTATAATAATGATATACTCGTATACAATATATAGATATACTAACTCAAGTATAATTTTACACTTTACGCACATTACGATAATAATAAAATAGAACTTCAGGTATAAAAATATCGAAGTAAAACATGAAAATGAGGAACTAGGTGCACAGTATATACACTTCATATTTTTATAAAGTTTAAAAATACTTTTATTAACACTAGAACTACAGAACGTAAACGCAGTTATACTTATATATTCATTTACAGCAGTATCTCGTAGTTTGTATTTAATTAATTCCAGAAACTCATTCGAACAATGAATCGTTCGAAGTGCGAATCAAGATTTTAGGTTGTAGGTTTTTTAAAGTTAATAACTTAGAAAACATTACGCAAAATAATTTGATGTTTATTTGATTAATTTTAATTATTACAACATAAAAATAGAAGTGAAGAATAACTTTTTAATATAAAAATCACAAAGACGAAAATATTGATCCTGGATTATAGTCGGAACTTAGATCGTTCGAAATATGAGGTACCACTGTATATGTAAATTATGGCTGGAAGGTCGAAGTTAATTAATGGATTTTTGTACATATATTGTGTACTTAAAATAAAGAAATATAGAATCTCAAACAATGCGTGGCTGTACATTCAGATAATTTTACTAAAAATTACGGACCAGTCATTTTGACTGTTTTGGTAGTTCTAGTATTAATAGCAAGGAACCAAAATTGTAAGCTGATTTAAGATCATTAACTTGATTGACATGTACGATGTGGGTGCACGTTAGCTATTATTACCCAATGTCAGTACCTGCAATTTTTAGAAACGAAAGATATAATCGGGTAATGAAATCGAAATAAAACCAGCTTTCTGCTTCCTCAAATAAATTCTTATATAATCATTTCGTGCCTTTTTATTTGAGCCCGGTCTTTCACTTATACCCGAGTCTATATATCAAGGGCGATCAAAGTTCTGCCGCAGGCAAAATTCTATTCGTTCGGTAGTTTTGCCAGAACCGTGCGAAAACTTAAAAAACGAAAGTTCATTTCTTTTTAATCTGGCTACGCCAAAGTGAACGGCGGCATTATTACATCGTGCGAACCATTGACTCACGGCGAAAATATTTCTCTACTTAGCCTGATATCTTGAACTGTTTTCATAGTTCTGCTTCATAATAAAACGTGGCGTTAACTGACTAAAATAAATAAATTATTACATAGACGTGTTTTGCATAACCAGTCACACGCTTGCTAGATCGTTGTACCACTTATACTACAACTCGTAAGTATTTGCTTACCGACATTCTTTTGAACTTCTTCAATGCGTATAAGTTTTTGACAAACTAATTGTGTCTGCAAAAAATAAGTGCAAGTACTTACTAGCAGTAGCGTATGTCGTTAACTTAATATGAGTTCCTAAATAGTTACGAAAGTAAACAAGATCATTATCAATTTAATATTTTTATATTATTATTGTTGTTTTTAGTAGTTTTGTATATTATTTACTTTTATTAGTACTATTATCTTGAGAATTTGCGTTTTCCTATCTTTGTAATCAAAATGTGTATATTCGTATATTCTATTTTATTTCACATTGAGCATCTTCCATCTCTCTGGCAGACTTTTAATTCCATAATGTCAATCAATTTAATTAACATATAGAGTATGTAATAATAAATCACGTCCACGAAGAAAGTGGCTCTCTTTATTTAGTCTGAAAAAAACAACATTACTTATGGGTACCCCAAATATATATTTATATAAATTACTGTAAATATTATCATGAATATAACAGAACATAATTGAACATGAATATAGGCGAATATAACAATATGTAATAATCCGAACTACTACGAATTCTAAACAAAGCAGAATAATCCGTGATGTATAATACATAAAAAAATAAATATGGAGTCTCTTCAGAAGCGAGTAAAGGTATAAATCAAACGATTAGTTTGACCTCGCGCGATTTCAGACCAATTAAAGCCATTGCACTCTCATCATGGACACTTTAAAACCCTGGGAAATATATCTAGTCGCGTGTTACCTCAATCTTTTGAAAGAACTCGCTCTATGTTTATTGTACCGTAACTTCCCTTATCTAAGGTAGTGTGTTGTTGAAAACGTACGTTGCACGCAACTAAAGATCACGAGCGTGCCATTTTCTGTTCCACTTTAATAGAGAAAACGAAGTGTAAATGTGACTCGTGCCTCGTCAAATATTCGACGCTTGATATATACTTTCTATCTTTATATAAGTAGATACGCTGTTATTATATTATGCTCGAAAGGTTTAAACGCTCGTGAAAATGAAGCGGACGAAACCCCATAATGAAATGCAAGATATTCCATTTTGTAATAAATTGCAAGAATCAAGCTCGTAGTTTTCTTTATGGCCGATACTAAATTCAGATTTTTCGGCGAACTTTCACCAAATTCGAAACTTCCGCCGGAATCAATGAAGCGTTATAGCAGAATCTGTCTAATCAGAGACGCCACATCTTTAAGTAGAATAGGATGCTCATACATTCTACACGCGACAGTGGATGTACGACTCTTTCGTAAAGAATTAGATAAATATGGATAAGTGCAAATGCGAAAAAGAAAATTAGATACAAAAAATTGATATCGGCAATTTGTCTTTGAAGACTGACATAGACTTTCTCCAGTACTCGTAGTTTCTTTCAAGGCCAATGACTCGTTTGAGAAAACCGTCATGTCACTCGATTTTCTAATCCTATACAATTATTTGTAACAAAAAATTCTGCTCGTTACAAGTTCGTAAACTTTATACATTTCAATGTTTCATTTTTCTAAATATATAAATCCGTATTGGACATTTTTCATTTGTATTAAATGAACATTTATATTAATACGTGAAATACATACATTAGTGTGAATGGGGATGAGTGTTAAAAATGTTATCAGAGGAAATGACTCGTTTGTGCCTCAACTATATCACGTCGGTTTTCCCTGATCTTGTAATTAAATTCATGGTGAATCCATTATGAGATTTCCCAAAATGCCATCGGCCATTAACAAGTTTGTAACGTATTATTCGAATCTTCCTGGAAGATTACGAATCACCTTATTTCTTGTAGCGGCTGACTAAAACGAGGAAGGTCGCCTGTTTTTAGTCACGTAGAACGTAATACTGTTATGGGCCTGGTATTCCCATTGGTCCAGACTTTTAATGCGCGCTCGATATTTCGGCAATATGTAATCTGAATTGCGGCATTGTTACGATCCCGGAACTTAAAAAGGGCGGATATATAATTTCCAATTATTTTTTGTTATAAACTTACAACGTATAAAATCTATCGGGAAATATATTTTATATGCCTATTATTAATTCATATTTCGTTTATTCATTATGAATACTTATATTAAGACAATAATTCATTCATAAATTATAGCTTTAATATAAGGTCAAGAAAATAGAATAAAATAAATCTTAATTAATTCCTACCAAACAGCATCTTTCAAAAGATTGATTTGCTAATTAAATAATAGTGTTAGCATTTGTATACTGCTATTGTCATTATTGTTAAGACAATACAGAAGAATACAAAATTCAATATCAATACAATCAAATACGATAAGAACTCGAAACTGAATGCACTTAAGATGTGACTGAAGAAATGCAGAGAATCCGTTGTTTTTCTGCGAAATTGATTTATGCTGAAAGGGGTGATGGTTGTTTGGCGCATATTTACGTTTCGAATTCTCCGCTGGTCAGTGTTCGCGGCGGAATGCATTCAGGTTTGATGGGGACGCGAGAAAAAAGAATACTCGATTCGGCAGTATCAGGATCCTCGAGCGAACCAAGTCTATTTTCGGACTGCAATCTCGAATAACAGATTAAGATCGGTCGTTTCACTTTCTACGAGAGGGAATTTTTCTGCTAATTGGAGGTTTTATATCCCTATGAAAATCCATTGTTCCCAACTAAGTCCAGAACTCTTTCCAGTCTCTTTTTCCTCTTCGTATGTTAAACCAACCAATTATGGATTTTTCTGCTAATTGGGCATTTTATATTCCATTGAAAATTGAGTATCTCCGACAAAAACGTACACTTTTTTTGCACCTTATCACCACTGTATGTTACAAACGAATCAAATAGAAATTTCGACTGTTTTGGCACAACTGCGTTGTGCGTGTCCAATCAGAATAAACCTGTTTACTCGAGTTCCGGTTAGGTCGATTGTTTTGCTCATTATTTTGGCATCCACGGTATTCGTAGGCGTTCACCTTGAAAGATAATGTAAAGTAATAAGAATAATCGAGAGTACCGAGGTTCGTAATTGTCCAGCTCCCGTGGGACGTTGTATCGGACACGATTTCAAATTGTATGCCTCCGTTTAGGGTATCGCGATGGGAACCTATCGTTATTACGTACAACAATGGTACCAAATTGTGTTATCGTGATGAATGCGAATCTCGAACGGTATTACGATCCCATTGTATTGACTATTGTATCGCATTCGGTTGCCTCATAAATTGAAAGCAACTAGTCATCTGCCGGTTATCAGATTTCCAGGTTTAAGGTTAAATTGCAAGACGCATTGTGCAAGAACTTCGAATTACAAAATGCAATGCAATTTGCGTCTCAATCGAACGATCCTTTATTCTTCAGGCTTGAAGAAGCTATTGCAATGTTGTTGTTCCAGAAAGTTGTTCCATAAATTCGGGCGGTTTTCATTTCATATTGAACATATCTCGTAAAAATTGCCTATTAGCTATGTATTATACGTCATTCGAGAACATTTTTTTTATCATTTTATGTGATTGTTAAAAAATGACGGAGAATACATCGTAGATTAATTCAAATTAAATAAAAGAAATAGAAAAAAAAACAGAATTTTTCACACTCGAATAAGCCGCAAGAATTTATAGAACAACCCAATATATTCATATGTTTTCGTACATTCCACTGTACATATACTATTGTTAATATCGAATACATGTATATTAATATTAATTTAAATATTAATTCAAATATGAAAATAATGTAGGAATTATCAAACATAATATTACGCAAGTAATAAATTATACAGGAAAGACGCAAAGATCAGTGGTCGGTGATGATCTTATACGGCCGGGTCGGTTTCATGGGTGATTACATAAATCGGTTATTCCTTTCAGCCGCTTACACGTATTTCAGTACCAACGAACTCCCGCCAGTAATTATGGAAATGCCTTATTTCATATATTTAACGATGAAGATCCAACACCCTTTTTTATTGAAATCTTGTGGACCGATGCAAGAAAGTGTAAGGAAGCTAATAAAAATGTAAGTTCCACGAGGATATTTGTAATCTTTCTATGACCTACCCATAAAAGGCTTGTATTCACTGTTTATTCTGCGCGCTACCTTACGGGTGGAACGTAAAATTAAGTCATTCTTAACCCTTTGACTGCGGCGTATTTTAATAAAAAACCATTAACACCGTACAGGGGGATATTCGCATAACAGTAGCTGACACTAAATTGTCTATAAAAATAAGAAGAATCAAGAAGTGATTGCGATTCAGTTATTCGATCGGTTGTTATGTGACACATAACAGTATGTTGCATAGTGTACTAATTCGTTCAAAAAGTAAATGCGTTGTACCGAGCAAAATTAACTGGTCGAATGTATACGTCTTTCTTATATATTCGTGTACATATGAGAGCGTATATATATATACCTTTCACAGTCAAAGGGTTAAAACCCTTAATATCGGACATTGTTGCAAAATAAAAATATAAGTTACCTTCTTGACAGCTGATTCCATGGAGGGTGCAAACAAGCAAGAGACACGTCAGGATTGAGTCAAAAGACCACGGTCTTTTTGTAAGTTTCGACATGTTCCTCGTGGTCCACGATCCTCAGGTACCCTATGACACTTCGCGCGTATACTTCACAGGCACTTTTGCCTAAATTTTGAAAAAACACAAACTCATGGTAATGAACGTCAAAATTGACGATGACCCCGCAATGTCAATGTCGGGGATTTCGATTATCTGGATTATCGGGAGGTGATAGAAAAACACATCCTCATATCCGCGACGACACAATCGCGAGGAAGGCGCGCTTGTCACTGGCCACAGGTAGAAAGCAAAATCCCACTTTCACTTGGTGGCCGTGCGGCTCGCGAGGCGGAGCTGGCATGCCGAGGCCATCGAGATCTTTCCCTCTCCCTCGGGATCCTCGTCCGATCTTTGTCCGATTCCCGTCCGTCTGTTCTTTACGTCTTTCTGACGATAAACGAGAGGGAACAGGGTACTTAGGAAAGGGAGAGGATAACTTTTAGTGAAATTTAAGACCCTCGTAGACTCGCGGATTTGTTGTACCCTGTGACGAGTCGTTAAGGGTTTGCGTGTCGCAGTCATTTTATTTCCTTCTACCTATTCGTTTCTTTCATTAATTTATACTCTTTATATCTCGGACAATTTAACTGTTTCGTAAAATTCGTTTTACATTGCGGTATTCTTCGTTGCATCGCGGAGGAGAATGGCTGGATTTTAGATCTTGTTATAGATATCATAAAACGATCAAAGTATGTACATTACATACTTGTTGATAATGGATATTTCTCTTAAGATTTTGGTGCTGCAAAGTATTCGTGGATCGTGCAGGGTAGCATCGTGTTCTTAATGATGTGTCGTTGATTCTCGAAAAATCGGATGTCCAAGAATGCGGTTCTAGAATGTCATAACTCGGGGCGCGTCCTTCAGGGAGACCTTCGTAAACATTTTTTCCGTTCCGATTTTATCTCCTCCGGTTCACGTTCGTTAACCCTTACCTGTTGTGGTCGACCTTTACGAATCATCCCACTGTCGAATCCCGGACTGATTCATATCCGGCCGGTAACCGGATAGACTCGTAAGGTAAAAGACGAGCAAGGTCAGGAGAACTCGAGAAAGTAACGTTATGATGCAATAAACCTGACGCGCATCTTCTAATGGTTTCGTGATTGCTCGCTTACGAGATCACGTTCAATCAGATCGAGGGGCATTTTTTGTACTGATAACATAAATCGTTACGACAAACTTCCCGTAAACTCATTTAGTAAATTAGTCACGATGCCCTAGGAATTCCTAATTGCTTTATGCCGTTCGAAAAATAAATTTCTGTTCGTCCAGAATTTACGTAATACTCTGAAATTGAACTTGGTACACGAAACGGGAATCACTGCGTTTAATCCGCTAATTTATATTCTCCGCGAGCTAGTAGGAAGTGCAATGCACCGGTCCTCTGTATAACGGTAACAGCCACGAATATATAATAATAGAAGTATATGCGGCAATTGTTCCATGATGTAGCCAGATGAATATTTTCGCCAGTTGTTACTCACCGATAAAACTGGGAATATTACATAAGAAAAAAAATGTCATTCAGACATCCCTTAATACTGGAACTACGGCAAATGTCGGGTCCGCGGAATTTAATGAAAACGTTCAAACTTATAAGGTTCCATTTTCTGAGATTTGTTGCAGGTCACGTTGCATAATGGATGTAATTCAATCGATTAATTTGTTTTTTCCATAAATCCTTATTTTTAAGAACGTGGATGTATAAATATAGCTGAATATATTGGCCGTAGTTCTAGTGTTAAAAATATAAAGTTATAACATTAATAAATATATACTATCTACCTATTAATTAATCCATATTGTTCATATTTTCTTGCGTCCTTAATCATAAGAAATACTTATAAAAATCACTAGTATTCTTCATACATATACCTATATCGTTTTCGTAAGTTATTCATATCTTGAAGAAATGTAAAGTTTCCATCTAAAAAGGTATGAGATAGTCCGGCATTGCAGCGATATAAAGCTGGAAAATATTCGCAGATAATATTCACTGGTAATCTTTACCGTTCGTTGTCGTAGGCGATGTCCGTACAATACTTACATTTTCTCCATATTGAACTCACTGCACGGTGGATTGCTTCTTCCATAAATACTAGCATTAAAGTCTCTGGACTGTCCTGGCATTGAAATCTCCGCGCGTATCTACCGGCATTAAAGTCTCCGGCGTCCAACAGGGAGAACGTAATATCGCATACGTTATTGTACTGGCTGCGTATGAAACATGTCACAGAATAATATTCTAACGTAAAATGTACATGACTAAAAATGTTGCGAATATTTCTATCTTTAGTTAGTAAGGATAAAAAGCAAATGATTTGAAACAGGCTAGTATTGAACAATGCTACTGGGATGAAAGACAATTTAAATGCAACGTGCAAGAAAATATTATATTTATTTACGTTGCAATTTTCATTACTTTGTAGACGTGTAATATGATATGTTGTATAATTTGATGCACGTGTAAAACGACGCGTAATGCGATATCACGAAGCTTGTATCTTTGATTTTAATTACAATTTCGCTATTATATTTTTATTACTTTTGCAAATATGGTAGTGTATGGAAAATTACAAATGTATGTTTATTTATTTCTTTAATTATGCGCATAATAATGTCTTCGAATTAATTATAGATAATTTACAGGAACGCTAAAATTGGGTTGATAAAATTAAATACTTACGTTTACATTACTAGCGATTAAGGTTTAGGAGTGAAAATACTGAGGAATTGGGAATATAGATTTTCAATTAAGAACTCTTCACAAATGCCGTGCATGATTGTCATAGGGTACACTCTTTATATATAAATATTAAATTCCGGATATGCTGAATTTAACACCAATTTACATAAATGAACTATGCATGTTTCGAAAAGTAGGCAACTGCAACGGACAGCGATTCCTACCATTCTCATGTGATTTTTCATACAAAATATTCACAATGGGATATTTATGTAACACGTTTGAATGAAGTATGTATAAAATTCGTACTTTATGATATTACATAATGTTCGTGGCATTCCAGTTAATGATTATCTATTTAATGTATTCCAACAAATAATAATATGTTTACAATATGGCAACTTTACAGTACGACACACAATTGTAGTTGTGTGGAATTGGCGTTAGTTTTATTGAATCCTATAATTACAGGCAATAACCATCATCTTGTGTGTAAAGTACTTCAATTCAACTACAGCTATAATTTTCAATAACTGATTTGTTATTTGGACACTGTATTTATACCACGTGACATGTCAAGATGCTTCCTTTAACTGGAAGAAAAATATACGATAAAGATAATGTATAAATGTATATAAGATTATATACTTCAAGCTTGTTTTTGGCTCAATAATTACTTTGTTGTTGGTCTTCTCGATGGCTCAGAGGCTGTAGGTGGTGGGGGTGGACCCCTACGCGCTAATTCTTCCAAATAACCCATTAATAAACGAGTGCGTTCGGCAGCAGCTGCCTCAAGTACAAGAAACCGCCGATCTTTTCTCAAAATTTCTTCGATTTCAGCTAAACATGCATTATTTTCTTGAACTTTTTTGTATGTTTTGTCGGTAATAAGTTTTGTTTCCTAAAGAAAATGATTGTTATCGATTAATAGTAATTACATGGCTATTTGGAGTACAAAAGTAATTGCTGCTAAAAGAGTACCTGTAAAAGTTCTCTAAAATCAGCTTTGGCTGCGACAAGTTTATCTTTAATGTACTCCTTGAATTCTTTCTCGCATTTCTGTAAAACCAATGTAGCAAGAGTTACGTACAGTTTAACACATCCTATGCCGAAGAAGGGCGAAAGTTTTACGTACCCGATCACTAGATGAGAATTTAATATATCTAGGGTCATCTTTTAATAGCTTTTTTATGTCTCTCCACGATGCTGTGAGTTCCGTCGATGCTCCTACTTCGTCCAGTACCTCCCGGAATTTGTCACGCTTTTTGCGACCAAGCTGTTCAATATGCTCATTAAACAAGCGTTCCTTTTCTTCTCGATCTAAGCTTTCAGCTAATTCCCACCTATGATCTTTCCTTAGCTGTCGTTTTGCTTCGCGCCATGCAAGGTCGCCGTTCCTTACCTGTACGAACAAAAATCAAAATAAAAGATTTCGATTCCTTCACAGTAATACCTTATGGTAAACATAATGCACAGAAATACGCACGAGATCAGCTAAAAGGGCACTGAAATGCTGCACTGCTTCTGTATGACGATGATGCTGTCGTTCTTTATCTCTATCACGGAGATGTGTAGCAAGAGTTCTTTGCACTTCCCTCTCTCTTTCACGGAGGCTCGCTTCAGCCCTTCTTTCACGTTCACGTTTTTGTTTTTCGCGATCTTCCTCCGAGTCAGACTGGTCTTCCGCTTCTTCCTTCTAAATATAGAATAAACTCGTATAATTACAATATTAAAAATTTACGACTATCTTCTTGTCGTTTCTTACATTTTTTTCGTCACTTTCTTCGATCTCGCCAATTTCCTTTTCTACTACTGGTTCTTTCTTTTCTTTCCCATTTTCCTCAGCTGCCGGTGTATCGCTTTTTCGTTGCTTTTTCTCCTTTGTACTTTCCTTTTCGTTCCGTTCCTTGGGTGTCTTTTCTTTGTATTTCTCCGCGTCCTTCCTGTCCCTATCTTTTTTCTCAGATTTATGGTGATCTTTATCCCTGTGCCGGTGGTCTTTATCTTTCTCCTTCTCTTTCTTTCGTTCTTCCTTCAGTATACGTATGTAATCCCTAAACCAATCTTCTCTCGTGCTTGCCGACTCTACGACTCTGTACCTCCAATCTGATTCCAATTTTTTCTTACAATCGCTCCAATGCGAATGTCTGTCGATGTCTTTGTGCTCACGTAGCATCGCTATGAATTCCTTTTTCACCTGAAACGCATCCGTCATAAGAGTTTTCATTGCTGAAAAATAATCACTGCTTGCTTACACTATATTGTACAATTCTGTCTTAAAATTTAATTCTCTTGGCTCAGTTTTCTTTATAATCATGCACGCCTAATATTTCGAACCAATGATTACACGTTCAGCCACATTACAATCACTTTTTATGTTTTATTGCGAAATAATGATTTGTAATGTGGATCAAACTATTTCAACTTGCAAACCTTTTTATTGGTTTTCAAACTATATTTCGATAGGGGTAGAAGAAATAGTCATTCGTGTTCGTTCGTGTCAGGAGGTATCACAACGTTAAGGGCTCTACTTGTTGGAATTTTTAATGAAATAAGCTGGTCATTTTCGCTGAAAAAAATTACACTCATTATAGCTGCAAAAGTGATTATTATCGACCGAGCCGTCATTAAATATTTATGCATATTGACTAAGAGCAATCACCATGTATAAAGAAGAAGTTAAACGATAAATGCGTATGTTGCTATTTAATGACGAATCGGTGCTACAAAATATATAAACTTCTAACCGCTGCCCTTGCTGAAAAGGAAAAGGTGGTTAGTGTATCATCACGAGATTTTTAAAATATTATAAGCTTTCAGCCGTTCAAATTACGAAACGAGGTTTTCTTAAGGTTTTCATTTTCCTATTCGACTCTTCTAAAATATCTCAAACACACAACCATCGATACGAACTTATAAAACCGAGCGTTTTAACTATTGCCAGTGATATTAAATCAATTGAACTTCTAGAAACTAAAAAAAAAGCGAGTCTTAAAATTATACCTGAATGGAACTCTGTACTTGTATAACTTTCGAATTGTTTCCCAATGTTATAAGTTGTATTAAACTTTTCGTAGATTTCAGATGCTTATTAAGTATGAAAAATAAAGTTAAAGTCCCGGTTATTTGACAGAATACACGGTGATAATTGACATTCCGTTATGTTAGTAATTACATCTCATACGTTTCTGGTTCCTTTTTGCGCTTGATATGGAATAACTTCGATATTAACTTTCTTCAAATTCCCATTGCGTAATTTGTGAACGACCTATAATTGTATCGCAATAATCTTTTTTTGTCATTCACAGACAAATTGAACGCACGTTTGTTTTGTAATGAAAAGCTGATTAAATTTCAGTTGCTGGCACGTTTTGCTAGAAGATTGCCATTATATCTGTTACTCGAATCCTTATATCCTTATATCCTTATATCCTATAATATATTGTAAGGCAGCATGTTGTGCCACAAGTAATCATCTAATTAACTTTCATCTTAATATAATTATTGCAAAGTCCACTTTCAATAATTTTAAGACAAAACCAGTCAAGGTTTTCGGAAGGATACAAACCAAATCTTTGTCTAAAAAGCGCACTTATTGTAGTAGTTTAATTTACTTATGCTCTTCATTTAAGGACTTCCCGGTGATATACTTTTCAAATTCACTTTCGGATACTTCATAATGAACATATCGTGTTCTTCAATATCTTTTGTTTCCCATAATATAAAAAGATAAAGAAAAAGATGTATATACGAGCTCAAACTGATTGTCATTTTGTATGCAAGTAACAATACCTGTCTTATGTTCAAATTTCAATATGTCATGTATTGACATAAGAACAACTGCTAAGTCGAAATCAAAGTCACTCTTTAATTCAAGAAGATTCCCAACTTCCGCTTTATCTGAAAACTTTTTCCGTTGATGATCGTTAATATTATGGGCTCAGAAAAGAAGCTTGATATGAAAAAATTGGAAAATATTTTTCGTTCATACTATCCCCATGAATTAATTTGTTCTTATGTTGATACATTGAACTGTAAATTGATTGGTAGCCTTGAAAGCAAACGACGACTTTTTAATTCTGGAAAAGTGGAATAAGATTTACAAATAAGTTTGAAACTAATGCTACCATATCGAACAACCCGCCTAGCTTTGGTAACAAAGTATTTGATATAAATAATTTGAATTTGGTTTTGATTCTGGGGAAAGTTAATCTTTTGAAGTAACGAGGATTACGAGTAATATACAAATACCGAGTTCGTTCATTCTCATGACTCTGCTTTGGAGTAAAGAATGCGGCGCGCGAGGGTGTGCCAACTGTGCCACGCAGTGTAGGTGGGGATGGTAGATGACATCATCCATGCCACCAACCAGCTTCAGAACCAAGCCACTCCACATACGGAACCTGTCCTGCCTGCCTCCTGACTGAAGTGGAGAGTTCAGAACACATAAGTACATAAGGAACCGTCACATACTAAGATTTTATTCTCTACATCTCCTGTCTTAGAGCTACAAAACTTTTCTCTATCGAACAAATCTACTGGAGTAGAGAATCAATTAGAGAAACTTCTCCTGGTATGTGTTCTTCAGCCGTTAATTTAGGAATTCATATTACATAATGTTACAAGTGGAACAAAATAGTAACATACCTATGGAACCTGAAAGAATAATTGATTATCGCTGAAAGTACAATTTTGATTAAGTTTTATTTAAGGAACCTTGTCCTATTTATCATCAGAGTGCTATCTGTCTAATATAATTCACACATTCTGAAGTACCATATAACAGTGGGTCTGGCTTATTTTTTAGAAGAATACAGAAGCTCTTTCTTTATATTGGAGATTATGCTGAACTAAGATCTATTCAGCTTTTGTATAATTTCTTTATGAATATAGCAGCTTATACTGCATTTATATTTGACTTCAAACGTTTTTCTTAGAAAGTGATTATGATATAATTTGTTACAAGAAGGATGATGCATGTGCGAAAACCTCAATGAGGTTTGGTTTGGGAGGATAGGCTTAATGGATATTTATCTTCATTAACAACTAGATTATAGTAGGATATTCGAATAATTGGGAGAATTGAGGTACCAATATTTTAATAAGATATTGCGATATCAAGCAAGCATTTTTGCATCTAAACGTGTACCTCAATTCTCTATTATCTGAAGAAATGTTTATCAGTATTCTTTCATGATCTATAGAAAAGCGTAAGTTTATAGAATATTTTTTCTTACTTATATAAAATGTTTAAAGCATTTTTAAATTCTCGTTACTGTTATTAAAGCGGATGTCCTGTAAAGTAATGCATTGCACAATGTCAAAGCCTTTAATAAAATAGAAATACCTGTTCTCTCTTGGCTGTTTTTTCCTCTTTTTCCCGCTTTCGCACTTCCAGTAGATATTCGTTGAAAAGGCTCTCCCGCTCGCGCATCTTTTCTACATTCTTAAAGCGTTCATCGCGCCCATGTTTTTGAGCGAAATCGCTAAACGATGATCTTCAAAAATGTAATACATTGTTAGAATTTTATTACAATAAATTGCAGTGGATTTTGGTAAATTTTTCATAATCTCCAACTTACTTCCCATGAAGTCCAGCTTCCTCTAATAGTTTCTGGAATTGTTCTTTCCGTTCCTTCATTTTATTACGCTTTTCCCGCCTCTCTTCTTCTGCTCTCTCCTTCACGTATTTTTCGAACACTTGTTTTCTTTCCTTCGAAGTCAAAAGGAGGTAACGGGGGTCGAAGACGATTTTATGAAGCTCCTTTTCCCAGGTACTAAATGCGGATACCTGTGCAAGTGATCAAAGGTTAATTCGGTTGTGACGTTGTTCAATTATCTGTAGGAACAGTTACATAAACAGTAAGATTGTAAAACTGTACATCTTTTTCTGCAAGCATGTCTCTAAAAGATTTAATTCTTGTCTCCAGGGGAACAATCGCTCGTTCTCTTGCTGCCCTAACTTCTGCTTCAATGGCTGCTTCCTTTCCAATGTCAATAGTTTTTTTCCCTTCCTTTTCATCTTCCTCTTTCACTGTTGCACCTGAAACATGGCGTGCATTTTGTAACTTTAAATACATACATATAAAAATATTAACGGTGCAAAATAAGTTCTTGTTATTATAATTTACTTTTAGTATCATCTTGTTTAACTTTCTTTGCTGGTGTAGGTTGATCATCATCACTACTTTCGCTCGTATCTGATTGACGCGCGGGTTTCGTAGTTCCAATTGCATCCGGTGGCGTCGATACCATTTTGTCCACGTCTTGACGGCCAATGAGATCATCAGGCCTCTCCCATACAGAAATTCGTGAGGAAGGATTGTAGAAAAACACTCGACCATCACCCGTCCAGACAACACACCTATTATTAAAAAGTCACATTCACCATATACCTATCTGTAAACAAACACCATCTATTGATTAATAGATAAAAAAATATACCAAGGAGTTCCAGGCACTGGGGTGCTGGAAATTGGTCTAGATTTGTCTTGAGGTTTTGCAGCTTCCTTTGGCGCTGTTTCTTCTTTTTTCAGTTTATTAGTATCTGTTTCTTTTGTACTATCTTTGGTTTCATGACTGCTTTCTTGTTGTTTTTCCTGTTTTGTTGGTTCTGCCATGGTACTATTATTAGGGAGAGAAGGAGTAGTCACAGCTGTAGTTGTCGGAGCGGTAGAAGCTTCTTCAGTTTTTTGCCTCAATGCTAACTTTGCACCTTTTGAAACATATTTATATTAAACAACAGATTTTATATTAATACTTTTTAGATATTATATATTAGACAATTATGCGTACTTTCGAGATCTTTTAGAGCTTGTGGTTTTTCCCATACTGATTCTCCAGCTTTGCTATTATAATAATATAATCTACCATCTGGAGCACGATGTTCTGTCCATACCATTGCAGATGCTACTAACTCAGGATCAAGTTGAGCTAATATAGCTGGATCTTCTGCTGGTGCTTGTGGTGTCATTACACCATGTGGCATTTGTGGCATGCCTATCAAAGTAAATATTTACTCCCTTGATTATAAAATACCGAGAAAATTTTTGTTATAAATGTATGTATACTTTACCCCAATTTGACTGTGGTGGACCATAGCCACCAAAGGGTTGAAATCCTGGTGGTGGCATCCCAAAAGGTGCCCCTCCAAATTGTGTTGCAATAGGCCCACCAAATTGATTCGGCATTCTATGTTGCATGGGCATCATGTTGGGTGGTGGCTGCATCATATTTGTATTTACTACGGGAGTATTCATGCTTGATGAATTAGCAACAGTTGTTGGTGCTGTTCCTATATATTTACCAAACATTAAGATTGCAGATTTTTACAAACAGTTCCCAGTAATTCGAAATTGTATTATAACTGTAATTTAGGAATAAATGTTAAATTAGTTTATTGTACCATTTGTTTGAGTGGGGTCAGGTGGTTGGTTGGTAACATCCGGTGCATCACCAAGAGTTGGGGGTGGTCCTGTACCAGGGGGTGCAGTACTGAGTTGATTAATAGCATCAGCATTATTTGAGCAGGATTGCTCATTGTTTTGAGGAACTCTATTGTCACTAATTTGGCTCTGTGCATTATTTGCAGAAGTAGGAGTAGAAGATGGTGCAGACTGTTTAGATGCTCCATGTACCAATTGTTCCAGCTGGTCTTGTACCATGACTTTCACATTTGGTCCCTCTGGTTTTGTCCATGTAGTTTCTCTGCTACGAATGTTGTAGTAGTATGATTTACCATCTGGTGTTTTGGTTTCTACCCACACTTCTCCATTGAGATCTAAACCTGGAATGTTTGCTTGCTGTGTTTGTTGCTGTGGTGACTGCTGTTGACCTGGAATCTATATACTGGGTTTAGCTGCAAAATACTCTGCTTATCTTTTTCTATGTAAACTTAGCCTTACGCTATTCATATTTGGAGGACCCATTCCAGGAGGTGGTCCATATGGTCCTGGGCCTGATCCAATTGGGCCATTCATCATATGTGGTGGTGGCTAGTAGAAGATACTTGTTATAATTAAAATAAAAAATTTGTGGTGATATCAGAATTTGTTTAAATCTTATTTACCATCCCTGGTGGTCCCATCAAGTTTGGAGGACCCATCATATTCGGTGGCCCCATAGGTCCCCAACTAGGATCAAATGGTGGTGGTCCTCTAAACCTAGGTCCGGCTGGTCCTGGTGGACAATTTGGCCTTGGGGGCCCCTCAAATGGAAACCCATTATTTGCTCCACGAAACATTGGTCCTCGTGGTCCAAATCCCCTTCCTCTAAATCTTGGAGGCCCACCTCTCATGGGGAAATCAAACCCACCTCTGCCACGACCCCTTAAATTATTGTTATATGTCGTGACCATGTACTTTACTTACTATCGTACGTCGAAATGATTTACCCAAGACTATACAGCATGATTTTTAGTCTTTCTATTATCTACTAGACTACTGAGAAAAGATATGAATCTATATACCAGTTTATATATTTTAATACTGTGTGCAATTTATTTATTTTTCAGTATATTTAAAACTAATTACCTTTCTAATAAATGTCAGTGTCCATGTATAAAAGACATTTTGCATATACAATGTGACAAAATTTGTGCAAAGTGTTTACAATTCAGCAACAAAACAATATAGAGAAAATTGCGGGCAAATTATTTCATCGTACAAAGATGTAAGTAGAAACAATAGTCCGGTTTCCATAGTATTTATTTAACTAACAAGTTTGCATGGTAATTAGAAGTTTGATCGTTTACGCCAGGTGTAATAGGAATTCAGGGGCAAGGAAAATGGAGGGGGGGGGGGGGGTAGAGTAATCTAACCTGCCCTATCAAGTTCATTGTACGAAACAAATTATCACGAGTGATATTAGGAGTCTGAGAAAAATTGTAACGCACCTGAAGCCACCGCGGCCTCGCGGCATGAAATGCCTATATTCTTCTCCATCAAAACTGTAATCCTCCGTTTCCTCCATGCCTTCCTCATTTTGTTCTTGTTCATTATTAGAAACATTTTCGGTACTTGCAGGGGCTTGTTCACTATTAGTCTCCATTTTTCAATAATAAATGAATTAAATCTCTTTTCCTACACGCCCATTTATTACTTTTCTTAGCTTACAGAAAAACGCCGCAAACAAATCACTATTTTATTCAATGAAAGCTGTAAACATATTATTGCCAACGGACGGAACAAATTTTCCTAGATTTCTCGATTGTCACACAACTCGACCTTTGGACCCCCTTTTTAACTATGATTACTCAGTTCAGACACAGTTCAGATCAGTTTTCTGTTATATAGGGTGTTCAGTCACTAGGAAGATATAGGATAGACTAAGCATCAAATGTATTTTTTTGTGATTGGTTCGTTAGGTCTTTGAGACCCCAATATTATTTCGTTGTCAAGGTTACCCAACACCTGCTTCACACCTTTAGTTTTAGCATAGCGACATAAAGGAATACAGAGCAATGAATACGCTTTCGTGAATCCAGCCAGAAATTACAAACTATGTAAAATCACAGACGAGATATAAACACAGCTTATATCTGAGTGATTCTACTAAAAAATTATCGATGCTGCAAAATTCACCACAATAAAAAGTGCTCTCTGCGGAAAAAAGTAAAAAAACTGTGAACTACGTGCCCTTAATAGCTTTGCAATAAATGACGAATACCTTAAAAAATCGTCAAAAAATCAAAGTCGCCAAAATCAGTTCTAAATGGCCCAAATCGATAATAGATGATGTATAAATATGTTCCAGGACGAGTTTGGGCCGAAACAAGTGCATTAAGAATTTTTTTCGGTCACAAAATGGGTCGACCCAAAATCGCAAAAATGGAAAGGGGTACCTTCAAGATTAGTTGAAATGTCGAAGTCGCTAGTTTTACTCCTAAATGAGCAAATTTAATGGTAGATGGCGCATATATAGTAAATTTAATTCGTTCACAATAGCGAATCCACAATTTACCAATGTTAAAAATGTATTATTTATGGTGTAATAAGACCAATAACTAAATTATAATGCTGGTACTTGTTGAATAAAGGAATACGAAATAACATTAAAATAATTTTCGTGTCGTTATTACACGACAAATAATTCCGATTGCCCAGGTCTCACCACGTGGAGGTTGCTGCTTTGAGACCCGCCCTATACGGAGAGCGGGAGATAGAATCCTACCTCCCAATCATTTCATCAACATTTTAACTCTAATTTATATTTAGCATAAAAGAGTATATGCTGAAATGAACAAAATTCCCTTTTTACACCAATGCACAACGTCTAATACAGCGCTTTGCACGAGTTATAAAAAGGTATTTGACTCGACTTACCCGAGACAAAGCTATCGCGTACTTAATTCTATCAGAATGCATTCTGCTTAAGGATGGTACCAACCCCCTTATCAGTACTTAATAATAATATCATCTGTCTTGCCTTAGCAAGTATTATATACCCATAATTGCACTTAAACACTTGAAACTGTCATGTGTCGAAATTTTGATCAGTATTTCTTTCGATTGATTGATCGATCATTAGGTATACCGTGTTTTCTTAGATATTAGTTTAGCGTTTTGTTTCGCTATATATTCATGTATCGTTCGCATGCGCATTTTTCATATTGGGTTGCATTCCAATTTCTCATCCCTGGTCATACATTCAGTCATCTTATTTTTCATTCAAACTCAATTAATCTGATAATTCGTCTGTACTCTTCAACGAGCATACATAATTACTAATTTAACACTTTCACCCTCTCTTCCTACTTTGCCTGCGATAATTTTTATATTAATGGAACTTACTCTTTCACGAGTGAAGTGCTGAAGCGCCCAAAAACTTTTATATTCATTTTAGTTCAAATAGGAACTCTGTTCCATTGTGCATTCATTATTGTATCCAAATTTTATATTTGATACTTAACCCATAACTTAAATTTAAAATCTGAACTTGATCCGTTCTTCGGAAACTTCGCACCCCGATTGGATGAAGATCTGAAACAGCTCAACTAAAAAAATTAAGTACACAGGAAATAGTAAACAATATGGACAAAATGGTGAAACGATATGGAAATTGTCTCGTCGGTCGTTCCAAACACTATAATCGTCATCCAGGATGATTACAAAACGGAATTTAAAACGAAATTCAATGAACGTATAAATACATTAATGCAGTAGCATATCGACCAAGATATAAACAGGCCTTTCTGTGGTGATTGGTCGTACCCTTGTTTAGGGTTACTATCATTGAACCAATTTGAGATTCCATAATATTCGACAAAAACCACCGAACATACTCAGGCGTGGAAATGCGTCGTGTACGGAACGCGAAATCACGATGCTTGCAAAGTACGTTGCGAAGAAAGTGACGGTATGTCGAATACTCGAAAATTTACTATTTAATTATCAAACAAATTACAGAACCGGACCGAGGAAGTTTCGTGGCTTTTGTGGAAACATGTTTGGATACGAAAATGTAAAATTTTGAGGAAATTAAAACCGAAAAATCGGAGCACGCTGACAACACGTCCGCACTACTCGAGGAACGACCGGCGAGAGACTTTACCGCTCCCCGCGACTAAACTGCACGCAAACTCGGTGAGTGGGGAGACGGCGTGCCAAGCTCGCAGAACCTACACACTACTTAATCCCCTCGTACGTGTGAATATAGTACGTATTCACACGTGTAACGCCATATAGAATGACGTCAGCCATGTGAAAATTTCTGAAATAATTAATTTTGACGAATTATTAACAAATAATACATAGCTCGTTAATGAATGTGCCTTACATCTTACCCCTATTCACTGAAATTATTGCGTAGGAACATCAAATAAGCTTGTTCAAAGCCAAGATTGTTGATATAACGAACTTAGATTATTAATTAACATTTTAAGTACTTGAATTCGTATAAGTTTTATCAATTTATACATAATCTTGCAGTGTGACGCTTCATTAATTACCATCTCCTCGAAATAAATTGTTCAATGATGCTTAAATTAAGAATGAATGTACAATGTACAATAGAATATGTACGACACAATCTCCGACAGAAAGTGCACGATTTCTTTGAAATATCATTGTAATTTAGATCAAAACGAGAAATTAAGCAAGTTAATGATATACAGAGACATTAATAATATCAATCGATGTGTTATTTAATGCATTCATAATCTGTAATTATCAATATTCGTAAAATTATTCGAATCGTTTACAACCTTAAATTGTTCACCAACTTGTAAGTAAGTATATATTTATCTCATATTTCCGCGGAATCTTATTGAAAGACGGACGTAATCTTCATAAATAATGATATAATTGAAAATCATTGCATATTTAGCTCAGAAAATGGACAAATACAGGATAATTTCTAACACTATTTTAGAGACTACGCATATGTTTAGAAATATATTTAGAAATATACGCAATATATAAAGAAATCTCAATGTTTTGATGTTGATGTACCTTAAGCGTGCTGTTATTTTCAGTTTGTTTAGATAAAGGATCATTCATGTTGAAATATCAGTGCCGTACAAACAGAATTCCTGGCCCGGCCATTTCAAAGCAACATCAAGCTCGTAGCACAATTGTATGTATCATTTGACACATATCTCATTAAATTAACTAAAATTACTAATATAAAATAGATAGTTGAAGTTGTTTAATTAAAGCTATATTAGTTCTTATTCGCATCTTATAACTTAATTTGCCCATATGGCGTAATAATTAATATTCGTTTGACTCGCTTAATAAAATTTTAATTAATCTTGTGAAATCTTTTTGTATTTGCTATACATTTTCTTTTGAATATCCAGTAATATATTGCTCAGAGGTGTAAGAGGATTTAAAAACAACACTGTGCAACGCAAGAAAAGTTGTAACAACAAATATGTGATCCTTATAGATTATGACGCGCTCAAAACGAATCCGCAAATCGTTTCTCTCTGTCACCCGCAGTTTTCTAAAAAAAACAATTTTGAAAAAACGGGCCATTTTCGCCTCCTGAACGGGATTTTTGATGAACACTTAAAACAGCTAGTCAGTTAGACAGTTAGACAATTTCCATTAATTGCAAAACATTCTGGGGACTCTTGCGAATAAAATGATACAAATTACATTCGCAAGAATTTTCAAATATGTTTAGACATTAGTTAAAATTGGCGAGACACGCTCCGCGCGCTTATTTTTGGAGACTTTTCACATTTGCGTAAAAATTGTAACGTAAGTATAAACGTTAGACAATATATATTTGTTGCAAACAATTCTGTGAGCTTTTGCAAATGAAACGATGGAAATTACACATACAAAATAAATTTGCAAATGTGTTTAAACATTAGTTACATTTGGCGAGGCACATTCTTAGCGCCGATTTTCGACACCCTTTCTAAAAATTGTGATGTAAGTATAGAAGTTAGAGAGTTCTTATCTACTGCAAACAATTCTGCGGACTTTTGCGAATAGATACATATAAATTACATTTGCAAAATGAACTTGCAAATATATTTAAACATTAGTTAAATTTGGCGAGACGCATTCAGCGCGCTGGTTTTTCGGAACTCTTTTCAAATTTGCTGACGCAAGTATAAAAGATAGACAGTTTTCATTAATCGCAAAAAATTTTGCGGACTTTTGCGAACAAAATGGTGTAAATTACATTTGCATAATGAATTTGCAAATATGTTTAAACATTAGTTGAATTTGGCAAGACACATTCCGCGCGCTGGCTTTTCGAGACTCTTTTCAAATTTCCATAAAAAGTAGGTCTCTAGCGAGGATTTCACTTGCTCTATGCGAGAGAGCAGACATATTTCTTTGGAAAGCACTCCTTAAATATGTAAAACGGACTTTGATGATGTAAATAAAAGCCAAAAAGTCGACGAAGTAACGGATGGTAAGCAAATCTTTAAGCATAATTTAAACGAATTAATTGTAATTAATTTACGGAAATATTAGGGTGAAAGCCTTCCTCGTTAAAAAACCAACGAATTTTGTTTAAACATTTTCATTCTGTCTGCTCTAATAAACGTGCAATTTAAAAAAACCATCTGCGTTTTTTATTTGTGAGACGCCCTTATAAGCCCAAATCCATGGACAGAAAAAATGCCGTCCATCTAGCGATGAACAGGTGGAACTAAGATCCCTACAAGGGCGAAATTCATGGCATGTCGTCCATCTAGCGGAGAAGAGGTGCAACTACCCTGGTTACTGCCTCTCTGTGTTACCCTCTGTGCAATGGTGAAATTCGTGGAAAGAAAAAATGCCGTCCATCTAGCGATGAACAGGTGGAACTAAACTCGTCGTACCACTCCTACGGCTGCTCAGGTACAACGGGTATAGTTCTACCTTTCCGCCGCTAGATGGACCGCATTTTTTCTGTCCACGAATTTCACCATTGCACAGAGGGTAACACAGAGAGGCAGTAACCAGGGTAGTTGCACCGCTTCTCCGCTAGATAGACGACATGCCATGAATTTCGCCCTTGTAGGGAGCTTAGCTCCACCTGTTCATCGCTAGATGGACGGCATTTTTTCTGTCCACGAATTTCACCATTGCACAGAGGGTAACACAGAGAGGCAGTAACCAGGGTAGTTGCACCTCTTCTCCGCTAGATGGACGATATGCCATGAATTTCCCCCTTGTAGGGATCTTAGTTCCACCTGTTCATCGCTAGATGGACGGCATTTTTTCTGTCCATGGATTTGGGCTTATAAGGGCGTCTCACAAATAAAAAACGCAGATGGTTTTTTTAAATAGCACGTTTATTAGAGCAGACAGAATGAAAATGTTTGAACAAAATTCGTTGGTTTTTTAACGAGGAAGGCTTTCATCCTAATATTTCCGTAAATTCAGAAATTAAAATAAATTTGTTTACATTATGCTTAAAGACCTCCTTACCATCCGTTACTTCGTCGAGTTTTTGGCTTTTATTTACGTCACCAAAGCCCGTTTTGGATATTTAAGGAGTGATTTCTAAAGAAAAATGTTTGCTCTGTCGCATAGAGTAATTGGAATCTTCGTTAGAGACCTAATTTTTATGGAAATTTGAAAAGAGTCTCGAAAAACAAGCGCGCTGAACGTGTCTTGCCAAATGTAACTAATGTTCAAGCATATTTGCAAATTCATTCTGCAAATATAAATCGTATCATTTTATACGCAAAAGTCCACAGAATATTTTAGAAATAATAAACACTCTCTTGCGTTTGTATTTACGTAACAATTTTTATACAAGTTTGAAAAGAGTTTCGAAAAACCAGCGCGCGTCATGTTTCTCGCCAAAATCAACTAATGTTTAAACATATTTGCGAGTCCTCATTGCAAATAAAATTCAAATCATTTTGTTCGCAAAAGTCTACAGCATTTTGTGCCATCAATTGATTGTTTCGCTTTTAAACGGATGTCGGAAATCATATTCAAAGTACAAGTACGTTCTAAAAATGTGAACGCGGAATGTGTTCCACCAAATTTAACTAATGTTTAACATATTTGCAAATTCGTATTGCAAATCCTATTTATATCAGTTCATTCTTTGACGTTCACAGAAATTTTTGCAATAAACGAAGACTCTGTAGCTTTTATATCTACGTCATAATTTTTACGCAAAGGGTATAGACGGTTAAGGGGGCCAAAAGTGCCCCTGTACCAAATTCGACTTGCGATAGGTCATTCGATAGCCTATGAAGAAAAAACGATGTGTGCCAAGTTTCAACTTTGTATCTCGTCGGGGGGGGGGGGGGGGGGGTAATAAAAGGCAAAAATAAAAAATTACATTTTTGTTCAATTTCTTCCAACTGAGTGCAAGAAAATTTTAGAAAAAAATCAGAGACACTTCAGATAATGATATACGTATTATAGAATTTTTCCAGATTTTTCTGTTGCGAATCCAAGCTGTGAAAAATGAAAAACGCAAAAAACGCAGAAAAGACCGGTTTTAATTTTTTTTAACAACGGTGCACCTAACCAAAAAATCTAAAAAAATTGAGAGTAATACGATCACTAATACCTACTTACTCAAAAAATATAATTATAGTTCTGCAACTCCTTCAATACAAAATCGGCATTTTTCGGCAGTTTTTTGCGTTTTTCATTTTTCACAGCTTGGATTTGCAACATAAAAATCTGAAAAAATTCTATAATATGTATATCGTTATCTGAAATGTCTCTGATTTTTTAAAAAACTTTTCATGCACGCAGTTGGGAGAAATGGAACAAAAACGTGATTTTTTATTTTTTCCCTTTACTACTCCCCCAGTCGGGATACAAAGTTGAAACTTGGCACAGATTGTTGTTTCTTCATAAGCTATCGAATGACCCATCGCAATTCGAATTTGGTTTAGGGGCACTTTTGACCCCCTTAACCGGCTATACCCTTTAACTAATGTTTCCACATATTTGAAAATCCACATTGCGAAAGTAAATCATATCATTCTATTTGCAAAAGTCCATCGAATTTTTTGCAATAAATAATAACTGTCTACCTTTTATGAGTTCGTCAAAAATCGTGATTAAATCATAGAAAACACCCCCTTTCTTTTAAATTGATTTTTTTCCAAAACTAAGGGTGACTGAGAAAAACGGTTTACAGATTTGTTTTCAACTCGTTACAATGTATAAGGACCACCTATTCGTTGTTACAACCTTTTTTTGCGTTAGACAGTATAATTCAATAAATTATAGTTCATTAGCCCATGTATTCTCTAAACTTATAATGTACTCAAATAAGTTGGCAATGGAATTTGTTTCACAGAAGTATTCGAAGGATATTATATTAATTATTTCACACAGTTTACTTTAATAACATAAAATTTGGGTGACGTTCATGTAATTAAATAATTGTTCATCTCTTGGACAAAGCTGCTGGGGTTTATTTATTGATCTATTGCTTATCTGTACACCGTAATAAAAAAATCCATTAGCTATACTTTAATTATTACACATTTACAGCTACTCTAAAGTAAGATAAGAGTTATTTCAGGCAACCCATATTAACCAGATAATATTTCAAAGAATTAAATTTAATTAAGTAACAGTTGAACTTTCGGTTAAAGCTAATTTTGTTCATTAATTTATTAGATTTCTTAACAAATCTAATTTTTTATTAAAGATTACAGGATGGCCACTGCTTGTTTCGCCGGGTCGTCCGCAATCAAAGAAGATAAAAGAACAAAGGGCCATCGTCAAGATGTTTTATTTACAAGTGTTTATTTATTGCATATATTTATATACTTATGTTTGTCATATTACAATATTTATTAGTGTACAATGTTGTATCAAAATTGCTATACCTCGTGAAATTTACAATGACATTAAATGACTTTATTTCGAATATATAGTGTTATATTTTATACTTCCTCGACGTGCCGAATATTCAGAATCCCATCTGCCCTTTGAACTTCCTCGAATCTCGCTATATTCCGAGAATCAGTGGTCGCGAGTTCCTACAACGCGTTAAAGATAATTCGACGACTCTTATTATACAACGCGAAGCTCGTACAACGCGCTGTTTAATAAAATGTAGGAATTTAGTTTATTTTAGTCGAGCATAGCATAGCATCTTATCTCCAATTTTTTATAACGCGATTTTATACAACGCGGAACGTATTAATCGCGTTATACGAGTGTCTACTGTACTTTATTCTCTTACGTACTAGCTCAGGGTTTTGTTTCGGTCAACATGTATATTATACGCATGCATTTTCCGTACTGAATTATATCGCAATTTCGCACCTCTGATTTGTATCAATAAGTCATCCCTGCAATAAAATATTTATATGGGCCATTCCATGTCAAATCGATCACTTTTGGCAGCATGGCTTGCGATTTTTATAGAATTGTAATAGGTTGTAGTCTACGTGAAATAACAATAAGTGTATGCCATCATTTTGCTGGCTTTAAAGTTATAAACAAAACGTGGAACTAAAGCATGCACGTTTATAGGAGGGTAGCAGCGAATTTAGTTCCACCTTCTCACCGCTAGATGGACGGCATTTTTTCTGGCCATGAATTTGATCCTTATTAGGGTGTCTCAGAAATAGAAACGTAAATAGTTTTCTTTAAATATCTCGTTTATTCTAGCAGATAGAAAGAAAATGTTGAAATATGTTCGTGTTTTAGCATGTACTTTGAAACAAACAATCACGTTTAACAACACTTATTAAATAATTACCTTCATATTACCTGTCTCTAGAAAGGTCGCGCTGGATCCTGTTACACCCTGCAATTCAATGTTTATATATAACTAACTAATTCTCTTTAATTTGCCATTTCACACATTCAGACAATCTGATTTTTCATCTGAACTCAGAGGAACTTAATTACTAATTTATCATTTTCACGTTCATAGCTTATCATGTAATTATAAACTCCTTCATCTGTAATTACAATAATTCATATTAAAGAAATTTACTTCTGAAAGAGTTGTGTGTTGAAAAGTGGACTAATGTTTGTATTAATATTTATAACAACTTTCGCGGGCCATACAGAGTTATCACTTAAAAATTAGCTTGCTATATTTGGTCAAATATTGAATTAACTATTTAATTAACATTTCTCTTGGAAAGATCGACGCACTGCATGACCTTTTATTTTTAGACTAAATGATTTCGCAGTTTGATGATGTCTAATCAATATAATATGTAGGTCCTAAAATCAGTTCTTTCGATGTAAGATCAACTTTTTAATTTACAAATATTCGATATCGTAAATACGTCTCTTCGAATTACTAGAAACGTGATTAGTTCATTTATGGCAACACCAGAACATTATTAACATCAGCAATGGGTCCTTGATCGTTGCATATTCGCTTAGGACATCGAACGTTTGTAAATACGAAACTGCATTTTACATCAAAAGTACAAATTATTTCTGGAATCTATCTATTGCTTCCCTTGCTTCGGTGAGTACTGTATGAATCTGAAGACTTAAACCTTTTTTTACCGCCATTTCTAAACCACTTATCCGTCAATTTTATGCCGTACATGTTCGCTTCCAATTATGAATGTTTTTGTATTATAATTGTACTGTGCGAATATTCGTTGTAATGAAGGCTATTATATTGTACACCTTCCACTTTAATCTGCACATTGATTTGAGGGCACACTCTCTGAGTTTAATTACTTTGCACGCACGCGTTTGCATTTTATATTATTTATTGACGTACCAGCAACAATTTTATAAAAGTAGAGACAATCACTTTAGAAAGCCAAACAGTTAAAAGTTCCTAATTAAAACCTGTTAATCGCAAAATTATTGCTCGCAGTTAATTCATAATTACGTTAAATATGGAAGACCCTAATATTTTATTTAACTGGGCAGGGAGTGTAACTAAAAGAAAATGTTGCATAATTAATAAGTGGGAAGAACGAGCTTGTAAAGAGTTCATGAATAATAAGTGAATTTCGCTTTTAAGGGAAAAAGGAAACATGCAATTAAACAGAATGACAGTATTAGAGATGATTGTAACAATTTTCTCGGAGTAAAACAGAGAGAAAAAATAGGTTTGAAAAACAGTCAGTCTGCACTCTCCGAATAGTTCGTTTGTCTTACAATTAGTATAACAGTATTAAGTGTAACAGAATTATCGTAGAATGTTAAATTTCGTATAAAGAGCGGTTGAGACTTGCTTGACTATCGGATCGAGGATATTGTTGATCGTGGCTTAAAAATTGACGAATGATGTTGTTCCATGTGCTTTGCATCTTCGTCGGTATCCATTTAGCCGCTTCGTCTCTTCGAGATGAAATCTTAAAAGATAATATTCCTGGGTTGGAAGAAGCTCTTCAAAATATTTTTCAAACCTCAGCAGTTCACGACGTTGCGTTACTCGTCAAGGATTTAAGAAAGAATGATAAATCACGATGTGTGATTGACACGGTAACAAAAGCCGCTATGCGCTCCCATCCGACTTATTTGAGCGACGTAGAAAGTGAACGGGATACCAACAAAATATTCAATGTATTAGCCACTTCAAGAACTCTGCAAATTTATATTTACGCTGGAAAGAACATGTCAAAGTATGACATATATGACCACATTCACATAACACTAAATACAGCCCATAGGAAAGATATGCCTAGGATGTTAATGATAACCGTGTTAGACGATCCGCTTGATAATGCCAAGGAATTGATGCAAGTAGTCTTTGAGCATCGCACAATCAATGTAGCAATGTTAGAAATAAAATTTCCCGGGAGAAGTATACATGTTCATGTATTTAATCCGTTCACCGATTATTATTCCAACCGCGTTTATTCTGGAGAAGCACTGGATCTCTTCCCGGACAAACTTCGAGATGTGTCTGGTTACACCATGAACGTCCTGTCTGCCATTCAAGATCCATATTTTACACAGCGAGTAATCAAAAACAAATTGGAGTTGGGTGGTATTACGGGCGCCGTTGTTTATGCGTTACAAGAATCGATGAATTTTACTCTAAATCTAGTCGAGGATCGTCAGAAATCCCTATTTGATAGTCGATTACTTGCACTCGCGAGTAATTCTAGGAACAACATATTTACTACTTCTGTTGGAAAGGGACGAATGTGTATTTGTATGCCACATCTACTGAAGAGATCCAACATTTCACTATGGAAAATATTTGCTACGATAATCATTGGTACTACGATAATAGCCATATTTCGTTTGTTTTGCCACGCACTGAACGTAGAATCACAATTAGGAGAAATTTTCAATACACTTAAACTGATACTTGGTGTCAGTATAGAGACTTTGCCATCTACACTCTCAGGAAGAATAATGTTCTTGTGCTTGGTAGCTGCGACTGCTCGTTATTCTACCATGTTCCAAACGGAATTATTTAATATGGCTGTGATTAATAATGAAGAGATCAAGATTACGAGCTTCAATGATTTGGATAAATATGAATTGGGAATATTTGTCACGAACGAGACTTACGATTTTTATATTAAGTATTTCGATATATCGCCGAGCCTGCAGAAAAGGACTGTGCTCTTGACAGATGAAGATTTTGTGAAGACCGCGATGGAGCCTAGTTCTTACAATAAATCGGTATCGTTTATGCACGACGAGGCATGCCATATCTTTTCATTGAGAATGCTGAGAGACGAGGGTACACAGTTTTTGCAAACCTCCGATTTTTGCCCTGTTATTATGGACTTAGTTTATACCTTACCAGACAAATCTCCTTATGTGGAACGTATTAATCAAGTATTATTACGTATTAAGGAGTGTGGCTTAATGCATATGCATGAACTTCGTACTTTTGTTGAAGAACAAGTGTTACTAGGTGGTTCACCAGGTAGAAACATCGGTCAGGACTCTCTCTCACCGGAGGCTAGAATTTTATTGATCCTTTTAGGTGGCTACTTATTGTCAATTATGGTATTTGTTGGCGAAAAAATAGTACATTACACTCGTAGGCGAAAGTAAATAATATATCATTTTTAGAATATGTACTAACGCTCTTCTTATAAATTGTTTAAAATACCTGACATGAAGTGATTATATTTTCTATACACGAACTATGAATGTTAAGGGCACCATACGATCTATTGATTTTAATATTGATAGACATTATTATGGACCTCAATCGCAGAATTACTCATATATTACGTCAGAAATATTATTAGCTCTAAGAGATTTTGGAATTGTATTTATCTGTTTTGTAATGAATGTTCTATGCCGAGGTGTTTGAGTACATATATGTACATTTAATACGATACCTACATGCATATGCAAATGTGCATTTGCAAGTGCACAAGCTTACCAATGCATCTCATATGCTATTAACTCAATAATTGATCGTACAGTATATGTGAATATGCACTTAGCACTGTTTGCATACCGAGAATATGTACAAAAACTTGTCGCTTAGCTTATGAAACCGTGTAATTGTTATGTCACGTATGCTAGATATAATACATATTTATATTACAACTGTATAGTTTTTATAATAATTTTTTCATAAAACATATATCTTGCACGAAGTGATTATATTTTTCAGTTCAAGAACGATGAATACTAATGATGCTGTACATTTGAATTTTGATAGACGTTTTTATTATAGACGTCAATCGCAAAATTACTGATATATGATATCAGGTCAGAAATATTATTAGCTCTAAGACATTTTAGATATAAAGAGATATAAGTGTACCTTCATGCATATGCAAATGTACATTTGCGAGTGTACAAGCTTACCGATGCGTCTCATATACCATTAACCCAATCATTGATCGTACAGCGTACCTGAATATGCACTTTACACTGTTTGCATACCCAGAATGTGTACAACAACATGTCACATGACTTATCGAACCTTCTAATAGTTATGTCACCTGCAACAATAATATAACATATTATTATACACGTGCGAATTGTGGTTATAAAATTGGAATGTACTATCACGCATATTAAATGTTTACAGAAATATGTTATTCGTCATTTGTTATTTTATACCATATTGTACTAAATTAATGGAAATATACAGGGTGTTTCTTAATACGTGAGACCAACTTCAGGAGTGGACAGAGGACACAAAAACGATTAAAAAATGTCATATATACGCATGTCCTAGACGTCCTTGTTTTATAATTATAGCCATTTTTGCGTTTCAATAATCGGCGAGAGTTTATCTTCATGTTAGGTGCTCGAAATGATCACCGTCGGTTTGTATGCAAGCCTCAGCAAATTCGCTGACAGCCTTCTTGTTTTTATTCAATATTTAATACGAATTAATCTCTAACAAAATGTATTCCCCAACATTATTTAACAACCACATGGCAGAAGAAGGCAAAAGCTGTTGAATTTCGTGTGATACATGAAATAAAAACCGCACGAACAAGGACAAGAAATATCCACAAGATACAGAGCATTGTTTATAAATACATACCAAGGATGGCCATTTCGAGCACCTTCTATGAAGATAAGCTCTCGCGGATTATTGAAACACAAAAGTGGCTATAATTTTGAAACAAGGTGAAATAGTTTATATGATTTTAGGCATATGTTTATGTGAATCTTTTTCATTGCTTTTGTGTCCCCTGTTACTTCTGAATTGGGTCCTACATATCAAGCAACACACTATAATTCAATTGTGTAATATTTTGTACTAGTACTAATAATATTCGTTAATTATGGAATACCAAGAAATAGGTGTTTTAATCAAATATTTAATATATATTTCTAGTATGTAACTTTATGAAACAATTTTAATCGCGACACCTTTAAAGATAGAAGAACAAATTTCTCTCTCTTAATTCTATCCGTTTTCATATTTAATTATTATGTTATAATTCGCGATTACTTAAAATAGGAGAACTTTGTTCTTAGTTCTCTCACTTCGTTCCTTTTATCTTAAAGCTCCTAATTTTCAAATTCTTTCAAATTTAAGTACTTTGGAAAACCTTTAGAATTTTTAATATACTCCCATTTAATTCTTGAAATGAAACACGCGAGGTTTTAAGCGACTTTCGGCAGTCGTCATTAACGGTAGTTTTAAATTAATATCGTTCCAATGACTCGATGAAATTCGGATGTGGTATTTGTATATATGATTCTCTAATTTCAGGCGTGGCACACTTTGATTGGTCTGCATTTACTAACAAAGACCCTATATAGACAGCCCTTCTGACTTGCAGGAGATTATTGTTGGCTCATGAATAATCTGTTGCGCGCCCCTAATTCCTCATGACCGTGTTGGCCTTCATCGCCTGTATATTAAATTCTATCATAATCCTGCGCATAAATCTGCGCACTGCTTTTAAAGAAATATTTTTTAATGAACATCGCGCTTGCAATAAGTTTCTTGAACTTATAGCGCTGAATTATGTGTCAAATTTTAAAGATAGACGCCCGCAGCTTAACGCAGCGCAATATTCCTTTGTTTATACGCCTCGGTGATTTGTTTGCATGATCCCGGATTAGTCAAAGGTGAATGGCAAATACTAAGAAAGTAGTTAGCGCGAAAATTCTCTTCGTAAAACGTGACATCCTGTGCGACGAAATGCTTTTAAGTAGCGGAGAAAAAATATTTTCCTGGGATGGATAAAAGGAAGACGACATGAGAGAAACATGGATGATGAAGAAAAACGCGGAGTGGAGGAAGAAGACGAAGTAACCGACAAAGAGTTACTGCAGTAGAAACTGGTGGCAACGAACGGGAGTCGAAGGAGTTGACGCTTCGTTACTGAAATAGCCTTAAACCACCACAAGTCAAAAATATCCATGCCGTTTCGCTTAATGCCGTGGAAAGCGTTAAATGACGCTTTCACGCCTCTCTATCTCTCTGTCAAACTTCATTGAATATTACATCAACTTCCATGATTAAATCGTATCACGTTTTACATTAATCTTTGAATATTAAGCTTCCCTCATATATTTACATTATTACCTTTCTTTCACATTATATGCTGCTATTTATCTTCGTTTTTTAAAATCAGTACATAATTAAAGGACTCTCGTGATGTTCGGAAAAAATGGTTTTACATCCTTGTCTTCTATAGATTTATTTAAATGTTAAGTGATGCCATAAAAACTCGATGAACATTAAATTGTTTAAAAGCCATTTTTACTCTTATTAGTGTATCGCATTTTTTACTTATATTCTTACGTTAAATTTCTCTAAAATATGGAATATTTTATGCTATATAACATGTATGTTGCTATTAATATAGATTGTGATTTTTCATAGAAAACAGCTTTACACCCCTTTCGCTGTTGGTTTACGGATTTAAATGTTGACTAATATATTACAAGTTTTAATGAACGTGAAATAGTTTGAAAGTTGCTCTGTCGCTTTTACATTCCTTCTATACTTGCTAAATTAATTTGTTATTTTTGTTACCTCTTTTAGAGAGAACGGCTTTTCCGGGAGAGATCTTCCTCTCAGTGAGGGCATTATTGGCGTTATGAAAAGGAGTATTTACTCTTGAAGTACGATGAAAATTGAAGTTTACTTCGCTCTGCAAATTCCGCAGCCTTTGCGATAAATGAAAGCACTTCAATTTGGTTTAAAGCAATCCATTAATTAATTTTATGCGAATTTTCACTAGATGTTTTGACGTAGAAACCATTGTAACAAATTGAACGCTTCTACTTTTTAATTCTTTAAATTTACACCTTTAATTCTCGGTACAACACTTTCCTCTGTAATGCAAAATAATGGTTATATTCTTAGTAAAAATTCACTGAAAAACCAGGGCAAAGTCATTGACATCTTCTTCGAAATTCAAATTCGTAGTAATTTTATTTCCTTAGCAGTAATTCAAAGTTGTAATGCTTTAATTGAAAAAATGTTCAATATATTTGCATTCCTAACATTATTTATTGTATTTCATGTGTCGTATTAACCATTAAATATATCCGAATCAATGTAATTCTTGTTTTTTCTGATTAATAGTTTTGAAATATTCTAAGAATAACTAAGGACTATTAATATAATGGACAGTCAGATTTGGGTTCCTAACTAATTAATCCCTGAAAAAAAATATTCTCAACGGAATCCCTCGACCAGTAGAATTCTACTTATAGTTTTCTAACAAATTTGAATGAATCACAATTCTGAATTCTTCTCATTCATTTCGTCGAATATTATTGATAGGAACTTCAGATTTGACTTGAATTTCTACGATGGCTACTTAAGAAAATGAATCATCAGGATTAAGATCGTTGATATCATATTCAACTACTTCCTATTATATGTTATACCGTTTAATTAGACACTATTTAAATAGTGACTATACTAATAAAAGAATTATGATATGCATAGTACGAATACATTATGCAATAAAAAAGATAGATTCCTCAATAGAAAACAATTCACCCAATTCTGTTTTTGCACGAACACTTTATACACATATGTTATATAAAAATTTAATAAAAGTTGAAGTAAAATTCTTTTTATTATAAAAGTAAAGAAATGGTAATTCTAAAGTTTCCATAGATACGGTATATATTTTTACACGAATTCTTCGGGAACGTATCTATTGTGCAAAAACAGAATTGGGTATACATTAATTTCATTAGTTCGAATAAACACTTAATCTGTGTCCCAAATATCTCGTTTGCTTAAGCTTGAGTCTTATAATAAACTACTTGCAATTCAGAATGCACTTGAGATTCTGAGATCCAGAATCGGGATCATTAACAATTCCTGGACATCATCTGAAATTAGCGGTGTGAATGCAGAGCGCAGAGCGGCAGTTAAACTCAAAGTTCATCCCAGGCTCATAAATAACAGGGTGGAGGTTTTCGCGCGAAGTTCCGTGAGGCGTATTTCGTTTGAGCGGCGAGTGGCAGCATGGGATTTTCAAAAGGATGCCGCGGAATGACGATGCGTTCCCGTGAATCGGCGAAAGCCAGGGAAATTGGAGTCCGGCCAGTGCTGTGGAGTTTCACCGTGTGGGTTTGCCGAGAAACGCCGAGGGTGCACGAACTGACACGGTGCTTTGCGTCGCGACGCCCCGACCATCCGCGACGCCTGGATATGCCAGTCTGCCGCGATACCTCGGACGTGGATATCGTGCAGCTTTCTCTTTCACTCTTTCGCCGGTACTACTTGTGCGTACACGAGACCAATCGCGACATGTGACCAGCTATATGTACGAAGCTGCACACCGAAAAATTACGAGGAATATTTCGAAGGTCCTCGACGACCAAATGTGGTAAAAATTACGGGATTTTAATACGATTATTGAGAGAATTCGTTCATTTTCGACCCTAATCGTTGACTTCCTAAGATTTATGGTCGGTTTATATTTATGATTGGTAAATTTAGACTGATAGATAGCTCGTAATGAACCGCCTTTGCTTTTAGCAATGGATTATGAAACTTACTTGCGGAGAAGGAAAGGAAATATTGAAATTTGGTTTAGTAATAAAAGATTATATGAACGCCCTGGGTTTAATAAATATTGAGATTCCCGGACTATTATTGTATGATTCTTGCTAATTGAATTTCTACGATAGCCTCAATTCATTAACCTAGTAATTTCCGTATAATTTAGGTGGCGACATTTTTATTAGGGTTTCATGGAACCACCATACTTCGAGTCTGATTTGAATAAAATCTTTCACTGACATAATTGAGGGGTTGACAGTATTCCATTTATCCTCTTTCTGAAGGATTCGGTGATAGTAAATGCTCGGCGTGAATAAAGCCGGGTAATACAATATTTGATGTATCGGAAAAGGGATCGCGCGTGTTTGACTTCTGATATAGTTCAATTCGAAAAAGACTGCGAAAAATAAAAATATTTTAATCCTCTGATCTTTTGATACGAAAATACGAGCAATAGAAAAATGAAAAAAAATCAATATTCATGTGCAAGTTAAAATCATTGTCATTTATTTATTAAAAATATTCCATGAAATATTGCATTTCTGAATCAGTTGTTGAATAGAGGAAATATTTACAGTTAACGGCGGGTAATGTTAGATAATGTTGTTCACCAGACAAATAAAAATTTCAGAGAAAATTGGAAGCCTTTAAGACATACCTATAATAAATATGCTATGATACTTAAAATAAAAAATCAGCTTGCAAGTAGTAAATGATTAACATATTTTTCTTCAAGTTTCGTGTGATCAGAGTTCAAATAACTACTTGTGGATTCCGTTGTAAGAAAGTTGATGTCTCTTCTAAATATTGCGGTTCGATCACAATAAATACAGTGTTATAATTTGTTGCATTTGCATCTTCAAGTCACATATGAATAGTCTGTTACATTGAAATATAATTATCGTATAGATATATAGATGCTATTTTTATAACCAAAATGACTATTCAACAATTAAATTTGATTAAGTTATTTATATTAGACATCTGAAATGCAACATACTCTTGTGTCTAACAATTTTGTTCACAACAAAGTTAGTTCATACACATTAGTTTTTAATATATTTGAATTCGTAATAAACATATCACTTTTTAACATGATATTGTAATCGTGCATTCTTAATAACATAATTTTAATTGCTTGCTTTACTTCTGATACAATACATTAAAATAAGAGTAGTTTAATCTTGGCGCGAGAAGAAAATTATGTTCGAGATTGATACGTCTTTGAAGATCATAAATGCTATTGCTGCGCAAATTATTAATTAGCAGACAGCACTGTATAGTTTATGTATATATGAAACAGGGAATTCATAATGTCAAAGCAATTTAGATGCTTCGGGCAAATCGAAAGGCGTAATTGCAGCGTTAATTGATAATACTCTGTGTACTAGCGACTACACTCTCGACTGGAAAAGTAAATTATCATTGATCGTTTCTAAACCGCAGTCAATCAATAACGCATTATGCTTTAAAGATACTATCGTATAAAAAAGATTAATGAAAGTCAGAGGAATATCTCGTACTATGTACAATAAAGAAGGAATATTATATTAAAGAATTTAGTGGGCGTTGTTCTCTTCCGCGAGTTCCTTTGACACTGTCCAACAAATTTTGACATTTTTTTGGTTTATAACAGCGAATATGTGTGTCTTATAGATTTTTACGAGCTGAAAACGAATCCGTAAACCGTTTCTCTCCGTCACCCTCAGTTTTCGAAAAAATCCGTTTTGAAGGAAATGGGTCTTTTTTGTCCTTTGAACAGGATTTGTGACAAACATATAAAACTTAGACAGTTTTTATTACTACAAAATGTTCTGTGGACTTTTGTGAATAAAATGATATAAATTACCTTTGCAATATGAATTTGCAAATACGTTTAAACATTAGTTAAATTTTGTTTGTGTTGGACAGTGTAATCAAATATGACGATTCTCGAAAATGAACGATTTTGATCATTGCAATTCTTCCCTCAGGGTTGGAAACGTTACAACGGTGAGAAATTATTAAGTTCTTTGAACGATATTAAACAGAGTGAACATAATATTACGAATGGACGTGATATTCAAAGTTCAGGAACTGCATCGCAAACTGTTCTTTAAAGGTCGTAACAGTGTTACACGTGGAGGACTTTCACGGAATCTTCATCACATGCTGTAAATACTTGTTAAGATATTTCCTGGTAGCAGGGCATCGACTTGCAGGATAATCAAATTCCGCGCCGTTGGTTTCGTTGCTCTTAGCGAACGATCCCGGAAGTTCGCTGAAAATAATTCTTCCTTCGAAATTCCAAGAAATTCCTGGCAATCTACGGATATACGTGGAAGAGTATTTCTTTACTTTGCAAACATTTTAAGGGCGATTACGCATGGGAATGTAAAATTACGAAACTTCGGACAAGAAGGTGCTTCGACGTTTCATTGAAAATAAAAAAAAACTTTACGAGAACGAGTTTGATTATTACTCATCGGGATTAGAGTGTAGGTTTCAATAGAAGGGTTCTCGAGATAATTAAACAAGAACAATCCCGGTGGAAAGCCATTGTTGTGAACTTCAGTGAAAATAGTGCAAGAAATCAAACCAAACAAACATGGCTGAGGAATCACTTCGAAGAAAGAAGAGATCGGCTTCTATCTGTGCACCTTGTTCCTCGACCATGGAACAAATGTTAGATTCTATTCCTCCCTCGGGTGTTAGAGAGCGGGACAGCGGAAGTGGTACACCGGAAGGCAATACACCAACAGGGAGGCGGAGACCCGCGACAAGGTCCCAGAGTGCTCGTGTTTCTGGGGGAAACAAAAGCATCCGGCGTCGTGCAGCAGCACAAGGTAATAAAGATAAGAATTTTTATAACGGTGGTAATCTATGTAATTAAAAATTCGCTTGTTACCGTTTTACTGATTAATTTATATACGCGTTTCTTTAACACGCAATTAACATCTACAAAAGGCAAAAAGGTGCACCTTATTCGATTAAATCACACCTTATTCTTAAGCTACCTATAAATGACCATTACCATCTTATTACTCTGAGCATTAAAATTGATCAAATTAGATATTTCAAGTATTCGTTGAAGTATAACGCACAATGCAACAATGTGAAACTAAGAGTTTGCTGAAATAACCAATTTAAAATATAATTTCTTCATTCTCTGATTCCGTTGGTATACGTATTATATTAAGGTGACACAATGTTGTTTTAGTAACGATTATTTATAAATAAAAGCGCTGTTCGCAGGTATTTTTTTGTTCACCGTACATTGTGCTAGATTTAATATACTGTAGAAAACTATGCACTTTAATGTACGGCAATGTACAATATAATGTCAATGTCACATGTTAACCTCTTATACAATACTTTCCCGAAGAACATTGGAGTACATGGAAGTATAAATTCTAGCACAGCACTATTTGCATACTTAAGGGACTGTTCCTATCATTGATTGCCGCGAGTTGTACGATTCACGTACCGCATTCACGATTTCTATAGTAAAACATTTTTTTATAGTAACATAATGAACTTTACTTACTATTTTATTTATAGTTACATTTCCAAGAATACTACTAGTGCAATATATTAGTTGCAGAATATCATGGTTACATCCCTTTTTATAAACCTGTAGAAACGTGAATTTTATTTCTCAAGGTTAAACGTCTATTCTTTATCTCTCGATATATGAAATAATATATTCTGCATGAACTGTTGAGTAATCGCGTGCACTTTACCAGTGGAAGTTTGGGGCTATCATTAACCCTTTGACTGCGAAAGGCGTACATATGCGCTGTCACATGCCATCAATATAGACGAAAGGCGTATATATATACGACCAGTCGATTTTGCTCAGTGTCACGCATTTACTTTTTTAGTAAATTAATACAATGCGAAACGCACTGTTATGTGTTATATGACAACTGATCGAATAACTGAATCTCTATACATCTCGATTTTGCTGATTTTTATTGACATAATTTAGTGTCAATTACTGCCCGTGAATACCACATCTTACGATTTTAGTGGTTTTTTGTCGAAATACGTCGCGGTCAAAGGGTTAATGTAAGAGCTGCAGTATCACTCTACAGATTTTCTGTAACGCTCGGGTCGTTTACACACCATAAAGAATTCAGAACAATGCAATCAAATACCACCACGTTCATGACACGTGGAAGGACGTACATAACCCCTGTGGTTCAATGCTATCGACCCGATGTAACAATCCATTTTTAAATAAACTCGTTAGTGGATGAAGTGGTGGGATATCAAAGTCATCCAAGAAAGTTCAATTTATGGACACGAAATATTGCCATCGAAAGATCCTCCTGGATGCAGGATACTCTATGAACGGCAGAATTGATGTAGAGTATCAATTTCAAGTACAATGTTACATTGTAATGTATTTAACACTAGAACTACGGGAGCCGTCAAAATGACGGGTCCGTGGAATTTAATAAAAATGTTCAAATTGATAAGGTACCTAATGTATATGGCATAATGGACGTAATCGAATCCATTAATTTATTTTTTCCATCCATCCATATTTTTTATTACATATACGTGAATATATAAATATATATTCATTATATGAACACCCGTTATCTATAGTACTGTAAATAAACATAAATATTACTTGCCTTTATAGGACAAAATCTATCATAATGATTCAGTTTCAAAGTGACATACTTGCTATAACGTTATATGTATCGTCAAGACGGAAACGCGTAGTTTTGTCAATTGGAAAAAAATGAGAAATAATTAAAAAACTCGAAAATGTTTTTTGATAAAAATTACAATAATCGAGCACATTCTTCCGACGACTTTATTTTATGGAACGTTTTAAATAAAAGCAAAGAAGTGGATACCCAAAACGAAATCAGTGATAGCAGTGACTTATTATTAGTTGATTTGAGGCCCAAAAGGCATGTAATACTGTAGACTTACCAGTGTTAAAGAAATTCTGTGATTTGGTTGCTAAAAACATTTGGAGCCCATAAGCTTGATTTCGTTAAAAGAAGGAAGGAAGATTGTAAAATAGTGTTTCTTTTTGATTGTGTATAATTTGTATTAATTTTATTTTATTTTGTCTTAATTATTAAATCGAACTGACGAGAGTGCTAAACGCTTGTTGTCCTATTATACGAAAAATTCTCTCTTATGAACATTTTTGTCCCCCAATTAATTAATTTAACGGAGGTTCTATTGTAGTTTGCTAGTGATGTGAATTAAAATTTAACATAAATAGATATGGAGGGTAGCTACTGGTTCATGTATTAATATAAAGTGGTCAAAGTAGAAGCAACATGTACGGTGCAGTGGCATCCAAGCCGAGTTTAGTCTGTCAATGACCTACTACCCAAGCCAAAGTACAGGAATAGAAACTCCCGTGATTTCAAGAACTCTCCGGAGAATAAAACATTGTCGATGCAAGATGCTCCTCCGATTCTCCGGTGTACACTTTGCTCTTTCCTCAGGAATAATTCTACGCGCGTCACTAATGACGTTCCACTGCTTTATTGCGGTTCATCAAAGTCGCGTGTAAAGTTTCCACGCAATCGCCACGCGTAAAATCGAGCCCGAGGCGTCTTTCCCTTTTTAAATGTCATTTACGTTTTGACAATCATGACCCGTCCTCGTGCGACCAAAAAGTAACATGCCGAATTGAAACTCGGGATTCAGTTCCGTCTATAAAAATAAATTTCTTTTAAAATTTATTCCTGTTGGGTTTTCCAATAAAGCTGTTACACCAGGAGTACGGGCTGGGTAAGTTTTGTCCACGTCGATGCAATCATAAGGAACAGCATTTTGGGGAAAGATTTTTGAATCGACGGTTTGATTTATTTCAAAAAGTAAGATCAGGTTTATCTGTGAACAATTTTTTTAACTTCGTAAATGAGAATCATATTAGGAGATGAAAGAATCTAGTGTAAAAAGAGAACACTTGGACAAGGGACACTTTGATAAGTTTAGATTTATCTAATATTTATTATTAGTAGTAGTTTATAATGCTATCAGAAAATTGGAAATTTGCCTCGGTGGAATTGCATGCTTGGTAATTGAACCTAAAAGCAGTTTGTTAATCGACTGTTATTCCACTTCCTTATATTCGAGAGGTCATACTTTTTTTATTCAGTCCGGATCATAGCTTCGAAAAAACCTGGCCGAGTGTAAAGTAAAGAGCGGAAATTTTCAAAGGTTTTCCTACGGTAGTAATATGGAGCCAGCACATGAAAAGCTCGTTTAACCTGGCTCCGAAAAAAGGACAAAAATGAGATTAGAGACTTCAGAAGAATTTCGGAGAAATAGATTCGAGCACATATCAATTGGGGTATCACTACGCTCTCGCTCAATAGTTTGGAGCACCCTGTGCTTTTTGGATGAAATAAATTTTCGTACATATGCGAATGTTTTATTAAAATTATTGCACTTACACTATGGGTCAAAAGTTTGGGATCACGTACTTTGTTTTCATTCGAACGTTTATGTTTATTTTAAACGTTAGAATGGACATTAAAAGTAAATATTAGGGATACCGGAAAGTAATCAATTCGAGGGTGAAGAATTTTTTCGGATCGATATTTGGAAATTTGATTTTTGTCAAAAAGGGAATTATGACTTTGGAGGATCTTAGGTCAAGGATCATAGATAACGATGCGGATTATCTAATAAAATAATGTTTAATATGAAAAAATAAATGGAGTTTCATAAAGTATGTGGAAAATAATTGATTACTTTGTGATACCTCAGATATAAAACCTTTGTCCATTTTATAATTTTACTATTAATATTAAACTATTGTCTTACCATGCAGAAACATATTGTATTGGCACCTGGGTGTAATAAGATTTCGCGTTGTAGGAACTCGCGTTATACAGGAGTCTATTGTATTAGATTATTGATTTATCAATTATTCTTGTTTAAACATACTGCGAGACCGATTAATGCAATTCTTATAGTACCATTTTCTCGCAAATGTCCAGCGGAAAGTGAATTTGAAAGTGAATTTATGAAAAACGTTTTGTCATTTCAGCTGCCGCTCATCATCATCATTATCAAGAAGGCAACGTTAAGTCACCATTTTGCAGTAGCGAGCCTAGACTTACGGACAAAGATATCAGTCCAAGTCTAAAAAGACGAGGAAGCCGAAGAGGGCAGAGTATGCGCCATACTCACCATAGAAAGAGCAACGCGTTTTTAGACGTTCCTGATACTTCGTCGCAAGTACCAGCAAGAGAGGACGGTGAAGATGAAGACAGTTATAGGCTGAGAAGTTTCAGTCTCACCAGTAAAGGTAGGACTTCTTTAATATGAAACATCAGATATATTAGGGATTGTGGCATATATTGATTGTTGAGTGAAACCAGGTGGGCATGGTTTACGTTAATAATAACTATGTACAGTTTCTTTACAATAATAACTAAAAACTACAACTATAAGAAGTTCAGCGCGATTAACACATCCACAATCAGCAATACAGTGCTCAACACTCGTCAACTCTCAAGTCAATACTTGCTCAAATCTTAAGACAGATATGTTTTCAACATTCAGCTCGACTCTCTGCTCAAAATCTCCCGTATATTCTAAAAACTATCCTATGTCTTTCACTCACACATGCATTTTTACTGCGGTTTTAAAGTTATGCGGTGAAACAGAAAATAAAAAAAATATAAGTAATCCAAGATACCTAGGAAGTTTTAACAGCACAAGGCGCTTATTTATTTATTTTCGTTCTTTTTATGTGCTTCTGTTAGGAATTAAAATAGAAGAGAATTCCCACACACAAATAAAGCTTTTCTCGTTTGAATTTAAAATCTATTTTGTGCCTAAACAAAACCACCGAATGTGTGTAAGGTACCTCTTTTATGTTGTTGGTATTTTAAAAAGTTATCCCTAATTTTACAAAGAAAGCTGTATCTTTTTTGTGCATTTTTTTATGCGGAACTGTGTGGAAAATGTCTACTGCATAAAACGACTCGCCTATATATGCTGCAATCCAGATATTTTTTCAAATTTCCCTCGAATTTTTTATATGGCAATTTAAAATATTAGAAAACTTCTTAATTCCTTATTATCTTATATTACAATGAAAAATCTTAGAAACTTGTTTAGTTTATTACTATGTACGCTCTTCGAGCAGTATATCTACATTATCATAATTCCATTTAGATTACACTGTTTCCAGTTCATCGTATTCTTTATTTGATATTACAATAAATAAATAAATAATTACAATCCTTTATGTAACCGGGCATTCGTTCGTCGTACCACGAAAAATGGGTTTTCCTTGACTGGAACTGCGCTCGAATGAGTCGTATCAGTTATTGGGTTACGCGGTTCAATCTGAATCTACTTCAGATTTGTCTTCGGAGTTCTCTGCTTCTTGAGAACTCTGGACCGAAATATACGTTTCTACGCGAGGGAGAGAAAGGGAGAAGGTAGAGAGGGACCGGTAGAAGAGGAGATAAGCGAAAATAGAGTATCTATAGTTGTGACGTCGTTCGACTTCCTCGAAACGATTGCTCGCCACGCGAGTTCTGCGAGCTATTTAACATGCGTGAAAGTCATTTACACGTTCATCCCTACTCTGTCTGATTAAACGCGGCTTATACTACTCGTCGCGAGACAAACCTCGCTCTCTTCGAACATTAACACTAGAGCTACCAGAAGCATATACCAAACATATACTCACAGTTATGGTTACACATTTATTTATATGTATATTATGGCTGAAGGATTTAAGTTAATTAATGGATCCAATTAATTGCGTGATGTATATAAAATAAACGTTTATTAAATTTCGAATAATTTAACTAAAAATTGCGGACAAATCATGTTGACCCATTTGGTAGTTCTAGTGTTAAACTCGTAAAGTTTAAACCAATTATACTATATCTATATTTCCAGCGAAAATGTACACAATACGTTTTATTTTCAAATAGAAGTATCTCCGTTACACGTACTATCATCTGATACGCATACCCGTGTACGTTTCACTAAACTAACAAGTTGGAAATTCAAACTGGAAAGTGATATTTTTCTAGTTGAAATTCATAGTTGCAGAATTGTTTCTTCCGTTTCCGCGAGGATGTATTCTTTAGATTGTGTTTCTGAGTGAAATTTCATAAATATTTAGCAAGGCGGAAGATCTTTCAAATCTGCGCGGCTGAGATTTTCCTCGGCCGATATTATTTTATCAAAGCAGTCTTTCAAAATTGCTAATAAAATTAAAAGGGATATTAATTCTGGGTGATATATTATTGGTTAGAAACCGTTTGCGTCTTCTTTGACTTATTTTATCTGTGCTTCAAGAGGAAATAGATCTGGAATAAAAACAAATTATAATAATTTATATCGGGGAATATTTAATTTTCATCTACTCTATTTAAAATGACATTTTGCTTCTCTTTTTATAACGATATCGTTTATAGTTATTTTATTTATAGATTATTATAGTAGTCTCACTAGATCCCCTATTTTTACAACATTTCTGTTCCTCCATATAGCATTCGAGTTTATTGTTCTTCTATTAATATATTTTTCACGAGTCATCATTCGCGCCTTCTGTTTTCCTTCTTACGAAAAACTAACTTACTTCTACTAACTTAGAATCAATCGGTAGAAGAATTTGCCGGAATTGGAAGCTAAAAATTAATTAGGTAAATTGTATAATACTGAAAAAGTAAGTTATAGTATAATAAAAATTTGTAGAAGAGATATTTGGAGATCCATGTTAAAATCGACAAACATTTTCGTAGGAATTGGATGCTGAAAATTAATTAGGTTCATTATATAATACTGACGAAACATGTGTTGGTATTATTCGATATTGAAATGACATCAATTGAAATGACACTCAAATTACGTTTCATTGTGGCCATCGTTGATTCAATCACAAATCATAATATAACATATATCTCGTGGAATTTCATCTTCGAAATATGCGATAAACGCAATCGATACGAGAAGTTTAATCATTTCGTAAAATTACAGTTTTAAATGGTAATAAAAATTGAACGAAAACGGTTCAGATATTGGATATTTTTTATCATGTTTAACAAAATGAATAACAATGATATTCCAGTCAAATTTTCAGTACGTTTCTCCATTTTCCTGAATCAAATTTCGGGACTTTATACGGATTAAATTTGATCTTTTTTGTACAAACATCTATCAGTATTTATGAAATACAATAAATAATTGTTAATAGGATGCGACTAATATGTACATAATCTTGCAGAAATTCGAGAGACTTTTTGTGTAATTTCATTGAATCCCTTTCAAAGAAGTTATACCATAACTTCCATTATGAAGAGAAATCAACCGTGGAAAAATATGTTGAAAAATCAGAAGTAAAATCCTATGTTCAATCTAAAATATCTGTAAGATCACAGATATAGTTCTTAGCAAACTTTACCAATAGGCAAGTAAGAGACTCCTTTTATGCGTCCCTTTTTAATGCGGTTTCAAAGTTAATGCATTTTTAAGTGAAGCAAAAATGCAAGAAAAAATAAATAATCCAAGAAATCTAGGAACAGTATAACGCGCTTATTCATTTATTTTCGTTCTTATTATGTTTTTCTGTTGGGAATTAAGAGAGAAGAGAAAAATTTCCACACACAAATAAAGCTCCTCTCGATCGAATTTAACATGTTTTTATAGATAAACAAAAGTAAACCACTGACTGCGTGTAAGTCACCTCGTTTGTGGTGTTGATATTTCAAAAAATTATCCTTAATTTTTCCACGAAAGCAATGTCTTTTTGCTGCGATTTCTTTAATGCGGAATTCTGTGCAACGTATCTACCTTATAAAAAGAGACTTGACTGTATATTAGAAGTAATTTTATAGATGAAAACAAAGTATATGAAAACATTTGGGGAAACCGAACGAATACTATATTATAGTACACAATACCGGTCAAAAGTTTGGGATCACTTGCCTTGTCTTCGTTCTAAAGTTTCTTTTAAACGTTAGAATGAACATTAAAAGTAAATGGAATATAAAACCTTTGCCCATTTTATATACAAAATATTTAATAATTTGCTTAAGGATAGTAAGTAATCAAACTTATGATCGGCAGTGTATCTATTATATTATAATAGTTCGATGGTGAATAAAATTGTTGGACCCTCAAAGATTACAGGTATACATTCTAATAGGAAATTACGTTTTCCGATTTGTAGACTGATAGCATTTCTCGATTACTGGTTAAACAATTTCCTGAGAGTTATCGCTCAAGAGGGACATTCGCCTCCCGGGTGTACGTCGCTTTAAATTGGCGGAGGTGGTTAGCAAAATCGTCAAGGCAGCTTGTCGGGTCTATCGATTGAACGGCCCCATAAAATGCATATTTCCCACCGTAATTATATTTCATCTACTTCGTAATTTTTTAACCCGCTTCAACCTGATTATTCTTGATATTCTAATTAAGCGCATAATTGATTGTCCATTAAACTGGCTGGGTTTGTAGATAACGTTGCACTGCAGACGAGCAGAAGAGTGACTTTGTTAATCTCCCAATTTTAAAATTCATTGCTTATCATGCAACACGCATTTGCTTGTTAAATTGGAAGCCTTGGTCATCGCTCTTCCTAACGGGGAAGTTAAACGTTTTTAGTGTTCATTGTGTCATCCATTTTATTAAAGAATTAATAATGTATTAATTAAAGTCCACGGATTAATGAATATTATTAACTAAGTATTACATTACCATATTATTACCTTCAGTTAACACGTTAATAAATATTGTTACAGTAACTAATAATATTAACTAAAGTTAATATATTATTAATTCTCTGATAAAATGAATAACGTAGTAATTCAAGATTTCTAATTTATGATGTATTGTATTAAAATATTCTAATTTCTACTGCATATCGAAATTATGAGATTTAAGTCACAACAAAGGGTGGAGTTATATATTATCTCTAATATCAAATATAATATCGATAATCATACTAAAGTATAATATAAAAATATTTCGTTACAATTGTCAAAGTTTATTGCAAATATTAGTGTTAATGTAATCTTAGCTAATAGAACTTCATTCACATATCATATTTGTCAAATAAATTTACAATATTATCATACATTATTATAAAATCTATTTCAAACTGAATGTCACATTTATCAGATGGAAAAGAAAGTATTGATTTGAAAAGACTGAATTCTTTTTCCACAGCAAATAAATCTTTAGGCAATCACTGTGATTTCTCGATTCCCTCGTTTTGGGTGAATAATGATCGTTTCATATTATAATATATCCCGAATAAAGCACCCAGTTACATTTCTCGTTAATCAAATGGACGCATCTGCCAGAGAAATAATTAAACATAATTTAAAAATGGTATACCGTATGGAGTTTGGTAAATATGTAAAAATTATATATTGCCTAGCTTTTTATGAGCTGGAGAATAACTAATTATTACAGTAAATGTTGAAACCGAAAAATGCACTATAGAACAAAAAGATAACTTTATTCATGTAGAAAATACACAAGAATAAAAAAAACGTTAGAATAGAAATGCTTGAAAATATTGCAAAATACCGCTGAACGGAACCCACAAAATTGTTCACTATTTTAATTAATCGCCTTCTTCTTTCTGCTTCTTTTACGATAACGCAAGTGGAGTTTTCAAAAGAGGACATTTTTACGCGTTGCAACAATTCAGAAATGAAAACTCTTATTCCTGAATTGTTGCAAAGCAGAAAATGACGTGTTCTTGAAAAGTCTCTACCCGGCCAAAGTAACTGCGCGCAACTAAAAGGAAATATTGTACATTGCGCATCTAAAGAAAACTGAATTGTACAACGGACAATTGATCACTATGCCGCGGCGTACCGTTTTTGGTACACGGATTAACATCTGCAGTAAACATCATTTTACACGATGTAATAATGATACGAACAATTGCTTTCTTGTAATTTATCTATCACTGACGAAAATATCACTTGGCGCACAAATGAGGTTCACCATGTACCAAATTTGGTACACGCGGTACTCAGCGTGTTAATATTAGAAAGCACATAGGCCAATAACTCTAGCCAACTTCCCTGACACAATATCAATGGAATTACCACTGAAACTCGTTGAATCACTTTCTGTCTAAAATTAAAGCAACCGCAACATTGATTCCACGTACAATGATTTCTGAGTGCAACATAATTTATCATGTGTACTTGGAACATCATCAGTATTTGTAATCATCTTCTCAAAATAGGTTTAGCAAGCATGATATTTGATTTATAAACATATTACATATGGAATTAAATATAGTAATATTAAATATTCATTTAAATATGTTAGAACTTCCTTGTTTGGAATTGTTGAAATGAAATATTAATATAAATGTGATTATATTGAATATTAAATTCAAGGTATATGCAATACAATTTCCTTGTTTGGAATGAAATATTAATATAAATATATTAAACATTAAATTAATGGTATGTGTGTATCATTGTACATGCCTAAGATCGATTGATAGTTTAGTAGATAAACGTTCATGTTTTTTATAATTTGAGGGTTTCATAGTAGACATTCATATACAATGTACTTTGATGTATATTGTATCATAATATTGCAAAAATTTTATTTTTACAAATCCATAGATCGGTTTTTTCACGAATTTCAGTGTTGAAAAAAATCAGTTTAAAAAAAAGAATGGTCTGCTTTATATATGTACGTATAAGTACAAGTTCTTCGTTTGGAATTTTTTGTATAAATAGCTGCGTCTATTGTTTGTTGATGTGTTGCAGACAACTATCTTTGTTCATTAATAATTCAATAAGTGAACGATAACTGCATTTTCTTGGAGAGAATTGAAATGTTTTGGAGACTTACTTGGAAACTCTGTCGAGATATATGTTACAAAATATAGTGCATACAATTAAAGTAAAAGAAATAGCGAAAAGATAGATGTCTTATAAACTTGCACAATTTGGGTATGAAAGGAAAATCCTTAAAGGCAACATTTCCTTTGTCGGATAAATGGGATTCAAATAAATTGTACCGACCACCTGTTACTTTCAGCTGAATCCTGAAAGCTTGATTTTCAATCGGTTTCCTTTTATCACGATTTACGAGCACTTTTATTTCTTAAATATTTTATCTTATAGGAATCGTACACTTCTTATTTTTCTGTTCTGGATAAATCGGTATAATAATATTGGGCTTTTTCCGTTTTCTCTTACCTCTTCAAGGACTATCTTCTTTAAAGATAGAAAAAAAGGATTTAGTTTTTACGTAGTTATATTTTACCCATTAGCAATTAAAAAAAGTAAAAAAGATAAACAGAATAATTAACTCAAGATAACTAAACAATTTTTTCGTCAACCAAGACGGCAATCATGAATTTTGAACGTTTTTCTACTATCTGATTAAGAACTAAGAATACATCTCTTAAGTTGTGCTACTTTGTTTGAAATAAGTAAAAGAAATATAAAATATACATAAATTTCAGTTTGATTATCTAGGATTGATATCTTTACCGATAATTCTTTGTATAAAAGATTAATATCTTTACCAATTTAGAAATATATTGTGCTACGCAATATATATCTTATTGCATATTTTTAAGTTTATTTAATAAACTATTGCGGAAATATAATTTGTATAGATGGAATCCTAAATTTTCTGACGTGATTAGTAACTTAAGAAATACCATGTTTTTGTTGCACTACTGTTACATTTCCAAAAAATATTTAATTGTATATTCAAAATAAGACTTCAGGATTATATTCTAAAAGATGAGATAAGACACAAATCTTATTTCCTTGTCTTATTATCAAGCGAAATTTGGAATTTTATGTTACTTTTTAGAGATAAAGCTTTTTTACGAGATACGTTTAAAGCCGCCAAAAATTGCTTCTCGAAGCAGTATTTGAAGAACCGAGCTTGCTTTATAAAACACTGACACAAGTGTTTGCCATTATGAAAGAAGTTTGTGTTTCTATAGGATAGCTAGGAAAGGATGAACACATGAGAATGGAGGTTCGGCAGAGGGAGGGGTAGGGGAAAGTGCAAAGAATTACGAGGGTTAAGGAATTGTATGTTACAAACAAAGATCCCAGTCTCTCTGCAGGTTTATCTAGAAACAATACACAAAACGTCGTGATAAAACACGAACAAAAAAGAAGCCGAAGAAATAACAGGAAACGATTCCGTTAGTTTCTTTGGTTTCTTTGGTGTCCATTTCAAAATTAGAAAAACGCTATCTACCGCTACTTTTGTTCTCCAAATTGAAGATTACCTTCGAGATAAACATTTATATGTAACGAGGTTAATGTCGATATTTACAAAACTTTTATAAAATCGTTGAAAAAAGAAGACGAGGAAATAACTGGAAACGATTCCATTAATTTTTTGCGGTTCATTTCAAAATTAGAAGAAACCTTACTTTAGAGATAAACCTTTATAATATGTAACAAATTTAATTTCGATAGTTAAAATATTTAACATTGATTTACTCGATAATCAGATATTAAATTCTTCAGCAACCAAACCCAACTTCCATGACATCTTTTTTATTACTTAGAAGACATTTCTAAATATACTATAATATATTCTGCTCAAGTAGAACATCCTTGAAGAACGTATTGCTTATTTATTTATTACTTGCTTACTTACTACATTAAGTTAGTCATTTGGCAATGAATTAGAATTCTTGGTGATTTTGCTGACAGGCCATGCAACATTCAGTAAAATTCTCGCTCTACTAAACCGAATGTGGAGAATAAACGAAACAGTATTTCGGAAAGTATGTATTGTTTGCAAACAGTTTTTCATTTCCATTCTCGCCGTGGTTTTGCAGCATAGCGCGGTAGACGGTTCGCAGGATATCGGAATATCAGAATTCGTGATGTGCCTTAACAATAACGATGCCGTGTATCGAACGTTTGCTTTCTAGTACACATTCGTAGCTGCATACCAGGTATACAGAGGGTCAACGAACAGGAAAGCGAGTTCGAAATCAGTCTAGAAAAAAAAACATAACGACTGTACTAAACACGCGTTACCATTGAATAGCAAATAGCATCGACCCACGTGAGTTTACATCGAACACACGTGAGCACACATTTTTAGATGTAATCGTGTTTCGATAAAACTGGCTTTCATGAATCAACCATAAAGTATATTAACATTTGCTTCCCATGTCCGAACGTCTTTACTATGGAATCGTAAAAGCTTCGTATGATTTAGTGCTTGGCAACTGTTTTAGCGATAATATGCGTCACCGTGCTTTATCGAGTTCGTATTATCGCCTCGTTATCATCCGTACTCTATTTACGAATATTTTATAACAAATTTTCAATATCAGGGCCATTTTTACAATACAGTCGAGTCTTCTTTTATGCGTATATTTTTAATGCGGTAAAGTAAAAAAGAAAGAAAAAAATAAGTAATCGAAGAAATTTAGAAAGTTTTAAAAGCGTAGTACGCTTATTCATTTATTTTCGGCTTTTTTATGTTTTTCTGCTGGAAATTAAAAAAGAAGAGAATAACTCCCACACCCAAATGAATCTTTTCCCGTTCGAATTTACGATCTTTTAAATTAGCCTACATTTTACCAAGAAAGCTGTGTCTTTCTTTGTGCGGTTTTTATGCGGAATTCCGTCCAACGTATTGACCGCATAAAAAATATTTTCTTGTTAACGAAATATTGCTGGCAATTATGCTTCTATGGAAATTATGGAAAAATTGGCGTGTCATGTGGCCGGAAATTACCATTAAGAATTGGAATTTACACATTTTGATGATCGATGTTGAATATTATGAGGGAAAGGGTAGAGCGAAGCGTTTTGCCTCGGTCATTTCCTTTAGTCATAGTATACTGGACGTTAACCCCTCCGGACATTTCGGAGAAACGTGTTCGACGATGCGGAGAGAAGGGTAAATTACGCGGGGGGGGGGGGGGCGCAGTCCCTCGTAAAACGAATGGCGCGCGACCATAAAGTTATGAAGATCTTCGATCGATGACGGCAATCCACGTATTGGAGTCGTCCGCCAGTCACTCTCCCTCATTTTTCATTTCCCCTATTCAATCTTTTCTTCAGATTTGCTCTTTCATATTTCCCGACGAATATTTCGGACGGCCGGTACTCTTTCACACTTATAGGCTTACCATTTCCCTTCCATTTCCTAGGACATGTTGTAATAAAAGTGAAACGACCCGCGTTGTATTGTGAATTATGATCGAATCGTGCCGTAAACTATACAATACTGTTTAAAATAGTCTTTAGTGAAATCTATTCCATTTTCATACTTTTTCATCGCTGCATTCTAAGAAACGCTCCGAACGAAACCTCCTTGGAAACAAACTTGGAGTATTCCTGTGTAAACATCGTAAATATTCAATATTTGCGATGGAAAAACTTCGACGTTCATTTCGAGAAAAACATCCGCGTACACTTTCGAATATGAGGTTATTTCAAACAATTTCGTAATCACAGTTACTAAAATATTAAGGATCGTAAGCACGCACGATGTAAACAGCTTTCACCCTTACTTCGATATATTAAAGGGTAGCGTGCAAGTCAAATGTCGACTGATACTTATCCCGAGAAAGGAATTAACTTTATATACTTTTGTCATGCTACATTAGCAATTTAGCTCATTAAATCTCGAGATCTTTAACACTAGAGCTACCGAACATGTACTCAGTTATGCTTAAACATTTATTTACGTATAAATTATGACTGGAGGATTTAAGTTAATTAATGGATTCAATTATTTGCGTTATGTATATAATATAAAAGTATATCAAATCTCGAGCAATGCACCGTTGTATATTCGAATAATCTAACTATTATAAAAATTGCAGACAAGTGAGTTTGATACATTTGGTACATTGCGCGGAAAAATTATAGCCGATTTTATATTTTATTTCTGGAGATATACGCAAGAAAACATGTATTTCTTCCACTCAATATATTTGATATCTTATTGTTTACGAAAGGTATGGAGAAAAATGTAAAAAAGGGCCAAAGCTTGTCTGACAAAATAATAGCATACTAATTACTAATACTAATTTATTAGTATTTTGTATTGTATCCTTGGCTTTATGCCAGTTCTATTAAACAAATTTGGCATCGATTTATATAATTTGTCAACTTTCTATTATGGTAAATTACCTCATTCTTCAACAATTTTACATTGCAGTTCTTTTTCTGTGTTAAATTACTTTCCTGCTGCATAAACATTCTTGGCTAATCGGCCCAAACATTTTCAATGATATTTAGGTTTGGAGAACGTGCGGGCCGATCCAAAATATTTATATTTTTTTATACGTTTACTTCCTTCTCGTCCCTTTGAATGTGCAAGGATACTTCAAACGAACCTATAAAAAATGATATTTATTAATCGTATGAGTTTTTATCGCCTTTTAAAAACTTAAGATGGAAGTTCCTTGCCACATCCGCTGGCATTTTTCGACGTGGAAAAGGAAAAGCGCGATCGCGCCGTCTGGCACTCAAGGAGGTTAAATTCCGATCGTTCGAAATCTTGACATCTTTGTCGTATGTCTACGCAGTAAAACACATCTCTATGCAGAAAATCGTTCTTGTCAGAAATTTGGCGTACGCCACTAATTAATCTTTCCTGCCAGATTTCACGGATGGCTAACACAAGCGTAACGATATGTTGACATTGTGGGACAGATAATTATGTCCCGCGCGCAGGTAGCCCCTATGCTAAACACCTTGCCATTAATGAAACTTGCCGTTTTATTAATAATCTCGCAGGATACCGCTTTTACGTCTATAAATAATACTCTACCATTTCGTTCGCCACTCACATTTTTAGTGCACACTGGATACACGGATGTATGTACATAAATATCTTCAATTAGAGAGAAATTGATACGGGCTGCGATATTTAGATTGGAAATTGACCAATTATGAATTAAAGGCGATCTTGTTTGCTATAAAAATATATGATACGAGCAAACGGCGAATGTGAAAGATATGCAAATATGTAATTTTTATGAGGATGCTATCAAAATACAAGGTATTCTGATTTAAAATGTAGTGTGTATTTTATATAAAAAATAAAGTTTCACTAACTTTGCAAAAGCCAAAGCGATGCTTACCAACAAAGAAAAGCGAGTATGATCGACACCCTACGATACGGAAAGTTATTAATTATAGGCTTGGTTAGTCGAGTGAAATAAAATGAAAATTTCTTTCAGGGTTCACCGAGCATTTCCTCGAATGAGCTCGCTCGCTGGTTTTACCTGTCGCATGTTCATCTAAGTTTGTGTGAGTTCATTTAACCACAAGTATACATATTGTGTCTGCAAAGCATTGTATACCGAAGAAAAGTTGCAAGCTGCTCTAAAAATAAACTTCAAACGCCACCACGGTGTTAGAACCTTTTCCGAGTAGAATTTCACTTCGACTTCGAAATAGTTTTTCATTGGTCGAACTATTAAAAACACTTATCGCGTGTAATTACTCTCTGCATAACAATAAATTAATAATCTCTATCAATTTGCTATGTCGAGTATTTTATATTGAATATTTGCAAATTTATTTATTAACTTTGGAACAACGGAACATACACTCAGTTATGCTTACATATTTATTGTATGTATTAGTATATATATTATATAATAGATTATGATTGCAGGTTTAAAGTTAATTAATGGATTCGATTGTTTGCGTTATGTATATAAAATCTCAAACAATGAGCTGGGGTATATTCGAATAATTTAACTAAAAATGGCGGACAAGTCATTTTGCCTCCTTTGGTATTTCTCGTGTTAAATTACAGTGGAGACATAATTTGGATATATGGAAATTTGAAAACTCTTACACATATTACCATAATATTAACTAAAGTTAACGTATTACAATATTAATTCGCTGACAAAATGGGCGACATAGTGATCCAAGATCTGGAATTTGTGGTATATTAAAATATTTTAAACCATAATAGCTGCCAGGGTTGAAAATTGACTTCATTCAAATATTGTTTTAATTATTTTAACTGCTTAACGCACGTTTTTTTTTACACATGTTTTTGGAAAATGTCTCTCAGTTAATCTAAGGGGTAGTGGTAGTTTTGGTCATCCAGGTTTTTTAGAAGAAGAACTATATTTTCTAATTAAAATATTTGTATTACTTGATAATGACGATGGACGTGACGTACACGTCGCTGAATATTTTTACGATGGCTCGGGGACGAGTATGGCACGTCGTTGCACGTTAAAAGGTTAAGGAACGCAGGAATTAGTAACACCAGTTTTTGGACATTCATTCAGACTATCAGTAGTGACGACGTTATCATAAAACATCAAATGGGTTCTCAAACATTTGGTATAAACGTACGTTTACGTAGTTACATTATCCTGATTTCTTTTGGCGATAGCTTTTATGTGTTAATACTGCGGAAACATATTCTGGATATACGGAAATTTTGATGTGATACAGTGATTGGTAACTTACCTTTTTAAAGATATTTATTTTACTCGATTCTGACAAATAGTTAGTCTTTTTCAGATATTTCAATATTTAGTATTTAAATACTATAATATCCGTTTTGTAATTGAAAAACCTCTTAAAGAAAACACTTAAATTGCTAAGTTAAAAAATATGGTTTACAATCGGTAAATGTTCTACATAGAAGTGGTAATACTGTAGTATAGAATTTTAATGTAATTTCCTTTTGTAAATTGTTAATAATAATGCTAACAGATTGTACCGCTGGTGCCTCCAACGATGCCTATCGAGAAGTTTCTTTCTCTCTTGAAAAATTTTGACTCTTTAATTACCAATCTTTATTTTAATATTTTTAATTTAATTTGACCTTTCTTAATTAAAAAAAGGAAGGTTCGCTGCATCGAGAAGTTTGTGAAATGAATAATTTTTCGATTATAATAAATTTTGTGAAATAAATATGTTTTCGATTATAATCAATTTTGTAAAATAAATGTTTGCTCGAAATTAAGTAAATATTACAGTGTTTTCTAGAAAGAGTTTTCATTTAATATGGAATGAAAAGGCGGAATAAAGGCAAACTTCCAAATAATTGTCAGGTTTACAATACAAACACAGAAATTACATTACAAATGACAATTACTTTCATCGAACCAAACTTACCTTGATTTGATATTTTATCCAAATATATTGTATGTTTTAATTATGAATCATATCAGCACATATTCAAGCTAAAAATGATGGGTTCAGGGAAGATATTATAAATCTGCCCGGCTTCCGAGTAAACTATTAAGTCTGACAAGCGGATTTACCAGTGCAACATGTTCGTCCTCGAATCGTCCTATGTTGGAAGCAACCTACGCTAGGTCTGAGTTCATATCAAAGACAGACATAAAATTACAACTCGCGTATTCTTTGTTTTCCACGAGAAACGTATTTTCTTTCCAGCCACGACTGGTAAAGTAGACAAGGACTCGCCTGAGAAAGAAAAGATTTTCAAATTTCAAACAGAGCATTGGTCGAATAAAAACTCGAAACATGTCTGATATAATTCAAAGTCAAAAGGGATGATAAATTTAGATCAAATATCAAATCAGGTTGAGTTTGATTAGACGGATGTAATTTACCGTATAAATTTGGTAATTAATTGAAAATTCTCTTTATTCCGTCTTCTCATTGCATATTAATTACAAAATACATATGGCACTATTTAATACTAAAACTACAGAGAATGCATTCAAATATATTTGTATATTTATGTATGTGACTTGAACTTAACACTAGTTTTACGGACATTTCATGTATCATACACCTATTTCTACGAACACGTGAACGAAACCGCACCTTTTCGTTAAAAAACAACTTATTTTATTTAAGAACAACATATTATACACTATTAACTTATCCTAGATAGAAGAGAGATGTAAACGGTTTTTGATCAATCAATTGATCTATATCCATTATGGAACACGAGCCGTAAAAAATCTCAGAAACTGGAACAATATACATTTGAACATTTTTATTAAGTACTGCAGACCCGTCATTTTGATTGCTTCAATAATGTTAGTGTTAAGCGGTACTGTAGTAGTTTACTTATATATTATTATATACTGTAATTTAATAGTTTGTTTATGCTATAGTTTATGTGAAATATTAACCTATTAATATATGTGAGATAGATTATCAAATGCCAGTTGCAAGTGTAAAATAAAAATGTTTCTGTGCAATGCGATAAGCCGTAATGTCATGGAAGCATTGAGAAACAATGATATACCGTATTTCTTTTTACGTATTCTAAAAACTGTATGTTGAAAGAAAATATCATTTCTGGGTGAATAAGAATCCCTTGTTAGAGGCATGATTTATTACGTTGATTTGTGGACAATGTACTGAGATAAGTTACAATTCGTACCCTTTCTGAACAATGGAACTGATAAGTATTTGCATCCACCGAGGGGATACAATAGTGTTTCATTCGGAAAAGTCAATGAAAAAAGAGATTGGCTTATAAGTCCATTTTTTTGTCACACGAGGGTTTGCCAGATTCTCGTCAAGTGATTACGATTTCGCCAGCAAATCGAATTTCCAAATCCCATTCAAATTGAAATTCCCTACAAAATGTAAATTCCTGGGACTTTTCACGAAACTTTTACGACTACAGTGAGAAATGGGTATAAAATGTTTATCAACGCTAAAGATGTTTAAGTTACTGATGATAAACAATATTAATTAAGTACATAGTACCATCTATGTACACATTGATTTTTTGCAAAAAAACTCTAAAAAACTTTAATTTAACGTAAACAATTTACAAATGAAAATGGATAATTTCTTTGAGCTGTTGAATCAACTCAATTACAAAAAAAACATTTATTTTACAAAATTGATTATAATCGCAGAATTCCATTTTTAATTAAAAAGAATTGTAAATAGAAGAGCTTCATTCGTGATCCTTAAATGATCCTGAAAATTTCTATCTGCAGAAACTGAAATTATATAAACCAGAAGCTTTAGAAAGTGAATATTTCCTGGAAAAGAAAAAGCTAATGACTGCTCGAAGAAAAACACGAAGTGATTGCAATAGTTTGTTACCACAACATCATTTTAAAAAACTGCCAAGGAATGAATAAAATTTCAATTACGTGGAAGGAAAGAAACTAGGATAATTATACTAAGAAAATGATCTAAGATTGCTAGATAATTAAAAGCTAATTTCGATGTGAAATTGCTTGCATGCATAGCAGTGTTACAACACGTACCTCCACTGTGTTTATAAATGGAAACAATATAAGAAGTATGAAAATCCATTTCGTCGATATGTACATACATATATTTGAAATAGTAGGGAAACTGTATAGTCGTATCGGGCTCAAATATATCTTCGAATAAAATATTTATTTATTCAAAACTCGCGCAGCAACATGCGACACTATCAAAAATTCATCGATAGTAAAGATAGGAGGAATAACTGCAAATTAAATTGACCTTTTTCAACCTATAATTCCATCGAGCATCCTTCGTACGAGTTTGATCGATTTAAATATCAGCCTCATTCATTTGTAAGCTATTTAACTAGAAACCTGAAGTTCTCCCGGGAATCGCGAATTTCGAGCGTGTTAAAGTTTTAGTATTGACAAATTATCTTGTCTACCCTGCAGATGCGACCCTCATCATTATTTCATGCTCCATAATGCGATTTCGTTATTCTCCCATGGGATTTCTCAAAAAAAAGTTTCCACCCTCATTAATTCCTGAGCGGCGCACGGAAAATTCATGTTCAAGCGAAATCTGTGGTCTTAGAGCTCAATTTTTCTTTCTCACTCTATTAGTTCCGCGATTTGTTCCGCGTTTCGGAATAATGCTGTTATTACATGTCGAGATTTATCGGACTTCTTTATTCCTGGAAATATCTCTTCAGTGTAACAGACATTTTAACATTAGAACTATTAATACCAAACATATACTCTGTTATACTTGTAAATTTATTTATATATAATTTATGGCTGCAGGATGTAAGTTAACTAATGCATTTCATAATGTGCATTATGCACACGAAATACAGGTGTATGAAATCTCAAACAGTGTGCCGTTATATGTTTGAATAATTTAATTAAAAATTGTAGACCCGTCGTTTTGGCAGGTTTATTAGTTCAAATGTTAAAAGCCACATTTAAAATTAATTAGGATTTATGATAGCAGTGCAAAACCGACAATCATAATTATTGTATATATATTAAAGTTAATATCAAACTTTTGATAAAATATGTTTTACTCAGACATTTCTACCCTTGACATTTAGTATAACTCACTCGAAACTGTTGCAGTGAACACCGAATTTAGTCGGAGAGAAATGTTGCAGTTCTATTCTTTCTGCGGCAGTTTTTCTGCAACGTTAATCAACGTTCAACAATGGATTCGTATTTTTGGTTTCGCTAAAGAGACCATTAAGAGAAACCATTAATTAGTTTATACGCAGCCGTAGTGCTTTTATTTTAATTCAATAGAGGATACGTATTTAGGCCAATTTTATAGTCAATTTTTGCGTACCTTGTACTCGCACGAGATAAAGGTTTATTTCGTTCAATGAATTTCACTTTATCTCGTATTTTTTTCGGACTTTTCATTCCGTCAGTTCGAGGACTGGCTGATATCTATTCTCGCCGTGGATATGTTGGAACTTTCCTGAATGCGAGCTCGAATACAATGCGGCTGTCTGATCATGCGTGTGCTCGTATCACTTAACAAAGGTGTTCTACTCGTAGTTGTCAAAAACGTCCATGCATATCGGCCGTATAGAGTTCGGAAATGTTCAATTATTTAGAAAAATGTATCCGTTCACTTTAGTTATTCAGTTATTACATTAATACTTCAATAAGTCGTACAATTAAATAACTTCTTCTATGGATGACTACTTTTCTGTAACACTTTAAACCTTCGATCCAAGTACAGGGACCTCGTATAACGCGATACTTATACAACGCCGTTCACAAATTGTTGCGATCCTCGTATAACGCGATTTTTATAACGCGATCTTTCTCTGAAACCTAACGCCCGCATTATATAATACAAGTGTTACTGGTATTTTACTTCATTACACAAGTGTGTTATTAATTAACAATACATTATGATAATATGAAAGTATATCATTAATTCTATCACATTTTCTCTTCGTGATTCTCAGAATATTATATGAAAATTATTAATGGAATTAGATATGGAATGAAATTCCTGGTGCAGTTCAATAATTCTATGTTAATTAAATATCATAATTGTACCACACATATGCAAACGTGTGTAAACAAAACCTCCATAAAAGGTAAACCACGTTCGGATGTGAAAAGAATATAGGTGAGCAAATAAATCAAAGTTATATAACGGTGCTTTATAGAATAGAAAAAAGGTTGACAAAGGGAGAGGTACTTTCGCGGAGACCATTTGTAAGGATAACGTGGCATCAATGGGATAACAAGTGTCAAAGCGTTCCCGAAGGATTCTTCACCGGATGAAGCGAAATTGTGGAGTTGTTGTCGTGAAATTGAGAGAGTGACGAATTTGTTGATCGTTATGTTAACTCGTTTCGAAAATCGATTTCGTTTTTCCGGCTCGTAAAAGCTGGGATTCGTGCTCCACGTGAAAATGGAGTTTAAAGAGCGAGCCACGCGAGGAGGCCTCGTAACGTTTTACGATATTCCGCGTCTTGTTTTATCCAAGACGCACGCAAGTTCTACCAACAAATCGGTTAGTGCACATGAAATGTCGCGCAGTTTCGCATAAATAAACTTATTGGATTAGGATTTGCATTCCTGGTGTCGAATTTATATTGACTTGGTACGCATTGAAAGCGAATTAATCAAATTTTAATAAGTTAAAGATGTTAACATTCGAATTACCGAGGCAGTCAAAATGATGAGTCTGCGATTTTTAATAAAATTGTTCAAATATACAACGGTTTTTCAGATCGTGTTTGCCTTTATTTTGTAAAAGTAATATACATAATTAAATCCAGTAATTACGTTACATCCCCGTGCCATAACTTATACATATATATTATAGATATTTTCGAAACTGTTAAATATGAATAACGAACAAAATATATACTTATATGTTATCAAGATATCTTTCACAACATTTCCTAAAATACCGGCCTCCAAAATTCCCCAAGCGATTACAGAACCGATACATTTTCTCCAGTTATTTTAAGTAATTGTTAATAAATAATATTATAAAGGATGCAAACGAATATGCAAATGTATTATCTAAAAGATCTCTTTGGATTACGTGAAAAAATGTTGACAAAGAAAAATTTCTTGCTACATCGCAACCATTTTGAACACGGCTACCATGCTATTAACACTAAACCTACCACGACAGGTCAAACGACACGTTTTAAACTTTTCGTCACAAGTTCTTGAAAATATCATTATCACATCACCATTTGCCATCACTACTTTTATTGAATAATACATCGAATGTATTTTTCAATATTTACTCCACTCTTGTTTATTTTTTTACCGTCGCTACTCATTGGCAACTGTTTTGAAAAATACCATACCCTTAACAACTATAAAAATGAATTTTATGCATAAAAATATACATTATTTAAATGGCTTGTATTTTCATCCAAATAAACAAGTTTTATAAGCCTTATTTCCGTTTTCATTCTTATACACGTTTTATAAACTTTTAGCCAATATTTTGTCATCTTAGAGGTGTATAATTCAAAATAAACTGTCGATCGTTAGGGGTTAAATTAATTTAAACTTAGACTTTAAAGTTACTGAACACTATTATTGTATATTAGACAAAGATTATTAGAAGCACTTCTACGAAGAGTGAATACTTCTGTAAAGGCTGTAACACTTCGCAGGTTCGTGAACTCAAGGTAAAGCGCTTTTAAAAGTTAGTGACTATCGCTTTAGCGAATTTTAGTTTTCAAAACTGGATTGATTAAAGTTAAAGTTAAAGCGAATTTCCAATTTCGTTTCCATGAAAGGTTTCGTTGGCGGCTTATCTCGTGATACGGTGCCAATCTAAATCCTCCCTTTTCCAAGGTGGAAAATTAATCCCATTCGAACAACACGATGAAACAGATAACGGCTATGAAATATCGTATCATGAAATACGGGTTAATCAATTTTTTTCGTAACTCTGCACGAACAACAGACGAACCCGGGGGCCATAGATTTCGAATCATACGGTGAAATCGTTCGTGGATTAATTCAACCATCAAAAGTCATACGCAGGCCTTCATTATTTCAGTGCTTACGCACAACGAACAACAATACTTCTGCTGCGTCACGATTCATTGATGCATACGCTCGTCCTTGTTTTCCTATAATCGATATTTCTCGGCTTCAAGGGAAGACCTTATCTATAATAATATGATAGATATAATGATTATATCTAATAACAAGAATCAAGTGCATTTTATGTTCGGTATATCTTATGATATTATGGGTTGTGTACTGTTGGGTTTAAAAAAAAAGTTACTCGTAACTTTCGTCTTCCATTCCTTGTATGTCTTATATTGGATTGAACGGAAAGTTCGTGCGTTTTTATTCTACGACATATCACTGTATTGTTTTTGCAAAATCTGATTTATTTAATCAATTACATAATTTCCATTAGTCTCTATCACTCTCTCCTATCGTTCCACGAGCTTTTCAATACCATCTTGATAAAATTTTGTTGGTTTGGGCGAGAAACACTCTTGAAGGGTATTGCTGACTTTCTCGTACCCCCTTCATATCTCACCATACAGAGGCGCCCCATAATAACGCACGAACTTTTTGTTCAAACCAATATATTATATAGGTTGAATATTAGGTGTTCTATTTACGTATAACGACTTACGTATAGAGACTCCTATAGGACAATGATTTTCAAACGGTATGTTGTGAAAGGATCTGAGGTGTGCCGCGATAATTTTAAAGATCTTTAATTCATGTATTTTCGAAAGAAGTCCAAAGCATAATAAGTGTACATATCAAACTTAAAACCTCTTTAAATTGATTATACGAGTATGTCATTGTTATAATAAACGTATACGTAATATAATAAAAAGTATATGTGCATAATTAAGGTATATATTGTATATAATACAATACTTTAAAAGTAGATGGTTACATATGATATATACATATGTGTGTATGTATATACATAAGATTGTCCTCTTTCCATCTAGTCAGTGTGCGCCTACTTTCCAGAAGCCCATAGTGCGGAGATGCGTTGCACTTAAAATGCACTTAAAATGCAAACCGATTTAAAATGGGCATTAGGCCCGAATAGTTTAGTTTTTAACCAGGAAGTATGGAGTTACGGGAATCGACAGTTACTTTTAAGTCCTTTATTTTTATATTTTACATATATTTATATTCCTCACGTTAAATCCATCTAAATTATTACACTGCTACTCCACAATCTATCGTAAGAACATAAATGTGCTACAATATTTAAATAACTCTTAATACACCCCTAATATGTGTAATCCCAAACATATTTATTATCTGGAAGTTTAATTACTTTCTGAATATGTACCATCGTTTATTCAAAATTTATTTTTAACTTAATTTTAAATTAAAATTAATCTGGCTAATCTGAATTTGTAATTAATACTAAAAATTTTTAATTAAAATCAAGATTACAGATTAATTCTCGATACAATTTGTGGATCCACGATATGAATAGAGTTATATCGAATTATATCGAATAATTTTACGCATCGACGATAGTGAAATGTTTCGGAATTTCCAGCGAATCGCATAATTTCCGGGTCGAAGGATTCGAAAATTTATTTCGGAATGGTACGCCGGTTGCGAAATATGCGCGACGGTTCTGAGAAGAAGCGGCAGCATCATCGGTGACTCACTTTACTCCAGCATGTTATTGTAATCCGCATAACAAAATCCACGTTGACAGTGTAAACGAAGGTCTGACATTTTACACATAAATTCGTTGTACCGAAATTATTGGCAATCTGGAATTATCAGTTATCAGCTACCATGGAAATTACATTTACGAGGAAATAAATATCCGCGTTTTTAGTATTCAGCGTGGACTTACAATGTAAATATTCGCGCCGATTAGCTAGGAATGTTTATGCAGGAAGAAGGCAATTTAACACAAAAGAATAACTAAAATGTAAAATTATCGAAGAATAGGGTGGGTAATTCACCACAATAGAAAATTAAAAAAATGATATAAATCGATACCAAATTGAACTACTACAGTTTAATAGAACTACTACAAACCTAAGGATGTAACATAAAATACTAATAAATTATTGATGAATTGTATAACATATTTTTCGTATAGTGTGCTATCATTTCATCGCACCAATTTTTGCTTCCTTTTTTCCATTTTCTGTCATAACTTTAGTAAACAATGTTCAACTAAAGCGAGTTTTCGTGTATTTACGTATAGTTGGGTATGAAATATATTGGAAAAATGTATGCTTTCTTGCGTATATCTTCAAAAATAAACAAAATGTTGAATCGGCTATCATTTTGTCGCGCACTGTAGTTTAGGTATCAGCGATAAAAGTATTCGATTCCACGAAGGTGTGCGAGAGTGTGAGTGTACATAAATGAGAAGCTTAGGGTAGTTTTTAGAATATAAAGAACAACCAACGGACGAGCAGACGGTGTTAAGCACGGGAGAGTTAAGAGTGTGTATCAAAGAGTTGATTACAGTCTTGTCGCGTGTTTGTCCGTGCCGTTTATTAGTTTCGCTGATCTCTCTATAGTTGCATGTTTTTGCAATTTGTCACAAGCCAAATTTTGGCTTCGGATCGGAATTGGAACACCGGATGTTCTGCTTTCCGGACAGGTGCCCTCCTAATTGAGCTATTCAGGCCGTAGCGGTTCTCTATCTTCAAATCGCTTCTTAAATTACTCAAATTATGCGCCACCAATCTATGAGTCTACTACAAAAATGTAACGCAATGCCTTAACTCTAATTGTAAGTTATCACTCCACAAACTTCAAGGGTGAAATTTGATACCAAATGCTCAAGAGCAATACTTCTTCACTAAGAGTACATTTTGAAACTGACAAGTAGCACGTAATACTGACAGTATAGATTATTATCCTGTTCTGTGCTGCATTCAATTGAATTATCAGTTATCCATTCCCCAGCTGTTTCTAGTAGGAACCATTTGTATTTGATTTGTTATTAACCCATATCACTCCAAGTGTGTCTGTCAGGCACTGTCGATATCAAACGTTCTACGCTTCTAATATTTTAAATCATTTGAAGATTATTATTTACATGTTGGTTACATGGATGTCTTTATAGCCAATCCCAGGAAACCTTTCATTCGGCTCGCGCAGTTCCCCCTATCTTTTTTTCCTACCATTGCTTTATGCCCGACTTCTATGACGTCACAGTGGGACTAAGGCCAAAGGCGTGCTCGGAAAGGTTTCCTGGGATGGGCTACAGATATCGTTCATGCGTTTTATTCTATAGAAACCAGACCATGTGAAATTTACATGGATATGCATGCACGCGAGTATACCCTTAATGATCCCTACGTAGATTCTTCCTATGCATATAGCCTGATCGATGCTTCAAAGTAGTAGATGCCTGCAATCCAGGATCGTTTATCGTAATTTGAATCCAGGAAAGTACTTGGGAATTCATTATGCAAGAAGAGAGCACTCGATTCAAGAGAGTAACTCGATTTAAAGCACAGATGCTTCACAATATTTAATGAAACGCGCATAACATAGTTTCTATGTATAATATAAAAAGAGGGTTTCATTTACCCACTAAAAATCCGATATTTCATGAGTATGATTGGATATTTATATTAGAGGTAGCCATAAGAAATGTCGTTTTTTCAGATTGAATAAACAGCATCACCTTTTTTGTGGACGTAATTTGTTATTACATAATTTATGTACTAATTAAATTTATTGACATTAGGGAATTAATAGTCTACCAGAGAGATGGAAGAAAATTATCAATAATGATGGGGATTATATCGTTGATTAAAACGACATTAGCTACGGGTACCACTAACATATTAACTAGATATTCATTATTTTGTATGCACTGTCATATTTTCTTATAGGTCGAACATCTTTGTGATTATGAAGTGACTTTATCCTTGGGTGATTATTCATTAATTATATTCGTGAGCGAGGTATTCTTGCAATGAAAATCGAAATAAGAAACAACGGTCTTTGATACTTAATTCTATTATTTGGGTATTTAATAGAAATGTAAGTTGTGATATCGGGAATTTTTATTTAGAATTTTTATGACTTGCGGATATTTGCGAGATAAATAGAGCAGAGCTTTCCCTACGATCAGAAAATTTTGATATTTACTGAATATTTACACATAAATTGTGACACCGCGAATTTTCATTCAGATTTTTTGCGAGATAAGGATATTCACGAGATAGGTAAATAGGGAATAGATTCCTTCTACGATGGGAATATTGCAGTATTTTATAAACATCTGAACATAAATTGTGATGTCGTGAATTTTTATTCAGGTTTTTTACGATATAAGGATATTCCCGAAGTAAATAGGGAACAAGGTGGCTTCAACGATGAGAATATGTTCGAAGAAGCTGTTGTTCTAACAAAAAAATTAGGGGAATAGTGAAAGCTTTTAACCTCACTCTCTGCGAAGCCTGGAAAATTATGTAGGGATTGGAAGTATATACAAGGAAAATGGCGATCGAAGAGTGATACAATAACAGGATTTACCGCGAACTACAACGCGATAAACTCACTTAACATGTTAACTCTCATGTTAACTCACTTAACATATTGTTCTTGAAATACATTAATATCCTAGCAGGATTAAACGAATTACAACAAAATACAGTTAACAACATACACATGCAAGCCATAATTGCAGCAAACAGCGGCAATACTAAGTATTAATTAAATAATGTGTCCACTTATTCTTGTCCGCCATGAATTAAATACTTTATTTATTTAACTCAATCAACACTTAGGATATTGTTGATAATCACAGTTTATTGCAACAATTCGATTGGCGATTAAGAAGGGATATTAAGATTTACCCTAGTTGATTTACCCGATTCAAAATTCATTAACAAAAAGTAAGTAGAGTAAGTCTTAATGCAGCCTCTCAGTCGCCACTCGAAATACCGCAAGAAACTGAGTGGTGACTGAGAGTTGTCTTTCGAGTGCAAAGGGTTAATAATATTGGGTTAAGCTTTGTATATTTCTTTAATTTTAATTATACAATAATATGTTGTCTGTGTTGACTTATAATATTTTCTTATCTTTTTCGGACAGCTTTATAATCCCATGTTTTTAAAAATCTCTTCATATCCCCGCAAAAAAGTGATGTAAACCACACAAACTTTCTGGCCAACCTAATATTATCGATATGATAGGTAATGCTTTGCTTTACGTCGAAATGATACACATAACATTCTGCTTTATGGAAATATTTAATTCCCTCTCGAAGGCGTGGCATGTAGTTTCTGTTTTCCACGCTCTAAACTCGATCCAAAGGACGTGAATAATATATTATTATCCTTACTGCTCGAATGCCTTATAATTAATCCACATTCTGAGACTTCTCATCCTCATTTGCAAAATGACATCATTGATTTAGCAGGCCATTTGCTTCGAAGAGGCTGGCACAACGTTTGACGGTAGATCGATCGTGTTATGGAAAGCAAGTCTCGAATATACACTATACACGCCAGCACTACTCAAAGGAGATTTTAAGTAGATTCATCGATCGATCAATCTAATGGCAGTCAGGATTGTATCAGAAGATTTCCAAACTTTTCACTGAAAAGTAGATTTACGTGTTAAAACGATGAACGATAAGAACAGTCTTTTATAAAACAACGAAAGAAAAATATAATTTTTAAGAAAGCGACGACAAACTATGTTTAAATTCATTGCTTTAAACTAATCATGAAATTCGACCAAAAAGGAAAAGGGTAGTAAAAGTTAAGCATCAGTAATTAATCCTCACGGAATATCGGTCATTTAAGATCAGAAATTCAATTTATATTCTACCAGCTGCCTACTATCTTATCGTTCTCCAGTGTGCTAACGAGCTAATTAAATTCGAAATAATTAGAAATCCACATGACTCAAAGCTTGGCACGATAATCAGTTTTATTTGAGAAGGTCTCTGTAAAAATATGCTGGATTATTTTTGAAAAATGTTTTGCGAGGAATTATATTTAATCTCACGAGGATTATAGTTATATATAATATAATAAATTTTTCAACGGGAGCTGCGCATATAGCATTTTTGCAGAGGGTCGGTACAATATTTCATTATATTATCCCTCTATTTTCTGAATAATTTTGTTTAATTAAAGAGGATCCTGAAAATGAATTTTAAATAATTAATAATAATAGCGGATTTCTTGTCCATTTAATAATGAAATATTAATGATATATTTGAACGTTTCCAGACTTTTTTATGCATGTAAAAACTACATGTAATATATCTACATTGAATACGTAATATAACATTTTTAATAAATTTTTCCTTGTAGCAGTAATATAAAGGTGTCCGATTATTCCACAATTAGAAACTTAAAGTTCTGAAAATTGGAAGTTTTAATATAACATGCAAATATATGTGTATCTTGTATCTTTATTTCAGTAATGAATTTCTTTATCACAACTGATATTTACAATTCATTTTAGAAATAACCATTTGCATATTCCATTGAAACACGGAAACTGCTAGTTTTACAGAGCAACACTGAGATGTTCTATATGTACATCCAAAATAATTTGGCAGCCCTCGTTGATCGTTTAAACATTTATTAATAGATCCTGCCTCGCCTATTTGATGGCCGAACCGGTGCACCTGTACTTTGTTTATGAAATCGTTGGTTTCTCGAGAAAGTCGCAATCCAATTGGGCAGCTGTTTCAATTTTGAATAACGTAACACTTGTAGAATGTAACATTTACTACGCTGAATGTGTAACATGTTTTCGGGAAGTTGGAAAAGTTAGGTAATAAATTTCTAACAGTATTACCAGGTAAAACAGAAGTGCAGAATTCTAGTAATTAAACTGTACTAATTAATACTGTGCATTCGGTGAAAGCTCACTCATTATACTGTTATATAGTACACGTGTACGTTTGAAACGACGGTAGAACAATTTTCTCCAATTTGGAGTATCACTGAATTAGTAAATGTAATAATATATCTATACTATTATATCAATTTGAAAGTGCATACTTTGAAATGCGTTTTCTCAATCAATATAAACTTTCCCCGCAAGTTGTTATTGCAGTTTCTTCATCTTCACAAGAAGGAGATTTTAACGTCTTTATTTGTTTAAAATAATTCTTTTTATGAGAAATAATGAAGGTGAATTTAACACGAAACTTATGCGAAAGAAGATTGTTATCGTTGCAGAGATCCACTAGTTATAATATACAACTATGTTAACTATATAGCCATAAAGTATTTTACACATTAAATAAGTTACTTCAAACGGCCAATATTCTGAAATAGAATTTTTTTCGCAGATAAATGTTGTTGTATAATTGGGTCGCCCAGTTTTCGTTGGATACCTTGCATATACGTACAAGTATATTATTGTAGGATTATCGGTGTAAGCGTGGAATTGGTTAGAATAATAGGTATATTTGAAAATAAAAGAATGTACAGGTCCAATATAGAATAATCATTAACGTTCTCCACTCATTTACTCTGTCGCGGTCTCTCTCATACTGTCCCCACCCGAGTCTGTCGCTAACTGCCCTTCCTCACGTCGTCGTCATTTTTTCCTCATACACGCATCACCACACACACACCATCCTCTCTTCGCAGAATCGTCCACTCTATACTATTATATAATAAACTGAATATTACAATATATAATAACGTTATAATATTATTCTACATCACCATCCGATGTGAGAATAGCATTTTCGCAATGTATATGTACTCTCTTCGACGTAACATTTAATTATTCACCGAGTTTTATCGAGTGAATCGTGAAGCGCTTAAAAGCACCGTAAACCGATGGGGGATTTAACGAAACCGGAACGGAAATCGGATTGTCCCGAAGTCAACCAATGCCGTCCAACTGTCTTTCCGCAATCGATCTTCCAGTTTTCATTCATTCGAGTACTCGGCAAGTAGCGCAGAGCGAACTGAATTTCGCGGAAACAAAGCTGCTGGACAAAGCTCGAGGAATTGAACGAGAGATGAACGGATATCGATGTTTTCAGACGTTAAACGGGTCACCCCTTGTCCCTAGAACGTCATAAGCCCCCTTTGACGCGTCCTCGTGAAATGCATCAAGTTTATCGTAACGTTTACGTGAGCACACAATACGCGTGCGAAACTCCAACTTCTCCGTGTACGTCAACGAAACACCCACATTCACACCTACATCTCGTAACATGGATATGAGTAAACGGAAATCCAGTTTACGGAATGGGTACAGTATGCGTTCCTCAACATGTCGTTTTATCTCGATAATTTGAAAACTCTTATGTTGCTATTCCTGCTGGCAGCAAATCACTCATAATCTGCGCACTTATCTGCGCAGTGAAACCTATCGGATTATGTACACGATCTTATCTAGTCACTCACGTGTTGCGCGTAATATTATAAAGCACAAAAGCAAACACCGTATGCATTATAGTACTTCAGATATCCTATGTGTATATTATGTCCCGACAAAAATAGTAACCGTATTAAGCTGGTTATATTAAAAATAGAGGATAGATATTAGATATTTTATAAAGTATGCCCTTCCAGGTAGGGCATCGTTCGAGTTAATAAACGAATAATCTTATCAACGAGTATACACGCGTGAACGTACAGAATACGGAAACTGATACACTTGGCATTAGGTAGGATGTGAATTCATTGTATGCAAATGTACTCCTTTATACGGAATACAAGATTTGGAGTACATGTGTTAGTGCGCCACTGTGTATATATATATATATATATATATATATATATACTTTGCAAATACTCCAATAAGACACTACTATCAGGTTCATTCAGAGGCAGGGGATTCATAATACAGTATACAGAAAGAATGATAATATGTGCTCCCAAGGGTTCTTATCACAAATTTATTTCCCAGGAACCGTATAATTCCTTTAAAGTCACTTTCACCCGAATACCCAGGGAAACATTACTTCCCGCGGAAATATCAAGAGTATAAGGGATACAGCTTGCACTTGGATGTCCACATAAGGATTTAATGTGCGTTTAATATTTCATCGTCCCCGTGCTTTCAGTACCTTTTTCTATCATATATATTATATGAATCGAGATTTCCTGCATTTACACAAAGAACGAACCTCTCTATTCTATTTCCTAAGTAAATTTTATGAAAGTAGAGCATTGAATATTTTATTAGAGGTAAAAGCCCCGATCTCAAAAGTCTACGGTAAATTCTATTTGAAAGTCGGAAGGATGTTATTTTTTTGTCGGCTTTGTTGGAGTTGGTGAATTCATCTCAAATCATTGTATTATATTTGTCGTTCACTCGAGATACTACGATTTCTGTAATTCTCTCCTATTACGCGTTTACTTTCGACGATTTTTAGGTGGCCGAGCATGCAAGAATCCAATGTAAACGCATTAGCCGGAATAACGGGTGAGTTTATTTTCTGGCTTCGTAGTCAATTATTTCCGCTTCGATTTTATCTTCCGATTCAATTTACCACACGATTATGTTTGACGCCAAGAGCATCGATTTTGGTGAATCCATTAACGCGTTAGCATGGGCCATTTAAAAGACGATCTCTCTTGGAAAGCTTGTCGAAAAGCACAGAAGATCTTTGTCGTTCGGCGAGAAACGCGGGGATGCACTCTGCAGCTGAGCTGCAGTCCTATCGTGGACTACGATCCAACTTTAAGTAGAACACAAGACGAGTTTAGTCGGGCGTCAACCGTAACCAGCTTAATATAAGTTGCCATTTAACTTGAACAACCACTACAACCTGAAGTTTTGGTGCCCATACTTTCGTAGAAAATGTCATTTAACCCTCCAGAACTCCATGTAACTTTGAAGTCACATACTCGTCTATCCTCGTATCTTTCACTTTCATTTGATTGTTTCGTTGTAATAATTATTATAAAAGTACGCCTAACAATTGCATTTCGGCGCGTTTAAGTAATAATTTCATGACTATTTTCACGTAATGTACCTTCGCTAGACTTGCGTTTAACTAGATTTACGATATGCGATTTTCTTTTAGACAAGAACAAATTCGGCTGTAGAGGGTTAACGGGGGTTCGCCTTATTGCTCATCCCTGCGTATCATTGGCCAATCGCCCAACGACTCTATTTCATAAAAATCTGAAATACCAGATTCTGTGAGTTATACTTCTTTAATCTCCTAATTACTTTATGTTACTGTATATATTCAATTATTATTTCACAATTATTTGTGATTATTTATGATGTGATTGGTTATAATGTACTATGTTGTAAAAGTACATGACTAGTTACAATATTTATTTAGTTATAACATATTATTTACATTTTTGATTGGTTTAAATTATATTAATTGGAGTAGTTATTGAGACTACAATTTATTACAAGTTACTGGTATTGTTTTAATCTACGGGAAATAGAGTGACGTTTTAATTATCGAAATACATGTATATGTCGTTTAGTCATTCATTGTATACATGAACCTATAATAAATGGTAGATCAGTAATTGAAAGACCTATATGCAACGTGACTCGATTAAATTAAATGTTTCTCTGTACAATTAAATGTAATTAAATTTGTACATTAAAATTATGCATTGAACATTTTCTAGTTTAATAACGTTAATATTGCTTCTCTGAAATATCCTCAATATTATATAACCTAGAAATTACTCCTGTACCTAGGTGTTTAATGAGGACAACCACGTCAGTTAACCAGACGTTGTATAACTAATATTCTCATTAATGCACATATTGATCAATAAATTGAGCTTGTCTCGGTGCGTATAAATAGCGATGAACTGCAATTAGCAGTCAACATTAATGATTAAAGTTAATTTCGCACTTTAACCCTTTCGCTGTTGAACCCATACGTTGTACGAGCGCATCAGAAGGTAGATATCATCAAACTGAAACTCTTTAGTTTTATATAAAAAGAATGGTGCATCCGAAACACATTTGCAATTTCGATTGGATATAGTGGACAGATTGACATCGAAATATTATACGCTTCAAGACTTCGACTTGGAACTATGCATTCCATGTTTTTACGCATTTTTATGATACAATATCATTGTTTTAATCAACTGTGATAGGGTCAAAGTTTGAGGTTTCGGTGAAACAAACTCTTGGAATATCGAGAAGTATTCTAGTTTCTCGTTGCTAGACTTTTGTTGGTTACGGTTTTGGGTTTCGAGATCGAAGTGATATAACATGAAACTTATTACGGTATACGTGAAAGTTCATTTCAGTACGCAAATGGGATACCCGAGATGGAAGATATCAAATATAATATTATTTCGAATATACCGTAAAAATCCTCCCATAACAGAAGATCCATTTAACGATTCATAGAAATAGTTTCTTGTTGATTTCTCGAGGTTTTTCCCAGGCCTTTGACTTTCGATACCTTTTGTTGTTTTCCGTTTCTGTATTCTTCCATGTAAGTATTTGGTATTTTCACGAATATTAATTATTATAATATTTATATTTATATTTATATTTATATATTTATATTATATTTATTTATATTTTTTATATAATATTTAATATCCGAATATTAATAATTTGTAGATTGATTGCCAAATTAAGTTATTGTCATCAATGGTTTGAGTATTTAACGCAAAACCTTACAATCGATTTCCCGAAAGTGTACATTTTGTTAGTTACCCTGTTTTACGACCGAATGCATCATTTATAAGATGACATTTTCTTAAGTGATGATTTGTATTAGATTTGAAACTGTTGCTCATAAATATTAATCATACACGCATATAACTTTGTTTTGAGTATACTATTTCGCTCCTAACTCGTAAGTCATAAAACTTTTCATCGTTCTCTGATTATTTCACTAGCTTCGTTGGAAAGTTCTCATACAATTTAATACATGATTTCGCACAATGCAATGCCGCAAGTCTGAAGTTAATTAAGCACTGATTCTCCACCACGACACGCAACTTTCACAATAAAACTTTATTATAGAAATGAAACTTCAAGGATTTCATTGATTTCAGAACTGATATATAATTCAAAAGCAACACGCACTTTTAATGTCACACTCTACAAGCAGTCATTTCATTTATGTATGACATTTTATAGCTTCCCGGATCTTCTGCTCGAAGAAACTTCTGACACTTGCAACGTGCCGGAAGTTGTAATAGGTGTTTTTAACGATTTCAAAAGTTACTTTTTTTATGACATTCCCGCGCAACTTAGGCAATGCTTGGAGAACTCGTATATCCAAATATTCCCACCTTAAGAGGCGTGTTACTTCCTTAACTCTTAACATTCCTCCTCTTCCGGTTCCATTCTGAACAGTAATGAACGGAAACTTGGAATACGTGTATAAAAATACATTTTGTATTTTCGTATATGTTCCTGGTTCCTGGGATCGGAATAAAATATTGCTACGAGTTTCATGATATAAAATCATATGATTTCAAATAAGAATTCGCGGTGGAAAATCTTATCCAGCCCCTTTTATCCAGATAGTAGACAAAATTAATATAATAATTACAATTTTTGACTCAACCCAATATGTTAAAAACGAATCATAGATTTCTAATTCCGAGTGCTCCAATGAAATCCAAGTATAAAAAATATCTGACTTAATTTCTTTGTTATAATATCGATACCAAGAATACTTACAAATACTACGAGAATTATTTAATATATCTTTGTAATCTTTTAAATAATAGTGTCATCTTCGCTCATGGCTTATGATTGTTCACACTAGAACTATCGATATATTTAGTAATGCTTATAGATTTATGTATACAAAAATGATGGTTGGAGGATTTAAGTTAATTAATGGATACTATTAATTCATTATATATATATAAAATGAAAGTATATTAAATATCAAACAATTCGCCGTAGTATATTTTAATAAATTAACAAAAAATGCCGGAAATGGCAGGTCATTTTGACCTCCTTGGTAGTTCTAGCGTTAATGATGCACTCCAACAAAATGTCAACGTTTCGGAACCTAATGCGCTAGTGATGTTCAGGCTCAATGCAAACTGTGAGTTTCAAATGCATTTCAAAATTAACTTTGTCACTAAGCTTCAAGTTTAACTGGCTCAAACTAACGAGAACTCGAGATGATAATTTCTGCTTAATTCCTACGCGTAATGTGGTATTAAATAAACTTAACGAATTACCGAGATCAATGAAAATTTCGTATAACTGGTTACGGGGAGACAGTATTTTTAGAAGCACAAAAACGAAGGAAGGGAAGCGAGTCAATCGACCTTAGTATCCTACACCTGACGCGTATTTCCCTTTCGTATTTCTAATTTGGCTGTTTACTTAGTAACATTCCTTTCTTGGGGTGTAATATTTACCCCTGCTGTTCGAGAAGGGTTCGATGTAATTTATTAGGGCATATGCCACGCGCAATTTCATTAAATTACGTCATAATATTTCTTAACGTTCTGGGATAAACATTTATCACTGATAAACACTTATCTCCTTCTCTTATTGTTATACTTAATATGTATAGAATTTCGGATTAAGAAAATTAAGTACGTATTATTTAAAGAAGTCGAGGAAAGAGTATATTCAAATTGATTGTAATGATACTATGTGTAAGATATTTAATAACTTTCATCGATATCAAACTACCAGGACTAACAGATGTTAATATTTCCGATCAGCACGATATATTAAATTTTTGGGCTGTCCTGAAAGTTTGTGCCGATTTGCGTAGATTTTCGACGACAACCATACAAAGTTCTGGGGGGTTGGAATCTTAAAGTTGTGTGAAAAATGGAGAAAGGTTGTGGAACAAAACGGTGCATACAGAATTGAATAAATATATATCGTTAGATAAATATATTGCCTTTAAATTTTTCTTAAAAATTGGCATGAATTTTTAAATTCTTGGAACATAAGATCTTATATAAAATAGGGAATTATAACCTCATAATATAGTGATTCCCTTAATACTTTTATAAAGATGCAGAATATTTATATAAAGGATGCCTCAATATACAAAAATATTAAAACTTCTCTCCGTTAATTATAAGCTAGTTAATATAACAATATATCATTCAACTAATTCGTATAAAATATTAATACGTTGAATGCCGTGGGAGTGACCGTCGACGATAATATTACTAAAACTCTAATGAAATATATAGCTGATAGTCGTAAAATTTTGCATATTTTAAACATTACGATAACGATGTAATGTAACTAATGTAATGTAAAGCTCTCGAATAACTTCGGTATATTTCGTTATATCTTTTCTTAAATTCCCCTCGAAGTTTCATACCGATCAGACACTGAAGACGACCGTGACCCAAAACCTGCGACGAAAACGTGATATTTTTACCGGACATCGCGTTTATTTAGGACCAAACGGAAGAACGGGAACGGCTGCAATCGGCAGAGGACCACTAACCTCATGAATTTTTTATATAATTTCCAGCTTCCTCAAAAATCGAACAATAATATTTCTACTTGTTTTTGAAGATACAATAATCCACTATTACTGTTGCTATTTTGAGATATATTCATACGTATAACTACTACGGTTGTGGAAAAAAGGTACACGTGACAATTATGATCTGCTATTGTTTATGTTGGTTATATAAGTCCTGGTTTTCCTATTCAGTTTGCCCCTTTTTTTATTATACCTTTTCCCGCACACTGGGAAGGTTCTGAGCTCATAACCTGTTGGTTTTGTTATTATCAAGCACTACATTGCATCGCCCACAGTTTATGGATGTTATATATTTCTTACTGTATAGATTATATATTAAATATCATATATTACAGAGACGAATCCCATATACGTTCTTTCTAGAAGCCCAAAGTAGTTATAAGCATGAATATACCTAAAAAATAGTGGGTGTATTTTTGCACCCTCATAATAATATTCAAATGATTTATACTTTCTAGATGAGAGACATTTAAAATGATTATATCCAGGATATTTGTCTCGTAGGTGTTATCAACAGAGGCGATTCCTTTCGAAGAAGAAGATCAAGGTCGAATTCCCTAGCACCAGCGGATCAGGAAAAAGTGGAAACTAATTCCGCTCCAGCAAAGGAAATTTCTTCTTACACGGTGGCCATGCTGGGTGCTAGGGGTGTCGGGAAAACCGCTCTGATCAGTCAATTCATGACTAGCGAATGCATAAATGCATACGACAGGCAGAGGGGTAAGTAATCGGATGCATTTACCTTATTCTGTTAAAGAAATAAGAATGAAAATAGTTCGACATATAAATGAGGCATTCGGTCGAAAACATGGTATCTGACTGTGTTTACTCCTCTTCTTAAATTCAATCTTATAAAATATATTATAAGCAGCTAGTAAAATATACATTCTTTAGTAAACTCTGAATGCTTGTGTATGACTCATATGTTATATTAAAAAAATGGGTATTGAGTGTTTAACTCTAAACTCTACAATCGATTTCCCGACAGTTTACTTGAATGCCTCAAATATACAAAAATGAAACATATAAAGATAAGGTATTGAGTATGAGAGAACATACTGAATTTTTAATGCGAAAATTTAACTAGTTCCATCAGTATGGAAATTAACGTATCCCAGGGTTCTGGAAAGAAGGCCTTCGGAGATTTCAGATGGGAGACTTCGATATGTAATGTACACCTAATCCTCGATTTACGCGGTAGATTGTTTCCCGAAAATGCTGTGTAAGATAATCGTGGAATTCGAATCCATATTTCAGATTGAAAATAAGTTTCTAATAAATTTAAGAAATCCATAGCAAGCAGCATTATGTATTTTGTTTAAATTAGAGTACATATTTTTAAGTAATAATTCATTAACTCAAGCAAGATATACATAACATTATTCAGAAGTACATATTTTCTTCCGCATTTCTTCAAGCGCCTTAAACCGAAATCGTGCAATTCGAATGTCATGTAAATCGAGGGCTGAGTGTATAATCTGTAATATATATAATTAATAGGATATCGAAATTCCAACGTGACACTTAGGATACGACTGCCTTCTTTCCAGAATTCTACAGTAATTACGATACAAATATTAATAGAGGGATGGAGGGTTTTTATGCACATACATTGCAATAAGAATTATCATCGACATTGATCGGTGTACGATGGGAATCACGATTCATGTTTGGATTTAATGGTAAGAAACTATTTCCTGAGCAGGAATTAGTTATTCTTAAGGAAGAGGATGGAGACAGGATATTGGCAAGCTTGGTTCACTTCTCCTAGAAGGAGAATGAAATATGTTAGTTAATGAAGTTAAAGGTCACACATAAATCGAGCCTCGTCCCGATAGAAGAACTCAATCTCGAAGAAGTCAAATAAGCGAAAAGTAGTAGCTCTTTTTACGGTTTTTATGGCGAACAGTTTCTGACATATTTCGGGGAGAATATTTTCATTTTTCACCCTCGGCCCATTCAATAACGCGTTGGTCTCCCAGAAAGCATGCAGGGACAAGCAAATAAAAATATAATTATATAATCGCTCGGGAAACTAGATTCTTTTGTAGTCCGTTAGACGATTTTATCAGACAGATACTCTTTTTTAAGATAAATTTCTTAAACTTATGGAAGCATTTGTCTGAACACACGACGTCGGGGCAACGATTACTACGCTTTGTCTTTTGACTGGTTGCCAAGAAATTTATAAATATTTGGAAGATGAAACATCGAGTTCGAGTGTCACTTCAATTTACGAGAATCTAGCCTTAATGCACTTCAACTCTCTTTCGTGGGGTTTAAAGGAAAGTGCATATGCATTTGGGTCAATCTGTGAAATTTATGCCTAGATGCGTTTCATTCGTCTAAAAATCATCGGACGACTCATCGGTTAGCTAGCGTAGAATACGGTGAATCATGGAATTTGTTTTGCGTGAGAGTTTCGTTGGCAACAACATCGATACCTACAACTACGTTCCTTGATGGATAACCTCTCTCTTACTGTATTGTAACCTCCTAAACTACCGCCGGAGAATGCACACCGAAATTTTCGATTATATTGTACCAGATACTTGATTAATAGTTTTAATATCGATATACACTACCGGTCATAAGTTTCGGATCACTTACTATCATTAAGCAAATTATAAAATATCTTGTCCATAAAATGGAATGGGATACTTTTCTTTGGGTTATCTGTAGGTTGATGTATGGTGATATTATAAGATAGAAGAGTTGTATAAATTTCGTATATTTTATTTTATATTAATTATACATTGCGCTTAATACGCGATTCGCCAAAGTATCCCCCTTTTATCATTATTGGTATTTTACATATTTTTGACATACCCCAACAAGTTTGTGTAATGTTTCTTGTTGCATAGTTCGCGAACCTTCTTGTTGTAAAGTAATTTGTTGTGAGGAAACTAAAAACCGACCGACAGCAATAAACGGACCCGACCGATTTTAAAGTTAACAAAATCTTATTACACCCAGGTGCCAATACAATATGTATCTGCATGACAAGAAAATAGTTTAATATTAATGGTAAAATTATAAAATGGACAATGGTTTTATATTCTATTTACTTTTAATGTTCATTGCAACGTTTAAAGTAAACGTTAGAATGAAAACAACGCAAGTGATCCCAAACTTTTAACCGGTAGTGTACACACAGGTAACCCTTGAAGAACGCAGTACTTATACCTTGATTTTTATAACGCTACCTTTCTCTGGAACCTAACTCCCGCGTTATACGAGGGTTATCTGTGCATATTAAATAAGTATCACATTTAAATATTTATTTCAACCACCAACGGTTCCATTCTGAAAACTTACTACTCGCCTAATCGATGTACAGCTAAAAATCACTATGTTTATTGCTATTAAATCTTAGTGTAAGAGCAATGAATATTTCCAAGATATAAACTATTTTTAACATAATTATTTATTTCTACTTCAAACTCGTGCGCAATATATAGTTCAATGAACTTCTGTGGGAAATTGACTTTAGTTAACAGTCTGATATCATTGTGCAATATTTTTGGTTAGGTAAACATAAATATTCCGAACGAGTTTTCATATTCCACGAATTGCACCCAAGACTGCCCAGTAATCTACACGTGGATGTGTTTAGCTTCCAGTGTACCGGGTTCCATAACGTGCAGTGTAAATACAGATCGAAATTTCGGTACAAACTCCTGATAAAAATTGAAAACACCGAACGGAGATTTAGGTTAATAATAATAAACGGAAACGCGTTTGTTTACGGAATTATTTCTTCCCGCGTGAGATTCCACGCGGGAAAGAAATGTAGAATTGTGGTCGGAATTATTACGTGAGGTCATGCACTTGATACATGAGTACAGTCACGTAGGTAGGGAAGAGAGGGGAAAGAAAATCGCCTAGGTATCTCGATCGTTTTTTTTTACGGATAATCATCGGGAGTTTATTTTCTTAAGAAATATTGACCATTCTTTTGATATAAATTCTTTTGAATGTAAATTAATATCTGGATAATAATATAATAAACGGCTATTTCGCTCTTGAGCGATTTCTTATATTAATTGTTACGAAACTTAGGCGAATTACGAAGAATTAATTGTTTCGGTACTGATTTCTACGCTGTCGACTATAATTAAGAAGTACACCCATTTCTCGATTTACCCGGACTTTTTATACGCGAGATCAATTTACACGATCTAATTTTACCCGGTCAGAAAATATATTTTTCTATAATTTTTGTGGAATTTATTGTGCTATATATCGACGTAAATTGTTAATTAATTGTGCTAATTACATAATTTTAACCATTTTTGGTTGATTTACTGTGCGCATATTAAGCCAGATGACACAAGCGATGACACATTTTTAGTGTTTCTGAATTTTATATTAAACTTATATCGGCTTTTTTTGGTATTTTTTTCGTAGTGAATGACTCCATTTACGCGATTTTCTACTGGAACGAATAATCCGTGTAAATCGAGGGATGGATGTACAGTGTACAGTGTACAATGTACATGCTTTCTTAAGAACGGGTTGAACCCTAATGAAGGAGGATGCTACTACTTAATACTAGGATGTGACTATCCTAGTATTACTGATATTATTATTATAGTATTTATTATTATAACCAATTGCTTTCTACTATTACATTACCAATAACTTAATAACAATATAAATAATGAATTAATATTCAACAGATTTAATTAGAAATCATTGACATGGTTGACAGAGGTGTAAGTTATTGCTTTGATTTGATCTGAGTGTATTTGGAATTAGATTTAGGGTACCCTCATGAATGTCTTCCGATTGATTCACGGGTAATTTCTCTGAATTTGATTTCGCTCTATTTTCGATTCTCGTGTTGGGACGTGTATTGGGTCTGATATTTCGGGGTTGTCTACTGTGACCATTTAACTTAGGACCAATAAAGTAAACTGGATTCTGAATTCCCCAGACCACGGTATAAATATAACATGGAAAATCCAGGGATGACAGATGGGATTTGAACTTGCGTCTTCGGTACAGGCTGTTCTTAAAAGAGGTGTCGTTGTGTTGGAGCCACGCATTCTATTTACTCTATTTGTAAAGAAATCGAAAAAAACATAAATTCCTACGCCTAAACATGCATATCTTTTTCGGAGCTTTGTTCGTGAAGCTTGCATATGAGAACGTAAGTGTTGCAGATTATGTAAAAAGACTGATGTTAAAAAAAAGTTATGTCATAAAAATGTGAAAACCATTTTCGAAAATTCAGTAATTGTTTCAGAAGTTGACCAATCTTAAAAATGAAAAAGTAGTTGTTGACCCCCTTTTAGATAGTAGTTGACCACACAATAGAAGGAGGATTAAAGCAATAATGTCAGTAATCATGTTAGTATAATTTATTTTAAACAATTACTAGCACTGGTTACTGTCCGACCAAGCCGTACATGTTATTAGGTATTTTTAATCAGGGTTTATGATAGGGACGTGACTTGAACGCTATTTTTGAGGATTAACCATTTCTTTGTGCATGATCTTCATAATTAGCTATTTTATGAAGGCTTTACATCTGGAAGGACTTATACTCAGGATCGAGAACTTTTTGGACTGTCCTTCCAGATGTGACCTTCCGGACTCAATAGCAATAGCCGTATCATAAACTCTACCGGACCGTGTCGCCTGCACACCACCCTCTCAGACCTCCTGATAGCCCCCGGCCGGACCCTGACCGGGCCCCGACCGGGCGCGATCTTGAGGTCACCTGGGTAGAAGGAAAGTTCAGGAAATTCCTGGGCCGTACCTTGACGAAAGGGCCCGCCTCCTGAAGGGGTCCGAGGGCGGTTTTTGGAAGCAGGGTAGGTTTGAGAGGGCGGTCCTTATCAGTATATATTTTCAAGCCTGTAAGGGTTTTGAGGTTGTATTATTATTACTCGCGCTGACGACAAGAGAGGAGAGTAGATTCTCATAGAATTTAAAGGAGTATTGTAAGGAGATTGGTTGCACTAAGTCGAGAACAAGTTTCGACACCACGATTTTATACATATTAATTCAACTAACAAGGGAACATACCGAGTGCGCATACGCCGATTTTGATAAAATTTATATGGGAGATAGTTCTCGAAAAAATATTTGACCCGTATTTTTCTTTATCGGCTGACATTGCCTTTGAAGGGGTGAAAACAGCCCTCAAAGTATGGGGAAAAAACCGTTTTTTTGGAATATCTCGGAAACCAGAGGTCGTAGGATAATGATTCTTCTTCAGGATTATGTGTTTTTCAATGGGGAATTTAGTGGCATTAAAAATTACGAGAAAAATTCAGTTGTTTAAAAAATATTTAGAAAAATTGATTTGTTTTTGCAATTTCCCATACTAAATATTAATATATTTTCATACAATTTGGTGTGTGTATACTATGGACCAAAATAAAGGTTAGGTGTTTTTGGAAATTTTTGTTTCTTGTCATATAACATTATTTATCACGTGCACAGTTTTCTCCGACGCTGCGCGAGACGGAGGCATGGGTCACGTATTATAGAATGCACTATAAGCTTTTACAATGTTTTAAGTAATTATATTGTTGTATATGCATGTCTTTACTTGTCCCTTCAATAAACAACGGAGGTTCAGGTATGAAAGTGACGCGGTCATTGTAAGTTCGTGTATATATTTGTTGAGTTTGTTGTTACAAATAAAGAACTAAGCGGCATACTACAAGCTGCATTATTTGGATCACCCGACATCGCGGTTATCCTTAACATTTGGTACTTCGAGCTGGATTGTGTGAACTCGACCAACATTTGGTCCTTCGAGCCGGATCCGAACATAAAGAATTAAGCGGCATACTACAAGCTGCATTATTTGGATCACCCGACATTCGCGGTTATCCTTAACAGTTACAATTAGAAAGGAAAGTGGAAATGAAAGATTCAAGTCGACTATGTATATTAAAATATATTAAAGATAATGCTCGTCAAAAGGCACATTAAAATTACAACAAACCAATGCTTATTGCATAAAGCCTAATGTTAACGAACGATTGAATCTTTTCATTTCCTGATACCGATCGTTCTCTTTATTAATCCTACTATTGTAAGTTGGACTTTGAGGTTCGTTTTATTTAAATTCGTATACAATCGTTTTAAAACTCGACATGGGTAGTTTGTCATCGTAATCATCTGGACAGATCGCGTGTCCAATCCCACGTGTTCCGATGAAAGCACGCGGGGCAAAAGTTCGAGTTTTGCGTTCTTGGTGAGATTTCGTGCGAGCACACCGAAAATGTTAACGACGCTTCGTATAATATAGGATTTGCGTGGGTATCTGGGTCGAGGACCCTAGACTGTCTCGACAATGTGAAATATCGTAGCCGCACTGTCAACCGGCCGTCTATTTCACCGATTTTCATCCGTTAACACAGACTCGTCACTTCGCTACAATTCCTGCGAGTTACTCGCCTTACTTCACTTCGCTTCGATCAATATCTTCAAATTTCTTGAGTGTCTTAATCATTCTTACGTCCTACTCGCACTTTCCAAGAAATCTGGGACGTATCGTCGTTTTTATCACATTCCTTAAAAGCCCGACTACAAATGTGTAGTCCCTTATCTATTATATTGTAATAGATCAAATCAAATATCGAAATGTAATCTTTTGGCACATTTTAATATGCACTTTGATTTCATGCTGAATATCTATGTAATTTTATATGAATTTTTATTTCGGTTGATAAATTTAATTTGAGTTTAAGGTCGATTATCGCACGCGTACGAATATGCATTACACGAATATTAATTGGAATTCGTGAATTCATTTGTAGAATAATGATTAATAATTGGAGACTGAATGATATCAATTAGAAATGGTTATGGAGGTATAATAAAAAATACTTTCATGCGTGATAGTTTATTGTACTACGGATATGTGAGTCCTTGAAAAATGGTAGAAATGGTGGATTATGCGAAATATTTGTCGGTAGACAAAGTTATGAAAAGTCGGAGTATTCTTCAAGTAGTGGAAAGCAATGCCAAGTACGGCCATGGTATATCTCGAAAGGATCCAATAAGGATAAAAACAAAATGGTACGTGTCCATGCCAAATAACGGAAGCTTAAATCGTGAATAATTCTCGATTGCGTTTTTGTCCTACTTTCGGGAAAGGGTAACGATTTTGGCTACGTTCTTCTTGGATCCTGATGTCGCTTTGGCACGGCATGATCCTGTTATGATCCTGTTATGAAATTTCTCGTTGAATATTTTTCACCGAAATTCAGAAGATTAAAATTCAAATCTCTCAGTTAAACACGATTTATCTTCCTTTTTATATAGAATGAAATTCAAATATTAACTAAACCAACCAAAGGATCAAATATGTAAACTCTGTACTTTTAATGAAATTCTGCGGTGATTCTCTTATAGAAATATTGTACAATCAATTGCAAAGCAATATATTAGTTACAAAACGATTATTATGATAATATGCATATTTAATGTTGACTTACTTTTAAATGGAATTCTAAGCTGATGGTAAGTGCTTTAATTAAATTTGGTTAATATTTTGCAGGATGACTTTTTTTTATCTAAATATTATTTATGTCTGTATAATGATATTTTTTAAATTGCTATATTTATGAACAAATTCGTTTTAAAATGAAGGTAAATGATATACGACTTTCACCAAGCTTGGCACTTTTCATACACTTTTTTATGTTCCCAAGATTATGGTCGAGCTTTTGACTTACCACGTTTTCTCTCTGGCCAGACTTTTCGTAAAAAATCTTTTAAGCAAATTAAATCTACTGGGGATAGAGGCTGTGATGATAACAGAATTTTTACGAAGCATAAGGTATCTTAAGGAGTGTACCTTTGATCATACCATAATATAATTACTCTTATGAAGTAAACCATTCATTATTTAATGTCTCGAGGATGATGAAAATTTCTAAATGGTTACTGGATCTTTCGACTCATCTCTCCTTCTACTTAATGAAGAAGTTCGTAAGTTTAAATTCAGAGTGCGTCAAAGAATAACTTAATAAAAGTTCATTTGACTAATCGTTCCACAAAATTAATGATATGAAATATTATACAAATCTTTAAACATCCACCTATCAATTTCAAACGGTAATTATTTTCCAGTGTTTTATAAAATATATATTCCAATAAAATCAATTAAATAGACATATCCTTTAAATATTGCATCAGTGTTAATTATCGTAATAGTAAAATTAGCTAATCAATTTCCTAATAGTACCTTACAGGCCACTGATGCTTGTGGTTTTCTTGTGCACTTCCAAGAATGATTTTCTAGTATATAATAAGTATATGTATATTTTAAAAAATACAATTAAATATATTATTATACATATCCTTCGAATATTTCCGTAGTATTAGTTACTACGGCAATAAAATGAGGAAATCAATTTTGTAACAGAACATAATGTAATCCTGACAGACACACTGACACTGAAGGTTGTGGTTTTCCTTTAATTATCGTCACCGTAATCGTGTCCGAAGTAACAAACTACGCGTATGCACGGATTACGTTCACGCTTGAACGTAGCTGCATAATAGCCGCGTAATAGACCGATGACCCTGCGACTATCAGCCCAACTACCACTAAACGAGTGAACAATTTAATGCCGCGTATACCTCGTTGAACCTTCCCAGGTATTATCCTGTTACGAAGGATTAAGCTCAACCGTGGATAACAGGACTTTACAATTACAAATTCCAGTAACGATTAGATATGACAGCATTAATATTATCGGATATAATGGCAGTGTTTTGAAACATACTGTTTTTTAATTTGAAATTGGATTATATTTTTCTAGGAATTTCTTATTATTTATAAAGCCTTACGTTAAACGTGGATAGCAGCACTTTATAATTATAAATGCCAGTAACGATTAGATGTGACAGCATTAATATTATCGGATCTAATGGCAGTGTTTTGAAACATACTATTTTTTCATTTGATATTGGATTACAGTTTTCTATGAATTCCTTGTTATTTTTATATTTTTAAGTCAGGCGATGATAACAGCATTTTATTAATACTTTTGTATTATGAATGAGATACTTCGGTTACAGTCTTTCGTTTCCTTCGGTAGATTTTTTAAATTCCAAAATACAGCAAATATACAAAATAAAAATATAAACCGAGATAACAATTTGTACGATAATAATCTGCGATGGCAGAAAAATGTTATAAGATTATTGAATATTGTAAGATTTAAACACTTACAATGGGTAATATATGTACATGTAATAATCTAATGGTAATGTAGATATGTATATGTATAATACTTATAACGAGGGACTTATCAAGTGTTACATATCAGGGTAGTATTAATACAGTAAGATATGGGGAAATTACAGATTAAACCTAGAAAGTATATTTCCAGGATACGTACTTTAACATATAATTACAAAATCGTGAGATAATGACAAACGTTGCTTTTATGCTGATTCCAGAATCCTTACATAAAGGGATAATACATTTCAAACGTAATAATTGTTTACCATAAATCCAGGTGTTCCATAATTAAAAAATGTGTATAAATAATGCCTGTCATGAAAATAATAAATGATTTACATAAAAGTTATAAATAAAATAATTACTTAATTTTGTCCACTTATCATTTAAGACAACTTGACCATGACATCTTAAACAATCTATATCTCAAGTTTCTATATTATTAAGAAGAAGCTTAAGAACAAATGATTCCTATTTGTATCATTTGTACCGTTCTATTTCTCTAACTCGTATCCCGAACATTCCGAAGAGTTGCTCGTGGAAGATCGTTTTCTTTTAATTCACCGTAACAATCTCCTACAGTACTTTAATCAAGTTCACTCGCTCATCGAGGTGGTAATTGAGTTAGAGAAACAATTCAATTTTCCAACGAAATTTAGTTCAATTAAATGATTCGTTGAACGAGTTTCTTTATCTCTATCTAGAAATTCCAGATACGATCGTTAAATACAAAGCTGTGGAACCGAGAAAGCTTACGCTTTCGTGGATACGTGAGGGTGGAAGTTAACACTTACACGTAAACCCCGTCCGTTTACAGGAAAACACAAGTTTCTCATTTACCTAACGAAGTTTCGTCTAGTTTCCGAGGAAACTTGTCACTTGACAGTATTATCGGGGGCGAACCTCAACTTGGTTCCATACCAGTTCCATATTTATTGCTAGTTAATACCCTGTCTTAAACCGGAAATATCACGCTCGACACTTCACTGTACTCTATTCAAAACCTTTGCAAAATTATCGTATATTCGACTCACGTAGGCTGGTATGTTCTTCAAATGAAAATATCAGATTGACCTTTGTCTCGTTTCCTGAATGGATGCCAAAATTGTTTCATACACGGCTTAATTAACAGGTTCATTAATTGCAAATTCTTTGAAGGTGACTTCTTGTTCACGTGCCTTCTATTCAGCTGTAATCCTTTATTTTTTGAACTTTAAATGATGTCATTATTTATGCTTTCACGTTTATGACCTATTTTCTATTTCATATTTTATACTTACAAATTGAAGTAATTTTCCGGGGAAATATCCTTTTTAATTGTAATTTTAAACTTGAGCAGCTTTAGGGATAAACTTCACAATGAATCGTTCAAGGAACAATGGAGAAAATTTAACTACTAGTTTCTTGAACTAAATTCTTGAAAGTAGTTTCAAATCGTATTTTTCGTAATAATTAATAATCTTCTGATTATTCTGCTTCTAATATATCTTTGTCATCAATCGTTCTCTACAACTGTCATAAACATGTCATGAGCGTTTGAAGTGTTTCTTAAAAGGATTATAAAATTTCGTTTAACGGGACTGTTAATACTGCCGTTTATAAATGGTTTTACGATCCACTGAAGAGACAATCAAATATACGATGCAGCTAGAACCATACATCAATTGCATTTTACTTTTGTCGTTAATATCAACTTAGAAGTAAGAAGTCGTATTTCGGGGGGAAGCGTTTATACGAACTTTATTGCTGCGTTCAGAAATAACGTCTGATAACATTTCCCAACCATCGCAAGGCGCCTACTTTATTGAGCATCATCGGTCCTATTACGTTCAATTTATATCCATGGGAAATTGATCTTTCACGCACATGTCCGTTCTATTTTCAATTGCATTTAAGACAGGGTTCTGTAATAGATTTTCTGATTTATCTTTTTGTGGAAAGTTCTAATTAAATCGGCCGATATCATTCTTATCAGAAACTCGTTAGTAATAATATTCTTCTCTTATTGCGATTTTGTATACATGATAGTATTTATTATATGTAAATGTTTCTTAAAATCGATACATTTTATTTACTATTTTATTTTTTGCTAGAAACTCGTTAGTATAATATTCTTCTCTTATTGCCGACATATGTACATACGTTGCAATAATATAATATTCGCATAGTTACGTAATCTAGTCAGCAATTACCGTTCACCAATTCGTAGTACGCGTAATGTGTAGAGTCTGAAACGTTGTAAACCGGTGATACATTCAAATTTCAATTTTACTCTGCTACCAAATTCCATTAAAAATCACGTCTCAGGTTGCATGCTATACAATTTCCATTTTGCGTACGATTTGCCCCCAAAGTTGGAGTGATTCAAGACAAGTACGAAGGTTGAAATGATTTCAACCGTAATTTCGCAAGGGTGTAATGTCTTGAAGAATAAATGTATGTACCGCTGATTATGATAATGGTCTAAGTCACTTTTTATCTGCGCCCCTTAAAAGAAATATATTTACAATTTCTATTAATATGTAAAGTTTGCATTTATCCTGTGATAAGCATGTTGAAAGGTGTTGACAATAAATAGATTCTAGTTGGGAAGATTGTATCTATTTATAACCTAAAAAGCTTTTAATTGGTACTTCCTGAAAAGTGACTTACGCCACTTTCATAATCACCGGCATATATGTATAATACATATATTTGTATTTTACAACAACATTTTGGATGCTCTACATCGCCCGATTACTCTTATAATTGCTATTTATATTTCGTTGTTTATATTGTTTTGGACCCAATTCAATAATTAATCTGGAATTTGTCCATACAAATTTCAATTTTTCTTAGGTTCTTAGCAATTTTCAAAGATTTGTTAACAATTTTAATAATGTCCGAATTCCGCGGTGACAATTTCGTTCAAAAAATTAATCGAGAAGTTAAAACAGAAATTAGTAGTCTATCAGGATCGTAATTAGCTGCTTCTATAATTCGTTTCATAAAACTTTGATATTACTTTAATGCAAGATTCGGCTGCAATGTACATTTACGCAGAAGATTTTTCTATAACTTTCTCTTCTGTAATTAAAAAGCCCAAGTTTTTTATCTTCTCACTTAGGAAGCTATTATAATTTGACTTCAAACCCATCGAACTTTTGATTACGCCACTTCTTGAGAACATGATGGCATACGTTTTTACCTCGTTCGAAACTCCGTCGTCAACTTTCGAGCTGTTACAGGTTATTTTGAAAAATGACTTGAATCTTTTTACCCGGCATGACTATTAAATTCTGCTAGAATTAGGCTCGCGTAAATGGGGAAGGTAAGAATTCCTTTTTCTCAAACGGGGAATTAAGGAGACCTTGCGGAACGATCGAAGTGCTCGGCGGAACCTTTTTTTTTTAAGCAGGATAAAGTGAAAGAGCAGAAGAATAATGTTCATTAAAAATCAGTGAGGAAGGAATTAAAATGGAGGACTAACTTCCTCATCCGTTCTAAATGCAAATTATGATGCCTGCCTATTGATTCATTAACATAAATCACATTTAGCACATTTTTTTTAGCATTAATTTCCCTTTGACTGTAAAACGGTATCAAATTAAAATTGTATTTAACTGCAACTGTCATACAAACATGCGAACATTCACATTCGAGTTTCCTTAACGTTGAAAATACACTCAAAACTTGTGCGAGGAAGCAATTAATCGAAACATTTCGTCGACCTCGCCGCTCAAAAAATTAATTAACAACCCGAAACGTAAATCGAGTGGCTTAGGGTGCAGGGGACGAAATAAAAGTTCGGTTTCGCGTGAAGTTCCGCGCGATAATTTAGTTGTAAATTGGGATCGAGGCCAACACGCGACAAATAGACGCGCACGAGAGCGTCGAGAGAATTTCGAACTTTCGGAGAAACTGAAAGAGGCGAAAGTGTCGTAGAGGAAGAAAGAAAGAGAAAGAAGGGGGTAATAAAAGAAGGAGACAGGGAAGAGTTAAAAAGAAATGGCAAATGCGTGAGGTGAACGTATGGAACTATGTCCTGAAAAGCGAGCAAAATGGGCACATTGGTTTCCAGGAAGGTATAAAAAAGAAAAGTGCAGGAACAGCCAGTCGGAAATAGCCCTGGTTAATTTTACGTCGGACCGTGCTATAAGCGTACATCATACAACCGCTATGTCTGTTCATCGTCTGTTCTCCCTTTCTTTCGCACTTTCTCACTCATCCACCTCCATCTTTTACCGCTCATCCTGCCTTTTCATCGCCCTTTTCTTTCTCCCCTTTTCCGCCGTTCTGTCCATTTTTTAGACGTTTTCATCGTTAGCGATCCCTCGCACTCATCTAGAATCCTGTTTGATGTCCGTATTTATACAATTGTTTCGTCACTTTCGTTTTAACTGAAATAATTACGCCAACTATTTAGACTTGCTGCGAATACCCGATACACTTGCATCGTCTTAATAGATGCAAGATATTAAATCGATATTTAAACTTATCATTCAACTTTTCTTAGTTTCTTAAAACATAACAATTCTATTTCCAAATTAATTGAGAAGGTAAAACAGAAATTAGCGGTCTATAAAGATCACAATTGGCAATTTGTATAAAAATATTAATCTGATATTAATCGACGCACTAATTTTTCATATCCTATATGCATAATGGTTGACATTTTTAGCACACTAATTAAACAGGGTAAGTTCACTTTGTTAAGTTAGTTAATATTGGAGCAGACCATCAAAAAGAGATGCTTTCGAAGTTTAGTTTATGAAAGTTTACCGAGATTCTGAGGCTTGATTTAAAATGCTAATGCGTTAGAAGAACGAGGGAAGACCCCGTGAATATTTTAAAACTATGGAAAAGTATAATTAATTTGCTATGTTACGAAAATGAAACACTAATAGGTATCATATGGACTTACTAACTAGGTAAAAGTGGAAAAGGAAGGCACGAGACAGACTGTCGGACTTACTTCTTTTCCACACGTTCGTATCTTTTTAACCCTCCATAGCTCCCTGTAACTTTGAAGTCACATACTCGTCTATCCGTACCTTTCATTTCATTTGATTTGTACGTTGTAATAATAATTATAAAAGTACGCGCAACGATTGTCACCATTTTCGGTGTGTTTAAGTAATTATTTCGTTACTATTTTCACGTAATGTATCTTCGTTAGAATCGCGTTTCACTAGATTTACGTTATACGATTTCCTTTTAGACACGAACAAAACTGAGCTATAGAGGGTTAATATTTCTCTCGAGTATTTTTACCACTGACAAGTTTCATTTATATTATTTCAACATACAAAAATTACAATGCTATCACTCTTGATATTGATATAAATTTGTAATCGCACAGTTACTACCTATCGTCATTACAATTATTCATTGTGAAATTACTATAATTATTGTTCTCCCAAAATTTCACAAAACGCTTTAAGAAGTGCATTCAACGACGTAAGTATTTAAAAGTATTTAAGTGTTTTAAGTATTTAAAATAACTATGTCTGTAGAACAACATTCGTGTTTCCATAAAATTGATGGAAAGTTTATGATAATTGGATATTTCCTTGTTCTCGAAAATTTCCTTCTTTAATTCTCGATAACAAGTTTTGAAAGCAATGTCTAACGCAGATTTTTCATACGCTCTCTTTATCTTCTTCTTTTAACTGGCTTTCTCTTATCTTTCATATAAACTGTTCTACAACCTCAAGACACGTCCAGGGCAAGATCTCGTCTTTGTAATTCAGACAGTCCGTTCATCGGTCCGACATGTTTTCATCATTAATCTTCCTTTTCTGGAAACCATAATACTCCTCGGCTTTATTCAAATCGACGAAAAACTTGCAAAACTCAAAGAACATCTTGATAGTTATTCCCAGTGACAAGGTACTACGAAAAATTGTGTTACGGAAAGGAGTATTACCGGGCCCTCGCGTTACGAGTGACAGGAATATCGAATTTAGTTGCAAAGCAAAATTGATGGTGTTCCTAATATAGCACGAAACCTCGTGGCGTTACAAAAGATATTCATCTGTATGATGAAAACGTGGTTAAACGAAAATATAAGTATAGTACACACTTTTATTTGTCACAATATTTTATAGTAGAACTAATATCGCTCATAGACTGATATAAATGTCAGTCTTCCGTTCTTCTTCAATGTGTCTATTATAATTTGTATTTGCTAATTCCATTTTGCAATAATCGATTAATATTTGTAATTTGTTTGTTTATTACAATAATAACAGTATTACTTAAACACGTTTTAGAAGACGCAGTATAATATTACGTATATAATCAGCAAATAAGCAGAACTATAGCCACTTGGGAAATGCTAACGTGCAAAATGAAAGTATTCGTTAGTACTCGAAAATGAAAATAAAATTCGTTGATATTCACAATAATGAATGCCTATCGCAGATAAATAATTTGAAAGATACGTTCTCCGTAAAAGTAGCACCGCCAAAAGCAGCAACTGGTCAATGACACCCCATCGTCTGACATCATCAGATTTGAGTCTGTGCCGCAAAGAAGTCTCTGGTTTCGAATGTTGGTTGACGAGTGCTCGCGCTCGAATAGACGCATTTAGACTTAAGATTACATCGGGAGAGGAACGTCACGTGGCATCATGGACACGAACGCATTCGTTTCTCTTCGAGTGGCCCCGTCCTGCTCTCGGTTTATTTACGGCGGCTCGATTTGATTATTTTCCTTTCTGGCCGGTTTCCTCCTATCACGAGCATCGTCGATGTCCTTCGTGGTCGTGCCTACGAGGGGATGATCCAAGGAAAAATAAATGAGCCAATAAATCAAAGGGGCGCGTTTTCTCTCACTTTTACCTGTCCCCTTCGCCCTTTTCACCATCAACCTTCCACGCGCGTTTTTGAACACCCCCCCCCCCCCAGACTTTATGGAATCGTGCGACATCGGTCATCCTTCACCTTTTTTCCTCTCTTCTTTGTTTCAGACGTGCCTAGCGAACAATCCGTTTTCGTCATGCTCAACGGCGAAGAGAGTGAGCTAAGATTCCTGAATATCGTCAATCCGAAGGTAAAAAAGCTTTTTGACTTTGATCGAACGCAGTTTATGACTTCTTCTGCTGTCGAAGATTGTCGCCGTGTCACACTGCGATACGTCATGATCATTAGATTATTATCGTTATCACTGCCATCATTGTCACTCTATAGCATTGCTGATATTGCGAATTATTATGTAGATTAATTACTATTATTATCACTATATAATATTGTTAACATTGTGAAGTATTATGCAGATTATTATTATACAATGTTATTAGTTTTTTATCGTTATTACAATTATTACACAAATTGTTTTTATACAATATTATTACATTATTATCGTTAGCAGTGTCATTGTACAATACGGCTAACATTATGAATTATTATACAGATTTTCACAGTAAAATTTTAGAAGTGCACTAAACAACCGTGTTTCAACTATTATGATTACGGTCCAATTATGCGCATGCTTAATTCAGGAGCCTTGAAGAGCGCGGGACTATCCATGATATTACCTTTTTATATAAAATTGTAAATAGTGTTTCGACTGCTCCTGCCTACTTGATCTACTCAATTTTCACGTAGCCTGTTATTCAACAAAGCAGGCACCGTTATTTTATACTCCGTCTTACTCTTCAAAGTTTCGTTCAACCAACCCTGTTACCAGAATTTGTAACATCGCTAATTCATACTGGAACCATACTGACTTCTTCTCTATTTCAGTGAACAAGCTTAAAGAGCAAGTTCATCGTGTACTTTTGTAATAGCATATTGCGTAACACTACAACTACCAAGGGAGTCAAAATGACTGTCTGCCATTTGTAGTTAAATTATTCGAATATACCGCGGCGGATTGTTTAAGATTTTATGCACTTTTATTTTATATACATAACGCGGATAATTAAATCGATTAATTAACTTAAATCCTTCAGCTATAATTTGTATATAAATAAATGTGTGAACATAACTGAGTATATGCTCGGTAGTTCTAGTGTTAATGTGTACAATTGTTATTAACTATGAGATTTATGTTTATCGTTTTTTTCTGTTGTTACTGTATACTGCGACGTTTACCTTCTGTGTGAGTTGTGCTGCTATTCTTTGTCAAACTATTTGTATTGTTACGGGTAAATACCCGTTAATAAATTAAATTAAATTATATTACATAAATGTATGAAAAAATTAATTCTCTAGAACAATAGTAGCGTTTGCATAAAATTGATGAAATATTTATGATAATTGATTAAAATCCGAATACATTCATTTAGACGTAAGATTGAATTGAAATATGATTATTATTATACCATCTTAATAGATTATTATGGCTATTACTGTAATCATCATTGTATAAGATTGTCAACATTGTCAATTATTATACAAATAGGCTTAATTACAGTTAGCACACTCTGGTACTACATTTTTTGGAGTATAAAGCACATGCCTTCTATTATATTCGCCTCATAACGACAATGAAATAGAATAGCTGCACAAAACAGTAAGGCAGAATATTTACAGAACATGTATGACAGAAAGATGAATTCGACAGAGTGGACATTTGTGTGTAATTACTTTATTTTATTTACCCAATGGTTTTCTATATGTGGAGTTAACCAAATTTTGCCTACTGTTTTTCGTTGGTACCAATGCGCGTTATTTTTCACATTATCTTACACATATACTCGTATTACTCGCAATGTCAAATTATAATTTCTTGAAATATTAATATTGCATTTTATCCAAAACTGGATACAACATATTTTGCGGAGATAATTTATACAAGCATTGATATAAATTGAAAATCATGACCGTCTGTATAATGCATTAATCAGTTTTTGTCAATGAAATCGAAGTTTTAAGGATGTTATTTCATGGCTAACTTATTCATCTCTTTCTAAGTATGGAATATATGATTATTATAAATATTACCTTTTCCAAAAGACTGAGCTGGAAAATCTACCGCATCCAGACGCCTTCGTGGTGATGTACTCCGTAATCGACAAAGCATCCTTCCAAAAGGCCGAGGAATACCTGACGCGCCTCCACGACCAGGATCTACTTCGTGGAAGACCGGCCATATTAGTTGGTAATAAGGTCGACTTGGTTAGATCCAGGACCGTTTCCTCTCAAGGTTAGTATCCTTATAATCCACCATTTTAACATTCCGCGACAGTCACGTAAGAATACGTCTTTTCGTGTATTTTTATTAGATGTTTTCATATTATTTTTCGTATACATTTTGTACTGTTTTGTATACTTTATTGGATGCTGTTATAATATTTTTCGTATATTTTTTTACTGTTTTTTATACTTTGATTATAATAATATTTTTATGATAGTATGCTGTATGTAATAATATTTTTGTTTACTCTTTTCTGTACGTTTATTAGATACTGTTATAGTGGTTTTATATGGTAAAGCGAGCTTTTTACGTGGCAGATGCGGGAATATTTAATATCATATTTCCGAAAAATACAATCTACTGTAGTCAAAACAATTATCTTGTGCTTTCAACTCATATATTACACTTTTTATCGTGTTATTCCTCCCCGGCTTTTTGAAAAATACAATCTGCTGTAGTCCAAATAATTTTAATATTGATAAAAATGCAATATGTTGTAGTTGAAATAATTTTAATATTCTTCATCGTGTAACTCTTGAAATATATTTTTATCGTGTAACTATTTAAATATGTTTTCATCGTGTAACTCTTTGAATATGTTTTCATCATAGATGGCAAATGCATGGCGTGCACCTATCGTGCGAAATTCATCGAAATTTCGGTCGGCATAAACCACAACGTGGACGACCTGTTAGTTGGAATATTGAACCAGATTCGCTTAAAAGTCGTACAGGGTAACGTGGAGAATCGTACCGGAAATGGTGGAAACGAGGGTAGCGGTCATTGGTACAAATCCAGGGGTGTTGTACGTGCTAGCATGAAAGCGAGGCAGATGTTAACCTGGCTGTTCGGAAAGGAGGACAGTAAATTCAAAAATTGTGAGAACCTTCACGTACTTTAAATACCGAGGAGAATTTGTAAGAAGTACCTGAGGGAAGATAATGAAGAGGTGCTAATGAGAAATCAAATATTATCCACTCCATGTGGCACTGTTACTGAAAGATTAATCACTTCTTGAGAGAACATGATAAGAAAAATGGGGATGATTTCCCCAAATGTTCTTTCGATTATATCAATAGACACTACAAAGTCGAGGATGAAAGTATTTGAATCGTTGTATCCTATACATTAATGATTGACCAATCCTGTGGTAGAGAAGGAACGTGCAATTAAAAGTGCCAATAAAAACCAATTTAATCTCGCGCACTTTTTAAGGGGATTATTTATCAGCACTTAAAACTAGGGTTTGATAACTCTCATTGAATTCTTCTCGACGACTAACGTATTGATAATAAATATCGATAACAATGATTATATAAGTATAGTAGTTATAATATTATAAATAATTTCTGCAAAGTGCATACAAGTTAATCGGTTTTCTTGGATTATAAATGAATACGTATATCAGCAGTGGAAGTGACTTCCATTTTGACAAAATTTTCGATTTGGAAATTTTGGTTGCGCGCACGGCTCAACCGATCGACGAGATAGATTTGAGGAATGAATCAGAGTCGAAGAATCAAACAGTTCAAATCAATTCTAGAACGGGTACGAAAGAATTTAATTGGACCATGGCATGAATTAGTGGCCACTTACTTACGAGGTTACTGTACATTAAGACCAATTACTTAATCCCCAATTAATTAAACTAACGTAAGATGTATATACGATAAGTTATACGATACGAAATGATGTACCTACGTAAGCTACAATGAATATACACATCCGCTCAAAAGTTTGGAGCACCCTGTGCTTTTTGGACGAAACAAACTTTTCGTACATGTGCGAGTGTTTTATTAAAAATATTGCACATATATAATATGAAAGTAAGATTACATTAACACTTTGCCGCCCGACGACCCCACTTTGGGTCGCTTACAAGATGATGGTCAAGTGCCGGTGACACCCCGGTGGATATCGTTTAAAAATGGCGGGGCAAATTCCGGTGGCTCGTTACATATTGTTGTTTTTCCCAATCTCCTTGTTGGCTTACATTTATTTACATATACCCTCGGAGTTCACGTAAGTCAGGTAACAGGGTTAAGAGTTATTGTGATCTTCATGCTTTATTACAATATATTATTGTAATAACAATATGAACGATAGTGCCGGCGACAGATGGAAGAATTTCTATCACAGATGCAGACGTCAATGTGTTAAAATACGGGCTAACATATACAATATGTTTTACAATTGGACTTGAAAGAACAATATTACGAATAAAATATTTATTTACTTAAGAAACTCATTATTTACTTTGTATCTATCCTAACATGCTCCAAACTTTTGAGCCGGAGTGTACATCTATGTCTGTGTATTCCTAATCTACTGTCCACCAGCACGTTACTACTGTAGGTAGAGTTACGGATTTACGTGCGGTGTATTGCATGTTTTTCCTTGGAAGGACGTACACTACGGAGACAAATTTCATGATCTTAACTCCCGAATTAAATAAGAGGAATATTCTTTACAAACTTTAAAGAACATAAATCAAAACACTGTCCACTATCTATTTTCTTGCGATCTATGCCTGTATATCCGAATTATAATATATAACGGATATAACGTTACAATAAGAGATATTCGAGAAGGAATTGCAACCCCTGATGAAAATGTACTAGGTGTATGCGAAAGTTTTTATTCGTTTTTTAGCCCTTTAATAAAGTTATTTTAATTGAAACATTTTCCCGTCGCTTTGTGTTTCTATAAGGTTGGTATTGAACTTTCTAAAACGCCATTGATCAAAGAATTTAACAACAGTTTCAAGCCGACTATATGAAACGGATAAATTCAGAAGTTCGGAAAGACTAAAACTTTTGTATACATCTAATATATAATTTCGAACCTACCCCTTCTTATTTGTTTTTCGAATAAGGAATGATATCATTTTTAAATATGGCACCGATGTTCAGATTAAACATGGGAATATTTATCTTTGTAAATCGCATTAAGACTGAGACATAATATAAATATATTTCTGTTAATGTTATTGTTCCGAGAAGTTAAAGGTAAGTATGTAACTTGTTATTAAAATTGGTTCTTCGAAGGGTTGTATTTTTTCTTTGAGAATCCTATAACACGATATTAAATAAGGTCCCGTGTACTTAAATGGGAAAAATGCAGTACCTTTCTATACTCTCTCCTCGTTTTTGATTATACACCGGACAATTGTTTATTTATAATCAACTGGTTCATCAATTTGCGAGGCAAGAGGCAGACTATGGTTTTCACGTTACTTGCTATTATATTATTGTTAGTAATTGTAAACTGCTTCGAGCAATGATCGCTTTCGATCAGTAATTAATTCGATCTCTCTCCGATGGCCGATCAAACTCTTCTGTTAACAGATTTCCCTAAACAATGTCTTTTCAAAGAGGACCTTAAGATTCTTATCAAGTGCCTTTGTGTATTTTTGTAATCTAAGCTAACTTGATGTAAGCCCTACAAATATAATGTTATAATTATCACTATATTGATATTACGATATATTGACTTTCTTTTATGTTTTAACGTAACTCTGCGAGAGACATCGTTCGTTTTAGTGACGTAACTTTCTTTACAATTCAGGGTTTAAACAAATTTGTTGTTTAAAACATTTTGTTCGAACTCTACCGCACACAATTTCAACTGTAAGAATTTCTATAAATGAGGCATTCGGTCGTAAAACATGGTAACTAACAAAAAGGAAGCTTAAGGTAATTTACCGTAACTCAATACGAACTTTTTTCTTTCAAAAATCTATGATATCAGCTGTAAAAAATCCATTGATGCCAATAACTCAATTTCGCAAACAATTTTAGGTTCCATCTTTTACGACCGAATGCCTCATATTAATAATATCATTTGCGTTGTTTCGAAGAGGACCATAGGACGAAAGTTACGACACTGATCGGTTACTATTCGTCGATATTCTCAGTGTTTCCGATGTATCATTAGCCAAAGAAATTGTCGATGTATTTAATATGATAATAATATAATAATATCACTATGTCTGCTCGTTGTAATATGTGACGTGACAATACTGCCATCCCTTCTGTTATATTCAAATATGAGGAGATTTATGCGAGGAAGTATCACTCCTCGTACTAATTGTAACGGAGTATAAGTTTCATCGCGTTAAGATGGAAATTCAGGAAATCGAGTGTACCCTTTAGCGGAATACTTTATCATAAAATACGATCGTGTCATGTGAAGAAGTCAAACGAATGGCCCTAATCCTTTGGGATTACTGTACTGTAATAACAATAAAACATGAAAACAATCTATGTTTTTCAAATTTGTATACCTTCCCAAGAACTAATAAATCTATTATTAAGATTCATGCAGTTCATTTATACCTGTCGCGTACAATGGTAGTAATAATGATAGTAATCTTTCTTCGATTCCTATAAAGTTAAATAAATCGTGAACCTAAAGTGAAATACCGATTTTCAAGATGTAATTCTTGCGTGATGGGTTAAAGGGAAAAAAGCGCTTCGCATGCAAAGCAGAAGGACTGAATGATTTTCACAATTCTATATTATTATAGAAATTATATTGTTGATGAATATATCTTATTTTTCAGAGGCTGCAGTAAAACTTTTACATCGCAAAGCGTGACACGGTGCATGTAGATGGACCACCCCCGAACAGTAATTTTTTAATGTTAATTTTATCGTAAATTTATCGTATAATTGTTATCGTAAATCTTACGTGATATTTACTTGATAAATATCCTTGCCAGACGCATGCTCCTGGAAATCGATTATTTTGATTGGTACCAGTTATTACCAGGCTCCAGTTGCGGCAGTTTGCTATGAAACGAGGGAAAACAAGTGGCAGCTAGTCATAACCTCGGCTGGATACATACATAAATAATAACTTAATACATATCCAACATAATTGGTGAAAAAATGTATTATAAATGTAATTGAAAAAGTCTTCAATTTCTTAGCGTGCCATAGAAAACAACATTTATAATGCATTTAAAATAATCGTGTCGCCCAAACTGTATGGGTAAGTGAAGACATTTTTCCAAACTTTATATAATTTTGAATTATCGACTGTGTTGTTACGTGAATTTGAATAATTTTACTAAACGAAGGCTTTAAATCTTGTTTCAGATTGTTTGTGTTGGGAAGTTTGGAAAGTAAAGGAATAGGATGTCGGTTGGAAAGCCAACCACCTGCAAGGAGGCCCTTCGCCGTTGGGAGGAACAACACGGACAGGAAGTGGCTATCGCAAAGGAAGTGATCTTGAGCTTTCAATGGCCACCGATCGAAAAGATGGATAATGCATTGGCGGCTTTAGTAAATTGCGAGAAACTTTCTCTGTCGACAAATATGATTGAAAAAATTGCAGGTACTAACACCTTTGAAAATTAATTTAAAATTAACTTTACTTCTTTATCTGCCTTTACACTTCATTTATCTGTTTCCACTTTATCTTCTATTAAAGCTTATTCATTGAATGTTTCCTTTTAATAACTTAATTCGTTATCTTATATTATTATTTATTTTATTTATATATTGTACTGTTTATTGAAAACTAACCAGTTCCGTGCATTGTAATTTTAATCAGCTTTTCACCGATTTCTACGTACTTTATTTAATTATTTATAGTTTGTATAAATAGAATACACCTAACCCTCGATTTACACGGTAGATTGGTTCCCCTTAAATGCCGTGTAAATTAAAATCGTGCAATTCGAATCCACATTTCTCATTGAAGATAAATATATAATAAATTTAACCAATCCATATGAAACAGTATTATTTATGTTAAAAAAATTAGAGTACATATTTTAAAATAAAAATTCATTAATTCAAGCAAGATATATATAATTCAAAAGTACATATTTTCTTCCGCATTTCTTCAAGCGTGTTAAACCGAAATCGTTCAATTCGAATGCCGTGTAAATCGAGAGCTAAGTGTAACTAGAATAGTAAAGGTGGCACTAAATTGAAAATCCAATAATGATTTATAACACAGTAATCCTATGCAACAAGTGATTGGCGTAGTCGCACGTCAGAGCATATTAAATGCGTAATTCGATATATGATAGTTAGCCGGCGATGAAATTCCATCCTAGATAGTATAAATGGAGCCTAGATAGCGATTCATTTACACCTTCGAGTTAAGCACTTTAACACTTTCACGACCGCATGTTTGCGCAGCGAAACGTCGCCAGGCGCCGGCAATATTTTTGAAGAATTAATTTTAAAAAACTTTACGTAAATTCACGAAATAATTCAACATTATTATACAACAATATTTTTCCTTTGTGTGATAATTATTAAAACGTACAAATATAAAACAAAATTCAAAAAAAATTCAAAAAAAATTTGAAAGAATTAAAAAAAAAGCGCTTCGAGATAGACTATTTAGCAGTCAAAGGGTTAAGCAAAGTCACCAGCAAATAACGACTGGCCTATCAGTGGCACCACGGCAGTGTCACCGGCACACAACGACTGGCCGGCCCATGTCACCGCTGTGGTGTCACCGGTCGTGAAAGTGTTAATTGGCATACAATCCTGGCATGCCATTAAAGCCGTTCCAAAAAGAGAACATTTTATTACAGCGGTTGGCCGTTAAAGTCAGCTTAAGTAAAATGTAGAACATTAAAGAAAATAATCTTCTTAACGTATATTTGGCTCTCATTTAAACTTCATTGAAACTGAGCTTAGAAAAAGCGAAGACTTACATTTGATTCGATTATGGAAGACACTTGACCCGGACAACGTGGTTTCTTTGCAGGAATCGGGGCTTTGAAGAATTTGAGGATCTTATCGTTAGGACGGAATTTAATTAAGGGATTTAACGGCCTTGAGCTTTTGGGGGACACCCTCGAGGAACTTTGGATCTCGTACAATTGTATCGAGAAGATGAAGGGCATTAATGTCATGAAAAATCTTCACGTGCTTTATATGTCGAACAATTTGGTGAGGGAGTGGAACGAATTTGCTAAACTCCAGGAACTTCCGAATCTGCGAGATTTACTTTTCGTCGGAAATCCACTTTATGAAAGTTGTGACGTACGTGTGTTTATTCTTGTTGAGTATTAAGTAAGCTATTATTTAAAAAAATAACAATGTGATTGAAAAATTTGTATTTCTAACACATTTCAAAATATTTTTTAAACTTTATTACCTTTTATTCTTTACCTACTTACATACTTTATTTATCTTTTTATTTTTTATTTCCCATGAAAGCCATCGCATTTCTTTTATCCGTGTTCAGTTTCAGTAATTAAATTCGTTATATTATTTATTGGTCCGAACGAGTTTCGTGTATTTTAATGTAAATCAGTTTGTTGCTTGCTTTCTTAAATTTTTAAAAATTCATAAGAACGGAACAAATTGATAATACAGTGTAGCATAAATTAATGATTTCAATATTATAATTGGTAACTATGCTATACATTTTATGATTATGAATTAACAATATTATAAATTATAAAATTATAGATTAGACGATCATAGATTACAAAATGATAGATTAGAAAACCGTAGGTTACAAAATTATAGATTATAAAACGATAGATCATTGATCACAAAGTTACAGATTAGACAATCATAGATTACAAAATTATAGATTATGAAAGTATAGATTATAAAATGATAGATTAGAAAACCGTAGATTAGAAAATTACAGATTATAAAACGATAGATTAGAAGATCATTGATTACAAAGTTACAGATTAGACGATCATAGATTACAAAATTATAGATTATAAAATGATAAAGTAGAAGATCATAGATTACAAAATTACAGATTAATAAAATTATATATTACACAATTACAAGTTACAAAGGTATTAATTGTCCACGTAATATATCTAACGTTGTTTCTTTCAGGTAGAGCAATGGAGGTCAGAGGTTGCTCGTCGCTTACCAAGTTTAGAAAAATTGGATGGTGAACCGATTATAAGAACAGAAGATAGTATAAGTGCGAATCAAGATCGAAAAATCGATAGCCCGATGCAAACTCTAAGTCCATCCGATCAAAATACTGTATAAATAATTTTATACTGAACTTTGCAATATTGCAAGAATTTATTAATACTCTTTAATTTCGTAGCATCGGCAATTTATATAATGTGATTCTTCGATACGTATAATTTATAATCATTGTACTGTACTAACAATAAGTTATACAAACTTTATATGTACATTATTGTACATAGGTCTTGTAATGCGTGCTTGATAGAATAAATATATGTATATATACATAATCAAAGCGATTATTTAAAAATTTGAAATACTTTTAAAAGCAATATGCACATCGATGTACCTGAATACTTTGCGGTGAAAAGATAGTTTGAACTTAGCATATGAACTTTGGATTTGCAATCGTGGGCGGTTACCTTTATTGCGTGCGTCATTGTTAAGGGCAAGTTAAAGGTTGCCTTTCCGTGACCGTTGACTTTTCTTAACGCTCTTGTTTAATAAATGAGAACTGTTTATTGTTTATTATTTAAATGCAGGGTAATTCATGCAAATGTAACAAGCTATATCTTCTGTTTGGTTGCAGTTAGACAAAAATGTTAACGGACGAAGATGATCTTTTCTAGAAACTCAAATCTGTTCTAAACTGTCAAATGTATCGATAATCAATCAAATAATTTTATAAACACATTTAGTATGAGTTCCCAGAACAGATCAGTAATAAAATTTGAATTTTTAGCGAAATAGTTATTACTGGTCAGCAGTGGTCGGTAGTGGTCGGTAGTGGTCGGTAGTGGTCCGTGCTGGTCGGTATGGGTGATCCTGGAAGGCGGAGGGTCGTCGGTTTGGAAGAGGGTTAGTTTGGGAAGAGAGAATTAGGAAAGACGTCTTTCCTCCCCGAGAGCTCCCGGTAGAATCCAAAATTGTTGTACAAGGGGTAACCACGTCACCTCGGTTCCTCAGAAACCAGGAACGGGTGAAAATTGGTGGGGTAGAACCCCTTGGCCAATCCCGATCGCTCCTTTCTTGAAGGTCTAACCGTTGAATATTTGTTACTTTCTTAGATCGTTAGCAACAGTATTCGCATAATTATCGACTTGAAAGCTTTTTGGGAAATACTTTCGCATGCATTTTCGAATATTTTTGCGAATTACGTCATAATTGGTGCACTGGACATCAATCCCCTGAAACGATTCCCTTTTAACGACGCACAAGTGGTCCATTAATATAAAGTCTTCTTCGGAATCGCCTGAGATTTTATTAATTTGTTGTTATTTAATCGGTTCGCTCGTTAATAATTAATTAATATAAATAAAATTGTAATAAGTATGTAATAAGTCGTAATTTGATCAACTTATTATAGTATCGGTGTAGAAAAAGTGTTCGCCACCATTTTGTACTTTTTGAGATGATCGAATATTACGACTCAGATATATTACGCTTTCATTATTTTATTGAACTGCAGCTTCCGGATGCACCAAAGGTTGCATGATGCATACTTTGTACTCGTGCGCGATGAGTACAACGATCGTTGTAACGATAAATAATTTCCTTGTACAATTACTAATAATAGAGGTATGATATCGTTTTAATTTCGGCAACGGTCGTAGTTTGTTGTGGTTTGTTGTGGTAAGATGATAGACGTTTCGTGGTCATTGTATTTTGAAAACACACAGTGTCCTTTTTTAATATTACCTAACTTTTATATAAATCTTGTCGGGTATGTTTTTCATAAGGTCTAATGTAATTAAAGGTATTTGAAATTAATTACTACAATAAAATTGATGCAAAATAAAAAATCGACGATCGCATACAAAAAGAATAGAAGAAAAATTTTCACTTTCAAACAAAGAATATATTAAAAATCACAGTATTAAATATGACATTGAAAAATCTGTTTTTATTCTCACGGCTCCAGTGTTGATAAATCATAGTCGTTAAATAATCATTAAGACTCAAAGTCCATTTAGTTGCGAGGAAACCTAATTATTAGCGAAAGTATTGTACTTATATCGTTTGTCCAAAATAAATCATGTAAAATCTCTCGAATACTACAGAATAATTGCGGACATCATGTTTCATTGAAAGTACGGACATTACGGAAATGAATGGACTCGTAAACGATTCAAAGTTACTTGATAGTTTAATTTCTACTCGCAGCAGACCCACGCGTCAACTCCTTCTGTTTCATATCCCTTTTTATTGATCTAATTACGTTTTGAAAGGTTCAATTTCCCGTACATATGTACATATGTATATGTACTATGTCTGCTAATACCAGAGGTATAGACCTGCACCATTTTTCATCCTCCACATTCCTTTTAATCGCATCGGTTTATAGAAGTATCTCGTTCGATCCAGGATAACTGAATTGAATTAATCTAAGGCTTTTTCTACTCTATACAAACCGGTAAGTCCTCTATATCTCCCTTTCATTGTATTAGGGGTGCCGGAAAGTATTCAATTCGAGAGTAAAGAATTATTGTCGCATTGAAATTTCGGAATTTGATTTTCTCCCCATCGTTGTCTATGATCAAGGATCATAGATAACGATGGGGATTATCTAATACAATAATGGTTAATATGAAAAAATATAATTATGATATAAAAAATGATTGATTACTTTCCGGTACCCCTAATACATCATTACCATATTTGTATTTATATTCCACTGAATTGATCTTCTTCTCCGCATTATCTTCCTTTTCGTATTTTATACATATATGAAGGGTACGTCACGTTAAATTAAATTAATGAACCAAACTCAATTAAACTGATTGACATAAATCATACAAATACATTCACAAGTCTGTTACAGGTATTATAATAATTGATTAGGAAGGTCGCGTACATTAATATTAATTTATTCGTTTCACGATACAAGATAGATCGTACATACGTTCTTGGTGGTTGTAAAAGGTTGAAAAAAGCAAATAGAGTTCGATTGGATTCGATGCACGAGATATACCGAGGATCTGATAGAAGACTCTTCGAAGAGATCTCGTTTCCATTTCGTACAAGGCGTGTGAGATACAAAGATGTGTTAAGTCGAGTGCCTGGATTGTTTCCTTCGTAGTTTTTATAAGTAGACGAGACGCGCGTGAGAAGTGCATTAGAAAAATTGACATGTGTGCGTTTCTGCATTTGTTCTCGCTTCGATACGCTGCTACTTTCTTAAGTTCGTTCCGAAATATCCGATTGGTCGATTCAGAAAATAATTCATTACTTTCATCTCCTTCGTAGTTCAACGCTCTGTTTACCTCTATTTCACGAATTAATCGGCACTTCGGGCGCTTTAATATATCAAAGAAAATCATTGTTGAGTAAGTTGCATCCAAAACAAAGTAAATGTTCGTCAGTGTAACAAAAATATTCTAGAATCTAGATTTTTATCTTTCACAATAATTTCTGGATTCCTGTCATCGTTTCTTTGCAGTATTCTTAATATAAATGAGAAGTGTGTTTGTAAAGTATGTATACATTTAAGGCGGTCAAAGTGTTTATCAGTAAAATTCTTTTCTCCTAGATATTTCCGAGGAAAGTTGTATTAAATGGTCATAGTGTTCCTTTAAGAGGAGCGAGCTTGGTTTGATGAAGGAAGGAGGCTCTTTAAAACACTCTCGGATAGAAATTGTATCATTATCGACGCGCGTAGCGGTCTGAAAAATGATTTGTCTTAAAAGGTTCCCTTGGAACAGCGTACGATTAAAATTGCTCGAAATCCGTCGTAAGATGAAGTTACGAAAGTCAGTGGCTCGAGTTGTTAGTCTAGAGCAGTGATTTTCAACCGATTTTCAACCGATTTTCAACTGAAATTTTTCTAATATAATTAATTAAATTATTTTCGAAAGAAGTCTAAAGCACAATAAGTGACATATCAAAATTAAAACCTTTAAAACCTCTTTAAATTGCTTATACGAGTATATCATTGTTATAATAGACGTGTACAAAATATAGTAAAAAAATATGTTAACCATCATAATTTAAGGGTGCGTCGGAACTATAGGTTTAAATGTGCGGTAATATGAAAAAGGTTGAAAAGCACTGGTCTAAAGGAACAGCGGATTAGAAAGTTATCCGATTAAGTTAGATTAATTTCGAGACATTTAATCACAGTAAAAAGATAGAAAGAGACTTTAGTCGACGACGAGTATGAAAAATATCGTTAGATCGAGTCTCCGAGGTTGATCCGTATCGTACATCGTCGAAGCGATACGAATCGGCAGCTCGAGTCTGAAAAGAAACCAAACAAACGAGAATTACATCCATTCTAGTGTATTAGTTTGTGAAATTGCGAACGTATGTGAAATTTGCAATATCGTTCTTCCCTCGATGATGAGTGTTTAACTTTCCAGTTGCACCAAAGAGAAGGTCACGTCCGTTTAGCATCGCTTCGTATTCGACGGTTTCGACGATAGCTTTTTTAAACATTTATCTTTAAATACATCACACCGACAAGTTTAACTCTTTTCTTTTGTTTTCCCCGGCTTTCCTCTAAACCTCCCCTCCCCCCACTTATCTTATTTTGACACAAAAATAGTTCTGAATATTTCTTTGCTCCGTCCTCCTCTTTCCTCTATAGCTCTTAGCGATTATTTTTATTTCGTTTGTTTAGTTATCGACACCGATTATACTCAACACGATTTACACTGGGAGAAAAGTCTATGCGATTTTTCGAAATGAAGGCTGGCGGGTTTCTGGATAAAGAGTCGACGTTCCTTCCGCGAGAAGGATTTTTCATTTTTCCATGTTTCTCTCGTTTTTTTACAGTGAAACTTATAATTCGGATTCGTTTACGCCGTGGCGAATCGTTGTTTTTGCTTCTTTACGAAATCGAGAGCTGTTTTGTCGCCGATTCTTGTCTCCAAAATTTGAAGGATCGGATGGTCTGAAACGCAAAACCAGAACAAATTTTAAATTTACTGAGTGCTGCATAATCATTCAAAATTGTGAATAGAATATAATTATAATATAACTACTTATTTCTATATAAATCATATAAATTTCTAATTGAATAATATAAATGATACGAGATTCAACATACAAATATCTAACTCTGTCATATAAATCACATGAAATTTGGGATACAAAATTCTAATTCTAAATGTAATATAAAACATATAGGACACAACATATAAATTCCATAATATGTAATATGACATGTGAGATATGTGTCTGATTATATAACATAAGCCATATGAGATTCGAGTATCTTACTTCGATTTTTCTGATGCATAAGGGGTAATTCAGTATATTTGAGGCCGTGGAAATTGTCTATACTGGTATTCGTGTCAGCCACACCAGGTATCGTACTGAGTCCCAAAAATGCTTCACCTGCGAAATCGTTTGCTGAGAGGACATCGTGATCCATCACCGTGAAAAGAACCATCGCATCAGGGCTTCGACACTGTTCTACACTGACGGAACTAAAACATTGTAAAAATGATACAATGTTTATTATTGGTTTATTTATTAGTTTAATTTAATGGGATGCGCACTTTATATTAGGTTTATGCAAAAGTTTTAGTCTTTCCGAGCTTCAGAATTTTTCCCATTTCATATAATGGCCTTGAAACTATTCTTAAATAATAATAAATAGCGTTTCGAAAGTGTAATACCAACCTTACAAAAACACAAAACGCCGGGAAAATATTTTAATTGAAAATAATTTTATTTTGGGGCTGAAAAAGAGTCTAAAACTGTTACATACACTTAATACATAATATACAAATAGAAAATGATGTGCAGAACATTAGAATGTTGTAATATAACGTAAAAAAGTAGCAAAAAAAAGAAAAGCAAGAACCGTCGCTCCACGATCTCTGCATGAAAAAAACTGAAAAGCTGAATGTTCATTAAATAAATTCATTGAAAATTTAATAAATATATTTTTATTGTTATTAAGATTATAGATTTATATAAATTTACTTACAATTCGAAACATTCGTCAAACATGGGATTAAGTGTCTTCTTCTGAACATTGGTCTGTTGCTCCGCGCAATGCTCAAACACTCTCCGCGGCAATAATTCGATTATCACGAAAGGATCGCTGTAACCATTCCGATCTAATGGTATTACATCCCTCGCATTTATCACTTCGACACACAAAGAATCGTGATTAAGATACGCCCTCACTGTTAAAATACCGTATTCAGGTGAGACGGTATTAATTTGGTCCTAAAAAATCATCACCAGCCGATTAGCTTCAGAACATCCATTATATTGCAATAACACAGTACACCTGACCCTCAATTTACACGGTGGATTAAGTCTCCGAAAATATCGTGCAAATTAAAATCCTGCAATTCGAATCCACATTTCACATTGAAAATAAATATGTAATAAATTTCACAATTCCATATCAAATAATATTATGTTTTAAAAAAAGACATTAGAGTACATATTTTTAAATAAAAAATCATTAATTCAAGTAAGATATATAACAGAATGAAGAAGTACATATTTTCTTCCGTATATCTTTAAGCGTGTTAAACCGAAATCGTGCAATTCGAATGTAGTGTAAATCGAGGGCTAAGTGTATACTCTTTTGTGTGGAAATTAAAGAAGCGTATACGAAACCATAAGCCGTTGTCGGTAATAGCGATCAATTAGGAATGCCGTATCCATTTTGTGGTACTGAAGACGTTCCTCTACATTCATGAAACTTTGAGAACGTAGGACTTCAAACGGCAAGCCTTTGTCATCAGCATTAAAGAATTTTACTAACAAGTCTAGAGCCTCGTGTAGCCTTTCATAAAACATCGCAGGTTTATCCTAAAAATTTTTAAGAATTTATCATAAATCAAGTGTCATCGAAATTTTCAAATTTCTACAAGTTTACTTTACTAAATTAGAATGAAAGAGAAATGAAAGCTCGATAAAATACAAGCGTAAAATAAAAGGGATTGTAATAATACGTCAGTAATTCGAGATAATTTTAAATCTAAACACTAATAATAGATAATCCTGCTAAATTAACCCTTTATACTCGGAGTTGACTGAAATGCGACATTAAAATATTCTCCAGTTATATTCTGTTATAGGACGTTAAATCATTGACAACTGGAGTACATTTTAATGTCGCTTCTCAGTCGCTACTGGGGTTGCCGAAATAAACTGAGTGGCTACTGAGAGTCGCCTTTCGAGTGCAAAAGGTTAAACTTGCAATAAAAAGACTGTCATATATAAAAAGATAATGATTCGGGATATCTTAAAATCTAATCATTAATAATTGATTACTAGTCTCTACTTACTCCTGCATTCCCATCCATTTGCAAGCTCAATTCGGCGAGTACCACTTCCCAAATATCCTGCAGGACTCGCGTAAAATTCGCAGTGAGTAAGGACGAATTAAGTGCTACCAAGTGGACGTCCAAATATTCTTGTAACGGTGCAATAGCTTCGGAAGTAGGTAAACTATCTGGTGACCATGCCAGATGGAACATGGACTTCTTCAAAGGTGGTCTCATCTACGATAAAAAATTCCTTGAAAAGCCGTAACACATATTAACCGATTCTATAACAGTCGTTTAACTTATTTCATTATAACAATGCACCCTTTCCAGAAATATGCGCAGTAATACTTGATATTGTTAAACTTAAGTTCAATGAATGAATTTAGATCGGTAAATATGTCAGTAATTAACATAAAGAATGAAAATACTCGATTGTGTTTGATGTTAAACTAACGGCGTTTGAGTTCTACTTATTAAAGTCGATCAATTTTTTTCATCATGTCAATTGTTACCTTTCAAAAAAATGTGCAATAATATTCTACATTATTAAACGTAAGTTCTTTGAATGCATTTAAATCGGTTATTAATATAAAGGGGTACAATACTGGGTTAAGTTCGATGTTTTAATAGAGTAGAATACTCCACTCGCCACTAAAAGGCCTAAACTTAACGGACTATAAAATTTTGTTTAAATGCGTTTTCAAATTTACGGACGCTACGTTCGAGTTAAAGTAATGACGTATGGTTTCAAATTGTTTATATCATGGATTTCGTTAGTCTCCCATAGCTCGGAGAAATATAAATCCTGACCTTCGCGCCGATCCTTGAAACGATCTGGTTTATAAAGAGCAACATTTGTCCTGGTGTCTGTTCCAGGGGTGACGTCAAGGCGTTCCTCCACTGCAGCCGGACAGATTCACCAGCTTGACATTCCAAGGCCAACAACAACTTCTCTACGTACAGCTCTTCGCCTAAATTCAGAAGCCATCTTCTCACGTACTCGAGGCCGTTAATAGCGACGCACATCTGAAGAACAGGATGAAAATTCTTCTTGCAAACCGAATACTACTTCGTCAAACTCAGTTCAATCTTTCACAAAGAATGTTAGGAAAATCGTTGCAGATTTTCCAAATTCACACTTTTGCAAATCATGTTCACCTGTTCGCAATAATATTAAGTAGCGGAAAAAGTTCGTGCGGATTTTAAAATTCAAACTCAAATATTCTGAATATTGTAGAAAGTAATTTTATTTGACGAAGTAGATGTCATTTATTTCTACAACTCTTTTCCCATGTTCTACAAGCTTGTATATTTCTTTTTTGTAACAATCAAATATGTGTTTCGTGTACATCTTTATATTACATACAATATAATTTTGAATTTCTTACCAATAAATTTCCATTTGATTTGATTTTTATTACAAAAACTGAAGAAAACAATTTTGTAAAAAATTGGAAACTTTTGTATTTGATTTGCAAAAAGTTGAATTTCGAGTGCAAAACTCGTGTTGAAAAGTGCCTTAGAGTTGGCCTCGAAACATCCTTGTCAATGTTCACATTTATATATTTACTCATTTGCATATTATAATAAATAGTATCGTGTAAAAATAAAGATATATAAAATAAGTACAAAATATTTATAATTGATAAGACATATAAATCGATGTTGTACTCGGTGATAAGAAATAAAAAAAGATATGTATAAATTCATTCACACATTTCAGCAATTATAGTTAATGTTATATAATACTTACTACTAAATCGTGAAGAATGTGTTTTTAAAGAAATTAAGGTTATTCTAAGTTACATATACAATTTACTATTAATTCAGTAGAAAGTGTAAATTAAATGCAGTTTTATACAGCGATGTTAATCTAACAGTGAATTATATACGTAATTAAACGTTCCTCTCGCTGATTACGCTACTGATCATTTTTTTGCTTTACTACAATATCGCGTACAACATTAGTGTATATCTTACAAAGCATAGTGCAAAGCTTAAACCCCTATAGCTCCATGTAACTTTGAAGTGACATACTCATCTATACACATCTTTCATTTCGTTTTATTTTGTTGTTGTAAAAATAATTATAAAAGCACGCGAAACGATTGTCACCTTTTTCGATGCGTCCAAGTATTAATTTCGTTACTATTTTCATGTAATGCACCTTCGTAAGAATTGTGTTTAACTAGATTTACGTTATACGATTTCCTTTTAGACACGACAAAAATTGGGCTATAGAGGGTTAAAGGGATATTCAAGAAAACATCTTCAAGTTGGCACATAGAAAAAGTTTCTACTATTCCTATGACTACTTTGCGAAGCGGGGTGTCTTGTATACTAATGCGAAGCAGTCTCTACCTGAGCGATTACCTCGTCTGTTGTTTTATAAGGAGTTTGGTCCTCGTAGTATCCACTGTCAGCCAACTTTTGGTGAGTGATCTCTGCGTAGTAAGCTGCGGAACTGCATATTGCCTGTAATATTAATATTATATTGTATTATATTAATATTAAATATAAGTGGCACAGGCTTTTACAAAAATACGGTGGAAAAATGCCAGACTACGCAGTAGCGCTCGTCGTCTTTGGTGTAATTGTACTTCGTTTACTTCATTTTTACTCATATATGTCGAGTACGTTTACTTCCTGATCGTCCCTTTTAATGTGAAGGATCGCACTTGAAATAAACGTATCAAAAAATGATATTTATTAAACGTATGAGTTTTTATCGCCTTTTAAAAACTTGAGTCGGAAGTTCCTTGCTACAACCGCTGGCATTTTTTCGACGTGAAACCGGAAGAACGCAATCGCACCGTCCCCCCCTCAAACGATTAAGTGCCGAACAATTTTTGTAAAATGCAGAGTAAAATGCACATTTCTATTGTTTCGAGAAACAATACAAACTGTGATACTTTCCTGAAATTAGGTATATTCTATAACAAGTATTTATTACAAGTAAACATTTCTTTTATTTTGCATTACGATGTTTTGTTATATGCATCTACGTATCTGCCGCATAAAAAGAAACTCGATTGTATTGTGAAATAATATCAAACAATAATATTTTAATATAATCATTATTTGATTAACTGAAAGTGAAGATAACTTACTATACACAATTAATAATCGTTTATTATACTTACATCGATGACCTTCAGAACGAAGTTGTAGGATCCAGGAAAATCGGGCCAAGCTAACTTCTTCCAAAATTCTTTGATCTACGGATATAAATTGGCAAATCATTGTGATTTGAATTGTAACTGATTTGTATTTACTCGGAGGTGTAGGTATTTTAGGACAATGTACCTGATAGAAACATGCGGTTACATCAATGGCAGATGTACAATGCTTAACAATGTAATCACCGGTGCAAATTCGATCGAGTTCCGCCGCCCTTCTGACTCTCTGTATTGCCTTCAATTTAGCCAGATCCAACCATTTGTCGACAGCTGGTCGGAACCACTCGTAATACTTGCAAATCGCCAAAGTTTTATGGTCGGCCTGAGGCAAGTTTTCTTTCATGCTAAAGATAATATATTCTCTTTAATAGTCTCCCCTTTTAGTGCTACCAACAAGAACAGGATAATTCGGTCGCGAAATAGTGAAAAAAATATATGTACTACGTCGCGGATAAGAAACGTATACCTTTAATCGAATCCCTAGTGATCCTTTAAGAAATGTTGTAAATCGGAAGTAATTTTGGAGCAAATGATTTTTTAGTCATCAGAAAAATTTAATTCGTTTTTATAAGCTTAGAATGGTATCAAATTATAAATTGTGAAATTAATGATCCTCAAATGTCATAATTCCCATTTTGATAAAATCAAGTTCACATATTTCGATGTGAACAAATTCGCAACTCCCGAATTGATTACTTTACGGAACTCCTAATACATGCTAAGATTTTCTGGTAATACCTAGGATTTATCAATTTTCGAGTTTTTACGGTAACATAAACATCGGGGACTCAAAAGTTCGGTACTATCAACTAGATGTATAAGTTTATGAAGAATAAGGGTGAATGGGATATTTACTTTACGAAGTCCTGAAGAGTCATATAGAGTTCAAATATCGGTGTCCCGATTTCCGCGCCAGGTGGTAAAACGTATTCTTCGTCTACATTCTGCCCATGAAGTTGAAGGCAAGCAGTCGTGACCCTTGCGCCAAGCTCGTTTTGCATCTATGACATTTATTTTCTTAGTTCCGCTGCTAAAAATTGTATCACCGTAGATCCTACTGTTATCTTCCAAAATTTATTTTTCCACCACTTTTATTCTCCAATCAATTCCATACATATGTAGATTCCTTCGAAGCACTCAGTGTTTGCAAGTTCTACGAAACTCTTCATAAAACTTATCTCATACTTATTTAATAGAAAGTCTACCGCAAAGTTCTGGCCGTTTAGCGCACAACTATTTTAAACTCATACGAAAGTGTTTTAATCGAAAGTACATGGTTCCTTGTTTTCATTGTTATGTTTTATGGTTGGTACCCTGAGAGATAATATCGATATATTATATCGAAAGAAATGTTATGTCATCGGTATTTACTAAAGAATAACGAATGAAAGATGTATGTCAGGATCATTTACGACATTGTAAACTTTACAATGTAGAAGTTTGTTAAATGTTTTTGGGGCATGCGCGGTATTTGAAGGAACACGCGGAAGATGGTTCGAAGAATTGAAAAGCGGATACTTTAACTTCGATTTTTACGAAGAAGTAATCGTCGTTAATTAAAACCACATTGTTAATTCAATATTAATAAAATCACAATATTCTGTTATTTCCCTTTACTAAATAAACGGACAGAATATTCCGGTAGACCTAATATATTAAAGAATGTACCGTTTACAAGATGCGAAAGAATTTTATAAAAGCTTTATATACATGTTTAATATTTCTTTGCCTGGAATCACGTTCACTTGCACCCGAGATAAATGTAAGTTTGTGACAAGCCTCGAATAAATGTCACTTCAAGGATCTCGTTATATGTATGTATAGGATAAAGAGATGAGAGTCTAAGTATATAGCGTGTAGTATGTGTTGGCATTACGGAAGTTCGTAAATCATCCGGTGTAGGGTATATCTTTACGGTAAATTGCCTTGGGCTCGAGGTAAGACATTGAAACGAGAAACATACTGAGTGCTTGGAAACTTCCGTAACTTTCCTTGTTCCGTTGTAACTCGTTTTGCAGAGCGATGTTTACGTAACGGTGTCCCATGAGCGTCGCGTTTCTCGCGGTGAGTATTAAGCTAAAATGATCCGACTAAAACTCGCGCGCATTCTACTTTCGGCACGATGAATTGCGACAGTACTCTCTCTACTGCGACAGTAATACCCGGTATAAAAACAGTAAGTGTTATCGTTGTGTGCTCTACTTTTCAATTAAGAATTCCACGTTCGCGAAAGTTTATAGCTGCCGAAGTTATTATGGCGTGGTACTTCCGCTCGAGAAACTTGCGCGAAAAGTGGTGGACGTCCTATAGAGAAAAATTAATCAGAACTGGAAAGAAACGCTTAGTGGTGGTGCGCTTTGGGAGCATCTCTAGAAGTGCAGAAAATATCAATCGGGGTACTTGACTTCCTTTGATCTCTGATGGTCTTCAAGGATTACTTCAGGAATAAATGGTACTTTCTTTAGGATTTCGATTGGAATTGATTTAAATTTTTGAAATACAGATTTTATATTATACTTTAAATTATCCCTATTGCAAATCATATTCACCTGTTTGCAATGAAATTTGTTGAAAAATTAATAAGAGATCCATCAGGGTTCAAGAGATCAAATATTACAAGATAATTAAATTTTGGGGTTTACGATGGATTTTTATTTTACAGGGTAGTCGAATCTTTGGTTCAAAGGTGAGTATTACACAACTGCGAGTGGTGCGTCATTTGCTGTACTGCCGAGCGCATGCATCGATTGGATGTATTTTTGGTGCAGTAGTGTTCGGTGCTAAATTACGCGGAAGGTGCATGCTGAGCGTGTGATGTATTATGGGAATCGTCATTATGGAAAACGCATGCACCAAATGGAACAAAAGAGCTGATAAGGATTCTCGTTGCTTGCCATTGTTCTCTACGTTTTTTAATTATCTTGTGGAAGATTCACGCATGTCTTATTGTCAGTCAAGCGTGAAGCATGTACCGCAGAAAATGTCTTATACATTCATTAAATATTTTCATTTCAGTTTTATAACATTCCAATTGTACTTATAAATCAAATTTCAGTTGGCTGTTAATGGATTACTTAATTAAGGCTAGAGCTAACAAAGCAGTCAAAATGATGGATCTGCAGTATTTGATAAAAATATTCAAACTTATCGCGTTCCACTTTTTCACATATTCTGTGACTGATGATGCTTGATAAACACAATTAATCGATTAATTTAGTTTCACCATCCATCCTTATTTTTAGCAGTAGAATTACGGAAGCCGCCAAAATGACAGGTTTGCGGGATTTAATAAAAACGTTCGAATTTATAAGGTTTCATATTCACAGATTTTACGTGAATCACTTTGGGCAACGGATGTAATGGAATCTATTAATTTCTTTATTTCACCCATCCTTATTTTTAAGGACATATACGTGAATTCTATATGTATAAATATGGCAGAATACAAGAACGACTTTAAAAACTATTTTAAATCACGGAAAAAAACGTCTAAAGATGTAAAACTAAATATACGATTTTTTTTAAATAAGTTCCGGTTTTTTGGGTGTTAAAGACATATTCATAAGTATATAAATATAGCTAAGTATTATAGATCGTTCGTAGTTCTAGTGTGAAATGTAATTTCTACCGGGATTCATAAATGAACCTTCCACTTTCTTTTTTGCTATTGTCATGAAATAATAAGATATGTATGTAGTGTAAAAGGTTATGTGTCTATTAGAAAATAGTTGATCGTTAGCTCGACAGTTACTGGTAACTTTACTTATACATCCATACGAGTATAATATCGAAAGCTGATTAACCAACTTGTAGATATCAAGCACTATCACGAATTACCAACAATTACCTCTATAATTTCGAGTAGTCATATTACCTCGAAATAGATTTTTATACTTTTTCACACTTCGAATGCATTAAATACTCTACAAGACTTTAGGTAGATAAAGAAACCTCTAATTGTCCGACTCTAAAATAGTTCCAAAATCTATCAAGTATTAAATGCCTCTTATTTTATTTGCTTCCACAAACAAATGATATTTCTAGTAAATGAAGAATAATATATAATTGCATTATATATAATATATTGATTATACTGCGTCCAACTTCTGTTAGCACTAAGTTACATTTACACTAAAGTATTAATATAACAAGTATGCAAATTTGATTTATAATAAATTTCAATTACATACGTATCAAATACATATAAATTTTGTAATATTTTATATATATTAGAATCTGCATACTTTTATATTGAGTCATATTGATATGAAATATAATTGTATATTGAAATAGTATGCAAATAAAATCGAGGCACAAGAATACGAATCTTTTGGTAAAAGTTCACATATACAAAGAAGTCAAAGAAGAAGAGACGGAAAGAAGAAAGAGGGTTTTAAGATTTTGTGGTGGCGATGAAAAAATACCTCGGAAGTGTTCTCCATGTGTTTCGCCACGTGTTCCGCCAGCTATGGACAAACATCTCGTGTACAGTAAGATCGCGATGACCTGATGGACACTATCAGATTCGTTCTCCGATCTTGATTCAACCTAGCCTTCAGGTCACTGCGATATTTATTTATTTACAGGGTGTCCTCGTTCCTTCAATTTCTCCTTACCCCCACGAGTCGCTTATAAATTATAACCCGATTACAGGAAAATTTAATCACAGACTTGGCACCGTTTCGAACCACTTACACACACAAATGTTCTATTGAAATAATATATATATATATACATAATAACACATGATAATAACAGTTAATAACGTAACTATAGAGAGCAGTATTTATATAAAATCTTGATTTTATCGGGAACACCCTATATATAAAGAGTAATATGTTTTGTATTCATTTTGATGCAAGGACGCCGACCGGATTCGAAGGAAGAATAGTCAAAGTTGACTATGTAAGTTTCATTGAAGTCGAATTATTGGCAGTTTTTAGATGGATTTCATTTACTAATTTATGTGGATGTACATTTTGCATCTATATCGCTATATTTATTATTTTATGTACTTCCAAGAATTGTGCCGTAATTTGGATAATTGCATTGATTGGATTTGTGACTTTATTGGAAAAAACACGATCGACGTCTTGAGTAAAGCGTTCAAGCCAAACATAGCACATCCAGCTTCACGAAACAGTGAATAAATAAATAGATCTGTGTTATGTGACAGTGTGTCTTGATCCTGTATTATCGCGAACTATTAAGTAAACACTGTATCTTTTATTCCGTGTTCATTTGAACGAATGTATCTCGTATTGGTTGCTTACCAGTTTATCCAACTTTTTGTATACTGCCGAGAAATATGGTACTCCGTTCGTGCTGGAACACAATATATTTGTCTTCCCTTTGCAAACAACATTAACATCTCACAATAAACCATAAAATATGAATAATTTTAGTACAATAACGTAGGAAAAGATAAACAAATAATATTGTCACAAGGCTGTATCAAAATCATTTTATAAATCAAATTCGTATATTATGACACTACAATCAATTTCAAATATTCTGCTAGACAATGTACTCCTTAATAAAATACTTATGAAACTTGCAGTGCTTCATAATTGACCTTTTACTTTTGACACAAAGCGAAGTGAAGGAAGAAGAAAATTAAATACATGAACTTAAGAAACTCACCTTTCATAAAGACTATTGTAGTAATTCAATCCTTTTTCCAAGTCCACCAGTAATATTGTTACCAAGTTCGTGAAGTCCTGTAGAACTCTGTCTGCATCCTGATCGGGTTCGCGATCGTAGCACATTGTTTGTTGCCTGATATCCTCGTACCTGATATATCATTATTATCAATCATAGAAATTCACGAGCTCTTACGTTGAAATTACTAAAATCTGTTGTCATAAATATATTTATAGTTTCAGGGTAAATGTGCACAAACCATTCGTGTGTTCCTTTTCTGAGAGCTGTTATAATCTCGCCGCGTATTTCCTTGTTAAATGGACAACACGTTCGAAAGGCCTTCATGTTTGAGAGCGAACCCATACACCTACAACAGCGATAAATAAAGATTTAATTTATAATATATGATACATATCATTCAACTTATAATATACAGGTTATCCCGAGCAAAATAGGCCTCCTAATTATACAGTAATATTTGTTTCTCTGAAAAAGATTTTAGTGATCTGGAAAATTCTATAGAAAATGACAATTGACAACATTTTTTTTTAGGATATTGGTCGTTTAAAACCAGTCATATAATAAACAACATATTTCATACGGGACACTCTGTGTAATAATTAATCAATGGATAAGAAATATTAATAGTATTTAGAATTGAATAAGAAATATTCTGTAAAAAATTGATATCCATAAGTTTTCGTTGAAGATCAAATAAAAATATCTACTTAAAAAGGTAATCCAGTTTATAGTGGATAAAAAATATTGATAATACTACGGATTAGATGTACGAAATAATTTTAATTAATAGATAAGAAATATTTTGTTAAAAAATTGATGTCCATGAGTTGTCGCTGAAGATCAAATAAGAATATCTACCTAAGAAGGTAATCCAGTTTTTAGTGGATAAGAAATATTGATAATATTTCGAATTAAATGTAAGAAATAACTTTAAACATTAGATAAAAAATATTCTGTAAAAAATTCACATCCATGAGTTTTCGTTGACGATCAAATAAAAATATCTACCTAAGAAGGTAATCCAGTTTTGCCATCGTCGGTCGGTGCAAGGGTGGAAAGAGTATTCGATGTTGTCGAATTTTCTTTAAAGAGACTTCAAGGAAGTCATTAAAGGAATCTGCTAAGCATTGTTCTTCGTCCCGCGATAATGTATCGGTGTGCCATAAATTGTCCAATTCCTAACAATTAAAAAACATCATCTAGGTCACAACAAAACGAAAGAGAGACAAATAATTTCTATAGAAATATTTCGTTCTGGAAAAAGTTTAAACCTGAAGAAGACGATGAAGTATTCGTGGATCGCAAGCAGGTTGCCGAGAACTAGCTACCCATCTAATCAGGGCTTGTTGTAATTCTGTGACGTCACCTTGGACGGCGTGTTGATGAAGAATCGTTAGTGCCGTTTGTGGCAGTTCCCCCGTAAAATCTTCCTGAAGAAACCATAAATGTTTAAGAAAATGTACCAACTTGGAGAAAGAACTTTAAAGTGAAGTGAAACTTAAAAATCTTGTTGCTGTGAGAGAAATATAAAAATTGGAGAAATGAGTGGATGAAAAATATTTGTACCCCTTGCTTGTTCATTTCGTGATTCAAGAAAACTGTGTAGAGCCTCTCTTGTTGCCTGAGTTCTCCCCAGTTATCTTCCTCAGATGTTCCCCTATCTTCCCGCGTCGATAGCCATAGTTTTAACCTGATTCTACCCTGAATAGTGCTTCGTTGTGTTCTGGCTTCCAATTTGTACCATCGATCCAATCCTGTACTTGGGATATCCTTTAAAAAATGTCGTAGTTTCCACTTCATAACTCTTTTGATGTTTTAGATCAAATATGATTTTGCAAAGTACGAATTTGCATTTGCATAGAACTTAAAAAAACATTTTGTATTGTATAACGTGTGCAATAGGGGTAGATAATACCTGGGCATGGAATGTAATACAATAAGTTGTCCTTTCGGCTTTACAAATAAATAATTAGGAACAAAATTCGTGTAATGGTGATACCTGAAGAGGAATATTCACGCAGCCTAGAAAATCATCCTGGCCACCAGATCTTGCGCTTTGTGCGATTTGTTTGAAAAAACGTCCAAGGCCCTTCACTCCTCGGACTTCGTTCAGCTTACTGACAGCATCGAACACCGAGGACTCGTCGTCGTGGTCCCTGAAATCATGTCTGTGAGGGCAACAAAAATACTTGCGACTAAAAACGGTACAAAGAGTAATCTTTCTTTCGCACGAATACACTGAAATTTTGTGATTCTTTGATTTTGTAAGACAACTTCTGCATCGTTTTTAGAAAAAAAAAGATATTATGTCGTTCTTCAAACATATGCTTTACCGCAACATATGTATGCAGTAACTACAATATAATTAATTTGGATTATAGTTCATCAACTATATTTATGTAGTTATATTATTAGGAGTACCGCAAAGTAATAAATTATCTACTATTCGTGATCGACGATCCTTCAATGCCATAATTCCCTTTTTGAAAAAATCAAATTCCTAAATTTCAATCCGACAAAATTCTCCATTTCCGAATTGAATACTTTCCGGTACCCTTAATACAATATACATATAACTATAACTAATTTGTTATTCCAGATATAGAATCGCATCACACACTGAATTTCTCAGAGTAAACTTGAGATCTTCTGATTGCGGTAAATAGTTACATAAATACCGTAAAAACATATGATAAAACATTTCCGTTGTACAAATGAACTCACCATATGTCAAGATGCAGGATATCCGTATTGATGTCGTCGATATCGCTGTAAGGAGAATCAGTAGGCGTCAAAGATTGTTCAATTCCGAAGTGACGGCGCTTAATACGTTTTGAATAGCACATGAATTAAAATCAAAGGAGTTCTTAACACTTGGCTTACAAACGAAATTTCTCGTCCCACCGCGGGCTCAATGTATGCGGTTTGACGGTGGTCGCTCTTATAAACTTGGCCGGAACTGCACCACTTAAGGACTCTCGATGTTCGCGTCTACTGGTATGCTCCTTACGCTTGAACGACAATCTGAAACTGATTTCAGAAGGACCATAATAATCTTCAACGCCTCCTTACATTTTGTCACTCAAACACTGCCACTTAAACTGCGATTATTTTATTCTTCATAAGTACAGCACCGACTTACAAATTCATAGCATGGGAGCTCTAAGTTTTTGCTACTAGTCTACGAAAATTGTTTCTTTATGCACAATGTATTCTACGAAGTCTAAAAGCAATGTAATTTCTATATTTAAGAAGAAATAAATAAATAATTGCACTATGACGATATGCAATCTCACTGTTCAGCCACTCGTTATTAACGCTTAATAATTAGGCACAGGTTCCTCTTACAGGCTTTCAAGTTGTTGCTTAATGAGGACATTTGGAAACGGCATTTTCTGGGTGAAGGAAATACAGGTTGTTAATTAAATCCTGGATATTCGTTTCAAACGATTTTCGTTTCTCCCGCAAATACAGTTTCCGTGAAACTGAATTCACGGTTTACCACGCCGTTAGACTGTGTGGTAAACAATGTTGGAGAGATAGAACGTGGAACGTATGATACAGAATGCTGGGCTGGTCTATTATATCGCGAGCCGTCGCGGACAGAACTTGTCATATCCGGCGTCTTCATTGTCATCGAGTCGCATTGTTGTAAGTGTCACTTCAGACTACTGAACGGATCCTCAGCTAGATACATCTCACAAGCTTTATAAAAACATTGTATTAGGCTTTTTTGATTGTCTGATCGAGACCTACATGATGATGTAAATTTGTTTTTCTTCGGATGTACTCATCGAGACCTACAATTTGAGCTATCACTCGTTAAAGAAGGCCGATTCCACTTCTGGTCCTCCCCTTGTCAGAGGACCAACTTCTTCTTCCGCGATAAGCGAAGGATGCCCAGTAAAAGAATACACTGACTTCGAACGAATTTTTCTTTGCGACGTTACGGCGGATATAATGTTATATATAGATTCCTTAACAAGTTGAGTGCCGGGCCGAAATCCGTGTTATACGATACCTCGCGATAGGCGTTCGAAATTTGTAAAGATAAAACTGTTTAAGCGCTCTACGATACATTAGTTACTTTACATCGTAACTCGTTACTTTACATGTAACGTTAGAAAAATTAAAAATTTCACGAATATTAGCGATGTATTTGATTCGATTTTTAGTAATATTGGCGTCTGTGGTCACCGGTGACCCCCACGGCAATCAATGTGTTAACAACAGGAGTGATTGGTCCAAACCTACCAAATTCTTTAGTATCTCTTTCGCGTTAAATAACACACGGGCGCAGAAATAAATAATCGATTCTTTAACTCGCAAATGCAACTAGCTACCAGAAAAAATTAATATCTGCAAAAGTGAGTTACATCGAATTTTATTTACTATAATTCTTTAAAACAAGCAAATAGGATTTGATACACATATACATCAGGCACGATAACGATTATTATTTTTTTCGGGACAACTAACAGTAAATTGTATTACAGTTTGTTTATAATAGTTTGTATAGGGCGAAAACCTTTACGTTGGATAACCTTTTACAACTCTGAGAAATTCCTCTTTGAGTGAGTAAAGATTTGAATTCCCATTGTGATTTATTGTTGTATAATAAACGGTTACCGATAACAATCTTCTGGGAGAAACTAAATCTACGTGGACTTACCTATGATGCTTACGAAGCTTTTCGTGATGTGAATTTTCGTTTTCCCCACCATCGGAAAGCGCTCGTGTCGTTTGTCTTGGTGAAGCTGGCGGGGTATGGGGTGAGTGTGCCGTTAAATTCGTCTGGGGACTCAATGGAGTACCTGTATTACCCGGCTGAATTCCCAGCATACAGTAAGGGTCACTGAATCCTAAAGGAACCACCAACAATTTCTTTCTAGTCGATTATCCGTAATTTCAAAAATTTCTCTTACTAAGATTTCGAATATAAAAGTCAAACCATCGATAAGATATATAGACTTACAAATACCGAACTATTTAATACATATTTTACAACGATTCTTTTCAGAGAGGAACTATATATAATTTCGGAAGTAAAAGTTTAATTAAAAGTCTAATTTAACTACATATATGTATGAGTGTTTTAAGAGTTGATAGGCATGTGCTTGTCATCGTTTGTTTCTTTCTGCATTTGTCTTACTTCCAAAACAAACAAAACACAGAGAATCGTCCAGAATATATCAGATTAAAAGACACTCTGCGAAAGTTTATTCAGTTTATTTACTCATAAAATATAATAAGTTTTATTATTTTGTGCCTTTTTATCTTTTGAAAAAAAGTCTTCGATTTTTGTTAACACTGATGTGACGAATATTCAGGAAAAATATACTGTTTTGCAAAAATGTATAAGGTTTTAATATTTTAGCCGGCACTCAGGTTTACAGCGGCTAAAATTTAGCCGACGTGCAATGTATTAAGAAACGGCTATAAAACAATCTAATATATGTTTATGTGACTTCTTTTTTTGTTATAAATTGTGAAATTCTTCGGCATCTATGTTTCGGTGTTCGTCCGTCACAAGAATAATTAAGAGAGGTTTGTAATGCGATTTTACCGCATGTTTGCAACCTTCGTATTAAATGATCCCAGGTCCTAAGTGTTCAAAGAGTACTCGAACATGGACGCTATTTCACAAGTTATAAAAAAATATGTCACATATAGATCGCATTGCAGCCGTTTCTTAAATGGTACGCATTATTTACACACGCGATCGTTGTTTTGAATGATTATTAGAAATAAAAGTATAAAAAGAAGTGAACCAAGTACGTACCATTGGCATCTTTGGCTTCGAGTCCTTCAGCCTCAACAACCACTACGCTGAGGACAACTATGGGTGGCTACAGTTTTTCGAGAAACAATATTATATGATTACGTCAACCATCACATGTAATGCTTTTAATAAAGTAATTGATATTCGAGTCGAGCATTTTTATACTGGATATCGTGATCCGTGATGACCCCAATATAATAATAAACACTTAAAGAAACCAAGGGTGGACTACCTTTTCCTCAGAAGCGATATTAAGATATCGGCGATGTTGATCCTGTGGGACATCGAAGGCTTCCTGGGCATATCTGTAAAGGTCTTCCTTGTAGTGGGCATATTGTCCCGTGCTTGCTCCCACCGTATTTGCAATCGTATAAAGCACCTCTATGTACAATTGCTCCATCTAAAAACGAACATTAACTCTTTCAGTACCTGACAATTGTTTTATGTGTATCTAGAAATACATTGAAAATATGCATTTCTGAAAATATTTATTAAAATCCATATACAGTCGAGTCTCTTTTTAATGCGGTGAAGCAAGAAAGGAAGAAGAAATTAGTAATTTAAGGAATCTAAAAAGTTTTAACAGCTAATGCGTTTACACATTTATTTTCGTTCTTGTTATGTTTTTATGTTTGGAATTAAGAGAAGGGTATAATTCCCACAGATAAATAAAGCTTTTCTCGTTCTAATTTAAAATCTGTTTATGCAGAAACCAAACAAAACGAGTAAATGTGTGTAAGTTACCTCGATAGTATTTATTCGAAAAATAAAGTTTGGTCAAATATTCAGCTCAAAATTTGTTGTGAAAAATCGAAATATCGGCTCAATGTATCTGTTACGAAAAGCGTGGCGCCGATATTTCGGCATTTGAGTATTAAGAGGGTTAAACAACAATTATTTTAATTCAGTAAATTGTGTCGCTCTTTTAAATGACTAATATGTAACATGGAAATCGAGTACATTTTTTAACAACGCCTCTTCGAAACGATGGTAGAGCATATATGTACAAATTGTCGACAAATGAGTATCTATTTACTTTCCGACAGGTTCCGTCTCCTTTTCTTCCTCTACGTTAACCTTTCACTTCGGGCGTAGTAACAAGGGTCAGATGGCGAAAGTATACAAAGGGAATCAGTGATAAAGGAAGGTGAGAAGAAGAAAAAGTTCCGAAGAAAAACAAAGGTCGTAAGGGGTAATGAAGATACAGAAATATATAGGGTGATTCATAAAAGTCTATGGTAGCTCGGTTGCCCGCCTCGCCGTCTGACTAGAAACGAACTACTCTACTGTGCTATGCTCGCGCCGTTGCTATATTGTTATAGAAAAGTTTTCTTGATAAAGTATCAGACATATATGAGCCGTTATTTCTTATAGTGGCATAAATCAAATTTTTGTGAAAACTGAATTCAAGATAATCTTCCGCTAGAAATGCATATAATATCTTGTTTTTATTACTTATGTTCCGTCTTAACACCGTCTCCTTTTGGTTAAAACATAGCACTTCGTTCACGATCAGGCAAGCGCATCGTTCGGTGTATTGTCACGGGGACAGTGTCCTTAATCTTTAGAGTAGTTATCCATAAAAATAACCGAACGGTCGTTTGCTCTTGGGACTGGCCGCTGTTACAGCGGCGTAAGGATCTTTTGTAGTTTTTTCCATTGTACGTAGTCACGTACGAATCCTTACGCCCTGTAATTAACTTTACCTAGTTTCGAGCGTGCGGCCCAGTCCCACATCTGGCAGCCAAATTTCCGACCGTCGCAGGCCATACCTGGAGGCGACCCGCCGGAGTTCGCGGGTTCCTGGAAGTTGTCGTAAAACTATAGTCGGGTCCCAACCATGGTTTGACCAATCACAACAGCGACGATTTCCAGGGTTTTCCGCGACTCCACGAAGGGTGGGAGTTTGGCCGTCACGAGATGGATCGTGAGCGAAGACATCCAAATCAGTCAGCAACGACATTCGCAAGAGACAAGTAGCATTTTTATAGAACATAGTCCTTTACGTTAACATCAAACAAACCCGCCTACTTGTCGACGATACTAAGTTCGACTCCGGAGATACCAACTATTCTTCGTCACTGTTCACCACGAACAAAAATATTGTATATATCCAGCCTCACGGCCCTTGGTACAGTTATAATAAATAGTGCGTTGTACGGAAGAGTATTGGAGTCATTCGATATCCCAACCGATACAATTGGAAGCAGTTCAAGCCAAAGTCAAAGAATTAACCGCGACAGGCTTGACGTAACATTTTGGTCCTTCGAGCCGGATCCAGCGTCTAGGAAACACTATCCATCGAAGACGTATTGGAACCTTGGAATAACTGTCACCAAGGACGAGAGTTAGTGGATAATCGTCATACACGGAGTCAACTAGTACGGAGATACACTCCGTCAAGACCCGTCTACAACCATTGTGGATCTTCGCAAAGGCCTTGCGACTCACGGATCCATCGCTGGAGTAATCCCGCCGCACCAGCCGCCGCAGTAGTGATTCCGCCGCACCAGCAGCCGCAGGAGTCATCTCACCGCGCCGCAGCCGCAGGGATACTTCACCACCGGCAACAGCCGAAAGAGTCATCTCGCCGCACCAGCCGCCGCAGTAGTGATTGCGCCGCTCCAGCAGCCGCAGGAGTCATCTTACCGCGCCGCAGCCGCAGGGATACTTCACCACCGGCAACAGCCGCAGGAGTCATCTCGCCGCGCCAGCAGCCGCAGCAGTCATCTCGCCGCGCCAACAGCCGTAGAGATACTCCATCACCAAACAAGTAAGCTCTAGACTCATCGTCCTAGTAACCTTCCTTGTTTCTTTCTTCGATCTATCGTCTCAATTTCGTAGTCATGGCGTCAGAAGTAAGAGCTTTAACTAAGCAACGCTCTACCGCGAAATCGCAAATAACGCGCCTGCATAATTCGGTCAAGCAGTTGGAAAATCCGATCAGCGAAATTGTCGCTGCTAAATTGGAACAACGCAAGTTCAAATTAGAAGAATATTACAGTAGCTTCTTAAGTTTGCAAAATCAAATAGATGCGCTACAAGATGACGACAATTCGGAGGACATTAGAGTAGAATTTGAGGTCGCGTATTTTGAATGTACCGATACAATTATTGAACTGTTACACCAGTTTAAGTCGACGCGCGAGAGTAATACCGGGAGCACTAGAGCCCCCGTTAATCCAACAGCGAGCTCTACGCAATCCATCGTGCCTAAGATTTACGTGCAACCCTACGATGGTAGTTTCGCGGAGTGGCGTAGCTTCCACGATACCTTCCAGTCACTAGTTCATAAAAACAATTCAATTTCAATGATAGATAAGTTCCACCTCTTAAAATCATACCTGATTGGTGACGCGGCCAATGCAATTTACGCCTTGCACGCGTCCGAGGAGAGCTATTTGGTTGCTTGGGACTTATTAAATAAAAAGTTCAATAAACCGCGTAAGATAGTACAAGGTCACATACAGGCTTTATTTGAATTGCCTCACGTAGGCAAAGGTTCGTCGGCCTCGATACGCAGACTAGTCGATGGTGCTCAAATGCACATAAACGCCTTAAAATCTTTGAAGCAACCGGTCGAATGGCACGAGAACATAATTCATATTATCACTTCGAAATTGGACAATAACACGCAGATTCAATGGGAACGTTCATTAGACGAGGACGTTTTCCCAACGTATATGGACCTCTTGGCATTCTTGACTAAATACTCCCAAGACGTTAAACCGGTTGAACCCGTTAACGATACTCGCGAGAAAAGCGCCTCGGATCAAAGGGGTTATAACCATGGGCGGCCGAAACCACGCGCCCAAAATTCGAATAGCTTCGTATCTACTCGAGTCGAAGCTAGTTGCCCGGTATGTAAACAAGCACATGTAATCACACAGTGCAAACAATTTATTCAATCTCAACCTAACGAACGGTATAATTTAGCGCGAAGGTTAAACTTGTGCATTAATTGCCTTAAATTTGGTCATGGAATTGCTAAGTGTCACTCAGGTGCCTGCAGGAAATGCAAGGGTAGGCATCACACCTTGCTTCACTTCAATCCCACCAAATTAGATGAAACCTCGCAGCCATCCGCTGAAAGTACTAACCCTAGCTCATCTATAGCATTAACAACATCCTTTGATTCAGAGGTATTGTTATCCACCGCGCGGGTAAAGATACTGGATGCTTGGAACAAAGAACATGATTGTCGAGTTCTTCTAGATGCAGGATCCCAGGCGAATTTCATCACTGAAAGACTCGCCAAACAATTGAATCTACCTCAGAGGAAATTGAAAAATAGAATAGTTTCGGGATTAGGGCAAGCCGAGGCATCGCTTAATTATAGTATAAATTCTATTATTAAAGATAGAAAGAAGCAATTTAGCTGGGATGCCACGCTTTTCGCTATCCCTCGTATAACGGGAAGACTCCCCTCGAAGCCGGTAGACGCAGGTAGGCTTCACCTACCTGAAAATATTAGCCTAGCCGACCCCGACTTCGGCAAACCAGCGGAAATAGATATTTTATTAGGAGAACAATTTTATTATAAGTTCGTCACAGACGGGCGAATACGACTGCCTAATGAGACAACGGTATTGCAAAATACCAAATTAGGCTGGGTGTTGTCGGGTGACGTTGGGACCGAAACAAATGAAGCATCAACTATACTGTGCCATTTGTCCAATACCGAAACCGCTTGCGCGCAACATTTTGCAAAACATACTAGTCGCGATGATGTAGGACGGTATATGGTTGAGCTACCTTTCAACGATCGGAAATCGTATTTAGGCCATTCGCATCATACCGCGGTAACCCGATTTTTAACACCCTTCTTAGACGACCAGAGTAATCTACCAAGGAATCGAGTAGTTGCGAGCAGACCCCTTTTAAACGTCAGCATTGATTATTGCGGTCCTTTCTACATACAGGAGAAAGGGTTCAGGAATGCCAAGAGTGCTACCAATTTCGTAGGTGCTCGTAACGGATCGAAGGAGCTCGAAAAATTACTAGTATCGGACATTCACAATACTAGGACACATACCGAATTAGCGCAGCAGGGTATTAATTGGCATTTCCCCCCGCCCCGCTCTCCGCACTTTGGCGGATTATGCGAAGCGGCGGTGAAATACTTTAAGTTTCATTTGGTACGGACAATCGGTGATACCTTGTTCACGTACGAAGAACTCAATACGTACGTGATAGAAATTGAGGCGATTTTGAATTCACGCCCCTTAACTCCCTTATCCGCCGACCCAAACGACCTCCAAGCCTTAACCCCTTCCCACTTCCTCCTTGGTGAGTCTGCAGTAAACATACCTGAGGAAGATCTAGCGGAGGTTTCAACCAATCGGTTGTCGAATTGGCAACACATCCAGAGGGTCAAGGCCCACTTCTGGACTAGATGGTACAAGGAGTATTTAAACCAGCTAAATACTCGAAGCAAGTGGCAAAGAGGTACCACCCAGGCGATTGAGGTTGGGACGCTAGTCCTCATAAAGGAGGCAAACCTGCCAACGATGCGTTGGATGCTGGGACGCGTGACCGAGACGCATCCCGGAGAGGACCAGGTTGTGCGGGTAGTAACCCTAAAAACCTCATCGGGTTTCCTAAAGCGAAGTACGAGGAGCCTCTGCCGAATGCCCATAGCCGAGGATTAATTCCCTAGCACTTTCATGTAAATATGAAAGTAGTAAATATCCTGCAATTAATCTTGTAAAATATTGTACATCGAACTAGCAAGTAGATTTAGCCTTTAACTTATATGTACTCATGTATTATATTTAGAATTAGTTTGTAATTTTCGTAATAGCCACGCGATACATTATAAAACTAATAGTTTCGTGCCCATTTTGGACACTTGTCATATTTTGAACCGGAGCGGTTCAAGGCGGGCGGCATGTTCCGTCTTAACACCGTCTCCTTTTGGTTAAAACATAGCACTTCGTTCACGATCAGGCAAGCGCATCGTTCGGTGTATTGTCACGGGGACAGTGTCCTTAATCTTTAGAGTAGTTATCCATAAAAATAACCGAACGGTCGTTTGCTCTTGGGACTGGCCGCTGTTACAGCGGCGTAAGGATCTTTTGTAGTTTTTTCCATTGTACGTAGTCACGTACGAATCCTTACGCCCTGTAATTAACTTTACCTAGTTTCGAGCGTGCGGCCCAGTCCCACATCTGGCAGCCAAATTTCCGACCGTCGCAGGCCATACCTGGAGGCGACCCGCCGGAGTTCGCGGGTTCCTGGAAGTTGTCGTAAAACTATAGTCGGGTCCCAACCATGGTTTGACCAATCACAACAGCGACGATTTCCAGGGTTTTCCGCGACTCCACGAAGGGTGGGAGTTTGGCCGTCACGAGATGGATCGTGAGCGAAGACATCCAAATCAGTCAGCAACGACATTCGCAAGAGACAAGTAGCATTTTTATAGAACATAGTCCTTTACGTTAACATCAAACAAACCCGCCTACTTGTCGACGATACTAAGTTCGACTCCGGAGATACCAACTATTCTTCGTCACTGTTCACCACGAACAAAAATATTGTATATATCCAGCCTCACGGCCCTTGGTACAGTTATAATAAATAGTGCGTTGTACGGAAGAGTATTGGAGTCATTCGATATCCCAACCGATACAATTGGAAGCAGTTCAAGCCAAAGTCAAAGAATTAACCGCGACAGGCTTGACGTAACAACTTATAATATTAAAAACACCAGAAAAATATACTTAAACCACTTGCAAAAATAGTGGCTCATATCATGTCAGCTATTTAATATTGTTTATATCTTATTATCACGTGGTTGAAATGTTTTGAAATATTAAAGTTATATTCGTTATTCTACAGAGAATAACTTGCGTTGCATTGATAGTGATATATTCGAAGCTGCAGTATTATATAATAATATATGTATAACATATAAAATCTATAACTACATTTAAAATTTTGTATGACCAAAGTAAATAAAAACTTTCATATGTCGTAGAAAATTGTAAGTCCAGTTACAAATAATTCTCTATAGTACGACTTTACCTGAAGATCAAGGTGAAATATATCACAAAACACGAAGTAACCGTCCCTTTTGCTCAAATCGTTTTCTTTTGTTTCATCCTGCGTCGTATTTTATTTCACGTAATTGCCTTCGTTATTCCGGCCTGATGCTTTATCGAACTCGGGAACAAGGACGAAATGTGATTTAAGTCGAAATAATGGGCGAGAAACCATCGCACATCTATTTCCTAACGAGGCGGAAAAAGAAAAGTAACCCCGATACCTCAAAGAAATAAAGCTCAGATGCGACTTATACGATTTCACGGATGATCCGAAAGGATCTTTTACCCTCGCTCATCAAAGCGTTAAATGTCATTATTTCTCCCCCCTCTTATCCCATTTCTTCTTCCCTTTTTGTAAATGTGGCATATATTAGGCGTATTAAGATTTTTAAAGATAAATAATATATTTCGCCAAACTCTATACAGATAAAAGATCCTGCGTACTTCCAAAAAGATATTGCAATCCTTCTATTATATTAACGGGCACAATGCAGGAAATATTACGATAATTAAAAGTTTTCATTATTTCAGAATTTAAAATCCACAAACCATTGTTTCGTACGTGTTTCTCTTGCATTATGGATAATTAGACTGCGAATATTCATGCAGTACAATAGACTCCCGTAGTACGCGGTTGATACGTTAGGCGTTGTACGAAATCGCGTTATAGGAAAACTTGTTATACGAGAATTTTCGTCGTATATATTATATAATTATTATATTATTATTATATATTATTATATAATATATAGTAATATAATGTTTGGGATAACTATTAACATGTCAAATTTTATTTTCTATGTTTTAAGAATTACGAAACTGAAAAAATTGGTAGCAATGGAGAAAACAAATTATGCTATACTCGATTAATGTTATCGCTGAATTTCCGCATTTTATTACATAACGCGTTGTACGAGAATCACGTTATATAAAAAATACCGTAATATCTTTAGCCCGTTGTAGGAATCGTATTGCAGGAACTCGTGTTATACGGGAGCTTACTGAATTTGTCTGCTGAGTTAATTGTTATTTTCTACTACAGTTAACTTGTTTGTTACTTGCTTGACATTTAATAATACCAACCTCGATAACGAAATTTATGCCTGATTTTTCACTAATCCACTTAATAATTGTGACTTAAAATGTATTACATGTATTACATGTATTATAATTAATAAACCGTTAAGAGCTAACGTATCGCGGTCGGCACGCCGCAAATGATGGAATTAAACTAACGTCTCAATATATTTGTGTTCCACGATTAATGTTGATTCTCAAGATATCAAAGAGGTAGGCTTACTATAATATGAATTGATTATAAATTGTTACAAGTAAAACGGATATCAAAAGAAAAGTGTGTAAAATATGTAGGAAATGTGTAACGTATATCTTCATCTTTCTTTTATGAAAAATACGCAAAACATATGCAATATGAAAAATATGTATTTGCATTATATCCGCAGTCCATTGATAAAAACGTAACAAAGTAGAAAAGGATGTAAAATCGGAAATTACAAAAATTCATTATCATATAATATTTCTGTAATCATGTTATAAAAATTAATCTTTAGTCACTTATATATTTCTCACTGTAGTTGTTTGCTTACGAAAGAACTCTAAATCTCAAATGACATATAGGATTGAAAATTTGTTCCTAAAATTCGCTTTATATGTTTATATTAATTGTAATAATAAAGTAAAATCATATATAAACTGTTGTTTTTAATAGTACCACGAGACCAATTTAAAACTGAATTATATATCAATGTCTGCTGCAGATCGATGTCTGTTTGTACTAATTATAGTATTATAGTAAAAGAAAAAAATAGGTCTTATAACTAAAAAAAATAACCTCTCGAATAACTACCGGTACTTTGAATTGTATATTTTACCGAATATAACTTTTATATTCTTCAACATGAAATGTCAACCGCGTACGTATTAAAATAATCCATATCGTACATTGATTATATTGTGTATCGTATATCAGTTTTTCAGCTTTTAGATCCAGTATTTTGTATATTGTGCAAAGTAATTAACGTTGTCATGGCAACATTAAATTTCCACGAAAAGGGAGTATTGCAGTGCTTTAAATGTATTATCCCGGAATTGCAGTTTGTCCGGGACTTGTCCCGGTAGCTAGGAAACGACGTAGGCTGCCGAGGTAGTTTCATTACGCCCCGGCGTCCGTCAGTCTTTTGTTTCGATTGACGTATATGCTAGCAAGCTTGACCTGCAAGCTTCGATCGAGCTTTATCTACTCACGATAACATTTGAAATAAACCTAGCGCAGGCTTCAGGAAAGAAGACACACGGTAACTTCGATCGAGGGGGACAGTACACTCCCGTATAACGCGAGTTCTTACAACGCGCCAAATAATAAAACACAGGAATTACCTGATTTAAGAATGAAATCTGCTTTAGTTTAGCATTAGATTGTTTTCTTCATCGTACATATGCCATTTATTTTTCAAATACTGTCCTATTTGATAAAACGTAGAAAATAAAAGTTGGCATAGCAATAATCATTGCAAATATGTTACTTTAGATTATGCGCGTTGTACGAGAGAAATTCCCGTGCAGCACGATTTCCTGTAACGCGAATTCATATAGTACGTAACGTATTAACCGTGTTATACGGGAGTCTATTGTATAGGTTTTGAACTCCAAGCTAACACGTTCACAGATCAAATTCGCCCTTCTGTACATCAAGCTTTTTTACAAAGTTGTTTTCTTAAGCTATCTTAATAAAAATAGAATCCAATGTGAAGGAAAAGGGTGAATTTGTTTTGCAGAAAGGTGAATATGATCCGCAAAACGGTTAATTTAAACTGCAAAACTTGTATTATTTATAGAACAATAGAACGTAGAAGATAGCGCACTGTTAATTCCTAAGATTATTCCGATTAGTAACATTTTCCACTGAAGTACTTTAATTTAAATGATAATATGGCTCAACGTGTTAAATGTTCGTAATTATAAATGCCGTGTAATTAGTTACTAAACTACCGTCGAGCCAGTGGCGGTATTTACAAAGTTAAATTCAACTGCTGAGGAAACACTGCGAATCCGGGCTTTGTTAATATTGAGTAAGTCGAATCTGTTAAACTGTGAAAGTTACGGCAAAATATATATAATCAAAGTTTTAAGGACAAAACAAACGTTATAGATTTGCATTACGTGAATACTGAAATGCTACTTTCCCTTTAAAATCTGTATAATCATCATCAAAATTTATTTGCAAGGAACCCTAGGTAGCCGTTCGCCTCCGATATTTTTCGTTTTCACATATGTTATAATAATAAAAAAACAAAGCGACACGTATTTTTTTATATCTGTGGAACTTCGGTTTAAACAAATATTTTATGTAGAAAAGAAATATTCAACACCCGGATAGTTTACCTTTAAAAAACAAACCCATCCGAAAAATTAGAATTGTATGATAGGTTGTTTTTTTATAAAGAATATTTTACATCAACCAAAACTCAAAAGAACTCGAGATTTCTATAAAAAAACTCCAATTATTCTTGTTACACGTCAATTATTTGCGTTGTTGTCAACGCAAAAATCGATCTATTCCGTTCTGAATGAAAAAGAAAAATTAAAATGTATTAGGCATGCTTGAGTTTATAGATATATATATATATATATATATATATATATATATATGTATTTGACAGAAAAAGGTCGCATTATAAAAATCGCGTTATGCGAGGCTCGAACTACATACCACGTGATTTCGCAATCGCGTTGTATGAAGGTTAGCTGTGTTTATATGTATGTAATATACAGGGTGCAATATATCTAAGACTGGAAGTTGAAATGTTTTCGAAACTGTTAATTATATCGAAAAATACTTCAGATAATAGTTGGATAACTAAAGCTAATTTAGAGTCTTTTCGGTAGAAATGATTTATTACTTTTTTATAAAGAATTACGAGTTGAATCGCCTGGGGCATTAAAACATATATAATCCCATTTAAAAAACAAGCTTGACCTTAAAATGTCCTTTACGAGTCCACTTACAAAAGTGCTAATTATATCGAATAACATTTCCCCTCGAAACCATTCAACTTTTGTTTGAAATATTTTGCAATATAATTAACAGTTTCGAGAAGTATATCAACTTCCAGTCTTAGGTGAATCACCCTGTTTATAAATCAAAGGAATCACTCAAGATTGGAATAGCCGTTTTTATACCATTATCCTAATTTTTTAAATATCTAATGATATTAGTTTAGATTTATTTAAGAAATTATTTGATTGAAGACGATTGATTGATGTCGATTTACCTCTTTTTTGCTGAAACGATACGATAGCGAAGACAATGTCGTGTCTCTGGACGGGGGCGGTGGTTCGTTAGATCTGGCCACCACTTCTTGAACAACCAATAGCCTTCGATTCTCCTGTTTCCAGGATAACGCGGTGAAACTTTCGAAGAATGAGCTGTCGGTTTCTTGAACTCTGAAAATCAATATGATTGACAATATTTTAATCCAAACTATAGATAAACAAGACAAAACTCTGTTAAATGAAACACCACTTTTTACTTGAATATTAAAAAATTATATTAATGAATTTTAAAAGTAACACCATTTTTATTATTAAATGCAATATGGACTACCATTCTGTATGTTAATTAACAAAATGTTTCTTTACGCTCCCGACACGCTTGGATAGATTATTTAAAGCCTCATTTAAATTCATTACTCCAATGAAATTATGAACTATTTTAATGGAATGCAGTACCACTTCATTAGTTAATGTTTCATTCGTTGATTATGATACGAGATCGTAGCATTCATGTAATGCACCCAGATATTTCATTGAAAATTTGTCAAGTAATGCTAAAAGTTTCCTATTAGATTCACTCATCCATTTTGAAAATCGGAACCCAAATCCCGTAGCTCCGATTTCGGCGGTTCCGTTTCACGCTCCAATTTGTATAATACGTTCGCAAAGTCCAGTTCGATGTTGAGATAAGGGATATCCGAGAAAATGTCTGGCCACGTGTTCAGGTAAATAAGAAGATAGCGAATATCTGAGAAGACATTCGGAATAATAATGTTGACCCGTTTTCGATGCTACGTCGAATGAACGAAACATTCAGGAGAAAAGGAAGGAGGTAGTAAAGGAAGAAATATGTCAGACATCGTCGAAAGCATAAGCGGAATAAATGATCGTAAGATTTTATTACATCCGTTTACCAGGATATCCAAAAATCGTAAAGATTTATTTTGGAAGTAATAGTTTATAATAATAATATACGGGCAACCCTCGTATAACGCGAGACTTAGGTTCCAGAGGAAGGTCGCGTTATAAAAATTGCGTTATGAGACACTCGGATTACTTACACGCGTTATATCCAAGTCGCGTTGTACGGGGGTTACCTGTATATAAATTACCAAAGATTACAATAATAGATTAGTGGAGTATGTTACAATTTAGTTAATATACAGGGTGCGCCATCTCAATCGGGTCAATGGAAATGTTGTATAACCTTGACAATTCTCAATAGATTTCAAAAAATTCTGTTGTTTTATTAAGCTTACTCTTTTACAATTTATCTCAACTAGTTTCCGAAAACAATATCAATTGAATGGCCGCCCTTATTGGTGAAACATACATAAGTGAGCTCTTTTTCTGGCATTTTCCATCACATTGGCCAGCGTCTCGGGCGATATCGCCCGAGACGAAGATCTCCGGATTTGACTCCACCGGACTTTTTTTGTGGGGATTTTTGAAGAGTAAAGTTTCTGTCAACAAGCCAAAGACCATCGAAGAGCTCAAAGACAACATTCGAGCCGAAATGGTAGCGATATCGCCCGAGACGCTGGCCAATGTGATGGAAAATGAGAGAAAAAGAGCTCACTTATGTATGTTTCACCAATAAGGGCGGCCATTTAATTGATATTGTTTTCGGAAACTAGTTGAGATCAATTGTAAAAGAGTAAGCTTAATAAAACAACAGAACTTTTTGAAATCTATTGAGAATTGTCAAAGTTATTCAACATTTCCATTGACCCGATTGAAATGGCGCACCCTGTATAATATATCATTATTATTACAATTAAATTACGTGTGTTACGCCAAATAATAATTAATAGTTAGGATCAAACATTCCATAAATTGCAAACATTGCCATAAATATATGGCTCTTCTTAAGAAACTATTTATTTGAGTATTAATTATGTAAAATTAGATGAGAATATGCGCGGCATAATAACTGCACATAATAAAATCTCATTTTAAACTCACCTTTGTCCATTAATTCGAATCTTAATTACAATTAGCGAGAGGTCTAAGGGAAAGGCATTTTAATTTCGCGAGGAAGGTCGAGGCAGATTATTAACATCAAGAGAGATTATTATAAATTGGTGTAAAGTCGGGGAATATAAATGTTCTGGATGAAAAACTTGATGTACCAAGATATAAAGAGTGAAAGAGATAAATGCGCGGAGTATTTTCTACCCTCATTATTTCCATTCCCAAAGATTTTGCTAATGAATCCACATGAAAGTGGCAAACGTTGGCAATCATCCCGAATCCCAGTTTCACGTTTTGACTGCCGAAACGAAACCACTCGCAAAAGTGGCGGAAATCGCGGCTTAGAAAAAGGTGGATGGTTCTACGACTCTTCGGAGAAGACTCGTGAGAGGACTTGAATATTTTACGTGTTCCCATGGGTATCCTTTAAAGCCAGTCAAACCTACTCGCTGTTGCTCTGGAAAATATACTCCAGGAAAAAGATCATTCCTTTTCTTTGTCGCCGTTACAGTAAGTCACCGAACTGCCGAATTTCTCTACGTGTGACGAAAATCCTGGGATCGAGGAGAAAAATCGCCAGGGGGGAATACACAAAATGAGCCAATTCCATGAGTGCGAGAGAATTAGTCGGCACGATAGATAATGACCCGAGCGAATGGACCAAGAGGATGTATTCGGGAAAGAAAGAAATGGTTCGTGCGTAATGTGAGAGTTCCAAGGTGTTTTTCTTCAAGGCAAACGAAAACGAAGGGAAAACGAGTACGGTTGATATATACATAGCACGTTAATGATCTACCACATATATTTTTTATTACCTATGAAAACACTTAATCCGTGATACGTGTGGATAAGAAATTCAGTTCGATAAGAACGCGTTCTTATTTATGGTTGCGTTTGAACTTCAAATTAAAAAGTTCCCTTAACATTGTGTTTCTGCACGAAATACATAAAGCATTGTACATAATGGAATACTTTATTAACTTGCATAAATGAAGTTGAAGTGAATGCACGCATAAAATAGCTTCAAGTATGGAAGAAGATAAACGATTGTTTTTCAGAGATTAAATTGGAAATTACTGAAATGAGCAAGTTAATCGCTCACATGAAATACATTTACTTAAAAGATGAAATGAGTACGCGGCATATAATTAAGAATTTAATTAAACACGGAATCGCAATTGCGGGGAATAATAAAAAACGATCGTTTAATTTTCTAACAATACGGAAAGGTAAAAATCGCTTTGTACGATCGTATGGTATTGGCATCCTTCTCATTTAATTCCTCTCATTTCCGAATCGTAAAACAATAACCGAGACAAGGGGTTCGAAAACAAAAAATTGTTAATCCATCATCGTTCAGAATTCTTAATTGAAATTTCAGCTGGAAAGTGCTCAAACAAGGTATCGAATACCTTAACTTTAATTAAACAAGAAAAAATCCAATACCATATAATCGCACAGTGTCATTTTTTATCGTTCGGTATTGTCAAACCTCTCAACGATTGATTTTTATTATTCCATGTATTAGCGATTTCTCGTTTAATTAAGTTCCTTTTTATATCTTTCTGTATTCCTAAACAAGAAACAGAATTAATCATAAAATCGCACTCGTTTGCAATTAACGGAATATTTTTTTTTATGTCAAGTATTTCGGCACTCAGTTAGTGGAATGCAGATATCATATTACGCGATAACCTGCAAGATAAAATGCCGATCTGTGTTTGAAGAAATACATTTCATCTTCGATGGTATCTCGTTACGCTTTCCGAACGAAGCAGGAAAACCCATTTGAAGAATAAAAAAGAAAATACTCGGTGACTTTCGAGCGCGTCCACTTTTTCATAGTTGTCCTTATCTTTATTCGATACCAGGAGGAAAGAGAACAGAATCGGAGGGTAGGGAAAGAATAATGGAATAAACAAGAATGGAAAGGATAAACTAGAAAGGAGGAACCTGAGGGACAAGGGGAAATTAAAAGGAAATAGATGAAAGATAACGGAATGTAGTACGAAAAAAGAAACGAAGCACGCGAAGAGAATAATAAGACGATAGTAAACAGAGAAAGTGGTGTTGAAATAGGAAAGTAAAATTAATGAGATGTAGTATGTTTAACTAGCGGTTGACGCAAATAACTTCCAAGCGTATGTAATTATGACATTCTTGTATCAATAACACTGAAAAGATGGAGTTTTCACGTGGAAATACATTTTCGACAAATCTTCTTTATTATTCAATGAAATGAAGATAAATAACCCTGTTTTCATTCCGTTCACAATTCTTCTTCTATTTTTCCATTTATTCCAAATGCCGATATTTCAACACCATATAAATCGACAAAATATTAAATCAGAAATATTTTTGAATTTCTAATCATTTTCAGCACAAGATTATAAAATATTGTTGTAAAAGATCGTAAATTATCGCGCATTCCAGAATTCATAGTATAATTACAAAACGACATAAGTTTTATTACAAATCGATAAAATCATCTGGTGAATTTTCTGTTTAAGGAATTTATAACAACATAATAAGGTGTCCTCTACCACGAATATTTAATAATCCAGTAATTATATGATAACATTATTGATTAAATATTTAAGCACTAGAAGTCAGCTGTGTTTTATTATTAAATTCTGCCCGTATTATTAAGGTACAAGAATGTTGTTAGTAGAAGTTTTTTATTCCACAATCGATCGAAGGGAAACAAGAACGGCAGACAAATAAAAAAACGAAAAAGAGCGATGTTATTCGTTAGGGAAGCTTACTCCTGGATATCGTATATCAGAAATAAGTTACGTTCACTCGGTCAAGCACGGCACCCCATATTAATTTATACAAAGCAGTGGGGCTCTACGTTACGACGGATGTGATATTAATAAACGGCCATGGTAACCCATACTATATCATAGTGGAATTTTGAGATTTTCCCCTTTAACTAGGATTTCCAAGTAGGAGGATTGCCGCTTCGCACGCACTACAGTCGTTAAACTTAACGAAGATATCCGTGAGATATCGAGAGATTTTTCTGAGATATTGCTTTCGATATCCCTCCGGATTTCGGACAATCAAAGAACTTCGATGGAATATTGGTAATCGCTAAGCGCTGGCTTCAAGTACGCAATATTCTTCGACGTTTTAAGTAGAAAGGAATTTTGTCTAGCCCTCCAGCTTTACATCGACCAGTCGACCAATTTACTGGAAATATTTATTTCTTTTTTATACGTTCATAAACGTCGGGACGAAGACGAAAGTATTAGCACGAACGAGGTAAAGAGTGGTCTGTCATGCAATGTACTTTCACGTCCATGCTTTTTAGGTTCTAACACCCCATTACCATTTTCGTACACATCCAACTTTTAGATAGCGATGGCGATGATGCGAAGGAATCATTTTTGTTTCATTTGATTTCTTTGTTACCCGGAGATGCAGCCGGGAAACTTCCGGTTTACCTGATTTTGCGCGATGTTGATACTTCATTTAATGGCACGTAGACTGCCCTTATTGTCAATGTAAAGAGTTAAAGTTTCCGTAGTAAATTAATTGTGTTATTTATTTGGCTGCTATTTGTGCAAATAACATATGTATTTGTTGTCGGAACAAGTAGATTAAAATATTTGATCGGTCAAAAAATATCTCGACCTAACTTATTGTTAGACCTTCAAAAATGGTCAAACTTTCGAATTATCCTAAAGGATCAAATCCAATAGTAGATAATGCCTGAACATGTTCTACAACAATAATTATATTTAAAAAATTCAAAGTGACCCACATCACCACACCGTTCTTATAAATCGCAAACTCTTGCTTCCTCGTAATAGAAATTTATAAATAAAAAATGTTAATAGTGACAAATTTCTTTTAAAATTACGAGTGTTTTTATTATTATGTGCTTCAATATTATTCTCCATATTTCCCTGCTTTTAGTATGTATTTCAGAAAAATATGAGCTGTCATTTTTGAAAGTAAAATAATAAGTTCATATTTTCTTTTGATTTTAATATTATAACTAGCAAAGGGAGGATATCAATCTGTAGCAAACGATTGTGTTTAATTTTATCAGACTAATTATATATTATCTTTCATTATATCTAAGTAAGTAAATATAAGAAGTATATTGTACTTTATTATATCCTGATTTCATATAAACTGTAATTATAGCCATTTCCAAAAAAAACAATTCACATAGAAGATTTAATCATAGATATCACTGTAAATTTGTGTAGAATACTATTCATATTTAAAAGAGTTATTTACATTTACATGTAAAGCTGGTAAAATATGCTACATGATTATGTAGATGTACTTGTATGAATATTAAGGATATCCATATCATAAATTTTAATGAATATCATACATATCCAGCATAGAAATTAGGTACATAATTATTCTCCTATGCTTCCGCATTCAACAATTATGTATTTCTTCATGAAACTTGCTTCATTCCACACTAATTACACGAAAATATAATCATAACATTATTATTAAACAAATTAGCAAGTTGAAGTATTACGTAGTTGACAATAATAATTTATTATTTTCATTCCAATAATTAGTAAACCATCTCCCTTGGAAAACCTGTGCTGACAACCTGTGACTTGCACTACTGTTTGCCTTTTGTTTACGAAATAAAATTCTGTATCGCGTACTTTATGAGTGCTTTTCAAAGAAAAATGTATGCTCCATCGCGTAGAGTAATTGGAGTCCTTGCCAAAGGCCCAATTTTTACGGAAGTGTGAAAAGAGTTCCAAAAAATGAGCTGGCGGGGCGTGTTTCGTCACACGTAACTAGTGTTTAAATATATTTGCAAATTCATATTGCAAAAGTAATTTATATCACTTTATTCGTAAAAGTCTGCAGATTTTGTTTCCAATAAATAGAAACTGTTTAGCTTTTATATTTACGTCACAAATCTTGTACAAAATTTAAAAATTACCCTTTTCTTCAAAATTGATTTTTTCGAAAATTGAGGGTGATGGAGAAAAACGGTTTGCGGATTCGTTGTTACAAATATGAAAAGAATCAAAATTTGTTTGGCAGTGGAATTAGTAAGCTATGTGATAGAAATTGCAACCTTTGACATTAAACATGGCTGTTTAAATTTATCTATGACCTTCGTCAAAATTGGAATCCGCTTTATAAAAAGCCAACAAACTTTTTCAAAATAAACGTTTTTAATTCTATACAATATTATTATATATTAAACGAATATCATTATAAGTATATTAATCGAATATTATCCATTATTAATCAGATTTCTCTGTGGGCCTTCATTACGGTACATAAATTGATATAACATAAAAGTCGTTTTAGGTAAACGTCAAGCTGATCTGAACACTATAAAGGAGAAATGAGTGATGATCCAGAGTTAATTTCTTGATCTGTCTCTTCGAGATAATGTTGCATTACTGTTAATCGCTTAGGTATTATTAATTGCAGTTGACAGTGACGGATGTTAGTCAGTTACGTCAATATGACGTCTTAGAATTCATTTCAATCTTTCACTGTTCGTACACGACCTTTCATTACAGATTTTCCTTTCGCTGTTCTTTACGAGGAGATTACACCTCACTACAGATGTAATAAAATCTGCACCTTCTTCCAATGAATAGTTGAGACTCTTTTAATCCGAACCCTCTTATTCAATCAGAATTATCCATGGATCGTTATCAAGATATTCAGCAGGAACTTTTTCATCTTTATTATCATGGAAGCCAATAATCTTACGAAATCTGTGACTTTATTCACGATGCTTTTGATAAGCTTCTATGTATTTCAAGTAAATAGCAGTATAGTGAATCAGTGTTATTTACTAGTTTATTTTCAGTCAAAAAGTACTACCTTGGAACTGAAGTATGAAATATTCTTTCACTTAAAGTCGAGGTGCGAATAATTTATTTAAAAAAATAATGGAAACACCTTTTACATTAACCGTTTTGAGCCCAGTGTTACCATATGGCAACATTTTAAAAATTGTTTATAAGAATGAATATAAAGTTTGTTCGCATTGCATTATATATCAAAATATAGGACACAAAAATTAACAAAAGAATTTTGTATCTATTAAAAATAATTTGGGCTGGAAACCGTTAACCGTTTGAATATCAGGCCGCATTCGCAAAAATCCGCGCGATCGCGTTGATCATCTTTCGCTTAATTGTATTTCGTTTACTTCGTCTTTACTCATAGACATCGAGTACGTTTACTTACTTCTCGTTCTTTTTAATGTCTACGATTGCACTTCAATCCATCGTATAAAAAAATGATATTTATTAAACGTATGATGTTTCATTATCTTTTAAAAACTTGAGATGGAAGTTCCTTGCCATGTCTGGCGTTTTTCGACGTGGAAATTCTTTTTAAGAAATTGGCTAGAATTCTTTTTAAGAAAATTCTTTATTGACCCTTTGACTGCGCACGTCATTATACTCATCGATAAAAATGCAAGTTTATCGGATTTCGAATATCGGCCGTCGGATATTATGTTTGGTACATACAACACACTTTTAAGTTTGAGTTTGTTTTCGAATTAGGATTAAAATGTGTTGTAAATGTGTGTAGTGCGAAACATTTGGATATATTGATAGACGTTTCCTTTCGCATACATCGATCCCTTTAAATTAATCGTTCCATAAATCTCTCCCCCAAACTTGTTACGCTCAATTTTCAAGTTGTGTTGCTGAAGCAACTCTGTTTCACCCCTTTCCTCGTTGGAAGTATGGCTTTTTAACGATTACGTTTAAAACAAGGCCTATACCTCCAAGCGTCGTTTCATATTCATGCCATGCCGTTCGAATAATTCTGAGCGGCAGTGTATATTGATGGATCTGTGACAGCGTACATAGTATACGCCTTCCGTAGTCAAAGGGTTAATAACGTATAGGACCACCATTGCCGTCTAATGCAGCTTGAATATTCCTGCAAATGGAATCATACAAATCCTGAATAACGTTTAATACACACTATACCTAAAACAAAATACCATCGCAATGTGTACAAGTTCACGGCTGCTAAACTTAACTGCAAAATACTCAACTTATAAGCAATGTTTCCATTATTTTGTCCAATTCCTGTATATTTCTAATAGAAAGAAGTATGAAATAAATGACTTATGAAATCGTGGAATGATAAATTAGGGATTATTTATTATTATAAGGTATGTTATTTATGTATACTGAATTTAATTTTAACGAAACTTTATAGGACGTTTAAGTAGCCGTCAATTACGAAAAACAATAGTCGCTGTATTTCCATTTAACAGAAACACAAAACAGTGTGATGTTTTGAAAAAAACGGAGACAACAAGTCTGTCTGCTGTAAAAGAAGTAAAAACTTCGAAGTAATTTGTGTTGCTTAAAGAGTATTTAAGCGCGGCAGTAATCTTACTTCGTCACTAATTGCTCTCGTAGTTAATTAAGATGATAAGATACAGAGACCTGTCGTCCCATAGAAAAGGCTCTTTCAGATATTTCCTCTCCCCAGTCGCGCGACCCTTTTCCTTTCCACGAGAGCTGCTTGGAATCGACGAGGCACGAACAAAGTCAACAAGTGCCACGTCCATTCCGTCAAAGTACACGAACGATTCGGTGTTATAAAGGCGTCTATGGAAGAACAATGAACGACAACGTGTTTTAACGATGTTGTTGACTTTTTCGTGTGAAATGTTTAATCACCATATCAAATTTCGGTTTACGAGATAATTGTTGTCATTCCGGATGGTTAGTCGCAGTAAACAAACAGTACTTTGACTTCGAGTTATCAGTGAACTGAATCAGTGTTCTAATTGAACTAGGCTTTAAGTTTTTCAGAATATTATATTTATAAAGGTTTAGCGCAGTGGTGGGGAGGACACTGGCCAAGTCATGATAGTTTCGGCTTATTCCTCAAAAACAAGTCCTGTAGTTTAAATACATGTATTATCGTAGACATTCATCCGACATAATTATAAATTTGATCATACTACAAAGTATTCCACACAAAATAGGCTACCTAATTATATTTTACAACTTCTTTTGTTTCCGTGCAAAACAATGCGAGATTAATAGGTGGGAAGAGAACTTAGGACTTGAAAGCAGTACGTCTTAAGTGGTAGACATTGTTTGCAGAGTTCCTACTGGTTGATCGATGTCCATAGACTTCCGGGCAAGGAAACACGGCTGCTACTGATTTAATGGAGGTAATTCTATGAGACTACGAGTTCCGCAGGAAATATGGTTACACGATCAGATAACGGAATACGAAAAGACCATCTTTTGGGCTCAACTTTAAGAAATACCAATCTTATTTATGTTCCGATATTAAGCCAGATTCGATGGCCCACGCGTTTTATAAAAAAGCTGATTTCATGACATGAAACGACATTATTTGACATTATTAACGTAAACCGTATCTGGTCACACTCCACAATCCCTACGCAACTACTGTTAGTAAGAAAGATGTACTAAATGTTGATACCAAATTCTATCGATTCTAATTTACAGTAGAATGATATAAAAGCTACTGCGGGATGTTATTCATTCAAATATTCATTCGGATGTTTAATTACTCGGATTATTATTCCAACCGGACCATTAATTAATTTCCACGACCATTGGTAAATTATTTAATTTAATATCAGTCAAATATCAGTGGCATGACCTTGCCGATATCATAATAAAATGAGACATGTTATAAATGATAATTATATTGTAGTTTATACTTATTTATTAATTCAGGAGGCTTCGTTAATTTCGCAACACCAAATTTAAAAATTCTCTACATTTTGAAGGACATCAGATAGTTCTTGAGTTTTGAGGGAGTGATACTGTAAAACCCGTCGAAAGTTATGAGAACAGATATCAATTGACACTCACCCACGCACTTTTAATACTTTCTCTCGAGTATCCCTCACCTTTGGAAGAATATCCTTTTATGAGAACAAAGGACGGGCAAGGACGAAAGATATGGAAAAATCCGATTTCACGATGAAACCACGAAAGAAAAGAAGAAGATATTAGATTGATCGGCATCGTGGGAGGATTAATTTTGAAGTAGGAAACTAAAACGGGTAGGGGATGAAGACGCAACCCCAAAGACTGTCTTTGACAGAAGTGGGAAGGTATCGGGAGCAGGATTTATTAAGAGACTTCCGGTGAAATGCAGAGCACCGGAAGATTCAAGGTATTACGTATCGAGAACTCAACTAAAACGTGGGGACCAATGGGAAATTACTTCAGTGCTTTTCGCAACACTTCCAAGTGATGGGAGTTAATTTTTACACTTCTTCAAGGAACGACATTTTTAATTAAAGTTTCACAGGTTTAATTCTTGGAATTTTGTTATATCACAAGTACAAGTAATATCGCCTGCAAAATTCCGCAACTTAATGCAAAATTCACTACTGAACTGTAATAATTTTCTTCAGTTGAACGCGTCACTAATGTTTCGAAATTTTTGGAATCACGCCAAATGCAATACCGATAAGTTTATATTTGTAGGCGAACAAATACGGTTATTTTATTTATACAAAACTTCTGTGCATTTGGTGCTTGAATTATTAAAATTCATAAACATTCAGGATTGCAAGCATTCTCCTGTATTATCTACAATGGTTTGTATCTTCGAATCATTTCAAATATTGGGTTATCAGAAAAGTTCCTGCCGATTTTCAGTAGTTTTTCGGCGACGAACTTGAACAGTTCTGAGAGGCTGGAATTTGCAAGTTGCGTCAAAAATGGGAAAAGTGTGCGGAATAAAATGGTGCATACATAATTAAATATATACATATCGATATATACAAATGTTGCCTTTCAATTTTTCTGAACACTAGAACTATTGAAGCCCTCAAAATGACGGATTCGTGGAATTTAATAAAAAACGATCTTTATAAAGTTTCATTTTCAGAGATTTTTGTGGCTCACGTTGCGCAATGGACGTAACTAAATCTATTAATTTATTTTTTTCATCCATCTTTATTTTCAAGCACTTACTTTGTATTCATTCTAACGTTTACACTAAGCGTCAGAATGAACATTAAAAGTAAATAGAATATAAAACCTTTGCCCATTTTATAATTTTACCATTAATATTAAACTATTTTCTTGCCATGCAGACAGATATTGTATTGGCACCTGGATGTAATAAAATTTTGTTACCTTTAAAATCTGTCGGGTTCGTTTTTTGCTATCGGTCGGTTTTTAGTTTCCCCACAACAAATTACTTTACAAATTACAAATTACTTTACAAGCAGTTTGGTGAACTATGCAGCAAGAAGCATTACACAAACTTGTTGGGGTATGTCAAAAATATGTAAAATAGCAATAATAATAAAAAGGGGATACTTCGACGAATCGCGCATTGAGCGAAATGTGTAATTAATATAGAATAAAATTTACGAAATTTATACAACTCTTCTATCTTATAATATCAACATACATCAACCTACAGATATACCCAAAGAAAAGTATCCTTTTCGATTTTATAGACAAGATATTTAATAATTTGCTTAACGATAATAAGTGATCCCAAACTGATGGCCGGGAGTGTACGTGTGAGGAGTGTATCAATCTGTCTGACTATATTGTCCACAGTTCTACTATTAAAAATCGGCATGAACTTTCCTGACAACCCAATACTTCAGATTGTGCAAAGATTATGATGATTGATTAATTAAATGCCGACATTTTTCCTAATATTAATGGTTAGAGAAAGGCAAGATTGTAAATTATTCCGCGGCAAATAAATTAGTGTCACTGATACAGCTATGCACATACATTCGCGTGACTCTTTCGATCGTGTCGGTTATAATGAAAAGAAATTTTTAGTGAAACCAGTCGCATGCAAAGTAGAAAGTAGGAACTGCAATCGCAGGAGACTTAATTATAAAATTGCAAAACCAAGATGGAGGGCAACGGTTGGGAATTCATTTTAACTAGAAAGGAACTGGAGATAAAGGCAATCATTGATTATCCACTGGTAGCAATGAAATAAGTAAACTCGAGCTTAATTAATCAAATGTATCCGATCCTTTTGATTTCCTTTTGATGATAAAGATGATACCGTTCTATTCATTACTGAATGTAATGCCTTTGCCATTCCTATTGTAATTAAATGGTCTATAATTAAACCCGTTCCGAACCCAATTTATTCGGTTCATTGTATCCTACGTTTTCGCTTAATTGAAAGCTAAAGCTACAGATTGTATTGTATTATTTATTGTGTCCTGTAACAATGTACTTATTGTTGTACCAAGTAAACCGTACCATTTATTCTTTAGAACACCGGTTTATTTTAATTATTATTAATAGGGGATACCTAGTAATTAATGCAGATGGAAATATTGAGAAAAATCAATATGAATAAAATGATATCTAAAATATTTCTTGTGATCTAATTGTAAGTAAGGATGTACGTCACATGTTCATATTTAGTGTGTCAGATAGAGTACCTATCACTATTTATTATGATATCGATTGCTCAAACCACGAAAAGAATTAAAAAAAGTAATTTAACTGTATTAAAACCTAAATACATCTTTCGTCTTTCGTACAGATTCTGTGTGGAATAGTAGTCGCCGTTCAATATCAAATAACGAAAATCGTATAATCGAGCAGATGTCGATGCGGGCTAGATTCTCATTTTTTAATCTTTTTCCCTGTCTGTCCCTTTATGTTCGATTATTTCTAAGAATACCATATGACGTTTAATCAGTATTTACATGAAACGTCAACCTGTTATAATAGCTCCTAGTGCTTTCGAGTGCTCTTCAACCTCGTGGACAAGCACTAAGCTTTATGCATGGTTTCCCTCACTAATCACTGGCTGTGAACTTTACAAGTTGGTACACGAAGAGCTTTTCAACTACGACCCCCGTCCCCTTAACCTTCTCGAGAGAACACGGAAATTCTCATAAGTTTCGAAAGTGTACGTTGAGCAAGCCTTTATGTTCCACAAGATTTAACGATCTACACATCCGGTAGAAGTATTCGTACTCAAAGATGGCTTGGAACTCGGCCCAACTTTTTCCTTTAGATCTGCGTACTGATCGCGTAACTGATTGTGCCGCATCTTCAGCATCGTGGAACATGGAACTTTCGAAGATAATCTACCATCAACGATTTCTGATGGTACTAGCAAAGCAGTCAAAATGACCTGTCCACGGAATTTAATAAACATGTTCCAATTTATAACGTTTCATTTTCTGAGATTCTACACATAAATATACAAATATAGCTGAATATATCGCCGGTAGTTCTAGTGTTAAAATTATATTTTACTATATACACTTTTATCAAACGGAAATTAGAAGGGTGTCATGTAATCAGTGGTACAAGTAGGAAGGTGGGGATTCTACATGAAATACGGAATCAAAAATACAGAATAAAATTTTTTCATACGAGGCTTTGTTCCCGAGAAAAATGGCTTTGAAAGTTTATCGAGTATACCTTGTATATACATATGTCTATAACATATATTATAAATATACTACACCTATTATGAACTTTATTTACCCTGATATAATCATTCAGAGATTATTCGAAATTTCTGTATGTAATATATTTATAACATATAACCAACATTTGATAAAACTGTATAAAATAAGTATGAAAAATGCGACCATTAAGTAAGTTAACTTATCTTACAGTAATATGAAAAGTTTAGAACTGAAATTCAGTATAAATAAAACATAACAAGATGATATTTATTGATATTCTAAGTGCTACGGTTCATGAATTTTTAGTCCGACAATTTAAGAATTTTACATATATATGTAATTTCCAACTTGGCACCCGGCAATTTGCTCTGCCTCGGAATCCTGCATAACTATATTTAAATTGCAGGTGAGCAATCAAATTTCAGAAACATTATCGCCGCGCAGAAAGCTGCTGCTTAATATTTCACATCCCTGGTTCGAAGACGCGATATTTTCGCATAGCAGGTGGATTCCCAGATCAACAAACAGGCCAAAGAATATTACCTTTACGCGGCATGGAAATTGCATCCTTAGGGGTTGAGATGCATAACGCATACCAATGCCAGAATCCCTAATAAGGATTTTCAGAAAATCGCCATCTCCTTTTCCGAACGCAAAGTAGATTTTTATGAGAAACACCTTGTATTAGAATTTTGATATTTTTCGTGGAAATCCAGGATATCTTTCTACGTCGATTTGTAAACGAGATCTTATGAGTTTCAAATTAAACCTCAACGATGGAAGACATATCATCCATATTGTTCTTCATTATTTATACGAAATGCAAATTCTCGCCGAAATTTAGTCGTTCGGTACGTCAAATGTTCTAATGAAGATGATTACAATATTTTTCGAAAATATTTTATGAGACATTCGGTTTTCGCGATTTTCGATACTTCGCGTTACAGATTTCGAGGTTCGATTAAAAAAGCTTCAACATGCTTTATTCATTTGTTAAAAACTGCATTCAATTTTCGATAATTTAAAATATGTAAAGACAAAAAGTGTTTAATATTCCATTATTATTTCGTCGTTACATTTATCATTATTATTAACAGGTAAGTCAGTTGTATACAAATAGCGGAAGTAGCATCAAAGTGTTTTAATTATTTGCCAAAAACTGCATTCCATTTTCGAAAATTCAGAATATTTGAAGCTCAACATTTTTTAATGTTTCTAGAATATTTCAACGTTACATATCTTCTTATTAATAATAAGACAGTTGTATTGTATTAACGCGCTGACTGCCGTCGGGATCACCACTGACCGAGAATGCGAATGTTATTAAGACTTGAATCAAATATCATTAATATTTGTAAAATTGTTAATATTTTTCATGTTACGATAACAATTTGAAGTAACTAACATATCATAGAGCACTTAAACACGTACAATGTTACGAATGCATTTCACGATATTTCGTGTTACACTGATCTCGATCCGACAGTTTTAACACTAGAACTACCAAAGCCGTCAAAATGATGGTTCCGCGAAATTTAATAAAAATATTTGAATTCATAACGTTTCATCTTCTATGATTTTTTGCGGCTTACGTTGCACAATGGATACAATTGAACCGATTATTTTATTTTCGTCAGCCATCTCTATTTTTAGGAACTTCTACATAAATGTACAAATATAGTCGAATATATTGTCGATAGTTCTAATGTTAATCATTAGAAAAATTAATTTAAATTCAGGTAATCTTACTTTCATAATTTATTTACAATTCGATAAAATATAGATATTAAAGATAATATTCAATAGAATATACTCTCCTGACATGCAATAATGGAAACATACATTGAACGGTATATTGAATGCAACGTGAACTTACTGATAATAATAATTATGTACGAAATTAATATTATATTGTCACATTATTGTACTTGTTACAAAGATTAAATTTATGTTCATTAACATTTAACAAGCTAGACAAAAGAATGTTATATTTTCCAAAGTTATTTGCTCGTTATTATTCTACGGTTGGGTCAAGTAAGTGTTATTTATTGATTATGTAAAATAGAACGTCGTTTTCTAAGTAAAAATAGTCCTCTATTTTAATTCCCCGATATGTAATAAGTCATAATACGAAGAACATTACAAATTTTTTTTAAAATCACCTTTAATAATTCTATTTGTATCAACATCCACGAAACAAATTGTGAATATTTCCATAAAAGATGTGGGTAAATAATATTTTTGTAATGAAACTCATTGCGAATATCTCTATGAATCTGTACACACCACTTGTTTGTAGAAATGTTTTAAATAAATAAAGTTCCACGAGGTTTCCATTAAAATTCGCTGGTGTACGAATACTTCTTATATAAAGTTTAATAATAATAAAATAAACTATAAAATATAAATACTTTTACATACGCTCACTGTATATATCTTCCATATTTTCTTTCGATATATTCGTGCAGATAGTTTAGATATCGAATGCAGTTAAATAATTAAGAAATTGTTGATTAATTTCCAATAAATACAATACTTCATCGTGAATATGAATTTTCAACAGTTCGTATTGTCCAATGTCACGCGATTATGCATGAACCGCATTCAAAATCACGTACGTGCAAATGCAGATTTCTACAGCTCGGAAATCCTAATCCTAATTTCAATCTTCGAGCATGTGCCACTGGTATCCTTCAATAAATCTGAGTGCCCGGAATCGTGAAATTTCGCATAACGATCTCGGACAGGAAAGTGTATATTATTCGCGGAAATATTTTAGGGAAGTATAATCATTTATCGTTTTCAGTAGTGGTCGTTGATATAATGGTATGAGAGAAATGGCCGAATAACGACGACCGTCCTTTAAATCTCCGAGCGTGAAACGACTTTTCGATTATACCTATTTCTGCCGCAGTAAATCATGTGGTACACGCGATTATGAAATCTCAAATCTACGGATAAGCTTACAGTTCCTTAATCCGCCATTCTTTGTGCTCGTTCATAAATCTACAATGATTGCTTTATAGATTACAGTGATAGATATCCCTACCTTTTCCCGTCCTCCGCAAAGTTATGAACTCGTCTTATAAAAAAGTTTTAGCTTATTTACTATAAAATAAAATGCAGAGTTTCAACTGTCTGTTCTATATGTTCAACAAGACTACCATTGTTATGTACATGCCTGTTCGTTTTCTTGTAGCCAATAGTAGTGCAATACGAATCCGAATTGTAAGACTACGACTGCTAAAAAAACTAGAACTACCAAACGGGTCAAAATGACTTGTCTTTCATTTATAATTGAATTATTCAAATATACCACGGCGCATTGTTTGAGATTTGATATACTTTTATTTTATATGCACAACGCAAGTAATTGAAGCCATTAATTAACTTAAATCATACAGACATAATTTATATATAAATAAATGTGTAAACATAACTGAGTGCATGTTCGGTAGTTCTAGTGCTAAGAGCCACTCGTGCTAAGAGTCCGTCTAATGGCTATTCTATATGTTATGCGTTTTTATACATTTTAAGGATTTTCATTAAGTTTTCCTGTTTCTTTTATAAATACTTCATTATAGTGGGCAGCAATAAATGTATGTTTTTTTAAACGGTGTTAGATGCTTGCGCTTGGAGCTTAAGAAATATCAAATTTTCGTATTAAGTCTAATAAAGTATGTACTAACTGCGTACGTTGGACTAAGAATGATGCTAATATAATTTTTCATAAAATATATTATGATAAAAATGAGCAGGAAACTTATTCTAACTGATATTTCAGTAGACTAGTAAATAATGCACGAAATAAAAATAACAAATGTTTACACTTTTAACAATCGTTTGTGCAATATATTATTGAATTTATTTGCTTCGGTTAAAACGAAAAAGGGTGCGAAGAGTGAATTAAACAGAAATATTTCACCTTTCTTTAAATTGATATTACGCGAGTTCGTATACAAAATGTGATGAGAAGATTCCATGAATTTAAAAACATTCTAGAATCGATAGAGTATATAATAATAATCTCGCAGACTTCAAAAGTGTAGTTTAATTCTAAAAGTCTGACATTAATGAACTAATAGCATTATAAAGTGTATTTGGAGCCGGATGAAGAACGAATAGATACTGTCGATTCAAAGTTCATATATCATGGTGGAATTCGCAACACGTCGTGGCCTTAATTGCAAATTAGCAAGTAACCGATATTACCTTGGCCACTCGCCAAACTCAAACTGCAAATATCAAACTGCAAGACCGATAGCGGCTCGAGTTTGATAGAATCCCCTCAAAAAGCACTGAATATATTGGGAAAATGTATTTACCATGTTAAACCCTTTCAATTTCAATAATTCACTTTGAAATCAGCTCCATTAGTTTCTATTCTCTCGCAAAATCCGCTTATTTTCGCGATAGTATCAAACTCTTAGAAACAATTTGTTGACTTCTTAATTAGGAATTGGGTGTAAAAATGGCTAATAACCATCGAGAAAGTAAAACATTATTTTATAAGTTTGTAAACTGAAACTATTCGACGTGCCTTGTTTAGTCAAGTTTTCATTAATAATTAATAACGGATTGGCTGTTGTGTATAGAGTGCTGGAGAAAAGTATTGGTGGAGAATGATTATTATGATACAAGTGCTTATAACTACTAAACAAATTGATTTAAAGAAACATTTTTGCCACATATTAATTTATTATCTATCCTAGTTTATTGCATAACAAGAAGCAATAATATAAATAATGTGAAACACAAAATAATTGTAAAAATATATTTCTACAACATTTTGCAGATTGACGAAAGTGTGTTTCATATATTGAAGTGAGAATCAAGGAAACTCGTGCGTTCTAGATGACGGCACTCGCGTAGTGTCACGTGAAATTTCGATCCCCCGTTAATTATATGTGTTATTGTTGGAGATAAGCCCTAAAAAATTGTATTTTGGACAATCGACGCGTGGCCCAGAGGGCGAACGTGTAAGTGGTGCATCGAGTCGTGAATGATAACTTTAACAGGATATGTATTTTATTTGTGTGTGTAATACGGTGGTTCGATGAGACAAGATCAATGATGCACGATGTTTACGCGATAACCAAACGAGGTTACGTAATAACTTTAACAGTTATGCATTATATTATGTATTTAATTATAATATAGCACATGTAACTGATATGATTCTTTGTTTGATAATTCCTACAACTTCTATCCCGCCCTTACAAATTTCTCTCCATATTTTTGACCAATCAGAAAATTCAAAACAAGTATCACGAAACCAATATCCAACTTTGCAACCAATCTTAATTAGTTAATCTTTGAATTGTTTCAAGTGGACAAATTGTTAGTACTTTTTTGTTGTTAGTTTGTTTTCTATACCGAAAATAAGAGGAAGGAGAAAAACGAGTGTAAATGAAATGTAGATGTCTGTGAAGCAACATCGATCGACATTGTTTCAAAGTTTCGTGGACGTTTGAAAAGATTGATTTTTTATCTGCAATACGAGTTCTACTTTGACATTACAGCGCGACGTCCGACATAAGTGGCATTGTAACCCGATATTAAACTTGTGGTGACATTGACGTACTGGTTATTAATCAACGTTAATTGAAAATTATTCTCATCAATATTCACGATTTTCATCATACTCGATTTTAATCTGATAATCAATAAGCGCGAAGTCACTGAAAAAAACATGCACGTAATTAAAATCAGATTAATATAATATTTCTATTTTTAATAAGTGCACAAATTCGTAACGCGATATTATTAAATTATGTATCTTCCTTATGAGAATTCCACAAATAACATTTTATGCGAGGATACTTGTACTTGATAACTGTTCGATTTTATTATATTATAAAATACACGATAATTAACAAATCATGCGTATGGTTTCCTGATTTCTATAATGCATGACTCACTGAGTGCATGACTCATGTACGTTTCAATTTTTCAAGCTGCTCGAAATCATCGAACGCTCGAAAAAAATGCGAGCTATTCGAAAAGATAGAGTAGCTCTAATATTCAGGCCCTCGTAAGACTTCGAGTTATTTGGAAAGAAAAAGAGAAACTGGGTACGAAAGCTTGATTTGTAAGAATATTTATTACATTATTATAATTAAAAGAATGATTCTCTTCTCTCTGAATTCCCGGCAAAAAAACATAAAAAGAACGACATTAAATGGATAAGCACAGCACGTTATTAAAATGTACTAAATTTCCCGGATTACTTATATTGTCTTGCTTTTTTGCTTCGCCACATAACTTCAAAACCACATTGAAAATCTTTGCGAAAGATCTTTACGGATGCATTCGAATGGTTAAACAACTAACAGTCGAATTAAAAGCGTGCGATTATTGGATGCAAATATAATGCACGTTATGCAATAATTACTTTGACGATGACGTGCTTGCTGGACTTGACAATGCACAGTTAATATAAGGGGAGTACGGGGAGAACATTAACGAGAGCTCAGGGAATGAGCTACTAGTCATTAGTTGACGTTGACAGATGACGATGGACTTCAAACAATCAGGTGACGTATGACAAGGATTAACAGAACACTTTGACAAATTCATTAATCATCTGCTTGATTACATTAGATTAAATGATATTCAACTGCATCGACCCTCCAGCAGAACAATTATGTATTATACAAACCGATGTCTAATTATTCTACAGTATGCCCTATTGACAATTTTCGATGATTATGGATATGTTATATTCATTAATTATAATTACTAGTACTGCTATTACTACTTCGTAGTACTATATAATTTGTAATTCTTCCCGTAGAGTTTGCTTTCACAGAATTTGATTTGTGTAGTTTCCATAACAAAAATACCTAATTTATAAATATCGACTTTATTCATTTTTGTGCTGTATCAAGAGTCGAGAAATTATATTCATCATTATAGCGAATAATTAAACAATTTAATAGTTCTGTAGAATCATACAATTTCCTTTCAATTTAATTTTCAAGAATTACTTTTTAATTTGATTCCTTTCTTCGATTTATTACTAATTCCATCACTTCTTATGTACACATAGAGATATTGAGATAGATAACTAATAACTGTTATTGAATTAACTAAACACATGTTTATATAGAATTAGTGTAAGTGGAGATATTATTAAATATTGGGTTGAGGCATAAATAAGATCCATTTCCTAAAATAAAGTTTATTTGTTAATAAAATGAACAATGGACTTTAATGTACGATACTCGCCGTCATTATTAATAACTTCTTGCCATTTTGTAGGCAACTTGTCGATTCTCTTACGTAAAAATCTGACAGTATCCAATCAAAAAATCCTGGACGAAGTGAACTTATTTATGACTCAACCCAATAGAAGACTACTGTCTCTCAAAAAACTTGCTTCGCCAGGTGAGTGCCAGACAGCGCGATTGCGCTCCTCCTATTCGTCGTCGAAAATGCCGCCGGATGTAGCAAAGAACTTCGACCTCAAGTTTTTAAAAGGCGATAAAAACCCATACGTTTAATAAATATCTCTTTTTTATACGTTCGTTTGAAGTGCGAATCTTCACATTACAAAGACGAGAACGAAATAAACGTACTGGACATACATAAGTAAAGACGAAGTAAAACGAAGTACAATTATACGAAAGACGACGAGTGCGATCACGCCGTCTGCCATTTTACGACCGTATTTTTTCAAAGACCCGTGGCACTCAAACGGTTAAATAAAAAGCTGTGTTTTTGAAATTACGCATCAAGTTGTTATTCTATGCGCAATTAATTATTATAGTGAATGGGGTTAAATGTAAATTACAGGAAACACATGGTGATAATTAGCCACCTCCTGCAACCGATATTATTCGCGTACGATGCTGAGAGCGTTATCTGGAAACCTAGCCGACCTTGTAAGTGGTATATAGGCCACCTATATATTTCGCTACAGCATGCGTAACCTGCATTCTCTTCGAACCACTATTCCGTTCCACCTTCGGGCATAATTAACACTTCGATCTACAATAATAATTTGCGATATAAGATTATTACAAGTTTTTATCTCAATTTATATTTTAATGACATCAATAATAACCTGCGATATCAGATTATTATATTTTTCATCACGAGTTACATTTTAATTTTGGAAATAATAGTCCGCCGTATCAGATCGGCTGCAGAAGGTGGCTAATTACCACATTGTGTCTCCAGTAATTTACAATTAATCTCCTTAGCTATAATAATTAGTTACTCAGGGAATAACAAGTTAGTGTATAATTTTAAAAATATAGGTGATTATTTTAAAATGTTTAGCATCAATTTATTATCAACTATCGTCATTCGAATATCTCATTGTACGATGTTAATGGCTTTTTGTTAAGTCATACCGTAGTCAAAGGGTTAATGCAAACCAAAGAAATATTTAAAATAAAATAGAATCAAATCTTCACGTATATTACGGATAGAATGATGTACTTTTGAAACATCAGACATAACACAATCACCGTCTGTCCTTAGACTGACGTTTCCTTAACTGAAACAGAATTTTTCTATAAGTTGTAACTCACTTCGAACTTGGGAAGTTCGAGTCAGGTAGCAGATGTTATCTCAAGAAGAGGTAATTGTTTTTTGGTTTTTGTTACTTCTTTGCTTTTCATGATACAACTTCTTTCTGTATCTACTACATATATTTATCACCGAATAAGAAATATTTTGGTAGAATGTTCAGTTTCTTGACAGTCTAAAAAATCTATGATGAATCGTTCCTTCAGATGTTGAACGTTCTCCTGTTTTCCTTTGCCATTTTATTCTGCTAATTCATATGAAACAGTGTTATGTATTTCGTTTAAAAATTAAAGTACATATTTTTAGATAAAAATTCATTAATCCAAGCAAGATGTACATAACATAATTCAAAAGTACATATTTTCTTCCGCATTTCTTCAAGCGTGTTAAACCGAAATCGTGCAATTCGAATGTCGTATAAATCGAGAGCTAAGTGTATTCGATTCTTTTTTCTTTCAATTCATTCTTTACTTTGTCTGTATAGTAATTATACAATATTGATTATGTAATATAAATGTCTATATACGAATATTGAGTTGTCAAATTAATAATGAAGAGAAAATTGCATTTATCAATTAGCATGCCAACTACCCAGGCCAATCAGAAACTCGGCGCTGTTTAGATCAAACTTATTTACATCTAAATTCAGTCATACTGATCCCCCTTTAAAATTTCTAATCTAGCAAATCAGTTTCAGAAGAGAATTGATTTCCGATAATTCGACCTCAGCCTTCAAAAGGAACCTGTATCTTATTCTGTCTCCGTAATATCGTTAGTTTATAATTCTATTATTATTCATAGTCATAGTCCCATTACCTCATTATTTCCTGTAATTTTTCCTTTTCGATATACCCAAGGATATATACCGTGTATTATATAACAAATAGATAATACTGATTCAAAATGTTGTCTGCAATAGTACTGTTGCGATTATTATGAAAGTAGAGTGGAAGGACAATCTGCATTCACCTAAGAAGTAATCGACGTGCCGTTTAGTTTCGAGTCGAAGGAAGAACTGAATTCTCGCGTTATCCTCAAAACTGTCTAACTGCGTTGAAAGTTCATTTCTATCCTGAGATGTTCTTTGCGCCCGTCTTTCCGGCTTTCACGAGACACGAGGTTCAATAAAGGAATTTCCTTCTTGTACACCTTTTCTTCTTCATCTTTGAAAGCAAGTCATGCACAATGCCATTTCAGGTGACGTCTATTGCCGACCTGAATCACTTCAGTAATACGGAATGGGACAAAATATCTGATTCTCTTCAGGATGTGTTCCTAATAACTTCAGATATCGACAATTCTACCTTTTATTCGAATTCTCTCTAAGATTTCCCTCGCAATCCGACACTTCTTTTCTACAAAATCACAATAACATTTCTGATTGCCATCGTTCCGGATTATTAACAAAAAATCAACGGAAGGATTATCGCATCGCGATATTAAAGTAAATCCAACAAGTTTTCAAACGCAATTGAGTTTGATATGCTTCGAAAATTGCATGGATCCTTCGGGGATATAAATTGTTATTTTTCGTGCATTTATTTGTTTATTTGTGTACTGGGTATGTTAAAAAACATTGTGGATCAAAACTCGGAACAAAAATATTGGAAATCTCGTATAACAGGCGTCAGGAAAATATTTCCTGCTTTCCGCTACGGTGGAAACATTTTTTCCTGGATTTACGTGGAGATGGCAGATATCTACAAATTTCACATGTAGAAATTATTGATATTTGTATTAAAAGGTATGCTGGCGATAATCGTTTTGTTATCAGCTTGTAGATTAAGAATATTTCACCAGTTTAGTTAATGAATAATAACACTTAAATAGACTATATTATTGACGAGAAAGTAATAAATCAAAAGAAGAGATTTATATTCATCGAGTTAAAAATTTCCGGTAATATTAAGCTTTTATTCTAGTGAAACAAACTTTCACCAATGTAGTTAATTAACACTAAAACTAAGGAATGTATACCCAGTAATTTCAAACTGTGTAAAATTTCAAACAAGGCTGAGTGAGATATTCCAATAATTTTATTAAAAATTGCAGACCAAGTATTTGAACTGCTTTGACAGTTTTAGTGTTAATAATGTTACAGATTAATTGAATAGATTATCTGATGCTCGAGAAAGTAATAAATCAAAAGAAGAAATTTATTAGATCGTCCCATAAGTAATGTTGTTTTTGAACTCTCAATGCAAATTTCTTTTCAAATACTGTCAACAAAATAGTCTTTATGGCATGAAAAGAAAAGTTCTTATAATTATATCATCGAAACATGATATAAACGTTTATACATGGTAATTAAGAAACGATATTACTTATGGGATTACGTAATATATTGACTAAGCTTAAACATATCTAGTAATATGAAGTTCTTTATTCTAGTGAATAAATTACACCGGTCTCTCTTGTTGATCTGCATACTCGTATATACCGAGCGAAGAAAATTAAACGTAGGAAGTAACATAAAATCTCTTTTGTTCCAAAGTATAAAATACGCTTAATAATACTACGTGAAATGATCTCATAATCAAAGGTTTTAAATGAAGCTCTGCTTTCGGATTTTATTAGAATAGTTCACGTTATCCTTTAACAATCCTTAAAGTGGCCTCTGAAGTTCTTTATGAGACATTCGCTGCTACGAGCGCCTTCTTCATTTTCGTTCTGTTCTCTTGAACATACCACTAATTTATTCCGTCTGAATTTTGTCTAACTCACATTAAATACACTCTTGTACGTCTTTTTCAATTAAAATCAAGCAAGTGCAAATGATAAGTTTTATTACCCAATAATTCTTGACATTTCTTTAATGGAATATCACCCCTAAGGAAACATTTTATGTATTCACTTTTCATTTATTTATTTGTTAGCGCAATTTAACGGAACGCACCCTTTATATATAAAATATAATACAAGAAAGAAATTAATAGACAGAAGAAAAATACAGTACAATGTATATTATTGGTAAAACACGTACTTTAGTATGTCGAATAGAAATTTCTATTTGGCAATGCGAAAGTTGATGCTTCATTGCGGAAGTAATTTGTTACATTTATTTTTAATGTTAGAATTTTTTTTCTAAGGATTGAATGCTTTCTTTAACACTAGAACTACCGAACATATACTCGGTTATATTTACACATTTATATAGAAACATATACATACATAAATGTATATAAATTTTGACTGCAACGTGTAGGTTAATCGATGGGTTTAATTATACGCGTCATGCAAATGAAATAAAAGTATACAAAATCTTAAACAAAGCGTCGTTCTGTATTAGGATAATTTTATTAAAAATCGCAGACAAGTCATTTTGATCGTTTTGGTAATTCTGGTGTTATGTAATTGGTGATTACAAAGGGGGCTCATTAATGATGCTTTATTATAGATTTAAAGAATGTTTCGTTTCTATTATATTCTTTCAGCTCGAAAGCAGAAACGGTCGAAATATTTGTAATCTTTGGATGATAATTTAGAGGATCTTTTTTAAGAAATAATCTAATAAATAATTAATTCAAGAGATAAGGTATCAATTAACACTTTGTTTCTTTACTGGCGGTAGTCAAACAATATTAGATGACAGTGGGTACGTTTAATTTAATTTTCTGACTGAAAGTAGATTGGATGGAGAGTGGATTCCTTTACGACGTTCCGAGGATATTTCCGTGGTTAGGAGGATGTTCTCCATTAATGGTAAGTAACGGGACAAATCCGTACATCCGGTGTCCTTACTTAAATAAGGTTCAGCATTACGTGCGATAAACCAGATACACCGGGGGTTTATAACTACGTTATCTTCAGGGTTTAACAAATTTATCGTATTACGTGGAACAGTAACAACCTGAACCTTTACGTCATGTTAAAATTACAAGTTTGATTACGGAAGTTTTAAAAAAAAAATTTCAAAATAAATAACTGGGCTTGATATTGTGTGCGATATATGGAAATATTCAAAGAAAAGAAAGTATATAAACTCCTTTAATTATTTCTCTCCAATTATGATTACAAAAATAATTAATGGAGGGCGGGCCTATTTGAAGATACATAGTATTCGGGACAGGTTTAGGAAAGAAAGACGGATAAAAAAATTGTTAAGACATCTACAAATCTTGGAAGCAATTTGCGCGTACTCCTTATATGCTTGTTAAACATATGCTATTTTTCGTACAACTGCTACTAACAGTTTTTATTTTAGAATTTATTATATTATGATACGACGATTTTGCGATTTAGTAAAACGGTGGGGCTATTTGGACCATCTTCTTTTTTAAATGCAATTATAGTTCTAGAAAATGGTCAGGTACAATCTGTTAAAACTTTTCCATGCTTGCCAATCCAGACCTAACCCATTTTTTGACCAAAAAACTTGTAATTTACATGTTTCAACTCAAAATAGCTCTAGGACATATTGAAAAATCATCTACGATCGATTTGGACAATTTAGGACTAACATTGACAATTTCGAAATTGTTATCATTTTTCAAGGTAAGTACATCCCTTTTCGTTTTTGCCAATTTGGGTCAACATATTATTTAACCAGAAAATTATTGCATTGAACTAATTTCGACACAGAAAAGCTCGTTCGAGTTGTTCGCCTCTTCCTCTTTCTCGTGTCAGGTGTTACATGATTAAGAAGTTGAGAGGTAAAATAGAAGTAGGATTTTCCAGGGAAAGGAAAAGAATCATCGAAAAATATAGGATATAAGAAGACAGGTCGTTCTTCATCGTTTCCTTGAAAATTTGCGCTCGAAGGACCTTTCGTCCCGCAGATCCTCCGACTGAGTCTTCGTTCATTGTCAGTTTCGCAGTTAAGATTCCTACCTCGTATTTATGGGATCTCTCTAGTACATCAGGACATTCGATTTATCATCCTAAAACTTAATCGCAATTGCGGTAGTACGACTACGGGATACTTGAAAGAGGATAAAATATGAATAGCAGTTGCAAATTATACTTGAATGAAACGATAGAATTCGATGATACTTAGAAATACAATCTTTGATACCGTTTTAATCCAACTTCCCGAACTGAGTTCTTTTACATGTTCTTTACTCTTCGCCTTTCCAAAATTGAAGACAGAATCAAGAATAGAAGAATGTTCAAGAGTAAAAGAAAAGAAAATATAACAATTTTGGAGAATAGAAGTATATAATGTAAAAGAAAGTTCGAGTTAGTGAGTTAATGAATTTAATTACATTAGTGGTGCTATGTTTATGAGATGCGATCTTTATATATGTATATTACAATATTGATATTCATTCACGTTAAGAATCACGTGACACCATGTATAATTACGATTCATAATGATTAAAATTGAATGATAATCATTCGTATAATTAATCTGTCCACTTAATTTTGTCCCCAACTTATTAAAAATAAAATATTAGTACACTAAATTAATATAAAATATATTGTAGAATATAATATATTTCCAGTTTCCATTTCCAACATATTGGAAAATGATGTTTACCAATTATGACGATCCTCGGAGGCTATCATTTTTCCGTTTAGAATATTAGTCAAAAATATACATATGTTGCGATATTTCTAAGAAATGCTCCACTACGTTCGACAAATAACGAGTAGCTTTTGTGAACCCAAATTTGGTTTCGAAATATAACAAACCCTCAAAGATGTCCTGTAGGACAAGCGATATCGGACCATATTCTTTGATTAGAAAGGACAACCCTGTTCAAATTAGCCAATGATCACTCCGATAGGCCTTCGATTTGGCAAGAAGGGTAACTTTAGAATTTCAACACAGAGATCCTGTCCCACGAGACATTCCCATGGACTTCGAGCTTTTAAAGGAATATTCGTCCTTCTACAACGCAGAGCTCTTTTTATCCTTTTTTCAGTATACAGAGTATCCCACTTAAAATAGTCCACCCAATTATATGACAATATTTGTTTCCATGAAAAAAATATGAGTGATCTGAAAAATTCTGTAAAAAACGATGACAGCAAAGAGTTCTCTATCAGGATATTGGTGGTTTAAAACCATTCGTAAAATGCGTACAATTTTGCCTACATTATCGCAATTAAAAGCGATAATTAGTTGGCATATTTCGTACGGAGCACCCTGTATATTGAAAATATTATAAAATATTAATATCGGTGGATATAAAAAATATTCTCAATTTAAAGTCTTCTTCATGTGCAATTTATTATAAGAGGTACGTTCTGATATAATTATTTCATATTATTATATCTTCGTGAAATACCTATTTAATTTCGAAAGATATTATGTAATACATAGGAAGCAGTCAGTTCGAATAATCCGAAGAAGGACTCTTTGGAAATTCGATTCCTTTTACTTCAAAGGTATCCTATGATCTCAAGGATTCTCGAGTCCTTCTCATCTGGACTCATTAAAAACCCTCCCTTATCGGTGCCCTTCCTCTCAATGGAATCGATCACTCCATTTACACGTAGAACTTCGTTTTTATTCGTGACGTTAATACAGATCGCTCCATTCCGCGATAAGAAGTTTATGTAACTAATCCCAACAGATCCGGAATGGAAAAATATGAAATTACCTCGAAAATTATATGGAATCCCTTAATTCCGTGTTATTCTTTACTTAGCGTACATCATGTTGAACGTTAATATTCATGTATTTCTATTACTTAACAAAAATTCTTCATATATACAATTTTTTACTCCGTCTTCTATTCTTATTCTGCTGTTCTCAAAACTTCGTCTGTTTTCCATTTCTCTATTCTGTATTCTTCCATTTTCCAACATTGTTATTTCTTATCTTTGTAATCTTCAAAATATTCCATTAAAATGAAATAAAATAATAAAATTTTATTCCATTATTTATTCTTCTATTTTTACAAATTTTGGTATCTTCGATTCCATCTTCAATTTCGAAATATATCTAAATTGAAAATACACTCTAACTTCTATATTGACTATGCGATGCATTCGTACAAATATTTCATCATAAAATATCTCGGAATATATTGGATCGGTCAAAAAATGGAACAATAACATGCAAATGTCAGAGCTACAAGAAACAATGTAATTATCGATGCACAATTTGGGTTAATTTCAGCGATGTATTTCTGAGAGCGTTTCATACCGACATATTGACAATGTTTATGGATTTTAAGTAATGAAACGGAGGCGGGTTCGAAAATGAATGTGCACACGAAATATTCACGAAGGATTCCCGATATCAGAATTTTCAATAAAATGTAGCTTATTATCCATCGCACAAAGGTTATCTCGCTAAAAGGAAAATATCTTCTTTCGTGGTATAAGCATTCCACACTTCGATTGGGTTCCTGTTAGATCGACTATTTTCCAGTAGCGACATATTCATATTTTATCTTCTCGTTGATATTCTCCGACAAAAAGTTTTAAGCTTGCGTTTACCAGTTTTTATCACATCTTATCCGTGGTGTTATTCAAACCAAATGGAAGAAGCGATATTATTAAACCTTCTATCGCGTTTGATTAAATCAAGTCAACTTTCAATTCAGGCTACTTGTTAATGCAATCGTCGAGTAAATCTCTACATTCCATAATGGTATGTTTGTCAAACCGAGGATATTACAACGTAACTCTTGTTATTAGCTAGATTAATAGACAAATATCGAATTTTCAGCCAATTAAAGCGATCTTAGGCGAAACGGATTACGGGTATGGTTAAGCGGCAAGTTTAGCTCAGCTTTCGCATAAATGGATTAAACTACCGCTATATAGTTTATATGAAGAGATAAAGTTCTTATAGTAAGAAGTTAATGCGCGGCCAGTCAAAATCTACCGATGTTAATAAATTCCCTTCCACACTTTAATTCCAGCTTAATGTCAAATAATATATCAGTTTCCATTAAACAGTGCTAAAATTTAAGTTTGCTTTATATTTCACTTGTATGATTATTTATATTTCATCTGAAACATCCTTTATATTCTCAATTAAAAAATCGTCCAGAAGCAAATTTGAAATCGCGTAAAAATGCTAATACAATATGAGTTTCCATTAAAGTTTGTTAAAGATTTAAGTTTTCTCTCGATATCTCTTATATGATTGGTTACATTTAATATAGAAAATCTTTTATATTTTCAATACAAAAATTGTCCAGAATTAAATTCGAAATCGATCAGTAAAGAAACTCCAAACGCCATTTTCAAAGACACTTTCAAGGAATTAGTAATTATCATAGTTACTGTTTCTCATGGATTTTTAAATTAATTACATTGAACAACATCGGCAAAACTTTAATCTCTTAATCGATTTTCTCTTTATAATGAGAATTGAATCCGAATCTCTTCTAAAGTTCGAGTACCAGCAGGACAAGTTTCCCACGATTACGGTCTAATTCGAAGAAGTTCAAGTCGTGGAAATGGCCTTTCGTTGGGAAAGTTCACTCACCCAGAAGTTGCTTGTATGTCGACTTCCGGCCAAGATGGTCTCCTGCGACAGAACATCAAAGGTTGACGATCACCTGAACCAGTACTCCTACGAAAGGAGCCGACTCTTCTGGGTGACGTGCTACCAGGACCACTTCCGGCTGCTGGATGTACAGTTAGTTCCGGTGCGGAAGTGCATTCCAAAGTTCGTCTACGCGTCGACAGTGAACGCGTATGAGAAGATGACACTGTGCCCGGTGGTGGTACTACCTGAAAATAATAATTAATGAAGTTTATAATAATGCTGCGTGAAGAAGCTGCGTGTTTCTGAATCATTTTTTGTTATTAGAACGATAACCACGATGATAATTATATATGAATGCCAAGACTGCTTCAAATACAATAAATGGCATAATTATTAATAATAATTAAATGAATAATATTAGTAACTATATATAAAGGAATCTGGTCCATATTTTCAAATATTCAAAATATTTGAAAAATGAAAACATGTTTTAATAGGCGCAATTAAAAATGAGGTTCGATTTTTTTTATAGAACTCTCTTCTTGTATTTTTTAATCATAAGTGTTCATTAATTTATATACTGTCCATCAGTAAGTATCAAACGATAATCAATTATGTATATATATAACATATGTACGATAGTATATGGCGAATATATGCATTTGTTATTTACAGGTTTGACCAAGCAGCAAAATGATGAAATTTATTTTGGACGCACTATAAAAGGGAAAGCGTGTAGGTGGTGCAAAACGAACTTTATAAATCATGATATGCCCTTTCTTGATCTTCGTCAAGATATGTTTCCTTTTGAAAATAAAGGATAACGTGCGAATACAAGGGAATATGGTTTTATTGTAATTCATATCTACGGGATGGTAGCAAGTTATTAGAGCAGATATTGAATATGGTAATCAAAGAAGAGGATTTTAATCCTGCGCTGCCTCTTGTTAAAGATAAGTGCTGTTTATCAAATTCAAAACGACGGGAAATATATCAAAGACAAAAATGTTGACTTTTTTTATTAATATCACTCGGATAATCCCCAGAATTTTAATACTATTAAAAATTGGTATAATCTTTTGCAAGCTTGGATCTGCGAAAGTAGATTGCGCGACGAAGACAAAGAAGACAAGACAAATAATTTGATTCTCGCTGGATAAACTTCAAACCTGAAACTTTCGGAAAAGTTTGGAATCTGTGATCGATCAATTTCATGCAATCTTGATCGGACAGAGAATATGGTTTCTGCTTTAATTGAATTTTGAAGTAACCTTTTCGTTTCCAAAGTGGTCTAAAGTCACATTTTTATCTGCGTCCCTTAAAATAAATACAATTTACAATGTTAAATGTTGTTAACAATAAATGGATTCGAGATTGGAAGAATGTATTTATTTATAACCTAAAAAGCTTTTAATGTATCTTTCCGAAGAAGTGACTTAGGCCACTTTCATAATAACCGGCACAATTATGCTATTTCATGTAGACATTATTTGTTCGCGAGTAGATTCATATTCTTATAATGTTCATATGAAATTAAGTTCTAAAAACAGTCGGCATACATAAGTGAAGTTAAAGTAATGATTCACCGTTCGAATTCCATAACGAAAAAATTCCTTTTCTTCGAAGTTTAGGTCAGAAATCAGAAAGCGGCAAGCTGCTCATGAATGAAACTAGACATGTACGAAGCGAGTCCAATATATCATAAATCATGAGAGAAAAGAAAGTTAGGACTTGCCTTAGGGAAGCCATGAGGTGTGGACAGTTGGGCGGTAGAATTGGTGGTGGTTGTCCCGGTGACACTTCCGGTGGAGCCGCTTCTTCCGGTAGTAGCGGCCGTAGAATCCTCCCGGCTGAAGGAGAATCTTTTAGGACTTAAACTCAGATTCGCGACGCTGTCGCTGACGTACTGCTGAAGAGAGTTGAAGAAACTCATTTTCGACGAGTGTCCTTAAAGTCCGTTCTTCGTGAAAGGTCCAGGATCTATGCGATATAATCGATCGTAAAGGCGAAAGTAATAGTCATCGTCGACCACGCGGTCCTTCTTCTGGTGTCTCGTGTTTCCGGAAGAAAAGTATTCTTTGGTAGTTGTTCGACGTTTACAAGCATCGATCTGGAATTGCCAGTGTGGATTGGCTCGTTGATACAGGGAGGAAAGCACCTCGACCTCGAGAACTTTCACGGTTCTTTGCGTCACGATATCGATTCTGCCCCAGAGCCATTTGCAATTTCGTTACTTCCTTCCTGACAATTCTGCGACCCCCCGTGAAAATTAAGTCATCGTCCGTGGGATACTTCTTCTTAAGCCGTTTTAGGCTCCCGCCGGTGATACTGGATTCCACAGCGTGTCACTTTCATCTGAACGAACAAACAACTTTGTTAGTGATTTACTGCACAGTTAAGCCTCTAATATATTTCACGATTCGTTTAACATACTTTTCCAGCATCGTGTGTCACTAACTTTACTTATTAATCTTTCCTTGACATGATGGATCTCTTTGTTGGGAATATACGTAACTTAACCCTTTGCACACCGTAAATTTCGCCATGTATCTTGTGTGTAACACTCCATGTGTATAATGATTTGCAAAATGGTTACAAGAATTTTATAAATTATGATAATATACGTAAACTAGTGAGGGAAGATTTCAAATAACAGAAACCTTTCGAAACAATTTATCAGTGAGATCAAATTAACTGGATAAAATATCAGGAATAAAATAATCCAAAACCTAAAAGTATCTATATATTCGTCTGCTGAAAAAGTCAATACTAATTAATCCTCTGTCGATTCGTCTGAATCTATCGTCCTCATTCATTTTCGAAATCTGTGCAATTAAATCGTGAGTAAAAACGACCCTCCTCTGATCCCGTTTTTCCCCCGAGAAAATAATTTTCCATGAGTTCCTGTTTCAATCGGGCCGTCCTTTTGTTTGTCGCGTCTGTCGCAAGAGCTATGCTGATGGGAAAATCAAGAGGATTCTCTCGTAACCGAGTTCCAAAGTTAATTCTCTTTCTTTACCGTCTCGCGTGCAATAAACACAAGGGAATAGAAAAATTTCATTCTCTACCATCAACTAAATATACAACTCTTTCTATCATTGGACAAATTTCATTTATACAATTCATTCTTTGTATAAATTCCAAAAATGGGTTGAATATTCTATACTTCTAGAAATATTATTTAACCCGCTGAAATAATTTTCAGCTACTCATAAGTAATGAAGCTTTCTATAAACTGCTTATTTAGTGTTTTTGACAAAGAAGCGGCCTAAGTCCATTTTTCATGATAAACGGCTCATTTATGCTTTTTAAGAAACAAATTTATTTGAAATGTAGAAGTATAATTGCAGTCAGCGGGTTAAACCTATTTGAAATACGTGGTAAGTAATTTGAAGGATATTGCGCCTTTAAGAAACAAATTACTTTAACAATCGCATTAACTCGTCTGTATAATATTAATATTAAAACGTCATGCAGTAATGTGCGGTTCTTGACAGGAATTTCGATTTCTGTTATCCCGACACCCGATTAAAGATTTATTGTAAATCTTATATTTTATATTAAGTACTATATATTTTATAGATTATATATTACATATTATATAAGTTATATTATTCCTCATACGTTATGTATGAAACTTTCCTCCCCTCATCTAATGTCTCCGCATACTTTCTTTGCAGGACCGTGAAGTAAAGTGGTATAATTATTAATATTAATATAAATATTAAAGTCATCTTTCGAAAATTTTCACGACTGCATAACAAAATTGTGAAACGTTCAATAAAGTGATTATAGAAAATGTATTGAATCTAACTTTTGGCAAATATGTTTTACTTGTGGATGGATGCAAATTCAGTGTGGAACTAATTAGGCGTACGTGTGGTTGCACGCTCCCTAAAGGGAAACTGGCGTAGGTGAAAAGGGTGTTTCCCAGGGAGACTCTCTAATTAGATTTCGGACGTGTGGTATTGGATTACGATTATGTTCAGCCTATCACTCTAAGACAAAGGGCGCTTGATTTAACCTTGCAAACTGAATTTCTCATTATTCCGACAAACTGTACATAATTCTACAACAATGACGACATTTCTGTTTTAACAGTGTGCTCGCATAACGTTCGAATTATTTCCTCGTTCGGAGACGGACTCCATGGTAGAACATCAATAACGTTATTATGGTGAAGAAGAACATACAAGGCATAACACGAGACAATATACATAACAGAATCTTTTAGTATTCCATCATGTTCTTTCAAATATTTAATATATTTGAAGCACTTGCAAATATTTAATATATTTAAAGCATTTGTAAATATTTAATATATTTAAAGCAGTTTTAAATATTAATAATATTGAATTTGCTTCCAAATGTTTTCAATATTTAAAACACTACCATATATTTCATATACTTTCAAATATCTCGAGACAATTTACATAACACAATGTCGTAATATTCCACTATGTTGTTCAACGAAGACAATTTAAAATCTCGGTTAATAAAAAATTTGATAAAAAACCCAAGTAAACGCTGAAGGCTACATCGAAGATTTATGAAAACTCTAAAATGCGAAGATCACGAATAACTATTTTCTAAGATAACAAAATTGTGGAAGAATGCATATTCATTTAAAGCCTAAAATTTCGAATGACAAATTTATCGATGCAAATAACTTTAGGGTATATAAATCGGTTGACGTGAGAAACGGAGAATATTGTTAACACAGCGGAATATCACCGAAAAACCCTAGGATAGGATCTTGTAAATCCAAATGAAGAATTCATATAAAGTCGCTGGGAAAGTTGAGGCGATTTTCGGAGAAAATAGCGAAATAGAATGGGGAGGTCGAGTCTGTGGATGGAATTTCCAGGAGCAGCAAAATGCCAGGCTTTTGGGGGTTCGGTGGTAGGATACTCCGACGGTAGCTTTCACGAATGGCGTCCATCCATTACGCTCTAAGCCCGAAGCCAATCCTCTCTTCAAGTCTCAACCGATGCTGCTTTCGCTTTTGGATAGATTCGTGGATAACAGGTAACACAATGCTTTCGAGGGGTTGGGCAAATTAAACTCCGACCAGGTACATTTCCGATGTGGTTTACGGAAACACGTGCGATGATGGCATATCGAACGATCAACGATCGAATTATGGACAACGATTGCCTACATATTCGTTTGATGACTTTCCCAGAATGTCGACGCAATTTTAATCTACGTGAAACCGAACGAATATCTATTAACAGTTTCCAATTGATATCGAAAGGCTTTATTTCATTATCTTCGATGGACAATCGAGTTATGTTACAATAGAATTAATTATATTTTACAATAACAATTTTAATGAACGATCGAGGGTATAAGATTTATTATTTAAGGAACGACTGTAGTATAACCTACTTGTAACCTTTCCTTATTTATAAATAGTAAACGGAACAAGTAACAGAACAATTGCAAATAGTTTTTTGACAAATATTAATATGCAGTACGAAATGTTAGTACGAGCAACGTAACATGTAGTTTACCGTTGTTGGAAAAGTACTTCTCTAAGAATACATTTGATTGCAGTTTTTTATTTATATCAGCTCATAAGTATTTAAATGTACCCACTCTGTATTTTAATTTTAAAGCAACTAGGTATAATTGCTCTATTATTTGTTTCGCTTACAATTTATAGTTGTTCTTGTGGCCGATGAAAGCTGAAGCTCTGAAGTCGAAACATAAAAATAAATTTCGCAATTTATTTATCGCCGTTTCTGAAATCATACGCCTTATATTTTACATAAAACATTGTAAAGTGTGTTCAATCTCACCACAATGATATATGTATATCTCTACAGAGGCCTAATTCTAAAATCCAGTAGCCATATCTAGATGTAAAAAACCACGCGGAATACGATTCTCTAACGAAAAATGGAGGTTCCCATTTAAAAATATTTACTTAGAGATGTGGAAAGTTAATTACTTCTATTTAATAAATTTGAATTATTACATCGGAAGTAAATTAAAATTGCAACGGTATATAAGTTCATATCAATTAAGTAAGTGGTATATAATAATCATCATTGTAAGAGGATTGGTTAAAATGGAATTATTTACCGCCCAAAATCAATATAAAATTGCTGTGTTCGATGATAATACCTTATCAAGTCTTGCGTGCAAAATGATTTTGCGCTTGGCTTAGTTTTTCCGACAGTTATATTCTGTTAACTGGGAGCAGCGTGGACTACTCTATTCAAAAATCCTCGTATTGTCGATTCATTCCCCGTGGAATATGATTATTAAATATTGGACGTACGTGGAGATTCGAAAGGGTCGATAAATTCCTGGAATTATTGCAAAGCTTTCGGTCTTCATCGTACAGCTGATTAAACGCGTTTCATCGGAAACGAACTGGAATTCTTCGGAGCCCAAACATGCAACATTTGCATACCTTTCATATTTTCACTTCGTATTTCTCCCGGTTAATCCAATCCTCTCATTGTAACGTATTTAATACACTAAAACACATCTTCCTGCCGATTTACGTTCCGCGTAGATACGTCATTCAACGTCCAACTCAAATTTCAAACGTATTACTCGCTTGTCGTGAACGTTTTTTCGTAAAACCGAGGAATTTCGAGTCAAACTCATCTTTTACATTTACTGTTATCTATACTGTTATATAAATTTTGAAAGTGCATACTTTGAAATGCGTTTTCTCTATAAACATAAACTGTACCCATAAGTGTGTTATATCACTTTGTTCGCCTTGACAAGAAGGTCTTAACGTCTTTATTCGTTTTAATTAATTCTTTATAAAGTAAATAATGGAGGTTAATTTAACACATAATTTATCACCTATAAAACCGCACTATTATCCTATCATATTATCTTGTGGCAAATAAGTTGCACAACTGCGGACTCAAAAATTATTCGATGTTATTTCAAGGGACGACTATATCGAAAGGATGGAAACAGTTCGTAAAACGGATTCGCAAATCGCGGAGCTTCGGAGCTCGTTAGGTCATAAAAGAAGGATTTTATGAATTGTAAAATACGTAGAAGATAGATAGAACTTTAACATTGACAATACAATACAGAGTGCTGGCTATATTGTCAACCGTAAAGAGCAGGGAATGATTAAACCGAGTGTTCAAGAAAATCCGGCATTTCATGTGAAACAACCAAAGGTATGCGGTGATGAAGAAATATACTGCCTATTCGTTTAGCTTACCGTTAGGTGTATAACACTAGCACTACCGAACATATACCCACTTATGCTTACACATTTATTTATATATAAATTATGGCTGGGTGATTTAAGTTAATTAATGGATTCAGTTGTTCACGTTATGGTTATAAAATAAAAGCATATAATATCTCAAACAATTCGCCGCGGTATATTCGAGTAATTTAACTATAATGGTTAATGTGTTAAGTATCTTGTTGTTAGGTATCCAGTGTATTAGGTATCCAACCAAGTATCATGTTAGGTATCCAGTGTTAATAATCATTGTACACATCTCCATATCTCCATACATAAAAATGCGGAAATGCCAAAACTGGCTTTTTGTGATCATACGGAATTAGAATACCCATTTATCTGAATCCCTATTTATATAAACTCAAGTTTAGATACATAATTTAGAAAATTAAAAATTTGTAATTAATAATATATAATTTAAAAATGATTTAAGAACTTTACAAAGAAGAATTCTTCGCCCTAATAACTGATTAAGAATTAGATACTCAAGTTTGCAATTTAAGGGAAATTATGTTGCAGATGATTTATTAATGATATATCTGTAGTAGCCGCGTTTTTAATATTAAGCTTAGAATTTCAGCACAGTGTGCCAGAGAGAATTTCAGAGAGTGTGTACGTGTGAGTGAGAAACTTAGGGTAGTTTTTAAAATATAAAGGTCAAACACGAGAGAGTAAAAAAGTGTCTATCACAGAGGTGATTAGACTGTCAAGTGCCGACTATAAAGTTGACTACAATGTTTGTTCGCGTTAATTCGTGCCGTTTGTTGGCCGCGCTCAATTTTTATACTTGTGTCTTTAATTCATGTAAAGAAGCCATATATAGTTATATACTCACGTAAATCGCCTCCACCTCGTTTTACTCAGCAATCAAAAATCTACCACAATGACCACATATCAGTCATCGAAAAATATACTATCAGATCTACTGTATATTTTTACGTTGGCCAGTGAAATTATAATTATTAAGAACGGCGAGGAAACTGATTGCAATCAAGCATGCTTTCCCTGCAAGCTATCGTCAAGCTCATATTCCAATATTTTAGGAGATTATAAAGCAGATTTCGTGATTCTTGGATAATTTCGTGTATTACCATCCGGTACCCTTTCGCTTATCTGCGTGGTTTACCTTCAAACCACCCCATCATCCTTCCTTCGGTGCTCATTACTTCGTTTAAGCTCACTTTGCCATATAGATACTTTTGTAAACACAAGGCCCGCTCCGGAAATTCAAGGAATAATCCCGTGGTTTTAACAAACCGAAATCTAAGCCCAAACTTCCACCCCAGCACGTCGTAATTTCGAGATCCACAAGCGCGTTTAATTAACCGATAATTGCTAGTAGCTTCAGCTTGTCGGAATCGGTTTTCAGAAAATCCCTCCCGACATGTCGGATATTAATGGACAGCTTAAAACAATGTTTGCGGTAAACGTACTGAATTATTCATAATAATATTACATTGGATTATTTATTATTTAACGGACAAGAACAGTTATTAATTTTCTTCAACACTAGAACTACGGAAGCCGTCAAAATGATGGATTCGCGGAATTTAATAAAAACGTTCAAATTGATAAGGTTTCATTTTCTGAGATTTTTTGCGGCTCACGTTGCATAATGGACGTAATTGAAACGATTGATTTATTTTCTACATCCATCCTTCTTTTTTAGGACGTACACGTGCATATACAAATATAGCTGAATATATTGTCCGCGGTTCTTGTGTTAATCTTGATTGGAAAATTATTTAACGAAGTTTATTATTATGCGTATTAATATGCAGTAGGAAATGTTAGCAAGCGCAATGTGAAATTTTAAGTCTATCGTGGATTGTAAAGTACTTCGTTAAAAGTTTTTCCATTAATCTTCGTCGATTGTTAAATTCTCCAATCAAAGTTGTGCACGCAGCCATAATTAACTCGCTGTAGAACCATTCGAAATTCTATTAACGCACATTAATTTTTGAAGGGACACGTTATCTGAGTGGAGGTTTTAATTGAAACTTAATACGGACAATGCGCGATTGAAAGTCGCTTATTATTCATTGTCTACAGACAGGACTTCATTAAAACTTTGTATATTGATTTTCATCCGTTATTAAAATGTGTTTAGCAAACACTGCTTTTTTAAGTTTCAGCTTTGTACGGGTCTTATGCATTTCTAGTAAAAAAACATGATGTATTCTTGTTATTAATTTTTGAAGTTTAAGATGCGAGCGAATAAATTTATGCAAAGTTATCTTCGAAATGAAATAACCTTTTTAATTCATTCTAATTCTCCTGGCTGCTCATTAATTTTATTTTACACTGGTTTTATAAATATTTCTGAAAATCAAAAATGATAGAAAATAATTTAATTGAACGGTCTACAAAATGGAGATTTAATAACAAAATTTACGCGAACAGAGTTTTCCATTCCAAATTTTAATGTAGTTATTCGCCCGTTTCACAGATCATTAATCTTTAATTACTAAAAATTACTGCAGTATATTTAATTATCTGCAATTTCCTGCGCATTAAAATAACTTAAATATGAAAAATCATTATTATTACTATTTTATCTCGACTGAACTTCGGAAGTTCTCATTTATTTACAGTGCCATACATTTCGAATATTAATTTGATGTTCATGCTCAATGAAGGTGCGTGATAATAATCCCTTTCACTTAATATTCACTTTATGGCTTCATAAAATAATCATACGAACACAAAGTTGCTATGGAAACAGAATATTCTAATATCAACTGCGTGTTTGATTTGAGCTCGAAAACCGTAGAACATTTGCACATAATATCTACAGAATACATATGATAAGTTAAATAGATTAAGGTGAAAAATATTAAATATTACATTACAGATAGCAAATCCCAGTATAATAATGATTTTGACCCGATTTTTTATTTTACAAATAATAAAATGGAAATTTTAAGGTTTCCATAGATACAGTATATTTTTTGTACGAATTTTCGAGCATAAACAGAATTGGAGTACTTTTGTAATTTCAAATTTCATTAATATATAAGTGCATTATAATTAAGTAACATTTAATCTAATAATCATCATTGTATGAGGTCTGGATAAAATATTATTTAAAATATTGAACTTCCTTAATTATTATTTATAAGTTAAAAATGTTTAAAATACTATCGTCATTATTCTATGTTAACATGATGCTGCTTATCGGGCTTGCAATTTAATGTTGCACCCTTACGAAGATTGAAGTACATCATTACCATTTTTGTTGTTAACAATACTCGACCAACATTCTTTGCAATCTGTGGGTTCGTTGTATACATAAAGTCCGTACAATGCTAAAACATTTTCTATGTTGCGTTACGCAGGTTGGGTCGCTGGAAATGAAGTTGAAGAGATACTCGTGTCGTGTGTGCCGTTAAAGTTTGTTTAATCCGGTTTTCAGTGTTCGGACAATTACATTAGTGAGATGCTTGAATTAAGCGGATCCTGCGTGACAACATGACTCTTTAATTAAAATTACCAAGCTGAAGAGACGATTGTCTTCAAATTAGTTCCCGCGTAATTTAATCGCTTCTAATTCTACGTACAAATCCTTCGCCTTGTTTCTGCCGAGGTTTACCACGGCCTTCAGACAAATTAAGCAATACACCGTGCAACTGAAAATGGAAATCTAATCATTAACTCGGTTTCATTTCGTTCATTAACTTGAACAAATTTACGATCCCGGAAATTATAATTATTAAATCCACAAGCCGTTATATTTTTCTACATTTCGTTACATAAATTCCGAATATATCCTAAATAATTTATTAATAAATCAGTGACAGATTATTCACAACGCAAAAATGGCAGGTTACTTTGGAAACATAAGTATCGTCATTCAAATATTAACTTTAATTAAAAGAGTGATTATAAATTGGTGAAGCTTTTGGTTTTCAGTATAATAAAACAGCTCTGAAAATGGATAAAAAATTGCATCTACTATTATTTCCAGCCGAGTGTGTATTTTATTTATTCGTGGGCCTCGCCCATTGCTCCGGAAACTCGTGGATATCGATCGTTTCCCGTCACGTGTACTTCTCCTTGATTAAGGATTATTATCGTCCAGTTTTTCATTTTGTTTTCTTTCCTGGCATGCGCCGATTGTACGGTTGATAAAGTGGTGAGAAGAATTGGTAAACAGTCAGGGAATTGGGTTACTCTTCGAAACACCGGTTTTCGTGTGTGAAACAATTTGATATAGAATATATATTTGAATAGTCTTAACGACAGGTGTAAAGTAGCGGCATCGTTATGTAGGGATTGTGGCATATATTGATTGTTGAGTGAAACAACAACTCTTAAATGTTCAACACGGTTAATAAACAACACTTAACAACACAGTTATCAGCACTCTTCCAAATTTATTCTGTTCGACTATCTCAAAATGTTAACTCTACAATGTCCTCTTCGCCCTTCCGCCCTTCCGCTCTTCCTTATATTCTAAAACCTACCTCTCTAAGTCTCTCTCACACACACTCACAGTCTCTCGTACACTTTCCAGGAATCCACTTAGTTTAGAATAAATACTATAATAATAATAATTGCTATTAAAATAAATATTCAACGTTAGAAAAAATAATTGATTAATGTTAGAATTAGCTTAGATTAACTCGAAGTAAAACAAACTAAACTAAACTAACTTAGAATAAACTAGTGTAAACATTAGTACAAATGAACTTAGTTTTTCCAAAATATGTAAATATTAACCCGTTGCTCTTGCGTGGCGACTCTCGGTAGCCACTCAGTACATGCCAGTTATGGTGGCAATTCGAGTGGCGACTGAAAGGCGACATTACAATTTACTCTAGTTGTCGGTGATTTAACGTCGAATGACAAAATATAACGAGAAAATCTTAGTTTCCTCTGTCAGTCGCTACTCGAGTTGACGCGATAAACTGAGTGGCGACTCAAAATGGCCTCCGAGTGCAAAGAGTTAACACTTTTTTTCTTGATTGAAAAACTTGTTTTTGTTTTTACCCGAATTAAATTTTCTAATTCTTAAGTACTTGATATTGAAAAATAATGCTGCCGATAGCATCCGATAAAATTGACCATTAAATGATACAACCCGGTAAATGATACAAAAGTCTTTAATTTATAATAGGACTAACTTATATTCTCCGAAATTCTAAGAGGAATAAACACCCCCCATGACACCGAAGGTGATTAATCTACCAATTGCAAAAGGGATGACAGATCATCGATAAACGATCATCCGGTACTTAAAGGAGAAAGCTATTTCCACTTCATAAACGATTTATTAATTCAGCAGACTCTCGAAAGACTTTCTCCGGTATCCTTAAAATTAATCGTGTGACAAAATTCTAGTGGCGACAGCTGTTCTATATTCTATGATAAAAGTATATCGATTCCTGGCAAAGCGTGCGTATTTAAATTGGACAACCATTTATTAAACCAAAAATGATCTTTCATGAAACTGTTCAAACGATGAAACCTATAATTTTTCACTTTAACCCAACGTATTATAAAGAAATTCAAATTCAGTAGGCATTCGAATGCAAAACACCAAGAATCCTAACAAAAGCGTTTCAACCCTCTTCGATCAAAATAAGGACTGATCTCACCGTGTTCAAAGTATCACATCGAATCAACATATTTTTCCGACGTTTCCTTTCGATTGTCGTAAACTTGATCGTGTAAGGAAAATGAAGCCAAGATATTATAGGTACTTCTTATTCCATGAGAATTTCCTAGCTGAAGAAGATTGCCGCAAAACATCGCAAGGGCAAGTAGAAGTCAGCCAACAGGATGTAGTGTTTGCGAAACAATCCAAGGGGATGCCTTTGAAGTACAACCGCTTGAGATTTTTCCATGGAGAACAAACGAAACGAATGAAGTAGGCGAGAGAACAAAGGTTTCTCTTCGGCCTTGCATCGGCCAATTTCATTAAGATGGTAGACCTTCATTTTCGACCCCGTTGATCCCCTCGAAGCTTCTCGCATTCCTTGCTTTCATTTTTCAGACCTGCGTCTGTGCTAGTTCTGAACCTTCAAGGTTCTTTGACTCTCAGTTCCTAAACTTTATACGTTAAAACTCTATCGCAGTTCACAGTTTCAATTGTCAACCGAATTTCTCACAAATTCGTAAACTTTCTATTTAATATAAGCGATAAGTAGCGATTACAGAAATCCAAGTTTTGACGATATGTTATGAACCTCTGTGATATTATGTTTTAATGTCATTAGAATCGGAAAATCTTGTGTTTCAGCTACAAGAAGTTCGAAATTAATATACAGACAAAGTAATAATGGAATATATGCTATCCGGGATTGTAATAATTAATTATTAATGCAAATAGATGAATGAATCTCAAGGTCGAAGAAAATAGTTTCACGAATTTTGACTATAAGTCTGCAGTGACTTATTAAGAGAAATATTATAGAATTATTATAATTAGGATTTCCACTATTCCATTCTTTTCTACTTCTAAATTGCACCGCAAGTTGTTTATTCGAACATTTCTTTCTTTAAATGGCAGCATATAAACCGCAAACCGTTTATTTTTTACCAAATTTAACAACAAGAATTGCAAACAAACGGAAATGCATCACCGTGATTCGGTGTACAATTTACACCGCAAACCATTCACAAAGCATATGCATCGTTTTCCGCTGGTCACGTTTGCAAGCAATTTGCATCACCCCATTATTTATCCCTTTAAAGATACATTAATTTAGAGCAGCTCTTTGTGATCGTATCATATAACAATAAATGTAATTTATTTCAAAGGCGCAAATTCGAAAATAATTGTCCACCCACACATTTCGTAAAACTAGACACGAGCGTGGATCGATACCGTTTCCCAATTATTATGCTTCGAAACTTTTAACTGATAAGTTTACTTCGTTTACTGAAAGTTCAATTATGAATTTAATTAATCCGTTTACTGCGTACTCGTTCGTGTTTGTTTATCGTTACTGCACGCAATCTAGTTTTCCGTGGAACTTCAATATCGACGTAAGACAACTATTTTCCACTGCAGACTATTCCGGGTTCCATTAATTAACGAGTTTTGCAACGACGAGCTCATCATGATATTGACATTAATTCTAAATGTCGATTATGTTTGAGTAACGAAGCCATGAAATTTCGAGCTTAAAAATATCTTCCGCGAAAAACAGAAGTTATCATTTTTAATAGATTTTCATGAGACGTATTTCTTCCACGTCTTATTAGTTATTGTTATTATATATTGTATTAACCTTCTTAATACCCAAAAGCCGAAATATCGGTTCCCCAAGATGTGGACAAAAGGTTTTACTTTTTAATATTCTTCAGTTGAAAAATTTCGGCATTTCTGAACTGAAAAATTGCTCAGACTTTATTTGAACAAAAATATGTTTATGTCAATAAATATCTTAAAAAATGCACATTTTGCAAGGTATTTCTAGATTACACGTAGAAAAATTGCGAGGTAATAAAAGAGTTAATTCATAGTTCCTAATATTGAAAATTCTTTTTCTGAAAAGAGAAGACTATTTCTGACAATAAATCTTGTATTATGCGCATGTTACGTATGAAACAAAAGATTTCAGGAACAGAAAAAATGCAATAAAATACACTTTTTAAAGTAGACATTAGACAATCTTTCTAAGTAGCCATATATCTTGAAAGCACAAGAGATCCGAAGCATAAAGTTGCGAGAGGCAACATTTCCAATAAAGGTAGGTTCAAGACTCCATATAAAAAGGAATCATATTTGTAAAGGGAAAAATGTTATCTTTGTAGGTGCACCACCATAAACCAAGCCAGTTCAGTAAGACTTCTTTTCCAATGGTGCACAATCCTAGCTCACAGCATGTCACAGTTTACGCTTTCCAATAAAACACCTCGCGCACGGTTCTGAAATCATTACGATATTCTCGCGTGCAATCCGCCCTCAAATTCGTTCGAGTCACCCTCATTTTCGGTCGAACTATGGAATCCGGTCTACTCACACGCAACATCAATTAATTAGAGTTAAATCTGTCGACTGTAGTACGAAGTATGGCACATTTCTATCAGGAACTATAATAGGTGTAAAAAATCTTCTGAAAATATCATTTGACAATGTCTTTGGATATTATGCTAGGAGTATTGACAACATATTCGTATACCATAAAATGTGGTTAACTTAATTTTCGACTTATTATGCTATTGTATAAAGTACATAGTTTTTTCAATCTTATACATCTTATATCTTATTGTATATAATATAAAAGTAACTTCAACTTAATACATTGTTTTATGTAGTATGTTAGGTTGGCAACTAAATCTTTGTTGACCGGTAACATTATTCCTATGATGTCATCGCATATAATATAATAATAGTTTCACCCTTATAAAACGAAAAACAGTATCTTTTAAACTATTTGGATATTTGTAAGATTTTATTGTATGTATTTTAGTAACTGCTTTACCAACTAATTGAATTGTAATAATTTTTCGGAACCAGTTTAGTTTGGTTTCTGTACCGCGGCATTCCGTTAAATAGGAACAAAAAGTAATTCCGTAGATTGGTTAGTGGTTGGTTCCTAGTGAAAACTTACGGCACAACTTCTTATCTTTATGATACCCGAAACGTTACTTTTGTGTGCCGGAAGGCTGGCTCGTAGGCTGGAAGTTCGTAGTTTAAAAGCTAGCAGGAGGGTTAATGTTGAACATTAAGACGATGGGGTGGTGCGCTAAAAATATGATATCGCAAGATTCCTACCTTGAGATAGAAAAAAAATCATGCCAGTCTGTTAAAATGTTTCTTTTATCACTTCCGAATAATAATCGAAGAGTTTTTTGTGTCGACGTAAGAAACTCGTTATATTAATCTGTCGCGATGGCATCGATGGACAAATATTAACCTTCTGTGTTATTATATTTAGTATAATAGTCATTTCAATGTACTATATTATGGTGCACAATATAAGTGTAGTTTCAATGTACTATGTTATTATGTATGTAACATGTAATAAAAGTAGTTTTAATCTGCCATATTATTGCACATAATATAAAACTAGCTTGAATCCACTATGTTGGTGTATGTAATTAGTTTATATAATTAGTTTTAGATGCCTACATTTCATAGCATGAAATACTGTTGCAATACCACGATACGCTACAGTACTATTCTTTGATCTTTTCATTGAAATCTCCGCTAAAAAAGTATTTCACCACCCAAGCTGTGAAAAGTAGAGCTTGCTTTCAGAGTTGCAGGAGGTAAAACTTTTTCCTGGAAACGGGTCACGGGTAAGTTACTTCTGTCAGGAAATACATTTTTCTCGGTATCCAGTCAATATGGAAGCTTTTGACATATACATATACATATACATATGTACATGTGTTACGGGCCATTTTCTGTGAGTATTTTTCTAACCATTTTGCTTTCGACCTTATCCTCCGTAGAAATATTGTCATATTATATATTTTTAATTAACGATCCTATCATTATATGTAAAAAATATTCTATTTAACTTAAGTACCTTTAATAACTTCTTTAGCCCTAATGACGCTGCAAACTGTCTCCAGAAGAGATTTTTTGCTTCAATAGATTCAGGATAATCAAATTACAAGGCACAAATATAAATAATGTATACTACAAACGGTGTTCAAAAATATTTCCCAAAAATCTGTTTAAGGCATTAACTATTATAGGATTATGATACACTCATTAGATTACACTCAAATATATACATATTAAAAGTGCTAATAAAAACAAGGCTCAATTTGATTTTATTGGAAATGTATTCACGAGCTACGACACAAATCCGAAACCAAAATGTTCGAAGTTCGTTAATTAACTTCTTTCATTTCTCCTGATCCAGTGTTTGTTCCCAGTTAATTAGGTGAACTCTAGTTTGTTACCGTAACTCCATACAACCCTTCCCCTTAATGAAAGAAATTTTCGATGGTTTTATTTTGTATCGGCCAGCATGTTTGTCACGAGTATCACGTAGAATCGAGTTCGATGAAATAACATAAATGAAGCAGTGACTTACGTAGAGGGTGAATGTAATAAAGGGAGATTGGAGAGGCTGATAACAGGGTAGGTGCGATCAAAGTATCACTAACGAGCATCGATGTTACTCTACTGGGAAATTATATTCTCGGGTACTTTACTGCACCAAGTGCAGTGGCTTCGTATCCCTGACACAAGCCAGAAATTGTTTTATTCCCGAGGTAAGATAACGAGGTAACTGTGAGCACAATATATGCCTATGTGCTGCGCCATACTCTATACTTCTATGTACTTCTACCTCATTACACCTGCGTATATACATTTGAAATGCATGTCATTTGCATCTCATGCATCTACACGCAAAATACACTCGATGTAAATATCTCTTCCGTTTACTCCTGTTCGCGATTCTTTCAATTTTTCTTCCGTGTTGCATAACAGTATAATTATTATCGACGATACATTCAGCTATATTAGCAGATTCGTCCTGTATTCGTCCTTAAAAGAAAGGGTGGACAGTAAAAATAAATTCATAGATTCAATTAATATCCATTGTGTAACTTGATCCGAAAAAATCTCGGGAAACGAAGCGTTATGAATTTAAACATTTTTAAACACAAAAAACCACGGAACCGTCATTTTGGCTGCTTTGGTAGTTCTAATGTTAATCATAAAGCGAATGGTTTGAACTGTCTACATGTTAGTATTTCATTCAACATTTCTTCCGCAATACACACGTATTATAGTAAGTTGATTTTTACATCTAATTGTTTACATATACGCGTGATGTAGAACAAAGATTCAACCCTCTGTAAATTGTGTTTCGCATGAAGCGGCTTGAATATATTCACGTGATGAGACTCCAGACTCGTGCAGTATTTGAGGGATGATATGGAAGGTGAATATAAATGTTAACTTATTTGCATCAATTTATGGGGGCGTGGCTCCAAGACACGGGATATTACTCAGCGGATACAAAAGCCAAGATTGTTTTTCAAAAATCTACTTACGAAGGAATGGTATATTCTCCTTTATATAGCGTGCACCCTTAAACTTATGGCATACGAAGAAAATCATATTTATCAAGCCTATCAATTCCTTCGATCCTTGATTTTCATAAATAATCGCAGTAGATCCTACCAGTCAAAATTACAATAAAATATTACAAAGTTTTCATTTTTAAGTAAGGACAAATTAACCAGGACGGAAAACTATAAAGTTTCAATCCACTAGAGATATGTTGTAGATTTTAGACCTGGATATTACTATGGACACCGATAAACAATCCACGATAAAAATTAGAAATAATATATTTGTAATAATTTCGATAAGCAGACTGATAACTGTGATGTTAGGTTTTGGAATCTTTTTCTTATCACATCCTAATATATTATATTTGATCATTGTATCCAGATTTATTGGTATTAATAATAATATAGTAATATATTCCGTGGGCATTCATGAAATAATATATTTACTGTGAAATTCGGAGGTACTTTGGGGAACATTGAGATGCAAGTCAATCCAGAAAACTGTTCCAACGTTTATTTAGTGTCAGTGTATTTTCTGTTCATCTGCGCTTCATAATAGTCCCATAAACAAGTTGGAGAACGTGATCGCCACACGAATAACGTAGGGCGATCCTCGCAAATACTGTATGATAAACGTAAATCGCATCGTTTGAATTTTAAGCAGACCACCCTGCCAAGTTCGTGAACTCTCCGGTGATCTTATCTCTTTCAACTGGGACTGATTTAGATAGGAAATGCGGGTACCGATAAAGCTTGATATACGCGCAAACTTTTCAAAAGTCCTTGACGTACATAGCGGGGAAACCAGTATTCCACATACGAGTTGTCTTTTATTCCTAAACTTATAAACATCTAAAACGTAACGCGCAGTTTGTAGTTCGCATAACAAGTTCTAATAACTGGAAAAATAGGAACTTGAGGACAATCTTTTTGTGTCATAGCAATAGGTCGCTTATAGCATCCAATGAAGTACACACTCCGAACACTGTTACTATTCAAGTTGAATACCAGACAAAATTGATAACCCTAAAAATAATTCTCACGATAGTTCCATTAGTGAAATTATTCTGTGAAGGATTTACATTAATTGTTAAAAACTGGAAATGACATCCGCCAAGAAGACTAAAAGAGATAAGAAGAATGGAAAGCAATGTAAATTAAAATTGACAACGTCGTGCCAGAGGAAACATCGGAAAACAAGATTATCATCGTTTTGCGAAAGAATAATATTAGCTAACAAGATAGCTCCCTTCCGTGAATGCGATAAAATTAAGTGCTCGTAGACGAAACTATCGCGTGCGTTGGCTATCATCAAGTGTTGGGAGAAGATAAGTTCGTACTTCATTATTGACAGGAAATCGATCGCGTACTTTTTACAGAATTATAATCCGAGTACTTCCAGAAACTACAGCACTTCTCCGAAGCAGCGTAAAACACGCCGGAATCAAGTCTGAGCGTAAACGGATCAATCTCCTTAATTATGTAGATTGACAGTCGTGAACGTACACGTGGATAAGTACTGGGGGATTCTGTAAAGAAGGCACTCGGGTCGTAGGTGTTACTGGGAACTTCGATCTCGTATTGGTTGTGTATGTTATGTATCATACATTATGCAAACTATACATTGTATAATGTAATATGTCATATAATTAACCGCAACGTGCAAAGGACTCCTCCCAATCGCATTATCACACAAACTAATTTTATCAATAAAATTCATAATATTGTGAGTTTTAATATTGTAAGCCCAAAAATGTGTCTTGCATCTTTTGCAAATTATGATATTTTTCATACTAATGGTATAAGAATACTTTTTTCAACTGCTACTTGTGTAATAAAATAAAATACTCATTGTGTAATAAAATAAAATAATTAACGAGCATTATAGAGCAAAGTTTTTATATTAGTTAAGTCTAGAATTCGTGCGAAGGGAATTAGTTAAAAAATCGTGAGCGCTCCTTTTATTATTAATATTATGAACGTTTCAATTATTCTTGAAGAACGACAACCATTTTTCTCGTGAAACGCGAGTTTCAACGAAAAGAACAGCAGATATATTATGACACTTTTACTTCCTTCTATTTCACCTCGCTTCATAATTACAGTTTACATTAACTTCACTATTTCTATGAAAATGGAAGTAGCACTTTGTGCAACACAACATTTGTGTGGGAGTTACGACATAAAGGCAAGTAAACTAAAAAGACGTAGAATGTAACGTTAAGTGGAATTTACTTTAATTTCACCAGACCGCTGAAAATTATCAGAACTTTTTTCAAAGTGCGGCTTATCATGCAGCACAAGATCCCAAGTAAATATTTATCCAGTGGTAGCTCTGTTCTATGACTCACTCTTCCAATATTAATTGTTTACTAAACGCTTCAGGACGATTGCGTTTGGCTAATGGTAGATTTTACGTTTAATTATCAGGAATTAACAGTCAACTTACAGTATCAGAAAATATTAATATATCAACCCGAAAGCATTCAAAAATGCATTTTAATGAACATTTTATAACTCTTACATAATTTGACATTTCAAATAGCTTAGTTGAACTCTATTACAAGAGAAATCTTCAACAAGAATAAGCAGGTTCAATTTGACAATACTGATTAAAGAATAAGGCAAACGATATATTTTTTACTGCGATATTCATAATTGAGCTAAAACATCTCCTTAAAGTTCAGTGTCTCGTTTCTCTGAATTAGGAATACCTCGTATTTTTTAAACGCGGTATTAAAATTTTAGTTGAATGCTGGTGTGACAGCGTGAAAATTAAAATGGATCTCGGATAGCAGCAGTGTGTAATACGGAAGAAGGAAAGGGTTTCATATCCTGCAAGATTATCGTCGTGTGGGAGAGAATTTGTCTGCGATTGAAATGGAATCTGAAATTATATTTATAGAACTATAGCAAAGCACGAAAGGAACCTTTTGGAACTAATCTGATGTGAACTTTATCACGGAAGATTACATACGCGAATGATAATCCCACTATGTGATGAACTTAAGATAGATAAAGGTTAACCCAGTGCAATGGAACAAGCAAGTTTTTAATGTCCCCCCATCTATTTCGTAATCCCCTTCCAGCTCTTCTGCACCACTTCTGCACCACGCATCTTTATTATGATATTATCGGTGCATTTTTTATAAATGTATATTTAATGGCTAATAGGGATGGATTTACTTTTATTTATTTATGCCCAGTTATGTATGACTGGGAAAATTAATTAATAATGGTTTAAGTAAAATGAAAAATATCTTATTCAAGTAAATTTTCAAGTAAAGAAAAACTTCAAGTAAATTTTATTGAAGAAAGTTTAATTTTCATTCAAATAAAACTGAAGAATTTCATGAAAACCGGTTGTTTCAAATATTACGATTATCTTTATTCCAAAAATCTGTGAACCTCGATACGGATATCTTCAATTTAAAATTCATGAAGTATTGAGCAAAAGTAAATCCATTGTGACAGACAAATACAAGTACATTATTATTAGTTATAAAAAATCTAACGATATTCAATAAAAGAGATTCTCTCCATTACCTTAAAAAGGTAAGGATTACGTTAACATGATAAAGAATTATGTTAAAAAAACTTAGTCCTTGAGGGGGATTACGGAATAGAAGGAGCAAGTAGAAACATTAAAATTTGAGTAGACCGACAAAAAAGGGTAATAAAAAATGGGTAGGGTATGCATATTTTATTAACAGGTGTCCGCAGGTCGCCGTTAATATTAATTTAAAATCATTTGAACGTATCTTCGAGCATACATAATAAATAGAGGCTTCACGTTAAAAAACACAATGGCGAAGGAAAAGGATCTATCGAATTGATTGAGAGAGTGAGACATCAATTTCTATGCTCTGCGTCTCCGATATTACGATCTCATTAATATTCTGAAGTCATGGAATATATAAATATTCGTACATTGGAAGTCAGAAGACTTGTTGCTGATTTCTTCTTCCTTTGCGAAGTGATCAATAATGACCTCAGCAATACAACTATATTAAAATTGTTAATTTTAATGATCATCCTAGGATCCTTCTGCTATTTCTGATTTACTTTTATTTTTATCTATCCTGTCACATTTTTCTGGATTAATGTTCACGCGATGGGTCTTGACCAACTCGCATGTTCCTTTATTATTGTTGCAACCTTTTTCTTACTATTGTGGCTGTCTTGGGTATTACTGCTTTCTGTATGCTTCCACGTATTTTTACATTGATACCCAGCTTTTTGCTTTGCCTTTTTTTCAAAGGCGATGCCTGTACGAGTGCTAACCTGCCGTTGCTAGCTTCGGGCTCGGGTCAGCGAGGTGTTCGTATTGGATAGCGTGGAGAGGGTGATCTCGCTTCAAATTGCCAAAATGCTATCACAATACTTTATTCACAAACTATATACACACCACTGATTATTTACATTGACGTTGTTTGTACTTTACGAGAACTTGATATCTGTTCTCGGAGTCAACTTCTGCTAACACTGACTATACAGTATAGCTGGTATTTGGTTTCAGGTTTCGAATCGCGTCGGGAATTGTTGGTATCGAACTTAGGTGGTTCGAGTAAATTGGTTTCTAGTTAATTCCGAGGATGAACCTGTTTCTTTAAACTCTCAAAGATGATTCGGTTTCGTTTGGATTGTCGAAGATGACTTTGTTCTTTGGATTGTCGAAGATGACTTTGTTCTTTGGATTGTCGAAGATGACTGATGTTCGTTTCTTCGCTCACGATCCAGCTCGTGATGTCCCAAGTCCCTACTCCTGTAGAGGCGTGGAAAGTCTTGGAATCTGTCGCTGGTCTAATTGGTCAAACCGATTTGGGACCTTCCTATTGGTCGCAATTGTTTTGCGACAAATTCCAAGAATCCGCGACTTTCGAAGGGCCGCTGTCAGGTAGGCTCCGCGAAGATTGGGACATTTGGCTGCCAGATGTGGGACTGGGCCGCGCGTTCGAGTTCAGGTAGAGTTAATTGCAGGGCGCAAGGATCCGTACGTGTCTAGTAATAATGACGATAGGTGACAATAGATCCCTACGCCGCTGCCGCTGCGACCAGTCCCAGGGCTCAAGCGACCGTTCGGACTTTAAACTATACATTGTTTCGGGGAAAACGGCCAACGGTACCAATAAAGAAACCGTCCGAACGATGCGCTTACCCTATCGTGAGCGAAGTGTTGGTTGCAATAAAATTTAATAAAAAGGTAAAGGCCTTGGGACGGAACAATGCCTTTAAAGGATATAGCGATTGGTACTATTCTTATATTGTTTTTCATTTTGTATTTTATTATTTTATTACTAGTGTTATTATTTTAGTATTCATAATTTTGTAGTCAAAGGTTTTGTTACCCGTATATACACTAACTATAATAAAATGAAAGCAGGTTTCGTAAGAGACACTTGTAAAAGTATATAAAATATCATCTCTTGTGGAGGTTGTTGCGTAATATTACAGTGTATGAGTCAGCGGCGCTGAATCTGAAAATAGAATAAGGGGGTGGGCATACGATCTAACAAATGCATAAATACACGAAAGGTACGTGTGAGTCGGTGAGCCTCGGGGGTTGATTTTATCTAACGACTCGAACCTACTGTGCGTGACACGAGCTACGCAATGGAAAGGTCTCGGGGTACACGTATTACGTGTTATTTCTAAAAGCATCGATTAGCATGGCTTTTTACCCTCCTCTGAACTTATAGCCGAGATACGCTTCAAGAAATATTATATGCTTCAACTTTTCTCTTTCTTCGTTTCTTATATAATATGTACATCTCCACTTCAAAGCAAGTAATAAAACCTGTTCGATGCAAAATCTAATAACAGGGCCAGTGAGTTGACTTCGATTTAATATATCTGCTATGAACTTAATATTTTCGATGGGCAAATAGATTTTATACGTTATCCACGTGTATCTTTATTATTATGTATTATACGGTGAATGCAGAAAGTATTGGTAAAACAACAAATTTTCAAGAAAACCTTGTAGAACTTTGTTCCATAACTTGTTAGTTATTGGGTACTAATTGTGGATATTTCCATAAGAAAAATACATAATATTTTGTTCAATCTTATATTGTCCTTTTACGTTGACTGCAGTAGTATTATCTTGAACATAGTTCAAAGAGACTGGTCAATCGGAGATCTTTAACAGCGGGAGTTTAATTCACCGTTCAATAAATATTTTCCAGTGGATTTCCAGTACGTTCCAGTATACAAGCTTTCGAGATCACATTCATCATAGGATCTGACAAGAGTAGCCTCAACGGCGTTAGAATAACGGACCGCTTGAAAGCCGATGGCAAACACTTCAACCATTTATTCGACTAATTACTTTGATCACTCGGATCCTCGTGAATTTTCCATTTACACGTGGAGGCGGTGGAACCATATTCACCGAAAACTCAACAGCAACTAATTATCGTTCCGAATCGTTTGTCACTCGTACACTCAAAGACTTCTCTTGTTCGTGTTAGACTTAATCGTGCGTTAACTAAGCACACAATGTTCGTATTGCGTACTCGGGAACAGTAGCTACAGGGGGTGCGCGATTCCGAAACGCAATATCACCTTTCTCTCTGTGGTGCGTACTGGATCAGTAGTTTCTTCATCGAGGAACTATTACTTTATAATACTACGTCTAAAGGATTTCCTGCTGAGCATTGCCCCAATTTCCATCCCCGACGGCACTACGTGAATTCGATAGCGTGACTCGAAGTCGCCACAGAAGGTGCAAATCGGTCTACTACCCTTTTCCATTCCACTCCTCTATCGATTTTCTAAATTTACGCTATTATACGTTCCACACTTTAAATCATTTGCATTGTTTACAATCAACGTTATGCACCAAGGAATATTGCATACTTATGTAATACAGATTTATTGCGAGACGACCACTATTCTTTTACAGAATTTTGAATCAATATTGTGTTTAATCTTATTCTACTTTCTACAGTGTTATGTATGAAATATACCAGCTAAGTATCTCCTTTAATGGCTTGGAACACCCAATATCTTGAAAGAGAATTTATTCCACCGTCGCCTTTTTCAGAATTTTCGAGGTCACCCATATTTTCCACACAGAAATATGTACATAAATACTGTTGTATAATTGGGTGACCTATTTTACGTGGGATACACTTTATACATTTTATTTGAACTTGAATAGAAATTGTTTTGACAGTAGTATTCATTATACAACGAGTTAATGATATTTTTAACGGATCATGCTGTAAGCAATAAATTTTTGTTTTGCGACTAACGGCAATATTAGATTCAGAAGTAGTAAATAACTTTCTATTATCTATAAAGACTATATTTATCTTCCTCAATAATTTAACACTTAGGTGTCGATTATTCAGATTATTTAAATGCATCCGACTCTCATGAAGTTCACGTGCAGAAATTATATTTCTATTTATGTTTGAATATTTTCCACGTGACAAGCGAGTGACAGCTCCGTTTATACACACACTGCGGCGCCTTTCGCTCAACATACGCTTAATAAAATTAATCCAAGTGTATTTATAAAGACCCGTGACGTCCTTCGGATATAAAAAGTTCAACGCAGGAGTATCGTGTTTATTTACATGTTTATATAACTTTAATTTTTAATAATCGCGCAGATGGAATAATGAATATAAATAGAGTGAATATTACGAGTTTATCATAAAATGGGGTGAAGTCGGGCCTATCGTGGGACGCAAAAAAAGAACAGTATCCTAAACCACATTGCGGGAATCGAAAGACGCGGCGGCGGACTTTAAAAAGAGGTTCAGCGCGACGGAGTTGAAGCACGCGAAGAGACAAGTATCAAGGGAGGTAAAAGCGACAGCGGTGAAAAATAAGAGAGCGATGCCGAGGAAAAAAAGGAGAGTGCTTTCAGCGGTACCATTCGTTTTTTTTTGCCCCGACGCTCACCTTTGTAAGCACTTAGTCATTCTTGAAAACACTTCATATACTATGCACTTAGACTATTTAGTACCTATTTATTTATTTTTGTTGCCAAGAGTGCTGCAATTGCTGGCGTTCCAGCACTTTACTTCAATTTTATTAAACACTTATCCCTATTTTCTGCAACAATACTGTCATTACGACAATATTGATGGGCATGTCACAAGAAGTACTGCACGGTTGGAGTATGTTATAAGAAGTACTGCACCGTGCATCATTAATCTCGATGAATTTTTGGAAACAGCTAAAATGCTTAGTAAACGGAATAAAGCTAATTACAGGCAATGAACAAGGCCGATAATTATTCTTACGTTTAAAGTAAACGTTTGTCCGGTAGTGTATGTACATCACAATATTGCCAAATGTACGATTCTAAATAACAGCTACAATTTGAATTTCATACATCATAATGAGCAATATGGAATTTGGCAATCAATTAAGAACTGGAAAGTGAAGAAATTGCTCGTATTAATATTCCTTTTAGTTGAACAACCATTTGCAAATTAGTGCCATAATTGGTATCGGAGTTCAATTAGAAAGGAGCTCAACAAAAAACACGGGAATTATCAAAAATATTAATCCTTGGTTCACGAGACCTCTGCTCTAATCAATTAACGTGGATGACGCACGCAAGTTTATTTTTTTCTAAAAGCTTACAATAACAACCCATCGCAGTACGATATTTTTAATCTATAGCCGACCTTGTTTTCCGGCTCAATAGAACTGCGAAATAAAGGCAATTAAGAAAATTTCTAATTACGCTTTTTGGCCAGCAGTTTGTGACTTGTCTATTCGCTAACACGCAAGACTTATCATAAAGGTAAGTGGATTGATTGAAATTCTATTTTACTTTAAAGTAACGATCAAACATTAGTCTAACCGTTAAAATTAATTCTCATTGTGGTGAAGCATAACTGAAATTGTTTCCGACTGTGTATTTTTATTTTTTTTATTAATGGATTCAACCATTTTCGTTATGCATATAAAATAAAGTATACCAAATATCAAACAATGCACCGTGGTATGCTTCGAGTAATTTCACTAAAAATGGAAAATTAGCCATTTTTACCCCTTTAGTAGTACTAGTGTTAAGCATCGGTTGTCAAACAGTATCGCATATAAAATAATTCAATTTTTTCCGTATCTATATGGCAGCTTAGTGTACACAAAAGAGCGAGCGTTGTAATCAGGAACCACAGGTGGTCAGAAAGAGTAGTGAAACAAAATGTTAAGAGGGGAGCTTTAACATGGATCATCGGATATCTCGGTATAAACCAATGTTATCAGAATCGATAGGTTCTACTTTCAAAAGGTGGAAACTTCCGGAGAGTTCGTGTGTAGGGTTCTATTTTTCCTTTTTATCGCATAGACGTCATCTGTCCCGTAGATTCCAACAAAACGCGCAAAAAGGAAACGCGAACGAAAAGGACCGTTTCAATTGGCTCGGAAGATCGATAAGGAACTATCGTTCACTCCATCAATGTTACCATTTTAAAGTTTCTCGTCTATTGGGAAACCACAATACGAATACACGTACTTCCTATACCGTCCTAGAATTACCTTAAAAATACTGTTAAAATACCGGAACATGTTCGAAGATATATTTGCCACAAAAATACTCTCACTGAATTCATTTATCCGTTTATTGCTACACGCAATTTTTTATGTTCAACATATAAGAAACCAAACTTTATTTGTAAGATTATCATAGTTATGAAACAGTGACTCATTAATAGTAAATCATTTTACACTCAAGTGTAAAAAATTGAAAATTTGATATTAATCAAATTAGTTGGATATATTATTGTCCATAATAAATTAATTAAGAATTGGACACCTAAGCTATAATTTTCGGATTTATGTCAGAATATAGCAGCATGTTTGTAATCTATATTTTTTGTACATTAATCAATATCATCCATTTAAATAAATAAATAAAAGTATAAGAAATATCGCTTCAATAAACTATAAGTTTTCGAAATATTCCCGGTGGATTAAAAAAGGAACAAATTTTTCTGAGCAATTACGTAGTATAACACATTAATACATACACAAGGTATTGAACTTAATTTGTATAATTTTATAATTATAAGGAAATGTAGAAATTATGTCAATAACAATTTGTTTCTTTGTTATTAGAAAATTTTCGCATTTCCTTTTAGAGCTGCATCATTTAATTTCTTTCGGATTGATCTGATTATGAAAATGGACATGATGAAGAAAACTGGCCAGCAATTAAGTTTTCGTCAGATCACCTTTTTAACGAAGAAGCAACCGGTTCGGCTGTCTATTTACAGTCGAAATCAAAACAGATTTATACCTTCATCGCAAAAAATACAACGCCGATGTGTGACTTATCGTTCCAGTAACTATTAGAATCACAAGCAATGCGTGTTTTGGGAGAAGGACATTAATACAAATATCTGTTCTGCATATATCGTCGATATAATAAAAAATGTGTTCGTAACATATTTTCCAATAAACTCTTCCGTTCCACCTTGCCAATAAAGATAGTCTAATCAATTTTATGATACACAGCCGAGTCATGGAATTTGCTCGAAAGTTTATTAATTAATGTAGGAAGCGATGAAACTTCCAACACGAAAATATGCAGTAACAATCTTTCAATTTATATATGGACACTTAAAAATAAAACGTTCATTAGAAATACAATTAGCCCGAAGTAAATTAACTCTGTTTTAATCAGTGATTTTTGAAACATTTAGAAAGTGAGGATAAAATATAAAACAGTTTAAATCTTTACAAATACTGGAATCGTAGTGGATGTGGAAGAATGTACGGTTTTAATAATTGGATGGAACCTCGACGACATAGCAGAGCGACTAGGCTACCACTGACTCTACGTAAACACTTTTAGATGTTTAATATACCTTCCTCTTCACTCGTATTGATTCTTGCGATACAAGAATAATGGAATATTATACTTTAGACATAGTACTACGAGAGAAAGTAATTCTATTTGACGAAATATTTGCATTTATTCCTACAATTGTTTTCCAACGTTCTACAAGCTTATATATTGCTTTTTTAAAAAAATGTGGCGTTTTAATCGCGAAGAATTGTTTAATTGCCGATTTGGTTTTGGTATCATTTTTGAAACTGGTTTGCGGGGAAGTTTGACATTGATAAAAAGGAGGTAATTCAAAAGAGAGAGAGAGAGAGAGAGAGGTCAGGACTGTAAGGAGGATGAAGCAAAACTTCCCACTCGACATCCTTTATTTTATTTCTTTTTTTTTTAATAAAATTACTTTCCAGAATGTCCAAAATATTTGAATCTTGATTTCAAAATTCGCGCGAACTTTTTCCTGCATCTAACAAAAGGACATGACTCTTAGGTTCTAGGACCATACTAGATTGATATATTTGTGTATAATAGATTAAAGAAATTTTCTGGTAAGAATAAAACTTGACCCAAATTAGCAAAAATGGAAGGAAACACATGTTAAAAAATAGTCAGAGTTTCAAAACCGCGAATTCAGGTTATAAAGTGTTAATACTAGATAGTGCCTACACACATTGAAAGACCATTTTCCCTTGAAACTTATTTGATAAATTTAGAACATAATATTCCAGAAGATCAATGTAATAACCTGGTGAACGTGCCTAATTTTATCAATAATTTGTTTAATAATAAAATATAAACCGAAAGCTTGTGTAAATGGTACAGTTCATAAATTTCTTTTAGGCTCAAAATATTGTCACCAATAAAGATTAAAATTTTTCGTCGCAGCCTTTTTTTACTATTTTATAGAGAATCTAATTCCGATATAGAGGTCTCGGGACTCGATAAATAATGTATATACCTGTCAGTTACAGACACGAGGTGGAAATCATACGCTGGCGTTTTGATGTTCTTTCATCGATAATACATCATTTAATATACAATATTACGCAAAGTGACTCGCTTAAAGTATTGCCGTCTATTTTGATTAAAAGTGTCATACACATTATAACAATGGCCTGGTAGTCAAATATGATTCTATCAAGCTTGATTTTACCAAGTCATTAAAAAATGCATCAGAAATTGCAGGTTAGAATGAATCCTTTAAACATTGCAAACTGGCAACACGTTTGTTGTCGTTGGAGACAGATTATTCGCAGAGTAGTAATAAATAATTATCCTATTAGATTTCGATGCACTACGAAATTAATGATTATCTTCATCAGCTGATTTTAAATCATTATCCACCGGCAAATATAATAAACGAACCTGTGTTTTTTAAGTACTTACTATTTTAAGGAATCTTCTACTGTAAATCAAGTAGCAAGCCATTTAATTATATGCACCCTTTGATAACGAATGAGATCTTATTAGATTGCAGTCGATCTTGTTTTCCGGATCGATTGAACTGCGAAATAAAGGCAATTAAGAAATTGTCTAATTACGCTTTCAGGTAGCAGTTTGTGATTCGTCTTTTTACTATCACGCGAGTTTTATCATAAAGGCAGGTTGCGCAACTCACATTTCGTTTTGCTTTACAGTAACGATACACAGTTTAGCAATTAATTTTAATTCTCATTGTAACGACTCACTTTGAAGTATGACACATGAGCTTTGCAATGGTGGTAGTAAAATATAATTGATATTGTTTTCGACTGCGTATTTTTCGTTGACGATTACCGATGGATGCGATTAATCTAGCCATTAAAATTAAATCTCACTGCAATGAATCAAGTTTGAATTATGATCGTTAACACGTTGAACGCCGTGGCGGTCACCGGTGACCGACGATGCACATATTACTAAAACTCGAATCAAATATATCGCTAATATTTGTAAAATCTTCAATATTACAGACGTTACGATAACGATGCAAAGTAACCAATGTATCGCAGAGCACTTAAGTTTTATTTTTAGACGTTACAGATGTGTATCGCGAGGTACTGTATAACACGGATATGGGCACAGTACTCAATGTGTCAAGTATCGTTGTAAGTCATGATATTTAATAGTCTTGCACTACTTGCAGCAGGTTTTTATTCAATTCTGAACTTTGCACTCGATATACTTTTTTCATCTCGCTCATTTTGCTCGATCCTCGATGCTGGGTGATTGACAGAGAAGCAATTTCACGGGCGACAGGATTTCCTTGTCTTTCGTGTGTAATCATCGAAAGTACCGTACTCTTGAGAATCCCTTTTCGAGAAGGAGAGTAATGCGCTTTTCAGCTACCCTACTTCTTATACCAAGTATGTATAGGGGACTGCTCTTTAAGGGTTATTTACAACAGGTATTTACCGACTAACTTGAAACTCAACTTGGAGTCCATAAATAAAATATTCATGAAAGAAAACAACTTCAGCTATAATTTGATCGTATTAATAAAAGATTTAATAAGTACTATCAAATTAATGTCTTAGAGAATGAATAAGTTCACTTTGCTTCACTTTGGAATCCGAGAGAAAATATTAAAACTTTTCAAGGCGTCCTGCATAAAATATCTAATTTAAAATAAAACTTTATTGTTCTTTGACTACCTGGATATCACGTGGGGATAAATATAATCCACTTTAACAACGAAATTACCAGTTACCAATTAAACGTATTCCAACATAGTTTTACAGGTACATCTACATCTGTATATTTATGTTACATAGACGCATTTATAGTTTGTCATCCAGGTGTTGAGAAAGTAGATATAAGGTTTCTTTCTATAATCGATATTTTACCTTAATTAAGGAGTTTTCCTTTGATGTATAAATTTACGTAGTGTGCGACATCAGCATGGATAATCGTAGTGAAGTTTCTATTAGCGACATGGAACGATACTAATTAATTCGTACAGTAGAGCGCATAGGTATAAGAGAGTGTAAGGACCGATTAAACGTAGAGAACGTTTCTCGGAAATACTGCGAGCGTCGACGAAAGTACAGATATATGTACCTCTCGAAAATACTAGCACCGGTAATTATACGTGCCAGAACTCCTTGGGGCGCGAAAGATCACAAGTACTTTCACGATTTCGCCAGAGAAATTAAAGGCATATTGAAATAACCCTATTGAAATATTCTGAAAGCGTTTTCAACCTAGAGATTTAATATAAAGATGTGTGTAATTTGTATATATTAACTTATAGTAAGTTACTGTATATTTTAATGCATGTCAGTTAATTACTGAACATTTATATTTATGAATATATAATCTGAGACGCGAATAAAATATGTCTTTATACGTAGTCCATTTAGAGCAGTTTTATCGGAATTTAAAATACATAGTTTCTTATAGTAAATATGTTGTAGTAGATTTTAATGCATGCTAGTTAATTACTGAAAATATGAATTTATAAATATATAATCTGATACACGAATAAAACATGTTGATAAGCATAGTTCATTTATTAAAGATTTATCGTAATTCAATTTAGCTTCAATTTAAATGTTGATCTTTTAAATTGTATTATTCACCTGCTATATGTTGAGATAATATTAATAATTTACATTATTTAAGTATAAAATTAGTGCAGGATGCTAATAATATTAATTCATAAATTAATGTTTATTCACTCCGTATATACTTAAACGGCTTTATTCGTGCTAATATCGATATTTATTTTGCAATTTTACATATACTATGTAGTAATGAACTCGTTATTTGTGATGTATGCATGTATATTTTCAATAAGTTCACGTAAATTCATGTAAATCTCTTTGGGGCAAATTTTTATTCTTATTCGCGTATTAATTGTTTGCATTTTTTTTAAATGGTGCACTCGTTAGTTTTCAGGAGAGAATAAACAGTATCCTAACGGGTTTAAAAACAGAAATAAAAAGGATTCGACCCAAGTCCTCGAGGCATGGAAAATGGCCTTCGTTATGTCCACACCGCGTTCTCGAATTTTTGTTCGTGCCAATTATTTGCTATGTACTAACCGAATACACTTTTTCATTTTTCCACTGGCCTAAGTAATCGTCACGTACCGTATCTTAATTATGAGATGTAGGTTAATTACTAACGCGGTTGACAATGTCGACTACATTATCGCGGTGTCCAACTAAGTGAGAAATGAGCAATTCTTATCTTCCAGATCTTCTCTCCGTGTTATGGGAGGCACTTTGCAATATTCGTATTTCTAACAAATGGTTGCTCTAACATATATTAAACGAGAGCTTCGTATCTTTTCAAATTTCTGTAAATAATTTATAGTTTTATGAAGTTACTTTATGATTTAATATTTTTTAAGTATCACTGTAATACTATAATACTATGGAATAAGAAATATATTATAATAACGAGAACTATGCATGTTTCGAAATTTCTATAACTAATTAGCATATCCGGTAATTATATTTTCATGTTAAATATAACATGAAAATATAAAGATTATGTATATCTATGTATTCAGATTTACCTGTCTTCTTCTTATAAAAAGATCCTTAAGAAATTAGGGATCACAATAATTCATGACTTGAAAATAAAATGAGAAAGTACGCAAAACCTTTTCTCTCTATTATCTTGGATTGTCAGCGATCGGATCGGTGAGTAGGAAAAACTGTTAAGTAATTCAAGAAACGGGGAAACCTTAATGTTCTTTCGAACTTCTTACCTATACTTTGCCGAACTTTTTGCGGATGCAAAGAATGTCGGGCTCGAAGGGTCGACGGTGCGAAGAGGAAAGTAGAGATATTTGTTTTAAGATTCTGATCGTGCATAGAGGACGAATAAATCGGATTAACTCTATGTCCAGGAATCTTCTGGGGTGCACGGTCTACAGCCCTTCAGCTTCGACTACCGATCGATGTAGTACGTGCCTTATGACGTCCGTTTTACCTACAAAGCAGCTCGAACCCTCTCTGCTTCTGATGAACTATTTTCGACGATGAAAAGTCGAGAATTTCATTAGTTCTTGGAAAAAAATCGGAGCAATTTACTAGGAACTTTCGAACTTCTGCTGCGCAAACCAATGATATTGCCGTAATCGTCATTCTAACGCTGCTATCCCGAATTCGAGCAATTTTTTTTATAGTATTGCAATAAGTCACACAAAGAATATTTTTATCTATTAATCATACACGAATCTGATTAATATGCAGCTGAATAAATAAAATAAATAAAAGCAGAATATACAAATTTATGTCAATAGACATCTTAGATATTGAGATATAATATCCAACTAATAATCGTATTTTTATGATAGGAGAAAAGGTGAGGAAACGGCTTTTTTCTGACCAAAACGGAAACTTCTTTTCTTTAAATTACGCGACACATTTCGAAATTTTATTTCGTGCCTTCTTCAGTCGCAAAACATGTATTAACATTATACAACCATTATTAAACTAATATTTCGTAATTAATATGATATTATTTCGAGAAGTTTTGAGGAAAGTGGTAGATTACTTATTTGCATAATAACTTACGCTTTTTAAAATGCGATTATCGGTGGTTTTCAGCTGTACGTATAGTACGTCATCGGGCGCCATTGTATTAAATTATCCACGAAGCAGTTGACATAACAATTGTTTCAAGTTAAATGGGAGAATTCTCGACGTTACGGGGTTAAGTTCGGTGCGACGAACTTGTTTGGTGCCACGGAATTGGAGATGTTAAGGATTTCTCGTTAAAACTTATTAGATTATGCATTCACTGATGCGAGAGCTTCGTATTTGATACTCGAGCTCTTCGATATTTACCATCGAACCGGATGATTGGGTTCTCGGCAAATCAAACGAAATTCGCGAAATGTCAAACCAACTGGAAGAATTTAACGATTTATTCCGCGGATGATGATCGTTGCATTTCGAAGTTTCGTATTTGATTTCTCTGCACTTGAAGCGGATTAAACCAATAATTATCATTTTTCACCTTTTATTAAGTGGAGAATAATATTTGATAATAAATTGTATTTGTATGTATAATAAACTCTGTTGAAGCGATAATGTTTGCAAGTATAAACGTAACGATCATTCCGTTAAACGCTAAACTGATAACATACAGAAACATCAATCACTGTTTGATGACCGTTAATTTGATTACGACGATTCGTTTAATTAGACAGTTATATAATGTGAAGTTTATGAGAATATTAAATGTCTTCTTCGATATTATTTACACGAAATTTCTCTTTGATTTACGCAACCTTTGATTCCATCCTTCCATCCATATTAATGTTTGTTAAATATTCGCTCTTCTGAAACCTGGTGTTATTAAAATGAAAATTAAAATAGTCGTGATTTACACAGCGTACGTGTTTTCGATTCCGTTTTTTGTCCTACCGTGGCATTATTCAGATCGCACAATCCTGTGCAAATACAACGAGCGAAGAGCGACATTAAATTCAGCTGCTGTGTGAACGTAAGCTGTTCGCAGAAGCATTTTAAATTAGACATATATTTTATATCTGTGTAAATATTGCTATCAGTAACCTTTACAAGTGGGTCAATAATTGAATAGATCCGTAGTGGGAAACGTGTGTTTTAGTTCGTAAACAATGAGTATTATGAGTATTTGGTACTCGATTTTCCTTCGTAAAGTATATAATATGAAATACGAATTATATATAAAACATAATATATTATACATGTATGTATGATATTATATTCATCATATTTCTTTTAGTTAGATTTATGCTGTTAAAGTCTACAAATTACTTATATAATGCAGCCAATATGCATGTCCATCTTAACACGTTGATACTACTAAAATTCAAAACAAATATATCGCTAATATTCGTAAAATTTTCAATATTTTGACGATAACGATGTAAAGTAATTAATGTATCGTGGAGCGCTTGAACAGTTTTGGATAGAGAGACTTCGATGGAGATTTCAACGGAGAGACATTAAGTTCAGTTTAAAATTATCGATTGGAGAAGCTAGTTGTATTAACATTAGCTCATTGTCCATATAGCTTTCGAATAAAAATTACAAACCCTCTGATCCTTAAGTTCGTACATTCATATATAACATATCAAAATGAATATTTAACTTGTACGTTTAACCAAATAATTATACTACGTAGATTCTTGATCTTCAAATTTACCTTTAAATCCCATTTACGACATTCTACGCGCGTACATATTTCGTTAATTATACTTCCAAGTATGTTTATGCACCCGATAAACTTTAGTTAAACACCCACGCGAAGTTTCAGTATGCTTCACATTAACACGAGACATTCTGTTACCTGATATAGTATCTGAATCTACTTTCACGTCTTCATTATCAGAACTAATTAGAATTAAATAGCGGACGAATTATATACGCCCGTTCTCAGAGAGGGGACTATATTTTGTTTTACAGAGATTATATCAGACACCCTTGTGTCATGGTAAATCTTTTGCTAACACTTTACGATTAGAATCTTCGTGGTTGGAGAATTACAGTCAGTTCACCGACATTTGCATCGCCATATTTTTTTGCTTCAACTGCCTACCTCGTTATGAGCACCCAACTAAACGAAGTAATTGCTACCGAACGTGACTGCAAAAAGTGTCGCTTTTATATACCACTAATTCATCCCGCAACCACAAAAGCCTGAGATTACGTTTCGTTGTAAATCATTATTTCGTTTTCGCATCGATGTTTCTCCACACAGTGGGGAGAATGTTAACACCTTATGGACCGGTTGAAATTGTATTAATTAAGGCTTAGAACCGCATGTTATTTATAGAAACTGCAATTGTTTCAAAAATTTAGAAATATTTTTCTAATTTTTTTGTTATTTGATCATATTGTATGAAATTTTCAGAAATTGTTCAATATTGTTTAGTTTATTGCACGGGAACGGTCCCACGCGATAGGTGAAATCTCCGCGTTTGTGCGGGACTGGTTCTTAAGGTGTTAACACATTAACACAAAGAAACTGAGCGACACCTATTTTTCTATATCTGTGCAATTTCCGTTTAAATAAATTTGCTATGTAGAGAAGAAAAATTTAACACGGGGGTAGTTTACCCTTAAAAACCCCCTCAAAGAATTAGAATTCCATTAGGTTATCTATGATGAAAAATATTTTGCATCTATGAAAATTCAAAAGAATACAAAATTCCTATGAAAACTTTCAATTATTCTAGGTACATCTCAAATCTTTCACCGGGTATTTTAACCCTTTAAACCGAACTTCCTCAGATATGAAAAAATTGGTGTCGCTTAGTTGTTTGTTAGACAAAACGTACTCAAACGTTTTGAATCCAAAGTGCAACGTATTTAACAACTCAAATTTGAGTTATCCAGGTTCTGGTAAGAATCCCAAAGTCTCAAATATGCGTCATCCGGTGTGAATGTAATAATTAGTTACTCTCCGATAGACGCGGAAACAGGAGAAAGAAATTTTATTTGTGTCGTTTCAACACCTAAACATCAACGAGATAATCTTACAATTAGTCGGACTCATAATTAAACCTTATACGTACACACTCTCAGTTATTCAGCCTTGGATTAACGTTCTGTATATACCTTAATTAAATTACGTTAAGAAATTTATGAAACGAAGGATTTGCGTTCCGTTTTCATTTATTATCCGTTATTTCGCTCTGGATGTCTTTGAAGCGAAATACGCAGGGAATATTAATTAATTTAGTTTATGTACAAGCTGTGACTGTTTTCTATTTCAATGGAGAACTTTGATATACGTAATCGGATAATGTTCTTTGGCGAAGGCAATTACGGTTTGTAATAAGTAAGCATCTATCGCGAGTCGCTTAAAAAATTCCGATTTTTCGAAATATTAACATTAATTTTAAGAATATTCGGAATTGTATGATATTAGATCTATGTACGTAGACCAATCAACATTTTATATTATAATTACTATTTATATAATATTATATAAATGATATACTTTTTCTTGCGACATTCTCCATTGGAAATATCATGAAAGGAGTTATTGAAAATGATATACATTTTTGTTGATATACACGTTAGTTTGGGATCACTTGCTTTGTCTTCATTCTAACGTTTAAAGTAAACTGCGTTTTAGTTTGTTAGCTAGTTTTACCATCTAAATGTATTACACATGTAACTGTTGAATCTTTTCATAATTTTCTAATACCACCTACTATCATTATTATAGAAATTGCTTTCCCAGTTTACATTGCAACTTTGTGCACTAGTTGTGTTTTAGAATTTCTTAAATCGACCGAAGAAGGCGAAAAACTATCGCCAAAAAGTATCATTTTTAATAAATATACGGTGTAATTTTCGTCTTAAGATCGTCATTATCCTTTTTTCTCATTAAATTCTATAATAGATATTTATTTTTCATGCTGACTACTATCACCTGACTGCATTTTCTCCAGCACTGATATTTATTACTATTTCGTAGCCATTCTCCAATAGTACTGTATAATTCGAGTTCATAAAAAATATATTCACATGCTAATAGCTATAAAAAAATATTTCATATCGACAAATTGAAAACGTTTATATGAGATGAACAATGACTCGAGCCAAAGAGATTTCTCCTATTCGAGATTCTCTACGTAAATTAATTCCCTTGTCAACGGTAATCCGTTGACACGATGAAATAAAATTTCTTTATACCTGGTAGAGCAGCATTTAAAGGGGATTGCTGTGCCGCCTATATAAATCATCCGAATGGCCAGACAGCTTAATAAAATGCGGCAAATCGAGAATTACAATTATTTTTTGCCATCCTGCGGACTCAGCGGACTCAGCGGACTCAGCGGACTCGCGGTTACAGATACCTTTATGTCTGAGTATTGTTTTCGTGTCAAACTCAACTGAAACTATATTCCTGCTCCACCGAGCTTTGCCAAGACAGAAATGAAATATTACGTGTGGCTTTCTATATTATTCTCAGTGGATTCTTTCATTTCAGCGGGGCACTGGAAAGAAGCTTTAGGAAATGTATTCCTTGTCGGATTTGTGAGTGAAAAATCTTTTTGAAGTCCATAAGTATTTACGATGATTACGAAAGTTATGTTCACGTTTGGAATTTTGGATACTGCGATTCGAGTTAAAAATTTAGAAGCCGGATGTCGCGTATGATTGATAAAATGTCGAGCATTGAATTGGATAACCTAAACTGGTTTTCAATCCTTTACACCAATAAGTTTAGTTAAAACAATAGAATATAATATCTTATTATAGGATTTATTAATGAAAACAGCTAATTACGATCTTCAAACAATAAGTATACCATCTAATTATTAAATATGATACGTTTGGGAAACAGTTGTTCGTCTTCTTCAGTCAATTGTTGAAATTCAATAATATTAAGGATACCGGAGTATTTATCATTTTAAACATTATTCTAAACATTATTCATAATCTCCAGCGTTATCTGTGATTCAAAAAATCAAATCTGCAACTTTCGAAACCAAAAAATTCTCTACTTCCGAATTGATTACTTTCCGGTACCCCTAATATATATTATATCATTATTATAGAAGTTACTTGCAATGTAACTCAATGTAAGTGTAAAATTTAACATTTTTGTTTATATTATTAATATTTTAATATTTAATCTTTTAATATTTTCGAGTACCGCAAAATATTCCTGTAAAATATTTTATTTCTCTTGTTGTATATTTTCATGTTGTACACTTTTTGTATTATAGAATTTTTAAATTGATCGAAGAAGCCGAAAACTGCAGCTGAAGCGCGTCATCTGTAATAAACGTATGGTGTCATTTATTGTCTTAAGATAATGGTCTGTGCAATTAATGGTCTTAAGATCGTGATTAGCCATTTTTCTCCTAAAATCCTATATGATAAGTTTCTATATTTAAAATTTTTCTCTTAAAATTTTCTCTTTATAGCTATTTATACAGTTGTTTCTACTATAATAAATATATGGAATTCCGTACGACACGGCATTTATTTTAATTTATTTTTAATTCCCATAGCCACATAAAAATAAGTATAATAATATAAACCACTCTTTGACGAAAATGTTGTTTTAATTCTATCGTGCCACTTATTTTTTTCAATCAATGGACTATTTTTATGAGGTAAATAATACCACATATAACGTTTCCTGGGGCGTCGGAGCTTTTCCTCGATGGTGTAACTTGACGATCAATAAAAACGCAGAAGAAAAAAGTTGCACTAGGTAAAATCATAGAAACTACCTCCAAGTAGGGTAAAGCGGTTAATTGACCAACAGCTAGTTTCAATAAATGTGCGTATACATTAATTATACATTAATTACGTTTTAATGAAATCAATGTACTGTAAATATAATAAAAAGCCTGTCACAACAATGTATTCTTGAAACAGTGTCGATTGAAAGCATCATGAAAGGAGGTATTGAAAAGGAAGAATAAACCGTGAAGCCGTGTAATATTTATGTTACAGCACTCATCCGAAGAAAATTCACCTGGGAGTTGCACGGCAAATTACAAAAACACGTAACCAGAAGTCGAACGTGACTGCTAAACTAGAATCCGTCGATATTCCAAAGCCACGTACTCTTCCTCAGAAACTTCGCACTCTTCTGTGCCTAGCATAATAAATAATTCCCGCTGATTGCATATTTCTACCGTGACGTAATACAGGTTTTATACTCCAAATTAATCCTTTTGCAGATCATTTTCACCTTTTTACAAATGTAATTGAAAAGGGTAAATGAAAAGTGAAAGGATGAATTTGATTTGGAACAGGTTTTGCAGTCCAAATTAATCCTTTTGCAGATCGTATTCACATTTTACGATCTACATTCCAAATTAACTATTTTATAGAAAACAAATTACAACTAACCAATTGTTTATATAAACCAATTTGTTTATATTTGTCAAGATTTCTTAAATTGAATAATTGAATGATGCAATGAGCGAAGAATACGTTTTTGTGAATAAAATCTTGCTAGATCTCGCCGACAATAAAATGAATTGTCCCCGAAGCGAGTAGATAGAATAATTTATTTTTACCAAACGAAACAGATGCAGGGTCTCCGTAACTCCCTCGTTTCTGTATTACTTTCGGTACGTGTCACCTATTGTTCGGCATATTTTTCCGATAAACGGTTCATTTGCATCGATTCTGAGGGTTGGACGGAAACTATTGGAAACCGTACGGTAGCGTGGTTCCGATATTAAAGGCTGGCTCCGGTATTTGGGAAAAAATCGAAAAGCAAGAACGTCCGACTTTCCAGCATCGTTGGGGATTTTCACCGTAGCGCCAGTATCCTGCTTTATATTCCTTTTATCGTGTATACTTCCCTTTTCTATCTTCGGTTATTCTCAAGAGGATAGAAAAGTCTCCGGCTCGTAATCCTTCTTTATTTATTCGTATCGTTTCTTATGTATTCACTCTGTTATTACAGCCTCGTGAATTGTTGCTTAAAGATACACCGTATAACAAATAATACCTCATCCGTAATAAAACACTGAATATTAAAAGAGTAACAATCCAAGCGGCTTATATCTCCGTCATTTTCGGTGCTTTTAGATGTACATATATCAGCTTACGATAGTGCTATTACTTCCGCTTGTTACTTGTCAAACTTTTATTAACTCTATACTATCGATTTTGAATCCCATTGTTTAATCGTACAGTTCGTTAGATAATCATTGTCGAATGACATTTTGCAATATCGCGTTAACGCCGAATTAACTATCCCAATAATACAAATTGTAGCACAATTATAATAATTAATCAACATCTACGGAATGACATGGCTATTAACAACCCACGAGTACTGTTACGTTGTCCATTATTAATAGAATTACCCTCGTTGCTTGCTGCATATTCGTAATCAGATTAGTAGTCAATAAACTGGTTATTTACAAAAAAATTATTCCATTATTCCCTTTTTAAAAAATTCTCCACTCCCGAAATAATTACTTTCAGGTAACCCTAATATATATTATATCATTATTATAGAAGTGATCAGTAATTAGACTAGTAATCAATAAACTGGTTATTTACAGAAAATATTAAGATTGTATCTGGATGAAAGGACAAAGCGCATCGACTTTAAAAGATATATATTCCAGTGGACTGGAATGTGAGGACGTCAGATTACGAAATGGCATTAAGTCGATAACTACGACATATCCTTTCCCTTTAATTCAATATTCTACCCTCGAAATCTTTCATTTTCTTGGTGGACGTCGGCAACAATCGAAATCGTTCCCTTCAGAATTCTGACGGGGAATTTAATCGAGGCGGAGAAATGAGCCACTATTTGAGACATGACTGTCTTTCTTCGAGTGAAACAAGGATTGTTTCCAATGTTCTAAGTGTACTTGACATTTCCAATTCTTTGGCTTGTACAACGATAATAACCTTCTTCAGTAAATTGCTTTCTACTTTCAAATTAAACGCTTGCGAATCTCGAAATTACAATGACTTTGAATACTTACCTTATTACAGTAATCTACAAGATGCAAGTAATTAGATCTATTCCTTCTAAGTAGATGATAATTAAAAAGAAATTCAAAAGTTTCATTTTAAATTATAGCGATCTGTAGTGTAATAATTCAATGTTAATTTACAGCACATTTTAAAGTTATTAAATTATTATCTAATAGTTATTAAATTATTAAAATGCTGAATTATCAGAATAACAAGATTATTTTCAGCAGATAAGTGTGTTAATAATTTATTGTGGGCCAACTTTTCGTAACCTGTAATATTTTATAAAAGTTGACTGGGTTTACACTCCGTACTTTTAGATTCATATAATTTGTTCCTACATTAAACATTATATTATTTTTAATGTACCTTATCATAATTAGGTGTATCAATCTATTTTATTATAGACCTATACGGCTTTTTTTACGCGGAAGAAAGCCGCTATGTTCACTGCAAACCAAAAAGGTCCGAATGATGTAATTTCGACAGTTAATTAAAAATTTACGTCGCATTGATATGTACTAAATTCATTAAAGATTATAGAAAAAAAAATTTTCTGACCACGTAAGATGAGATCGCGTAAATTAATACCGCATATAAATGTTCGTGTAAACGGAGGGACTATTTACCGCGTATAAAAAGCACCGTGTAAATCGAGGGGCGGGCGTATAATTGCACGTATCAGTTGTTTACATTATTTCGTTGAAGTTAAATCCAAGGAAAAATTGAAAAGAAATTCGAACAACAAAGTATATCAATATTCATTAGTAACAAATGAACTTTCAAATCAATAGCTGCTAAATCACGGTGGACAGGAAATAGATGAACAAAGGATGGATGATTAAGCTCAGCCTATTGTGTTTCGGTGACCATTATTTAGTAGAAATTACAAAGCGGAAGGACAGTCTAAACCTCGAATTAATTGCAAGATAACCAAGGAGGCTCTAATTAGCATTTTCGTTTACCGTTGGACATACTACTAAACTTTACCGTGATCCTCGTATTAAATCAGGCACTTGATTATGCATTCTAATATTATACCACCTGCGAATAATACTACGAATAATAACTCACGGATCTGAATTTCTTGTACATTTGTATGAGTATGGGCTTCCCGAAATGAACGCTCAAAATGTAAATTACATTCATGTAATTGCATCAGCTAATGTGATATTCTTGACATAAAACAGTGCGCTCATACTTTTAAACCGAGTATAACTTTTAATGTTGGTGAATGATTGCCTCTTCTACTTGAAGCTATATATGCTTCACACTTTGTAAGATTAAAGAATTAACGCCATGGAATTAATTATTAAATGTATTTATCTAATTAGTTTTAGATTAAGATTATGCAACAAAATTCACTGTAATGAATTATATTTTATCTTGCCCTTACAGAGGATTCAGAGAACATTTATTATTAGATTAAGCATTTGTTATGAATTATAATTATAGATAGAATCCGATTTCAAATCTGGATTGTAAATTATAATTGTGATTGTGATACCTGTACTCTCAATTGTTAATACATTAAAAGTTCATATTAAATTATAACCAACTTAAGATCGATTTGAATGTTTTCCATAAATGGAGTTACACCACTTTCATACAGCTCCATATTATGCCTTTCCATTTTGTTTATTATTAACGTAAAAGCTCAAAGTTTTGATGATATTATATTTACATAAAACAACATTCGACTGGCTTTCCCTCGGAATATTAGATGAATATGGTATCGAAAAAAATAATCTATCAGCAATTTGTATGATTGTATCAAAGACGCTGTCGATCGAAAATAAATTATATCCACCCTTCCCTTAATCCATCTTTGAGGTATATACCTGCTTCATTTCGGATACAATCGAAAAATCGGGTTATGGTGAGTTAAGAAAGCAACCCTTAGACGTAGGCTTCCCTCGTGAATACCGCCATTAACTTGTTCTCTTTCCTTCCACGAAAAAAGAAATAAATATTGTTCCTGGAGGAGGAAACAAGTGTAAAGATTTGTAACAAGATTGGCCGAATTCTCGGGAGGGAAGTTACTTTGACGCGGAAGTCGCGGAAGAATTGTTCAACGATGAATCAAAGTCCGCTCGTAGAATTTATCTGTTTCAATTCAACGTTAGAAATCCTACGAATCTCTCTCTTTCTATTTTTTCCCCTTGCGTATTTATTTGATACTTTTTACTGTTTGTGTTTTAGCAAGTTCAAACGTTTGAGGAGTGAGATCTTGATCGTAGGATGTTAGTACATTCTTGCCCGAAACTTTTCTGACATTTTTCCTCGCTTTGTTAAATTACAAAGGAATCCTTTTTTGTTTGTGCTTCGGTTAACTGGTAAATGAGAAAATTTCCACCTCTTTACCACGGTAAAATAGTCGTTTTAATATCTGAATGGTGCATTTGTTGAAGCCTCTTTCAAGGATCCTCGTAGAAAGACTACACAGGTAGAACCAGTTAACAGAAACGATGCTTTAAACTTTTCATTTTCACCAAGTTAACCTAATTATGTTTTAGCGAGGAAGATGAAGCACCACTTCATGCTTGATTATTAATGACCTACTTATAAGGCTGTACATCAATATATCGCAGATCATAAACTTTATGAGCATCATATACTTCATCGCAAACACGCTAGATGAACATATTGATATAGGCTCCCAGAACAGATAACGAGGTAAAATAATAATTTCTTAAATCCTGATTGTTTAAACCTCTTAGAAATATTGTAGAAATAACGCATTACTAGAACTTAATAGTAATGATATAACTCACATTATATTAGTGATATCAGAAATCATTTTTAAAAAATATATTATGACGCATAGAAACGTGTGAAGTGGGACAGATAGGAGTTGCAAGCGAAGCGCAATGAAGCATTTCCGTAAAAAAACAAAGAGTCCTACAGAAATGGCCTACATTTGTATGTATGATGCAATTCGAAAAACAGGATCGTCGATGAAAGGCTTCCATCCATGTAGATACAATTTTATGAACGCGACTATCTCCAATGCCTTTTTTCCAACCCACTGTCTCCTGTTTCCATCCCTCTTTTCGGAAATATAACTTTCAGTTTCATACCCAATCACTGACAGTTTTACGAACCGCTCTTGTATTTCACTTTTTTGATTTCCCAGTACGTTGCGATATGTACATTTTTTAAATGTCCAAAATATAAATAGAAATTTAGAATCGTGCGGAATTCAGACGATGTGTCATAAATCCAGGAAACATCATATTATGACTTTAATCAACGTCGACGTTGATTTGTCATTTCACCGGAAACGTATCATCGGCGAATACAGATTCAACTGATCAAATCCCAATCAAAATTGGCGTTATAATGAGAAATATATGCAACGAAATTGAAAATTCGGTAGGATATCCTTCCACTCTAATTTTAATAAACGACCTTATCTCTTCGTTGTAATAGGAATAAACTAATTCTGCAAAAAGCTCGAAGTAACGTGCGATGTAAAAGCGTTGTAATTGCAATATGTAGCATGAACACAAAATCCGATTTATGTCCGAAAGTTAACATGCACAATTCACTCGTGAACTGAATGAAGCGGAAAGTGCTTGAAATCGTTGAATCATTTAACGAGATCAATTGTTACAATAGCAAGCCACTGAAATAAATTGTTCTCTTTATTAACGGTGTATAAAAACGAGAAGATTAAAGCAACGCACTTTACACGTCAAATATAATTGCAAGTATCAAGTTATTAATTTGAAAGTCATCACTTTTTATTGATAGTTGCTTTCCGCACGATTATAACACCATAATAAACATTTCACGAGGCCATTATTTTCTATCGATATCAATAAAATTCTTTAAGGATCTAGTTAGCTAACAAGTTCGCTTATCGTTGTAAAATTGTCACAGCTATGTTTTCTTTTCTATAACGAGGGTATTAAAGATCAACAAAATTATAATCACTGTTTAAAAACATTAATCAATATTATAAATACTAAAATTTATCACGAAGTTATAATAGCTTCACGAATACAGACATTACGACTTTCTATTTGTAGGATTGCTTTTTGTATAATTATTGACATAATTGAAACACTTCAGTTGCCAATTTTAATAATAACAATCATCTTCCAAATGTATCAAACGAAAGTCGTACAATTTTCTTAAGTAATTTTATTCAACAAGCCAACTTGTTTGCAAATCAGTTGAAAGAACACTCGACGAATGTCGTAAAGTTACGGTCCAAGAGATCGCTGACCTTTTCTACTTACTTTACTCGTAGTTCGTCAACAGCGGACGTGTCTTTTCGAAAGGGAAGACACCCGCAAGACTTCTCAAGTAGTTTCACATACGATCGAGAAATTTTCAAATGATTTTTACGTATTTAAAATGCGCGTGTGTATGCGTAGAAGAAGCACAGAACCGAACGAGCACGTTCTTCGAAGTCCGAAAAGAAACTGAATAGGTTTTGTACGCGAGAAGAAGCGCGCGTCGAAGCCGCAGTAGAATAGCCACTTGTAGAGCCGGCGGATGACCGGGCGCGTAAACCAGACTGGCGGGTTGGCAAACAGGTGAGATGCCGTCGCGTGCCCGTCCCTTTCTTTCTCCCTCTACTGACACATTTCTCTCATTCTATCCCACTCTACTACCCGAACCTGCTCCTACCACCTCCCTCCATTAACTCCAACTTTACATCTTCTTCCCTCTATCGCCTAACGCGGTTCATCCATTTCTACCATGCTTTCCCTCTTTTTCCCTCGAATATCTCCGCCACCTTCTTTTCTTAATTGTTCGTTCCTTTCTTGCATTACTGTCTATCTTTTTACCGTGCATACTATATTCTTATTTCAGAAAGGATTTAAATTCGATGCATGACTAGGTTATTAAATTAGGTAATACGCAGTGCAGCATGTAACATATGATGCCAGTTGTTTCCTTTTCATCGTTAGTACCCTTTAATTTCTTCCTCTTTTCTGAGTAAACCTTTCTTGACTTGTTGCAATTACTTTCATTCTCCTGCTTCGTATGGTTCTTGCATCAGTCGAGTTTTAATTATTTCTTATTTTGTTTCTTCTTCTTGAATTATCCTCCCCATACACATTTACTACGTGTCCCTCCTTCCATTGAATCCAACCCCTACTACCTGATACGGTCTTTTGGATGTATCTCTCTTTCCTTATCTATCGCGTCCCCTCCCCTTTCTCCCTACCATTTTCTCCCTGAAAACCCTACCTACTCGCTTTGGTTCTCCCTACCCCCTGCAGGGGGTTAAAACCGGAATTACTTGCGTGCGCAGCACGTCCATCGATCTATTTCAGCTCACCTACGCTCCTGGCAAGCCTGGCAACCCTCTACCTGCCACTACCCTGTGGCTGCACGTTCGCGCCGAGGGATGAAAAACAGGACGAATGAGGGAAACAGAATCAGGTGGTGGGGCTGTTGGAGTTGCTCGATCATGTACGGAGAGGGTTGGACATATATCTGGGATACTCGGGTCCAGAGAGATCCGAATAAGGTACCAGCAGACGGTGATACTTAAGAAGCGTGGGCAGATGCGAGGTGAACCCAAAGCCGAAACTCCGATAATGCGTATTTGGTGAAGTTCCTGGGGAAGATCTTTTACGTGTTATTTTGTCGAGGATGTGGTAGACTCTAAGAGATTTTCATTTCCTACTAAAACTCTTCCTCGACTTTCCTTCAACTTTCCCGATGGGTTGATGAATATTTCCGATTCAAATCGACGGATCAGTATGATTATAAATGAGGGTACTCTTGTTGAGTGAATTAATTTAATAATAAATAATAAGTAAAATTTATATAATGAAAGATGATGTACTTATTAGGAACTAATCGTTTTATGTGTAATATTTTTAAGCAAGTCTAACTTGTTCGGTGAACGATTGCCGCTTCTATTTGGGGTTAAATGGCTTCAGCTTTACAAGATTAAAAAATGAACGCCATAAGATTAATTATTAAATGTAATTGTTTTCACTAATTGTGCATTAAGGTTGTGCAAAAAATTCACTAAATCACATTACATTTTATCATGTCCTTATTATGAATTGTTTATTGTCAATTTAAAATCAGGGTTTTAAAATGTTATAACTTAAAAGTACAGATTAAATTATAGCCAAATTAATATTTAATTCAATTTTGGAAGTAGTAGACTCCGAGAGATTTTCATTTTCTATAAAACCTCTTTCTCGAGTTTCCTTCAACTTTTCCGATTGGTTGATGAACATTTCCGATTCAAATCAGTAAATCAATATGATTACGTATTTATTTACTTTTTTTACCCGAATTAATTTAATAATATATTAATATGGTGAATATGTGATTTATGTTAATCATTTGCGACAATAAGGTGTGTTATTATTATATATAATAAGATACTTTGTAATATGTCGTAAGAGATAATGTATTCGATAGAAGATAATAGTTTCATATGTTTCATTTATGAAACTGGATGCAGTACACGTACAAAATCTGATACGAATTGTCCCTTGTACAATTTCATGATCCAATGAAAGTGTCTGTGACAGGTAAGTATTCCCAAAAGAAGCAGTTTAAATAAAGCATTATGGTTGCGCAGACTACGCTACAAATAACAGTACGTTCGATTCCTACCCTGCCTCTCTTTAAAGATACGAAATCTAACCCGAAAGTCAAACGATCACTCCCACTTTTCACACACCACACCGGAGTTATATTCTCCCTCGCCCTTTTCGCTGCAGGACGTAATACATAAAGATACCCAATTATCCTAACCAAATACTACCGTAATATTGACAGGAAATATGATGTATATTGTATCATTCATTTGATCTTTATCTCATAATTTCTTCATCGTATAACGAAAGAAGCTTTCAAAATATTAAGGGTACCAGAAAATAATTAACTCGGTAGTGGAGAATTTTTTCGCATCGAAAGTTGAGAATTTAATTTTTTTTCCAAAAAGAAAACATTTTAGTATACTCTCGTACCTTTCTTCCCAGTACTATAACATGTCTCTACCTTGTAGACTTTTAATTTTGATAATTTTAATAATTACGCTTTTATTTTGTTAGGGGAAATTTTATATAATTTTCCTACGTCAACCCACTTTTTGTATGCAATCCAAGTCTCGCATAACTTGATTTTTATAACGCGTCATTTTTCTGGAATCTAACTCCCACGTTATGCAAAGATTACCTGTACAATCTATCAAAATTATGGCATTGGGGAATAATCAGTTAAGGATCATAGATCACGCCGGAGATTATCTAATAGAATAATGTTTAATATGAACAAATAAATGGAGTTTCATAGAGTATGTGAATAATAGTTGATTACTTTCCGATGCACTAAAATCTTGTTATACAAGTAATGACGTTTAACACCTTTTTGTATGCGCAATTTCACGTAAATTTATGAACCCTGATTCGTTGTGTCGCCTAAAAACTGTTATTGTAGTTTTATGACCAATATTGTATCGAACGGAAAATATAGTAAATTAATGTTTTACTGAAAACTGAATAGATCATGTTAGATTATATATCCAGATTTTATTAGAACGAATCGTTAGATTACATAGATTATGATCAACTATTAGTTTGAAAATCTGTTTTAAAAAATATTGCGAAGGAACGCAATATCTTTACGCAACATAAATGTTACTATTTACATCTTCAAAATAATGTAATATACGTTTCCAAAAGCACAATTAAGAACGGTAGAAAGTTAATCAATTAAAATTGACTCATCAGTGCAATCAAAGCAACTAGATTCCCAGGTCGGACCGCTGACTCAATTTCTAAATTTACCAGTTTTCCTAAGTACAATTTAAACAAAAGTACTTTTTGGTGCTTGCACTCACTCTAGCACAATGTGTGCGAACCCAAGTGTGACATTTCATGCACTGCATCGTCTTCTTCCACTGTACAAGGATGCAGCGAGCCAACTAATACTCGATTTTGTCATATTCGTAATTTACTGATATTTATGCACCATGTTTCAAAGTATTAGTTCTCAAGTACAAAATCGTAAAAAAAAGTGTTATCAAATGTTACTCATAATTTTAATAGCATTAAGTTTATATAAAAGCACTCTGATATATTCCTTTTTGTTGTATAGCAGTTCAATCGTCATATTGTTCAACAATTATTCTGTTTGTTGTACGACGGTTAATGATCGCAGGGGTGAAATATTACTCACCCTAGATAATATCTCTCGTCCTTACACGACGTACACGCAGCACACAATCTGATTCAGGAAAATCACGATGCATTATCATAATGCATGGCATTTCAAAAGGTAAATTATGTTGTTATCTTCAATTCAGTATTGATGATTTTACAAACAAGGTTGTGGATTTCCTAAAGGTACTGGAGGGTTGTGAAAAGAAGGCACAGGGTGATTCGACGGGGAGAGGAAGATACCATAAGTATCTTATGGGAGAATACAATACCAATACTATACAGGGTATCCGCGGTAACATGTCTCTATCTTGTGGACTTTCAATTTTAATAATTACGCTTTTATTTTGTTAAGAGAAATTTGTTTATAGTTTTCGTAACGTAACTCCACTCTTTGTATGCCATTCAAGTCTCGCATAACGCGACATTTTTGTGGAACCTAACTCCTATGCTATACGAGTAGTGCCTGCATAATCTATCTAAAGAAAATATATAGAACTTATATAATATATATAATTACACTTATATAAATATAAATTCCACATTATACATATTTAAGTCACGGGTGCCTTCTTTCCAGAAGCAACCAGTCGGCGTACATTTAATGATATCGCGGCGTGTCTACGGTCTCTTTAATGAAATCGGATTATCGATTTCATCGCCGGTTGGTCAACAGTTATACTAACGTAGATAGTGATCATAGAGTACATGAACACGGCTAAAAACAATCAACCGATGAAAATCTCGGCTCTGCACCGTATCAACTATTCATCTTGTTATACTACGCTCGCGGCTCTCAATTTTTAAATCGATCGTTTCATTACCATTGCGGACATCCTGTTTTTACCATAATAGTTACTTACCGTTAGAACTATTATTACATTGATTTTTTCTATCATAACTTACAGTGTCCTCAACTTTTGTACGTCGTAGTGCAAATTGGAGAAATTCTTTAGATGTGGAATATTATAATATGTTAAACACATTTTATATCATTTTTAATATGAAAATATTATTGTACTTATTTATAATTCAGTTCTTAATGCCCATTGCTTTATGAACCAATGAACTTCTACATATTTGAAATGAAATATATACTTTGTAATTATTCTATACAAAGTGGGATTAAGTAGGGGTGAAAACTTATATGTTTTCTCAATTCGATAATCAAGTTCATTTCTTTTTGATAGGTTCATGTTGTACTTTATAAATAAGCAGTATTTTGAAAGTGCAGAAAACGAACTGAATTTTTAAAACCACTGCAAAATAAGAGTGGCAAACTTTTCTATACAAAGCTTGTGGAATTAAATAAGATAAACGGCGTATTACGAAGAACTTTAAGCTGTATAATGTAAAACATACGCTAGATTTTGTAAAGGAGCCAGGTAGCAATGCACTCAATTATTTACACTAAACAGATGTATTAATTAAACTTATTCCTAACTTCCTAACTACGTAACTAACACTATAACTAATTAATTTGCAGACTTCATGGAAACTTATTAAATAAATTTAACAGGGTGATGGATCGTAAAATTACGCGTGTTCTATGTCAGGCGGCGATATCGCAAAGAACAGACTTACTTAATTGAAGCGACGATGAACCGACCGGTGTTTATGTTTTGCCTATTCCAAAACAACCACGTCGTGGAGACATTTCGACGCATAAATCTGAAACCAGTTTTATATTATGAAATACACTACCGGCCATAAGTATTTTATAAAATAAACCTTTCTTAAATTAAAAAGTCTTTTCATGTATTTAATAATATGATTTATTTAAATTTTATGCAAATTCAAAGTTTCTAAATAAACCCCTAATGTATTAAAATTTGTTTAATAAGTCTAACGAGAATTATACTCGAATCTACGTTACATTAAAAATGTATCCACTTTCAAAGTACGAAAAATAATAATAAGTTATTCTAGATTAAATTAGTTCTTTCGAGGTGCCTCTCCAATACCGATAAAATACCGTATTTTATTGAATATTATTACATGTAGAAAATACAGAGTTTCACATTCTAAATTTTACTCTCAAAACCCGCCATTCATATGAGATGACCTAACGTTTTAACTCTAGGGCTTAATATCAATATGGAAATATTTCAGTTAACAATTTCTCATAATTCTGATGAAATGTTAACCCCTACATTATTAATTCACAATCTTTCGAAAATCCCTCAATTCACCGCATAATTATTCTGTACTTCTGGAAGTGACTGCCTGAGGGAATGCGGTGTTTGCATTTTTAGATTATAATTGACGGGTAGCGTTCTCAGCAATGTTAACTGCCTCAGAACATCTCTAAAAGATTTCTGTCAATAATTCTTGACATGAAACTTCTCAATAATTTGCCAGCCACTCTAGTAAGTTTTATTTATTTACAAAGCATTTGCTTTAAGATTAACTGTTACTTTCATCATTGGATAAAGTTACGAAAGGTCTAAGAGGGCAGTATTAAATTTTGTTTGGCTGGCTAAAAGGGATAAATCCTCGGCGGATTTTCATGCGAGTATCTCGTACGAAATGTATAATCACGATCCGGTAATAATATTGTAGGGCGATGAGGTTCTCGAAAAAAACGAAATTACAGAAAACGAATAAAGAACTTAGTGTTATTTAATAATTAAGATTAGAGCAGAAATATAATATTTTAAAATGCACTCTCAACCGAATCAACCACACCCTCTGCTCTCGCGACTCGACTTTCTCCTTTTTTAAACCGCAAAATTCAAACCTTTAAACTAATTCTAAAAATATACAATCCTATAATATTTATGGAAGATTTATAACAACGGATACAGAGTATAAAAATATAGTATTCCCACCGTGAAAATCACTGGCTAATTCTTAATGAGATTTAATTACACCACAGGAAAACTTGTGTGACATGAGACAGGATGAAGGGTCGTTATAATTACCAAATATACCTGGTTTTTTTCATGCTACTGTTTTAGGTTTGTTTTACGTCGGCGGGGAAAAAACTGAGGTGGAGGAGATAAATTGAAGTTCGTTTCCCATAGCAACTCATCGAAATCCCCAAAGGCAAAGGTTGGTGTCTGGTAATGACGTCGTTTTATACACAGCAAAAAGTAATGAAAGTTCGTATTAGACTTAAAAAAACATATTATGAGCGTTAGCTTAACACGATTATTATTCGAACTTTCACACTCTCTCCAACAACTTCAGACTAAAGAACTTCCTTGAGAACTTAATCTGCAGAAAAAAGACAAAACTTCCAGAAAGAAATGCTAAAATTATTACTCACCACGAATATCAGGCGCAATAAAAATCCGATTAACTACAAAATTTATATTCTAATTTCAAGTGATTTATCGTGTCTCAGAAATTCAAGACTATTATTCGGCGAAATACTATAATAACGTTGTTCAGAAAGGAATAAATGATTAAGTGTCTTAAATTATCAAAATACGTCGAAGTAATATGTTACAATAACATTTCACAAAGTGGAGATATTAAATCGAGCTTCCGAGAAAAGTTTAATCTGAATAGGATGACAAGAACAGGGATCTAACTGTGAGATTCTATCGAATGAAAGTCTTATCTGAATCGTGGCATAATTAAAGTTTAATTATTTATCTTTTAATGTCTCACTCGTACTCAAGGAACTGAAGAATTTTAGTTCTGCGTGATATCTTGGTGAGTCGATCGTCGAGTTTCTAGGTCGAGAGATGCTCAAGAATGAAGGACGATTCTAGATTCGTAGACGTGTTTAAAGATATAGCCAACGTTTGTCGACGATCAGATGGAATCCGTGCAATCTTCTACCTCGACAATCTGTTTCGCTTCGCCTCATTGATCTTGATACCCCTGATAGAAAACCCACAGGCAGGACTCATACCTCACATTTAGATTCACCAGGAGATTAACATCCTCTGGAAACCATTATTATAATGGAGTTTCGCTGTTTAACTCTGGGGCTTAACTCGATATTTACCGCAATTGTGTTGTGTTTGTATAAATGATTAGGAATTCGTTTCATTTGCATAGATACGTACTTCTGTTGTTTTATCATCATAGTCTTAAATCAAGTAATTGTAGAGGGATCACGAATTGGCCCAGTGTATAAATACACAGCGACAACAGGATATCCTCACCCAGGTATAACCGCCAAAACCATAAAATATAAGCTTTCCCGAAATGAATGTATTATTTTTTTATGCCCGTTGCCATTGCCCATTCCTATTGCCCCTCGGGTAGCGATTAACGGATTCTGTTTACTAACGGATTGCAGGTATTACAGGTATACAAATTTCTGCAATAATAGCCTCATTATTGGGGTTACTCTAGCACTATCAATTATTGAATATTTTTCTTGAAAAAAGTTATTTAAAGTGTCTCATATATTGAGGTATTGTTGTGATACCTCCATAGAGTACCTCAATAATGTGTATTATGTCCATTTTTATTTATAATTTGAAATACTCTATTGGGCATGGTGTCGTATAAATTTTGTATTACTTATCGCTTAATTTCCCTTCAAATTACAATTATTGCGTCTTGTAATTCTTTAAAATTATTATATTCTTGCGGCCCCTTATAAGGCTTGCGATTTAGCCAGCCCCATACAATTCCCTTAATATTTAAGTCTGGTTGCAGATTGGGCCAATCCAAAACATGAATATTATTTTCATTAAAATACGTTGTGATTACCCCTGCAGTACAAATCACTGCATGTTCATGTTTGAAAATCAAATATCTGTCATCCATTGTGCCAGATATTTCTATTTTTCTTTGTATTAGTTAATTATACATTTCTGAGAGCATCTTGCCTTTCGTGTTAGTATGACAAGGTCGATCGTACAGTAATAAGAAATGTCATAAAGAAATAGTTACGTCTATCCCAAATCGATTCAACAATCAAATTATTAGTAATAAATTGCATGAGTTTCTCCCGAGTTTCCCGGTCGCGAATCCATAGCCATATGAGAGCGTATATACATACATATGTATATGCCTTTCATAGACAAAGGGTTAAAGTGTTGAGTGCCGATTACAGAGCCGATTTCAATATTGATTCGCATTGATCTGTGCTGTTTGTTAGTCGCGCTAAATTTTCTACAGTTATGTCTTAAATTCTAGTGAATACGCTGTATACAATATGTAGATATTTATTCACGTAAATTGTCGCCATCTTGTTTCATTCAACAATCAAGAATCTACTACAATCCATACATGTATGATTGTTAATTACTGAAATTATGCGTTGATAAGAAAAGATTGTAATACTGTATGATATTAGTTGGAAAGCTTGGAAGACCTTTGTAAGATATGAAACAGAAATGCGCTCGAAAGTTAGCTAGTCGCGTTTCTGGTTGCTCGTATCTCACGTTGACGTGTTCACTAAAGCTTATCTCATCGTTTTTACCGGCTACTTTTGCGTTCACGAATGTCTTTTATCAAAATTTATTCACTTTGCCGTGGCAGATTGTTCGATAAACCGGTTAATCGCCGCTTATGCGGAAGCGGGGACATAGCTGGAAGTAATTATAGAATATACCCTTGTAAACGTTGGAACTCAAAACACGGAACTAATTCTTCGAAATGTATTATAAATAATTACAGAAATCGCAGCGAGTAAATCATTGATCGCCTAAGCGTCAATAAAGCGTGCACTACTTACTCACGAAATATTAAAACTTATATACATATATAAATATATGAAAATCCGTGTAAATGATAATAAACGTTCTTTAATTTTCAAACTTGTAAGACTTGCAATTAATGACAAAACACTATTTTTACCGAAAACTTTACAGAGACAAATGTAAATAAAAAAATTGTCAATACAAACGGCATATTTTAACGCTCGCGAATTACTAAAACTTACAAATAAAATTGTCGTATTGTAATCCGATGCTACTCATGATATAATGAGAAATATGAAAGTTAATTATAGAGTGATTGTTACCAAAGAACGTTCGAATAAATGTAGAAATTCTCTTTTTTTTCAACCAAGGGGAAATCTAATTTCGAATTTCTTTTCGTCGTGCCCGGAGCAACGAAAATTTATCGTACAGTTGGTCGGGGTCTCATTATCCCATTTTATCGTTTGACCCGGTCCCGGAGTTCGTCGTCTTTATTCTTCCTTCCAATAATCTCCTTCTGTCCTTTTCAAGACCGTCAAGAGAACTGCGGAAATTTATTTCCCTGACAGATCCTCTGTGTTTGAAACCGCAGCCAAACTTATGTATAAAGTACAAGGAGGGAGAAGGCGAATGTTAGGTGTGGCTATTTTCAAAGGTGCGGAAATGAAACGGGAACGAAACTCGTAGGGTGTACCACGTGTTATCATTCAAGATATATCTCATGGAAATCCGACCGATTCTTCGAAACTGAAGAGCATAACTATGTAATTCCATTGACTTTGCATTTATTCGTCCCGCTTCAACATTTTCTGAGTTTGAATATTTTAAGATATTTCAAGTATTAAAGTTTGAAATAATTTAAGATCATAGAATATATGATGAATATTACATAACATACTCCGCTGATTTTTTCTGATATTAATGTGTATTTACTATTTTCATGTATTGTTACCGCCCAATGCACTACGACGAGCTGACTATGCGTACCTGACTGACTGCTATTTTTGAGGATTAGGAAACATTTAGCATTTTGTATTGTATTAATCGGGATAATTAATTCTTTAATGGAAGGGTAAGTATTTGGAGGGTTCGGATACACCCTCGAATACAAGGTGCAAGCTTTTAGTGTATAAGTATACAGAATAACAATTTAAAAAGACCCTAAAAGACATTCTGGAACAAGAACTCTGGACGAAATTGCGAATTAAGGATTCAGCACACTCAACTGTACTGAAACGTAAATATTGACACACGCGGTACATTGAACTATTAGCTTCGTTATTCTGTTATACGGATATCTTACACACAAATTGAACTTTCTGATTGCTACTCGGCTTGCTATAATATTTCAAGTCCAGTAATAGTCTTAACATGTATATATAGTATGTCCCAAACAATATTTATTTGAAAATAACCAAGATGTAACAAAATCGCGGTATCAGCTCGTCAACAAAATTGGATTTACGACATTGGCGAGTCTTGCAAGATTTCTTACGTCGAGTTCTCAAAGGACCTCTGGGAATTGCATGCCACTCTCCTTAAGCGATGAAACTGAAATCTTGAAATAAACAACGTAATTGCAAAATAAAAGGAGCACATACGTTTTCCGAGAAATTTATCGTGCATTTTGCAGAATCAGTAAAGAGGAAGAAGAGGGACGAGAAATTTTCTTGTCAGGCAGCAATTTATAAATAGGATACCTTTCATGACGTATAAGGGAATATTGCAAAGTTCACACACGAGTCTCCGTGCATTAAATCGATTCTTCAATTTTCTTAAGAAAGGATGGAAATGTTTAATTACAATTTATAGTTTATATTGTAAATATCAGCGTAAATATAATTCTGTATATTTGTTGAATGATAAAAAGACAGAATATAACACAAGAATGTGAATTTCAACATACAAACCCTCGAAACTAGAATTGATTAAATTTTAATACTCCAAGGGATGCAAAACAATTGAGTCAAGATCTCTCTTGAAAACTTTCCTTATTACATTTCATTCGTGTTTCCGTGATTCGTGTTCCGTTTTTATATAATCGAAGGGAACCTTTTTATTGCAATGGACAAGGAACCTGCTATATGTAAATCAATAGAGTTATTAAAAACATAATTAATCGATATACCAAAGTATTGTTCGTTGTGGTACATTGACACTAGAACTACCAAAGTAGGCAAAATGACGGGTCTCCAATTTTTAACAAAACTGTTATATACAACAATATAAAACTATATTGTGTCAATACTGTTATATACAACAATAAATATACAACAGTGCAATTTTTGAAATCCTGTATGCCTTTACTTTATATACTTATATTGTATATTTAAATAAATGTGTAAGCATGACTAAGTATGTATTCGGTAGTTATAGTGTTAAGTTACTTCAATATACGATCGATACGAGGATGATTGATTCAATTGGATCATTAATTATGATTATAACTAACCAGTTTTGTGTGACATTATAGGAAAGTGGTATACAACTGATAATTAGACATATGTTGTTGAACGACAAATTATTATTCACCTTCTTTTAAAGGAAAATTACGCTATAATTAGTAAGAGGCAACTTAATCGTATAATATTGAAAAATTAACATGGGTCAAGATTAATTAACGAAAACATTTGGATTGGTATTACATATTTATATTTTTCTATCCTCTTGTGATGCGAGTATTTGCTTGATTTGACTTTCAAAGACAAGCCATCCGTGCCGTTCACGCCGAAATTGATCTAACCGAGGTTAGATCAGACCTCCACAATAGTGTATTGTGGACCCAACGTCAGAGATTGGCCTTGACAAAACTTAAATTGAATTCAATTTCTAACGAAGTCTCTTCTGTTGCTCCCCCCAATATAGAATTCAGATAAAACCCGAGGTCTCGGTTTATAAATAAATCTAATATCTCTAAAATAACTTATTCACCGGATATCGCAGGTTTCTTCAGGCTATCATGTTTGTATTCTATTATCATCTTCTGCAGTCCATTTTTCAATAAAATTGTTCGATTTATTGCAAACAAGAATTGTAAGATTTAAATGGTGAATCACGACGAAATATCTCCAGTTATAATGGAAGTATAATAAGATTTGAGAAAACGATATACATATATGCTTGAAGTAACGGAAATATAATGTGTTAAAAAGACTATTACCGTTTGATGTTTAAAACGAAATTATTCATTATTCAAATTACACGATCAGCTGCCTGAGTATTAAACGTTGTACGGATTTAATCACCTGCTTATCGTTATTACTTCGTTCGTGGCAAGATACTGCCACCATCATCCTCTAACTCTAACTGAAAGATGTAAAACGAGCAACTATAAAGACCGTAATTCTCATCACGAGAACGGGGTAACGTGAAATTGAGCCATATTAAAATCGAGGCAAATTGTCGGCACGCTGAGTACTTGTAATACTTAAAAGTACAGGATACGCGTGTCCTGACTTTAAACCTGAACCTCGTAGTAAATCCAATTTATCTTGAATATTAAAATACCCCTATTTTAGAAAAATCGAATAAATGCATAATTGGGAAGATCCCTGGCTTTTGATAAGGTGAACTATCAAAAGAAAGTATGCACTGACTCGTGTGCCTGCATTAACTTTTAACATTTTTCACTATGCATCTCTCGTGTCAAGATCTCGAGCCATTATGGCTCGTTTGAGCTTTGTACATCTAGTTAAATAGCACGAGCCATTAATTAATGAGATAGTAGCCGATGAAATGGAGTTTTCCAGGACCACGCGTTTAGCGGGTTATTAAGCCAAACTAACCGAACCGAGAAACAATGTTCCTTCGGTATTAATTTATGGTCCGTTGGTTTCCCATTAAGTTCATTATGTAGTATAATGCGATATAATCGTATCGATAAAAAATATTCGAGAATTATATGCCTGACAGGAATTAATGGCGGGTGATTAAATTTTGGACGTGTACGCTGTACAGTGCCGAATAATTCATTCATTTTAGTGATATTTAATATTAATGGTATAATATATCTGCCTTATCTCAATGCAAGACTTCTTATAAAACATTATTATAAAACATTAATAAAGACGATGATTTAATACGTCTTTCTGTAGGTCCTTTTTATTAATTCATTTCCATTAACTATGTTTACTATGTCCGTAACTGTGATTATTGCTGCTGATTATTTAATTTGTAGATATTCTTTTAACAAGTTTAATTTATTCACCATAAATTGACACAGTTTAATTTCAAGGATATCAAGAATAACTTTGATCATAAATACTATGTAGTACCATTTTCAATTACTTTTTTGCACGAATCAGTAGGGTTTGTCACAGTAGCGCGCGCTCGACCTCGTCGGCAAGGGGTTATCGCAGGGTCAAAGGAGAGAACGTGCGCCACGGAAGGTATAGGTGGGTGGTCGAGGTTATAGTTATAATTTCTCCGTTCTCTTGGATGATTTTGGTTTGGTTGGAGTTTTTCCGTCAGCTAGCCGTAGTGTGCGTACAGGGTACTACAAGGGAGTCAATGGTTTAATGAACGAAGCTGCACAAGTTATGCTAAAAGGGTGTCATTAAAAGGAGAGTTGACTGGCAGTGAAAGATTCCGTTCGTGGTACAGTTTCTCACTAATGGAAATTCATTTGGGGTAAACAATCCCGTATGGGCTGCGTCGATACGGTGTCGTTATCAAGGATAGTGAAACTGTCCGTATGTGCTACAGAGGCGAATACTAGGTTTTAGGTGGGTATATGCTCTATGTAACTTAGTATTTAATTTAATATTCCTCGAGCGGCTGAGGAATATTGTTGGGATTCGTTGATACGTTCTCGTAGCAGTATGAATGAATGGACATTTAATCTGACTCGAAGTAAAGGTTAACTTGAATACATTATAATGAAACATAAACTTTGAATACATACAAATGTTGTTATATCGTGTAAATTGTTCGTTTGAGTTTACAAGAATTTGGTGATTTTAAGATTTAGATTATCGTTGGTTTTAACTTACAATATTAGTTAATTTTTGGGTTTCTTTCGCTCGCCCGAGTTGGATAAATGCCTGACAGGGTCGAGACTTGCAATTTCGAGAATGATCCCTATACTCTTATAAAATTGATCAAAGAATACCTAAGTATTGTCTGCCTACTAAAATCTCGATGATTTAACGTGCGTACCCTCCGCGTGCTGGTTGAGATCTAGTTCTGAAGTTTGATGGCGCACAGCCTTTTTATATCAACCAGATTATGGGATGTACGTACGTGACAAAATCGAGGCCCGTGGATCTTAGTACGAAGAAAATTCGGGATTCTTTGAATTCGGAGGAACGCGCGCGTGGCTTCCGTGTCGTACACAGTAGAACTAGAGATAATGGGTGTATTCATTCTTGACCCCATTGTGGTAACGTTTAAAAATGCTGGATGTCAGCATCAGTAAAAGGTTAGACTTCGAAATAAAGACTATTTAAGTCTTTAAGGAACAAGTAGTATTAGGAGTCTTGGAAGTAGATACTTCCAAGCAAGTACATACGTGCGATCTTGGAAGTACAAGGATAAACACGGATCGTGAACTTATCCGGCCGACAAAGTTTCGAAAAATTTACATATCCCGCTCAGATTACCTAACTTCTGAAATCTTCTTGAGAGAGTGCTACATGCATCTAGGGATGTATATGAAACGCTAATGTGCACAGATTTTTACAAAAAATTTCAACTTATCGTTGGAATGTTGAAATCTATGAACAGAAATTTCATGTATACCATGGATCATTGATTAAATAAATTAATTAGCTTGGTTTAAATATCTTGGTTGAGAATTAAACATTTTTAGAAAAATGTTGATAAACAGTCAAGTATATTCCAATAATCTGCAAGTTGAAAGTATGTGTTTATTTTTTTCTTATATATGCATACATATGTGTGTATACATATACAATTGAAAATATTTAGAATTATGAATTGTGAAACTAGAATGAAGTGAGATCCGAATTCGTAAGAGATAGTTCTACTTTGAGAGTGTCGATGTCCGCCAAGTTTCATTCTTCAATTCTTTATTTTATATTATTCTACATTCTCATCGTTGTCGAAAGTTCCAAATCCTTAAAGACTTGAAACCCTCTTAAGTTTCAGATAATAATCCACGATACACAGATTTTTCCCGAAAGCTTTCAAAAAATACTGTTAGCTGTAGTCATCGCTAATAATATCGCGCACATAAATTCAAATTTGATGCGATGGTAGGACAGAGACTCGAGGAAAATTAAAGTCCCACAGTGACCAACCAACAACAAACAACATAACTAACTCCGATATTATCTGAAAGCTCATACGAGAAAGTGGGATACGTAAAGTTATTCGTACATGGGTTGCAACTCAATTTCGTTTAGCGCATACTGACGAACAAAAGAGGATTATTTAGGTGGCTGGTACAGGTGGCATCGTAGGAAGCTAAGAAAATGTTTGGAACGTATAAACGTTCGAAAGTGCGAGTGAACTAAACCGAAAAAATATGTACTGGCTGATCGAGGTGGTGAATCCGAAAAAGGGTTACTATGTACGGTGAACCACGAAAGAGTAGAGTAATCCGTTCGACCGACATTTCCGTCTCCTTGAGTTCGAGGTATTGAGCGGCGAGGGGGAAATTCTAAGATCTTTTAAACGACAAAACGCACGTCTAAACTCAACGCGAGGGACCCCTTTCCCATTTTTAGTACATCCATTTATCTTCTACAACCTACAATACAAGTGATTTTCGATGAACACAAAAAATTACGAGGATTGAATGAATTGAATGTTTTCATTCTTTTTCAATATAACCCCATCACTTGGGAATTAATTTTTTGTGCCACAAACGTCTGCGAGCGGAGGATGTGATTTATTTTGCCAATTAACGAGGAATTAATATGAGGTCTCGGTGGATTCTAAATGTAATTTGATTTGTGCCTGATTTAAGTAATTTAAGACTTGTGAGAATATTACGATGTAATTACTTCAGTAAAGTCGTGTTTTGTGAATTTTGTAATAGTTTCAATTTATATCAGTAATAAAGGGTCAATTATAATTATTAGGAAATGTTCTCAATATAGATTTTCATTAAGCAACTTAATATTCTAGAATATCATACATTTATTATGGATACCGTGCATTGCATTAATATTATAAAGTTAATAAAGTCATTTTTCGTAAAACGGTTATCAGTGTTTTATTAAACTTCATCCAGGTACCTTCCATCAAATATTTCTGATAATCAATAAATACTAACATGTCAGCATGGATATAATATTTCCGCTTACTGTCTGTCTCAATTATGTACATACATGAACTACTGTAATTAACTCTGGCTCTACACCTATCGATGAGTGCGCATTGCGTGCTCGTACTTGGCTAATTATGAACATCTTGTTCTGCCATATATTATAATATATTATGCATTGAAAAAATGAAATATAAAACGTTACATAAAATTTATCGGTGACGTTAAATCCGAGAAATGTAAAAGAGTATGTGGCTTAACGTACGATCTAAGCAAAGAAACATCGAGAATATTTGACTACAAATTTCCAGTCGTCTTAATATCGAATATCTTTTCAACCCTCGAGTCCGGTGACCGGAAGAACCACGGACCCTTTCCGTTTTCTGTATCAACCGTAGGTCTTCAAAATCTGACGGTTAAACTGCAAAAATACACAAAGCTTCGGAAATAATGAACAGCAAAAAATAAAGTCCATACTTCGAACAAGCCGAATAAGAAGAATTCTTTTCCGTAGATTCCGCTTCATTGAAATTTCACTCTCGTCTCTGTGTAACGGGAATTTATTGCTACCGCAATCTTAAAACCCGTTTCGAAGCAATCTTGCGCTAGTTTAGTGTAACTTGGATTCAAATTCTAGAAACTGCGCTTTTACTTGTAATATATGTTGCAATTTATTTTAAGTGTGGCTTGTGATGCTGGCAATTTCGTTATTTGGAAGTTTGCGTTCGATATTAATCCTTGCTTTATACCACAAGAATTTTGTTTCCATGTTCGGTTTGTTTTTTACGACCTCTCGTACTTAGGAACTGTGCAATTATATATTTCAACATTTTCAGGCATTTATAAAGCAAATGTGGTTAACATTGAAACTACAAAACCAGTCAAAATAACTGGTCGGCAATTCTTAATAAAATTACCCAGACTCGTAACGCACAGAATTAAACCGATTAATTATCTTACATCATCTAGCCATGATTTACATAAAAATGTGTGTGTGACTTCATCTTGGTGTTGAATAAATATTTTATGCTAATTTTGCGTTATTTTTTAATGTTCAAATATTATTACATATGTATATGCAAACAAATTTTTATTTCGGAACAATAACTTTACACTGGACTTTATTTTTATTACAATGGCTTGAGAAAACAAATTTGTAGAAAAGCTTGATTTGCAAAATTAGTGAATTTGCAAAAAGATGAATATGATCTGCAAAAGGGTTAATTTGTAATGCAAAACCTGCATAACTGAGTACGTATACGTTCGGTTAGTCCTAATGTTAATATTGCCAAGAAATTTCTCATATACATATCTTTGAGTTTAAAAATATTAGAAGTAGATTGTCATATTTGATAAGAATAGATGTTGCGTATCACAATAATTGCAATAATTAACGGCAAACGAGAAACATAAGCGGGCAGTTTCATATACTTTAATAACGCGGAGAATTTTTTCAGTGGCTGGAAATGCAGACTTCGTCGAGATCAGAGCATTTTAGAATGTTAATGAAGTTCGTTGTCCATGCTTTCAAATTATTTGTGCATTAATTAGCCTTAAAAGCACAGGTCGCTAACGTCGGTAGACTCTTTAATGGACGGAGAGCTTTCGCGACATGGAAGAGGGACAAATAACTGAAGAACCTACAGGGAAAATACTATGAAAGAAAATTCAGAAGCTTCTCCTCGTTCGTCAAGGAACAGAAGCGTTCTTACAATTTGATTTCATAGAATTACCAGACGTTCTGCATGAAAATAAGAGAACTACGAAATAAAAAGTTCCAAGCCGCAGAATAAAATTCTAAAACTCGAGTACGCCGGTGTAACATTATTCTCCAAGATAAAGTCATAACATTATAAAGATAGGACAATTACTTCGTATTGTAATACAAATCCGATATCTCTTTAAAATTACACTACAGAAACATAAAAAAAGATGAAAAAAGGCTACCGCAAAGAAATTCAATTTGTTTGCAAAAAAATCAACCCACTACAAGTGTCAAATTTGACATTCATTTATCGAAAGTCAAGGCGTGCTATCGTTAAATTTTCATAAAAATCCCAAATCGTACACTTATTTCCGAACAGGGGGAGTACAAATTTGATTTTGATGAACGTAGCCTAATTACATCATAGTAATCGTATTGATTCGCCAATTAATATTAACATTACTAAATTCATCTACATTGCAGTAAATGCTAATTAGTAATTACACCGTTGTTCTACCGAAAGAAGGAAAAGAAGATGATCTTTATTCGATTGAAGAAGCCTTGTTTTTCTCAAGTCTTGCGAATCGAAGGTGACGATTTTGTTGCAGTGCAATGCAAAGGACGTTGTACGGGAAAATCGTGGGAACTCATATTTACCGTGGCCCTTGAGTCCAGTTCTATGACACGAGGGCGAGCAAGGCGAAGAGAGTACAAGGATAGAGTAACTAGGGTGAAACAGGGTCGCAGGGGGGTGTAAGAGACCAAGAGGATGGGGCGGGAGGACGTATGTCGAGTATCGTGTATCGGAAATCGATGTTTGCCCGCCTGTTGCCACAATGCATGCACATTTGTTTGATTTCATGAAGGTATACATTATATACATGAATCTATAATGGTCGCGGTGTTTTAACATCTCCCTCTACGATACACGGCTTAATGCACTCACAAAAAATCGCTATTATCTTCGTGGTTACGTATTCTGATGTAATCCACTACGGACTGACGTAGCACACGTAGCTACAAATAAACATTTCTTATAATATTTATTAGTTATAAAGTTTTGAAATAGACTTTTTATAGTAATGGACTCGAATAAATGTAGGCTAATGATATTATTTTTCTTGTTCTTCTTAACGAGGTACAACACTCTTACTCCAAGGAGCACGTAACACTCATGTGGAGATTCATCAAGGGGAAGCTAGATAAATGAGGTTCCATCGAGAAGGAGCTAATAGAATTTCTAATGTAACTTCCTCCTTAATGAGGCAATATTAAATCACTCCATTAGCAGCTCGTTACGCCAATAGTAGTACGAATCTTTGCGCGAGTACTTCTAATCTGAATCCTCGTATGCGCGTAATGAAAAACGCAAAATATATTATAATATATTAACCCTTTGATTGTGAAAGGCGTATACGCTTATATATACGCTTTCACGTTTTCACAAATATATACGCAAGATAATAATCCCAATGTCTGGCATTTATTGGCAATATCACTAATAAATTCTACTCGGTGCAACGCATTTACTTTTTTATTGGATTAACATAATATCGAACGTACTGTGAAATATTATACAACAGCCGACCGAATAATTCAATCTCAACAATTTGCTCGATTTTTCTGATTTTTAATCAAACAATTATGTCTCAGCTACTGTCACACGAACATGCCGCAGTCAAAGGGTTAATAATGTTTATCGTATCCCAAGCCTTTGACTGCCATGTGTTCTAACAAAAAAACCATTAGCATTGCCCGATACGATATTCACATGGCATAAATGACAGTAGCTGGGACTAAATCGTGTTCTTAAAAATAAGAAAATTCGAAAAATTATTGAGATTGAGTTAATCCTGTGCACTGGGTAACTGGGCACTATTGTCAGTCGCCATTCAGTTTGTTCCGACAAGTCGAACGGCGATTGAGATGGCAACATTAAGATTTACTCCAGCTGTTAGTGATTTAAAATTCATTAACAAAATATAAGTGGAAAGTCTTTCAAGTGCAAAGGGTTAATTGATCGGTTGGTATATGCCATGTAACAGTATGTTCAATGGTATACAAGTTTCATAAAAAAGTCAATGCCTTCTATATAAATCATAAAAACAATTCTGTCAATGTAAAATCAAATTTGATTATTGATTAGCATTCAATATCATAAGTCTCTATCAGTGAGTCTCTTTACAACATGTTGAATATACACACTTCATAGATGCAAATGTATTTAGTACAAATCTTCATATTTATAGATATTCGACATGTCTTCCTTCCATTTCTATACAAAGCTTCTTATACATATGAAAACGTATACAGTATACATATGCCTTTCACAGTCAAATATTTAATAATGATAATCATCTTAAGCTTTCATTTTATCCACGTCATATTAATATATTTTCATTGGCGATAAAATCTCCAGATACCCAGATAAACGATATGCTTCATATGTTAGAATCGATTTCGAAATACCCGGAACGGTATTTATATAGGAATGGTAATGAAAACTGTTTGGTTGCACGTACAGGTAACTTCGGTAAACTTCTTTTCTTACGCCGTTAGACTAAAACATTTCCGCAATAGTACTTGGATCAGTTAGGATCATTGTCTTTCGGGATCGTGAAGTTAGGTAGAGATCTAGTTTTACAATGCTATTCGCATTCTGCTCTCTTCCCCTTGAACCTTTTTTGGGCAGTTCAGTTAGGGAAAAGTGCCCCATTGACCATTTAGATTGAACTCGACGTCCCGGGGAAGAGATAAGATGGGCTTTTCAGATTCCATTGGCGGAATAAAATTTTCATTTGCTTTAAAGGCACCTCTATATCTATTTATATTGTTATCATATATTTAGAAGACATTAACGGCATAATTGCTAGATTTAAGATCCTATTTTATTCACCCCAGTATATATTATCCGAAAGAAATAGAATCCATGCATAAAAGAGGAGTAGCATTGCTCTGCCATTATTCTTGGATAGTTCGAGAAATCCAGAAGCATATAATATTTATACGGTAATTAATACATTTCCGTATCTAGATCTCACATAATTAATTTATAATAAATAGTATATGTAGATTTCTTTATGTTTTACTCTCTCCCGAAATGTTGGGTTGAGTCATAAATAAGTTCCGTTTTTTAAATATAGTTTATTCGTCAATAAAATGAATTCCAATGGACTTTAATTCAATACATTCGCCGTTATTATTAATAATTTCTTGCCATTTTTTAGGCAATTAGTCGATTCCCTTTGCGCAAAAGTCTGGGGATTTTGAATAAAAAACACTCCTGGACGAAAGGAACTTATTTATTACTCAACATTTCCTTTTGTTAATACAAAACCATCTGTCAGAGACCAACATAAGTTTTGATGTCTTCAGGATAGAAATTAAGTGCGAAAGACTTTTTAAGACATTTAAAGTCGCAGTTATGGGGTGTATAAATTTGCATATTACTTGAATTATAATTAACTCTATGTTATTAACTATTTCCTGAGGGTAAATTTAAGAGGCAAATATTGCCCCACTATACAAGGAAGAGAAAAGTACATGTACAAGCAAAAACGTATAAAGTTCCTGGAAAGAATTTTCAGTCGAGTAGTTTGGTTAATTGAAGAATTTAAATTGAGCACTCAGGTGACACAGCTTTTTACTTTGCTCAACTTAATTTCATGCAAATTAGTCGTCTTGTTTACAGCAAGTTTCACCTCTCCAAGTCGCAACTCGACATTGCTTACTGACAAACATTGAATGACAGGAATTGGGGGAATGGAGAGCCTCGTAAAAAGCACTTCATTATTTTGATGTTGCTTTTACTTGACAACGTAATAAGTTCACGTATGGAATATTTAATGCGCTTGTCAGTATCCTCGAACTTAATCCACGTAATTCATATACCGATTCTCATCTAACAAAATGAAATTTTAATTGCAACAATACTTGAAGTAATCTCGCGTCATATTTTTCTTCCACTTAACACAATACAACAACATTTGTTTTCAAAGTATACTGTTGAAGAAAATTGTAAATAATCTTGGAATAGAAATATGTTTATTAACACAGCAAAGTTGTTCATTGAAGCCCAAGTTGCCTTAGCGTAAACAATAAAATCGAGCATGTATATTCCCAAGGTGCGTTATCACTCCATTATCATATAGAAGAAGTGTGCTGAAAATTCGATAGACTTAAGGGACGTGCCTGATGCGAGAGTAAAAGTCTTTTCGGTCTTCTCCAGTGAATTGCATTTATGTTTCACGCAAAAAAAATCGTTTTTTTCAGTGGAATACCGTTCTTTGGGGAATTTTTTGTCATCGGTCAGGGAGCCCACTTTGATGGCTTACCAAATGATTTTTTTGTAGTCTACCACGGTACGAGATAAGTTTACCGATAGACACGCACCAAAAAGTCACGTAACATTTTTGACAAGGACGTGTGAGGTCAATTACGGGAAACACATGATCACTGGCAAATTAATGCATCTATGATATTATACATTAATTCTAATTATGAATAGAAGTAAATATACACAAAGATTCAGCATAAGTTAAAACATTCCCCCAACTTCTGCGGTTCTTTCTCCACATATGGCTCCAAGTATTATAAAATATATTCTCGTAATTAGTAAAAAGTGGAAATAGAATTCTCTGGATCTTTCGTGTATATAGAATGATATAAAAATTTGCTAAAGTACAGTTTATTAATACAAATACACAGTTGCCAGAAATGTTAAATAAATTATTCACGAAAAAAGTTGAAAGTACTTCAATGTTCACGGAGGATAATAATATGATAAATAGTACTGATAATATAAGCATATACGATGATAAGCTACAAATTATGATACTTCGTAAAACACCATAGTGGATCAATAATTATGGAACTAGGTTATTGAAAATGAAAATAAAGTATCTTGTATGACAAGCAAACCTAGTTTCTTGTATGACAACACCACGACTTTGAAAAATGAATAAATATTTATGTTAAATATGTTAAACGTATTATGCACGTATTATGCGTATTCTGGACTAAAACAAACACCGCGAACAAAATAATTAATGGAATGGGGGATTTTTTAATTGTCTGCGACTTGCGTGTATGTTTAAAATCGTGCAGGTGTAACGTCCGGGACGACGTTAAACTACACTCCAAATTTTCCAAAACCTCAGACGCACGAATATTATTATATTGTACGCATAGTTTGCAACTAACATATTTAACCGCTTCAATTATTGTTAACTAAACCATTATTAATAAGTAACTCTGTAAATCCTTCGCAAAGTCTCTTAGAGGAATACGTGATCAATTAATCTACTACCAAATTCTTTCTCACAAGATAAATTTCATCTCACGGATAAGCTTGTATAACGTTTTAATCTCTTATAAACTTTTGGGTGGTCGGAACTTCCGTTCCCACCAGATAATTCTAATCAGTTCGTATGTAACCAATACTCCTCGTGAAACTCTGCGAAGAATAATTTCGATAAAGATGTATATACACCCTTAGCCAAAACAACGTGACTGCACCGGTGAAGTCATTGCGCGATAGCGAACCACGCTGGGCAGTCTCAATTAAACATAAGATTTTGTTACGGTAGAGTCCCGCATTCCGTTCCCATACGATAACCGGGCCCCTACCCCAAAAAACCCCAGTATAAGTAAGGGCTACTGCGAGAACCTCAGCAGTTACAGGGAACAAGTTACAGGAAGCAAGTGCAGTTACAGTCACAAGGAACGAATTACGAGTTATAAGTTACAAGTGACAGTACAGTAATACCAGTGACAGAACCAGTAAGAACTTAGAAATCGAACGTGTGTTCAGCGTGCAGTAGTGGAGGACTTGCGAGCGTGCACCCCTTTAGTGAACCCCCTAAGAGAGGTAAGGTTTTTCTGTAATCCGTCTATAACTCAAGGCACCGAGGTGTACTTGCAGTCGTATAGACAATCTGTAATAATTCTCTCGCAACCATTTTACTGACGTGAACCCAATCTGGTCATAATTTGAATTGTTCGAATTTGGAGGCCGAGGCAACCGAGTCGCACTTTTGTAAATTAGGGCATCCGCTTTATTCCGTCACACTGTAACTCCGTTGATGAACGTATAATCATCACACTCCGAATCTGAATTGTGAACATACCTTTATAAACCAATTGAACTTACCTATTATTTTATTCAATATACTACAAATTTTATATAATATATTTGTTGTTTGATTACCTCTGACCTTCGCTTTGTAATCTAGGAAAACTCTCCTGACGTAGTGCAATTAACAGTTTTCAGTAGTAATACTCAAGGATTAAGTGGCCTACCTGGCATCACATGCCGTTTGTAGCCGAAACCGGCATCACGAACTGAGCTACGATCTTGAGTAGGAACCTCAGGACTTGATGGCCAAATTGGCATCATCAGCCCTTCGGTTTTCTAAGATTTAGGAACCGCTAATAATTGTGACTTGCCACTCCGGCACAAATCGCAACCGCCAATCCGGCGAATTATTGGTGAGTGACGAAAACAATAATCCTCTCGAGACATACTAAATAAACGATAGGGATTCGGTAAATTGTAGCCTGATTTTAGAATTCTTGACTAAACTTAATGAATCAATTTTAATCACGCTATACGTTTCGAAAATTCCCATTTTTCCCTTTCCTGTACAGCGAGTGGTTCCCTGGCGTAAGAGTTCGTGTAGACGGGCAAGCCTAAAACCACAAAACCCCTTATACGATTTACACAACGTGCGATTCGGGACCCGAGGGCATCCGAAATTCCCGGTGTAAACTCGTTTTCGGTTTTTAAGAACGAACAACCCTTCAGGTTGGACGTCACACAGGCATAAAAGCACAGACGAGATATAAGTAGTCCAAGCACTAAATGGGCTTTCGTGATTCCACTCAAAAATGACCAATGCGGTCAAAATGAACGCAACAAAAATTAATTATATCACAGACGAGATATAAGTAGACCAAGCACTAAATGGGCTTTCGTGATTCCACTCAAAAATTACCGGCGCGTTAAAAATCAACAAAAGGGACAAAAGGTGCCCTCTGCAGAAACGAGTCAAAGAATTCTCTACTGCAACCACTCAACAACACACCATAAAAAAAAGACTAGGCGGGCGAATTACAATAAATTAAGTGGGAATGCATCGTTGTTGTATTGCTAAAAACAAATGTAAATGCGTTGCGTGCGCAACGTATATAAGTATATATATATATATTAAATTAAAATATACTTATGAAGCAGCCATTAGCTTTGTTGTAATTATAAAAGAATTCTAAACCTAATTCTGTACAATTATTACCGGATGCCAGGTCTCACGACGTGGAGGTTGCCGCTAGCAGTATCGGCTCAAGCAGTAAGGCTCCAAATTAATTTGTTTAAATATTGCTTAAACATTACCATCCGTGACTTCGTCGACTTTTTCGCTTTTACTTACGTCACCAAAGTCCGTTTTGAATATTTAAGAAGTGCTTTCGAAAGAAAAATGTCCGCTCTGTCGCATAGAGTAATTGGAAGCCTCGTTAGATACCTAATTTTTATGGAAATGTGAAAAGAATCTCAAAAAATTAGCACGCGAATTTTGTCCCGCCAAATTTAAGTAATACATTTTATTCGCAAAAGTCCACAGGATTCCTTGCAATTTATTAAACCTGTCTAACTTTTATATGTTCGTCACAAATCCTGTTCACGAGACAAAAATTACCCTTTTCTTCGAAATTGATTTTTTCGAAAACTGAGGGTGATGGAGAGAAACGGTTCGCGGATTGGTTTTCAGTGCGTTAAAACCTACAAGCATCACATATTTGTGGTTTCAACCTTTTTTTGTATTGGACAGTGTTACTTTACAAAATCTCTTACATCTGCGTACAATATATTACTAGATATTCAAAAGAAAATTTGTAGCAAATACAAAAATATTTCATAAGATTAATACACGTTTTATTAAACAACTCAAACGAATGTTCATTATTACGCCATTATGGAAAATTAAGATATAAAGGACGAATACGAACTGATAGAGCGTTAATTAAACAACTTCGACAATCTACTTGAATCGTAATTTTAATTAATTCATGTGACACATGCCAAGTTGTACATAAACTCGGATGATATATTGCCAATTGCTAATTACGGATTAATATTCATTTCAGACGCTGAAACGAACTATTATTTACATAATTTATGCGGCATTTTGAACCACTTTGTCTTTATTCCTTTTTCAAAGTATTAATTAAATATTATAACTCATAAAAAAATATTATAACCGATAAAACTCTTGAAAAACTACGAAAACTCAGTTTTGAACCGATGAAACTATTGAAAAACCCGTAAAAACTCAGTTTTTCGGCGCAAAACTCTTGAAAAACTCATGAAAACTCGGTTTTTTACCGATAAAACTCTTCAAAAACTAAGAGAACTGAGCTTTGAACCGATGAAACTCTTGAAAAAACTAAGAAAACTGAGTTTTTCAACGAAAAAACTCCTGTAAACTCAGTTTTTCACCGATGAAGCTCTTGAAAATCTCATGAAAACTCAGTTTTTAGACGAAAAAATCTTGAAAAAACTAAGGAAACTGGGTTTTTCAACGAAAAAACTCCTGAAAACTCAGTTTTTCACCGATGAAACTCTTGAAAATCTCGTGAAAACTCAGTTTTTCGACGAAAAACTCTTGAAAAAACTAAGAAAACTCTTGAAAATCTCATGAAAACTCGGTTTTTCAACGAAAAACTCTTGAAAAACTAACGAAAACTAAGTTTTTCAACGAAAAATCTCCTGAAAACTGAGTTTTTCACCGATAAAACTCTTGAAAATCTCATGGAAACTCAGTTCTTCGACGAAAAACTCTTGAAAAAACTAAGAAAACTGAGTTTTTCACCGATGAAACTCTTGAAAAACTAATGAAAACTAAGTGTTTCAACGAAAAAACTCCTGAAAACTGAGTTTTTCAACGAAAAAACTCCTGAAAATCTCATGAAAACTCGGTTTTTCAACGAAAAACTCTTGAAAAACTAACGAAAACTAAGTTTTTCAACGAAGAAACTCCTGAAAACTGAGTTTTTCAACGAAAAAACTCCTGAAAATCTCATGAAAACTCGGTTTTTCAACGAAAAACTCTTGAAAAACTAACGAAAACTAAGTTTTTCAACGAAAAAACTCCCTAAAACGCAGTTTTTCACCGATGAAACTCTTGAAAAAACTAAGAAAACTGAGTTTTTCAACGAAAAAACTCCTGAAAACTGAGTTTTTCACCGATAAAACTCTTGAAAATCTCATGAAAACTCAGTTTTTCGACGAAAAACTCTTGAAAAAAGTAAGAAAACTGAGTTTTTCAACGAAAAAACTCCCTAAAACGCAGTTTTTCACCGATGAAACTCTTGAAAAAACTAAGAAAACTGAGTTTTTCAACGAAAAAACTCCTGAAAACTCAGTTTTTCACAGATAAAACTCTTGAAAATCTCATGGAAACTCAGTTTTTCGAAGAAAAACTCTTGAAAAAAGTAACGAAAACTAAGTTTTTCAACGAAAAAACTCTTGAAAATCTAATGGAAACTCAGTTTTTCGACGAAAAACTCTTGAAAAAACTTAGAAAACTAAGTTTTTCACCGATGAAACTCTTGAAAAACTAATGAAAACTAAGTGTTTCAACGAAAAAACTCCTGAAAACTGAGTTTTTCACCGATGAAACTCTTGAAAAAACTAAGAAAAGTGAGTTTTTCAACGAAAAAACTCCTGAAAACTGAGTTTCACCGATAAAACTCTTGAAAATCTCATGAAAACTCAGTTTTTCGACGAAAAACTCTTGAAAAACTAAGAAAACTGAGTTTTTCAACGAAAAAACTCCTGAAAACTCAGTTTTTCACCGATGAAACTCTTGAAAATCTCATGAAAACTCGGTTTTTCGACGAAAAACTCTTGAAAAAACTAAGAAAACTGAGTTTTCACCGATGAAACTCTTGAAAAACTAATGAAAACTAAGTGTTTCAACGAAAAAACTCCTGAAAACTGAGTTTTTCACCGATGAAACTCTTGAAAAAACTAAGAAAAGTGAGTTTTTCAACGAAAAAACTCCTGAAAACTCAGTTTCTCACCGATAAAACTCTTGAAAATCTCATGAAAACTCAGTTTTTCGACGAAAAACTCTTGAAAAAACTAAGAAAACTGAGTTTTTCAACGAAAAAACCTCTGAAAACTGAGTTTTTCACCGATAAAACTCTTGAAAATCTCATGAAAACTCGGTTTTTCAACGAAAAACTCTTGAAAAACTAAAGAAAACTAAGTTTTTCAACGAAAAAACTCCTGAAAACTGAGTTTTTCACCGATAAAACTCTTGAAAATCTAATGGAAACTCAGTTTTTCGACGAAAAACTCTTGAAAATACTAAGAAAACTGAGTTTTTCACCGATGAAACTCTTGAAAAACTAATGAAAACTAAGTGTTTCAACGAAAAAACTCCTGAAAACTGAGTTTTTCACCGATAAAACTCTTGAAAATCTCATGAAAACTAAGTGTTTCAACGAAAAAACTCCTGAAAACTGAGTTTTTCACCGATAAAACTCTTGAAAATCTCATGAAAACTCAGTTTTTCGACGAAAAACTCTTGAAAAAACTAAGAAAACTGAGTTTTTCAACAAAAAAACTCCTTAAAACTCAGTTTTTCACCGATGAAACTCTTGAAAAACTAACGAAAACTAAGTTTTTCAACGAAAAAAACTCCTGAAAACTGAGTTTTTCACCGATAAAACTCTTGAAAAACTAACGAAAACTAAGTTTTTCAACGAAAAAACTCCTGAAAACTGAGTTTTTCACCGATAAAACTCTTGAAAATCTCGTGAAAACTCAGTTTTTCAAAGAAAAACTCTTGAAAAAACTGAGAAAACTGAGTTTTTCAACGAAAAAACTCCTGAAAACTGAGTTTTTTCACCGATAAAACTCTTGAAAATCTCATGGAAACTCAGTTTTTCGACGAAAAACTCTTGAAAAAACTAAGAGAACTGAGTTTTTCACCGATAAAACTCTTGAAAATCTCATGGAAACTCAGTTTTTCGACGAAAAACTCTTGAAAAAACTAAGAAAACTGAGTTTTTCAACGAAAAAACTCCTGAAAACTCAGTTTTTCATCGATGAAACTCTTGAAAATCTCATGGAAACTCAGTTTTTCGACGAAAAACTCTTGAAAAACTAAAGAAAACTAAGTTTTTCAACGAAAAAACTCCTGAAAACTGAGTTTTTCACCGATAAAACTCTTGAAAATCTAATGAAAACTCGGTTTTTCAACGAAAAACTCTTGAAAAACTAAAGAAAACTAAGTTTTTCAACGAAAAAACTCCTGAAAACTGAGTTTTTCACCGATAAAACTCTTGAAAATCTAATGGAAACTCAGTTTTTCGACGAAAAACTCTTGAAAATACTAAGAAAACTGAGTTTTTCAACGATAAAACTCTTGAAAATCTCATGGAAACTCAGTTTTTCACCGATAAAACTCTTGAAAATCTCGTGAAAACTCAGTTTTTCGACGAAAAACTCTTGAAAAAACTGAGAAAACTGAGTTTTTCAACGAAAAAACTCCTGAAAACTGAGTTTTTCACCGATAAAACTCTTGAAAATCTCATGGAAACTCAGTTTTTCGACGAAAAACTCTTGAAAAAACTAAGAGAACTGAGTTTTTCACCGATAAAACTCTTGAAAATCTCATGGAAACTCAGTTTTTCGACGAAAAACTCTTGAAAAAACTAAGAAAACTGAGTTTTTCAACGAAAAAACTCCTGAAAACTCAGTTTTTCATCGATGAAACTCTTGAAAATCTCATGGAAACTCAGTTTTTCGACGAAAAACTCTTGAAAAACTAAAGAAAACTAAGTTTTTCAACGAAAAAACTCCTGAAAACTGAGTTTTTCACCGATAAAACTCTTGAAAATCTAATGAAAACTCGGTTTTTCAACGAAAAACTCTTGAAAAACTAAAGAAAACTAAGTTTTTCAACGAAAAAACTCCTGAAAACTGAGTTTTTCACCGATAAAACTCTTGAAAATCTAATGGAAACTCAGTTTTTCGACGAAAAACTCTTGAAAATACTAAGAAAACTGAGTTTTTCAACGATAAAACTCTTGAAAATCTCATGGAAACTCAGTTTTTCACCGATAAAACTCTTGAAAATCTCATGAAAACTCAGTTTTTCGACGAAAAACTCTTGAAAAAACTAAGAAAACTGAGTTTTTCAACGAAAAAACTCCTGAAAACTCAGTTTTTCATCGATGAAACTCTTGAAAATCTCATGAAAACTCAGTTTTTCGACGAAAAACTCTTGAAAAAACTAAGAAAACTGAGTTTTTCAACGAAAAAACTCCTGAAAACTCAGTTTTTCACCGATGAAACTCTTGAAAATCTCATGGAAACTCAGTTTTTCGACGAAAAACTCTTGAAAAACCTAAGAAAACTGAGTTTTCACCGATGAAACTCTTGAAAAACTAATGAAAACTAAGTGTTTCAACGAAAAAACTCCTGAAAACTGAGTTTTTCACCGATAAAACTCTTGAAAATCTCATGAAAACTCAGTTTTTCGACGAAAAACTCTTGAAAAAACTAAGAAAACTGAGTTTTTCAACAAAAAAACTCCTTAAAACTCAGTTTTTCACCGATGAAACTCTTGAAAAACTAACGAAAACTAAGTTTTTCAACGAAAAAACTCCTGAAAACTGAGTTTTTCACCGATAAAACTCTTGAAAATCTCGTGAAAACTCAGTTTTTCGACGAAAAACTCTTGAAAAAACTAAGAAAACTGAGTTTTTCAACGAAAAAACTCCTGAAAACTCAGTTTTTCACCGATAAAACTCTTGAAAATCTCATGAAAACTCAGTTTTTCGACGAAAAACTCTTGAAAAAACTAAGAAAACTGAGTTTTTCAACGAAAAAAACTCCTGAAAACTCAGTTTTTCACCGATGAAACTCTTGAAAAAACTAAGAAAAGTGAGTTTTTCAACGAAAAAACTCCTGAAAACTCAGTTTTTCACCGATAAAACTCTTGAAAATCTCATGAAAACTCAGTTTTTCGACGAAAAAACTCTTGAAAAAACTAAGAAAAGTGAGTTTTTCAACGAAAAAACTCCTGAAAACTCAGTTTCTCACCGATAAAACTCTTGAAAATCTCATGAAAACTCAGTTTTTCGACGAAAAACTCTTGAAAAAACTAAGAAAACTGAGTTTTTCAACGAAAAAACCTCTGAAAACTGAGTTTTTCACCGATAAAACTCTTGAAAATCTCATGAAAACTCGGTTTTTCGACGAAAAACTCTTGAAAAAACTAAGAAAACTGAGTTTTTCAACGAAAAAACTCCTGAAAACTGAGTTTTTCACCGATAAAACTCTTGAAAATCTCATTAAAACTCAGTTTTTCGACGAAAAACTCTTGAAAAAAACTAAGAAAACTGAGTTTTTCAACGAAAAAACTCCTGAAAACTCAGTTTTTCACCGATGAAACTCTTGAAAATCTCATGGAAACTCAGTTTTTTCGACGAAAAACTCTTGAAAAACCTAAGAAAACTGAGTTTTCACCGATGAAACTCTTGAAAAACTAATGAAAACTAAGTGTTTCAACGAAAAAACTCCTGAAAACTGAGTTTTTCACCGATAAAACTCTTGAAAATCTCATGAAAACTCAGTTTTTTCGACGAAAAACTCTTGAAAAAACTAAGAAAACTGAGTTTTTCAACGAAAAAACTCCTGAAAACTGAGTTTTTCACCGATAAAACTCTTGAAAATCTCATGAAAACTCAGTTTTTCGACGAAAAACTCTTGAAAAACTAAGAAAACTGAGTTTTTCAACGAAAAAACTCCTGAAAACTCAGTTTTTCACCGATGAAACTCTTGAAAAAACTAAGAAAAGTGAGTTTTTCAACGAAAAAACTCCTGAAAACTCAGTTTTTCACCGATAAAACTCTTGAAAATCTCGTGAAAACTCAGTTTTTCGACGAAAAACTCTTGAAAAAACTAAGAAAACTGAGTTTTTCAACGCAAAAAACTCCTGAAAACTGAGTTTTTCACCGATAAAACTCTTGAAAATCTCATGGAAACTCAGTTTTTCGAAGAAAAACTCTTGAAAAAACTAACGAAAACTAAGTTTTTCAACGAAAAAACTCTTGAAAATCTAATGGAAACTCAGTTTTTCGACGAAAAACTCTTGAAAAAAATAAGAAAACTAAGTTTTTCACCGATGAATCTCTTGAAAAACTAATGAAAACTAAGTGTTTCAACGAAAAAACTCCTGAAAACTGAGTTTTTCACCGATGAAACTCTTGAAAAAACTAAGAAAACTAAGTTTTTCACCGATGAAACTCTTGAAAAACTAATGAAAACTAAGTGTTTCAACGAAAAAACTCCTGAAAACTGAGTTTTTCACCGATAAAACTCTTGAAAATCTCATGAAAACTCAGTTTTTCGACGAAAAAACTCTTGAAAAAACTAAAGAAAACTAAGTTTTTCAACGAAAAAACTCCTGAAAACTGAGTTTTTCACCGATAAAACTCTTGAAAATCTAATGGAAACTCAGTTTTTCGACGAAAAACTCTTGAAAATACTAAGAAAACTGAGTTTTTCACCGATGAAACTCTTGAAAAACTAATGAAAACTAAGTGTTTCAACGAAAAAACTCCTGAAAACTGAGTTTTTCACCGATAAAACTCTTGAATATCTCATGGAAACTCAGTTTTTCGACGAAAAACTCTTGAAAAAACTAAGAAAACTGAGTTTTTCACCGATAAAACTCTTGAAAATCTCATGGAAACTCAGTTTTTCACCGATAAAACTCTTGAAAATCTCATGAAAACTCAGTTTTTCGACGAAAAACTCTTGAAAAAACTAAGAAAACTGAGTTTTT